>CP136055.1:89277212-90527212 GCA_032464435.1 Aegilops umbellulata
TATTATTTCTTCCCCTCTTCTCTCGCTAGACACCGAGATCGACGCCGCTGCTACCCAGTACGACTACGGTGTTGACGACCCCTCCTTCTCGGCTGAGCTTCCAGGCAAGCCCCCTTGATCACCAGATATCGCCTACTCTACTCTCTACTGCTTGCATTAGAGTAGTGTAACATGATACTGTTTTCCGTTAATCCTATCCTGATGCATAGCCTGTCCTTGCTACTACTGTTGTTACCTTTACCTGCAATCCTACATGCTTAGTATAGGATGCTAGTATTCCATCTGTGGCCCTACATTCTTGTCCGTCTGCCTTGCTATACTATCGGACCGTGATCACTCGGGAGGTGATCACGGGTATATACTTATATACATGTATGATACTGTGGTGACTAAAGACGGGTCGGCTCGTAGGAGTACCTGCGAATGGAGCTTTGTGGCGGAGCGACAAGGCAGGTTGAGACCACCTAGGAGAGAGGTGGGCCTGGCTCTAGTCAGTGTCCACGGTTACTTCATAATAACACGCTTAACAGGATCTTGGTATTTGATCTGAGTTGGGACGTTGACCTTATACGCACTAACCGCCACGTGGGACAAGATATGGGCAACCGGCATCGTGGTATCAGCCGAAGCTCTTTTTGACGTTAGCGACTGAGCGGTGCGCGCCGAATTGGACTGGAACGCCTACTAGGCTAGGTCTGTTTTCGGCCGCCCTCGCAACGTGCAGGTGTGCAATAGGCGATGGGCCCAGACCCCTGCGCCATAGGATTTAGAGCGGCGTGCTGACCTCTATGTTGAGCCTAGGTGGGGCTGCGACGTGTTGATCTTCCGAGGCCGGACATGACCTAGGAAAGTATGCCGGCCAGAGGGATCGAGCGTGTCAGGTAATGTGGTGCACCCCTGCAGGGAAGTTTATCTATTCGAATAGCCGTGATCTTCGGTAACAGGACGACTTGGAGTTGTACCTTGACCTTATGACAACTAGAACATGATACTTAATAAAACACACCCTTCCAAGTGCCAGATACAACCCGGTGATCGCTCTGTAACAGGGCGATGAGGAGGGGATCGCCGGGTAGGATTATGCTATGCGGCGCTACTTGGTGAACTTGCCATCTACTCTCTTCTACATGCTGCAAGATGGAGGTGGCCAGAAGCATAGTCTTCGACATGATTAGCTATCCCACTCTTATTCTGGCATTCTGCAGTTCAGTCCATCGATATGGCCATTTACACATATACCCATGCATATGTAGTGTAGCTCCTTGCTTGCAAGTACTTTGGATGAGTACTCACGGTTGCTTTTCTCCCTCTTTTCCCCCTTTCCCTTCTACCTGGTTGTCGCAACCAGATGCTGGAGTCAGGAGCCAGACGCCACCGTTGACGACGACTCCTACTACACCGGAGGTGCCTACTACTACGTGCAGCCCGCTAACGACGACCAGGAGTAGTTCAGGAGGATCCCGGGCAGGAAGTCTGCGCCTCTTTCAATCTGTATCCTAGTTTGTGCTGGCCTTCTTAAGGCAAACTTGTTTACTTATGTCTGTACTCATATATTGTTGCTTCCGCTGACTCGTCTATGATTGAGCACTTGTATTCGAGCCCTCGAGGCCCCTAGCTTGTATTATGATGCTTGTATGACTTATTTTATTTTTAGATTTATGTTGTGATATCTTCCCGTGAGTCTCTGATCTTGATCGTACACATTTGCGTGTATGATTAGTGTATGATTGAATCGGGGGCGTCACAAGTTGGTATCAGAGCCGACTGCCTGTAGGAATCCCCCATTCCAACTCCTTGGCCGAAGTTGAGTCTAGTCGATGAAAACTATTTTACTAACATGGCTGTGCGGTCCATGGGCCCACGTCGCCATTTGGAGGTATTAAGATGTTTTATTCCTTGACCTATACTCTGGGACTCTGATCTCTCTTCTATTCGGGTTTAAATGAACTTACTAACTTTGACTCTAGGATCTCGTAACTACTTCCTTCCGGAGAGCCCTTAGCACGAATGATCGCCTGCTGCACCGAAGGATTCCGAAGATACTCTCCGATGTTCTCTTGAGACTTTGTGTCCGTTGCTTTTGCATTTCCTTACCACCGAAATATCCTTATGGATAAATACATACACTTGTCGTTCTTACTTTTATTCCCAGTTGATCTTGTTATTACAAGATACCCTGAAATCCTCTGTATTGTTCCGAGAATATTTCGTGCCTACTGCCTTGCAGTTCCTTGCCACCTGAATAACCCTACGGATAATTTCTCGCCCTTATCGAGTATCCGCTCATCCCCATTTGTTCATGTGTTTCACAATGGTCTTCAAAATACTATTCGATCCTCCAAAAAAATCCTCAGTAGCTTATTGCTCTTCAATACTTGTCTGCTTGCATTATGGATGCTTTCCATATGTTTGGCAATATTCGTTAGTATCCTTAGACACCGTCATTTTGATCCTATTGATTCAACATGAGTGCGAATGCACACAATCATCAGTTGATCCTTTTAAATTATCTTTCTGGCTCAGACGTCATTTTGAACATGAGCCTGTTCTCGACCAATCTATTTGACGTCAATTGTACCCTTAGGTCTATTGAACTTATCCACCCTTGATCAGAGCGTCTACTTCTGATCCTTTGATTTGGAAATCATAATTCCTTTGATACCTAAGCATTGAATCAGTCAGATGTTCTATGATCTGATGCCCTTGCATTCTTTCTTCAACTAGTTGTGTGTCGATGCTCACATCAGCTCCGCTATGGACCGTCAGATCCTTTGTTGGATTATTATTTGATAGTGTCCTTCATATTTAATCGCCTTGTGAATTCTTCCCTGATACATAATGCCATTAGTAAATCCTATTCTCTGATTTGGCCAACCATGCTCTGCTTTCGAGCTGGTGATATTTACTATTGAAGCTTGTGGTATAGGTTTCCATGATGCCCCGATGGGTTGAACCTATGCCTTCCTTAATATGTGTGAACTCGAAAGTTTTCACGAGTCATACTCTTCTGGTATTTTGCTAGAAAAAATTTCAACATTACAAATTCTTTGAAAATGAGAAGTGAATGAAAGGTTATGCATTGGAGAAGTGGGAGTCGACCTTGAACTTTGCGTTCATGCCCATGGACACGATGCTGATCTTTTCATGGAAGCTTCTCTTAAAATGAATTATTTCCTTGGTATAAGTTCATCTTATATCTGGGATAGGGTCCTTTGCAACCGTGGTTCCGACCATGATTGTTCTCCTTTGATTCCATTTCCCGGACAATATGAAGTACTTGTCTTCTGCATATCATTTCATGTGTCCACCGTCTACTCTGCTCTACCGTCGAGTATTACACTATGGTATCTCGAGAATATCACCGAACTACATAACTTCTTGTGAGTTCTTCATCAACTATTATTTCTCGATGATTTCAATTTTCTCCGGGTTTTGAGTTGTTTGTCACTCAAAACACCGATAACTGAATCGAGTCTGTTCTACGGTTCAACTACTCTTTGTAATCCTTATTACCTGTGAGTTGTACTCGCTAATGTCATTCCCAACCGATTGGATACATCATCATCATCATCATCTTAAAGCTTAAACTGTGCTACCTGGTCCTTATTCCCAGAGCACAACTTTCGATGATGAGCTAAGCTTACGTCGATCTTCCTTGTCTAACCGTTTCACCTCAAACAACAAGCTTGATTCTGAGTTTGTGTCGTATCCGTGGTTTCAATAACTTTTCGCTCCATCCTTCCTTTTGCTTGATGTCATCGATGAGCGATTATATCTTCATGAAACCTCTCGACAATTGTGTCATGATCATCATCAACATTCTGAGCTCTTCCAGGATATCAATTGAATTCATGATGAGAAATACCATCCTTGCCCTCGATGATTTGTGTTGTCATCGACCACATTATGTCCTTCCCTCCAGTTTGTGTTTTGTGTTATACATTGAGTTCCTTGCTATCCAGCATTTCTTCTTCTTTACCTTGGAGTATTACCATCTTTTATATCAAGAATGTCATGAGGATTACTCCACCTCTTAAGAATTCTTGGTATAGTGATACTTCTCACCATCACCATTATTTCTTGGTCCCCGTGTTGCTTCCAACAAGTGAACGGTGTTGTTTGGATTCTTTCCTTCTAGCAACCCTATTGCTTTGAAGTTAATGGTCGACATTTCATTCTTAGATCATTGGTTATCGAATCACCATTATAATATCGGTCATGCTACCTAAGCCCATATTTCGGATGCACCTTTCAACCAATGTTTAAATTGGGTATGTTTTCCTCGAGCATATCTCCTTATATCATTTGATCTGAAAAATGTTATCTCTTTGTTCACATGATTGTGGAAATCCATCTTTTGGAAATCTCGATGAATTTTCGTTTAGTTCATCAGCCACCATCTCATCCTATCCTTGGTTTAATGATGAACTCTTGTTTTGGAACTCGCTTCCATAGATCATTTCCGAGAATCTCATAATGTCCTCTCATCAAATTGTGTTGAACCTTTTCTTCTCAGGCATCCTGAGTCTGAGGTATCGTGACACCAATCGGATCTGAATCTTGGTCAGACATGATGGTTGGGACATATTTCCAAGAGTTATACATTGGTCTCTACATAACCCGGTATGGTGGTGTCTTTGCTTAGCACCCCTGGCCAGAGGACCTAGTGTTATAGTTTCCTTTTTAACAAGGTTAACCATTTCTCCATGAGTAAATTGAATGCCTTATTTAATAAGTTTATCCTTATGGATCCTTTGTGTATCCAAAGTTTGACCTTTGCTTGAAGACCATGACAATGCTATCTCGAAGCATGTCTGTGGTACTCCGATTTTCAACAAAAACATTTGAAGCCCAATGCTAAATGTTTCTTGCTCAATTATCCAAACACCGTTGCCTGGGTAATGTCATGAAATTTCTCCCCCCCCCCCCTACCTAAAGGGTTTTATACATTATATCCTGTCATGGATATAATGCTCTGTTGGTCCTTGGGAAGGATACACCCCTAAAATATGTGTTTAAACATATTTTCCTTTCCACTATTTTGTTTAATCTTTCTTGTGATCTATATGATCTAAGCAGTAATAATTTATTGCTTATGTAAACACCTCGATGTACAACTCTATCAGTAAGACCCTGTTGCTTTTGTTGATGGCATTCTAGTAACCACCGATGGATGAGAACTTTGCATATTGGTCTGCCTCGTTTCAATGAGCAGGATAATGGTTCCCTTCGTCCCTCGCCCTAGGTACCAATGTTGTTGCCAACAAAACTGACAGGCTATCCTCTGACATACTTTGCTATCTTGACCGTGCAAATGTTAGCGCCTTCCTTCTTTTAACCCACATGGTGGGCCCATAACCCACAGTTCCACATGATCGAAACCTGACTCTCCTATACACCCCCTGTTTCCAAAGTTATTCCTCGCGCGTGGTCTCATATGTAATTCACGAGCCACCTTCCGAGATATCATCAATTCTAGTATCAGACACAAAACTTATTCCCATTGCTCTGGACCCCTTTACACTTTGTTTCAGGCATCGAACGATTGCCTACCCGCTTGAAACTTCTCATGGTACCTTCTTACTTTGCTCTTGATATTTTCTAAAGTTCCAGTTCGAGAGTTACTTTCCGCCACCTTCCCCGATGTTAGCTACCAGATAGTCAACCTTGCAGAGGTTCGTTCTCCCGGAATACCCCTTTATTCTTTCGAAAGTACGACGGAGTTCCCGAAGAAAGGATGACGGCTTCGTCATGATGGCCTGAAGCAGAGGAATGAGGACGTCAATGTAATGGATCGACCTATTCGAGAAGAGCAACCAACACCGAGAAGACCCGTTAGAATTTCGTAACCAAATCCCTTCCCCCTTACACTACCTCTTAAATCTTGGGATGAGATTTCTTGTAGTGAAGGAGAATTGTGACGCCCGGGTAATTAAGCTATGGTGAACCTCTGCTAATGATGCCATGTCACCTTGGTTACTGTCGATAAACTCGCGTTAGTTTAAAACCGATTCAAATTCAAATTCAAAATCAAGCAAACAATATATTTTTTCAAATATTAAAACTAAAACGTTCATCATGTGGCAAATAATCCCTAACTAGTTTTGGTGGTGGAACCAACCTTTTTCAAACTGTTTAAATGCCCTAAAAATAATTAAAACCAGTGGATAAATTAATAATTTATTTGCTTTTGAAAATATAGAAATATCAAACTAATTTATTTTGGGTCCAAACTAGGTTTGGCAGTGGCCTATTTTGATGATACTAATTTAGGTGCTAACTTAGTACTTTAAAGAAACTAAAAATATCAGAAACTAAAATGAAAACGGAAAAACAAACTAAGAGAAAACAAAACAAAGATAAGAAAAGAAAGTACCCCCCCACTGGGCTCCGGCCCAGCAGGCCACCGGCCCAACCTGGCAAAGGCCAACCGGCCAACCCACTCCCGCTCCTTTATCCACCCACCTACCGAAAGCCTAACCGACACCCCCTCACTCTCCCTCTCCCTCAGATCCAATCGAGATCGGGGCACACCACACCGACGCCGCCTCGTCTCCACACCGATGCCGCCCCGTCCACACCTCGCTCCCTCGTCCCTCTTGGCGCCGTCCCGACCGCATTGCCCCTGGCGCTGCCACCCGTCGCCCGAAGCCGTCCCCGGCGCCACCGGACCTCGTCACCACGCCGGAGCGTCATCCCCGTCCTCCTCCCCACGGGTCGCCCCCGAGCCCGCTGACATGCCCCTCCCGCACCCATGTGAGCCGCTGCCTCCCTCTCCTCCTCTGTGCGCACACGCCACCATCACCACGCACGCCCGCTGCATCCCGTGGCCGCCGTCGCGCAGCACTTGCGCGCCGCCCCGCTCCCTGCTGGCGCTGCCGCCTGCGCCTGTTGCGCGCTGCTCTACGCCGCTTGCCGCCTCTGCCTTTGGTCGTGGTCGTTGCCAACGACCCAGTGCACCACCCACGATGCCCGTCACCGTAGACCGACACGCGCTGTCGCCCGCGTCCAGCAGCAGCAGACAAAACCAGAGCCCCGGTTGCGCTTTTGCCAACGCCGACGAGCCCCTGCTCGGGTCATCCTGGTCCTGGCCGCGCAGCCGCTCGCGTCCGACCACCGGCCACGCGTGCTCCCGCGCGAGACCATCCCTCTCGCGCTGCCCGCTGACCACTGCGCGCCTGCCTCTGGCTAGCCACGCGCTTGGCCGCCGCCCCATGATGTGGCCTTGCGCTCGCCTGCGCGTCCTTCTTCGCTTGCCTCTCGTCACCGCCTGCCACTGCGCGTCGGCCCACGCCCGCCGCTGTCATCCCGGCCGCGTCCCCCTCCCGTTGAGCAACCGCGTTGTGCCGTCCCCTCGCGTTGGTCGTTGCTCAGGCTGCGGTCGTGCCCGCAGCAACCGTTCGGGCTATGCCCGATAACCACGCCCGATAGGCCCCCTGGGCCTATGACGTTGGGGCCCCACGCCCAGAACAAAAAAAGGATTAAATAATAATAATAATAATATAATTAATTAATTAATTAAATTAATTAATCCTGTTTAGTTAACTAATAATTAACTCTAACTAACCTGCTAATTAAATGTTAACAAATTGTTAGTCTTCAGCCTATGACATGTGGGACCCACCGTCAGTTTGACCAGTCAACACCCATGTTGACTGCTGACGTCATGATGACGTCAGCATGCACTGTTCTGGATAATGTTGAATTAAATTAATTAAATAAATTCTAAACATGTTTTAAAACTTTAGAAAATCATATAAAATAAACCGTAGCTCAGATGAAAATACTTTCTACATGAAAGTTGCTCAGAACGACGAGACAATCCGGATACGCAGCCCGTTCCTCTGCCACACATCCCTAACATACCAAACTCGCAACTTTCCCCCTCCGGTTCATCTGTCCGGAAACGCGAAACACCAGGAATACTTTCCCGGATGTTTCCCCCCTTCGCCGGTATCACCTACTACCGCGTTTGGGCACACCTAGCATCGCGCTTTGTCATGTCATGCATCGTTATGCATTTGGTTGCATTGTATTTAATGTTTCTTCCCCCTCTTCTCTCGCTAGACACCGAGACCGACGTCGCTGCTACCCAGTACGACTACGGTGTTGACGACCCCTCCTTCTTAGTTGGGCTTCCAGGCAAGCCCCCCCCCCCCCCTTGATCACCAGATATCGCCTACTCTACTCTCTACTGCTTGCATTAGAGTAGTATAACATGTTACTATTTTCCGTTAATCCTATCCTGATGCATAGCCTGTCCTTGTTACTACTGTTGTTACCTTTACCTGCAATCCTACATGCTTAGTATAGGATGCTAGTATTCCATCTATGGCCCTACATTCTTTTCCGTCTGCCTTGCTATACTATCGGGCCATGATTACTCGGGAGGTGATCATGGGTATATACTTATATACATGTATGATACCTGTGGTGACTAAAGACGGGTCGGCTCGTAGGAGTACCCGCGAGTGGATCTTTGTGCCGGAGCGACAGGGCAGGTTGAGACCACCTAGGAGAGAGGTGGGCCTGGCCCTGGTCGGTGCCCGCGGTTACTTCATAATAACACGCTTAACTAGATCTTGGTATTTGATCTGAGTTGGGTCGTTGACCTTAACCGCACTAACCGCCACGTGGGACAAGATATGGGCAACCGGCGTCGTGGTATCAGCCGAAGCTCTTTTTGACGTCAGCGACTGAGCGGCGCGCGCCGGATTGGACTGGAACGCCTGCTAGGCTAGGTCTGCTTTCGGCCGCCCTCGCAACGTGCAGGTGTGCAATGGGCGATGGGCCCAGACCCCTGCGCCATAGGATTTAGACCGGCATGCTGACCTCTCTGTTGAGCCTAGGTGGGGTTGCAAAGTGTTGATCTTCCGAGGCCGGACATGACCCAGGAAAGTTTGCCCGGCCAGAGGGATTGAGCGTGTCGGGTAATGTGGTGCACCCCTACAGGGAAGTTTATCTATTCGAATAGCCGTGATCTTCGGTAACAGGACGACTTGGAGTTGTACCTTGACCTTATGACAACTAGAATAGGATACTTAATAAAACACACCCTTCCAAGTGCCAGATACAACCCGGCGATCGCTCTCTAACAGGGCGACGAGGAGGGGATCGCCGGGTAGGATTATGTTATGCGACGCTACTTGGTGAACTTGCCATCTACTCTCTTCTACATGCTGCAAGATGGAGGTGGCCAGAAGCATAGTCTTCGATAGGACTAGCCATCCCCCTCTTATTCTGGCATTCTGTAGTTCAGTCCACCGATATGGCCCTTTACACATATACCCATGCATATGTAGTGTAGCTCCTTGCTTGCGAGTACTTTGGATGAGTACTCACGGTTGCTTTTCTCCCTCTTTCCCCCCTTTCCCTTCTACCTGGTTGTCGCAACCAGATGCTGGAGCCCAGGAGCCAGACGCCACCATTGACGATGACTCCTACTACACTGGAGGTGCCTACTACTACGTGCAGCCCGCTGACGACGACCAGGAGTAGTTTAGGATGATCCCAGGCAGGAGGCCTGCGCCTCTTTCAATCTGTATCCCAGTTTGTGCTAGCCTTCTTAAGGCAAACTTGTTTACTTATGTCTGTACTCAGATATTGTTGCTTTCGCTGACTCATCTATGATCGAGCACTTGTATTCGAGCCCTCGAGGCCCCTGGCTTGTATTATGATGCTTGTATGACTTATTTTATTTTTAGAGTTGTGTTGTGATATCTTTCCGTGAGTCCCTGATCTTGATCGTACACGTTTGCGTGTATGATTAGTGTACGATTGAATCGGGGGCGTCACAAGGCCAAGGGCCGATGCCAACACTCCTTCAAGCTCAATGGGTGGCCGGGGAGGAGCTAGGTTCTGGTAGCTGATATGTCTCCAACATATCTATAATTTTTGATTGTTCCATGCTATATTATTTACTGTTTTGGACTATATTGGGCTTTATTTTCCACTTTTATATTACTTTTGGGACTAACCTATTAACCGGAGGCCCAACCCAGAATTGTTGTTTTTTGCCTATTTCAGTGTTTCGAAGAAACGGAATATCAAACGGAGTCCAAATGGAATGAAACCTTCGGGAACGTGATTTTCTCATCAGATATGATCCAGGAGATTTGAACCCTCTGTCAAGAAAGCCACGAGGCGGTCACGAGGGTGGAGGGCGCCCCCCCTAGGGCGCGCCCCCTTCCTCGTGGGCCCCTCGAAGCTCCACCGACGTACTCCTTCCTCCTATATATACCTAAGTACCCCAAACGATCAGATACGGAGCCAAAAACCTAATTCCACCGCCGCAACCTTCTGTATCCACGAGATCCCATCTTGGGGCCTTTTCCGGAGCTCCGCCGGAAGGGGAATCCACCACAGAGGGCTTCTACATCATCATCATAACCTCTCTGATGAAGTGTGAGTAGTTTACCTCAAACCTTCGGGTCCATAGTTAGTAGTTAGATGGCTTCTTCTCTCTTTTTGGATCTCAATACAAAGTTCCCCCTCTCTCATGGAGATCTATTCGATGTAATCTTGTTTTTGCGGTGTGTTTGTTGAGACCGATGAATTGTGGGTTTATGATCAAGATTATCTATGAACAATATTTGAATCTTCTCTGAATTCTTTTATGTATGATTGGTTATCTTTGCAAGTCTCTTCGAATTATCAGTTTGGTTTGGCCTACTAGATTGGTTTTTCTTGCAATGGGAGAAGTGCTTAGCTTTGGGTTCAATCTTGAGGTGTCCTTACCCAGTGACAGAAGGGGCAGCAAGGCACGTATTGTATTGTTGCCATCGAGGATAACAAGATGGGGTATTTATCATATTGCATGAATTTATTCCTCTACATCATGTCATCTTGCTTAAGGCATTACTCTGTTTTCATTAACTTAATACTCTAGATGCATGCTGGATAGCGGTCGATGAGTGGAGTAATAGTAGTAGATGCAGGCAGGAGTCGGTCTACTTGTCTCGGACGTGATGCCTATATACATGATCATACCTAGATATTCTCATAACTATGCTCAATTCTGTCAATTGCTCAACAGTAATTTGTTCACCCACCTTAGAAATACTTATGCTCTTAAGAGAAGCCACTAGTGAAACCTATGGCCCCCGGGTCTATTCTCATCATATCAATCTCCAATCACTTTATTATTGCTTTGCTTTTTACTTTGCCTTTTATTTTACCTTGCATCTTTATATCAAAAATACCAAAAATATTATCTATCATCTCTATCAGATCTCACTCTCGTAAGTGACCGTGAAGGGATTGACAACCCCTAATCGCGTTGGTTGCATTGAGCTATTGTTTTCGTGTAGGTACGAGGGACTCGCGCGTAGCCTCCTATTGGATTAATACCTTGGTTCTCAAAAACTGAGGGAAATACTTACGCTACTTTGCTGCATCATCCTCTCCTCTTCGGGGAAATCCAACGCAAGCTCAAGAGGTAGCAGTAGCACACGAGGATGTAGGAGTGGTGGCCGTGGAGGACGGATGAGCCTTAGAGGTAGTGCACGAGGAGGCACTATTGGTGGCCGTGGAGGACGGGCAAGTCTTAGAAGATCCCGCAGATGTGGTCGTGGTTTCGGTGGTACTAGGACATGAAGGATTGATAGAGGAAGGCATATTGACGTCTTGCTTAACCCCGATGGTTAAAATAATATGAATGGTACTTGTTGTTTTGTTTATTGTTTTCTTGTCTTAACCTCTATACATGTGTATTTACTTTACTGACATCCTATCTTTTCTTCATAGGCATGGCTTCATCCGGTTCCATGATGAGGCCCCCGTGTGCTAACCGTGAAGACATGTCGAACAAGTGGGTTGACACCAAGTTGGACAAGGTGAAGGAGAAGGACATGAAAACTCCATCATGTTGGTGTGGAGATGTTTGCAAAGTGAAGGTATCCACCGACCGCAAGAAGTCATGGACTGAAGGAAGAAGATCTTTTGTTTGTCCAAACTATACACATGATCGTGCGCCTCCAACAAACGCCTATGATGTGCCGCCGGTATGTTCAAATGGTATTCTTAAGCTTTCCTACATCTTGAACTCATGTTACTAACAACCATTTTGTTTTGCCTATGTAGTCACTGCCTCTGCTTTGCAAGTACTTCACATGGATAGATCAAGATGTGCCAGAAGATGTAAAAAAGAACCGACATCGAGATTGTCTTAGGAGGCAAAGGTTGTTTGAAGAATCATTCCGGAGAGCCGAGGAATAAGAGCGTCGTCAGAAGGAGAAGATGGAGCGAAAGAAGCGCGAGGAGGAGAGGGTACGCAAAGAGAAGGTTGCTCGTGAAGAGGAGAGGGCAAGAAAGCTTGCAAGGGCTCGGGAAGCCCAATAGGAGGATGAGGCACGTGACAAGAAAGGAAAATGGCGTTGTGTGACCCAATAAGCACTATGTGTTGCATTCACACACTTTTTCATGAACTTTTCCTTTCATTTGGGCACTTGTCATGACCTACGAACTTTGTATTTTATTTCCGAATCATGAACTATGTCGTAGACCAATATTTTCCATTTCTATGAACTATGATGTTGTTGTTGTGATCACTATGATGTTGTTGTTACTGTCAACACTATCTGCACTATGATATTGCTAAGCAAAAATAGATGAAAATAGAGGAAACACTCTGTTTTTCAGACCCTACCACTAGGGTCCATGGCGGTAGACTAAGAAAGCCTACCGCAGAAGACGTTGGTGGTAAGATGTTGGCCATGCTGCAGAAATGCTCTGCGACGAGAAAACGTGGTTTTCTTGCGGTAGCCACCCTACAGCCGTAGACCTCGGCGGTAGGTTCGATAGTGAACCCTAACGCAAAAAAACCGTCCTTTGCGGTCACAGAACTTTTGCAGCGCACGGTGTGCAGCCTACCGTCAAGGACCATGTCGGTTTTTCTGCGGTAGGGTTCACTACCCTACCACCAAGGTCTACAGCGTTAGGATACTTTGCATATATCCTTTTCCTTTGATTTTAATTCATTTAGTCAACAACAAAAAACATTCCTGAGTAATTACATCACAAGAGTTCAAATGACATGAGTTCAAATGGCCTAGAGCATTAGTACAATAACTAGCATTAGTGCAATAACAAGAGGTCAAATGACACGATTTCGAACTAGAGAAGCGCAAGCATAAATGTTCTACCCGGAAAGTAGCCCCTAATAAGCCGGAAAGTAGTTCCTAATCGCCCTAATATGTTCAGCTTGTGCATCACTCTCTAGATTAGGCTTCGGCCAATACTCGGCAGAACCCACCCAATGGATCATCGAACCCTTTACCTCGTGGAACCAGGCCCATTGAGCACGCCGGGTTGGATTCTCCGACACTCCTTGATTGATTGCCCATCCAATGATCTGCCTGGGCTTTGCCAAGTCCAGCTCGCTGAATTCATCAATGCTTACGGAGAAAGCTATCTCCATTGCCAAATTGTATCTACAATCATCTTCCTTCTCTTGCAACTCGTGAACTAGCTCCTCTTTTTCTTTCTCGAGCTTTTCAGGGAACTCACAGAACACATACTTGTTGAAATCCCTCATAGCTGTGTTTGCCTCTTCACAACTCTTAATCCGTTTTCGAAGCTCCATCATCATCCTACGACATCGTTCACCTTCACACTTCTCATATGTTATCTGCACCGGGAACTTGTTTTCCATGCTACATGACATGGAACAAAACAAAAGTCAAATCAAATGATATAAGACATACACAAAACGTAGCTTATTTACAAATGACCTAAGACACGAAGTTCTCACGGGTTCAAATGACATAGGGTACATAACATAAGGACGAGTTCAAATGACATAACTTACATAACATAAGTAGAAGTTCAAATGACATAGGTTACATAAGAAAGCAAATGGTAAGGGGTACATGGCATTATAGTCCAAATGACACTACGACATCATGTAGTTCAACCCCCTTTATTCGTCCATCAACACGATATCTTTGTCATACGGTCCCGGGTTGCAACAAATGACATCATTTCTTTCACGGACCCAAGCCCAACGAGAAGCCCGACTAGCTATCGGCAATGATGGTTGCCTAACTAGCAAGTCAATGATCTGGCCAGGGTTTTTTAAGTCCATCTGATGCACTTCATCCCTTGTTCCGCACAATGCAATTTGCCTTGCAAGAGCACGTCTATGAAATTTCTCTTCCTTCTTGAGCTTGCTTATCTTTTACTCTTTAGCTTCGTACACCTTCTCATTGTCGTCGCACTTGGACACATAGTACTTTGAAAAGTCTCTACAAGTCGCATTCAACGAATCGACGGCTTCGACCCACAGCTTCATCTTTTCCTCAATGACCGAGCATTCACGCTTTGCCGCCGCCTCCGCAGAAGTCTCAAAGAAGATGACCAGTCCATCCTACAAGTCGAGGGGTAACTATAACGGTCATCCAAGGCAAAAACTTAACCCTAACACTACCACTAACCCTAACCCTGACCCTAACCATTTATTGACAAAACCACTAACCCTAGGACTAGATCGAGCTACAGCCAAAAATGGTAGGCACACAATACATAGTGTAAACACTAACATAACCCTAAATGGATCATATAAATTGGTTTGACCACAACACAATGATGAACTAGGTTTCAAAAATGCGAGCCAATCCAACAAAGATACATGATTCCAATCAACCAAAATGAGGAAAAGTGAGAGAGGTACCTTAGGTGATAAAGGTGCTACGGATCCACCGGACAAATCTCAAGCAAATGAGAGAGATATGGGAGGTCCTTGAGTGAGGATGAGAGGAGGCGAGAGCTTGAGCTCGGGTGAGTGGTGGATAATGGTTACCCACCACACAACCTTATCCATTGCACAACACCCTACCGCCAGGGACATTGGCGGTAGCATAAAATAGCCTACCTCCGGGGACCACGGCGGTAGAAACTTTGCCACGTCAGCACTTGGAGACGGCCGTCGGTGCCTGCCGTTATACCTACCGCCGGAGTCCTCGGCGATAGCCTGTCCAACCTTATCGCCTTTGTCTGTGGCGGTAGCCAAAATGTCAGATTTTGAAATACTTTCAGATGGGGCCAGATCCGGCTAAACTTTGCCAAAAAGGTCAAAACACCAAATTTGGCCGCACATGATGGTGTGGCAAGCTTGGTGAGGTGCGATAGACCCGGAGAGTGACCGGCCGAGAGCCTACATAGACAAAAAGAGGACACGGAGGAAAAGGGAGGATGACGTGGACAAATAAACCGGCGTGGTCGTTGTGTTTACCACTTGGACGAACCACCGTCGACCACCCAAAGTGCCAACCTATTTTTCAATATCGTTTTAGGACATTCGAGCCAAATATAAGCCATGTTATTGACGTATATACACACTGGCTGAATAGATGTCACCAAACAGTAGACGTCCAATATGTCAGCATCCAACGGAAAACACGAGGAGAAGGAAACAAAAGGTGCAAAGGCAACTGGTAACCAAACCTGCCTGACCGTCGTTTCGTTAGAAAAAAGTAGACAGGCAAGACTAGTTCTCCCGTGTCCGTCGGTGCATGTGCAATGGCGACTCGCAAACGGTTACGGCGTTTGTATCGGCCGATCCTACGTATACTACAATAGTGTTCAGACAATTATATAAATAGTTCCTCCACACACAAACGTAAGACGTTTTTACAGTTTAAATCTTACATTTGTTTACAGAGGGGATAATATCTACTCCTGAGTAAATTAGCAAAACCCAACTATTATTTAGAGAGAGAGAGAGAGAGAGAGAGAGAGAGAGAGAGAGAAATACAAGACAGCTTCTTCATTGTTTTTTGAGCAAAAATACAAGACAACTTTTTTTGAGACAAAATACACCGGTCGTCGTCTCACGCCACCACGCGGGACCTCTAGGCACTCACTGCGGCAGCATGTCACCCAAACGCACATGGGCGCCACAACTAGGCTGGCCCATTGGCATTACGGACCAACCTGTGGTTGAATAGTTCGGAAGACAGTTGTAGTCAACCAGAGTTCAAGTCTAGACTTAACATTGATACTCGCATTATTTTAGATTTATTCCGGTCTTCATGTGTTAGCTCGGTCTCTTTGAGGTGCTCATAGAGGTAAAGTCTTCACGTGTGTTTATTGGAATGAGTGTATGCATGCATGTATGTATGTATGTATGTATGTATGTATGTATGTATGTATGTATGTATGTATGAGCGTCTGCGTCTGCGTCAGAACATGAAAAGATCGCCCGCTTTTTTTTCCCTATTTCTATAATAGAAAATTAACAACCAATTTTGTTTCTTTTGTAGTTTAGTGGGTTTTTTGTTTATGGCCAGTTTCTTCATTCCAATTTCTAAAAAGATACGGAAAATATTTATTTCAAAAATTAATCAATGCAAAAATTTAGAACATTTAAAAAAAATGTAGGTGGTTTTTTCAACAGACAACATGAACATTCTTCTGCAAATAGGAGAATATTTTTTTAAAACTTTGTGCACAATTTGATACTTTTTCAAAAACCTAAACATTTTTAAAAAAGAGAATACCTTAAACTTTTGTGAGTATTTTAAAATTACGGGCACATTTTTTGAAATAAAAAAGGAAAAGAAAAAGGAAACGAATGATAAAAACTAGTAGAAAAGACAAGGAAAAGGGAAACAAAAAAACGAAACAGAACCGCCAATTTAGAAGGTTCCTAAAACCGGGAAAACAGGTGATACAAACTTCACGCTAGACTACTATATGGACCAGCCCATATCGCCAACTCCCTGCGATTGAGCGACACTGTGAGGGAAAATGTGTCAAACAGGTTCGCCATCTCACGAGTCCAACGTGTCCTTGAACAAAAATCTCACGCGCCCAACGCAAAATGCTATGTATCACTTTGGAATATGCTATTTGGTGCTTAAGTTGCGATTTTTTTAGAACAATCTGCCAGGCTTTATTGATCAACACCAATAGTTGCAGGGACAAAGTTCGGATCATATTCTTACGTGGAGTCAGCGGCCCACCTCCTCTTTCAATGCCGCTTCACCATCCGCATTTGGAACCATATTCTTACGTGGCTTGGCATGCATCACATTTCTACGACGATATGGCAGACGCGGACTTCGGTGAAAGACTGGTGGAACGGCAACCTTCAGATTCGCCTTGGCTCCCCTAAGGCGCTAGCCTCCTTGATGATGCTTATCTCATGGGAGATATGGACAGAGCGTAACGCTAGGGTCTTTCGAAACACAGCCATCCCTTCCATGGTCCTAACCTGTAAGATCAAAGAGGAGGTGTCTCTTTGGGCAGTGGCGGGTGCGAAGCACATGAGTGCTGTAATGCCGCGAGAGTTGACACTTTATTTTGCCGCCTTGCGGCCTTGTTCGATAACTCCTTTCTTAATCAATGAAATGGCAAATCTTTTGCCTTGTTTCAAAAAAAAAAAGTTCGGATCAGGAGGTTGGCCCAGCCAAAGATGTCGCCCTTGATCTAGAAAAAAACATGGCTAGCAAGATTGTGAGCCTCATATTTTGGACTTCTAGATTTGTGAACAAAAGTGCAAGTAGTAAAAGAGCTTCACACTTGTGATTTCCTTAACGATCGCCCTGTATTGGTCGCCTCCTACGTCCGTGATGTTCTTGATGACGGTCAAGCAATCCGGTAATATATAGACGATGAACACCAAAAATCTTCATCTAGTGAGAGTGCTTCCAGACTGGCAAGCGCCACAATAGTCAAAAGAGCCAATATGCCTGACTAAATTACAGAAAAAGATCCCAAGTACGTTCATGTCTCATCCCAGCAAACGACAGTAAGAACTCCCTTATCACTGTCACCCGCTCTACATACTACAGCATCAAAGTTGATTTTAACAAAACTAGTTGGCGGTGGAATCCACCTCCTATTCGGCGGAGCAGTAGTCCAAATTGCCCAATGAACGGTTAGCATGAGGCACTGGAAGCTTTCATGTGATCGAGTTTGGCAAGGTATCGGGAGAGGAATAGAGGGCCCTGATGGATCCTTTCATGAATTAAATTTCACCTTGCCGACAAAATGGCCCATGGAGTAACTATCATGTGAGTGAAAGTTGTATGCGATAACACGTCCTTCATGGGGAAGAGCCAATGTTTTACATCCAGCTTCATCATCGCCAGCATGTGCTCCAACAAATCTTGGTCAACCAATGCCCAAACGCAACGAGACAACAAGCACTCAAGTTAACAAATGACGCCATGAGTCCTCTGTCCCGCAGATCAAGCAGTAGCTTGACAACATTATATTTTGATGCAAGCAAATATCTTCTATGGGAAACGACTATTGCGTGAGATGCGAGAGAAAAATCTTCAGTTTTCCAGGAAGGATAACTTTCGATGGTCTCACTCTTCCCTCCAGCCAATCCTCTCAATGCCTTTTAATAGCAACCAACATCCGATAAGCTGGCCTACTGGAAAGTATTCCGGGTTTTGAAAATTCCATGTTCAAAATTCATTTATGTTTCTTGTGCATAGGGGGGCCCAGGATCAATAACACATCTTTCGATAGAAAAATCTGCCTGTTGAGCTTCATGTTCCATCTAGTTCCTTATCCATACAACGCGCACACCCGAATCTCAGCTTATTTCTTAACGGGCGGCACATAAAATGTTCTTCTGTTTGGGACATTCTAGAAGTTTTTGTTGCCCGATTTTTTTCACGTTTCCTGTACTTTTTAGTTTGTATTCAGTTTCTTTGTTTGGTTTTTCATTTCATTTTTCTCTACAAATATGTCAATAGTTTTTTCAAATTCATGAACATTTTTTAAATATACAAACATTTTTAAAATTAGTGAACTTTTCCAAAATTTGGGAACATTTTTTCAAATTTGTGAACTGTTAAAAATCCATGTGAGTTTCTTAAAATGTGAAAAAAATCATCAATTTAAAAACTGTTAAATTTTTGGTAGTGTATGCATATTTTTAGTTCTAAAAAATAATTAAAACATTTTTTTCCAAATCAGTAGCTGTTGTTATTTTTACCTCTCAGCGAGCGAGAAGGTCCGGCGACGCCAGGCGACCTAACCACTATTTCGGCCCGCGGCCCACTAGGCATACCTGGGAGAGGTGTTGCGCCAAACGACGCTTAAGGCGTTGAATCGTGAAATGCTAGGTCTCGCTTATTGCGCGGCCCTAGAAAGACTCGCCCAACAACGTACCTCAACTAATTTTGCGAACCTTCTGCTGACCAGTTTGATCTGGTTTGGGAACCTTCCATGAGTGATTTTAGGAGATTTTTCTTGATTTTTTTATTTCTTTACTTTGTTTTTTCTATCGACTATCTTTGTTTCCTAGTTTTTCTTTTTCCATGTTTTCCCTTATCCTTTTTTATTTGTTTTAATGTTATTTTTATTTGTCAAATATGTGCCGAGTTTATTTCTAATAAACATCAAGAATTTTACGTATATTGGTTGGACGTTTTGCAGGTACATGTTGAATATTTCTCAAATGTATGTTGACATTTAAGATAATACATGTTAAACAATTGAGAAATGCACATTTATCATTTTTTAAACCACAATTAACATTTCCAAACACATGCTTATTTTCCAAAAATGTCATGAAATTTTTATTAAAAACAAGCAAACAAAATTCTGTGTGTTACAACATTTTGTTTAAATGGCACAAACATTTTTTATATGTGATGTACAATTTTCTAAAATTGCATACAAAATTATTTATGTTTCACATTTTTCTTTCCAAATTATCAGGAAATATATTTTGAAATGTAAGAACACTTTTCAATATTATAAATAGCTTTGTGGATGGTACAAACATTGTCTACCAATTACACGGACATTTTTTTTACTTTTTCAAGAAGATTTATAAATGTGTGAACGCTTCTAAAGACACAAACATTGTTGAATGGTATGATCAAGTTTTGAAATTGCACGGATAATTCATTTCATGAAATTTGCTTTAGTTTGCGGTGAACATTATTGATAATGGAAATAATGTGATTTTCGAAATATATACTTATATTATTATTATTTTCAAAATATATAAATGTAAAAATTAAAACAGAAATAGAAATAAAAATAGAAAAAATTCAAAAAGTAAGTTACTTTCTGGTGTATGACGATGCACGTGCTCGTTTCCATACTGGACCTACCCCATTTACGAGGGGCGCTAAGGCGAGGCGGCCTTCGGTCTCACAATAGACGAGACCGAGACGTGCCCCGTTCAATACGATGTCCTTGTCACTTGTTATTATACCTAAGGGTAGCTACCTCCCACTAGCCTCTGGAATTGGGTCGACGCATTAGGGGGTCATGGGAGTCGTTCGCTGGAATGATTTATGAAAGTTTCCAGCATGTTGTAGGACGAAAATTATGTTTAGGAATGGGGTGATTAGACTAGCCAAATTAAAGTGATTCTTTTCCCACTTTTACTTCTTGAAAAAAATTAGCAAGCCTAGGAACATCCTGCACATGCAAGTCTAACCATAGACAGCGAAAAGTAAAGACATGACAAGTGATACTAAGTAAAGGATGAGTTGGAAGATATGCAAACGATATGGTGACACGAAAGATTTTGATCTATGGTTCTGATAGGTCGTGCTATCGTACGTCTACGTTGATGGCGCTTCAATCTCAAGGATCAATGATCTCAAGGATAACAGCTGCGAATCCGGAGAGGTATCGAGTCCACGGAGGGCTCACCTTACCTATCCCACCATGGTTTACACCCACAAAAGAATAGCCTCACTTGGGGTAGATCTTCACGAAGTAGACGATCTCCTTGCCCCTGAAAATTTCTTGGTTTCTCCAAACGATTTGAAGACACACAAACACACGTAACCAATCTAGGAGGCACCACCCTTCAAAAGGTGATAGATGGGGTTGTTGATGATGAAATCATTACCCTTATGCTTCAAAATATAATCTCCTCAACACTCAAACTTTGTCTCATAGATTTTGGCTTTGGGGTAGGAAAGAGTTTGGGTGAAAAGCAATGAGGTGACTAGAAATCAAAGCTCCTATGGTTGAAGTGGAATCCTTTTAAACTCAACACAAGGATGGGAGCTCTCTCAGAAAAATGGATATGGAATGTGTTTGCTTCGCTCTAGTTGCTCTATGAGAGTCTGGTGGAATGGGTAGTGTATATATAGGCAGCGCCAAAAATCAAACCATTACACACCTTTATGCACTGTCCGGTGAGACTGGATGAAACTACTTAGTGAGATTGACCTGTACAATAGTTTTGAACTTTGGGCTCTTCGGTGACTCCGGATGAAAACGTTCAATGGCTCCTAGTTGTGATGACCTAAGCTCTTTACACACTTCAGTGTCACTAGCTGAAACTATTTGGAAATCCTGAATGCATTTCAGCAAGAAACAGAAGGTTAACAAGTGCTCTTCGGTGGGACCGAATCATCAACTCGGTGGAACCGAAGTTTTAGGGTTAAGGCAACCGGTATATCATGAATGACTTAGCGACTCTGGGTGTATATGGTCTGTGTGTATTAGATGCATTTAGGGTTTGTGATATAGTGGGAATGTGGGAATATGAATGTGGGTTTTGGAGCTTGATTTATAGGCTCTTGAGCAGTGAATTCATGATCATAACCTCGCCCCTTTTGATAGTATTGGCATACCTATGGACCCGATGTGATCTTGGATCATTTAAATATAAAATGAAGTCTTGAGGCTTGACCAACGCTTGTCCTTAGAATTTTCAGGGGTCCATTTTCACATCCCAATGTTGTACCTAAGTTGAACATTCCTGAAATATTCTTTTTAATAGGCATTAGTTTAATAAGATATACTCCCTCTGTCCCAAAATATAAGAACGTTTTTAACACTACACTAGTGTAAAAAAGTTCTTATATTATGGGACGGAGGGAGTATGTCATTATGAATTACAAAAACGACTGAGGATTGGATGCACTTTCAAATACTTCTGAGCCAGTTAAAGGAAACTTCTTGGCTATTTTTTTTCTTTTCTTTCACTACATTTTCCTTGTTAGTTTTCCTTTTTAATGGTTTTTTCATTTCTTTTTGTGATTATTTTTTTAGTTATATACTTTGTCCTATTATTTTATTCTTATATTTAATGATTCATGAGCATTTTTTTAATAGTGAACATTTATAGAATTACTGGGAAAAAATCAAATTGGCTAAACATTTTGAAAATTTTGATTTTCCCAAATTATTGAATATTTTATGTACTCCTGAACAATTTTCAATTTGTGAAAAATTCATCAAATTCGTGAGCATTTTTCAAGATCATAACCATTTTCTAATCCATGGTTATTTTTTAAGTATGGTTCACTTTTCAAACACACGAACATTTTTAAAAATTGTAAACATGTTTCTAGTGTGTGAGCATTTTAAAATAAATGACATGTTTTTAAATTTGAGTATGTATTTTCAAATTCATGCATATTGTTTATATTCACGGACATTTTTGTAAATTGGTGAACATTTTTTGGATTCGGGAATTGTTTTCTAAACTCACTTACATTTTTAGAATTTATGAACTTTTTAAAATTTCACAAACATTTCCTGAATTCATGAATATTTTTACATTAAAGAAAAGCTGGCCAAAATAAAAATATGAAGTAAAAATATAAAAAATAATGTTCTCTGGCTTGTTGGCTGCTGGGGACACGTGGTCGCTTTATCGCTATCTGATAGTGACGGCGAGCTAGGGGCGGATCCACATGGGGTCAAGGGTGTACATTTGTACCCAAATGACTTGGCAGGAAATTTTTATAGATCATTGATACTAGATGCATGTATAAAAAGGGGTGTGGTTTGTGCGATAAACATCATGTCGATTCATACAAACCGGTCTCAAACCTTCGGTTCAAAAAGCACAGACATCTTGATTCCTTAAGACCAATTACCATTGGTGCTTTTTCACCGTCTCATATGTTGCATTACATTAACACCCTATTACTACTACCAACCCTATATGAACTATAGTTTTAACGACACCTTGTTTTTGGCCATGACATATTTTATGATTGTGTATAAAGATTGTGAAACGCAGACTCTCTAAAAGGGATTTCCTGAAGCAATATATAGCACGGGCTTACGCCCAACGTATATCCAACAAGGAGCTCCTATATGATGCTCATTACGTCAGTTTGCCACCCATACACACAATCTCTCCTCGATTGGGTAGGTCCATTTCTGCGCGCTTGTAGACTATCCATAATGGGAGTAACATAAAGAGCAACATAGATGACACTTAAACAAAAAAAATGATGTGGCAACTATTAATGAGGAGAAAAACAAATTGAGTAACATAGTTAATTACCCACACTATAAGTAACATCACACATACCAAGACAAGATGAGTTTACAACTTAATAAATAAAATGTTGCATGACACCACACATATGTTATTCCGCACTATAGAGTAGTAACATTGACTAGTAACATATGCATGTTACTAGTCTAAGTTACTCCCCAGTATGGGTAGTCGTAGCGGGCCGTGTCCTGTAACGTCCTGAGGACCATAGCGCCTCAGGTATTAAATCAGCCAAACAATAGCGTCCACATGCAGTAATAGACTACTCACAGTGAGGAGTAATATGTGTCTGGTGTCATGAAACACTATATTTATTAGCTTGTAGACTTATCTTGTCTTCATATGTGTAATGTTACTCAAAGTATGAGTAATTAGCTATGTTAATGAATTCATCTCCATCCTCATTAAATCATTGCCACATGAGCAAATTTGCTAAGTTTGACCTTATGTCACCGCTGAAGTTACTCCCTTCGTGGGCAGTCATACTAATGCAAGGCCGAATCATTGGATTGCTCCACCCCAACGCACAGTTAAAATAAATGTCAATGTTGCTCTATTGCGGTACGCATCATTACCAGCCGTGGCTGCGGTGTGCAGGGACCGATCGGGTAATTATATTGGATCTTCAGCTATTACTCTTGTGGGAAATTCAGATCCCACAACACTTGAAGCCTTTGCAGTCCGAGAAGCGCTGACCCTTGCGGATGACCTCTACAAGCGAAGAATTTTTGTTGCTTCAAATTGCAAGATTGTCACCGACGATATCAAGCAGAAGAGTGCGTCTGTGTACGGCACAATTATCCGAGAAATGTTAGATCATTCTAGCTTTTTTATTAGTTGCCCTTTTAGTCATGAATTTAGGAGCTTGAATACCAAGACTCATAATTTAGTGAAGCATGCTCTCTCACTGGGTTGGCCCCATGTTTGGTTAGGTAACCCCGGTGATCTTACTTTCCCCCTGGTAAACATTGTGACGAGTTACCTAAAGGCTTCGTGAGATTGTCCATAAAAATATATTTTAGATTATTGAAAATTTGAGAACATATCTTGAAAAATGTGAATGTTTTTAGAAATTATTAAAATCGGGAACATGTTTTGAATGTTTTCATAAACTTGAATTCTTATGAATACCGTGAACAAATTTTAAATGATAATTTTTTTGAAATTGTGAAAAAGTAATTCTACAAATTATTTTTAATTTTTATAGATTTTGAAGAATTTTTTAAAAAAATTAACATTTTTTAGAAAGAAAAAGGGAAATAGAAAAAATATAGAATACAAAGAAAACCGATAAAATTCGGTGGGGAGAACAACAGTTAAAAGGAAAAGCAAAAAGAACCAAACCTAATATTCTAGAAGGTTACTAAAACCGGTTTTATGTAGGCTGCGATATACATAATTGGGCTAGCCCAATTATCTCGTCCACTCCCCGTCGGCCGGTCCCTCTGTGTGCGTTTGCAAACTTTGTGGCAGCAATATTCCTAATTGACGCTCATTGCATCACATTGCCTTTGTTTCCGAGGGCAACTAATCTGCGAGTATTCCTTCGGAGCCCCCGCAAGGGTCAATTTTCATGGGCCGAGAGTGTGTTACTTGTTACGCTCTCAACTGTGGCCGTGTGGCGCGTTTTGGGCTCTCCCTATGGTTTTTTCTTATTTTTCTGCATATGTTTTGGGTTTTAGATGATTTTTGATTTTTTTTCTTTCCCGGTTCTCTTGGGTTTTGGACAAAAAGTCAAAAAACTATTACAACAAAAACTTGTCTCTTTTTTTTCCTTCCGTGAGAGACACCGATTTACTTCTCGGGAGGCACGGATTTGCTTTCGCGAGAACAGTCATGGCTCTTGGGAAAGAGGAAAAATGTGTTTTTTCTTCCACGAAAGGGACAGATTTACTTCTTGTGTAAGCATGAATTTACTTATGTGAGAGGCACGGTCGTGCCTCTCGGGTAAGGGAAAAAACCATGTTTTTTTTCCTCGAGAGGCACGGTCGTACCTCTTGGGTAAGGGGAAAAACATATTTTTTTCTTTTCACAAGAGGTACATATTTACTTCTCGCGGAGGCGAATATTTGCTTCCGCAAGAGGCACGGTCATGCCTCTCGGGAAAGGAAAAAATGCATTTTTCTTTTTTTCTTCCGTGAGAGGCATAGATTAACTTCTTGTTAATGCATGATTTACTTTCGCGAGAGGCACGGTCGTGCCTCTTGAAAATGGGAAAAAGGCGTTTTTTTTCTTTCCTGAGAGGCACAAATTTATTTCTCGTAGCACCACAGATTTGATTCCCCGAGAGGCACGGTCGTGCCTCTCGGGGAAGGAAAAAAATGCGTTTTCTTTTTTTTCCTTCCGCGAGAGACACATTTTACTTTTCCGGAGGCACGAATTTGCTTCCGCGAGAGGCATGGTCGTACCTCTTGGAAATGGGAAAAACCGTATTTTTTCTTCCATGAGAGGCACATATTTAATTATCACGGAGGCGCGGATTTTCTTCCGTGAGAGGCACAATTGTGCCTCTCCGGAAAGGAAAAAAAAGAATGTGCTCCGGTACGTGTCTTTTCGTCCGGTTTCTTGTGAAAAAATTTTGTCAAAAGCTATCAAAATGAGATTTATTTTCGAAGATGTCGATGCGAGGAATCCAACGTTGAAAATGATTCAATATTTGGA
Source organism: Aegilops umbellulata (assembly GCA_032464435.1). NCBI lineage: Eukaryota > Viridiplantae > Streptophyta > Magnoliopsida > Poales > Poaceae > Aegilops > Aegilops umbellulata. The sequence goes on from CP136055.1 coordinate 89,303,104, forward strand.
CGCATTGTTTAAAAAATAAAACATTTTGAGTAAACAAATGTAAAAAGAGAAAACTCTCAGGTTGTGACATGTGGCGCACATGCAGTGCAACTTGTCGCAACCTCAGGAGGTGGAAGTGACTTTTGTAAAGAGTGCTGATTAATCAATTAGTGACTTTGTTTGTTTTCCACACGGCAGAGCGAGCGAGCAAGCACACTGGGCCATCCCATTTAGCGGTAGTTAGTACCACATTATCTCGGTTTTAGGAACCTTAGGTTCCTGTATGAATTGTATTTGTTTCAAGAACCTTCTAGACGGTTTTGGTCCGGGTGTATCGCTTTTTCTTGTTGTTTTACTTCCTTTTTAATATTTTATTTCCTTTTTAAAGTAAGAACTGTTGTAATTTTTGAAGTGTTCAGATTTTCAAAAAATGTTTCCTATTTTTAAAATATTCTTGTTTTAAAATGTTCACAAAGTTTCATACATGGTAAAATTGTTGGGGATTTCTAAAACTATTCACAATTTAAAAAGATCGCATAAGTTTAAAAAATGTTTAGGATTTCCAAAATATTTGTTCACAAACGTTTTAAAAATGTTCATGTTCTTTTCAACAATGTTCATGTTAGTTTGAAAAATATTTGCATTTTATGAAAAATGTTCCTATTTTCCAAAAAAATCATAAACATTTCAAAAATTGTTCACGTTACCCCCCCCCCCCCCCAAAAAATACCAACATTTGTAAAAAAACCACTTAAAAATATTCAGTTCTTGAAATAATTAATGTTTTCGTGTTTGTTTGAATCGAATGAAAAAACCACCAAATAACAAAAAATGGTTAGAAATCTGAACAGGAAAAAAGCGGGCACTCGGTAGCTCGACCGGGTCGCCATAGTGCTGCGAGCACTTAATGGGTTGGACCACTCGGTCACCCCCAGGCGCTACTTTGCCTCTCGCTAGGGGTGTCTTTCTCTCGGAGGCGATCTATCGCCACCGTTGAGCTCGTGTTTCCCCTTCCTTCGCTCGTCGCTGGGGTTGCTACGATTAGGGCTAACAAAGGGGTGGTCCATGCTACCCGGCTATGATCGTCTCCCTTCGATTACAAGAGGATCTAGGCTTCCTCTCAGCGTCCGATTTGTTTCTCAAAATCGGACTAGGGTTCAAGATATGGCGACGGGTGGATCTTTAGGATCAGCGTCGGCGACAGATGTAGAGAAGATCATGACGAAATTGGGTCTTCATGAGGAGGATCTAGACGATGTGGACTTTGATGAGACAGAGGCTCCGCAGTGTTGGAAATATGCCATGACGTAACAATATTGTATTATCATATTTCCATTTTCATAATTAAGAGTTTATATTTCGTGCTATAATTGCTATGATCCTGGAATATGTCATTTAGTGGAAAACTCATATCCACGTGTGGAATAATAAACGATAAAATATAAGTTCCTAGTCTTGCCTCTAAGACTAGCTCAAGTGTTGTTGGTGATCCTGTTTTCCGTATCTTAGGATATTGTTAAGTGTAATGATAGTCCTAAAACAACATTGAGAGTATGACATTAGAAGAGCGATCATATTGAATCGACTCAAACTTGTCTGTTATACTTTGATATAATATCGTCAGAAATCAACTATTATAACACGGAGTGTTAGCATTTGTTTTAGTTCCTCAGACCATGAGAGTATCGCAATCACTTCCTATTGTACGGTGGACTCTGGGGTTGCTCAAACGTCATCTTTAGCATGGTGATCATAACGACAACTTATAGGTTCATCAAAAAGTTTGACAAGGGACTGGATAGCTCAAGAGTGGGATTTGCTCCTCCGACGATGGAGAGATATTCTTAGGGCCCTCTCGCTATGACGGAATCCATCATGGTCTGGCCAAACATAGGTGACTATGTCGTGAGGATGCCACAACACTTCAACGAGAGAGAAGAATGAAACCGGCAACAAGAAGAACGGTATAATGAGCATGTGCATGACTCAGGAGGATACCGGGACACCTTGGGTTTTGTAAAGTATCATGAAGCAATGGAACATCACATAATAACCAAAGGTTCACTCGAATGTCATTCATGTAATCACAGGGATCGATATGGACGTCCACGGTTCCGCTATCGGTCATTGAACGAAGTGGTTTCGTTCATGTCTATGATTTACTGAACCTACGGGGTCACAAGGTTAAGGTAATCAATATATGCCGAGTTTTAGTAGGACGAGAGTATCGAGGATTTATTTGTGGAATTGTTTCATTAATATTTAGAATAGTTTCAAGAGGAACCGGAAGCGTTTCGGGGTCACCGGAAGGGTTTCGAAGTTTATTGCGAAATACCGGGTAATATTGATAAATAATATATAGGTGAAAAATGTTTTCGGAGATGGTAAATTATATATAAAAGACTGTAGTAATTGTTAGAAGGTTTTTATTTAATTTAATATCAATGGGCCTTAAAAGGTCAAGTGGTGGATGGCAACTTGGGCCACAAGGGCCCAAGTGGAGGTGGCGCCCCCCCCCCCCATAAGGGGAGGCCAAATTGGAGTGGGGAAGGGTTTCCTCTTCCCCTAAGTTCTTCCCTCCTTGGGTGCTGCCCGTCCACTCCCCTCAAACATATATATACTAGAGGATTTTGTCCTTTGGGTGACACAAGTTTTGGAGCCTCCTCTAGTTCATCTAGTTCCAGTTCTAGTTGGTCCTTGTTGACTAATTAGAGCTAGCCCTAGTTCCTCTAATCTTCATAATTAGGATCCCAGTGTGGTTATAATCTTCTCCTTCTAATTCTCTGATACGACCATGTGCAATTTAATTACGAGGAATAACCGCTGATACGAGAACGTCTACACCTAATACTGGATGTGCCACAGATGTTTCCAAAGATGAAGATGGATTAGTAGGCATCACATCTATGCATGACATAGTTGTACAGATAATGAGCAAGTCCGGAGATGTGTTTCTACGTTCCCTTGAATCAGGACATGTAGGAGCACGCATGCATGGAAGTGGGTCCAGCCAGAAATCAATTACTAGTAGCTACCAAGTTGAGAACTGCGTGGGCATGCAAGAGTTTGTTTCAGAATAAAAAAAAATCAAGCTGGTTTTTTCTTTGGAAGACCACGACCACCAGAGCAAGTTGCATGCACCAAGAAGTTTTTCACGTGGGATAGATTGTGTTTAAAGGAGTCAGGATGGGGTCCAACTGCGGTGAGACAAATACATGGTCGATGGTGTTTGTTGCTGAGATGTAAAAGGCAACTAATAATTAAATGTATTAGAGTCCAGAATAGATTGAAGTGCCAATTTCCTTTTAGTTATGCGTAGCACGTATAGATAGAATATTTTCTACGTGAGGGTCAAGTTGTGATTCCACAAGTTTCACAACTTGACCCTCACGTAGAAAATATAGTTGGGTCAGCTATAAGTACTAGAGGGTGCGGTCATGTAAAAGGCAGGTTATTTTATAAAATAGACACGATGTGTTTTTAAGGGTAGACACCCGTATCAAGTTTTAGAGGGATCTTTAGAAAACCTCTGTGTTGCGATTTCTGCGAGGAAATTGTTTTTGCGCATGAGTGTCATTGTCGAGATTGGTTTTCTCGTGCTGAGCCGCAATGTTCAAACCCTCTCTTTCGTGTACATCGCGTGCGCGGTTGAGAGGCTACTGGTGCTGAAGGTGGAGTGCCGTGAAAGGTCGGGCCGCAACAACGGATCGGATCTCGCCACGAGGTTCGATCTACATCAGGTGGTATTCAGAGCATCAGGTTGTTCACGACACTATGGAGAAGATGGCGAGCTCATTGTTGTTCAGTAAGTTAATCTTTGGATTTCAGTTGGAGGAGGAAGGCCGTTGGACTAGGCTTTTTCACACCCGTGTGGTGGTGAGAGAGAGATCATGTGCCATGACCATCGATCACATGAATTTGATCAACGCCGCAAGCATCGAGATGGTGGAGAAGTTGGATCTACCGATGACACCACGGGCACGACCATACTTGTTTCGTTGGGGTCATGAAGAGCTCACTGTGATGCACCAAACCAAGGTACCGTTTTTGTTAGGAAATTATTTTTGCGAGGTTTTATGCGACGTGATTTCGACACCTATGATTTCATGTCATTTGTTATTGGGCGAGCCATGGTATAAAGAGCATGATGTTACGCATGATTGCAAAACACATAGATATACTGTCAAGAAGGGTAAGAAGTGCAGCCTCGTGCCAATGGACGGGGAGCTTTTAATTTCTTGGAGGAAAGAACATCTTGAGAAGATAAAAGAGCAGGAAGAAGCAAAGAAAAGGGAAGCCGAAGTTGCTGAAATTTTTACGGTCGTTGTTCAGTCTCCAAATAAAAATATTGTTGAAGAGATTGACTCGAAACCGAGGACGGTTTCATTTCAAGGAGGAGAGGATGATACCACCATGTGCAATTTAATTACGAGGATAGCCGCTGATATGAGAACGTCCACACCTAATACTAGATGTGCCACAGATGTTTCCAAAGATGAAGATGGATTAGTAGGCATCACATCTATGCATGACATAGTTGTACAGATAATGAGCAAGTCCGGAGATATGTTTCTACGTTCCCCTGAATCAGGACATGTAGGAGCACGCATGCATGGAAGTGGGTCCAGCCAGAAATCAATTACTAGTAGCTACCTAGTTGAGAACTGCGTGGGCATGCAAAAGTTTGTTTCAAAAAAAAAAATCAAGTTGGTTATTTCTTTGGAAGACCACGACCACCAGAGCAAGTTCCATGCACCAAGAAGTTTTTCACGTGGGATAGATTGTGTTTAAAGGAGTCAGGATGGGGTCCACCTGCGGTGAGACAAATACATGGTCGATGGTGTTTGTTGCTGAGATGTAAAAGGCAACAAATAATTAAATGTATTAGAGTCCAGAATAGATTGAGGTGTCAGTTTCCTTTTAGTTATGCGTAGCACGTATAGATAGAATATTTTCTACCTGAGGGTCAAGTTGATTAGTTGGGTCAGCTATAAGTACTAGAGGGTGCAGTCATGTAAAAGGCAGGTTATTTTATAAAATAGACACGATGTGTTTTTAAGGGTAGACACCCGCATCAAGTTTTAGAGGAATCTTTAGAAAACCTCTGTGTTGCGATTTCTGCGAGGAAATTATTTTTGCGCATGAGTGCCATCGTCGAGATTGGTTTTCTCGTGCCGAGCCGCAAGGTTCAAACCCTCTCTTTTATGTACATCGCGTGCGCGGATGAGAGGCTACTGGTGCTGAAGGTGGAGTGCCCTGAAAGGCCCGGCCGCAACAACGGATCGGATCTCGCCACGAGGTTCGATCTTCATCATTCTCCAGCGACGATTAGCTCTAGACAGCGAATTGCTGCTGGATCATGAAGACCGTACGCTTGCAACAAAGTAGAGAGGCCGTGCTTTCAATCTTCCATTCGAGGGATCGTTCGAGGGACTCCAAGTACGATCTACACCAACTCTTCTACTTCTGCTGCACTCCGGAGTAGGTAAAGATCGTTGATCAAACCCTATACTCATCTTCATATTGTTCTTGTGTGATCATAGGGCAATTTTTTGTTTTCTACTACGTTTCCTAATAGTGGCATCATGAGCGGTTTTTATGAGTAGATGCAGGTTTTGATCGAGACCACCTATGGATGTGAGGGTTTGATGTTCTTGCTATGCTTCCCTTGAGTGTTGCTGCGGTTCAGTTCATTGACAGCGTGATGTCACTTCCACAAGGTTCTGACAATCAACCGACTCTAACTATCGACGACTCGCTTACAGTTCCTTCGGCTTCATCATAGTCAAGAATAGTGAGTCGTCGTGTACACAAGAGGGCGGTGAAGATGAACGATCTTGTAGGGGGTCACGTGTATTTGTGGTTTTGTGTGGGGGACGATATTTTTAATTAAGTCTCTTCTTTCACACACCCAAAAAGTTAATTTAGCAACAAGAATTATCGCCTTGATGGTGTACATATGTAGCTAGTGTTATCTGGAAACCCTAGAAGCCACGTATTTAAAATCTACCAAACTGATTAGAGAACCTCTAACTTAGTTTTGCAGTGTTGCATATGATGTGGTATAGCCTTCGTCATGATAATGAGTTTATGTATGAGATGGTTATGTGTTGTAAAATAAGTGGCATGCGCATCACGGCATGATGACTGGAGCCACGGGATTGCCACCTTAATGTAATAGATGTAGAGATAGCCTACAGGTTACGCAGAGGACCCGGAGCTTCACGAGACGTAGGAGAACAAAATCAGTGCCACGACGGTATTTTTCAAAATTGTCACCACATCAACGATTCTGGAGAAAACTTCATGAAGTCCTCGGAGGACCATGGAGACGTTCCCGGTGCCGAGGGCTATACCATATCATGCTATTATGAATTGCTTGATATGTTTATCCCTTCTGTTGTTTGCACCCTTTGATTGTGCAGGATGGTAATTGATTTCAGGAAATTGAACAAAGCTACTAGGAAAGATCATTACCCCTTGCCTTTTATTGATCAAATGTTAGAAAGATTGTCTAAGCATACACACTATTGTTTCCTTGATGGATGTTTTGGTGTCTCTCAAATACCCGTGTCAAAAGAAGAAAAAGAGAATACTACTTTTACTTGCCCTTTCGGAACCTTATAGACGTATGCCTTTTGGTTTATGCAATGCACCTGCTACTTTTCACAGATGTATGACTGCTATATTCTCTGATTTTTGTGAAAAGATTGTTGAGGTTTTCATGGATGATTTTTTCATTTACGGGACTTCTTTTGATAATTACTTAAGAAACCTTGATCGTGGTTTGCAGAGATGTGAAGAAACTAATATTGTCTTGAAATGGGAGAAGTGCCACTTTATGGTGAACGAATGTATAGTACTCGGGCATAAAATTTCTGAATGAGGTATTGAAGTTGATAAAGCTAAAGTTGATGCAATTGAGAAAATGTCATGTCCTAAAGATATTAAAGGTATAAGAAGTTTCCTTGGTCATGCTGGTTTCTATAGGAGATTCATTAAAGATTTCTCTAAAACTTCTAGGCCTCTTACTAATCTCTTGCAAAAAGATGTTCCATTTGTTTTTGATGATGATTGCATAGAAGCATTTGAAATACTTAAGAAAGCCTTAATCTCTGCACCCATTATTCAACCACCTGATTGGAACCTACCATTTGAAATTATGTGTGATGCTAGTGATTATGCTATTGGTGCTGTTCTAGGACAAAGAGTTGATAAGAAATTGAATGTCATCCATTATGCTAGTAAAACTCTAGAAATTGCTTAAAGAAATTATTCTACTACTGAGAAAGAATTTCTAGCAGTTGTGTTTGCGTGTGATAAATTCATATCTTATATAGTTGATTCTAAAGTAATTGTTCACATAGATCATGTTGCTATTAAATACCTTATGGAAAAGAAAGATGCTAAACCTAGGTTGATTAGGTGGGTCCTTTTGCTACAAGAATTTGACATGCATATTATTGATAGAAAGGGAGATGGGAATCCCGTAGCTGATAATTTGTCTAGAATGGAGACCCACTACCTATTGATGATAGTTTTCCTGATTTACAATTAGCTGTTCTAAATGCTTCTCGTAATACTCCTTGGTATGTAGACTATGCTAATTACATTGTTGCTAAATATATACCACCTAGTTTCACGTACCAACAAAAGAAAAAGTTCTTCTTTGATTTAAGACACTACTTTTGGGATGACCCATATCTTTATAAAGAAGGAGTAGATGGTATTATTAGATGTTGTGTACCTGAGCATGAACATGAACAAATCCTACGGAAGTGTCATTCTGAGGCATACGGAGGACACCATGCTGGAGATAGAACCGCACATAAGGTATTATGATCTGGTTTTTATTGGCCTACTCTATTCAAGGATGCACGTAAGTTTGTCATTTCTTGTGATAAATGTTAAAGAATTGGTAATATTGGTATACGTCAAGAAATGCCTATGAATTACTCACTTGTTATTGAACCATTCGATGTTTGGGGATTTGATTATATGGGACATTTCCTTCCTCTAATGGGTATACACATATTTTAGTTGTTGTTGATTATGTTACTAAGTGGGTAGAAGTTATTCCAACTAGTAGTGTTGATCACAACACTTCTATTAAAATGCTTAAAGAAATTATTTTCCCAAGGTTTGGAGTCCCAAGATATTTAATGACTGATGGTGGTTCACATTTCATTCAGGGTGCTTTCCGTAAACTCCTTGTCGGAGTAAATGACCACGGGTATCCTAGCCGGCTCCCCCTGGCACTTCAGAAGAATTACAAGCCATTCAAGCCTTCAAGACCCAAGGCGTGGGGCCGCCTTCCTCCAGCCGGCTACCTCTCAGGCCGGCTGCACGAAGGCGCCCGGCCCCAAAACCTCCCAAGAGAAACCACGAGAGGGCCGGCTCCAAGAAGCCGGTCACGAAAGGGCCGACTCCCCAAAGCCGGCCCCCAACAGGCGGCCAAGATCGTGCCCTCCAAATCTGCACCTACATAACGGCGATAGGACGGGGCGTGGCTACAGTGAAGCCTGCCACCCCCGAATCCCGGAACACGCATGGCCACAATGCGCCGTACGGGGCGGCCATCACCCATCCGGCGCAGCACTGTTGCCATGTTGACCATGACGTCGCCCACGGCGAGCTGTCAGTACGACCCGAGGGCGGCGGGCCCCAACCGACAAGAAGACACCCGAAGGCGGCCAGGCCTCCCACAGTCGGCCTGGGGTGTATCCGACTCCCAGTAGCCGACATGCCCCTTCCCTCGAGGTAGGCGCCTCATTAAGAAGACAAGACAGGGCAAGGCTATAGTGATACGCCGCCCGACGGCGGCATTGAAGCCATGCCTACCACGATGGATCCCACGTCACCAGAGGTAGGGCAACAGTAACCAGCCCCCGACAAGACCCCCAAGCGGTAGGGCCGGCCTGTCGGCCAGAAGGCCGGCAGTCGGCGGGCCCACCTATCGGCGGGCCCCAACGGCCGACGGACACAGACAGCTAGGGCCATGTCCAGCTGAATTACCGTTGTACCCCTGGGGGGTAGGCCTATATAAACCCCCTAGGGCGCCCATGCAAGGGAAATCCTTTTTTAGGAGTTTTAGACAACGCATCGAGGGAGGAAGAAACCTAGCCTTGCCCTTCTTCTTCCTCCCCCCGAACAGCTCAAGGAGCCTCTTGTAGCTACTTGTTGATCTAGTGACCATGCGGAGACCCCGCAGAGCAGCAGTAGGGGTGTTATCTCCACGAAGAGCCCCGAAGCTGGGTAAGATTCACCGGCGTGCATGTCTTCGCCTTAACCCGTTTCCAGGCACCGGCAATGTTTATTGGCTCCCACAATGATAAGCCACCCGTTGGCATATGTCACACCAACCACCCGACATTTGGCGCCCATCGTGGGGTGGGGTGCACCGTTGTCCGGAGACCTGCTCTAGACGGGAACCCTCTTCCTTCCCAGCGAGCGTAGCCAGCCCGACTCGCCCGATGGCGCTTGCCCCAACGCGCTGCAAGGCGTCGCAGACGCCTGCGCGCCGAGCTGCCTCACCGATCTTCTCGGCGAAGCTCGCATCTCCGACGAGCCCGCGTCTGACGCGGGCATAGGCTGCCCTGAGAGCCACCTCGTCAGCCTCCTCGACCAACTCCATGTCTCCAGTGAGCTTGCCGCGGACTTGGAGTCGGTTGGCTCCACCGACCCGATGCTTGTAGACTCTGACACAACATCACTTTACGCCTTCCCCACCAACGTAGTCATCATCAACGACCCTCTTCCTCGAGCCGACAGCAGCGGCACCGCCATCACCGAGGTACTGGTCATCAGCCACGGCGCCGCCTCTGGCGAAAACGCCCACGACGCCCTGCAGACAGCGCTGCGCGACTTGTCCGCCCCCATCCCGGCCGACACTGACGCCGAAACACTGGAGGCACGCCGCCTCGCCCTTGTTGCGGAGGGATAGAAGCTGGCTTCCATAAGACGCCTCACCGAGGCTCACCAGCGTGAAGTTGACTACGCCGCCTTTGGCATGCCGCCTCCCGACGGGCCTAGCCGCATCGGCGTCATCAAGAAACGCAGCGCGGCTATCCCCGACATGCTGGGAGCGGACCGCCCGGTGTATGCCACGCCCCTCGAGAACCTACACGCCGCCCAGGCGGCCGTAGACGAGCTGGATAGACTGGGGCCCGACGAGCTCCCCTACATGACCAGACGCATCCAACAGCTTATCAACGCGGCTGCAGAGCGGCATGAAGACGGCGCCTGCGCCGAAAGTCCTCCCCTGCACCGAGAGCACGGTGCGACATCTCGAACACCGACTGCAGGCAACACCCATGCGAGAAAAGCAAAGGAGCTGGCTGCCAGTCGCAGCCGGACTCGAATCTCCACCGAGCGTGATGCAGAAGGCCGTCCGCGGGCTATGGAGCGGCGAGGCGACCCGCCTCCTCCTCCGCCTCGTGGGGAGAGACACCCCACCCTACCGCATGTCACGCATCCGACTCTTAGCGGCCGCCTGGGCCGCCGCGAAGGAGTCGGCGAGAATGACGCCCGCCACCGGATCGACCGCCTGGCGCGATCCCTGGCCCTGGAGGAAGAAGATGATGTTGGCCCGCCTTGCTTTGGCCCCCGCATCCGCGACGAGCCCTTCCCCAAAGGGTTCTCGCTCCCAAGAGACACGCCCAAGTATAATGGCTCCATGATGCCAGAAGATTGGTTGATCGACTACTCCACTGCGGTTCGCATAGCAAACGGCAACATGCGTGTTGCCGTGAAGTATGTCCCCCTCATGCTCCAAGGCACGGCGCGCACCTGGCTCAACAGCCTCAAACCTTACAACGTCAACAGCTGGTTAGACTTCACAGAAGCCTTCGTCCGCAACTTCACCAACACCTACGAGCGGGCTCCCAAGCCCCGACAGCTCTCCTTGTGCGTCCAAGGGCCCAATGAGTCAACTCAAGATTACCTCACACGTTGGGCCGAGCTCCGCAATTTCTGCGAGGGGGTGCATGAGGTTCAAGCTATAGAGTACTTCACCGCCGGGTGCCGAGAAGGCACCCTCCTCAAGCACCGACTCCTCTGCGACGAGACGACTACCCTTGACGAGTTGCTGGTCATAGCAGATAAATACGCCACGGCCGATTCCTCGATGAAGACCGAACTCCGGGTAGACGCCGGCTGGAGACTCCAGCCGACGCCCGTACCATAACGACCACAAGCGCAAGGCTCCCGCGCCGCCTTCCACTAGTCGACAGGTGGCTACAGTCGAAGACGAACCACCCGAAGGGCGGCCCGCGCCCAAGAAGCAGAAGGGCGGCAGGCCGGCTTGGCAGCCGGCTTTCTCCTACAAGCAAGCACATGATGCCCCCTGCAAGTTCCACAGCAGCGCAAAGCCCTCCAACCACACGACCCGGAAGTGCCACTGGCTCAAGCGAATCTCCAAGGGCGAGGGGATAATGCCGCCTCCGCCTGCTGGTCAGCCGCCCCGGGCCCCTCAGCAGCCGGCCGCCCGACCAGCAGTCGGAGCCATTCAATACGAGTTCCCCGACGAACATGCCGCCTACGTCGTCTTTACAAGCCAACCAGAAGATTGGCGTAGCCGGCGCCGACAACATCAAGAAGTCAATGCATTCGCCTCCAGCAATCCCGAGTTCATGCACTGGTCAGAAAGGCCGATCAGCTGGAGCCGGGACGATCACCCAGAGGTGATGCCGTCTCCCGGCTCTTATGCATTGGTCTTAGACGCCACCCTCGCAACCGAAAGGCGAGCTGCCCGGTTCTCCTGTGTGCTGATAGATGGCGGCAGCAGCATCAACATACTGTACCGTGACACCATGAAGAAGCTGAGCATCAAGACGAAGCAGCTCATGCCCAGTCGGACCGTGTTCCATGGCATCGTGCCCGGCCTGTCGTGTTTCCAATCGGCAAGATCAATATAGACGTCCTCTTTGGGGACAAGGATCACTTCCGCCGAGAAGCAGTGTGGTTTGAAGTAGTGGATCTGGAGAGCCCATACCACACATTGCTTGGCCGACCTGCCCTGGCCAAGTTCATGGCTGTACCCCACTATGCCTTCCTCAAGATGAAGATACCAAGTTCCAAGGGCATCATCACCATAACCGGAGACTACAAGAAATCCGCCGAGTGTGCGGCATCCAGCAGCAGGCTGGCCGAGTCCCTCGTCATTGCCGAAGAGAAGAAGATGCTGGATCGAGTCGTGGCCATGGCCGGCAAGCAGCCGGCCCTGTCCCCCGACCCCAAGGAGTGTGAAGCCCAAGGTTCTTTCCAGCCGGCCAAAGAAACCAAGAAGATACCCCTCGACCCAGAGCACCCAGAAAGGTTTGCCACCATTGGGGCTAACCTGGACAGCAAATAGGAAGGCGAGCTCATCGATTTCCTCCGTGAGAATCGGGACATCTTTGCATGGCCCCCCAAGGACATGCCGGGTGTTCCGAAGGAATTCGCCGAGCACAAGCTACACATCCGAGAAGGTGCAAAACCAATCAAACAGCCCCTCCGCCGACTGTCGGAAGAGAAGAGAAGGATTGTAGGGGAAGAGATAGCCCGGCTCCTGGCAGCCGGCTTCATCATGGAAGTTTTCTTCCCCGAATGGCTTGCCAACCCAGTCCTCGTACTGAAGAAGAATAACAAGTGGCGCATGTGTATAGACTACACAAGCCTTAATAAGGCCTGCCCCAAAGATCCCTTCGCCCTCCCAAGGATTGACCAAGTAATAGACTCCACAGCCGGATGCGAGCTGTTGAGCTTCTTGGATGCTTACTCGGGCTACCACAAGATAAAGTTAGATCCAGCCGACCGCCTGAAGACCGCCTTCATCACACCATTCGGAGCTTTCTGCTACCTGACTATGACATTCGGCTTGAGAAATGCCGGTGCCACTTTTCAACGTTGCATGCAGAAATGCCTCCTCAAGCAGCTCGACAGAAATGCCCACGTCTATGTAGACGACATTGTGGTGAAGACGGAGAAGCGTGGCACTTTGCTGGAAGACCTCAGAGAGACATTTGAGAGCTTGCGCTGGTTTCAGGTCAAGCTCAACCCCGAGAAATTCGTGTTCGGTGTACCAGCCGGCCAGCTTCTAGGCTTCCTGGTCTCCGAACGCGGCATCGAGTGCAACCCAGTGAAAATCAAGGCCATCGAGAGAATGGAGATTCCAACCAAGTTGCGAGACGTCCAGAAGTTCACCGGATGCCTGGCTTCCCTGAACCGCTTCATCAGCCGGCTTGGAGAGAAGGCTCTCCCCCTCTACCGACTCATGAAGAAGTCCACTCACTTCGAGTGGAACGACCAAGCAGACCAAGCTTTCCATGAACTAAAGAAGATACTGACCATGCCGCCTGTCTTGGCGGCGCCGACTGAGAAAGAGCCCATGCTCCTTTACATTGCCGCTACTAGCCGGGTGGTCAGCACAGTTATCATGGTCCAGCGCCTAGAAGAAGGCCGAGCTCAGCTAGTCCAGAGGCCGGTATACTATTTAAGCGAAGTACTGTCCGCCTCAAAACAGAACTACCCACACTACCAGAAGATGTGCTATGGTGTGTACTTCGCCGCCAAGAAGCTCAAGCCCTACTTTCAAGAGCACCCGGTCACGGTCGTATGTACTGCCCCGCTCGCCAAGATCATAGGCAGCCGGGATGCATCCGACTGGGTGGCAAAATGGGCCATTGAGCTGGCTCCCTACACGATCTTCTACCAGCCTCGCACCGCTATTAAGTCCCAAGCACTGGCCGACTTCCTCGTCGACTGGGCCGAAACCCAGTACCTACCACCGCCCCCGATTCCACTCATTGGCGGATGCACTTCGCTGGGTCCAAGATGCGCACCGGCTTGGGAGCCGACATCGTCCTCACCTCTCCCAAGGGCGACAGGCTCAAGTACACATTGCAAATTCATTTTGCCTCCTCCAACAATGTGGCCGAGTACGAGGTGCTCATACATGGGCTCCGGCTAGCCAAAGAGCTCGGCATCCGCCGGATCCTGTGCTATGGCGACTCGGACTTGGTGGTCCAACAGTCATCTGGCGACTAGGACGCCAAGGACGCGAACATGGCGAGCTACCGCTTCCTCGTGCAGCAAATTAGTGGATATTTTGAAGGATGCGAGTTCCTCCACGTGCCACGGGCCGACAACGAGCAAGCAGATGCCCTGGCACAGATAGGCTCTACTCGGCAAGCTATACCCGCCGACGTCTCCATTCGCCGCCTCCTCAAGCCATCCATCAAGCCATCTCCATAATCTGACTCCATCTTCGTGACGCCTGACCCCGACGCAGTCGGATCCGACTTGGGGAACCAGGCAGACGGCTCAGGGACTTCGATAGGTGGCCCGGGGACTGCCATAGTCGAACCCGGCCTGGGAACTTCGGAAATCGGCCCGAGGACTACTGCAGTCGGCCCGGGGACTGTATCGACACAGCAGGCGGTGGCCGACTCCAACTCTTCACCACCCAGCCCACCCACCCTGGTCACAGCAGCAGTTCTGACGATAGAAGAAGTCACAACTCCATCATGGGCCCAGCCCATCCTCAATTTCTTGGTAAACAGAGAGTTGCCAAATGACGAGATATCGGCAAGACAAGTTCAACACCGAGTCGGAGCATACACAATAGTAAACCAAGAGCTCATTAGGCACAACGTCAATGGAGTCTTCCAGCGCTGCGTCGAGCCAGAGAAGGGCATAGCAATCCTCAAGGATATCCACCAAGGTGAATGCAGCCACCACACGGCCTCAAGATCACTCGTCGCCAAAGCTCTCCGCCACGGATTCTTCTGGCCGACTGCTTTGGACGATGCCAAAGAGCTAGTCAAACACTGCAAAGGGTGCCAAGTTTTCAGTTCCAAGCAACACCTGCCAGCTTCTGCACTCAAGACCATCCCCTCACCTGGCCTTTCGCCGTTTGGGGGCTGGATATGGTGGGCCCATTCAAAACAGCACGCGGCGGCATGACACATCTGCTCATCGTTGTGGACAAATTTACCAAATGGATTGAGGCAAAGCCGATCAAGAAGCTGAATGGGCTGACTGCCGTGACGTTCATCACAGATATCACGACCCGGTACGGCGTACCACACAGCATCATCACCGACAATGGCACAAATTTTGCCAAGGGAGCACTGGCACGTTTCTGCGCAACACAAGGCATCCGGCTTGACCTAGCGTCCGTTGCCCACCCGCAGTCAAACGGCCAGGTCAAGCGAGCAAACGGTCTCATCCTCTCCGACATCAAGCCCCGACTGGTCGTGCCATTGGAGCGTTCAGCCGACTGTTGGCTCGACGAGCTGCCGGCCGTCCTCTGGAGTTTGCGCACTACCCCGAACAAGTCAAACGGCTTCACCCCCTTCTTCCTTGTATACAGTGCCGAGGTTGTCATCCCAACTGACATCGAGTTCGACTCACCTCGGGTTACCATGTACACGGAGGCGGAGGCCAAGGAAGCGCGAGAAGACGGCGTCGACCTGCTGGAAGAAGGCCGGCTGTTAGCCCTCAGCTGGTCAGCCATCTACCAGCAGGGTCTTCGCCGCTACCACAACCAGAAGGTCAAGCCAAGATCTTTCCAAGAGGGCGATCTTGTGCTCCGGCTGATCCAGCGAACAGCCGGCCAGCACAAGCTCTCGGCCACTTGGGAGGGCCCCTTCGTCGTCAGCAGAGCTTTGGGCAACGACTCCTACTACCTAATCCACGCGCAGAAGCCTAAGGCACGAAAGAGAGATGATTCGGGCAAGGAGTCGGAACGACCATGGAACGCCAATCTCCTCCGAAGATTTTAAAGTTAAAAAGCAGTATGTAGCACGCTACCTTTTGTACTAAGTACGAGACAAAGGGCTCCCCGAGGAGCACTCGGGGACTACCCTGTTTTATCTTTGAAAGATGAGTATCATGCCTATGATTATGTTACTACATTTGTCTTTTTGTCCGGCACCGGGTTCGACCAGTCGGCCCGGGGACTCGCCGTCTTAAGTTATATTTGAGTTCCGCCTGCGGTCAGACAAGTAGTGTGCTGGCACCCAAGCCCCCGCTTGCCAAAAGTCACAGCTCAAAGAACTGACTGTCCGACTGGCAAGAGCCAAAGGCAGGAAAGGGCGCCCACACGAAAAACGGCTAAGGACCAACGAACTTATATAACACAAGCCGGCCTCCTGTCCCACCAACCGGCTACCAGAGAAGCCGGCTGGCCGGCTTCCCGTTCACCTTGCTACAATCTAAGAAAGCTCCAGTACTTGCCTTCCCAAAAGAAAAACGGTCAAGTCCTTCTCCAGCCACAGACTGCAGAGCAGCTGTCCGGCTGGGAAGGCGGAGACCACGGGAAGGCGGCAAAGGAAAAAGCCCAAGAGATGAAAAGCAAACATGAATGAAAGCCAAACACATGCATGATTATATTTACACAAAAGACCTTTGAAAGGCCAGCATTCAACATAGTTTGAATACACCCCCAGTGGGTGGAAGTGCGCAAATTTAATAAAAGTTGTTCAAAGAGTAACAAGCAGGAAAAGCAAGGACAGCGGATCAGGCCAAGGGAAAGACAGGCGAGTCGGACAGGTCGGTGGAGACAGCAATGCTAGCTGGAGGAGTGGCCGGCTGGCGAATCTCGACATGGTCACCACCTCCCGCAGATGGCGCGCTTCCGCGCGCCTCGTTGCTGGAGGCACGATCAGGCTGAGGCTGGCTGGTCGCTTCGCTGTCTGGCACGACGTCTTCACCACCTTCTCCCTCTTCTTCTTCACCCTCGTCGCTGGAAGAAATCTCCTCCGCCGAGTCCTCACCCTCTGCCGGGTTCAGCCCGAACCACTCCTCCGGCTGAGCAACACCGTCATCATTCACCTCAGGGGCAAAGGCACTGGTGTCGGTGCACTCGGCGATCGTCAAGGCACGCTGGGCGATAGCCGGCCGCACCGCCTCCAGCTCCTCGTTGGCCTCCAGCCGCCAGGTGCGCAGCTGGTCCAAGTTCAGCCCAGGATACCAAGCTCGGACGAACTCCAGCGCCCGCCCAGCGCCGAGCCGGGCCGCCGATGCCTTCCAAGCCTCGAAACGGCCGACCGCAACCTCCAGCCAGTCGACAGTCCGACTTGGGGTGCGGGGAACTGCCTCGCCGGGCCAGAGGGCGGCTAGCACTTGCGCCCCGGCGCGCTGAAGATGGCGGAGCATGCGGTGAGCCGGCTGCAGGCGGGCTTTAATCGCCAAGAGCTGCTCCTCAAGAGATCGGCCCACATCCGACGCGATCTCAACCCCTTCCTGCCGTCGCGCGTCGCGGTAGGCCTCAATTGCTTGGGTAGCGGCGACGGAGTAACCAGGAAAGTAATCTGCGCGAAGAAGAGAGCAGTAGCTCAAAATCAAAAGATAAACCAGATGGCAGGAGGCAGGCAAAGAAACAAAGAAGAAGAAGGCCTACCATCAATCAAATCTTCAACCCGGCTGTAGCCCTGACTCAGCGCCTGCCTCTCCTCGGCCCAGCTCGCCGCCTCGGTCTCATATTCGGCTTTAAGGGAGGCCTCGCCGTCCTGCACCGACTTCAGGGCCGCCTTGTGGCTCTCCTCCTGGTCGGCCATTTTCTTGGCCAGACGATCACGCTCCTGAGTCAAGGCATTGCACTCGTTTTCCTTGGCACGAAGGGTGGACTTGGCCCCAACTAGCTGCTCCCTCAAGTCGGCATGGGCCCCTGAAGATATGAAGAAGAAGAAAAAAGCAATAAGAAAGAATTCGTCAGGAAAAGATCCGACCCGACTGCCCAACAGTCGGCCCGAATCTCGGGGACTACACCCAGTGGGTGCGCTGACGCGCCCCCACTTGAGAATAAAAGATGAAGCACTTACTCCGGCTCTCAGTCAGATCAGTGGCTTTTTGACTCAACTCCTGGGCCTGGGAGTTGAAAGCAGCCGTGCGGGAGTTGTGATACTCCTGCAGATAAGACATGAGATGCAAGTAAGAGCAAGACGACAATCGAAGTCTACCAAGAAGTTCCAAGCCGCCTGCTCAGCAGTCGACTCGGAACTCAGGGACTACACCCAGTGGGTGCGCTGACGCGCCCCCACCGAAGAAATCAGAAGCAATCAACCACGCGCAGGAGGACTCACCCGAATAGCCGTTCGCGTCACGAGAAACTCTTGGGTGTACTGCTTCAGCACAGTGGCCTGGGCCTGAAGCCGGTTCCGGACGTCCTGCGCCGCCACGTTCAGCACGGTCGTTCCACCGCCTGGCGTCCACCCGGATGAGCTGTCGCTGGTCGCCTCCGGGTCCTAGGCCGACGTACCGGCGCCCGCTGTCTTTTGAGGCCCTGACGCTGAAGTCGCCCTCTCCGTGCACCGACGAGACGGCGATGAAACCACAAGATCCGCCCCCACGGTCGGCTCGCCCCCAGCCGACTCCACGGGCGGCACCTCAGGACGGCTCCCTTGAGCCGTTCCGGTCGGTGGCGATGGCACCGCCTCCCTCTCCATCACCGGCTGGCCACGGTCGGCCTCCTCCGATGGAGGAACGGGGATGTCGGGGGCCGCGACACGAAGGGGGATGACGAGCTGCGGAGGCTGGTTCTGCAGGGCCGCCGCCTTCGTCTCCTCGGCCGTGGCCTCCGTTTGGGCCTTGGCGGCCGCGTCGGCCCGCGCCTCCGCCGACTTCTCCCTCACCTCCCGAACCGCCCTCTGCTCCTCCGCCTCCCGCTCCTCCCGCGCCTCCCGCAAGTTCCGCTCCGTCGCCTCTAAGAGGTCGGCGTGGGGATCCACACGGCGGGAGCTCGAAGACCCTCCCGCGGTTCCGACTATGGAGGCGGCAGAGGCCTGCTCAAGGGAAAGCGGGGCCCTGTTTGACAAGTTAAGAGGAGAGCTTAGAAGAATTTCAACAAGAAGGAAAAAGAAAGGCATAAGGAAAGCAACACTTACGCTGAAATCGCCTGTGGCTGCTTCACCACCTTGCGGAAGCGAGCCGCCTTCGCAGCCGCTTCGTCCCGCTTGGTCGCCGCCGCCCTTGGGTTTCTTCGGCCGGCTGCCGAAGTGGGTCGATACGGCCCGGCATTTCTGTGCGCCGCCACGGGCAGCCAGCGTGGCAGATAGGCCCTTGCCTTGATGATCGAGCACCGGCTGGCGGCGCGGAACGACTTCGACCTCGTCATCATCCGCCCAGTCCTCGAGGGCGGCCCCAAGCCCCGCGCCACCTGCCTCACCGCCTTCCCCTGCGACGGCGTCTTCCATGGCGGCCGCCCCCAGATCCGGGTCGTCAATGTCGTCCACCGTGCGGTCAGGAAGGAGCTGGCGCTCCACCCCCGCAACCCCGATTGCTGGCGAAAGAAGGGGGTTCTGCTAAAAACAAGCCGACTAATAAGGAGTCGGCCATCGTGAACCCGACAACAAGAAAAGAAGAAAAGAAGAGAAACTTACCACAGGCGGAGGGTTGGCGCGAGAATACGGCTCCTTGCCGTACCGCCACTCCTCGGCGAGCTTACAGTTGGAAATGTAGTTCACCATATAGGACACCTCGACGTGCGGCATCTCCCTGGTGCTTAGCCGGCATGGGTCGAAGCGACCGCTCATCTGACAAATCATGTGAGGCCGGCCCTGGAGCGGGAGCACTCGGCGCTCCACGAAGGCGGCCACCAGGTCGGCCCCGATCAGGCCCTCTGATTGGATCATCACCCGGAGCCGGGCAACGGCGGCGGCCCCGGCCTGAGACAGCGACCTGGCCCGGTAGCCCCATGAGGGCTGCCTCCCAGCCGGTGGGTCGGCTACGTAAGCCGACAAGTTGACGAAGTCGCCTTGCGGGGCGACATTCTTCCCGTAGAAGTAAGACTTTTGCCAGAGCTTCACCGACTGGATCAGCGGGATGGACGGGAACGGATTGTTCTCGCTCGTCCGCCTCATGGCGATGAAGGCTCCACATGGGGCGGGCACGCCCGCAACAACAGTGCCCAGCTTGCACTGGAAGAACTCTCCCCAGAGTTCGAGTGTGGGGAGAACACCAAGAAAGCCCTCGCACAGGGTGATGAAGGCCGACAGCAGCATCACCGCGTTTGGAGTGAGGTGATGCGGCTGGAGGCGGTAAAATTCGAGGAAGGAGCGGAAAAACCCGCTCGCCGGCAGGCCGAAGCCACACAAGCAGTGCGAGCGGAAGATGACCCGCTCGTCCTCCTCCGGTGCCGGCGAGATCTCCCTCGCCGGTGCTAGACGGACCCGCACGTAGTTCACGCCCGGCAGCCGCCGCGTCCGGTGGAGGAAGTCGACGTAGTCGTCATGGACATTGGAGCCATCCCAAGATCTCGACAACGCCATGGGGACGGCGCGGTGGTGAGCAAGGTGCGGCAGTGAAGAGGCGCGCAACCCTGCTACGGCAGAACGAAGGCGAGCCAAGAAGATTGGCGGAAGAGTTGGGCCGTGGCAGGAAGCTACGGCGACAGAGAGGAAGAAGAAGAAGCAAGGGGCGGAGCGAGGGCGAGCGTGCGAGCGTCTACCGCTCCCCTCCTCCCCCATACTTATAGCCTCGTGCGGCGAAGCCGAGGAGGCGAGGCGTGGGGGAGCGTGGGATTAACTGCGCCCACTCCCCCACGTCCCGCGATTATTACGCCTTAACGGCATGTGGTAACCGCCGCTGGAAGGCGTGCGGTCTGTCCGGGCCATAGAGGATCTGCACGTGGGCCGAGGCCCGGTGGTGGCAGGCCCCGGACTGCGGCGACGTCCCGTCGCGCGCGTGGGCTGGCAGGCCCTTCCAGCCAGAAAATGCCATGTGGCGCGTAGGCGGCGAGCGGTCAGCTCGCAACCTAGCCCACGCAAATTTCTGGTTCCCGCCTTCGAACTTCAAAATCACCAGAAGACAGCGCACCAAATCAAAGCCGGCTCCCAGCTGCTGGCCCCTCAAGATAGGAAGCTGATTGAGCTTCTCGTCTCTTTTCAGCCTAGGAGCCCAACCAGCTTCGGGGACTACTGTCGGAGTAAATGACCACGGGTAGCCCAGTCGGCTCCCCCTAGCACTTCAGAAAAATTACAAGCCATTCAAGCCTTCAAGACCCAAGGCATGGGGTCGCCTTCCTCTAGCCGGCTACCTCTCAGGCCGGCTACACAAAGGCGGCCCGGCCCCAAAACCTCCCAAGAGAAACCACGAGAGGGCCGGCTCCAAGAAGTCGGTCACAAAAGGGCCGACTCCCCAAAGCCGGCCCCCAACAGGCGGCCAAGATCGTGCCCTCCAAATCTGCACCCGCATAACGGCGATAGGACGAGGCGTGGCTACACTGAAGCCTGCCACCCCCGAATCCCGGAACGCGCATGGCCACAGTGCGCCGTACGGGGCGGCCATCACCCATCCGGCGCAGCACTGTTGCCATGTTGACCATGATGTTGCCCACGGCGAGCTGTCAGGACGACCCGAGGGCGGCGGGCCCCAACCGACAAGAAGACACCCGAAGGCGGCCAGGCCTCCCACAGTCGGCCTGGGGTGTATCCGACTCCCAGTAGCCGGCAGGCCCCTTCCCTCGAGGTAGGAGCCTCATTAAGAAGACAAGACGGGGCAAGGCTACAGTGATACGCCGCCCGGCGGCAGCACCGAAGCTATGCCTACCACGACGGAGCCCACGTCACCAGAGGTAGGGCAATAGTAACAAGCCCCCGACAAGACCCCCAAGCGGTGGGGCCGGCCTGTCGGCCAGAAGGCCGGCAGTCGGTGGGCCCACCTGTCGGCAGGCCCCAACAGCCGACGGAGAAGCCGGCGAGCGTAGACATAGACAGCTAGGGCCCATGTCCAACTGAATTACCGTTGTACCCCTGGGGGGTAGGCCTATATAAACCCCCCAGGGCGCCCATGCAAGGGAGATCCTTTTTTAGGAGTTTTAGACAACGCAGCGAGGGAGGAAGAAACCTAGCCTTGCCCTTCTTCTTCCTCCCCCCGAACAGCTCAAGGAGCCTCTTGTAGCTACTTGTTGATCTAGTGACCATGCGGAGACCCCGCAGAGCAGCAGTAGGGGTGTTATCTCCATGGAGAGCCCCAAAGCTGGGTAAGATTCACCGGCGTGCATGTCTTCGCCTTATCCCGTTTCCAGGCACCGGCGACGTTTTATTGGCTCCCACAATGATAAGCCACCCGTTGGCATATGTCACACCAACCACCCGAACTCCTTGCTAAATATTATGTTAACCATAGAATTGCATCTCCTAGGGGCATGTCTAGTGGTCAAGTTGAATTGAGTAAAAGAGAAATCAAATTGAATTGAGTAATAGAGAAATCAAATTGATTTTGCAAAAGACCGTTAATAGATCTAGAAAGAATTGGTTGAAGAAACTTGATGATGCATTATGGGCTTATAGAACTGCTTATAAGAACCCTAGGGGTATGTCTCTGTATAAAATGGTTTATGGAAAAGCATGTCATTTACCTCTTGAGTTAGAACATAAAGCATATTGGGCAATTAAATAACTTAACTATGATTTCAAACTTGTCGGTGAAAAGAGGTTATTCGATATTAGCTCATTAGATGAGTGGAGAACCCGAGGTTATGAAAATGCCAAGTTGTTTAAATAAAATGTTAAAAGATGGCATGATAAAAGAATTCAAAAATGGGAATTCAAAGTGGGTGAGTATGTTCACCGAAAACTTCTCTCTAAATGGTAACGAATGTATATCATCGAAGAAGTTTATCGTTCTGGAACTATCAAGATCAAAACTCTGAGGGACTAATCCGAGGGTTGTCAATGGACAAAGGATTGAACATTATATCTCAGGCACACCTATTAAGTTTGAAACTAATTAAGATTATTCAAACTATGACACTGGAGGAACACATAAGAGAGACCTTCCGGAGTACTCCAAAAACCTAAAAACGGGTAGGTATGTGATACGATAAGTAAACCGACTCCAAAAATTCCATAAAAAACAGAATATTAGAAAAAAATAAAAAATAAGAAACAGCCGAGAGGACCCATAAGAAGGTCACAAGGCACCTGGGCGCGCCCGGGTACCTTGTGGGCCCCTCGTGTGCCTTCTTGACTCCATTTTCTTCTGGAATAGTTGTTTTGCAAGATAAAAAATCAATATATATATTCCCAGATGTTTTGACCACCGTATCACAGAGATCTCCTCTATCTTTGTTTTGTGCTATTTTTCTGACAGATCTGAACTCCCATGGCTCCCCGAAGGATCTGCACCAAGCACCAGATCGTGCAACCTTTGCCAAGCAAACACCCATACATTAAAGTATATTATGAGTGGTCATCAGGAGAGGAGGACACCGGCAAGGAGGACAAAGTTGAAGAGGTCGCGGGAAGCCGAACTCAACAGGGAGATCAAGCCATGCCTATGGAAGAGACCACAAAGAAGGGAGATATTCTGCAACCCCTCCATGATCATCTCTCTCCATCTGAAATTGATACCTTAAGGGTTGCTCAGAATACATCTCTCACTCATGAAGTTATTCTGTTGGAGGTGCAAAATCGTGCTCTTCAGAATATCAATAGAAATCTGGAGTACTTATTGAAGCTGAAGGACAAGCCTACCTCATCATCATCACCACCATCCCCAAAGAAAGAAACTTGAGTACACGGGTATGGTGAAAGTGCAACTAATCCCTAGGTTGTTTTGGTAATTCATAACAACATATAGCTCATTTAACTAATATCCTTTCAAGTTGATTATTTTAGAAAGTTCAATGATTGGCATGACATGGACTAGAGATGTGGACCCCTCAAAATGCTAAGGACAAATATTGGCAAAAGCTCAAGACTCTTCATTTCTATTTTAGTGATCTAAGATCACATTGAGTCCATAGGAAAAGCCAATACTATTAATAGGGGATGAGGTGTTGCTTAATGGTCTACTTGCTCAAAATGCTTAGTGATATGGTCCAAAGCCCTCAACCACTTTCTCAAATCCAAATATGTCCTAAACCTAAAGTCAAACTCGGCCCCACCGATTTGATTCATGCGGCGCCATCGAGTTCACTTGACATAGCCATAGCCAAAAACCCTAATTAGTTCGGTCTCACCGATAGGGATCTTGGTCTCACTGAGATGGGATTACAAACTCTCTGTTTCCCTTCGTAACGTTTCGGTTTCACCGAAATGAGCGATCGGTCCCATCGAGTACGTAGTGCAAACTCTTTGTTTCCCTTTCGTAACATTTTGGTATCACCGAAAGAAGCGATCGGTCCCACCGAGTTTGCCTGACCAACTCTCTGTTAGCTTATTACTGAAATCGGTCTCACCGAGTTCACGTAATCGGTCAAACTAAGATGAGGTTTTTCCCTAACCCTAGCTCATCGGTCCCACCGAGTTGATCATGTCGGTCCCACCGAAAAGCCTAACGTTCACATTTTGAACTGAATCGGTCTCACCGAGTTCACTTATTCGGTCTGACCGAGGTGGCTCAATTGTGTGTAACGGTTAGATTTTGTGTGGAGCCTATATAATCCCCTCCGCCCTCCTCTCCATTTCTGAGAGAGCCATCAGAACATGCCTACTCTTCCAGCATACATTTTCTGAGAGAGAACCACCTACTCATGTGTTGAGACCAAGACATTCCAATCCAACCACAAGGATCTTGATCTCTAGCCTTCTCCAAGGTGCTTTCCATTCAAATCATCTTTCCACCATAGCCAAATCTATGAGAGAGAGAGTTGAGTGTTGGGGAGACTATCATTTGAAGCACAAGAGCAAGGAGTTCATCATCAACACACCATCTATTACCTTTTGGAGAGTGGTGTCTCCTAGATTGGTTAGGTGTCTCTTGGGAGCCTCCGTCAGTATTGTGGAGTTGAACCAAGGAGTTTGTAAGGGCAAGGAGATCGCCTACTTCGTGATGATCTACCCAAGTGATGCAAGTCCTTCGTGGGCGATGGCCATGGTGGGATAGACAAGGTTTCTTCTTTGTGAACCCTTCGTGGGTGGAGCCCTCCGTGGACTCGCGCAACCTTTACCCTTCGTGGGTTGAAGTCTCCATCAACATGGATGTATGATAGCACCACCTATCGGAACCATGCCAAAAATCTTCGTGTCTACATTGCGTTTGCCTTTCCAAACCCTCCCTTTACCTTCATATGCAATGTTTTACATTCCGCTGCTATACTCTTAGAATTGCATGTGTAGGTTGATTGCTTGACTTGTGCTAAGTTGTTAAAATCTGCCTAGACTTAAAATTGGGAAAAGGCTAGATTTTTATTTGGTCAAGTAGTCTAATCACCCCTAGACCTACTTTCGATCATACAAGTGGTATCAGAGCTTTGGTCTCCATTTTCCTTGATTTCCAGACCTTTGGTGATCATAGCCTTGGTTTCACAACCTAGGAGAGTATGGTGTCTAGTGAGGGAAATTACCATCGTAGAGGTCCTTACTTTGATGGTACTAATTTTGCTAGTTGTAAGCATAAAATGAAAATGCATATTCTTGGATATAACCCCACCGTTTGGGCTATTTTGTGTATTGGCTTTCAAGGTGAATTCTTTGATCAAAGAGAACCAAATCGTGAAGCAACCGCGAAAGAATTGAAGATGCTGCAATATAATGCTCAAGCTTGCGATATCCTCTTCAACGGATTGTGCCCCCAAGAATTCAACTAAATCAGCCGCCTTGAGAATGCTAAGGAAATTTGGGATACTTTGATTGATATGCACGAAGGTACCGAGTCCGTCAAGGAATCAAAATTGGATGTCCTTCAAAGTCAACTTGACAATGAAGGATGGTGAAGGTGTCGCTAAAATGTACTCTAGGCTTGATCTCATCACAAATGAGATTGCCGGCTTAGGAAGTGAAGAGATGACCAACATATTCATCATCAAGAAGATCCTAAGAGCCTTGGATGGAACATATGATACCGTGTGCACCTTGATCCAAATGATGCCAATTATAAAGATCTCAAGCCAACGGAAGTCATTGGTAGAATTGTTGCTCATGAGATGTCACTCAAGGATAAAGAGGAGCTTCACAACAAGTCTAGTGGTGCTTATAAAGCTTCATGTGATACTCCTACATCAAGTGAGAAACAAGTCTTCAACGAAGAATTGAGCCTAATGGTGAAGAACTTGAACAAGTTCTACAAGAGTAGAAGCAAAGAGAGATGTTCCAAGTCAAGGCCCTACAATGAAAAAAGATCTTCTAGTCGCGATCGCATTTGCTACAATTGTGGAAGACCCGGACACTACTCTAGTGAGTGTACGGCTCCCTACAAAAGAAGAGAAGACTCGCCTAAAAGGAGAAGCAAAACAGAAGAATCACCACCAAGCGAAAGAAGGAGTAGAGATGATCGTTATGAATGAAGACCGTCTCGCAGAAGCAAGGATTCGGAAAGGAAGGACAACTCATCAAAGGGCTACACAAGACGAAGATATCAAGCTCATGTTGGTGAATGGGTATCCGGCTCCGACTCCGACAACTACTCTGAGAGAAGTTATCACCCCGACTTCGAATATACTCAAGATGAAGGTGTTGCCGGTCTTGCACTTGGGTCATCCAACTCCTACGACATATTTGATTCACCAAATGAAGGGATTGGAAGATGCTTCATGGCTAAAGGCCCCAAGGTATCACACCCCGACTATGTTGATTTCAATAGCGATGAAGATGATTTGCTAGAAGATGATGATTTACTTGTTGACAACTCTAGTGATGAAAACTATGATAAAATTGCTATTAATCATGCTAATCAAGATAAAACGAATGACGGTGATAAGAAGGAGATTGAGCGTCCAACTAAAGAACTAAACACTCTTAAGTTAGCTCATGAAACTACCTTAGAGGATCATTGAGAGCTTTTAAAGACTCATGAGAAGCTACGCTTTGAAAACCTCAATCTAGAGCAAGAGCATGGGTTCTTAAAGGCAATCAATGATGATCTTCATAAGAAAAGTTCTTCTTACATTGCCAAGCATTTACTCTTGTCTACTTACATGCCACAAGTAAAATCTAGCAACAAGATGAAGAAAGATTCTTCTTCTAGTAGTAACAATAATCATGTTAAATCCACTATTATTGCTTCTAGTAGTTTCTTGATTCCACTAATGATTCTCTTAGCCAAGTTACACTTGAGCAAGAAAACAACTTATTGAAGGGAATTACAAAGAAAGGTGTTTACAAGAGCCTTGCCGGAAGTAAGCAATTTGAGGAAATTGTACGCAAGCAAGGAATGCACCGGAAGAATCAAGGTGTTGGTTTTGAACGCAAGTTCAATGCTAATGGAGTTGAGTGGAGAGAAGATCAATACCACAAGACAAAGTTTGTTCCTCAACAAGAGAAGTATGATCCCACTTCTTTCAAAGGAACACAAGCTCAAGATGACCATCCACCACAAGACCACAAGCTAAAAGGCAAGGACAAGCTTCAAGAGAAGATTGATGCATTTGAATAAGCTCCCAAGGCCTTGGTCAAATGGGTTCCCAAGACTACATCAAGTTCTACTTCATCAAGTACGATTACAACTCCAAGGATTCCCATCAAGATGATGTGGATCCTGAAGCAGAAGAACTAGAGAGTTCCTGAGGGTGACTCCGCCAATAAAACTTCACTCATATTCTTTTGGCAAGGACAAGTGCAATCAACTTCCATATCTTGAACTATTTCAAGGAGTCACAAACCCTCTTGTTGGTAAGACAAGGGACAAGGTAACCTAATGCTTTCATGGACAACATCATGTGCGAATTTCACTCTAGGTCTATGGATATCCTTGTGTGTTCCTTGTGGGACTAACCCGTGTAGGTATTGAAAGTGCAACTCACTCCAATGGATTGCTCCAAATGATCTACATAAACATTAGCATCTACATCTTCAACGCCTACATGAAGTCATCATCGACAAAAGCCAAGGTTAGTTCATCCCTCTTAGGGGGGGGGGCATCTACGGGGAGCTTTGCTCTAAGAATTGAGCTAAAGCAACTCTAATGATGTGAACACAACAATGCTTTATGTAAAAGTGGTAACCCCACTTGTGCTTAAACGACGAGTATGACCTATGATCAAATGTTCTCATTTGACTCCTAAGTCAATATACTCATATATAGATGACCTAGTCATCGCCAAATTGCTTGATAGATGCTAGAGTGTTTGTGCATGCTTTGACACATATTTTATTTTCCATCTTATTGAGCATGTTGGCTGCATATTTTCTCCATTTGAGCACATCCATTTGTTGCTTTGATTGTTTGGCTTTTCTTTTTGCCAAATGGATGGACAAGAATGCCTAAGAACTCGCTCTAGCTATCTATGCCTTTTCTCATCTCAAACTCTATTCATGCTACATCACAAAGTCTGAACAAGTCGAATTCGGACCCTATGGGTGAGGAGCACTCAGAGTCACCGATCCGTCAAGGGCTTAATTTCCAAAACTTCTTAGTGCATTTTGGTCTGACCCATCCATCCCATTCGGTCATACTGAGTTCATTAAGTCGATCTAGGTTTTAATCTGGGTGCAACCGATTTGAACCCTTCGGTCACACCAAGTTGCAGCAACCGCTTGCAATTCTGCATCTCGGTGCCATCGAGTTGTTCCACTCGGTCACACCGATAGAGTCTGGATATATATACCCACGGGCTGAAAATTTGGAAATTCCTCCAAATTCTTCGCCCACGCTTGTCCAGCTCTACCGACTTGAGGTCTCCGGATCGTCTCCTCATCGCCTGTGACCTCCTGCCACTGGTTTTCTCCATCGTCAATGGGAATCTTCATCGCCGTTGTCGCCGTAGCGGGTTCATCACCAAGTTAGGGTATGAACTCATCTTTTTGTGCATTCCTTACTCTGATTCCTAGCACAAAGATCAATGCCCATATTATTGCCACGATTTAGACAACACTATCCACTGCAAACTCCGCTAGATTAGATTTGATGCAAAAATTTAGGTTTAGGTTTCCACCGAACTCATCTCGGACCGACCGATATTAGGATTTTGGTCTCACCGATTTGGCTCAGGCCATAGCACAAGTATTTTTTGGTTTGACTGAAACATACTAATCGGTGTGACCAAGTTCATTTCTCTGTGAAGCCCTAGCAACTCAGAGTCACCGAACTGCATCTCAGTCCGATCGATCTTGCATGTTTAGACTCCATAGCTGCTTTGGTGTCACCGAGTTGGTAATGTCGGTAGCTCCAAAATGCTTTCTGTAGAGAGCTAAAACTAAGTTTTTGACTCATTTGTTTTGCAAAAAGGTTGTGCTTTGTGATAATTATCTACTCCATATCAACCTATCTATTCACAGGGTCAGCTTTCAGTGTCAGAAATGTCAGACCAAAGTGACAGCCAGAACAGGTCAGAGGAGCACCAGAACCTCAGTGAGGGCACTAGTCCCTCAAGCAGTTATGATGATGGAACCAGAAGCACACCAAGCAATCTGCCTAAGGCTGCTACTAGGCAGTGAAAGAAGAGAACCTCAGAGTCTGAATATGAGGACTATATTGTTGATGAAGAGGTCACTTCCAAGAAGAAGTTGATCAAGAAAGAACAAGTTGTTGCTACTGCTGGCATTAAGCCAGGAATGAAAGTAAAGGCTCCAGCCAGAAGAGTTCCAATGTCCAAAGCCAGGGCCTCAACACTATAAACCTTGAAATCAAAGGAAGAAGAGGCTGCTGGAGTCAAGATTAGAAAGGAAAGGGTCAAGAAGACCATGGCTAGAGTTATTGGAAAGCCTTCTATGATGAAGGAGTATGATAAAGATGAGGAAGAGGAAAAAGCTGCTGCACCTCCACCTAAGACACAAAAACTTATGGGTGATACAATTAAGTCTGGGGCTGCCTCATCCAAGCCCAAGACAACTCCAAAGCAAACTGCACCCAAGAGATCTACCAGGAACACCCCTGCTGCAGAGAAGAACAAGGCCCTAGTGCGTGAAGTTGAAGAAGAGGAAGAGCCCCAAGTGCTCAGAAAAACTCAAGCACAAGATACCTGATCATGATGACAACCATCCCATTGCTGAAAACATGAAGTTGAGGAATGATGCAGGTCTCAAACTATGGAGGCAAATTGATCCTTATGCAACAAGGAGAAGGACTGTTGTGGATTATAGGTTTCACACCAAGGAACAATAGGACTTCTATGAGACAGTCCTCTTGGATAAGAAGCCCATTGTGAGTGATATGAGCTGGGTTGACTGACAGTTCATTGATGACAATGAAGATCACTTTCCTGGAGTTCATGAGAGTTTCAGAATGAATGGAATTGACACATTTATGGGTCAGAAATTGACCAAATGGAATGATGAGATGGTAATGCAGTTCTATTCCACTGCACATTTTTACCCAGATGGCAAGATTGTTTGGATGATAGAGGGTACTAGGTACCAATCTTCCATTGCTGAGTGGGCTGAGCTAATCCATGCTCCTGCAGAAGCTGATGATGACACTAATGTCTATGCAAAGCCCAGGAAAGGCCACAACTCCATGGCACACATGTACAACGAGATACCAGATGATGCCTTGGACACACACAAATTTGGCTCAGTTTACTATCTGCTGTCACGGCTGCCAACCATCAACACTATTCTGAGGCACACTTTGTTGCCCAAGTCTGGAGATGATAGGATGATCGGAGGACACCCAATCAACTTGATACACATGTTTGATGTGCTAGAGAAGTTCAAGGTGATGACCTTGATAGTTGAAACAGTTAAGAGGACTGCAGCAGAACAGAAGAGATCATGTGGCTATGCCCCACACATTCAGATACTCATCAACTCCAAGGTGGGCACATACACATATCTTCTAGATAGAGAGCACCTTCCCCTGAGGCCAGACTTTGAGGACAATACAGTGGTCATGGATGCCTCACATCCTACATCTGTAGAGGCTCAGGAGAAGAGAGAGAAGGCAAAGGCAGAAAAAGTTTCCAAGATTCCAGATGCATCAGCTGCAAATCTCAAGACCAAGTAGGACCAGCTCAGCTATCTGGTTGAGACACGGTAAGGATTGATAAAGGACTAACCACCTTGACTCAAAACCAAGAAATTCTTGAGAGAATCAATGAAACAAAGTTTTATGATCTAGACTTGAAGGTCACAGAGATTCAGACTGCAGTTGAGCAGCTCCAAGAAGAAGTAGAGGAGAGGAAAGGAAGATCTACCACAGATGCTTATCAAAGGGTGCCTAGAGCACAAAGGTCTACAGCTGTGCCAGTCAGTGACACAAGGGCCACAACTTCAGCACCTGCAGCCACAGCCTCAGTTGCCCCTCTAGTGGCAACCCCTCCAGTTCCTCAGACATCAGCCAAAGTCTTTGCAGGTGTTGTCCGCTCCACGCCACTCCGGAGCTCTCGGAGATCGTGCTTAGAGTGCTGTATAGCACTATGCATTTTCAAGCTTTTTGGAAACTTGTTGCCAAAGGGGGAGAAAGTGTATAGATCATAGGCTTCGAGAGAATGTGTTTTGCTCTTTATTTGCTTGTGTGTTTGCTACTTATTTGTGCTTGTGTGGGAGATACTCTTATGATCATGTGGTTGATCATATTATGCTTTAATATGTGTGCTTGATTGATGCTATCTTATCACTTGTGTATGATCAATCATATTTGTCTTGGTGATGAGTGCATGCTATTTATATTCTATCATTTTGAACGCTCCACCAAGATGTATATGACATGGATGAGTAACCCATGATGCTAATCGATTGTGAATTTGCATTCAAAAGCAAATCATAAATAATGCACCAATTTAGGGCGAGCTCTTGCTTATCACATACTTCTCAAAGCGACGATATATTTCATTCTTATTATCATTTGTCAAAGCTTTGATCTATATGTTGTCATCAATTACCAAAAAGGGGGAGATTGAAAGTGCAACTAATCCCTGGGTGGTTTTGGTAATTCATAACAACATATAGCTCATTGAACTAATATCCTTTCAAGTTGATTATTTCAGAAAGTTCAATGATTGGCATGGCATGGACTAGAGTTGTGGACCCCTCAAAATGATAAGGACAAACATTGGCAAAAGCTCAAGACTCTTCATTTCTATTTTAGTGATCTAAGATCACATTGAGTCCATAGGAAAAGCCAATACTATTAAAAGGGGATGAGGTGTTGCTTAATGTCTAGCTCAAAATTCCTAGTGATATGCTCCAAAGCCCTCAACCACTTTCTCAAATCCAAATATGTCCTAAACCTAAAGTCAAACTCGGCCCCACCGATTTGATTCATCTGGCGCCACCGAGTTCACTTGACATAGCCAGAGCCAGAAACCCTAATCAGTTCGGTCTCACCGATAGGGATATCGGTCTCGCCGAGTGTAGCGACCCGACCCGAATGGTTCAAGTCTCCGTGCTCAAGTGTCATCCCTGGATTGGTATGCTGACACACACAGTACTCGAGGATTTATAACAGAGGTAAATCACATGTATAAAGTAACGTAAATACGATTACCTCAATCCAAAATAGGGGAAGTAACAAGGTTGTGGATTCCCATCAACACCAACGGCAAAGTTGAGTGTAGAAATCGTAACCCTAACGTATCACTTACTCATCATAAGATTCCTGCAATATGAGACGTTGCAGCCACAAAGGGTCAGTACATTGAATGTACTGGCAAATTCACACCATAGAGAAATGATGAATAATGGCTATCACTACATGCATATTTGGCTAGTGGAAAAGCTCTATGGCTATAAGGTTTTTGCAAAAAGCCAATTTTTCCCTACTGCAAAGGAATAAATTTTATTTAACTATCATGGTGGTGGTTAAACATTGAGAATGGTTGACAACATTCTCAATCCCAATTAAAAGTAATCATTAAAACCCAACAAATTAATTAAAGTAACATGATGAGATCAATAGGATAATCCAAGAACGAGATACTCAAGATGTCCATAACTGGGGACACGGCCAATCATGATTAGTTTATACACTCTGCAGAGGTTTGCGCACTTTTCCCCACAAGACTCGATCTCCTCTGTTGGATTTCTTGCACTACATGGTGTTTGAGAAAATGATGACCGAGACATAGTCTTTCAGAAGCGCTAGCACCTTACGATCGGGTAGACCGTACCAACCTACATCCCCTACATCAGCTAGTCTACCACTGTAAGAGTTCGCACAACTTAATCAACTATGCTAGAGCCCATAGTAGCTTGTGGCTGCACATGGAAGTTTCTAGTATGAATAATCTCATGATCCCTTTGAGCCTGGGTGGCGGTCCATAAAAAAACAGGCAATCCTGGAATACCCAGGTACCTCAATCCACCCAGATGTGTGTTTAAGTTGCCACCTTAAATAAACCATTAATTAACAATCTCACATCTGTCATGGATATCACTCACCCAATCCACGTCTACTGGCATAGCATGGCAATAAGCAAACACAGAAGTAACTCCCAAGGGTTTGATAATAAAATAGGTAATAGGTACTACCTCAACTACTTCCCATCCCACAATTTAATTAGATCCTAATCATGCAATGTTTGAGGATTGATCTAATGCAATAAAACTGGGTAATAGGAAGGTATGATCAAAGTGTTACTTGCCTACAATGTTGATGAATATGATTCGCACTCAAAACTCTTGATAGCTCTACTCATCACACTCCGGTCAATCTATCGTAAGCAAGCAATAGTAACCACACATAAGCAATCACTCAAAAGATCGGAAAGAATGAAGAACGATTCAGAAAACAACAAAATCAAGCAAATAACTCTTGCAACATAAAACAATTTCTAATAGTACCAAAATTATGTGAATTTGGCCTTATCAGAAAGTTTAGGTCAAGAGCTTTAATTTGCAAAAAGAATCAACTCAAACGGAGCTACAGAACTCAAATTATGATCAAACGAAGTTTGAATTCAAA
Source organism: Aegilops umbellulata (assembly GCA_032464435.1). Lineage (NCBI taxonomy): Eukaryota > Viridiplantae > Streptophyta > Magnoliopsida > Poales > Poaceae > Aegilops > Aegilops umbellulata. The sequence goes on from CP136055.1 coordinate 89,336,785, forward strand.
TCTGATCTAATTCAAAATTTAAAATTTCAAAAATATGTTTAAGTTGTTTTACTGGAAAGAGTGGATCGTAATGAAGAAGTGGGCGTTGGTTTCATCGAATTCCAACTAACGAGCAAAAAGTAGTGATCGATTGAAGAACATGGACTAATCTGTAAAGAAAAACATCATAGATAGGTCCCTGGCCGAAATTAAAAAGAAAAAGAAAAATCCTATCGAACGAACGTTCGCTACAGAAGCTTACTAGCTGAAAACGTTCGCTCACAGAGGCTAAAAATGGAACATTTGATAAATAAACAAAACGTTTCGAAAAGAAAAAAAACACACGATCTAATCTACAACGTTCATCCACGATCTAACGGAGGAGAGTGGCTCCGGTGCTCACCGCGGCTGTGGGCATCGACGTCGCCGGAGAAGATGGCGGCGGCTGCTCGGACGTCGAGGGCGGCGGCTGCTCCGGGGTCCTCTAGCCCGGGCGAGACCACGGGGAGGCGTGGCTCAACAAGGCGAAGGCGATGGCGGCGTGGGCGGTGGTCGAGGGCGACGGCTGCGCGAGCGGGGGGCGGTGCGGATCTCGTCGTCGGCGGCGGCTTGGCGAGATGCGAAAAGGATAGGGGGTCCCGGGGCATGCTATTTAAGGAGAGGGGGGGCAAGGTGGCATGGGGAAGGGGGCACAGCGGCGAGGGGAGTAGTTCGAGTCGGTCACGGCGGCGGCCGACGACGCGTGCTGGAGTTGGAGTCCGACGTGAGGTCGGAGACGGGGAGAGAGAGGATAGAGAGAGAGAGCAGTGCTGGGCTTCGGCCTGGCACTGTTCGAAGAGTTTTCTTAAAAAAACATTTTTCCAAACAAGGAAAAGAAATAAATAAAAATATTATATAGGCATATAATATATCAAAAAATTCAGAAAAAGATTTTCTACGACATGGACATTTTTATAATGCCAAATAAAATCCACACAAATTCAGAGAATTCAAAGAGTGTTACTGCCCTAATAAAATTCCAATAAAAATCATTTTAAAAATACCAAAATGACTTCAAATTTATTTATCTCCAATTTTCAGATGTAGGGAATCATGTTACCCTATTTTCCATATATTTTATTTTTGGAGAAAAATAAATTGAATAAAACTCAAATAACTCCAAATTGAAAATAATTTCCAAAAGGACTTTAAATTTGATCCTTTTAACTCCCAACTCATATTTCATATAATTTGAAGAAGTCATTTTATCTTCTCTCATGAAAATCATTGAGTTGCTTGAAGTTTCTGAATTTGAAATATTTTCAAATGATATTCAAATATTTTCAACACCCCTTTTCATTTAAATAAATGGAAGAAGTCATGTCATCTTCTCTCCAGGGTTTTGTGATGAAAAGAATTTGAATTCACGGGGATCATAAAAGCAAAATGAAAGTTTGGGAAAGTCCTTTTATTCCCTCTCATTTAACTTTCAAAGAGTTTCGAATTCACTCACTTTCAGTCAATCAATCACACAACAATCAAACAAACAATCAAATCTATCTATTTATTCTAACATTCCAAAATTTAGAATTTTGGGATGTTACAAACCTACCACCCTTAAAATGAATCTCGTCCTCGAGATTCGGAGGGGCTAGAAAGAAATAGGTTGGGTTTGGGTCTTCTCTAAATCCATCGATCGTCACAGGGGGTGTGGGGTGCTACCACCCTTAGAAGCATGGTTACGGTTCCATCAAAACTCATATACTCCATCCTTATTCTTGACGGGGTCAGTCTTCTCAGATTCTCAGAATAATTCCTTCTTTGGGCTCTTCCGATAGTGGCATAACCTTTACTGCAGTTCTTCTGTTCTTTCATCGTGGTAAGGTTATTTCGAGACTGGGTCATCTTAGCTGACGGGTCTGGCGCCCATGCTAAACAACTATCGATATCTCATGGTGGTCAACAATTTATGGTTTCTCCTACAGGAAAATGGGTCTGGGATGAACCTCACCGTATAACCTACGGTTGACAAAAGCTGCCTTGTACAAGGGGAAAATTCTTATACCATTCGAAGGTTTAAACAGGGGTTTGATCGTCATCTCTTTACTATAGGTAAGTCACTCAGATTTACCATCCCATATAGCAAGGCGAATAATAAGAGTAAGTCGGTATGGTGATCAATCCATCCCGCACCCAAATCATTACCTTGTACATGGTTTAGCGAATCTCGCATTCTAACACTCAGTCATCCTCACAAGCATTGCAGAATTTCTCTTGTCGACGAACCAAGTTCGGATATATCCATAGATTTTGCAAGCCAAACAAACATCTATCGTTTCTTCACAACTCTCAGGTTTTGCGTTACTCCTATAAGATCGTCTATCGATAAAATCGTAACTTCTTCCAGGGTTTTTCCTTCAGCAAGAGTGTGCTTGCTTCTTGGCAGGTCCTGGGGCCTGTGGGTTATGGCCCATCTCATCACTTGCAAACCTTGAACTCATCATCGAGGCAACTGATCCTTAATCCAAAGTCCAACTTCCTAGTGTCCTTAAATCCATCCCATTATACTGTCTTCCTTCCTTCTATTGGCACCAAACTAGGACATGATTACTCAGACTCATCATGGAATTTCCATTGATCCATATTTCCAACATCATACCTTCTTTATATCCAATAGTACTTCATCCCTTCATTCTCGTGGGATATCCCACATACCGAGAAAAAAACTTATACTTAGGAAGTCCATACTCCACTTCGTGGAACATCATTATCCTTTCCAGGGTCAAGCTTCCTTACAGGGGAATATTGGCCATCTCTGCATGGCACTCTTCAACTGGGAAACGTGGAACACATCATGAACTCCTGACAGTCCTTCGGGTGACTCCAACTTGTTGGCCACTTTTCCCATACGCTCCAAAACTCGGTATGGTCCTACAAATCTCGGGGCTGACTTTCCCTTAACTCCAAATCGTTTAATTCCTCGCAGAGGGGACACACGAAGACATGCTCTGTCTCCAATTTCATAGGCTACCTCCTTGCGTTTTTTAGTCTGCATAACTCTTCTGCCTGGACTGAGCTACCTTTAGTCTATCTCGAATCAACTTAACATTCTCTTCTAACTCCTTGATTACATTTGGTCCAAACAACTGACGGTCTCCAACTTCATCCACATCAACGGTGCCTGGCTCCTTCTCCCATACAAAGCTTCAAAAGAGCCATCTTCATACTGGCTTGGTAATAGTTGTTATATGAGAACTCCGCGTAAGGTAGATTATCATCCCTACTAGATCCATAATCTAGCGCACACGCACACAACATGTCCTCTAGAATCTGATTAACTCTCTCGGTCTATCCATCTGTCTGCGGATGAAAGGTTGTACTGAACTCTAGCCTAGTACCTAAAGTCTGGTGCAGCTGATTCCAAAACTTTGACGTAAACCGTGTTCCTCTATCTGATACGATGGTCCTCGGAACTCCATGCATACCTATGGTCCTGGTCATATATATCTTGTCCAACTTCGCACTTGTATAGGTGATTTTCACTGGGATAAAGTGAGCCACTTTGGTCAAGAGAATCAACTACTACCTAGATAGAATCATATCCCGTTCGGGTTCTGGGAAATCCGGTAATGAAATCCATGCCAAGCTTATCCCACTTCCATTCGGGTATCGGCATAGGCTGTAGTAATCCTGCTGGCTTCTGATGCTCTGCTTTTACTCTCTCTGGCATACATCACCTACGACTACATACTCCGCTGATGCTCTGCTTTTACTCTCTCTGGCATACATCACCTATGACTACATACTCCGCAATATCCTTCTTCATACCAATCCACCAGAAACGCTCCTTCAAATCCAAATACATCTTGGTGTTTCTAGGGCGAATCGAGTATGGTGAGTCATGAGCCTCCTGAAGTATTTACTTCCTGATCTTTGCATTATTGGGCACATATACACGATCCTCGAACCATGAGGTGTCGTGCTCATCCTTACGAAAACCTTTGGCCTTTCCTTTGCTCCTCCTCTCTTCTACCTCAGCAATCTCTTCGTCATCCTTCTGAGCTTCACGAATCTTTCCCAACAATGTAGACTGAACTTCCATTGCTGCAACAAAACCTTTGGGAACAATCTCCAACCGAAGTTCCCTGAGATCCTCGGCTAACTCCTTGGTAATCCCCCGCTTATCAGGGTATTCGTCCTTGTTTTCTTTATGGTTGTGTCCTATTTCTCCACAAAGCTTGTATGCACAAGGTTTCTTCATATCCTTTCCATAAGGCCTCAACTTCCGGGACACAAAACGAGATCTTTGCAGAGTCAACTAAAATTCTTCCCCAGTGGTTACTCTTTGTCATCCATTGATGGTTTGGTACGTCCTCCACCAAGTAGCAGCAACTCTTTCAAAGCACTCAAGAGCATGCTGGGTCATATCCTTTCTGGTTATAGTGTTATTCTCCATATGATCCTCCACGTTCTGAATCCATCAGTCTGTCTCCAATTGACTCATCAGTCCAGAAAATATGGTTTCATCTCCATTCATCCTCTATTAGGTCCGTGGGTTTGGGGTGGGGTAAGAGAGATAGAGAGGGATGCACACAATACAAACAAAAGTTTTGAAAAGACAGATTTTATTCGTGGCTGTCGAGAAAAACATCAGACAAATGACTGCTCACAAACGTCGCATCTAACATAAGGTATATAACAGGGGTTTGGTATTCTAAGGGCCAATAAATCTTCAGAGTCATCAAACTCTTCAAGTCTTATTCATGTCTCCGATGGCTTCTTCCGATCATGCTTGTCCTACTCAAGTTCTTTTGCCAGATCATCTCTGTTGACGCGAAGTCTCTCGTGACATCCTTTAATATTCTGTAGTTGCATTCCAAACTTCTAGGTTTCAACATCCTTGGCATGAACCATGTCTTACTGTCCTTTAGTTCCTGATGAATTCTCCGGTATCTCGAGGTTTTGCTCCTCCAGTTTGGCTACTTTCAGCTTCTAGGTCCCGTGTTCTTCACGAATGCTTCCTTGTCAAATACAGTTTCCTGAGGGTACATCTTAAAATTCTTGCTGTAATACTCCAGATCCTGGTGATACACCAGTGAAGGTTAAAACTTCATCTCTTGCTGATAGGTGCTCCATCAGCCTTCTACCATCCAATCCTTCCATGCATATGCATGCTTAACTCAGCATGGTGACAATAACATAAGCGGGTGTTAACGTCAGGGATAGCTATGTTTCTGCTCTTGTCATTTCCATGAGCTATCTCTCCATAGTTGATATCTCCTGCCTTAGGGTTTTCCTTGACAGAACTTTGAGTTTTTTTAACTCTCCATGCTCCGGTCTTTCTCCAACACACCTAGATCTCGGGTATTGACAGCTTCCATAGTCTGTCAAGTTCCATAAGGGTAACCTTACTAGGTCATTCTAAATCTGCAAATTCTTCATAGCCTCCAATTCTCCTAGTCTTCGAAGTCTTCAACTGTTGTGGTTTCCGTTATTATAACGCACTGTAAAATCCTCTTCATTCCGTAGTGGTTGTGGTTGTCCGATATCTTGTACTTATTGGAGTGGTCTCATCCGTCGAATCTTCGAGTGATCAAAAAGGGGAAAGGGATATAGTCTCACTAAAAGAGAATATTTGAATAAGCTCGGAAGAGAAGAGAGGTAAAAGATCTTTTTGAAAAAGAAAGTTTTTAGAGAAAAGTCCTTCCTATGGGCTTGCCAGTTTCTAGGGTCACGTCCTATAGTCAACATGTGCTCTGATACCATCTTGTAGCGACCCGACCCGAATGGATCAAGTCTCTGTGCTTAAGTGTCATCCCTGGATCGGTATGCTGACACACACAGTACTCGAGGATTTATAACAGAGGTAAATCACATGTATAAAGTAACGTAAATACTATTACCTCAATCCAAAATAGCGGAAGTAACAAGGTTGTGGATTCCCATCAACACCAACGACAAAGTTGAGTGTAGAAATCGTAACCCTAACGTATCACTTACTCGTCGTAAGATTCCTGCAACATTAGACGTTGCAGCAACAAAGGGTCAGTACATCGAATGTACTGGCAAATTCACACCATAGAGAAATGATGAATAATGGCTATCACTACATGCATATTTGGCTGGTGGAAAAGCTCTATGGCTATAAGGTTTTTGCGAAAAGCCAATTTTTCCCTACTGCAAAGGAATAAATTTTATTTAACTATCATGGTGGTTGTTAAACATTGAGAATGGTTGACAGCATTCTCAATCCCAATTAGAAGTAATCATTAAAACCCAACAAATTAATTAAAGTAACATGATGAGATCAACAGGATAATCCAAGAACTAGATACTCAAGATGTCCATAACCGGGGACACGGCCAATCATGATTAGTTTATACACTCTGCAGAGGTTTGCGCACTTTTCCCAACAAGACTCGATCTCCTCCGTTGGATTTGTCGCACTACATGGTGTTTGAAAACGGATGACCGAGACATAGTCTTTCAGAAGCGCTAGCACCTTACGATCGGGTAGACCGTACCAACCTACATCCCCTACATCAGCTAGTCTACCACTGTAAGAGTTCGCACAACTTAATCAACTATGCTAGAGCCCATAGTAGCTTGTGGCTGCACATGGAAGTTTCTAGTATGAATAATCTCATGATCCCTTTGAGCCTGGGTGGCGGTCCATAAAAAAACAGGCAATCCTGGAATACCCAGGTACCTCAACCCAGCCAGATGTGTGTTTAAGTTGCCACCTTAAATAAACCATTAATTAACAATCTTACATCTGTCATGGATATCACTCACCCAATCCACGTCTACTAGCATAGCATGGCAATAAGCAAACGCAGAAGTAACTCCCAAGGGTTTGATAATAAAACAGGTAATAGGTACTACCTCAACTACTTCCCATCCCACAATCTAATTAGATCCTAATCATGCAATGTTTGAGGATTGATCTAATGCAATAAAACTGGGTAATAGGAAGGTATGATCAAAGTGTTACTTGCCTGCGATGTTGATGAAGATGATTCACACTCAAAACTCTTGATAGCTCTACTCGTCACACTCCGGTCAATCTATCGTAAGCAAGCAATAGTAACCACACATAAGCAATCACTCAAAAGATCGGAAAGAACGAAGAACGATTCAGAAAACAACAAAATCAAGCAAATAACTCTTGCAACATAAAACAATTTCTAACAGTACGAAAATTATGTGAATTTGGCCTTATCAGAAAGTTTAGGTCAAGAGCTTTAATTTGCAAAAAGAATCAACTCAAACGGAGCTACGGAACTCAAATTATGATCAAACAAAGTTTGAATTCAAATCTGATCTAATTCAAATTTTAAAATTTCAAAAATATGTTTAAGTTGTTTTACTGGAAAGAGTGGATCGTAATGAAGAAGTGTGCCTTGGTTTCATCGAATTCCGACTAACGAGCAAAAAGTAGTTATCGATTGAAGAACATGGACTAATGTGTAAAGAAAAACATCACAGATAGGTCCCTGGCCGAAATTAAAAAGAAAAAAAAATCCTATTGAACGAACGTTCGCTACAGAAGCTTACTAGCTAAAAACGTTCGCTCACAGAGGCTAAACAGCGAACGTTTGATAAATAAACAAAACGTTTCGAAAAGAAAAAAACACACGATCTAATCTATAACGTTCATCCACGATCTAACGGAGGAGAGTGGCTTCGGTGCTCATCGCGGCGGTGGGCGTCGACGTCGTCGGAGAAGATGGCGGCGGTGGCTTGGACGTCGAGGGCGGCGGCTGCTCCGGGGTCCTCTAGCCCGGGCGAGACCACGGGGAGGCGCGGCTCGACGAGGCGAAGGCGATGGCGGCGTCGGCGGTGGTCGAGGGCGACGGCTGCGCAAGCGAGCGGCGGTGCGGATCTCGTGGTCGGCGGCGGCTTGGTGAGATGCGAAAAGGAGAGGGGGTCCCGGGGCATGCTATTTAAGGAGAGGGGGGCAAGGTGGCGTGGGGAAGGGGGCACAGTGGCGAGGGGAGTAGTTCGAGTCGGTCACGGCGGTGGCCGGCGACGCATGCTGGAGTTGGAGTCCGGCGCGAGGTCGGAGACGGGGAGAGAGAGGTGAGAGAGAGAGAGAGCAGTGCTGGGCTTCGGCCTGGCACTGTTTGAAGAGTTTTTTTTATAAAAAACATTTTTCCAGACAAGGAAAAGAAATAAATAAAAATATTATATAGGCATATAATATATCAAAAAATTCAGAAAAACATTTTCTACAACATGGACATTTTTATAATGCCAAATAAAATCCACACAAATTCAGAGAATTCAAAGAGTGTTACTGCCCTAATAAAATTCCAATAAAAATCATTTTAAAAATACCAAAATGACTTCAAATTTATTTATCTCCAATTTTCAGATGTAGGGAATCATGTTACCCTATTTTCCATATATTTTATTTTTGGAGAAAAATAAATTGAATAAAACTCAAATAACTCCAAATTGAAAATAATTTCCAAAAGGACTTTAAATTTGATCCTTTAACTCCCAACTCATATTTCATATAATTTGAAGAAGTCATTTTATCTTCTCTCATGAAAATCATTGAGTTGCTTGAAGTTTCTGAATTTGAAATATTTTCAAATGATATTCAAATATTTTCAACACCCCTTTTCATTTAAATAAATGGAAGAAGTCATGTCATCTTCTCTCCAGGGTTTTGTGATGAAAAGAATTTGAATTCACGGGGATCATAAAAGCAAAATGAAAGTTTGGGAAAGTCCTTTTATTCCCTCTCATTTAACTTTCAAAGAGTTTCGAATTCACTCACTTTCAGTCAATCAATCACACAACAATCAAACAAACAATCAAATCTATCTATTTATTATAACATTCCAAAATTTAGAATTTTGGGATGTTACACCGAGATGGAATTGCAAACTCTCTATTTCCCTTTGTAACATTTTGGTCTCACCGAAATGAGCGATCGATCCCACCGAGTTCGCAGTGCAAACTCTGTGCTTCCCTTTCGTAAAGTTTCGGTATCACCGAAAGGAGCGACCAGTCCCACCGAGTTTTCCTGACCAACTTTCTGTTAGCTTATTACTGAAATCGGTCTCACCGACTTCAAGTAACCGGTCAAACCGAGATGAGCTTTTGCCCTAACCCTAGATCATCGTTCCCACTGAGTTGATCATGTCGGTCCCACCGAAAAGCCTAACGTTCACATTTTGAACTGAATCGGTCTCACTGAGTTCACTTATTCGGTCGGAACGAGTTGGCTGAGTTGTGTGTAACGGTTAGATTTTGTGCGGAGGCTATATATACCGCTCCACCCTCCTATCCATTTATGAGAGAGCCATCAGAACATGCCTACACTTTCAACATACATTTTCTGAGAGAGAACCACCTACTCATGTGTTGAGACCAAGACATTCCAATCCAACCACAAGAATCTTGATCTCTAGCCTTCTCCAAGTTGCTTTCCACTCAAATCATCTTTCCACCATAGCTGAATCTATGAGAGAGAGTTGAGTGTTGAGGAGACTATCATTTGAAGCACAAGAGCAAGGAGTTCATCATCAACACACCATTTATTACCTTTTGGAGAGTGGTGTCTCCTAGATTGGTTAGGTGTCTCTTGGGAGCCTCCGTCAAGATTGTGGAGTTGAACCAAGGAGTTTGTAAGGGCAAGGAGATCGCCTACTTCATGAAGATCAAGTCCTTCGTGGGCGATGGCCATGGTGGGATAGACAAGGTTGCTTATTTGTGGACCCTTCGTGGGTGGAGCCCTCCATGGACTCACGCAACCGTTACCCTTCGTGGGTTGAAGTCTCCATCAACGTGGATGTACGATAGCACCACCTATCGAAACCATGCCAAAAATCTCCGTGTCTACATTGCGTTTGCCCTTCCAAACCCCTCCCATTACCTTCATATGCAATGTTTTACATTCCGCTACTATGCTCTTAGAATTTCATGTGTAGGTTGACTGCTTGACTTGTGCTAAGTTGTTAAAATCTGCCAAGACTTAAAATTGGGAAAAGGCTAGATTTTAATTTGGTTAAGTAGTCTAATTGTCGGGTTCTACTGGGAGGGTGCGTTGACTGCAAATTAAAACTTTCCTACGCACCGAACAAGCAGGAACATGCTATGGGAGATGGATCATAGTTCGTTACCACTAGACACGCAGTGTCGTGCAGCGGAAGAAGAGTTGAGTTAGGGTGTCCGCGTGGATCGTCTCCTCCTCGCCCGATCTCCCTCGAACAGCCGGGCGTCGGTTCCCACGTACAGGTTCACCAGAGCGGCGCAAGTGCATCGCCTCTATCGGTATCTGTGCATGCAGGAGGAACGTCGTGCGGCGGACTGCTAGGTCCGATCACACAACCGGCGGCGAGTGGAGGTGTCTATTTGCAGCACATGCAAACCCTAGTGACAGCACCGAAGCGATCAATCGCATGAGTGTGCCACACCCCCACTTTATATAGGCGTCCTTCGCGGGCTCAATACTTGGGCCTCACACGGACCCTAAAGCCCATAAGTCTACTCGGCCACAATCCGAATACAGCCCGGATCACATCCGACCAGTGTCTTCGGACCCGACCTCGTAGGTTCCTTCCCTTAAGCGCGCGACCCCTTAGGTTCAATCCGGCTTGGTCGCAGTTCGGATCACCTCCGAACTACACGGTTGGTAGCGGCCCCTAGCAAGGCATGCCAAACACCAAGCAGACTATGAAGCTGGTTAGGCGAACCGGTACATCACACTTCCATTCCTTTTGCCACATGATATATGTTGTCGGGCTCAAGGCGAGTCTGTCATCCTTGTGCTAGCCCGACCTCTTTCTCATTCTAGTGATGCCGACCATAATCTGGATTATCTCATAATCCTTGTCGCATGGCCATGCTTATCCTGGTCGGATCACACGAGGGGCCCAGAGTATATCTCTCCTGGTCTGAGGGGCAAATCCCATCTTGCTCGACCATGGGTCTGGACAAGGCCGAAACCTACCTTTGTAACTACCCAGTCACGGAGTAGCGTTTGGTCGGCCCAAAGCAAGTCTGTCACCATCCCGAGTACATGTGCCAGCTTAGGTCTTAGGACATAGAACGTATGTTATACTAGAGACTCACAGATGACATATCGCTGCGTCTCATAGTTGGGTCTGTCCGACTCGGACCTTATCTCGACTCAGATCCGACTACGTCGAATCCGACCAGATCCTTCCAAGTCCATATTATCCGGTTAGTATCCAATGCTCCATGGCTTGTGAGACCAAGCCATCGACCGTGTCATATGCTAGTCTAGTCGGCTGCGCGTCCACACAGCCCTTTCGACTAGGGACCTTTTAGGACAATCATCATACAATGCATAGTCCCACAAACAAGTCACGTACTTGCTGATACACATCATTGACAATGTCCAAGGACTATCTTTATTCATAAACACATAGGAAATATCATCATACATGATTGCCTCTAGGGCATATCTCCAACAGTCTCCCACTTGCACTAGAGTCAATCAAATAGACATCGAATGCCCATAGCTCTAACGTGCCCCTCATGCTTGGGTTGTTGAAGGGGCTTAGTCAACCGATCTGCAACATTTGCATCCGTGTGAATTTTGCATAACTCTACATCACCATTCTTTACGATCTTCCATATCAGGTGATATTTCCTATCTATGTGTCTGACCTTGTGGTGATTCCTCGGCTCCTTGGCTTGTGCGATGGCACCAGAATTATCACAATAAAGGTCCAACGGTTTTACCGAAGCTGGGAAAATACCAAGATCATCCAGAAAGTTCCGGATCCAAACACCTTCCTTCGTAGCTTCACAAGCCGCAATGTATTCGGCTTCTGTGGTACAATCGGCCACCGTATCTTGCTTGGAACTCATCCAGCTCACTGCTCCTCCATTCATGACGTACACGAATCCGGACTGTGATCGACAATCATCTCTGTCGGTTTGGAAACTAGCATCGGCGTAACCCCTTACGACGAGCTTTTCCTCACCTCCATAAACTAGGAACATCTCTTTAGTCCTTTTCAGGTACTTCAAAATAGTCTTTACCGCTGCCCAGTGACTCTCACCTGGGTTGCCCTGGTATCTGCTCGTTAGGCTTATTGCAAAAGCAACATCAGGCCTTGTACATATGATGGCATACATGTTGGATCCGATTGCCGAGGCATACGGAATCCTACTCATCCTGCTTCGCTCATCAGATGTCGAAGGAATCTGAGTCTCGCTTAGCCTTATACCATGTGAGAGTGGCAAGAACCCTTTCTTCGCCTCACTCATGTTGAACCGCTTCAACACTTTATCTATGTACGTGCTCTGGCTTAATCCGAGCAGCCTTCTCGATCTATCTCTATAGATCTTAATGCCTAAAATATACACTGCCTCACCAAGATCTTTTATTGAAAACTTGCCATTCAATGACTCCTTGACCGAGTTCAACATCGAAACATCGTTCCCGATCAACAATATGTCATCCACATACAAGATCAAAAACACTATCGAGCTCCCACGTAACTTGTTGCATAAACAAGCGTCCTCTTCGCTTTTGATGAAAACGAGACCAATGACGACCTCATCAAAACAAATATTCCAGCTCTGAGATGCTTGCCTCAACCCATAAATGGATCTCTTGAGCTTGCATACCTTACTAGTGCTAGTCGGATCGACAAAACCCTCGGGCTGTATCATATGCACGTCCTCGATTAAATTTCCGTGAAGGAAAGCCGTCTTGACATCCATCTGCCATATCTCATAATCAAAATATGCAGCTCTAGCTAGTAGATCCTCACCGACTTCAGCATCGCTACCGGTGAGTAAGTCTCGTCGTAGTCAATTCCTTGAACTTGTCCATAACCCTTAGCGACAAGCCGAGCTTTGTGGATCTGAACATTTCCATCCACATCGGTTTTCTTCTTAAAGACCCATTTGCAACCAATGGCTGTTACGCCAGGTGGCGGATCAAGAAGGTCCCAGACTTGATTCTCATCCATGGACTTTAACTCAGATCTCATGGCCTCCAGCCATGCCTCAGAATTTGGGCTCACCATCGCTTCTGCATACGTGGCCGGCTTGTCGCTTTCTAGCAACAATAAATCGTGAACTCTGCACAATCTTTCCGACCTCCGTGGTTCTGGTGCCGCTTCCACTACAGGTTCCTTGACTGACTCTGGTATGATCTCATCACCAGCCGAGCCGTCCCCGAGTGGTCCTCGAATTTCTTCGAGTCGGACCGTCCTCCCACCGGCCTCTCGACTGAGAAACTCTTTCTCAAGGAAAACCCCGTTCTGAGCAACAAACACTTTGTTCTCCTGACGGTTGTAGAAGCTATATCCCAAGGTTTCCCTCGGATATCCCACGAATATGCATTTATTCGACTTGAGTGTAAGCTTGTCTGGCATAAGTCGCTTGACAAATGCTTCACAACCCCAAATCTTTAGAAAAGACAAACTGGGACTCTTCCCGGTCCACATCTCATGTGGTGTCTTGTCTGCGGATTTTGATGGTACCCTGTTAAGTGTGAAATCTGCAATTTCTAGAGCGTATCCCCAGAATGACAAGGGTAAATCCGATTTGCTCATCATAGACCAGACCATGTCCAACAAGGTCCTATTCCTCCGTTCCGACACGCCGTTTCTCTGTGGCGTACCCAGAAGTGTGAGCTGAGGTACTATACCTCGGCTTTTCAGATGATCATCAAACTCCTGGCTCATGTACTCACCTCCACGATCAGATCGTAGAAGCTTTATAGTCTTGCCGAGCTGATTCTCAACCTCGTTCTGAAACTCTTTGAACCTTTCAAAAATTTCCGACTTGTGCCTCATCATATAGATATATCCATATCTACTCAAGTCGTCGATGAAAGTCACGAAGTACTGATAGCCACCTCTGGCAGTTGTGCTCATTGGACCACACACATCACTATGTATAAGTTCCAACAGCTCGAACGCCCTCTCGCAACTCTTTGCGAAAGGAGACTTAGTCATCTTGCCAAGCAAGCATGATTCACATGTCCCGAATGACCCGAAGTCGGACGAAGTTAGGAGCCCATCATCATGGAGCTTCTTCATGCATTTCAGACTAATGTGTCCAAGCCGGCAATGCCAGAAGTACGTCGGATTTATCTCATTAGGCTTATGCCTCTTGACATTCACGTTATAGACCGGTTCCTATTCCAGATTCAATATAAATAGCCCATCAACAATGGGTGCATAGCCGTGGAACATTCCATTCAAATAGAACGAACAACCATTGTCCTTTAAATTGAATTCATAACCCTGACTCATCAAACATGAGGCAGAAATAATGTTCCGACTAAGTGCAGGATTGTAATAACAATTATTCAATTCCAAAATAAATATAGAAGGAAGCTGGAGCTGCATCGTGCCGACCTCCAACGCAGCAACTCTTGCTTTGTTGCCGACCCTGATGTCAATTTCCCCTTGTGCCACATGCCTAGTTCTTACCAGCCCCTGCATCGAGTTGCAAATATGAACAACCGATCCGGTATCAAATACCCAAGAGGTACTAGGTATGTCAGCAAGGTAAATGTCTATAACATATGCAACAAGTGTACCTTTCCCTGAATCAGCATTCCCGGCCTTCTTGCCATGCTCTGAAAGCCACTTGCTACAGTTCCTCTTCAAGTGACCGGTCTCCTTGCAATGATAGCAAATGGTCTTCGAGTCTAGTCCAGACTTCAGCGCAGCGGCGGAGGTTACCGTCTCCGTGCCCTTTGCCTTAGCCTTTTTCTTGGACCACCTCTTCTTGAACTTAGCCGATTTCTGCACCATCAACACTTGATGCGTGCCTTTCTTAATATCTTGCTCTGCCACTTTGAGCATCCCATGCAATTCAGTGAGCTTCTTATCCATGCCATGCATATGATAGTTCGAGATGAACGTCCCATAGCTGGGCGGAAGAGAACCCATAACTGCATCAGTAGCCAGCTCATCCAAGAGCGGGAAGCCCAACCGATCCAAAGCTTCCACATATCCGATCATCTTGATCACATGTGGGCTCAGCGGATCACCTTCCTTCAGCTTGCAATCCATCAAGGATCGCCAGACGTTGAACCTTTCGGTTCTAGCCTGTGTCTGAAACATGCTCTTGAGACTCTCGATCATATCGTAAGCCTCAACTTTTTTGAAATGCTATTGCAAATCGGGCTCCATACAAGCCAACATCAGACAGCTGATCTCCATTGATTCATCAACGAGTTTCTGGTAGGCATTCTTAGTTGTGGCACTAGCATTATCGGCAGGTTCCTTTGGAAGTGGATCCTCTAGAACATGTTCCTTTTTATCATGCTTAAGAACAATTCTTAGATTTCTATACCAGGTGGTAAAGTTTGTTCCATTTAGTTTATCCTTTTCTAGAATTGATTTCAATGCAAAGTTGGGTTGAGCAGGTGGTGCCATTGATCTACAACAGAAAATATGCAATCACTAAGCAATGTGTTTATGTAGAGTAATTCTAGCCTTAAACAGAAATACTCCCACTGAAGTCAGCATCCCTCCGCAAACTCTCAGTGATTCAGGATCCGACTAGCACATGCGACTAGTGAGCTTTAGCATCACTGATAGACAACATGCCTATCCGGTAAGCAACTCCTTGCTTATCATATCTTTATACGACTCCTGTTGGTCGGGAAGGTATCTCATACCCCGGCTCCCAAACTTCTTTGCCACAAGGCCCAAAACTGTTTTGATAGCCTTGTCAAGTTAACCTAATGTAGTGCATGTCCGTGTCTGACACGAACCATTCAGTTCAAGGACACCTAGCAGCACCCCAATTTTATGAGCCCACTTCTAGATGTACTTGGCGTGCGAAGGTGCAACATCGGGAATGGCAATTCGCTTGATATTATCGAGGGATCTTGATGGTGTCCTGGACTAGGGGGTACTCACCACGTCGTCTCCCGACCAGCTGGATCGGGCCGAGGACCCCCATGGCGGCTCATTCATGGACCAGTTCGAACAGCCCATGCCGCATACAAGGAAGACTCCACAAGACTTGGCACCCAAGACAAGGACTCTTCTAAAACCCTAGGCCTCCGGTGTCTTATATAAACCGGGGCCAGGCTAGTCAATAGGCATATTATATTCATGTCATTACTACAATCTCATGGTAGATACATGTAATCTGTACTACACCCCATACAAATATAATCAAAAGCAGCATGTAGGGTATTATCTCTTCAAGAGAGTCCGAAGCTGGGTAAAACACTGTGTCCATGTTACCATCGCTCCAAGACGCCTAGCTTAGGATTCCTACTATGAGATACGCCAGATATAGAACCGACATTGGTGCTTTCATTGAGAGCCTGCTGGGTGATCGCTGCGGATCGATGAGATGACCAGGTGATATTTTTCTAGTCAGATCTATTTTGTACAAGTTAGTTTTTGCGAGAATTTTCGCTGGTTTGCAAGCTTCGTCCACATATTAGGTCAAGATCAAGGTCCAAAAAAAAATCTGCGACCAACAACGCGTTCCCTCGCAGGGTCTAGCGCTCTACCCCAGTCCCTTGATCAGCAGACGGCGGCGTAATTGATTGTGAAACTGGTCCCGGCGACGGATGCAGTGCTTAACCGCGGAGCCGAGGAAAAATCCACCACGGGCAGCGATCGTCTAGGGAGATCTCTTCCTTTATTCTCTTTCCTTTTCCTTACTCAATTCAGCACCTAGGCGGCTGTCGGTTGCCCACTAGTGGTTTTTTATTTTTGCTAAAGTTCACTTAGTACGGACGCAATTACGTGCTAGTTTTGCATCCGGTCTCCACTTACTGATGACTACCAGACCAACTACTGCTACTTGGATCAGGCACTAGTACTGGTCTAGCTAATTACGTGGCACTACTACTTCATGTGGAGTACATGGCCTAGTTTTTTCCCCTCAAATTGATATGTGCACTAAGAGGCGATCAAAAGGAAGCTTGATTGCCTTTCCTTTTTGCTATGTTCTACGGATTATTGCACGTAGATTATTTTGTGTTGGTCTGTACTGCATTATTTCTTGCAGAGATACTTTGCCAACACTGGTATTGCGAGCCGACGTATGCGTCAGAACCTTCATCAAACCGACCTCCGTATTCAGATCGGCAGTTCCGTATATTGGCCGGCCCAACGCAGTCTTGATGCTATCCGGCCAGGATGTCCCTCGTCCATAATCATCTCGTCTGCTATCAGTTTCGATGTCATCGGATAAGTCGACAAGTGCAATTGTTTTAGTTATTCACGTTCTGCATATTAATAATATTTCAAGCAATATTTTTTGCTCGTCAGCTATTTTTGGTACTGCAGGTTTTGCAGTCTGGTCTACATTGAGGCCATCGCTTTAGGGTGATCCGATATGTTGTCACTATCCTGTGTGCATCGTGTCCATAACTCAGGCGACCCTGCGAATTCGGATTTGTCACCTTGTCATACCAACGCCCTGTGTCGACATCGGCCTCGCACCAGGACTAGTACTTCCCGTGTTGGCTGGATGATCAGTGCTGCCCCATGCCTGAGACACCAGGGAGACTCCTTTTTCTCCTCTTCTCTTTTCTTTAAATCCAGCGTCTGTGCTGTCGTGGGTGGACTACCACTTCTCATTATACGTGCACCAGTTTTTCGCGTACATATTGGTACTACTAATTTGCAACACTGTTTTAATGGTTTGACTGACGAACAGTGCGGCTAGTTCTGCACGTACAAATTGGTATGGAGGAATACTGCGTTCACGACATCTGGCACCAGCGCGTGGTCATCGAGCCACACCGATGTGGACCCGTTCATGACGACATCTCCCTTGCGCAGTTGGCTTCATCCGAAGTCCGATGACCATTGCATCTGTGACTCGGTCTACCATGCAAATTCAAACTACCTCATATGGTGGCCGTGTCGTACTATCATCATCACCATCGTCTAGTGGATTTCCGACCTGCACAGACGTCTCCACACCGCCACTCCACCAAGCCGACCTCGGCGCCCAGGCTATATTTCTTTAACTATATACCTCCATACATTAATTAAGTAGAGGAGATTTTCTATCATCATCATTATTATTATTATTTATTGCCTTTTTCTTGCACTATTTGATGTGTGCAGATAATCAACTTAGATTGGGCCACTCTGCCTCCTCGGCGAATCGTTGTCGTCCCATCTGTGTCGACCGAATTGCGTCGTCACCTCGGCGTACGGAGTCGTCCTCTGGCCTCCACCAACCAAATTCCACCGTCACCATGGTGTGATACCCTGTATCGCACCGTCGCTTCATCAAACTGACGTCCACCATGCCGACCTGTTTTGACACATCGATTGACGTGGGGGTTTCATTGTCACGCTGTCGAACCACTCTGTCTCCTCGGCTGGGCCGAGGGCTTCGCCTCGGCACTTCGCACTTTCGTGCTATCAGTTCATTGAGCCGAGCTCTTCGCTCGGGTACATCAAGACTGGCTTGAGGGCTGGGACCTTGTCCCGCATCAAGCTCGGACCACATCATCAATGCCGAACACATTAACCAGCTAAGTCGCTTTCATCCTAAAAAACTTTCAGTTTTAAATTTTGCTCGGTTCGACCAAGCATCGTACTTTTTTGGCAAAAAGTGGTATGTGAAAAACTTCCTTGTCAAAACTTTGTTTGTGACACACAAATTCAAATACCCCGTTTACTTGGGGGGCTTCCTTTATGAAGCATTTCTTGTTGCATATGATTATACTTGTATGGCTTCGTTCCTTGTTCGTGTATTTACGCCACAATATGCACCATGTTGACTTAAGTGTTCCGCAAGCTGGGTTGCCTTGCTCCTATGTTTACCCCTACATTCCCGATTGTTCGGCTAGGGAGTAAAGGGAGCACCTCTGCGATTGTCACGATCAGGTCATCCGAGCTCGGACCTCAGACTGGGTGAAGCCGAAAGCTAGCGCTCTTATTGTTTTCAATCATGGTCGGCACACAACGGAACTCATGAGTACAAAAAATCTATTGCACAAGTCTCATAGTAACAATGAGCAACCGAAGAAAGGTATCGGTGGGGGTACTATTTTCTTCGAATATGCTTCTTACAGTTGTCAGTAATATAGCATAAGTTCCCTGAGTGCGCTTTGTCTGTTACAACCTTATGGCCTGATTGCCTGGTTATCGGAAACATCATCGATATTCTCGACCGGTGGAGTACATAACACTTTTCGGCCCTTGACCGAAGAGGGAGAAGCCGACGGTCGGTTAAGACGCGTTTAAAGTTCGGGTGAACATAAATATGATATAAGTACTTCGGTACATACAATCATTATACATAAAATTCTTTTTCCCAAGTCACTTGGGGGCTCTTAAATTAGTGTGAGATGTTTTAAGTGTTCTTCTTCTTAGACATTGCAAAGTCTTTTTCTATCACTCCTTTTTTCGACACGAGTGTGTGGTCAATAGTCGAGGAGCATAATTTCTCTCTCAAAGCCGCTAGAGTTTAGTTTGCTAAACTGGCCTAACGAGAAGTACTCCACCTTCGGGATAGGAGGTTGAAGCTGTAGGCTGACCCGCTTGAAGTTTTGAGATATGATGTGTCATGTTAAAGCGTGACAGAAGCACAATTGCCTTTTTCTAAAACCAATTGGCACCGAACACTTGATATAGTTCGGACATTAAACTTTTGAATAAGTTTTTTGGCTGTTCGAGCCTATGGCACTTTTAAACTATTTGTGTGTTTCCATCATAAGTCTCGCAGTGCAACGCCGGACACCTTCAGAGGTTCGGCAAAAACATTCTCAGATATTGCTATATATGCATCGGTTTCGAATTGTGTCTTCGGTCAATAGTTGGGTTACCCGGCTCCTGTGCTTGCCCCCTATGTTCTGCTTTGTTCGGCTAGGTGTGCAAAGGGAGAACCACTGCGATTGTGCCTCTAGCTAGCATGGTTAAAGCACCTCAGTGGAGAAAGCCGAAAACTGACTGTCACAATAAGCGCAAATTGGTCAGCGATCTGATGACTGTGTTAAACCATAAGATCGATAGAGGTCACCCCGTGTTAAATGACGGGCCGTTCATAACATTTGCCAAAGTGTTTACGGCTTGACCTCGACTGTCACCAAACACTAACCGGGGGCTAGTAACTGGCCTCCTAACTTTAAACTCCTATGACTAAGTGAAAGTTATAAAGCCTGCATATCGGATTGCCTCATTTCCGCTAACACAACCGCCTTCGGGCACCGAGACGTCGGCTAAGGGTTGTCTTGTTATTGCGAAAACACCCTGCATAGCATCTACGAGGGGGAGGAAGTTGATGATGGGCCACTTTCAATTGATAAACGGTCGCGACGGAGTCAAAATAAACATATCATCGGTGTTTATATTTAATATACGAAGGCTGCCTTCCGCAATCATCGTTATAAAGCCATAAATATGCATCAATTTGACTTAAGATTACGTCCAAGCTGGGTTGCCTGGCTCCTATGCTTATCCCTGCGTTCCCGATTGTTCGGCTAGGCGGTAATGGGAGAACCTCTATGATTGTTACTACCGGGTCATCCGGGTTAGTACCTCATACTGGGTGAAGCCGAAAGCTAGCAATCTTAAAGGATATGATTGGTCGGCAACGACGGAAGTGAAAATTTCGGTCCATTCAGACCTTAGAGTTTGGGAACTTTCCCTGAACTAAATCCTCAGTATTTTCCTCCCACATTGATCGGAGGTGAGGTTTCATCATGGTCAGCATGACAACCCAAAGAAAGGAACTGATGGCAGGACTATTTTCTTTGGAAGATGTTTCTTACACTAATAGTAATATAACATATCTCTTCGCATACCTTTGTTTCTAAAACCGTATGAACGGATTGCCTTGTTTGCCGCAAATCTTTGCCCTCATAAAGGATTTATAAAGTGGGACAAACACTCCCCGACTTCTGGCCGAGGAGGTTGAAGCCGATGGTCGGTCGACAAAGTTTGGTACAATGCGGATCCGAGCATTAATGATGTAAAGTACTTGGATACACAGAATCATTACACATAATTTGTGATTTTACTCTGGATATCGATCCTTAATTCAGCCACCCGTGCCCGCATTACGGCTCGGGGGCTACTGGGCTTCGGGCTTATCAATCACTAATATTAAAGGGGCACATCGATCCCCTGATCTGATGTTGCCACCTGACCAGTGGCTCGGGGGCTACTGCATTGCCTATTGAATGCAGAAAATTCAAAATGCTCAGTGTTCGGCTTGGCCGAACTATGGGCAAATGCGTCTTGGGACAACAATAGGTACCATCTGGACCTATCCGGCATCAAGCTAATATATTACGGCGACTTCTCAAAACCCTCTCTCAAGGGCCCGTCCGCCGATCACTATCTCCTCTAATGTGCGTCTCGGATTTTTAGGCCGACACACACCTTGAGGGCTACTGGCTACATATCTTGTCAGTAAATAAATTGCATCAATCGGAAATAAAATCCGCAAACAATTAGCCCAAGCCCGAGGTGGTGCGTCACCTCGGAAGCAGTCCGACATAAAGCTTGGATGCAAGTGGCTGGCTCTATAGAGGGCATTTCCGGCACTAAGCATGGCTAACCTCCTTCAAACTTCTTCAAGCCAAGGTGATCTATGACACCTCGGATATAGTCCGGCGTTGGAGCTCAGATACAGTCCGGCGATGGTGCTCGGCTACAAAGGATACCTCGAATGCAGTCCAGCGTTGGAGCTCGGATGCAAGAGGACACCGCTACATGGGAATGACTTCAAACCCACGGTGTGGTGTAAAAAATAATAACAAGGCATTGATAAAGGCCCAGAACTTAAAGGGGCTCCTCAGATACCCGACGTGTAAACTCTTCGAATTCACTTCAGCGATCCTGAAGATCGAAGATGGGAAGATTTGTTGAACCAGATTTCAAGACCGAAGACCGAAGACCGAAGATGAAGAATAGTTCGGAAGAATCGAGGAGCGTCCCCAACTTGAAGACCGGTTCAGGGGGCTATCGACGGTGTCCTGGACTAGGGGGTACTCACCACGTCGTCTCTCGACCAGCTGGATCGGGTCGAGGACCCCCATGGCGGCTCATTCATGGACCAGTTCGGACAGCCCATGCCGCATACAAGGAAGACTCCCCAAGACTTGGTGGCCAAGACAAGGACTCTCCTAAAACCCTAGGCCTCCGGTGTCTTATATAAACCGAGGCCAGGCTAGTCAATAGGCATATTATATTCATTACTACAATCTCGTGGTAGATACATGTACTCTGTACTACACCCCATACAAATACAATCAAAAGCAGCATGTAGGGTATTATCTGTTCAAGAGAGCCCGAAGCTGGGTAAAACCATGTGTCCATGTTACCATCGCTCCAAGACGCCTAGCTTAGGACCCCTACTACGAGATACGCCTGATATAGAACCGATAGATCTTTCTACCATTTTAACATGCATAGAAACAAAGAAGCATAACAATCAAAAATAAACATATATTGTGAAATAGTATGGTTCCTTCATGGATGTTCTTCCAGGTTGTCTCCAACTCCGATGACCATCTAGGAACTCCATCTTTTTTGCCACGCCGGGATGCCAAGCCACCAACCTGATCTCTATTATCCAACTGCTACAACTAGTAATGAATTTTACATAGAGAATCACAAGTCGACACACATGTCGTTATACATTATAATGACAACACTTTGGCTCCTGCCGGCTGACAAACATGAAACGCAGGCCATGTATAACTTACACACATGCATCACATACACATGAGCCATACTATTCACATCAAACCCTACAAAATAAAGTTATGCATAGAATCGCATTCTACCAGTTTGAGTGATCGTGTACGAAATACAAGGCGCTACGCACTCGGCGGTCCCGATCACATCTGAACTCCAATCACACCGAATTGTTTGATCTGACCGATCTTATCGATCATTGCGAATCCGATTCAGATTTACGTTTCACTGTTAACCCCGACGGCGGATGACCGACTAGTAGGGGTTGGTTGTGTCACGACCTCATCGATCCCGATTGACAGAAAACATAGCCTCCATGATCCCCATGTGCAGTTGATCACATCAACCGTGCACATAGCCGATCTCATCAACGACAATAGATCTCATCTGGCGCCTCCACATATCTAATATGCATACGATCTAAATCCAAATCCTATAGCAGAGGCTCTGATACCACTGTTGGGTTCTACCGGTAGGGTGCGTCGACTGCAAATTAAAATTTTCCTACGCGCAAAACAACCAGGAACATGCTACGGGAGATGGATCACAGTTCGTTACCACTAGACGCACAATGCCATGCAGCGGAAGAAGAGTTGGGGCAGCGTGTCCACGTGGATCATCTCCTCCTTGTCCAATCTCCCTCAAACAGCCGGTCGTCGGTTCCCATGTACAGGTTCACCGGAGCGGCGCAAGTGCACCGCCTCTAACGGTATCTGCGCGTGCAGGAGGAACGTCGTGCGGCGGGCTGCTAGGTCCGATCACACAACTGGCGGCGAGTGGAGGTGTCTATTCACAGCACATGCAAACCCTAGTGACAGCGCTGAAGCGATCAATCGCATGAGTGTGCCGCACCTCCACTTTATATAGGCGTCCATCGCGGGCTTAACACTTGGGCATCACAAGGACCCTAAAGCCCATAAGTCTACTCGGCCACAATCTGAATACAACTCGGATCACATCCGACCAGTGTCCTCGGACCCGACCTCGTAGGTTCCTTCCCGTAAGCGCGCGACCCCTTAGGTTCAAGCCGGCTTGGTCGCAGTTCGGATCACCTCCGAACTGCACGGTTGGTAGCGGCCCCTAGCAAGGCCTGCCGAACACCAAGCAGACTATGAAGCTGGTTAGGCGAACCTGTACATCACACTTCCATTCCTTTTGCCACACGATATATGTTGTCGGGCTCAAGGCGAGTCTGTCATCCTTGTGCTAGCCCGACCTCTTTCTCGTTCTAGTGATGCCGACCATAATCCGGATTATCTCATAATCCTTGTCGCATGGCCATGCTTAGCCTGGTCGGATCACACGAGGTGCCCAGAGTATATCTCTCTTGGTCGGAGGGGAAAATCCCATCTTGCTCGACCATGTCTCGCAGCATGGGTCTGGACAAGCCCGAAACCTACCTTTGTAACTAGCCAATCATGGAGTAGCATTTGGTCGGCCCAAAGCAAGTCTGTCACCATCCCGAGTACATGTGCTAGCTCAGGTCTTAGGACATAGAACGTATGTTATACTAGAGACTCATAGATGACATATCGCTGCGTCTCATAGTTGGGTCTGTCCGACTCGGACCTTATCTCGACTCGGATCCGACTACGTCAAATCTGACCAGATCCTTCCAAGTCCATATTATCCGGTTAGCATCCAATGCTCCATGGCTCGTGAGACCAAGCCATCGACCGTGTCATATGCTAGTCTAGTCGGCTGCGCGTCCACACAGCCCTTTCGACCAGGGACCTTTTAGGACAGTCATCATACAATGCATAGTCCCACAAACAAGTCACGTACTTGCTGATACACATCATTGACAATGTCCAAGGACTATCTTTATTCATAAACACATAGGAAATATCATCATACATGATTTCCTCTAGGGCATATCTCCAGCACTAATCACCCCCTCTAGACCTAATTTCGATCCTACATAGGGCACCACCCTAGGCTTGTGCCAAGCTTGGGGGAGGTGCCCCAGTATTGTACCACCATCACTTTTATTATCTTTACCTATCTTAGTTTGAGCTTTAGTTATTTCGTGATTTAGAAAAATAAAAGTTTAGTATGATCTTGTGCTAGTTTCGTGATCTATCCATCTATGTAACCGAGTTGAGAGTTATATAATAAAGAGTAGTTTGAGTTTTGCTTCTTTACTTTTATGTTTTAATCTTAGCAATGAGAATAATGAAAAGATCATATGCTGATCCCATGAGAAGTAATGACTTTACATAAAGAAAAGTATAAGTGGTAAAATTTGTTGGAAGGTAACAAACATAGTATTGGTCAATGATGCAATTCATGAAAGATTAATAAGGGAAGAGAAGATTCACATATAAATACATTATCCTGGACATCTTTTATGATTGTGGGGCCCCATCAAATATTCTATGTTAAATTGTTGATGTTGGACAAGGAAGACAACATACTAAGTTATGTTTGCTTATATTCACATAGAGGTTATATTGTCATACATCCTCAAGCATGTGGTGCTTGCTCAACATCTTTGCTAGCCAAAAATCCACACCAAGTAGAGATACTACTTGTGCATCCACAACCCTTAAACCCAGTTTCATGCCATGAGAGTCCACTATATCTACCTATGATTGAATAAGATCCTCAAAGTAAGTTGTCATTCGTGCATAAAGCAATAAAAATTGCTCCTAAATATGTATGATCTTTTATTGTAAGGGAAAATTGTTGGAAATATGCCCTAGAGGCAATAATAAAATGGTTACTATTATATTTCCTTGTTCATGGTAATTGTCTATTGTTCATGCTATAATTGTGTTATCCGGAAATCGTAATACATGTGTGAATACATAGACCACAACATGTCCCTAGTGATCCTCTAGTTGACTAGCTCGTTGATCAACAGATAGTCATGGTTTCCTGACTATGGACATTAGATGTCATTGATAACGGGATCACATCATTAGGAGAATGATGTGATGGACAAGACCCAATCCTAAGCAAAGCACAAGATCGTGTAGTTCGTCTGCTAGAGATTTTCTAATGTCAAGTATCATTTCCTTAGACCATGAGATTGTGCAACTCCCGGATACTGTAGGAATGCTTTGGGTGTGCCAAACGTCACAACGTAACTGGGTGACTATAAAGGTACACTACAGGTATCTCCAAAAGTTTCTGTTCGGTTGGCACGAATCGAGACCGGGATTTGTCACTCCGTATGACGGAGAGGTATCTCTGGGCCCACTTGGTGATGCATCATCATAATGAGCTCAATGTGACCAAGTGGTTGATCACGGGATCATGCATTATAGTATGAGTAAAGAGACTTGCCGGTAACGAGATTGAACGAGGTATCAGGATACCTACGATCAAATCTCGGGCAAGTATCATACCGATAGACAAAGGGAATTGTATACGGGATTACTTGAATCCTCAACATCGTGGTTCATCCGATGAGATCATCGTGGAACATGTGGGAGCCAACAAGGGTATCCAGATCCCGCTGTTGGTTATTAGCCGGAGAGTCATCTCGGTCATGTCTGCATGGTTCCCGAACCCGTAGGGTCTACACACTTAAGGTTCGATGATGCTAGGGTTATTAGGAAGACTTGTATGTGATTACCGAATGTTGTTTGGAGTCCCGAGTAAGATCCCGGATGTCACGAGGAGTTCCGGAATAGTCCGGAGGTAAAGATTTATATATGGGAAGTTGTCATACGGTCACCGGAAAGGTCCAGGGGCATATCGGTATTGTACCGGGGCCACCAGAGGGGTTCCGGGGGTCCACCGGGAGGGGCCACCTCTCTCGGAGGGCCTTATGGACTGTAGGAGGAAGGGAACCAGCCCCAAGTGGGCTGGGAGCATCCCCCCTTTGGGCCCATGCTTCTAGGGTTGGGGGGACCCTAAAGGGGGCGCCCCCTTGCTTGGGGGCAAGCCCCCTCCCCTTGGCCGCCGCCCCCTCTAGATCTCATCTAGAGGGGGCCGTCCCCCTTCCCCCTTCCCCTATAAATAGAGGGGCGAGGGGAGGGATGCATACCACATCCAAGGCGCAACCCCTCCCCTCCCCAACACCTCTCCTCCTCCGTTAAGAGCTTGGCGAAGCCCTGCCAGAGTACTGCTGCTCCACCACCACCACGTCGTCGTGCTGCTGTTGGAGCTCTCTTCCTCAACCTCTCCCTCCTCCTTGCTGGATCAAGGCGCGGGAGACGTCCTTGCTCCGTATGTGTGTTGAACGCGGAGGTTCCGTCCGTTCGGCGCTTGGTCATCGGTGATTTGGATCACGACGAGTACGACTCCATCAACCCCGTTCTCTTGAACGCTTCCGCTTGTGATCTACAAGGGTATGTAGATGCACTCCCCTCTCCCTCGTTGCTAGATGACTCCATAGATTGATCTTGGTGACGCGTAGAAAATTTTAAAATTTTGCTACGTTCCCCAACAAAAATAAGCTTTGTATGGTCTTGTGATGGTAAAGAAATAAAAGCGACGAACTGCATAATAAAGGTTGCTATCACAAGGGGAAATATAAAGTGACATTCCTTTACACTAAGAGCTTGCACATCCAAAAATAAAAAGCGCATGACAACCTCTGCTTCCCTCTTCGAAGGGCCTATCTTTTAGCTTTTATGTATTTACTTTTCGTGCAAGAGTCAGTAGTGTTCTCCTCTATTCCTTTTTCATTTTTCTCTTGGCAGGCATCATGTGGTGGGGAAGATCTAGGCATATATATCTTGTTGGGTATGAGTGGTCATGAGTTATTATTAATGACATTATTAACCTTGAGGTAAATAGGTTGGGCGGCAAAACTATAAGCCCCTATCTTTCTATGTGTCTGACTCAAACTTTTGCTCCATATATATGTAGTGAGTGTCAGCAATAATAGAAGATTAAATGATAGTTGAGTATGTGGACTTGCTAAACAAAAGCTCTTACATGAGACCCTTCCTGAGAATATGATGAATCGTAATTGATTTGTTGACTAAGAACATAGCTTGTTAGTTTTCAAGAAAGTTTATGCTTTATACTTCGTTATTGTGATGTATTGTTACTTGATCATGAGAAGTTTTATGATGATATATTGTTGCTATGATAATGATCATGATGCTACTATGTCTGTATTTTGTGTTTATCGACACCTCTCTCTCTCTCTCTAGAGACATGTGCTCATGCATATCGATATTGGCTTTCGCTTGAGGACAAGCGAGGTCTAAGCTTGGGGGTGTTGATATGTCCATTTTGCATCATGTTTTCCTACTGTTATTTATAACATTTTTGATCATTATAAAACTTTGTGATGCAATTCTAATGCCTTTCTCTCTTAATTTTCAAGATTTACAGGAAGAGGGAGATTGCAGGCAGCTGGAATTCTAGACCTGAAAAGGCTATATCAGAGATACCTATTCTGCACAACTCAAAATGAGATGAAGTTTCATGGAAAATTATTTTGGAATATATAAAAAATATTGGGCCAAATAAGTATAGGAGGTTCCCATCAGCTGCCCACAAGGCACCTAGGCACACCCACCCCCCTTGGTGCACCTAGGTACCTTGTGGGGCCCACAGTTGGCCTCCGACCCCCATATTCTACTATATGAGGGGTTTTGACCTAGAAAAAATAAGGGGAGGACTTTCGGGACGAAGCGCCGCCGTCTCAAGGCGGAACCTAGGCAGGAACACTTTTGCTCTCCGCGGAGTCATTCCGCCGGTGATACTTCCCTCCGGGAGGGGGAAATCGAAGCCATCGACATCACTAACAACCCTCTCATCGTGGGAGGACCAATCTTCATCAACATCTTCACCGGCACCATCTCGTCTCAATAGTTCATCTCTTGTATCCAATCTCTGTTTTAAAACCTCATATTGGTACATGTGGGTTACTAGTAGTGTTGATTACATCTTGTAGTTGATGCTAGTTGGTTTATTTGGTGGAAGATTATATGTTCAGATCCTTCCATGCTATTCAATACCCCTCTGATCTTGAAGATTAATATGATTTGTGAGTAGTTACTTTTGTTCTTGAGGACATGGGAGACGTATTGTTATAAGTAATCATGTGAATTTGATATTCGTTCAATATTTTGATGATATGTATGTTGTGATTCCCTTAGTGGTGTTATGTGAGCGTCGACTACATGACACTTCACCATAATTGGGCCTAAGGGAAGGCATTGTGGAGTAGTAATTAGATGATGGGTTGTTAGAGTGACAGAAGCTTAAACCCTAGTGAAAAGATCGGTATGGTTGACTAGGGGGTGAATTGGCAACTACCAATTTTTAGATTTTCTTAGCAAATTAGGTTAAGCAACAAATAGGTTGTCTAGATATGCAACTAGATGAGCAACCTATATGATGCTAACAACAATAACCACACAAGCAAGCAATATATACAACACAAGTAAAGCTTGCACAAAGTAAAGGTAAGAGATAACCACAAGTGGAGTCGGGGGAGACGAGGATGTGTTACCGAAGTTCCCTCCCTTTGAGAGGAAATACGTTTCTGTTGGAGCGGTGTGGAGGCACAATGCTCCCCAAGAAGCCACTAGGGCCACCGTATTCTCCTCATTCCCTCACACAATGTGAGATTACGTGATTCCACTAGTGGCGCCCTTGAAGGCGGCAACGGACCTTTATAAACGAGGTTGGGGCTCTCTCCACAACTGAATTGTAGGTTCCCAACACCACCACAAAGCTTCACCACAATGGAATGTGGCTCCAAGATGACCTCAGTCATCTAGGGTGCTCAAACACCCAAGAGTAACAAGATCCACAAGGGATTAGTGGGGGGAATTAAATTTCTCTTGATGGAAGTGTAGATCTAGGCCTTCTCAAGCAATCCCTAAAGAATCAAAAAGTTTGATTGGCTAGGGAGAGAGATCGGGCAACAATGAGTTTGTGAGCAACAATGGAGCTTGGGGGAGAAAGAGGTAAGTCAACTTGGAGAAGATGACTCCCTCATATAGTGGAAAAAGAAAGCCAACTGTTGTGCACCCACAGCCTGTGCACAAGTGGTAGTACCGCTCAGGCGAGCGGTACTTCCGCCAGCACGGAAATTCTAGCCGCTACATTCAACCGAGCAGACCAGGGAGGCGGTAGTGCCGCTGGAGCGGTACTACCGCTCCCCCCAGCGGTACTTCTGCTTGGTGTTAAACAGCAGCCGGAACCAGTGGTAGAAGAGAAAGTTAGGGCGTTAGTGCCACACGGGGCGGTACTACCGCTAACAACTACCGCTCTAGTTTTGCTCGAGGTATCGATCTATCTAGAAGGAAAATAATAAGCGGTACTCCATGCGGTACTGGGATAGCGCTAGTTCTGCCAGAGCGCTACTTCCGCACCGTTGTGCGGTACTTCCGCTTAGCTGTAGTATGCCCAGTAAACCTGCAGTAGTAGAGTAGTAGTCAGAGCCGCAGTACCGCTGGAGCGATACTACCGTGCTGAACTACCGCTCTACTACCGCCCATTTACAAAACCTAAACAACAAGCGGAAGTGAGTGCCGCACTGAACTACGGCAGTACCGCTAGGGCGATACACTGGTATAGCGAGGTGCTATAAAACGCTTTTTAACCCCTTTCTGTGATGACATTTGGAACCATCGCCAAGTGAGTGACTGCGATATGGGGGGTCCTTCCCACACAACCCAAAAACCGTCAGGGATAGGGAGCCACCCAGACGTTGCATACTTGCAACTCATTTGTGCTCGGATTGCCATCACAGTCGGTATTCTGTGGTGCTACGTTTACGATGCGCGGCCCATCACAAACGGTTCATGATTATAGAACATGTATGATAAGCAGACAATCACACACATTCACTTTTCCCGAACCGTATGTGATAACTAATTAAGAAGATTAGCTTATCATCATACGATTGTCGGATAGGATTATGAAACGTCGGACCGTCGTAACATCATCGTACATGACAACTATCGCACACGCTATTCTATGGTGCAACGTTTATGATGCGTACCACATCAGAAATAGTTCATGGTTGCGAATCGTGTATGATAAGGCAACTATCACAAACGTTTAGTTTGCCCGCACCATTTGTGATATTGTCTGACATCGCACACGCTTTGCAAACGACAACTGTGTGCATGCTTGCACATGTTTCCTCTCTGTGAACCGTGTCGGATTATGGTGTATATCACAAATGTTTCTGTTTTACCAACCGTGTGCGCCATAACGACTTGCAGAGCGTAATTTCACCACAATTTAATTGCTCCTATTTCAAATTGTACCAGATTTGAATTTGAAAGTATGCTATAGCTTTATTCATATCCATCAGGTTCAAACAACCCATGCATTATTTGATTCACAAGTACATATGTTCAAGAATTACATAAGCACCAAATAAAGAATGATGAACCATAGTTGTATACTTGTACTATTAAAGACGGTAAAGAAAGGCCAGATACATTCTGGTTGCTGAATAAGGTGAAGCGAAAATGCCCGTATTGCGCTCTCCTCCATGCAGAAGGCACACACGACTCTATTCCAACCCCTTGTGATGGCCGACCGCCCATCATTCACGGTCTTCATGAAAACATCTAGATAATCATCATGTTCTGGTAGAAATACTTATTCTTTGCCCACCAATCATGTAGTTTGAGAGGTAATCTTGAGTAAACTGCTTTGGGAACCACTGCAAAGGAAAAAGATTCAGACATTGTCACACAACTCATTATGGGCAGTAAAAAGAAGGTTGCATAGTTCTTACTTACCATCCTGCAGTTCGCTGTTGTCTTGGATAAAGTGTACAAAAATAGTTTAATTGCCATCTTTTGACCCATTTTACTAACAATCTTTATCAGCTTCCTCACTTGATGCTTGTTCATCGATATCTAATTACCCCATATGCAGAAAGGGTCGAAGCGCGGATCTTTACCAATGACATATGTACCTAAAATCACCAAGTTAATAAGAAGCTAAACAGCATATGTACTCTTTTATAATATCTTAGAGCATCCAATATACTCACGAATTAACATCTTATATTATGGACCGGAAGGAGTTTATTGCATTTTTACAAATTATCGGCTGAATAACTGTTGTTGTATCCATGGGTTAGAGTTAGTTTGAGCTAGTTTGGGCTCAAATAGCGCTAAAGTATATCAAAAAATGAGGGCTAGTTTGAGTTAGCTGCATCTAACCCACCCAAAAAACTATCCCACCCAAGAGGTGCTAATTGGAGCTAGTTCTCCTAGTGCATTTATTATCAATCTAACCCTCTCATCCAAACACCTCTTTGGATGGAGTTAGCTCAGGGTTAGTCATGAGCTAGAAACTAACTCTAATCTCTAGCTAATTGAGTATCCAAACAGGGTTGTGTTGTTGTTGTTGTTGCCGCTCTTCTACGTATATCTAGACATCATTAGAACATTAAGGTAACACTCTTTCTTGTTCCTATGTAGCCTAGGGTTGCATATTTAGACATTAAGTACAGTGCATGATGCTATGTAGCCTCAGATATATTACATATGGCCCTAGTTAACCTAACGATAAATGGGTTCCAGATATATTTAGTTAAAAGTCTGATTCATCGATTAGTCCCTTATCAGCCCCCGGCCTATATGGTACCAGCTACCGATATCCTAAACAGTGGGTATATATACGCCATGGGATGAAACTAACCTCGATGGAAAACAACAGTCGTTCCCAAAATTGTCATGTGTAAGTACATCGAGAGGCATGTTAAGCACAACAGGCTAAACATCAACCAAATATATCCATGGCAGACAAAATAATCTCCAAAAGATAGCTTCAGTGTGCAGGTTTAAGCACGCTAGTAAAGCAAAACAAGTGTAAAGGTGTGTTAACTACAATAGGCCTTACAATTAACAACAAGCAAACATAGTCTCAAACTGGTATTGTGCCGGTCTAAGTACACTGGTTATTGTTAAATAAAAATGGAAAGGCATGTTGACTACAAGATGTAGCAGCCAACTGTAGTCATTCATAGTGGTATTGTTGAAACTGGTATTGATGAAATTGAACTACACAGTTCATACTTGCACATATAGAACATCAGGTTGTGAATAACTGGAATAAACAAGGCATACTACGAACAACCAAAGATAGCATTTGAAACTGGACATATGCTAACTACAAACAACCAAACAATCAAAAAACTTTAAAAGAGGCATATGTCAGCTATAACAGGCTTAACAGCAAGCAAATATATTCATTCCTATCGGTATGTTTAAAACTGGATTGATGAAATGCACTTCACAATAAATAGTTGCACATATGTAGCATCACATTGTGAACAACTGAAATAAACAAGGCATACTGCAAACAACCAAATATAGCAATTAAAATTGGACATATTCTCACTACACTACAAAAGGGACTCGACAAAACAAATCATGGGTTCCCCGCTGTGAAGAGGCACGGCAAAACAAATCATGGGTTTCCTCACCTGTCATAGATGGGCTCGTTCTCGTGGGAAGAGCACGGACCCTGGATGCGCTCCATGTTGTCATAGATGGGCTCCTTCCCCTTGGAAGAGCATGGCTATAGGGTGCCCTCCCTGATGTCGCAGACGATCTCTTTCCCCTTGGAAGAGCAGATGGGCTCTTTCCCCTTGGAAGAGCCGGAGAGGGTGCCCTCCTCGTGGGCGCCGTCGATGAGGTATGACTTGGAAGCTGTGGATCGCAAGCCAGCGTCGCAGAACTTGTCCTTCAGAAATGACAAAAGGGGCTCGATGGCGGTGTAGGATGGCAAATTCTTGACAACGAGCCAGAGGAGATCAGCGGAGGGACCATGGATGAGATCGACGGTGGTTGAACCCGAGGGGTTGGGGTGGGTCACTTAACCCGTGACATAGCCCGCGTCAGGTTGTCGCTGTCGACGACCTCGATGTCTTAGCCGACGTCCGCAACATACCCGCTTACTCTAGCCTGCTGATTGAGTTCCTGCGGTCAGTAATGGTCGTCAGCTTCATTGGTGATGTCGGGCGAAGAGACCACGATACACCTCTTTTGGGCTAGTCGCTCCTCAAGATCCACGGGAAGCGTAGCCGGGCTTAGGTTGCGACGCTCTGGAGTGGGGGATGGGGATCTATGGGAAAGGGGGCGTTTGGCGGGCATCATTTAAGAAACTCAGGGCGGCCTGGGTATGGCGATCGGTGGGTAAGTTGCACAGGCAAACCGGTAGATGTTGACAACGGAGGCCTTGCGGCGGCGCAATGGCGACGACGGCTGCGGCGACCTTGCTAGGGTTTCGAGCGAGGGAGGGTGTGTGTATGCGCGCGCCCAAGGAGGTTTTGGTGTGTGTGTGTGTGTGTGTGTGTGTCTGTTTGTGGAGGGGGGCGGGGGTGTGTTTGAGGAAATGACGCGGCTACTAAATTTTTTACTACGCGGGAGTGAAATACCGGGGCTATTGAAAAGTTGGATGATGGTGCATCGTACACGGTCCGAAAATAGCACTCGTGTGTTATGAAACAGAAAAACCATCTAGGCAGGAAGATATTTTTGAGGGATGCAGGCGGGAGCAGGAAAAGGAAACATCACACACGGTCGAAACATAATAATCGTGTGTTATCAACAGAAAAAAACTGCAGGCGGGTAGATACTTTTGAGACGGGAAGCCTTGTGGAGCCCAATGTACTGTGCGGATGTGCGTGACAGGGGCACCGGCATGGCACACGATTAGTGTGAGTGAACTATGTCTGTTGCGTCATCCGACTTGTCTAATGTTCATAAATTTGGCAAAAATGACGCGGGAAAGGGTCACAACACGAACACACTTGCATGTGGACCAAATATATGTATGAAAAGGGTGGTTTGATGTTCAAATACCAAATGCAACTTCGATGTGGCACCTATCTTGCAAAGCGCACGGTATTTCTTGGCCCCTCGTGTCGGCAGGAGGGAATCCTAAGCTATGAACGCATGCCCCCCCGGAGGTTCACCTAGCAAAGTGCGAAGTAGCAGCCCTCCCCCACAGACACACTTTCAGTCGGCGGGCCGGAGAGGACATCTCACCAAGATGTATCGTAAAACAGACCAAGAATAATCCACCTTGGTCGTACAACCTCTCTCTTGTTGTTGGTCAAAGTTATGGCCGTCCATGCGACCCCAGAGATGGGCTAGCTCGCCAATAATCACACAAGTAGCTAGTCCCCAAAGACAACCACTGCCTGTGTGTGGCCCAAACATATGTATGGAGAGGTGTGTTTGAATACACAATGGAACAACTTTGATGTGGCACTGTGCTTTCGAACCAGAAATCCCCACACAGAGTGAGGGTTAGTTGACGATGCATATGTATGTCACACCACACTTCAAGCCGATGACGGGGATCCATGCATGCATGTGTGCATAGTATGCGCTCAAACTTAATTAGGTCTGAATTTCACCATGACCTATACAACGATAACACGAACCAAAGGAAGAATCCGCCATGGTGACCTATCTTGTTGTCGGTCAAGGTGATCATGGATGTCCACGCGGGCCCACGAATATATAGGCTTGTCACCGATAACCATGCGAGGGAGTGTACCGTTCAAAGACAAGCACTACATGCATATGTATGGAGGTGATGCGTGCATGCATGTTTGAATACCATTTCACAACATTGATGTGGCGTGTGCGTAAAAAATCATACAGTCCCCACACAGAGCGGGATCGGTTCATGACGTGTCGTGGTACTAGCCACTTCGACTCGATGGGAGGGATTCATGGGTACACATGCATGTGTGTGCTCATACTGTATCATGTCATCCCATAGCATGACCTATATGTATACCATATTACAAACAACAAATAATCCCCTCCTAAGTCAAATTAACCTCTCTCGTTGTCAGGCAAAGTAGTGATGGACCAAGCGGGCCCATAGATGGAAAGCATCGATATTGCTGATAACCGCTTAAGTGGTGCGAGAGGACAACCACCACGGCTTTGCATGTGGGCCAAACATATGTTGAATACCCAAAATGCACAACTTTGATGTGGCACATACCTCGAAAACTGTAAAGTCCCCACACAGAGTGAGATTCATGAAGCGTACTACATATGATGGTCCTCTTCTCCCTCTTCGACGCATACTATATGTTCCTACCATAATACAACTCAACAAGAATCCTCCTTGACGGTGAAATTAGTTAACCTCTCCCGATGTAGGTCAAAGTGATGCATGCATCGACGATGGTCTCGCGGGCCCACAGATGGAAGCGTCACACGTGAGTGTCCTAGGATAACCACCGCCTGCATGCATGTGGCCCAAAGAGGTGCTGTGTGATGTTTGAATAGCCAATTTCACAACTTTGATGTGGCACGTGCCTCGGAAACCGAAGAGTCCCGACACTGAGTGAGGTGTACTTGTTCATGGACGCGTACATATAGTATATATGCTAGCGCCCTCCCACCTCTTCGACGCGCACTATATACTCCCACCATACCACAAACAAAAAAAAGTCGACCTTGCTGGTCAAATTAACCTGTCTGCCGGCAGTTGGTCAAAGTGATGGACGACGACCTCCCGGGCCCACAGAAAGCGTCACACGCGAGTGAGTGTCGTGTAGGACAACCATCGACTGCATGTGGCCAAAACATGTATGTATGAAAGGGTTGTGTAATGTTTTAAATAACAAATTCATGACTCTTATGTGGCACCTGCCTCACAAAAAGGCCAACCCACATGGTGGCTCACGACTCGTAGTGTACTGCCAGCCACCCCCACCCCCCAGACGCGCGCGCGCGCACACACACACACGCACACACACACACACACACACCGCGCATCCACCGCAACTATGATGCATGTTAAATTATCCCGCGGTGAACATATGTTATCAAAGGAGGGACGTTTTAATTTTGAAAAAAAACAGAGATCTTTAAGACGTTTTAGTACATTGATTGATTTTATAGGGGTATAATGTGCAAAAATCAAATTTGAGCTACATGCACATGTGACAGTGCACATAAATGGATTGCAAAAACACATGTGTCTCACTGGGTGCATGTTTACTCCCCGTGCAAGAAATTTCAAACGTTGAGAATCTTGATTTTTAAATTCTAGTACATCCAAAACTTATTTGAAATTCCTAAAACTTATCTTGTTGTCATGTGGACACCAATACAAAGTGGCATTGTACTTTTTTTGTCAAATTTGAGACCAGTTTTGATGTAATCTTTATCTTCTTACAAACGGGAGATTATTAATAATTGGGAACCAATATCGCAAACGGATTATTTATTCGAACCGTGGGCCTTAGATCAACAATGGATACGTGCCATGCTTCGATTAAGCAATAAAGCGACAACATTAATCATCAAAATAGAACAACAATATACGTGCCGCCACGCGACCCGTGTGCCGCGCGAGCAGGCGTGAGTTGATAGGACGCATGCGAGCAGTCCGACGCGTAGGCAGACCGGGAGGCGTGCGTGCACGTGTGTGAATTGATGGGAGGCGTGCTCGTTGCGCAGTGTCATCGGGAGGCATGCGAGTAGCTGTGTGAAATGATAGGCATGCCAGCAGTCCGGTGTGCAGGCTCACCGGTAGGCGAGGCAGCGGTTTGACCGCCGCCCGCCTCTCTCCCACTACTCCATATTAATGGCGCGCCCGAGCGGCCGCACCCCCATCCTTGCCACACACACAATCCTCTCTATCCCCTTGCATCCTCGACGCCGCTCTCAGTCCTCAAAGCCGTCAGTGTATGAGGATGCCGCTGAAGTGCCCCATCGGAGGGAGCGGCGACGCCAGGGCTGCTGAAGCACTGAAGCACGGCGTGGAGATGGAGACAGAGGTTGCCGTCACCGCCGACGATGTATCGCTGCACCCTGATGTCGTCGACGGCGTCGTGCTTCCACAGCCCAAGCCAGAGGTCCACACCGACTCCAATGATGACTCTAGCGACGACTCTGACGACCACTCTGGCAACGACTCCGACAACGACTCTGACGACGACGGACAACCGGTTAGTAATCTATACCCATTTATGTGTCAAATAGATCCTAGGGTTTCTCTAGTTACTCCTGCCTGCCCTTTTTTGGAATAGAAATTCTATGGTTATGTTCTCCCAATCCATGGAATCTGAGTAAGTTTCGTTAGATCCGTGTAGTGTATTGATTGTTTGTCACATCCCTAGCTTCTGGTAATGCTCTAGGCTAGCTTCATGTGTGCATCATGTTTAAATTTTTCAGAAAGTTGAAATGGGGATTGTTTAAACCCTAGCATCAAAGGAATTCACTAGGTTCAACTACAATATTTTCAGTGAACCCAAAGTGGCTTTAAAAAATGTTCTCATTTTTGGAAAATGCTAAAAACAGTAACCAGAGATGATGCACATTTTTCCATGACATTTTGGATCTTTGAACTAATACATATTGTATTTGAGTTGGAGAAAATATATGTTATAAATATATTTAATGCTTCAATAATTCTATTATTTTTGTGAGGGGCTCTAGAATATTCCTTTCAGTCCCTGAAAAAAATTATCAGAAGAAACAAAGATGATTTAGTGCTTGAACTAAATCAAAACATATTGAAACAAATAGAAAACAATAATTTAAATAGAAAACAAAGCAGGAGGGAGTACCTGTAACTTACCTGGCCTCACTTTTGAAGCCCACCAGAGAGGCCAACCCACCCACGCGGCCCGCTACTGTGCAGCCCAGCTGCCAGTCGTCTTCTCCTCCGCGCCAGGAGGACGCGGGCGTGTGCCCGACGCGCGCCGGCCACCTCCTGCCTGCTTGCGTGCACCCCCCTGACGCTCTGGACGACTCTCGCGACGCCACGACGCCCCTAGAACCCCTCGCGCTCTCCCTCGCTCCTCCTCCTCCTCCTCCTCCTCTGCTTTCTCCCCGCGCACGCCCAAGCGAGCTCGTCGTCGCCGATGCTGTTTGCCACGGCCACCGTGCTCCCCTCGCCTCGCCGACGCGCCAAGAAGCCCCGCCTCGTCCCCCTCTTTCTCCTCACCAAGACGGAAGGCGCCGGAAGCCCTGGATGCCGCCAGCTCCGCCGTTCCCCTCCTCGGCCACCGAGGATCGCCGCCGTCGATTCGTCGCCGTCAGGTCTCCCCAGAGCCAGATGACCTACTCATCTTCCCCGCCGTGAGCTCCTGACCCGAACTCCCCTCTCTGTTTTCTCTGCTGCACGCCGTAGCTGCCACACCTCGCCTGCCCGCACGCGCCGCCGCCTGAGCTCCTCGCCGCTGTGGCCACCTCCACTGGAGCTCAAAACCGAGCACATCACCGTGCGTAGCGCGTCACCACGGGGCCGTAGAAACCACCCGTTGCTCCTGCCGTGCCCTGCGGCGTCGAGTCCGTCGATGTCCGAACTCCGGCGCCGCTCCGCTCGTCGGTGCCGTCGACTCCGGCCACCCCGGCCCCTCTCTTGTGCTTCCCTGGATGCGGCGCACGCCCAGCTCCACGCAGAGCCCCTCCGCCGTCCTTTTGGTCGCCTGAGGGCGAAACCCGAGCCTCCGCCGCGACCAGTGGTCGCCGGCGACGAGCCGCGGGTCAACTCCGGTGGGGTTGACCCCATTTTGACCAGTGTTTGACTTCCCCCTGACCCACCGACGTGTAGGCCCAGGCCCCCTGTTTAGTTAGTGTTAGGTATAGTTAGTGTTAATTAACTTAGTTAAGTAGATTAGACACTGACACACGGGGCCCACTGGTCAGTTTGACCTGGACCGCCCTGTTGACCAGCTGACGTCACACTGACGCGAGGCTGACGCAATAAATTCTTTTCTGGATTTATTTTTATATAGGAAATTCCAGAAAATGATGCAAACTTAAAAAATTCATAGTAATTCAACCGTAACTCCAAATCCAATAAATTATATATGAAAAATTATCAGAAAAATGCAATCTATCCATCTGTACCATTTTCATGCATGAAAAACTAAGTTATACCTGCTGTGTAACTGAAAACATGTTAAAGGCATTTAAATAACCACATGTGGAGTTTGAATTTGAACCTTGGGTTCAAACCAACTTCATTTAACATGTTGCTAGTTTCATTAGCTCAACACACTCATATTACCATGTCACATTCATGCATCATATTGTTGCATTGCATTGATTGTGTTCTTTCCCTATTGCCGGTATTTGTCCCCTCTCGGTAGACGTGGTTTTGACGATGTGATCGATGACACTGATGAAGACCCAATGCTATCTTCAGAAGTGCCAGGCAAGAAAAACCCCCTTGTTCATTCCGATACAATCCCACTCTCTCACTCCTGCTCTCTTTTACTGCATTAGGACAACAACGATTCAACTGTTACATGCTGCGGTAGTTGAACCCCTTTCCTCTGCATGACCTGTCATTGCCACAGTAAATAGATGAATCCCACTAGCATGAGTAGGAGTTGTTTGAGCCCTGATGTGCCTACTCATTCATGCTTGTTGTCATGCCTGCTACTGCTTAGAGTTGGGTCGGGTCTAATTCATCGGGAATGAGTTGGAATGTGGTGAACATGTCCTACTGTTGAGAGCTAAGTGTGTGAACATGATTTGGTAAAGGTAGCGGTGAGAGGCCATGTAGGAGTACATGGTGGGTTGTCTCATTGCGGCCGCCCTCAGGAACTGAGTTCTGTGTTTGTGATCCATGAACAGTTACTAGCACACATTGGAATGCTTAAGTGCCCCTCTCGGCTTATTAACCAACTCGATCTGTGTCCAGGAGTTGCAACTAGTTTCTGGTGTTTGTAGGTAGTGTTAGTAGTCTACCAAGTGGCACCCGGTACAGGTGGGCTTGGGACAGACTAGGCACAGTGGCCCGGTGTACCAAGTGGCACCCGGTTGGTGGGCTTGGGAACCCTGCACACATCGTTTGGGGCCGTGAGCGACACCCCGGCCGGATCTCCTTGCGGATGGAACCCGAATAGGCGATAAACCTGGACGAGAGACTTGCGTGGTTAGTCAGGTCGTGGCCGACTCCCTCGCCCGGCTTCCGCTTGAAGGTTGCCGAGGTACATGACGTGTACAGGGCGATAAGTGGCGAGAGCGTGTGTGAAGAAGTACACCCCTGCAGGGTTATCATTATCTATTCGAATAGCCGGATTCCTCGGTTATGGAAACTTGGACCCCTTGCATAGTTCATAGACAAGTGAAAGTGGATACTCTAAAATGCGCAAGATAAGTGTGAGTGCTATGGATGGCGTTCTCGTAGGGAGACGGGAGCGGATCCATAGTGGTGTATTGATGTGGTGAATATGTGGACTCGTGTGCGCCACCTCAAAAGAGTTGCTTGCAGTCGTAGTTCAGGATAGCCACCGAGTCAAAGCTGGCTTGCTGCAGTTAAACTCCACCACCTCTTTGTTGATACCGATGCATATGTAGATAGTTCTGATGTAAGTCTTGCTGGGTACATTTGTACTCACGTTTGCCTATTTTATGTTTTGCAGAGAGACTTCAGTCTCGCTAGTAGTTCCGCGTGGACTTCGATGTTTAGCTTGATTCCTCAGCTACGATCTTGTGCCCTCGGCAGGATCTGGTAGATAGTCAGGCTTCTCAGCCTTTTTCATTTATAGATGTCTGTACTCAGACATGTTAAGCTTCCGCATGTGTTTGTTGTTTGTATGCTCTGAATGTTGGGTCATGAGACCCATGTTTGTAATATCTCGCTCCTCGGAGCCTAATGAATAAATACTTGAGTCGTAGAGTTATGTTGTGATGCCATGTTGTATTTGCACATATCGGGCATATTGTGTGTATGATTGAAATGCTTAGTATGTGTGGGATCCGACAATCTAGTTGTTTATCCTTGTTAGCCTCTCTTATGGGGAAATGTAGTCTAGTGCTTCCTTGAGCCATTGTAGTCCGCTACTGCCCGGTTCACCAGAGTCCTGCTAGCCCAGCACTACTGCTCAGGACACTTGACTGGACGACATGTGCTTCACTTCGTTCCTGTGTCTGTCCCTTCGGGGAAATGTCACGCGGTGACATCCGGAGTCATGCCTAGCCTGCTACAGCCCGGGTTACCGGAGTCTTGTTAGCCCAGGGCTACAGCCCGGATTCACACGCTGTTGACCGACATGCTCGAAGTTGATTCATGTATGCCTGTCCCCATGGGTTAGTGCCGCTTTGGGTTCACGACTAGCCATGTCGGCCCGGGTTCTTTGTCATATGGATGCTAGCGACACTATCATATACGTGAGCTAAAAGGCGCAAACGGTCCCGGGCCAGGTAAGGTGGCACCCGTGGGAATACCGTGCGTGAGGCCGCAAGGTGATATGATGTGTTACATGCTAGATCGGTGTGACTTAGGATCGGGGTCCTGACAGCGTTGGTATCAGAGCCTGACTGCCTGTAGGATTACCAAGCCAAACTGGTCGAAGTTGAGTCTAGAAATGCTTTAGTTATGTAAGGGAATTGATTGTGGAAGGGAACGTAAGGCTCTTTTTACTCCTTATATCTCATGGCTTTCTGATCTGAGTCAACCTCTTCTCTTCTACGGGGATTAAGAACTAGGCCTTCTCATCTATCTATCAGGATGACGAGTTACTGTGATAGAGACTTATAGTATTGTTGGTTCCAGGCCTCAGTTCACTTGCTACTACTTTTAGTATGTTGTTAGTTGAACCAGAACCTTGATATGATGTTGTTCAGTGACTATGCAAATCCTTGTGATTGTCTCAAATCCTTTTCTGAGCATTTACAGCCGTTATGCTGTCCGAGTCATCCCAGGTTTCTAAATAGTCTGATGCATTTGTAAATCCCTTCTTCCCGTTCTCGATGTTCCTTTGGGCCAGATTAAGCACACTACATGGTCTGTGAGGTACTCCGTTGCCTCAGCGTATATGTTGGAGCTACTATTGTGACTCTAGGTGTCTTATGAAACCATCTAGTAATCTATCCATGTTTTGTGTTCCCAGTGTGATGAATCTGGCCATCATTCTCGAAAGCATCCCGTGATGCCACTTAGTAGTAGGTATTCTATTCCTGGGTTCTTGAACCCGAGATTCACCCTACTTACCTCCTGTTGATAGTGTTTGCTAGTTCCTATAGGATATTAGTAACCTTGCGATAGTCCTCGAGGTCCGTGGTATATCATTCTTCCAAATACCATGAACCATTCTTGGCAGGAGTTCTTTTGAACCGAAAGATCACAATTAGAGTACTCTTGATGAGTTCTCTGTTCAATAGTTGTGACTCTGCCAGTCCTACCTTTCTGCATGGATTATCTGGAAGAAATATGTCGAACTTGTTTGGCATACTAAATCTATGCATCCGCAACTCAAAAAGATACATGTTCCTTTGAGTTGTCCCTCTTTAGTTGTTTTCTGACCTTTGTCTATCAATTGATAGTCAAGAGTATGTGTGCTTTCGTTCATTGATGCCTATTATTCTTGTGGCCCTCAAGCCATTCTAATCCGGAATGACTAGAAGAAACAAACTCCAGTACCTCATCCATATCTAGGATTGGATCAAAGTAGTTGTATTCCGCAGATCAAATGCCAAACCAGCTTTTGCTCTGTTCTACGTCGGAGTATTACCCCCTTTATGTCAGGATTGTCATGAGAATTGCACCATCTCTTATGAATTCCTGATTTAGTGATACTTCTTGCCATTATTGTTCATTCCTCGATTCCCGTGTTGTTGCAACCAGAATACCGACAAGTGAACCGTGATGTGTGAAATCAATACTCCTAGCAACTAGTTGCTTGGTAGTAAATGGACAATATTCTCATTCTTAGCGTGTTGGTTATTGAATCATCATTCTAAGATTGATCGTGCTACCTAGTCCTTATTTCTGGTGCACTCTTCGATCAATGAGTTAGGATTGTGTCAATTCCTCACTCTTTTGATCATATCATCTTGCCCTAAAAAGCAAGGTTGTTCTCGAGCTTAGTAACATATCGGTGGTTCGTGATGTTCCGAATATCTTCTCGGAAGTATTACCAGGTTGTCACCTGACCGCTATGTTGAGTTCGTGATCAAGTTGGTTTCTGGTGAACCACCCTTTCTCCAAGAATCTGTGTTGGATACCCCTAAGCTAGTTGGTTGAGCTAAACAACAACTTGGAGAGTTGGAAGATAAAAGCTTGACCCACCAAGTTCAATTTCAAAGGGATATCTTTTTGTGT
Organism: Aegilops umbellulata; assembly: GCA_032464435.1. Taxonomy (NCBI): domain Eukaryota; kingdom Viridiplantae; phylum Streptophyta; class Magnoliopsida; order Poales; family Poaceae; genus Aegilops; species Aegilops umbellulata. The sequence goes on from CP136055.1 coordinate 89,380,386, forward strand.
GTGTGTGTGTTGAAGAAAGATGATATCTCCATCGATTGGTCCTCGTGATCCGTTGTTGGATCTATTGCCTTGTCAAAACTTTGACTTGAGTATGGGCTATTGTCAAGTCAAATCAGAACCAACGATGTTCGTAATGTTGTCTTACCCGTGGTTGATCCCTCGAGCATACACCATTACATCTTTTGGTCTGGCCAATGCTATCACCGTGTTCACATGATGGTGGAAGTCTAGTGATAAGGAAATTCCGATGAGTTGTTGTTGAGCCCATCAGCAGCATTTTGTGTCCCCCATGATTCATGTTGAACATCAACCTAGTGTTGGAAACTTTGTAAGCAATGCCTTCGTGTTCCATTCATGAAGCTTATGCTTGGATGAAAGAAGTGACTTTCTCCAAGTTCACATGCATTAGGTGTAAGTTGTCGCCATGAATTTGAGAAAGGTTTGTTTTGTTTTCCTTGGAACCATCCCAAGTTAGTCATGCATGTACGAAGTATGCTATGGTTTGACAGGCTCGCTACCTTCATTTCATATGTATCTCCTAGTACACCAAGCCACTGATTGACTTGTTCAAGAAACACAGAGTCTGTTCTAAGGTTAATCCCTTGGACTTCCACGCGTGGAGACTTCAATATCCTTGATGATGGTTCCCCACCTGAGCTAGATAGTGTTTCATTATAAGACTTCTACATGGTCATGCTTGTCTTGAACAGTGTGTTCACATGTATGTAGCAGAACCAGCTCATGTTTTGGAGCTTGCTATCGTAGTTCATATTCTGAGAATCTTGCAACGTCATCTCGTCGATTTGTGTTGCAACCTTTCCTTTTCGGACATGCTATCTGAAATGTCCTGTTACCAACCGGATCTAAATCTCAGGCAGATATGATGGTTAGAACTCCTTCCAAGAACTATGATATAGGTTCCAGTGAAGTGGATGCACCTAGCTGGAAGCACTATCATTGTAGTATCTGGATTAAGCCGTTTGGTCACTTTCCATGAGGATTTGGTATGACTTATTCCACTAGTTGTTCCTTATGGATTTTGTGCTCACGAAGTCCGACCTTTACTTGATGGCCATGTTGATGATTTTAAGCATGACCGTGGTAGCTAGTACATCAAGGAGAACATTAGAAGTGGAGTGCTAAATGTCTCTCGGTCGATCATCCAGATTTTGTTTCCTTGGCGTTGCTAAGGTAAAATTCTAAGAAGGTGTCGCCTTCCTTTGCATCTGCATCGTCCATCACTATTCATCATGGTAGTATGATGTGTCGCCAGAATCCTCGGCACGGATGTTGGTAAGACCCTGATCAATATGGAAATGCTCAAGTTCTTAAGAGCACGCTCAGTCATTGGGTTATATCCTCGGCATCAATTGGAATGCGCCTTCCATTGCCGAGTTGTCCTGCAACTCTAACTTCCTCTCCAAACTAAGTATGCCATTCATTCGAATTCATTCAAATGATCAATTGTGATTTTCCTTAGGCTGGTATAGAGAGTTTCAATGATCTATGTATCAAAAGTAATTCTTTTTGCCACTTAAGGGAATAATTCTACGATTCACCTTCCCCGAGGTGTCATGGTATCATGGGCAACTTAACTCCTCGCTACTTTGAAACCCCCCTCACTATCTATTTAAGCGTCGAACTGTTGCCTACCAAATTGAACTCTCGCCATCTATTTCTTCCATCCCTCTCGATGTGTGTTTTGTGTCTCAACTCGAGAGATGTTACTACATCTCATTCCGTGAGTTGATCATGATTTGCTTGATCTTTGTGAAGATCGAATCCTGTAGAGCTTCCCTCTTTTCCCTTGTCGTGTTGGGTGAAGATCTTGAAAGCAAAGATGTCAAGATCGATCTGATGCAATGAATCAACATCTTCGAGAAGTGCAACCTGGATCGTGAAGATTGCGTTAGTTGCGTTCCCCCATCATCTTACCCTATGCTTGAATCTCGGGAAGAGAATCTTGTTTAGTAGGGGTGAGCTGTCACATCCCTAGCTTCTGGTAATGCTCTAGGCTAGCTTCATGTGTGCGTCATGTTTAAATTTTTCAGAAAGTTGAAATGGGGATTGTTTAAACCCTAGCATCAAAGGAATTCACTAGGTTCAACTAAAATATTTTCAGTGAACCCAAAGTGGCTTTCAAAAATGTTCATCATTTTTGGAAAATGCTAAAAACAGTAAGCAGAGATGATGCACATTTTTCCATGACATTTTGGATCTTTGAACTAATACATATTTTATTTCAGTTGGAGCAAATATATGTTATAAATATATTTAATGCTTCAATAATTCTGTTATTTTTGTGAGGGGCTCTAGAATATTCCTTTCAGTCCCTGAAAAAAACTATCAGAAGAAACAAAAATGATTTAGTGCTTGAACTAAATCAAAACATATTGAAACAAATAGAAAACAATAATTTAAATAGAAAACATAGCAGGAGGGAGTACCTGTAACTTACCTGGCCTCACTTTTGAAGCCCACCAGAGAGGCCAACCCACCCACGCGGCCCGCTACTGTGTAGCCCAGCTGCCAGTCGTCTTCTCCACCGCGCTAGGAGGACGCGGGCGTGTGCCCGACGCGCGCCGGCCACCTCCTGCCTGCTTGCGTGCACCCCCCCCCCCCCCGACGCTCTGGACGACTCTCGCGATGCCACGACGCCCCTGGAACCCCTCGCGCTCTCCCTCGCTCCTCCTCCTCCTCCTCTGCTTTCTCCCCGCACACGCCCGAGCGAGCTCATCGTCGCCGACGCTGTTTGCCACGGCCACCGTGCTCCCCTCGCCTGGCCGATGCGCCAAGAAGCCCCGCCTCGTCCCCCTCTTTCTCCTCACCAAGACGGAAGGCGCCGGAAGCCCTGGATGCCGCCAGCTCCGCCGTTCCCCTCCTCAGCCAGCGAGGATCGCCGCCGTCGATTCGTCGCCGTCAGGTCTCCCCCGAGCCAGCTGACCTGCTCATCTTCCCCGCCGTGAGCTCCTGACCCGAACCCCCTCTCTGTTTTCTCTGCTGCACGCCGTAGCTGCCACACCTCACCCGCCCGCACGCGCCGCCGCCTGAGCCCCTCGCCGGTGTGGCCACCTCCACTGGAGCTCAAAACCGAGCACATCACCGCGCGTAGCGCGTCACCACGGGGCCGTAGCAACCACCCGTTGCTCCTGCCGTGCCCTGCAGCGTCGAGTCCATCGACGTCCGAACTCCGGCGCCGCTCCGCTCGTCGTGCCGTCGACTCCGGCCACCCCAGCCCCTCTCGTGTGCTTCCCTGGATGCGGCGCACGCCCAGCTCCACGCAGAGCCCCTCCGCCGTCCTTTTGGTCGCCTGAGGGCGAAACCCGAGCCTCCGCCGCGACCAGTGGTCACCGGCGACGAGCCGTGGGTCAACTCCGGCGGGGTTGACCCCATTTTGACCAGGGTTTGACTTCCCCCTGACCCACCGACGTGTGGGCCCAGGCCCCCTGTTTAGTTAGTGTTAGGTATAGTTAGTGTTAATTAACTTAGTTAAGTAGATTAGACACTGACACACGGGGCCCACTGGTCAGTTTGACCTGGACCGCCCCGTTGACCAGCTGACGTCACACTGACGCCAGGCTGACGCAGTAAATCCTTTTCTGGATTTATTTTTATATAGGAAATTCCAGAAAATGATGCAAACTTCAAAAATTCAACCAACTTCATTTAACATGTTGCTAGTTTCATTAGCTCAACACACTCATATTACCATGTCACATTCATGCATCATATTGTTGCATTGCATTGATTGTGTTCTTTCCCTGTTGCCGGTATTTGTCCCCTCTCGGTAGACGTGGTTTTGACGATGTGATCGATGACACTGATGAAGACCCAATGCTATCTTCAGAAGTGCCAGGCAAGCAAAACCCCCTTGTTCATTCCGATACAATCCCACTCTCTCGCTCCTGCTCTCTTTTACTGCATTAGGACAACAACGATTCAAGTGTTACATGCTGCGGTAGTTGAACCCCTTTCCTCTGCATGACCTGTCATTGCCACAGTAAATAGATGAAACCCACTAGCATGAGTACGAGTTGTTTGAGCCCTGATGCCTACTCATTCATGCTTGTTGTCATGCCTGGTACTTCTTAGAGTTGGGTCGGGTCTAATTCATCGGGAATGAGTTGGAATGTGGTGAACATGTCCTACTGTTGAGAGCTAACTGTGTGAACATGATTTGGTAAAGGTAGCGGTGAGAGGCCATGTAGGAGTACATGGTGGGTTGTCTCATTGCGGCCGTCCTCAGGAACTGATTTCTGTGTTTGTGATCCATGAACAGTTACTAGCACACATTGGAATGCTTAAGTGCCCCTCTCGGCTTATTAACCAACTCGATCTCTGTCCAGGAGTTGCAACTAGTTTCTGGTGTTTGTAGGTAGTGTTAGTAGTCTACCAAGTGGCACCCGGTACAGGTGGGCTTGGGACAGACTAGGCACAGTGGCCCGGTGTACCAAGTGGCACCCGGTTGGTGGGCTTGGGAACCCTGCACACATCGTTTGGGGCCGTGAGCGACACCCCGGCCGGATCTCCTTGCGGATGGAACCCGAATAGGCGATAAACCTGGACGAGAGACTTGTGTTGTTAGTCAGGTCGTGGCCGACTCCCTCGCCCGGCTTCCGCTTGAAGGTTGCCGAGGTACATGACGTGTACAGGGCGATAAGTGGCGAGAGCGTGTGTGAAGAAGTACACCCCTGCAGGGTTATCATTATCTATTCGAATAGCCGGATTCCTCGGTTATGGAAACTTGGACCCCTTGCATAGTTCATAGACAAGTGAAAGTGGATACTCTAAAATGCGCAAGATAAGTGTGAGTGCTATGGATGGCGTTCTTCTAGGGAGACGGGAGTGGATCCATAGTGGTGTATTGATGTGGTGAATATATGGACTCGTGTGCGCCACCTCAAAAGAGTTGCTTGCAGTCGTAGTTCAGGATAGCCATCGAGTCAAAGCTGGCTTGCTGCAGTTAAACTCCACCACCTCTTTGTTGATACTGATGCATATGTAGATAGTTCTGATGTAAGTCTTGCTGGGTACATTTGTACTCACGTTTGCCTATTTTATGTTTTGCAGAGAGACTTCAGTCTCGCTAGTAGTTCCGCGTGGACTTCGACGTTTAGCTTGATACCTCAGCTACGATCTTGTGCCCTCGGCAGGATCTGGTAGATAGTCAGGCTTCTCAGCCTTTTTCATTTATAGATGTCTGTACTCAGACATGTTAAGCTTCCGCATGTGTTTGTTGCTTGTATGCTCTGAATGTTGGGTCATGAGACCCATGTTTGTAATATCTCGCTCCTCGGAGCCTAATGAATAAATACTTGAGTCGTAGAGTTATGTTGTGATGCCATGTTGTATTTGCACATATCGGGCATATTGTGTGTATGATTGAAATGCTTGGTATGTGTGGGATCCGACAATCTAGTTGTGGGGAATTGTAGTCTAGTGCTTCCTTGAGCCATAGTAGTCCGCTACAGCCCAGTTCACCGGAGTCCTGCTAGCCCAGCACTACTGCTCAGGACACTTGACTGGCCGGCATGTGCTTCACTTTGTTCCTGTGTCTGTCCCTTCGGGGAAATGTCACGCGGTGACATCCGGAGTCCTGCCTAGCCTGCTACAGCCCGGGTTACCGGAGTCCTGTTAGCCCAGTGCTACAACCCAGATTCACACGCTGTTGACCGACATGCTCGAAGTTGATTCATGTATGCCTGTCCCCATGGGTTAGTGCCACTTTTGGTTCACGACTAGCCATGTCGGCCCGGGTTCTTTGTCATATGGATGCTAGCGACACTATCATATACGTGAGCCAAAAGGCGCAAACGGTCCCGGGCCTGGTAAGGTCGCACCCATGGGAATACCATGTGTGAGGCCGCAAGGTGATATGATGTGTTACATGCTAGATCGGTGTGACTTAGGATCGGGGTCCTGACATTGTTTGAATGGTACAAGTGATAAGTGATTAGTTGTTTCATCTCTGCAAATGATTTCTACTTGTAATCCGACTAGGGTTAGTGTTTGTGCTAATAATTCCTAGCCAGGACTTGACAATTGATTTTGAATGACCTGCATAATATATTTGTGCCATTATTTTCTTCAAGATTGGTCTGTACATAGACGATTGTGCTTAAAAATCAAACCATAATCTCTAGATATGTATAAAAAATAGCCATAAATTCCTAATCCTACTTCACGGCATTTAAACATTGATTTGATGCTAAATTTTGGCAACTGCCAAATGTTCGCTAGAGATTAGTTTGTAAACATTAATTTGGCGCCACATTTTTTACTATTTGTATAGGTGCTATCTGACGATGTCGACAGGGAGGATGAAGATGGCCAGAGGAGGTACAAGAGGCAAATCCTCATGGAGCTTTATGCGGGAATGCATAACAGGCGTATTAGGACTTGGGACGACGGTTATCGATGCCCATTTTGCAACCAAAAGCTTCATGATGCGTATCAATGTGTTCTGGCGCATGCAAGAGGATGAGCCGTTGGCTCCTTCAAGCAGAAGTATTCTCGCAGGGTGGCACACGCCGTGTACCTGGAGAAGCTTCAGCATCGTTCCGGCAGATGAGATGAGATGTGGGATCGAACTATGTACGCTTGAGTGTGCTTAATGACAGTTGTACTATGTACTTATAGTTCAACTATGCTTGTGTACGCTTATTATCTATGCCTGAGTATGTTTAATCTATGTTTACTTATGTCTAAATGTGGGATATGGATGCAATCAGTTCAGTTGATGGAATCTACCTCCGTCCTGGTTTATTGGTCCCATTTCTAATTTGTGTTAAATTTTGACCAAAGATTTAACTGACAAAATGTTAGTGCAGGTCAGCAAAAATTATATCGTTGGATGCGTATTTGAACATAGTGTTCAATGATATAATTTTTGGTGACATGCATAAACATTTGTTCGTTAAATCTTTGGTCAAAATTTGGTACAAATTACAAAGGGGACCAATAAACTAGGACAGAGGTAGTACGTCAATCACAGACGGTTCCTAAAATTGGAACCGTGTGCAATGACTTTCATTTTCCTTGTTATGTCAATCACACACGGTTGGCTCTAGCAAACCGTTGCCTCCGAAACTCTTTGTGGGAAAGAAAACCATCACCACCCAATTCAAAAAATAAAAAATAAAACCCTCACCGTCCCCACGTCACAAAACCCTCACCCCGCCCGCCACCCCCTCCGGTCCCCATTCACACCTGCACAAGCTCCTCTGCGTCCATGCATGGCACCGCCTATCACCGCGGTAACCACTTAGCTCGTCGCGTGCCGCAGCCGCCAGGCTGCCGGCAAACCCCACCGCACTTCGCCACTTCCACTTGCCGCCGCCTATCTCCATCAACTTTCTCGACGCTGCTCGCGGTCGACCCAGCTCCGCCCGGTTGGGGAATCCACCGTATTGAGGGTTTTTTCTCATGGATAACAAGGTAACTAATTTAATGAGATATTATCTCATCTCTTATCCCAGTTCATCTGCCTCCTTTAATCACCCGGCGGAAATCGCCCAGAATTCATTTTATTCGAGCTAATTTGAGGTTCATTCATAGAGTGTATAGTGCACGGACACATCCGGACTTTGCGGCCTCAGCCAGACATCCATGGAATTCCATCTCACCATACCAGATGACTTGAGGATGGGCACGGTATGTTCAATTTCACCCTAAATCGGTTGGCATGGCTTACTTTCCTGAACATATACTATATATTGCTGCATTTGGATAAAGGGTGCCACATGCAACATATACATCAAAGGGGATTTTCCCCTCTTCTTCCTATATTAGGCAAATTAATGATGTATCGTTCTTTCGATTATGCTCATATTTCCATGACATCATGGTTACCCTATCTATTTAATTATAGATTTTAGTCCTTTGATTTCAACTTCTCTACAGTTCTTTCAATTTCTCCCATATTTACATGTTACCATATTCTTTAAGAACCCTACCATTTTCTGCAGCGCGTCCCTTGATATGAAATAGAATCTGTAGTATACAATATTTCCCTCTACATAAATTATGACTGCAGGGATGTCATACTGAACACAAACCATGGAATTACAATCGTTGCTTCTGTAAGACTTGATGAATGTGGTCACTCCTATTTTGCCAAGGGCCTTTGTACAGAAATTTCTAATTTTTATTTACTGAAAGCTGGCACTATAATTGCACTGCACATAAAGAACCTGGTCATGAGATATATGCTAACTTCCCCGACGATATCATCCGTCCAGACTTTGTTGAAGTATGTGTTATTTTCAAGTATTTGCATGTTGACTTACCCAGCAATATCAAACGAATTGTGTAGTATTTAAGCAACCAATTGTTATTCCATTTTCTTACTTTTGATGATGGGCATATGCGCTCACTGCCAACGTCCGCGCTCCGCCTCGCGCCCATGCTGCGCGTCTCCAAGTTCCGGAACTGCCACCCCCCCTTAATGACTCGCCCACTCTTATTTTACCATGACTAAAGCACCTCGAGCTCGTCGCCGTCTGCCTCCCAAACGGTGCCATGGAGTGCCTGCTCCATGGCTATACTGCACTTGAGTACCTTCGTATTTAGGCGGTCAATGGGTTGAGTAGCTTCCACATCACCTCCATGACTCTCCAGACTATTTATTTGTGTTGCTGGTGCTGCAAGAAGACATCACAAGATGTGTACCACGGTATGGTCATTGAGGAAACACCTTCACTTGAGAGATTACTTGTAGTTAATCAAGAAGATCCAACAAGAATCAATGTCATTTCTGCGCCAAAATTGACAGTGGTGGGCTACTCGTCTGACAAATACTCCAAACTTGTTATTGGATCCACACCCGTGCAGGTACAATAGCCGCCTTCTACCTCTCCTTCTAGAAATTAACATTATTTCTAATTTTGAAGATGTATGTTCGTCTGTCATCCAGAACATGATCTTGACAAGCTTGACCTCGAAACTGCGTGAAGGTCTTGGCACTAGAATCTATCGGTCCCAACCTGGAGCAAGTTGTCAGTTTCATGAGATGCTTTCCGTGCCTGAAGAAGCTATATATCGAGGTGATGTTCCTTTCCTGTTAAATGCTAACCATAAGGGAGTCAATTTGTGACACCTTTTTCCAAGTTTACAATGACAATGTACTATGATTTCTGAAGGATTTTTTGGGAGGATTTCAGTACATACATGTCCCCCCACATTGGTTGCTTGATCCATATGGTTACAATCCATAAGCATTTATCCTTTGGATTCATCTGTACTAGTTTTCTTAGGGAACCATTCATTCACTCCAACCTCTTATGAAGAAGGCTACATTTTTGTAGATTGTAATCAATTGCCCATGTTAATCATGTCGGATCGAAGATGGCACGTTAGTGCATATTACAAATCCTGCAAACCAAATAGGCTTGTAGTAGCATTCAAAACTACATGTAGGCACTAACACGTTTTCTTCTTTTGCAGATAAGATTAGTCCCTGTGGTGGATAATGTGATACAATATAACAATTACATCGAATGCCTAGATCTGGATCTCTCAGAAATTACTTTGAACTCCTACCGAGGGACCTTACCGGAGATTATATTCGCCAGGTTCTTTGTTGTCAGAGCATGGGTGCTGAAGGTAATGAGGTTTGCCCTACATTGATTTCGCAAAAATGAATGGTTTGTTGATCAGCGCTGGCGGCTGCGGCAGAATGGAATAGGCTCCGAAAATGCTAAATTTCATTTTGGAACTTCAGATGAGAGAGTAATCGGAAGTCATCGTGTCAACCCCATACATGACTTCTTAGTGGCTGGCCCCTTTGCAAAAAATATGAGGTTTCTAAACCAGCCTTACAAGTGGTAATATGTGTTTGAACCTCTCTTATATCCATGTTCAGCAGATCAGCGCGAGCGTTTGTAGCTGATGAGCTGAATTTCATTTCTAATATCAGTTTGAACCTTCTAATCTTCGAATTTGAGCCACATAATTAACTCTGGAATTTGAACCTTGTAATATTTTGAGCTTTTGTGGTACAATCGTTGAATTGGCATCGTATGAGACTCGTATATTGGTACCACTATTTTGACCTTAATATGCAATGGACTTAGATTTTATTAACCATTCTCGAATCTGTTTACCTTGTTGATCTCATAGCACACGATCTGTATAGCTAACTCGACTGCGATCTTCGACATTATTGCACACAGTTGGTTTCTTCAACCATGTGCCCTATAGAGCGCAGAATTAATTATCACACTCGAGTGTCCATCATCACCCTTCTGTGTAACTTTGACATCATCACCCACGGGTAAACTTATGACCGAAGTCATTCCACACACTTCGTTTTTACAAAGCTTTTTTCTAATAAACGTCCACAATTTGTCCCTCTTCTAGCCAATGTGTGGACAAACTAGCCGGGCGGGAAGCTTGCATGGTAAACTGTGCGGTAGCGCGGGAACTGGCTCATCGACGATACATTTGGCGCCTCTTCGAGCCCACGTGGTCAATCAAAATGTGTGTGGTGCGGTGTTATCAAGCGTGCACTGGAATCCTCTACTATGAACGCGGTGACAAGACGAGACGACTACAGGTCGGCCGGCCCCCATTTATTACAGCGACCATTTAACCCTTGTGTCTCTTCAACCTTTCGATCGTTCCCCACCTTGCAAGAAGCACACCCACCACGACAAATTCTTAGAGGGTATCATGCACAACTCCAGTGGTGCTCCGAGCGGCTGTCGACGACAAGCATCAGTTCACCATGCATGCCGTGGTGGACACCCACACAAGGTTCACAGAGCTCTCAGTGGTGTACACGAACAACCTGGTCTGGGTGGAGCACTCCACCCACATCATGGAGTTGTTGCTTGCTGAGGAGAAGTACAAGGTGGTTGGGTTCGACCTTGAGTACACCCCCGCTCGTGTCGGGTCTCGTCCCAAGGTTGCCATCACCCAGATGTGTGTGCGCAATTATGTCCTCATCTACCACTACTGCCTGGCCACAAGTCCTTGCGAGCATTTTGCCAGGTTTGTCAATAGCCCCCACTACATGTTCGCTACGGTGGACATCATCAATGATGTAAAGGTGCTTAAGAATTCGGGCATCGCCTACTAGAATCTTGTCGACATCCAGGGCCAATACAAGATCTGGGGCAGCAACGAGCATGAGAAGGACTCACTGGTTCACCACGCCAAGGGCATCACCGATCCCTACTACACAGACATGAAGGATTCCTGCAACAAGGACAAGCATGCCTGGCACTCGGCCTGGATGGAGAAACTCGACAAAGCTCACGTCGTGTACGTGGCCAAGGAGGCGTACACGAGCTACGAGATGTACATGCGGATCGTTGACCTGAGGAAGTGCCTTTTCCCCAAAACGGCCAGGGATCCAGCCGAAAGCAGAGCAATGCCAAGCGTCGTCGCAACAAGAAGTAGATGATTAGATCCTCGTTTCTCCTAGTTTAGTATGCATGTAATTGCTTACTTTGGTGTGTGGAAATGTTATGTGTGTAGTCACTTGTGTATTTGTTTGCTTAATTTGGTTTTGCAATGCTGTCTTTTTAAGTATATATGTAGATGTGCGGGCAGAGCAAATCACATCGAACACGGACTAAACAATGGAACCCGTCGGAGATGATTTCATCAATCACTGACAATTGTATACTAGCAATCATTTACTCACAAGACACACGGCTTTTTAATAGGATCGTCTGTGTTGTTATCGGTCTTCCCACACATTTCCGATTACAAACCTGTTTGCCGCATATCACACACATCTTGTTAAGTTGAACCGTTCGTGTTCTCTTCCCTAATGGAAAACAGTTCATTCGAGTGAACCGTAAGCCGTATATCACACACACCTTGATCTGGCTGACCATTTCTATGCTTTCCCTAATAGCAAACAGTTCATCAGAGCGAACAGTATGCCGTATATTGCACACACAATGTTATGGCTGCCCGTTTCTGTTGTTCTGTCTAATCGCAAACAGTTCGTATGGATCAACCGTATGCCCAGCATCACACACGCAACTAAAATGTGAACCATGTTTGATGTATCCGCCATCGCAAACGTTTTGCATCTTTTCTAACATTTTTTTACATCACTGTTTGCGATTAATGCATCGCACATAGTTTCATCAAAGGGTCTGTGATGGTAGAGTCGCGTTCATACGTCTCCAATGTATCTATAATTATTGATTGTTCCATGTTGTTATATTATCATTCTTGGATGTTTTACAATCATTTCATAGCAACTTTATATCATTTTGTGGGACTAACCTATTGACATGGTGCCCTGTGCCAGTTGTTGTTTTTGCTTGTTTTTTACTTCGCAGAAAATCAATACCAAACGGAGTCCAAACGCAGCAAAACTTTTTGGAGATTTTTTTGGACCAGAAGACACACGATGGGCTAAGGAAGTACCAGAGGGGGGCTCTGAGGGGAGCACAACCCACCTGGGCGCGCCTGGGGGCCCAGGCGCGCCCTGGTGGGTTGTTCCTACCTCGGTCGCCTCCCGCACCGCCTCTTCGCTCTATAAATACCCAAAAAATCCAAAAACCCTAGGGGAGTCGATGAAACACAATTCCAGCCGCCGCAAGTTCTAGAAACCATAGATCCAATCAAGACACCATCACAGAGGGGTTCATCATCCTCATTGGTGCCTCTTCGATGATGCGTGAGTACTTCATTGTAGACCTACGGGTCTGTAGTTAGTAGCTAGATGGCTTCCTCTCTCTCTCTCTTTTGATTCTCACTCAATGGTCTCTTTGAGATCTATTTGGTGTAACTCTTTTTGCGGTGTGTTTGTTGGGATCCGATGAACTTTGATTTAATGTTCAGATCTATTTTATCCATGAAAGTTATATGAGTTTTGATCTCTTATATGCATGATTGCCTATAGCCTCATATTTTTTCTTTGAATCTTTGGTTTAGTTAGGCCGACTAGATCGATTTCCTTGCCAGGGGAAGATGTGCTTTGTGATGGGTTCGATCTTACGGTGCTCAATCCCAATGACAGAAGGGGACATGACATGTATGTATCGTTGCTATTAAGGATAACAAGATGGGGTCTGTTCCTACAAGAATAGATCTTGTCTACATCATGTCATCGTTCTTATTGCATTACTCCGTTTTTCCATGAACTTAATACACTAGATGCATGCTGGATAGCGGTCGATGTGTGGAGTAATAGTAGTAGTTGCAGGTAGGAGTCAGTCTACTAATCTTGGACGTGATTCCTATATAATGATCATCGCCTGGATACCGTCATAATTATTTGAAATTCTATCAACTGCCCAACAGTAATTTGCTTACCCTCTGTATGCCATTTTTCTCGAGAGAAGCCACTAGTGAAATCTACGCCCCCGGGTCTCTTCTTTATCATATTTTCCTTCTAGATCTATTTTTATTTGCTTTTATTTTCAGATCTATTAATCCAAAAACCCAAAAATACCTTGCTGCATTTTTCTGTTATTTATTTTATTTCGTGTTTCTGCGAGATCTATTTATTCAATCTACTACAAATTTATCTATCTTTTTACCCTGGAGGGATTGACAACCCCTCTTACACGTCAGGTTGCAAGTATTTGTTCTTTATGTGCAGGTAGTGATTAGTGTTGCGTGGTTCTCCTATTGGTTCGATAACCTTGGTCTCATCTCTGAGGGAAATACCTACCGTAGCTATGTTGCATCATCCCTTCCTCTTTGGGGAAATACCAACGTAGTTCAAGCCGCATCAAAAGGAATTTCTGGCGCCGTTGCCGGGGAGACATCGTCAACATCTATCAAGTTCTTACTCAAAAATCTCATCTCCTTGCAATTTACATTATTTGCCATTTGCCTCACGTTTTCATCTCCCCACTTCACAAAAATTTGCCGTTTTATTCACCCTCTTTTTTGTTCGCCGTTTTCTCGTTAGATCTATTTTTCGTGTGCAATTTTGTTTGTCACATTTTGTTGTTATGGATAGTTCTTCCTCTATTGTGTGCACCCTCGAGAACGAGGTTCTTAACTTCAAGCAAAGGGGAGGGAGAATTTAAAAGATGCTTGTTATAGGATTTGCAATGCTCATAATAGACCTATTTGTAAGCAATCTACCGTTGTTCTTCTTCTTTGTTTTTATGTGGGCATCACCACTTGGTATAGATTCGTCCTTCATACGATTACCAGTGGGAATTTCTTGACGTGTCCTTCTCTAGATGCTTTTAATGCCTTGGGGAATCTAGTGGGTTCACCACCTCTTATGATTAATGAAACAAATTTAACTCTCGAGCGGGCTATGGAAAGGCTTGATGCTTTTGAAAATAAAATGCTCACTGAAGAAAATATAAAAATGAGATAAAATAATGCACGATGTTACTAATAGAATCGTGTCAAAAGCGGGAGATGCTCTTAAAGTACTAAAAGAAAAAGAACCCGCATTCAACGAAAGAATAGAGGAGAGTCCTGCTAGAATTGATAAGTTGGAAGACATTTTTAGTAATTTAAGCACGACTTTTTGTTCTGCTAAAACTATTGAAAAAACTCCGGTAAAAATTGGCAAGATTACTCAAGTCACTAAAAACAAGGGTGCAACTTCTAATAGTAACAAATAAGACCTTAAGATGATTAGTATTCACCCGGATTTTGTTGAAGTGATACGAGACCCTACTTGCAAAAATGAATTCTTCAAACTTGTTCCTAGGAGTATTGTTATTGAAATTTTTTATGCCAAATCATTGAAGAGTTGTAAGTGTTTTACTGAGGAGTTGGAAACTAAAGATGACAACACTTAGATCTATGCATTATGCCTAGCTAGGGGCATAAAACGATAGCGCTTGTTGGGAGGCAACCCAATAAATAAAATTTATTTTTGTATTTTTCTTTCTGTTCTTGAGTGTTTGCACAATTATGCTACTTTTATGATTGTGTTTTTTATGTTTTAATTAGTGGTTGTGCCAAGCAAAGCCTTTGGGATCATGTTGGATGATAGTTGGTTTGATCTTGTTGGAAAATAGAAACTTTTGCGTCCAGTAAAATAATTTTCAAAAATCATAGAAGTGACTAAAGCTTCTGAATTATTTACACAAGATTGATATACAAATTTCCTACATCTTCCTAATTTTTAAGAATTTTTGGAGCTACAGAAGTATATGAAGTTTTCAGATTGCTACAGACTGTTCTGTTTTTGACAGATTCTGTTTTCTTTGCTTTGTTTGCTTATTTTGATGAATCTATGGTTTGTATTGGAGGGTATAAGCTATAGTAAAGTAGGAATACAGTAGATATAATGCAAAAATATAATATGAATGGGTTTGCAACAGTACTTAGCGTAGTGATTTTCTTTGTTATACTAACGGATCTCACGATGGTTTGTTGAGTTTTGTGTGATTGAAGTTTTCAAGTTTTGGGTGAGATCACGATGGATGAAGGAATAAGGAGTAAGAAGAGCCTAAGCTTGGGGATGCCCATGGCACCCCAAGTTATCATCCAAAGATGAACAAGCAACTAAGCTTGGGGATGCCCCTGAGTGGCATCCCCTCTTTCTTCTAACGACCATCGGTATTTTACTTGGAACTATATTTTTATTCGTCACATATCATGAGTTTTGCTTGGAGCGTCTTGTATTATATGAGTCTTTTCTTGTTTTTCTTTTTTACTTTGTGTCATCTATCCTTGCTGGACACACCTATTTGAGAGAGCCAAAATTTTGCTATGATTTGTTAGAATTTCTCTATATGCTTCACTTAAATCTTTTCAAGCTATGGAATTGCTCTGGTGCTTCACTTATATATTTTTTAGCATGGTGTGCTTTAGTATTTTTGAAGAAATGCTCTCATGCTTCACTTAGATTTATTTGAGAGTTAGTAAAAAAATTAAGAAATTCTCTCATGCTTCACTTAAATTATTTTGAGAGAAGAAAAATTTTATGCTCATGTTCTTCACTTAGATTTGTTTGAGCTATCAAAAGCAACATATGAAATT
This sequence comes from Aegilops umbellulata, assembly GCA_032464435.1. Taxonomy (NCBI): domain Eukaryota; kingdom Viridiplantae; phylum Streptophyta; class Magnoliopsida; order Poales; family Poaceae; genus Aegilops; species Aegilops umbellulata. The sequence continues at coordinate 89,396,316 of CP136055.1, forward strand.
AGTCCCAAAGTGATAGATATTCAAGAAGGATATAATACAAACTTTCATGAAGATCATTGGACAAAATAAACTTGATTCTTTGTAATAGTTTTGCGATATGATGATATAATATGTGAGTCATGTTGATGAGTAATTAGATTTAGTAAGAATATTGATGTTAAGGTCTGTGATTCCCTACGCAAGCACGAAAGTCAATAGTTGTGCAATGAAATTACATCCTACTTGTGGTGCATTATTCGGTGTTAGTTATGCTTAATGCTCGCTCATGAGATTTTTCGTTTCTTGGTTGGATGCTTCTCAATGTTTTGCTAGCCTTCACTTGTACTAAGTGGGATTACTACTTGTGCATCCAAAATCCGTAAACCCAGATTTTGCCATATGAGTCCACTATACCTACCTATATGTGGTATTTCCATGCCGTTCTAAGAAAATTTGTATGTGCCATCTCTAATCTTCAAAATAAATTTCCTTTTTGTGTGCTCGTACCGCTCATGAAACGGTAGGGGTGGCTGATATTTTTCCATGCTAGATGTGTTATTCTCAAGATGAGTGTTTATTCACTTGTCATTGCATGAGAGTACAACAAAGGTATTAGGGATGCCCAGTCCCGAAATGAAAAATGAATTTACTTTATGTTGTCAAATAATAAATTCCTTGGAAAGTGTTGGTATGGACGGTACCCGTGGATTCGGTTAGCCGTGGAATGTGAAAGTATGGTGGAAAAATAATAAACTTTATTTTCTGTTTGGGAACCGCCTATGATATATCTAGCATGGAAAGTGTTGGGAATTACTAGATCGTTTTCGATGATAGGAAAGTCATGCCACCCAAAATGTTTTATCTCTATCTTTTTCTACTTTGAGCTCTGGCACCTCTGCAAATCCCTACTTCCCTCTGAGAAGGTCCTTTCTATTTACTTTATGCAATTTTTATTGAGTATCCATCTTCTCTCATAAAGCACCAACTAAGGGGAACTATGATCATACTTGAGCATTGGGTGTAGCTAATATGCGAGTGTGTTTCATGAATGGATAAATGATTGAGCATAATGGGCTAGGGATAACTTGCTTTAGTGTTGATATTTTGGAAGACATGGTTGCTTGTTGATATGCTTGAGTATTGAAATCTTCATGTCAAAACTAATCTATTGCTTTGAATCATATAAAAGTCCAAATGTCCATGCTACAAAAGAAAAGAATATGTGATGAACATGTTAGGCAGCATTTCACATCAAAAATTCTGTTTTTATCATACTCGAGGACGAGCATGAATTAAGCTTGGCGATGCTGATACGTCTCCAACGTATCTATAATTTTTGATTGATCCATGCTGTTATATTATCATTCTTGGATGTTTTACAATCATTTTAGCAACTTTATATCATTTTTTGGGACTAACCTATTGACATAGTGCCCAGTGCCAGTTGCCGTTTTTTGCTTGTTTTTTACTTCGCAGAAAATCAATACCAAACGGAGTCCAAATGCCGCAAAACTTTTTGGAGATTTTTTTTGGACCAGAAGACACACGATGGCCAAGGAAGTACCAGAGGGGGGATCCGAGGGGAGCACAACCCACCTGGGCGCGCCTGGGGGCCCAGGCACGCCCTGGTGGGTTGTGCCTACCTCGGTCGCCTCCCGCACTGCCTCTTTGCAGAAACCCTAGGGGAGTCGATGAAACACAATTCCAGCCGCCGCAAGTTCTAGAAAACATAGATCCAATCTAGACACCATCACAGAGGGGTTCATCATCCTCATGGGTGCCTCTCCGATGATGTGTGAGTACTTCATTGTATACCTACATGTTTGTAGTTAGTAGCTAGATGGCTTCCTCTCTCTCTTTTGATTCTCAATAGAATGGTATCTTGGAGATCTATTTGATGTAACTCTTTTTGCGGTGTGTTTGTTGGGATCCGATGAACTTTGAGTTTATGATCAGATCTATTTTATCCATGAAAGTTATTTGAGTTTTGATCTCTTATATGTATGATTGCTTATAGCCTCGTATCTCTTCTTCGAATCTTTGGTTTAGTTAGGCCGCCTAGATCGATTTTTCTGGCCATGGGAAGACATGATTTATGATGGGTTCGATCTTACGGTGCTCAATCCCCGTGACACAAGGGGACATGACACGTATGTATCGTCGCTATTAAGGATAACAAGATGGGGTATATTCCTACATGAATAGATCTTGTCTACATCATGTCATCGTTCTTATTGCGTTACTTCATTTTTCCATGAACTTAATACACTAGATGCATGCTGGATAGCGGTCGATGTGTGGAGTAATAGTAGTAGATGCAGGCAGGAGTCAATCTACTAATCTTGGTCGTGATGCATATATAATGATCATTGCCTAGATATCGTCATAATTATTTGAAGTTCTATCAATTGCCCAATAGTAATTTGTTTACCCTTCGTATGTTATTTTTCTCGAAAGAAGCCACTAGCGAAATCTATGGCCCCCGGGTCTCTTCTTTATCATATTTGCCTTCCAGATCTACTTTTATTTTCTTATATTTTCAGATCTATTAATCCAAAAACCCAAAAATACCTTGCTGCAATTTTTTGTTATTTATTTTATTTCATGTTTCCGCGAGATCTATTTATTAAATCTACTACAAATTTATCTATCTTTTTACCTAGGAGGGATTAAAAACCCCTCTTACACGTCGGGTTGCAAGTATTTGTTCTTTGTGTGCAGGTACCGTTTACATAGTGTTGCGTGGTTCTCCTACTGGTTTGATAACCTTGGTCTCATCACTGAGGGAAATACCTACCGTAGTTGTGCTGCATCATCCCTTCCTCTTTGGGGAAATACCGACATAGTTCAAGTCGCATCACGCGTTAGCAGCATCCTGCAGTAGTGGTACTACTACTAAATGTAGGGAAGGCCAAGCTCAAATGTAGGGAAGGAAGGAGGGTGCAGAGGGACTATGTACGTATTGATTCCACCCAAACTTTCTGAAGCGGACCCCCCTCTTAATAGTATAGTGTTCCTACGTCTCAAATCCACCAAAAATGAAACGAACAAAAAACATCGTCTTCACAATAGCTCAGAGGGGCACGAATCATTTTGTGCCATATGATAGATTATCTGAAATGCTCAATGCACACGATTAGTCCGCAAAAGCATTGCCATCAATAACCAAAACCACTAAGGGAGAAATATGCCCTAACAATCTCCCCCTTTTTGGTGGATTGATGACAACACGGGATTTGCACAAATATATAGCAGGAAAGTATGCAATCCCACAATCCACAAAATATAGATGGGCTACCCATAGATGTGTGCACTACTTGAGTATGCCTTTGGAATGCAAAGCACACACACTAGGATCAACACTCCCCCTATATTTTATAGACCAGAAACACTTGCATCAACAAAATGAGCTAGATATACAAGGATGCAAGTAAGTAGCATGTGAGCATAAAGATAGGCCACAAGATAAATAACATCTCAAAAGCTAATAAGGCACTAGACATAAACATAAATATATGATAGGTACTTTGGGTTCCACACAACAAAATCGCAGCAAACGAAAGAGAGTTCACGAGAGAACGAAATCAACAACAAAGAAGGCACACTTGTGTCTCGGCAAATCCCTAAGCTCTCCCCCCCTTGGCATTGAGACACCAAAAGGGGCAAAGAGCACTAAACTAGCCCAAGGTGATGGAGATGCTCCAGAACATCAATACTCCGCATGCTCATCCGAGTCCTCGTGCTCCTCAGACTCCTTTGCTGCTGCATCCTGACGCTCCACCTCTGAGTATGACCACTTGCAATGCTGCGAGATCCATATCCCCTCATCAGTGACCCTCTCCTCAAAGCCACTAGTAATCTCCTGACCTAGGTGTCTCATCATGGCATCGAGCCAAAAGGGGCAAAGAGCACTAAGCTAGCCGAAGGTGATGGAGATGCTCCAGAACATCAGTACTCCTCGTGCTCATATGAGTCCTCGTGCTCCTCAGACTCCTCTGCTACTGCATCCTAACACTCCACCTTTGAGTCTGACCACTTGCAATGCTGCGAGATCCACGTCTCCTCATTAGTGACCCTCTCCTCAGAGCCACTAGTAATCTCCTGACCAAGGTGCCTCATCATGGTCTTATGACGTGTGCGAGCCGCCTTCTGGGCCACGTGAGCCCTATACTGATCCTTAGCTTCCATGCAGAAGAGCTTCTTCATCTTTGTCTTGAGATTGGACGACCAAGATGGTACCTTCTCAGGAGAAGGGACAAACTCATAATCCGGTTCAGCTTCATCATCAGAGTCAGTGGGGGCAATCTCCTCACCGGGGGCAGCAGGTGTAGTCCCCTAGTTCTCCTTCTGGCGCAAGTTTAGAACCCCATGAGAGACCATATGCTCAGTAGGAAGCGCCTCCCCTGGAAACTCAGCAGCCCATGTCATCTCAATCAACTTATACAAATAAGGGCCATAGATGGGCACCTTCCGATCAAGCACAACAGAACGAAGCTCACGCCACATGATGTGGGAGATATCCAAAGTAGATGTCCTGCCCTTCTCCTTGATGCAAAGAAAGAGAAGATCCACCAAATAGGAGTGTACTTGATCCAGGTTCCCAATGCGAGGGAAAAGAGTGTTGCGAAAGATACGGTGCATGATGTCCAAGGAAGGGATAAGCTCTGTGCGAGTGGCCCCCTTGGCATTAGCCATAGTCATGGAGTAACGGATAAGCTTCGACTTGTGTATAGGAGGTGTATCCTTGTGAGGCCGGAGACCAACTGGGTTGTCTTCCCCCTCATCAGCAATGCCCAGACAATCCATGAAGTCCTTCCAATCAACCTTGAATCTCCTCCCACCAGTCATCCATGACATGCATCTCTCCTCATTGGCATGAAAGTGAACAGTGGCATAGAATTGAGCCACAATCTTTGCATCATAGTACTTGTTGAATGTGATGATAGGAATAAGTCCCCACTGGTGACAAAGAGCAAGAGCTTCCCCAAAGTAAGTTGGGTCCTTCTCCATGCGAGTGATGTCGATAGACTTGACCACAACATACAAGTTCTTCATAGACTTCAGAATGTCCACATAGATAAGAGATTGCTCCTTGGTCCAGAAGGGACGACCGACGAGAGCCTCGTCCTAAGGACGACGATGCATATTGTGAATACGGAATGCACCAAACTCCTTTGCAGACATCTCATCAGGAGGGGTGTACTTCTCCTTCTCCTTCGGCTTAATAGAGGTTTTATTCACATGCTATCTTGGAGGACCACTGGAGCTAGCTGGGCTACCATGTGCGATACGGTAGCGCTTGGAACCATCGGGATGCTTTGGGTTCTTGCGATGAGCATGTTGAGCGGAGCTACCATCACCTTGGACCCACAAACATAGAGTGAGAGAAAAGCAGGTGTAAAGCCATTGAATAAGCCAAGAGATACAAAAAGACAATAGAAGTAAGTGCAAAAATTCTGAAAAACTAGGTCACAGTGGTAGTACCGTGCCTAGCAGCGGTAGTACCGCCAAAGGGTAAGCGGTAGTACCGCTGGACACAAGAGGTAGTACCGCCGCAAATGATAGTACCGTCGGCGCCCTAGCGTTAGTACCACCCACCCGATATGATTACATCCACGGCGTGGATCCGGTAGTACTGGTGACGTATAATTGCAAAATTTTGGCAAATACGACTATACTCCTAATTAGCAGTCATCCCGCATCCTACTCATGCCTAGATTTAGACAAAAATCTACCAAAACCACATGCATTGCCCTAGAACCAAGATCCAAAAAATAGAACCGTAGGAGAGAAAAACAAGGGCAATATGGTATCCATGGCACAAAGGATAAGGTGGGGATCAATCCCACTGGTCGGAAACGGAGAAGACGACACGAAATCGGAGGGCCGGAGCCAGCCTCCGGAGCAGTTCTTGGCCGCCTGAGAGAGAGAGAGAGAGAGAGTGAGAGAGAGAGAGAATGAGAGGAGAGGAAGTGAACAGGTATGGGGGAGTTAGAACTCCCCGTGCTCAACGCTTAACCCTATCGCGGGTCCCCGAAGCGGTAGTACCGTAGAGTCTGTGGTAGTACCGCATGTGCGGTAGTACTGTTCACTACCAACGGTAGTACCGCCCTAGTGCTTCTACAGGAGGTTGTCACACTGCACTCAGCGGTAGTACCATAGGTTTGCGCGGTAGCAACATGCCCGCCAGCGGCAGTACCGCTTGCTGCCAAAAAAACTGCTAGGATCAAAGTTTGGGAGAATGGGCTTATGCAATTTTAAGAGGTTTGAGAGAAGCAAGGCTTGGGTTGGAGACAAGGAAACATCACAAATGGAAAGGAATACTCCAAGGTCAAAAAGCAACTAAATCAAGAGCACACAAGGAGTAAACCAACCCAACAAGCCTAAGACAAGAAAGCACTACTCAAAACAAACGGAGCCAAGCCTCTCAATGAGAGGGCGGTGACCAAAGTCACCTATGTTTGAGTCAATTGGTATGGAACCGCGAAGATGTTAACCTTGGGCCCATGACCAAAACTCATCTTTGAAGCACAAGTACCATCAATAATGGCCAATGTGAAAGACTTGATCAATTTATGCATAATGGGGGGAGGGAGAGTTCATTGAGAGAATAACACTCCCCGTATGTCCATGCCTACATCTAGAACAAGATAAAATGATGAATGCAGTGGGGTATGCCTAGATTCAAGCCACATTGCTCGAGTCAATGATATTTAGCTCATGCCTTAACTCGCGAAATATTGCTACATCCAAAGGCTTCGTGAAAATATCCTCTAGTTGCTCTTGAGTGTCGATGTAGATAATCTCAATCTCCACATGATTGATATGATCCCGGATGAAATGATGATGAATCTCAATGTGCTTTGTCTTGCTATGTAGAACCAGGCTGCAGGAGATCTTGATTGCACTTTCATTGTTACATAGAAGAAGCACTTTGTCACAAGTGATAGCGTGTGATCCTTTAAAGTTTGTCTCATCCATAGCAGTTGTGCACAACAACTTGCAGCGGCTACATACTCGGCCTCGGTGGATGAGAGATAGACACAATTTTGCTTCTTCGAAAACCAACTCACCAAAGAGCACCCAAGGAATTGGCACCCATCTCCCACCCAATCCGAGTCTGAATAGCCTATGAGATCAAATATTTCTCCTTTGGGGTACCATACGCCAAAGTTTGGGGTATGAGCCAAAAATCGAAAGATTCGTTTGACCGCCACATATTGGCTTTCCTTAGGTGCGGCTTGGAACCTTGCACACATTCCCACACTCAACATAATGTCCGGTCTAGACACACATGTTGGAAATATGCCCTAGACGGAATAATAAATTGGTTATTATCATATTCCCCAATTAATGATGAATGTTTATTATTCATGCTAGAATTGTATTGACCGGAAACTTAAATACATGTGCGAATACATAGACTACACAGTGTCCCTAGTAAGCCTCTACTAGACTAGCTTGTTGATCAAAGATGGTTAAGGTTTCCTAACCATGGACATAAGTTGTCTTTTGATAAAAGGATCACATCATTAGGAGAATGATGTGCTGGATAGACCCAACCGTAAGCTTAGCATCAGATCGTATCACTTAGTTATTTGTTACAGCTTTGGCAATGTCAAGTATCTGTTCCCTAGACCATGAGATCATGCCACTCCCAGATACCGGAGTAATACTTTGTGTGATATCAAACATCACTTCATAACTGGGTGATCATAAAGTTGATCTATAGGTATTTCCGAAGGTGTTTGTTGGGTTGCATGGACCGATACCGGGATTTGTCGCCTGTTTGACGGAGAGATATCTCTAGGCCCTCTCGGTAATACAACATCACAAGAACCTTGCAAGCATGTGACTAATGAGTTTAGTCATGGGATCTTGTATTACGGAAATGAGTAAAGAGACTTGGTGGTAACGAGATTGAACTAGGTATGGAGACACCAGCGATCGAATCTCAGGCAAGTAACATATCACCGCACAAAGGGAATTGCATACGGGATTAACTGAATCCTTGACATCGTGCTTCAACCGATAAAGATCTTAGTTGAATATGTAGGGATCAATATGGGCATCCAGGTCCTGCTATTGGTTATTAACCGAAGAGGAGTCTTTGTCATGTCTACATGATCTCGAACCCGTACGCTCGCACGCTTAACGTTCGGTAGCGCTAGGGTAGTATTGAGATATTAATAGTGGAAAATACAAAGGTTGTCCCACATGGGATTCGGGATGTCACGAGGAGCTCTGGAATGGTCCGGAGGTAAAGATTTATATATGGAAAGTTCTTGTCGGGGTTCCGGGAAAAAGTTTTGTTTTTTTGGTATTGTACCGGGAGGTCAACGGAAGGTTCCGGAAGGGTATGGAAGTCCTCAAACGGTTCCACCACGTCCCATATAGTAGCATGGGCTGTAGGGGGCGCCCTGACCTTAATGGACCAAGGGAACCAGCCCCTACAAGGGCCATGCGCCTAGGAAGGAGTAACCCTAAGTGGGAGGGAGTCCACTTGCCTTGGGAGGCAAGTTTCCTCCCTTGGACGCTTCCTCTCCTTGGAGGAGGGGCTAGGGCTTCGCCCCTAGCCCTCCCACACCCCTTTATATAGTGGGGAGGGGGCACAACGGCTGGACACACCAAACCCAAGCATCCTCTCTCTCCTGATAAGCCTCCACCTCGATCCGTCAACGCTTGGCGAAGCCCTCTCGGTGTTCCGCTGCCATTACCACCACCGCGCCATCATGTTGGTTCATATCTCATCTACCTCCTCTCCCTCGCTTGCTGGATAAAGGAGGAGAGGACACCGCTAAGACGTACATGTGCTAAAATCGGAGGTGCAGACCGTTCAGCACTAGATAGGATTGGATTGTGATTGGATCGCGATGAGTACGACTACATCAACTATGTTACGACACTAATGCTTTCGGTATACAAGGGTACGTAGACACACTCACCTCTTGTTGTTGCTATGCATCTCCTAGATTAGATCTTGGGTGATTCGTAGGAAATTTTTTGATTTTCATGCAACGTTCCCCATCAGTGGCATCATGAGCTAGGTCTATGCGTAGATGTATATGCACAAGTAGAACACAAAGATGTTTTGGGCGTTGATGTTCAATTTTCTTACTTCCTTTGTCCTATTTGGATTCGGTGGTATTTTGGGATGAAGCGGCTCAGACAAACCTTACTTGTCCACACACAAGAGACCGGTTCCACTAACTGACATGCAAGTTGTATTGCATAAAAGTGGCTTTGTGAGTGTTTGTCTCTCCCACTTTAGTTGAATCTGATTTGACAACGATGGTCCTTGTAGAAGGTTAAAAGGCAACTTTTATATCATATTTTTGGTTTTGCGTAGATAAGAACGGTTCTATAGTTTTCCCTAGTAGCCATGTAAAAAATTAACAAAGTAGAGGACGTCTAACTTGTTTTTGCAGGGCATGTTGTGATGTGGTATGGCCAAAATGTGATATGATATGTGTTGATGTATGCTACTTCTTGAGATTGCGTTGGTTTTCCCTTGAAGAGGAAAAGGGTGATGCAGCAAAGTAGAGATAAGTATTTCCCTCAGTTGAGAACCAAGGTATCAATCCAGTAGGAGGAACACACAAATCACCAATGGTTCCACCTACACAAACAAACAAATACTTGCACCCAACGCGATAAAGGGGTTGTCAATCCCTTCACGGTTACTTGCAAGGATGAGATCTGATAGTGATAGATATAAAAGACAAGTAAAAGTGCAAAATAAGATAAAGGTAAATAAATTGCAACAAGGTGTTTTTGGGTTTTTTATTTTATAGATCTGAAAATAATATGATAAAAGATAGACCTAGGGGCCATAGTTTTCACTAGAGGCTTCTCTCTTGTATGAAAGCATACTGTGGGTAAACAAATTACTGGTGAGCAATTGATACAAAAGCGCATACTTATGACGATATGTAAGGCAATGATCATGAATATAGGCATCACGTCCGTGACAAGTAGACCAACTCCTGCCTGCACCTACTACTATTACTCCACACATGGACTGCTATCCAGCATGCATCTAGTGTATTAAGTTAAGAAGAACGGAGTAACGCCTTAAGCAAGATGACATGATGTAGAGGGATAGATCCAATCAATATAAACAAACCCAATCTTTTTATCCTTAATGGCAACAATAGAAATACGTGTCATGTCCCTTTCTATCACTGGGAATAAGCACCGCAAGAGTGAACCCATTACAAAGCCCTCTCCCATAGCAAGAAAAATCAATCTAGTTGGCCAAACCAAATCAATAGATTGGAGAGAAATACAAATCTATATTAATCATGCATAAAAGAGTTCAGAGAAGACTCAAATAATATTCATGGATAATCTGATCATAAACCCACAATTCATCGAATCTAAACATGCACCACAAAAGAAGATTACATCGAATAGATCTCGAAGAACATCGAGGATAACATTGTATTGAAGATCAAAGAGAGAGAAGAAGTCATCTAGCTACTAGATATGGACCCGTAGGTCCACTACTGCAAGATGCTGCTAACGCGACACTACAATCAGAGACCCTTCGAGAAACTGTGTGCGATGCAATAATCGCAAACGGTGGTGTATGAAAACCGTCAAAAAGGGTGAAAATGTTTGCGATGGAGGATGCATCAAACATGGTTCAGATTTTAGTTGCGTGTCCAACGAAGGGCATATGCTTCACTTCAATTAATTGTTTGCGGTGAGGAGGAACAAAAGAAATGGGCAACCAGATGAAGGCGTGTGCTATACACAGCATACGGTTCACTCGAATGAACTGTTTGTGATTAGGCAACACAAAAGAAACGGGTAGCCAGATGAAGGTGTGTGCGATATACAGCATATGGTTCACGCGGATGAACTGTTTGTGATTAGGCAACGCAAAAGCAGTTAGCCAGATCAAGGTGTGTGCGATATACGGCATGCGGTTCAATCGGATGAACTGTTTGCATTGACACAAGAGAACAGAAACGGTTCAACTTAACAAGACGTGTGTGTTGTGCGATGGGATTGCATGCGGTTCACTCGGCCCTTGTCGTCAGTGTGTGATCTCTGTGGCAACCGTTCGCTCCCCAGGCGCCTCTTCGTGTACCGTGGCAACCGTCCACCGAATCTTCGCCTTTCCCTCTCGATTTGGAACTGCTGTCGCATGCTAGCTCTTCCTCCCTCCTCCATTTGCCTTCACCCTTCCTCCTGCCATTGTTTGATTATCTTCTCCATGGAGGGAACAAGCCGGAAACGACCCCGTTATTCTTGCCCCGATCTAAATGATGACGCGGTGGAGGAACTCATTGATCGGTGCGATGTCATCACCTCAGCTAGCATGGCAGGTTCGTTCAAGACCATTCTCGACTCAACTAATAACATCATTACAAGGAACCCAAGGGTCCAGGAGCGGTTTGATCTCCCCTATCTTCTTTGTCATGACCCTGCTGACTGGCGCGGGGACGAGGGAAGCCTTGCCTTGTGTAAGTTGATGCCGCTTGATAGTGATACGTATGATGTTAAGATGCCATCGCTTGAGGGCAAGGCTTGGGCAGGCACAAATGGAGATTGGGTTATTTATATTGGGTACAACTGCGAGTGGGAACTTGTGAATGTGTACACGTCACCGGGTTCCACTTCAAAAAATCTCAGACGACTGCCCAGAGGTTGAGTACACCAGTATTCTACATGAGTTCAAATACGATCATGCTGACTGTCATCTACGGAAGATAGCAATTTGTCGAGTTCCCAACCGCTCTTGGGGTTATAGGAATGCTTATGTTGTTGCTATCTTCGACAAGCTTGTTGCCATCCTTCATGGTTCGACTCGATGGATATTGCTCAAAAATCAGTTTCTATACACGGATGAGTACTGTGATGCAATTCAATACGAGGGTCTTGTGTTTGCTGCCACCACTCGTGGCACTATTTTTGCATGGAATCCTTATGATTTCGGTACGTTTGTCTTCCGCCGTAATTATAATTGTTTCATCCACATGCATGCGGGTTAGCTAGTTTCCCTTTACTAATTAACCTTCTTGTGTTTCCAAGGTCCTGTGAACATTCCACCACCTATACTTGAAAATTTTATTCACGATCATGAGGACGAGCAGGACCCATATACTCAGTGGCGCCTGGCAACTTATTCCGATGGATGACCTCTTCTTGTCTATATACGGGGCACTGCTGATGTTACTAAGGAAGCATGTGTTGTCGCGTATGGTCGCACTCTCCGGACCTATTCCAACATCCATTGCAGGGTATTCGGGATGGATACTAGTGTACTAGCACCAACACCTTCTCCCTGGTTCAGTATTGAAAGTCTTGGAGGAAACTCGCTCTTCCTTGGACAAAACTATCCAATGATAGTGGAAGGCGATCCAGTTGCTGTTGACACAACGTTCCTACCATTTATGAGAAGCAACTGTATCTATACCTAGGACATTACTATGCTTCCCCACCGTCCCAATATGGGTCCTAACATAGGCCGCTTCAGCCTCGATGATCAGTCCTTCGTTGGTCTCGAGATTGACAGTAGCTGGCCCTTCCCAGAGAATCACTTCTGGTTCAAAGCAAGCATTTCCAACGCCGACGAGTGGTTGAGCTGAAGTTCATTTCATCGCTTTGTTATTTGTTGTGTGAGAAAAACTTTACTAGAATGTTTTGTTGGAAATGATCTATAATCCAACGTGTATCCTCGTTGTCGTTGTGGGTTGATGACTTGTTGTATGTAATCAATGGTACATTTGCATATGCGTCCATGAACTCAGGCCTGCTAGTGGTGTCCATATGAACAGTGATAGTGATTTTAGTTGCAAAAATTAGATAGTGCTAGTGATTTGTAGCTGCATATTTTGACAAATCGCAGTGTTACAAGGTTGACAAATGGCAATGTTACTAGATAAACAAATGTCAATCTTTCCAGTTTGAGAAACGGCAACATACCCAAAATGACAGATATGCAAATCTTACCCAATTGTTTGTATGTGGTTGCACACGGGTCAGGCAAAACAACCGTTTGCGTTGAAGGGATGCAGAAATCCTGCTCGGCACATTTTCCCTTGGCTTCCTGGGGAAGCTGTCGGTTTGCATACAAGTGTTCTAACTAAAACGTTTTCGATGAGTGTTTTATATTTAAGAACCGTTGATGGTTTTTAAAAGAAAATCGTTTGATAAGTCTTTACATAAAGAGAGAAAAACGCAATTTTGTTCAAACCATATCTTTCATTCAGTCACACTGCGAATTTATATTCATATGACCAAGGATTCGAGATACAGTATTAAACCCCAAAAAACTATTTCTGGCGGCGGCGGAGGCGGCGTGCCGCGCCGTCGTTGTCCTTGTCGTCCTTCGGGACGCTGTTGTTGAAGTCTTCAAGGCAAGGTAGCACAAAATGTTCTTCACTTGTAAATCAAACATCATGTCGTCATGCGATTGACGGGCGGGGCACGGGAGGACGGCAACTGGCACTGCTGAGAGGTAGCGGTCGACGGCAGCGTCCCATGCCGCTGAGGGGGGGGGGGGGGGCGCATGGGCACGGCCACGGGCACGGCGGGTGTAGCCAAATGCACGGGGACCGGCGCCGCGGTGGGTGGAGGGGCGCGCACGGGCACGGCGGGTGCAGCCAAACACACGGGGGCCGGCGCCACGATGGGTGGAGGGGCGCACACGGGCACAGGCACGGGCGCTGGCGCTGGCATGTACTGTAAGTGCATCTAGTGCCCCTTAGTGATTCTGGTGTATTGGAGACTTATAGGTTAAGGATCTAATGTGTTTATGAGTGTACACAGGTCTATAAGTCTATGAGGAGTTTGATATTTACAGAGAAAGTCGACCACTAAAAATGAAGTTCTTCAACTAAAGACTTTGGTATTCTGAAGACTTTCTGAAGACTTTGAAAGTGAAGAAATTGGTGTGACCTTGAAGACTTGGTTTTCATTCGAGGAACATGAAGCGTGAAGACTTTTGTTTTCGTAGTTTCATTTTCTCTTTCTTGGGTCAAAGGAAACACCGTACTGTTAAAGGGGGTCGAGGAAATACTAAGGAAAAATTTCCAAGTGATGCTCAACTCAAAATCCTACACCTACCAATCCCTTCGAGTAAAGCCTTTAGAAATCTCATACAGTTCAGTCATATTCTTCAGTGACAGAGACGAAGTTCTTCTGGTGTCTGAGGAATTTGTTCTAACTGAGGAGTTAGGAATTCACCAGTGTGGATTGCCTACACAGTGAGGAACATGATAGCCCTGAGGAATTTGAACCTCAAATTTCCGGCCGTTGCTGTGCTGCGCGCCAGCTGTCCCAAAATATCTTATCCACCTAACGGTCATATCATTGAAGGGCATTTATGTCTTATCATGTCAGGCTACTCCCTAGGCTATAAATAGCCGCCCCCTACAACCACTAGCTGGTTGGCTGCTCGGCGAGAAACTGACACTTGTCATTTGAGAGCATCCCATCCTCCGAGGACTTTGAGCGAAAATCATCAAGTGAGGAAAATCCAAAACCCAAACCCAAACACCTACAAACCCAAAGTGATTGAGCATCACTGAAGAGATTGATCCTGCATGGATCTGATGCTTGTTACCTTTGAAGACTGTGCTTCTTCCAGACGGTTAGGCGTCATGGTCTAGAGCATCCAAGAGGAATTGTGGATCGCTGAGTGACCGAGTTTGTGAAGGTTCGGAAGTCACCTGAAGACTTACCACGAGTGATTGGGTGAGGTTTGTGTGACCTTAGCTCAAGGAGAATACGGTGAGGACTGTGTGTCCGGGACTGTGTGTCCTCAGGTTTAAATACCTAGCCGCTCCTACCAGATGTACAACTGAGACAACAGTTGGAACTGGTCTACCAAATCATTGTCTTCACCAAGCCAACTGGTTCTATTTCCTCAACACTTTCATTTCCACATTACTGTGTTGTGTGTTTGTTCATGTCTGTGTTTGAAGACTTTGACTGAAGACTTACTCAATTTCCTCAGTTCAATTTCTTCAGTTTGTTTGTCTTCATCTTGTGCTATCCTGTGATTACGCTTTCTGTACTCTATGCTTGTCTTTATTTCATCATGATGACTATGCTAGTCTTCTATTATGTTTACTTCTGAGTACTTATTCCGCTGCAAGTAGTTCTTCGCTAAGGAATTTCCTCACTAGCAAATTCCTCAGTGAAGAATTCATAAAAATCGCCTATTCACCCCCCTCTAGTCGATATAACGCACTTTCAATTGGTATCAGAGCAAGGTACTCCCTTGTTCTATGTGATTTTGGTTAACCGCCTGGAGTTTTAGTTATGTCGACCGTAGGTATGATCAACGTGTCTGCTGGGTGCCCTACCTTCGATGGGACGGACTACACCTACTGGAATAATAAGATGCGAATGCATCTTGAGGCAATTGATAACGATCTCTTGTATGTTGTGGAAAATGGTGTTCCCTCTGTCTCACCCTCACTGAACGCTACCGACGTGAAGAGATTCAAGCAACTCGATTCTCAAGCGAAGAATATCATATGTGGCCATCTGAGCAAAGGACAGTATGGAAGAGTGAGTGCTTTGGAAACTGCCAAGCTTATCTGGGATAGGTTGTCCAAAGTCAATGAAGGAGTTTCAACTCAGCGTGACTCTCGAGTTGATGTTCTTCGCAATCTCTTCAACCGCTTCAAAAGACTCGACAATGAAAATGTTCAGCAAACCTTCGATCGCCTCACTGACATCTCAAATGAGCTTCAAGCACTTGGTGCCACTGACATTACCGACCATGAGGTGGTGAAGAAATTGCTGAGATCGCTTGATTCCTCATTTGATACTCTGGCATTGATGATACAAGAGCGTGCTGATTACAAGTCACTTGACCCCGCTGACATCCTCGAGAGGCTAAATACTCATGAGTTCTAGCTTGCTGAAAAGAGAGATCTCTATGGTTCGAGCTATGGCAGATCACGTGCACTGAACGCCAAGGCAGTATCTGAGTCCAAAGATGAAGACTCTGGTAGCAGCCTTGGTGACCCTGAAGAACTGAGTCATGATCTAGCACTGCTCGTGAAGAAATTCCAGAAGTTCTCAAGACGTGGTCGCTTTGGAAGATCCTCAAGGAGCAATGATTCCTCATCCAGTGACTACAAGAAGAGGCTTTGTCACAAGTGCAAGAAACCTGGACACTACATTCAAGATTGTCCTCAGTGGGAAAAGGAATTAAAGAAGAAGAAATACAAGGATTACAGTTCTGATGATGTGAAGAAAAAGAAGAAATCCTCGAAATCTTCATCATCAAAATCCTCAAAGTCTTCATCTCACAAGAAGAGCAGCTCCAAGAAGGCTCGGGAATTCATTGGCAAGGAAATTGACTCTGAAGCTGAATCCGAGGAACAAGAGGAAGAGGAGGCATCTGAGGACTTCGAGTCTGGTGTGGCGAGCCTAGCCCTTGCTACTGCATTCGTCAGCAAGTCTATCTTCAACTCTGAAGAAAATGACCTCACCAACAAGGCTGATGAAGGTAATGATGACTACGCTCCCACCTATTGCTTCATGGCTAAGGGTGCCAAGGTACTCATACCTCCTCTGAATCTAGTGAAGATGAATCTGATGAAAATCTTAAGCCCAGCTACTCTAAACTTGCTAAGATTGCTGTAAAACAACGAAGGGCTTTTGAAAAGGTTCAAAACATGCTATACAAAAGTGATGATATGTTGGGTGAAGAAATGGATCGCACTAAAATCTTGACTGAATATCTTCAGAGACTTCAGACCAGGTTTGATAACCTTCAAGGTCATCATAACACTCTCTTATCTGATCATGAGAAGCTCTCTTATGAATTTCTTCAAAGAAAGCAAGATCTTGAGAAGCTAAGAGTGAGTTATGAAGATCTTCAGAAGGAGCGTGATTCATTACTTGCTCAACAAATCAGCGCTGCTCAGGAAGAATTTGTTCCTCCATGCTTGAAATGCATTGAACGTGAATCTGCTAATTCTTCACCTGAATGTTCAAATGCTTCTAATGTTACAAATTCTTCACCTGCCTCTGCTATCACTAATTCCTCATCTGAGGACATTGCTAGTATCACTGACGATGCATGGCTGAAGAAATTGTACATGACAGGCATGTACAAAAGCCTCAAAGGGCAACAGACTCTTTGTGATGTGCTTAAAAAGCAGATCCTCAATGGGAACCCTAGGAAAGAGGGTATTGCCTTTGAGAGGAAACTCAATGCTGATGGTACATATTGCAAGCCTGAGCAGTACCCCAAAACCTCATGGATTGCTGCAAAGGGACCTCCAGTTGATCCATCTAATTTATTTGGTTATACATGTGAATCTTCTCATTCTTCTGATGAGTCATTTGACTCCAACTATCAACTGTTCAAAAATCAGAATGGTGAAGTATTTGCTAGATATGTTGGCACTAACTGCAGGAACGGTTCCCCTATGAAGAAAATCTGGGTTCCCAAAAGATGCCTTGAAGTCTTCAGGTGAATGTCCTAATGACACCACCCGTGAAGAATAGGAACCCCAGATCAAATTCTTCATATGGACCAAATTCTTCATATGGATCCAAGTCCTCATACGGACCAAATTCCTCACGTGGATCAAATTCCTCAAAAGGATCAAAGTCCTCATATGAACATCATCGTGCTAACAACTCTATTTCGCAGGGAAGAGCCAAGGGCTATGAATATGAGCATTATTCTTCTAATCATTATGTTCATAAGTCCTCGAAGAATTTCTCTGCTTATTCATATGGTTATCCTAACCCCTCTTATGTGAAACGAAATGGTTTGGCCGCTATGCCACCATTCTCATATGGAGCTCACAGAGTGATGAACTCTTTGCCACCCCTTCAGATGTGGGTGGTGAAGAAAAAGAAATAATTTCTTCTGTAGGGTCAGGTCTCCAGACGTGCGTAAACGTCTGAAGAATTTGCCGGGGACCTAACAAATTTGCCTGAAAGGACGCAGGCTAATCATGAAGAAATGAACTTTCATTTCACACGTCCTCATACTGCTTTATTTGTCTTACTGCTTGATGAAATTGATCTGATGAATTGTGATGTCATATTCTTCACTGATGAAGTATATGAAGTTCGTAAGCTGCACTAATTCATCTGCAGGATGATCAACCCAAAGCCACTGAGTGGGTCCTCGATAGTGGATGTACAAATCACATGACTGGTGACAAGAATCTATTGGTGGATGCTCCCTTATCACCATCGCATCTGAAGCATATCATCTTTTCTGACAAAGGCAAAAGTCAGGTATTGGGTCTAGGTAAGGTTGCGATCACAAAGGATCGACACATGGACAAAGTCATGCTTATTGAGTCCTTAGAATACAACCTTATGTCTGTCTCAATGCTTTGTGATCTTGATATGGTTGTTGTCTTTGTCAAGTATCGTTGTGTTGTGGTTATGGAAGCTGACAATTCCAAAGTATCGTTGTTTTGTTGATTTCTCTACAGGACCTCAACTAGCCGTGTGCCTACTTGCAAAAGCTTCATAAGGCTGGCTATGGCATCGACGACTTGGTCATGCAGGCATGAGGAATTTGCACACGCTTGCGAAGAAGAAGCATGTCATTGGCATTGAGAATGTCAAATTCCTCAAGGATCACTTATGCGGAGCCTGTGAAGCTGGAAAGATGACCAAGGCCAAGCATCCAGCGAAGACTATCATGACCACTACTCGTCCATTTGAATTGCTTCACATGGATCTCTTTGGTCCTAACCATTATTCTGCCGTTTCAAATGAAGCATCTCAATATGGCTTTGTTATTGTTGATGATTATTCTCGTTACACATGGGTGCACCTTGTTACTTACAAACATGAAGTGCCGGAAGTCTTCAAACGATTTTCCTCGAGGGCTTCAACCAACTTTGGTGTGAAGATCAAGCACATCAGAAGTGACAATGGCACTGAGTTCAAGAATTCGGGACTCGATGACTATCTTGATGAACTTGGTATTACCCATGAGTTATCTGCTCCTTATACTCCTCAATAGAATGGCGTCGTGGAGCGCAAGAACAGGACTCTTGCTGAGATGGCTCGCACTATGCTCGATGAGTACAAAACGCCTCGTCGTTTCTGGGTTGATGCAATTGATACTGCGTGCCACATCATCAATAGAGTATATCTTCACAAATTCTTCAAGAAGACTGCCTATGAACTCCTCACTTACAAGAAACCCAATGTGAGCTATTTCAAAGTCTTCGGTGCTAAATGCTGGATTAGAGATCCTCATCACAACTCTAAATTTGCACCAAAAGTACATGAAGGTTTTATGCTTGGTTACGAAAAGGACTCGCACACCTACAGAGTCTTCAACAATGTTCTTCACAAGGTTGTTGAAACTGTAGATGTGCGGTTCGATGAAACTAATGGCTCGCAAAGAGAGCACCTACCTTTTGTGATAGATGAACCAACACCTGAGGATTCTATCAAGTTCAAGGCTACTGAGGATGTCATTCCTACTGAAGAATCTGCTGAAGAATTCATTCCAGAACATGAAGAACGTCGAGCTGATGCACCTGAGGAAAATGCTGAAGAAATTGATGCTGAAGAAAATGCTGATCAAATTCCTCAACGACAACCAGCTCATCCTCGCGTTGCAAAAGAAGTGCAAGTGGAGAAGGTCATCAATGACATTAGAGAACCAGGTCCTCTCACACGCTCAAAAGCTTCACATCTATCTAACTTTTGTGGGCACTATGCTTTTGTCTCTATCACAGAGCCCGCTAAGGTAGATGAAGCATTTCTGGAGCCTGAGTGGATTCAGGCCATGGAAGAAGAATTACATCAATTCAAGCTCAACAACGTATGGGAACTGGTCAAATGTCTAGATCCTCGCAAGCATAATATCATTGGCACAAAGTGGATCTACCGCAACAAGCAAGATGAAAATGGCCTTGTGGTGAGGAATAAGGCACGACTAGTAGCTCAAGGCTACACACAGGTTGAAGGAATTGATTTCGATGAAACTTTTGCACATGTTGCTAGACTTGAGGCTATTCGCATATTACTTGCTTATGCTAACCATCATGATATCATCTTATATCAAATGGATGTGAAAAGTGCATTCCTCAATGCTAAGCTTGAGGAAGAGGTATATGTTGCTCAACCCCCAGGTTTTGAAGATCCAAAGAATCCTGACAAAGTCTTCAGACTCAATAAGGCCCTCTATGGCCTCAACCAGGCCCCTCGGGCATGGTATGATACCTTGAAGGAATTCCTCATGAAGAATGGCTTCACACCCGGTTCACTCGATCCTACTCTCTTTACTAAATCTTATGATGGTGAACTGTTTGTGTGCCAAATATATGTTGATGATATTATCTTCGGCTGTACTGACCAACGTTATAGTGATGAATTTGCTTATATGATGAGTGAAGAATATCAAATGTCTATGGTGGGATAGTGGAAATTCTTCTTAGGTCTTCAAATTCGTCAACAGCGCAATGGCATATTCATATCTCAGGAGAAATACCTCAAGGATGTACTGAGGAAATTCTGCATGCAAGATTGCAAAGGCGTCAAAATTCCTATGCCCACAAATGGTCATCTGTGCACTGATGAAAATGGTATTGACTTCGATAACAAGGTATACCGCTCCATGATTGGTTCTTTATTGTACTTATGTGCATCTAGGCCAGATATAATGCTTAGTGTTTGCATGTGTGCCCGATTTCAAGCTGCACCGAAGGAATCACACCATAAGGCTGTGAAGCATATTCTTTGATATCTAGCTCACACACCAACACTAGGATTATGGTACCCCAAGGGCTCGGCTTTTGATATCATTGGATATTCTGATTCTGACTATGCTGGTGATCGTGTGGACCGCAAGTCAACATCTGGTACATGTCATTTCCTCGTACGATCCTTGGTCTGTTGGTCCTCGAAGAAACAGAACTGCGTATCACTGTCTACTGCTGAAGCTGAGTACATTGCTGCTGGTTCTTGTTGTGCTCAACTGCTATGGATGAAGCAAACTCTCAAGGATTATGGCGTCAACGTGAAGAATGTGCCTCTCCTCTGTGACAATGAGAGTGCCATCAAGATTGCTCACAACCCAGTTCAGCACTCGAAGACAAAGCACATTCAGATTCGTCATCATTTTCTTCGTGATCATGTGTTGAAGGACGACATTTCTATTGAGCATGTGAAGACTGAAGAACAGTTAGGCAATATCTTCACAAAGCCCTTGGATGAGAAGAGATTTAGCAAGTTGCGGTGTGAGCTAAATATCTTAGAGTCTTTGAATGTACTTTGAAAAGGCACTCATCCTAACACTTATGCAAAATTGATGACTTAGATGTGCAACACATGAAGAAGCGTTTTTCTTCAATCAATGAAGAATAACACTCTAAGTGTGAAGAAATTAACGAAGAATTTGATTCTCAAAACCCTACGACAATTGTACGCGGTGTCTGAAATCATCATTCTTATACGGTGGGTCACGCCACCACAAAAAGTTGAAAATCTTCAATTTGAGTTTTTCCTCAGTTTTTGAAATTCCTCAGTTGTTCAAATTCTTCAACTTTTCAAAATCTTCACTTGTTCCGTAGTTTTTATTCATTGGCTATATATATATATATATATATATATATATATATATATATATATATATATATATATATATATATATATATATATATATATATATATATATATATATATATATGAGTTTTGTCATCAACAGCATTCACTTATGGCTATTTCTTCAAATTGTGTTTTTCTGCTAAGTGAATGTGATCGGACCCTTCCCCCTCTATGCTATACTCAACCCAATCCATTCACAAATTCTTCATGTGTGTTCTATTTGAAACTCGTTCAAAATCTTCACTTTGTCCATGTCAGCTGAAGAATTTGCGAATGGAACTTTAAAACTAATCTTATCCAAATTTTTGGTTTTGCCGCTCAAACCATTCCGCATTCCATGATGCATTTTTCTATTCACCCACGATCTTACACGATCTCCACCTCTCAGTACGTGGGTGACACATGTCGTGCGAAGGAGAAGGGTCAGGGGCACGTTCGTCCCAAAATCTTCGGGCGAACAGTTTTTCACCGTGGCTATAAATACCCCATCCCCTTCCTCACTTCTTTTACTCTGCTCGAATCTCTCTCCCGCTCGAGCTTCCCAAACCCTAGAGCCGCCGCTACTCCATCGTCGCCGGTGAGGAAGAGCTTCACTGCCTCGACCTCGTCGCCGTCGTACTCGCGCCGGCCGTGGAAATCTTCACCTCTGCCGCCACCGTAGCCGTCTTCCTCCGCCGAGTTAGGGCTTGGAAGATCTGCACCGACGAGCTTCACCTCTCCATCTCATAGTTCGTCGTGTTCTTCATTCAGGGTAATTAAAAGTTACTTTTACTGCCCTCTTTGATTTGAAAATTTTCTACAAAATCTTCAAAGGTGTTTTTATTCCTAAAATCCTCACACACAAAACACCTCACAAGTCATCTGTTCTTTATTCATTTCTCTAAGCATCATTTTCTTCAAGATTCCTCAATTGTGTGGATCTTCGATCTATACAACTCTGGAACCTAAGACAAAGCACGCTTAGTGAAATTCTTCAAGACTCATCTGGTCAAATTCCTCAAACTTGTTCTTTTTGAAAAACCTTCTGAGAACGCATATGACCTCTCCAAATTCCTCGCAACTATATTCTGTTCACAGGTACTCATGTCCGCTGCTGAATCACTAGCTTCTCATCCACTTAACTCATTTGCAGCATTCCTCGAAGAAAAATTGCATACTTCTTCAGAGAATTCGAGTTCAAATTCCTCAACTGAAGAATATGGCAGACGGAAAGAAGGCGCAGAAAGGAGGAAAGAGGCCTGAGGTCATGACTACTTTTGAAATCCCTGAGGACATCTACAAAGATTACTGCACACCTGATGAGGCCAAGTTTGGCAAAGAAAACAAAAATCAGCGCAAGGTGCGCATACAGAGGATTGAACGGAGATGGGCACGCGAATGGAGGGAATACAGATATGTAACCCCAAAGTATATGAAGAAATTCGTACTAAATCCTCCATTCCTACTAGCATCAAACGCGGTGAGGACTTTCCTGAAGAATGGGCCAAGCGCCAAGCCAAATTGGCAAGAAGGGCCAAAGAAGCAGTGAGGAAATTCAATGAAGACTCTGCTGCTGCTACTGCCACTGAGGCCTCTGTCAAGCCGAGGAAATCTATGCCAAAGAAGCCTGCTCGTAAGCCAAGTGCTTCACCAACAGTGCCCTCACGGCCAAGTTCCTCAGCCATGCCCTCACGGCCAGAATCTTCAAAATCTTCAAGACCAATTCCTCATGCTGCTCCTGCTCCATCAAAATCCTCAGCTCCTCCTCCACAGTCCTCAGCTGCTCCGGCAAAGTCCAAAGCACCTGTGCATATGTCCACGTGCCAAAGGACTGCAGACATCTCCATTGCCTCTGGTGTCTCAACGAGTTCCTTAGCTGCACCAAATTCTTCATCAGGCCCCACTCTGCTGAAGACCAAGGCAACTGCTGGACGAGGTCCTCGGCCAAGTCCTAAGAAGAAACAGGTCGCCTTCCAAGTGCCATCTGACGATGAAGCTGATGATGAAGAACTTGCTGATATCATCAGAGACAGACAAGAAAGGGCCGCTAGAGCCAAAGGCACACCCGTCCCACTGCTTTTGGATCCAAGGGCGATCCTTGATTGCATTGATCTCTGGCACAAGGACCCAAATACTCCTATGCCAGATTACAAGTTGACTCCTGGACAAAGTCACATGCTGACTCATTTCATCCAAGAGGAGAAATGGAAATATGAGCTGGCTAGGCAGATCAAGAAGGCCCAGTACAAGAAGGAAAAGTATCTGAAGACCAACGTGGTCAAAATGACAACTGATGAACTCATCAAAATTCAGTCTGAAATCAAAACCCTTAGCGACAACTTCGACGCATACTATGCTGATTGGCAAGGAGCCAAAGTCAGGTTTGTCAAACTGACTGAGAAGTTCACCAAGGTTGCAGCCCCATCGCAACAAGAAGTTCCTCAAGCTGAAGCTTCTGCTCAGCCCACTGAAGAACATGCCAGCACCGCTGATGACTTTCAGGCTGCTGAAGAAAATGCTAGTCCCAGGGCTGATGATCCGCTGAAGAAATTGCCAGGGCATCCACTAGTGGTGCACCTGAAGAAAATGAAGAAGTCAGGGTAACTACATCAGCTGCGCCTGAAGAAATTCAAACAGATTCCTCAGCTCCTCCCGCGCCTACACCAACTCCTATCCTTCCATCTGCATCAGATGTGAAGAAGACCAAGGCTGCAGAGCGAGCTACAGTGAAGAAAAGGAAAGCATCAGGTGCTTCAGAATCTTCAGCTCCAAAGAAGATGAAGCCTATGACCAGCTCATTTGAAAATCCGATTGATGTTGTTCCGATTTCAACCATGCCATCAAAGGACCTTGTTCCTTTTGGTGAAGACTATGAGATCCCAAGCGGATCTGATGAAGAAACTCAATCTGCTGCTTCGTCAGAGCAGATTGATGAAGAAATTGAAGTGGATGCAATCCCTTCTACACCCGTTTTATCCTCACCAATGCCTCAGTTCACAGCTGAAGAGGCTGGTGTTGAAGAATTGGATGATGAAGACGTGGATATTGGAAGTACAATGCCAGTAATGAATGATGACTTTTGGGAAAGTCAGCATCCCAATATTCCACCCTTCACCCCGCTACAACAAATTCCTCAGTCCCCTGCACCAACAGTTCAAATGGGCTCTGAAGAAACTCATCCCGCCTCATCTGTCTGTGAAGATATTCCAGCCACTAGTGTTGAAGAAACGGCTGATGCTGATCATGTGACAACACAGACTGCACCTGAAGAGGAACCAGAAATTCCTCAGACTGATGAACCTGAGATCGCGATTCCTAAGGTCGTGATGCAACTCACTAACACCCCTCTTCCAAAGCCAAAGGATCCATTCCCAAGGAAGCAAAAGTTCAAGGCTAAAGACATCTTTGGCGAGCATGTATTCTTCACTAATTACAACCCGTATGACTCTGCTCGCATAAGGAAGAGGCATTTCTGGACTGCTAGTCAAGCAAACTTCTATTCCTCAGTGCTGTTTAACAAAGACAAAGTCTTCGATCATGCACATATTCCTCACGTGGACATGGAGTCTCTGCCGTGCTTCGAGCCAGTCCTCAGTGTTCTTCATGATGCTTGGCTGCTAAACTTCTGCACTGACATCTGTGATTGGAATGAAGAACTCATTCTTCAGTTCTATGCAACACTGCACATCACAGGAGATTCTGAAGATGTGAACTCATGGGTACTGGACCGGATGATAGAAAATACTCATTACAAGGCACCAGCTTCTGAATTGCTTCGTGCCCCACCACTCAGTCCTCCCCTTGAAGGTGCACGTTGTGTCTATAGTGAACCTGAGCTTACAAATTACTACATGCAGGTTTTGATGAAGACTTTGAAGCCAGGGTAGGCCCCTCGAACCAAATTCCTCGTGAAGGAATTAGTGTATGTGCCTTGGACTGTCTATCGCATTCTGTCGAAGACAATGAGTCCTATCAAAGGCCACGACTCAAATGATGAAGAAGTCATTCGCATCATGAAGAATCTGCTTTTCAACATCATTCATGGCGTTCCCGTCAACTTCCATGATTTCTTCATGAGGACTCTGGCCAATATTGCTATGTCACCATTTGAGCTGAAGCCTTATGCCCCATGGATTATGAGATTCATCGGGACAAGGTCTTCACTCAACTACAATGCTGACACTCTGAACCACTGCAGCTACTTGCCTCCAATTGAAGTCCTCAAACGGACATTTTCCTCAGCTGATGACAAAGGTGTTGAGGCATGTCTCTCTCGATGTGGTTTTGGTGATTGATGACAACGTGCTTGCGGACTAATCGTGTGCTTTGAGCTTTTCAGAGATTCATCCCTAGCACGAGACGATTTCTTCCCCTCGGAGTATCATTCAAGACGGTGTAGCTCGTCGTTTCTTTTTCAGTGGACTAGTTGCGCAGAGGGCACCGTACTATCAAGAGGGGGTCTGTTTTGGTATTGCTTGGGTGGAATCAACATGTACACATCCGCTTTTCACCATCCGAGCCCTTCCGCTTCAATGGAGAGTTTTTCTCCCTCCCTGTGGGCTCTATCTAGTACCCAGCGGCAGTACCGCGGTACCCAGCGGTAGTACCGCTTGGGGGTCACAAGCAGTAGTACCGCTCCGCAGCGGTAGTACCGCCGGTGGCCCCTCAGCAGTACTACCGCTGGCTTGCCAGGACCCTGCCGCATCGATTCGAGGAGCTTTCGCTCGTGTCGGGTTTTGCGGTACTTGCTGCGGAACTAGTGGTGGTAGTACCGCCCTTCCTCCACGGTAGTACCGGTCTGGGTCCTCGCTCTTGGCTCATCTCCCTTGCGCGGTAGTACCGCTAGCGTGGAACAGCAGTACCACTGGCTCAGCGGTAGTACCGCCCACACAAGCGGTAGTACCGCTCTCTGCGGGGCTGAGTGGGGGGTAACGGTTGGATTGTTCCCCCCACTATATAAAGGTGTCTTCTTCCCCATTATTGACTACCTCTTCCACCAAAATACTCCATTGTTGCTCCAAGCTCCATTTTCGCCCGATCTCTCTCCCTAGCCAATCAAACTTGTTGATTTGCTCGGGATTGGTTGAGAAGGCCCCGATCTACACTTCCACCAAGAGAAATTTGATTCCCCCACTAATCCCTAGCGGATCTTGTTACTCCTGAGGTCATCGTGGAGCCATATTCCATTATGGTGAAGCTCCATGGTGTCGTTGGGAGCCTCGAATTAAGTTGTGGAGATTGCCCCAACCTTGTTTCTAAAGGTCCGGTTGCCGCCTCCAAGGGAACCAATAGTGGATTCACGGCATCTCGCATTGTGTGAGGGCGTGAGGAGAATACGGTGGCCCTAGTGGCTTCTTGGGGAGCATTGTGCCTCCACACCGCTCCAACGGAGACGTACTTCCCCTCAAAGGGAAGGAACTTTGGTAACACATCCTCGTCTCCACCGGCTCCACTCTTGGTTATCTCGCTCCTTTACTTGTGCAAGCTTATTTGTGTTGTTCCTCTTGCTTGCTTGTGGTCTTATTGTTGTTGCATCATATAGGTGCTCACCTAGTTGCATATCTAGACAACCTATTTTGATGCAAAGTTTAAATTGTTAAAGAAAAGCTAAAAATTGTTAGTTGCCTATTCACCCCCCCTCTAGTCAACAATATCGATCCTTTCAATTGGTATCAGAGCCTCGTCTCTTTTTAAGGACTTTACCGTTCGAAGAGTATGGTTGACGTCGTAGACGATGTGGGAGAGCACTCAGGTGCGAATCCGATATCGTCTTCGGGAGATGGGGGTAACTTGATCTCTTGTGAGGAATTCAATGTGGCGTTAGACACATTGAAATCCTCCATGACGACCAAGGTCAAAGACATGTTTAAGGAATTCCTAGAAGGGCTTAAACTTTCCACCGCACCGTCGAAAGTGGATGATCCCGCCAACACGGTGACGGATGCTAACCCCGACAAGGGGGAAGCTACTAGTGAGAAAGCCCCTTTGTCTAGTGGTAAGAATGGCACCGGCATCTTTGCCCATGTGCAACCTCCACCCGTCTATGGTGGACCGATTCCTTCTACTCACTTGAATCATGCCGGTCCACCCACCAAGATTGATAAAAAGGAGGATTTTGATTCTTGGGTCTATCGTTTTAAGCGTCATTTAAATCATGTGAACACTAACCTTTGGAGAATCATTGAAGAAGATTCTTATCCACATGACCGAAGCAACTTCACTCCTAGAGAAGAGGTGGAGAATCAATTCAATGAGAATGCTCTCTTCATCATCCAAGAAGCAATCCTTCCCGAAGACCTCCCGCATCTCCGGCCCTACTCATTGGCCAAAGATGCTTGGCACAAAGTGGTTTCCCTCTACCGGGGAAGCGCAAGCATTCAACGTTCCAATTATGAAGTGGTGCAAGATGAAGTCGATGAGTTTGCAATGAAAGAAGATGAAGAACCTC
This sequence comes from Aegilops umbellulata, assembly GCA_032464435.1. NCBI lineage: Eukaryota > Viridiplantae > Streptophyta > Magnoliopsida > Poales > Poaceae > Aegilops > Aegilops umbellulata. The sequence goes on from CP136055.1 coordinate 89,424,295, forward strand.
GTGAGCTCTATCGGAGAGTTACCAAACTCGCGGTCACTCTCTGGGATCATGGAAGCAAGGACATGGATGACAATTGGATCAAGCGCAAATTCCTCAAGGCAATGATGCCCTACGACAAAGCCATGTCCTCCGTCATCCGTCAAAGGCCGGACTTCCACACCTTGTCCTCAAGTGATGTGTTGGATGAGTTTGTGGCTATGAGCATATTGGACAAGACCGCCGACAATGCGGTGCTTCGCTCCCAAAGATCAAAGAAGCCCAACCTTGCATTGAAGGCTAAGGCTTGTGTCGAAGAAGAAGAAGAGGAGGAAGAAGACGAGAGCAACCTCGAAGATACGAAGTATGCCTATCATGAACACATGGACCTTGCTTCAAGGCAATTTTGGAGCAAGAAGAACTCAAGGCCCAACTTCAACAAGAGGAACTCAAGTGGCGCTAAGGGCAAGCAACGAGTGAGGACTTGCTTCAATTGTGGCAATGTGAGTCACTTTGTTGCGGAGTGCCCTTATGAGAAGAGGGAAGACAATGGTAGCAAGCTCATCCGTAAGGACAAGGCCAAGTCTTTCCCCAACAAGAGCAACTTCACCAAGAAGACTCCTCACAAGGCATTGGTGGTACAAGAAGAGTACAATGAGGAGGATGATGATGATGAAGATGGTGAGTCGGTCTCCATGGCCTCCGTTGCCATTGCGACGACTCCACGGGTGTCTCTCTTCGACTCACCCAATGAAAGCATCACCGCCAAGTGCCTCATGGCTAAAGCCACCAACAAGGTAACCCCCAACATCAAAACAACCATCATTAATCATCCTTCTTCGACGGATTGCATTGATGAATATGAGGGAACTAATGTGGAGGAGAATGAGTTTGAGGCCTTTATGGGTAAAATCAAGGGTAAATCCAAGAAGCACTTTGTTGCTCTCTTGGAACAACTCGGTGAAGCCAATGACATGATCGAGGCTCACGAAGATACCATCTCTAAGATGGAGGGGCATAGTCGTGACTATGCCGATGAGATTTCGGATCTTTCCAATGCTCTTTAGGAAGAGCGTGGTCTTCGTTTGGCTCTTGAGGAGTCATACAACGATGATCATGATAAGTTAAAGAAAGATCTTGATCATGCTCTTGTTGTGTCTCGTGTGCTAAGCTCCGAGAAGGCAAAGCTTGGGGTTGATCTTGCTAGACTCAAAGAGGAGTTTGACATTCTCGACAAGGCTCACAAAGTCTTGAAGGGTGTTCATGCTAGCCTCAAAGAGTCTCATGATCAACTGCAAGTGAAGCTAACCAAGGAGAAGGCCACGTTTCCTCATATGGTGTTGATTGATAATGCAAATGCTACTAACCCTTGTTGTGAGCATGTGCATCTTGTTGAGGAGAATGCTAAGTTGAAGGAGCAACTTGAGAAAGGCCTTGTTACATGCATACAAGGTGAGAAGAACCTCAACGACCTTTTGAGCAATCAAAAGGAAGTTGTGGCCAAGGAGGAGATTGGGTTCGCACCTAAGCCCAAGAACAATAAGAAGAATGACAAGACCAAACGACCTCCTCCTCTCAAGCAAACGTTTGTGAAGGAGGGAGAGGGTGCTTCCAAGGAGAAGAGGAACAATGCGAAGGGTGGCGGTGTCAAGAAGGGCAATGCCACCCCTCCCAACAAAGCCGACGACTTTAATCCTTCTTATTGTTATGCCGTGCTAGTGATGGGCATGTTTATGCCAAATTTGTTGGTTCTCTTCATGAATACATTGAATGGTCTATTTGGGTTCCTAAGACCCTTGTTACTAACATCAAAGGACCCATTACAAAATGGGTACCTAAAACCAAGCATTGATCTCTTGTAGGTGTTTGCTTCCGGTGGGGGATCATGGTTGCTCGATAGTGGAGCTACAAATCATATGACCGGAAGCAAGGACTTGGTGGTGGACGTGCACAAGATTCCATCTTTGCCCACCAACATCGAGTGGGGTGATGCCTCGTCTTCTAAGGTATTGGGACTCGGCAAGGTTGTCATTTCTCATGATCTCACGATCGAGAAGGTCATGCTTGTAGAGTCCCTTGCATACAATTCACTTTCCGTTCATCAACTTGCAATCATGGGCTTTGCCACTTTCTTTGATATTGATACCGTGGCCCTCTTGTGGAGCAAGACTCTTAAAGTAGCCTTTGTTGGGCATGTCGAGAACGGTCTATATGTGATTAACTTTTCATAGCGACCCACTAAGACCGCGACATGCCTAATGGCTAAAGTTGACATGTGATGGCTTTGGCATCGCCGTTTAGCCCATGTCAATATGAGATCTTTGCAAAGTCTTCTCAAGGTGGACCATGTCCGTGGACTAACGAATGTTAGTTTTGCTAAAGATCGTGCTTGCAGTGCTTGTATCGAAGGAAAGCTTCATGAGAAGGCTCACCCTCCCACGACTATCATTTACTCAAAGAGGCCTTTGGAGCTCCTTCACTTGGATCTCTTTGGACCTCCATCATTTGATAATCTTGGGGGTAGTAAGTATTGCTTGGTGATTCTGGATGACTACTCAAGATATACTTGGGTGTATTTCTTCAAGAGGAAGAGCGAGACCCAACAAACCGTCATTGACTTTATAAATGAAGCACAACGTCAACACAATGCAAAGATCTTGACAATAAGAAGCGACAACGGCACCGAGTTCAAGAACTACACCTTGGATGAGTTCCTTAGTGATGAGGGGATCAAGCATCAATATTCCGCACCCTATACCCCTCAACAAAACAGTGTCGCGGAGAGGAAGAACCGGATGTTGATGGATGCGGCAAGGACCATGATGGCGGAGTTCAAGTCTCCATACAAATTTTGGGCCGAAGCCATCAACACCGCATGTCATGCATCCAATCAGCTCTACCTCCGCAAGGGCTTGAACAAGACTCCATATGAGATACTCACCAGTAACAAGCCCAACCTCAAGTACTTTCGGGTGTTCGGGTGTAAGTTTTTCATTCTCAAAAAGGGTGTTCGGTTGTCTAAATTTGAGGCTAGAGCTTATGAGCGCATATTTGTTGGTTATGCTAAAAACTCTCATGCTTACCGTGTCCTCAATAAATCCACGAGACTTATTGAGGAGACGTGTAACGTGGAGTTTGATGAGAATAATGTCTCCCAAGTGGAGCAAAGTGGCACTTGTGATGTAGGTGATGAAATTCCTCCTCAATCCATAAGAAGAATGGGTGTTGGTTTTATCCTACCCATTGAGGAACCCCTTTTGGCCGAAGGAGAAGGACAATGATCCACTCAAGTGGAGCCATCACCAACCCAAGACCCACACGCTTCCGAAGAACAAAGTGAAGGCCCTCAACCTCATGAGCAAGACCAAGGGCAAGATCAAGCTCAAGAAGGTGTTGACACACCAAGTGATGCCCAAGGTCAAGTTCTCTCCCCCGAGCAAGTTCAAGGTCAAGAACAAGCGCAAGATGGCGCTCAAGATGATCAAGTGACCGCTCCTCAACTCACCACCAAGGAGGAATTAGAGCGTCGTGCCGCCAAGATTGCTTACAAGCTCTCCACCAAGGGTCATCTCATGAAGAATGTACTTGGAAGCATTCAAAAGGGGGTAAGCACTCGTAGACAATTGGCAAACTATTGTGAACATCACGCGTTTGTCTCTTGTGTTGAACCCCAAAAGGTATATGAAGCACTCTAAGATCCGGATTGGCTTAATGCCATGCATGAAGAACTCAACAACTTCGAGTACAACAAGGTGTGGAGGTTGGTGCCAAGGCCAACGGGGAACCACAATGTCATTGGGACCAAGTGGATTTTCAAGAACAAGCAAGATGCTCATGGGACCATCATTCGCAACAAGGCAAGATTAGTGGCACAAGGCTACTCCCAAGTCGAGGGTATCTACTGCGGTGAAACCTTTGCTCCCGTTGCTCATCTTGAATCCATTTGTTGGTTGATTGCCTATGCTTCTCATCACAACTTTAAGTTGCAACAAATGGATGTGAAGAGTGCTTCTCTTAATGGTCCTATTAATGAGTTGGTTTACGTCAAACAACCCCCCGGGTTCGAGGATCCCTACTTTCCTGATCATGTGTATCAACTCGATAAGGCACTCTATGGCCTTAAACAAGCCCCACGTGCGTGGTATGACCACCTTACCGAGTTGCTACATGATCGCGGGTTTGAAGTTGGGCTAATTGATCCCACTCTTTTTACTAAGAAGGTCAAAGGGGAGTTGTTTGTGTGCCAACTATATGTTGATGACATCATCTTTGGTTCCCCTAATAAAGCTTTCAATGATGAATTTGCCGCACTAATGATCTCAAAGTTTAAGATGTCTTCCATGGGAGAGTTGAAGTTCTTTCTAGGTTTCGAAGTGAATCAAAGAAAAGAAGGTACCTTCATCAACCAAGCCAAATACACTCAAGACATGCTCAAGAGATTCAAACTAAGCGATGTCAAGCCGGCTTCCACTCCAATGCCTACCAAGTGCCAACTTGACATTGATCCCAATGGTAAAGCGGTGGATCAAAAGGTATATCGCTCCATGATTGGATCCTTGCTTTACCCTTGTGCATCTAGACCGGATATCATGTTGAGTGTGGAAATTTGTGCACGGTTTCAAGCCGCACCTAAGGAAATCCACTTTGTGGCGGTCAAGCGAATCTTTCGATATTTGGCTCATACCCCAAACTTTGGCTTATGGTACCCAAGAGGAGCAAACTTCAAGCTTGTAGGTTATTCGGATTCCGATTGGGTGGGAGACAAAGTGGATAGGAAGTCCACTTCCAGAGGGTTCCAATTCCTTGGTTGCTCTTTGGTAAGTTGGTCTTCCAAAAAGCAAAGTTGTGTGTCTCTCTCGTCCACTGAAGCGGAGTATGTAGCGGCCGGTAGTTGTTGTGCACAACTCTTATGGATGAGGCACACTTTAAAGGATTACGGTGTCATTTGTGACAAAGTGCCTCTTTGGTGTGACAATGAAAGTGCCATCAAGATTTCCCTCAACCCGTTGCAACACTTCAAGACGAAGCATATTGAGATTCGATATCACTTCATCAGGGATCACATTAGGCGAGGGGAGATCGAGCTCAACTACATCAACACTCATGATAACCTTGCAGATATCTTCACGAAGCCCTTGGATGAAGCAAGATTTCGTGAGTTAAGGCATGAGCTAAATATCATTGATTCGAGCAATGTTGCTTGAACCCTTGCACACCCCACCATACTCAACTTGTTGTCTTGTTTAGGTGTAGGCATGGACATAGGGGGAGTGTTGTTCTCTCAATGAACGCTCCCTCCCCCCATTATGCATAAATTGATCAAGTCTTTCACATTAGCCATTGTTCATGGTACTTGTGCTTCAAAGACGATTTTTGGTCATGGGCCCAAGGATAATTCTTTGCGGTGCCATACCAATTGACTCAAACATAGGTGGCCTCGGCCACCGCCCTCTCTTCGAGAGGTGTGTTTGTCTTGTTCTCTTTGTTTTCTTTTGGGTGTGTGTTTTGGTCTCGTTTCCGTTTTTGCTTTCTCCTTGAGCTTAGTCGTGTCGTTTAGTTGCCTTGGCGTGCTGGGGGGTACTACCGCTGGTGGTGTGCGGTACTACCACTTAAGCGGTACTACCGCCCCCAGCGCGGTACTACCACTGCGGGGTGGACCAGGGGGTTATATCGGGGCAGGGGGAGGTTTCTTCTCCCCCATACCCATTCGCTTCGCCCCCTCATTCCTCTTCCTCTCTCCAGGAGCGAATCACCGCGGGAGGGCTCCGGCGGATCTTATTCTCCGGGGCGTCCCTCTCCATTTCCTTCGGTGGAGTCGATCCCCACCTCGTTCTCTTTCCATGGATGCCGGTATTGCCCCCGTTCCTTCTCTCCTTTTGTCTCTTTTTCAGATCTTGTGTTTTAGGGGCAATAGTAGTTGCATCTCTAGATTTTTGGCTAAATCTAGGCTTGAGTAGGTTGGAGAAGGCAACTAGACTTTCTAGATTAGAGTTTGGTAGGAATATTTTTGAATTTGACAGGCCGGTAGTGCCGGATCTGACCACGGTAGTAGGGAACTGCTGTTCCCCCGCCTCGAGCGGTACTACCTCTCCCTTTGGAGCGGTACTACCGCTCCAAAGGGAGCGGTAGTACCGCTTGGGCGGTACTACCGCTTACAGGTCACGGTACTACCGCTGCCTGCCAAGTTCCATCATATCCCTACCATACCTTGATCCTTTTGTTGTGTTTGTTGGCTTATGCTCGTTCTTTCTGGTTGTTCTGTGTGTTCTTGTGTTTGGTTCCAGGTGATGAACATCCTGAGCCTCAAGCTCGCCGTATCAACCCCAATAGTGCCACGTTGAAGCGCCATCACACTTCTGAGTCAGCAATTGGTTCCTCTAGTGCTCCACCACCGCCTGCAGGTGCTTCCTCAAGTGCGGCTCCTCCGCCTCAACTCCAGAAGAGGCCTGCCAACATGCAGAAGCCAAAGGGCAAGACTGTGACTGAGAGGCTGCCAAGGAGTTTTGGGCTAAGCCGTAAACCCTATGAGGATGCCCAAGAACCCAATTTGGTCAACCGCCCTTTCTAGAACCGCTTTCAGTTTGCCATCTTCTTTGATGTGATCAAGGCCAAGAAGAACCTCTTTGTTAATGTCCGCTCCATAAACATCGATGCCATGGAAAAGGATCCAGATTACTTTGGTGAAGCGCTTCAAATGTGTACCCAGCTGAACATCCTCAGGATCATGCAGTTCAACAAGGATTTTGATGCTGATTTGGTGGCTCAATTTTATGCCACTGTCCATCTTGGGACTGATGCAGAGAGGACTCTGACTTGGATGAACAATGGAAAGATGCTTTCTGTCAAGTGGAAGGCCTTTATGGAGTTACTTCATGTGGAAGATCAAGGGCTTGAGACTCCAGTTGGTTTCCGTCCTCACCGCAATGCCAACTCGACTCACAAGCAAGCTGTGTGGCCCTATTGCACTGTGAAGGTCAACCCTGTGACTGAGAAGGAAACCTATGAGCTGCCTCCCTATCTCGACATCCTTCATCGTTTCTTTCGAGAGACTCTTTTCCCTCGCATTGGGAATCTAGATATGGTCCACTCCTATCTTGTGGATATGCTACTCTTCTGCCAGCGTGAGAAGGAAGCGAACACTGGCGAGCCCCTAGACATCTCTCATGTTATGTGGTCTGAGCTTCTTTCTGCCATTTCTGAGCGCAAGTGCCCGATCTATGGCCCGTTCATCATGCTGCTCATTGAGAAGGCTTGGGCACATGTCTATCCCAAGGTTGGTTTGGAAACTAGAGATTTGGTGTCTCACGAGATCAAGAGTCTGAGGAAGAAGGACGCTTGGGGTGCCCCCGCTCCCAAAGCTGGGGGTCCATCCACTGCAGCTGCCACGGAGGCCGAGGGCGAGGCCGAGGCTGAGGCTGATGATGACGATGAGGACTATGAGCCATCTGGGACAGAGCCCTCTTGGGCAAAGAAGCTTAAGCTCAAGATGAAGAAGCTCTTCTGCATGGAGTTACATGGCCAGTACATGACTCATGTGGCGGAGAAGAAGGCCAGGAAGCGTCACAAGGAACTCATGCTTCAGTTGGGTGCGACCATGGTCAGTGGTTCAGAGGATCAAATCACTGAGGAAGAAGAGTGGATCCAGCAGCATTGCCCGTGGACAGATTCAGACACCGAGCAGTTCCCGACCGATGACGGAGGTGCAGACGATACCGCAGGGATGTGATGCTCGTGATCCTCAGCTTGTTATCACCTAGTGCTGTCGCCTCGCTCTTTTCCCCTTCTGGTGTCTCGATGCCAAAGGGGGGAGAGAGGTTTAGGGATTTGTGGAGTTGTCGCTGCCGTGCTTTGTGTGTGTCGTGTTTTGTGTGTTCGTGTTCGCCGTTTGCTTTGCTTTGTTTGGTTTATGCCTGTGAGACCTAAGTCCTAGTCATATGGTGTGAGACATATTCTACCTTATTACCTTATCTATGTCTATCTAGTACTCTGGTATCTTATGAGTTGCATGTCTACCCTGTTATATTTTCCTTGCTCTCGTATATCCTTTGCTTAGGTTGTTGGACTATAACATATAGGGGGAGTGTTGATCCTAATGTGTGCGTCTTTCTTTCCTTGCCAATCCTTTCGAGGTGCACACATTCAGGGGGAGCCCATCTATATGTTGTAGTCTTAAGTATCTCTTCTTTCCTGTTTTCTTTTCTTTTGTCCAAATCCCTGGTTGTCATCAATCCACCAAAAAGGGGGAGATTGTTGAGGCATGTCTCTCTCGATGTGGTTTTGGTGATTGATGACAACGTGCTTGCGGACTAATCATGTGCTTTGAGCTTTTCAGAGATTCATCCCTGGCACGAGACGATTTCTACCCCTCGGAGTGTCATTCAAGACGGTGTAGCTCGTCGTTTCTTTTTCGGTGGACTAGTTGCATAGAGGGCACCGTACTATCAAGAGGGGGTCTGTTTTGGTATTGCTTGGGTGGAATCAACACGTACACATCCGCCTTTCACCCTCCGAGCCCTTCCGCTTCTATGGAGAGTTTTTCTCCCTCCCTGTGGGCTCTATCTAGTACCCAGCGGCAGTACCGCGGTACCCAGCGGTAGTACCGCTTGGGGGTCACAAGCGGTAGTACCGCTCCGCAGCGGTAGTACCACCGGTGGCCCCTCAGCAGTACTACCGCTGGCTTGCCAGGACCCTACCGCATCGATTCGAGGAGCTTTCGCTCGTGTTGGGTTTTGCAGTACTTGCTGCGGAAGTAGTGGCGGTAGTACCGCTTCCCAGCGGTAGTACCGCCCTTCCTCCATGGTAGTACCGGTCTGGGTCCTTGCTCTTGGCTCATCTCCCTTGCGCAGTAGAACCGCTAGCGTGGAACGGCAGTACCACTGGCTCAGCGGTAGTACCGCCCACACAAGCGGTAGTACCGCTCTCTGCGGGGCTGAGTGGGGGGTAACGGTTGGATTGTTCCCCCCACTATATAAAGGTGTCTTCTTCCCCATTATTGACTACCTCTTCCACCAAAATACTCCATTGTTGCTCCAAGCTCCATTTTCGCCCGATCTCTCTCCCTAGCCAATCAAACTTGTTGATTTGCTCGGGATTGGTTGAGAAGGCCCCGATCTACACTTCCACCAAGAGAAATTTGATTCCCCCACTAATCCCTAGCGGATCTTGTTACTCCTGAGGTCATCGTGGAGCCATATTCCATTATGGTGAAGCTCCATGGTGTCGTTGGGAGCCTCGAATTAAGTTGTGGAGATTGCCCCAACCTTGTTTCTAAAGGTCCGGTTGCCGCCTCCAAGGGCACCAATAGTGCATTCACGGCATCTCGCATTGTGTGAGGGTGTGAGGAGAATACGGTGGCCCTAGTGGCTTCTTGGGGAGCATTGTGCCTCCAAACCGCTCCAACGGAGACGTACTTCCCCTCAAAGGGAATGAACTTCGGTAACACATCCTCGTCTCCACCGGCTCCACTCTTGGTTATCTCGCTCCTTTACTTGTGCAAGCTTATTTGTGTTGTTCCTCTTGCTTGCTTCTGGACTTATCGTTGTTGCATCATATTGGTGCTCACCTAGTTGCATATCTAGACAACCTATTTTGATGCAAAGTTTAAATTGTTAAAGAAAAGCTAAAAATTGTTAGTTGCCTATTCACCCCCCTCTAGTCAACCATATCGATCCTTTCAAAAGGCAAGGCAGCTATTGTGATAGATGAAGGCATTCGTCCATTGGATGGTCAATTTCGCAAGGCTGCATCCTATTCCACCAACAACTCTGCCAAGCAAAATCCTCAAGCCACAGTGTTGGGGAACGTAGTAATTTCAAAAAAATTCCTACGCACACGCAAGATCATGGTGATGCATAGCAATGAGAGGGGAGAGTGTTGTCTACGTACCCTCGTAGACCGACAGCGGAAGCGTTATGACAACGCGGTTGATGTAGTCGTATGTCTTCACGGCCCGACCGATCAAGCACCGAAACTACGACACCTCCGAGTTCTAGCACACGTTCAGCTCGGTGATGATCCCCGGACTCCGATCCAGCAAAGTGTCGGGGAAGAGTTCCGTCAGCACGATGGCGTGGTGACGATCTTGATGTTCTACCGTCGCAGGGCTTCGCCTAAGCACCGCTACAATATTATCGAGTATTATGGTGGAGGGGGGCACCGCACACGGCTAAGAGAACGATCACGAAGATCAACTTGTGTCTATGGGGTGCCCCTTGCCCCCGTATATAAAGGAGTGGAGGAGGGGAGGGCCGGCCCTCTCTATGGCGCGCCCTAGGGGAGTCCTACTTCCACCGGGAGTAGGATTCCCCCCTTTCCTAGTACAACTAGGAATCCTTCCAAGTAGTAGGAGTAGGAGACAAGGAAGGGGAAGAGGGAAGAGAAGGAAAGAGGGGGCACCGCCCCTCCCCCTAGTCCAATTCGGACTAGTCAATGGGGGGGCGCGCGGCCTGCCTCTCCCTCTCCCCTAAAGCCCAATAAGGCCCATATACATCTTCCCCCGTATTCCCGTAACTCCCCGGTACTCCGAAAAATACCCGAACCACTCGGAACCTTTTCGATGTCCGAATATAGTCGTCAATATATCGATCTTTACGTCTCGACCATTTTGAGACTCCTCGTCATGTCCCCGATCTCATCCGGGACTCCGAACTCCTTCGGTACATCAAAACTCATAAACTCGTAATATAACTGTCATCGAAACCTTAAGCGTGCAGACCCTACGGGTTCGAGAACAATGTAGACATGACCGAGACACGTCTCCGATCAATAACCAATAGCGGAACCTGGATGCTCATATTGGCTCCCACATATTCTACGAAGATCTTTATCGGTCAGACCACATAACAACATACGTTGTTCCTTTTGTCATCGGTATGTTACTTGCCCGAGATTCGATCGTCGGTATCTCAATACCTAGTTCAATCTCATTACCGGCAAGTCTCTTTACTCGTTCCGTAATACATCATCTCGCAACTAACTCATTAGTTGCAATGCTTGCAAGGCTTATGTGATGTGCATTACCGAGAGGGCCCAGAGATACCTCTCCGACAATCGGAGTGACAAATCGTAATCTCGAAATACACCAACCCAACATGCACCTTTGGAGACACCTGTAGAGCTTCTTTATAATCACACAGTTACGTTGTGATGTTTGGTAGCACACAAAGTGTTCCTCCGGTAAACGGGAGTTGCATAATCTCATAGTCATAGGAATATATATAAGTCATGAAGAAAGCAATAGCAACATACTAAACGATCGAGTGCTAAGCTAACGGAATGGGTCAAGTCAATCACATCATTCTCCTAATGATGTGATCCCGTTAATCAAATAACAACACATGTCTATGGTTAGGAAACATAACCATCTTCAATTAACGAGCTAGTCAAGTAGAGGCATACTAGTGACGTTTAGTTTGTCTATGTATTCACACAAGTATTATGTTTCCGGTTAATACAATTCTAGCATGAATAATAAATATTTATCATGATATAAGGAAATAAAATAATAACTTTATTATTGCCTCTAGGGCATATTTCCTTCAGTCTCCCACTTGCACTAGAGTCAATAATCTAGTTCACATCACCATGTGATTTAACATCAATAGTTCATATCACCATGTGATTAACACCCATAGTTCACATCGTCATGTGACCAACACCCAAAGGGTTTACTAGAGTCGATAATCTAGTTCACATCGTTATGTGATTAACACCCAAAGAGTACTATGGGGTGATCATGTTTTGCTTGTGGGAGAAGTTTAGTCAACGGGTCTGCCACATTCAGATTTGCATGTATTTTGCAAATTTCTATGTCAACAATGCTCTGCACGGAGCTACTCTAGCTAATTGCTCCCACTTTCAATATGCATCCAGATTGAGATTTAGAATCATCTGGATCAGTGTCAAAGTTTGCATCGATGTAACCCTTTACGACGAACCTTTTGTCACCTCCATAATCGAGAAACATATCCTTATTCAACTAAGGATAATTTTGACCACTGTCCAGTGATCTACTCCTAGATCACTATTATACTCCCTTGCCAAAATCAGTGTAGGGTATACAATAGATCTGGTACACAGCATGGCATACTTCATAGAACCTATGGCCAAGCCATAGGGAATGACTTTCATTCTCTTTCTATCTTCTGCCGTGGTCGGGTTTTGAGTCTTACTCAATTTCACACCTTGTTACACAGGCAAGAACTCTTTCTTTGATTGTTCCATTTTGAACTATTTCAAAAACTTGTCAAGGTATGTACTCATTGAAAACTTATCAAACGTCTTGATCTATCTCTATAGATCTTGATGCTCAATATGTAAGCAGCTTCACCGAGGTCCTTCTTCGAAAAACTCCTTTCAAATACTCCTTTATGCTTTGCAGAATAATTCTACATTATTTTCGATCAACAATATGTCATTTACATATACTTATCAGAATTGCTGTAGTGCTCCCACTCACTTTCTTGTAAATACAGGCTTCACCGCAAGTCTGTATAAAACTATATGCTTTGATCAACTTATCAAAGCGTATATTCCAACTCCGAGATGCTTGCACCAGTCCATAGATGGATCGCTGGAGCTTGCATATTTTGTTAACACCTTTAGGATCGACAAAACCTTCTAGTTGCATCGTATACAACTCTTCTTTAATAAATCCATTAAGGAATGCAGTTTTGTTTATCCATTTGCTGGATTTCATAAAATGCAGAAATTGCTAACATGATTCGGACAGACTTAAGCATAGATACGAGTGAGAAACTCTCATTGTAGTCAACACCTTGAACTTGTCGAAAACCTTTTGCGACAATTCTAGCTTTGTAGATAGTAACACTACTATCAGCGTCTGTCTTCCTCTTGAAGATCCATTTATTTTCTATGGCTTGCCGATCATCAGGAAAATCCATCAAAGTCCATACTTTGTTCTCATACATGGATCCCATCTCAGATTTCATGGCCTCAAACCATTTCACGGAATATGGGCTCATCATCGCTTCCTCATAGTTCGTAGGTTCGTCATGGTCAAGTAACATGACCTCCAGAATAGGATTACCGTACCACTCTGGTGCGGAACGTACTCTGGTTGACCTACGAGGTTCGGTAGTAACTTGATCTGAAGTTTCATGATCATCATCATTAACTTCCGCACTAATTGGTGTAGGCACCACTGGAACATATTTCGGTGATGAACTACTTTCCAATTCGGGAGAAGGTACAATTACCTCATCAAGTTCTACTTTCCTCCCACTTACTTCTTTCGAGAGAAACTCCTTCTCTAGAAAGGATCCATTCTCAGCAACTAATATCTTGCCTTTGGATCTGTGATAGAAGGTGTACCCAACATTTTCTTTTGGGTATCCTATGAAGACGCACTTCTCTGATTTGGGTTCGAGCTTATCAGGTTGAAACTTTTTCACATAAGCATCGCAACCTCAAACTTTAAGAAACAACAGCTTGGGTTTCTTGCTAAACCACAGTTCATACGGTGTGGTCTCAACAGATTTAGATGGTTCCCTTTTTAACGTGAATGCAGCTGTCTCTAATGCATAACCCCAAAAACGATAGTGGTAAATCGGTAAGAAACATCATAGATTGCACTATATCCAATAAAGTACGGTTATGACGTTCAGACACACCATTATGCTGTGGTGTTCCAGGTGGCATGAATTTGTGAAACCATTCCACATTTTTTAATTTGAAGACCAAACTCGTAACTCAAATATTCGTCTCCGTGATCAGATCATAGAAACTTTATTTTCTTGTCACGATGATTTTTCACTTCACTCTGAAATTCTTTGAACGTTTCAAACGTTTCAGACTTATGTTTCATCAAGTAGATATACTCATATCTGCTTAAATCATCTGTGAAGGTTAGAAAATAATGATACTTGTCACGAGCTTTAATATTCATCGGACCACATACATTAGTATGTATGATTTCCAACAAATCTGTTCCTCGCTCCATTGTTCCGGAGAACGGAGTTTTAGTCATCTTGCCCATGAGGCATGGTTCGCAAGCATCAAGTGATTCATAATCAAGTGATTCCAAAAGCCCATCAGCATGGAGTTTCTTCATGCACTTTACCAATATGACCTAAACGGCAGTGGCACAAATAAGTTGCACTCTCATTATTAACTTTGCATCTTTTGGTTTCAATATTATGAATATGTGTATCACTACTATCGAGATCCAACAAATCATTTTCGTTGGTGTGTAATCATATAAGGTTTTATTCATGTAAACAGAACAACAATTTATTCTCTTACTTAAATGAATAACCGTATTGCAATAAACATGATCAACTCATATTCATGCTCAACACCAAGTAACACTTATTTAGGTTCCACACTAATCCCGAAAGTATAGGGAGTGTGCGATGATGATCATATCAATCTTGGAACCACTTCCAACTCTCATCGTCACTTCACCCTTAAGTAGTCTCTGTTCATTCTGCAACTCCCGTTTCGAGTAACTAATCTTAGCAACTGAACTAGTACCAAATACTGAGGGGTTGCTATGAACACTAGTAAAGTACACATCAATAACATGTATATCAAATATACCTTTGTTTACTTTGCCATCCTTTCTTATCCACCAAATACTTGGGGTAGTTCCGCTTCTAGTGATCAATCCCTTTGCAGTAGAAGCACTTAGTCTCAGGCTTAGGACCATACTTGGGTTTCTTCACTTGATCAGCAACTTGCTTGCCGTTCTTCTTGAAGTTCCCCTTCTTCCTTTTGCCCTTTTCTTGAAACTAGTGGTCTTGTCTACCATCAACACTTGATGTTTTTCTTGATTTCTACCTTCGTCGATTTTAGCATCATGAAGAGCTTGGGAATCGTTTCCGTTATCCCTTGCATATTATAGTTCATCACGAAGTTCTACTAACTTGTTGATGGTGACTAGAGAATTCTGTCAATCACTATTTTATCTAGAAGATTAACTCCCACTTGATTCAAGCGATTGTAGTACCCAGACAATCTGAGCACATGCTCACTAGTTGAGCGATTCTCCTCCATCTTTTAGCTATAGAACTTGTTGGAGACTTCATATCTCTCAACTTGGGTATTTGCTTGAAGTATTAACTTCAACTCCTGGAACATCTCATATGGTCCATGACGTTCAAAACGTCTTTGAAGTCCCGATTCTAAGCCGTTAAGCATGGTGCATTAAACTATCAAGTAGTCATCATATTGAGCTAGCCAAACATTCATAACGTCTGCATCTGCTCCTGCAATAGGTCTGTCACCTAATGGTGCATCAATGACATAATTCTTCTATGCAGCAATGAGGATAAACCTCAGATCACGGATCCAGTTCGCATCATTGCTACTAACATCTTTCAACACAATTTTCTCCAGGAACATATCAAAATAAACATATGAAAGCAACAACCTGAGCTATTGATCTACAACATAGATATGCTAATACTACCAGGACTAAGTTCATGATAAATTAAAGTTCAATTAATCATATTACTTAAGAACTCCCACTTAGATAGACATCCCTCTAATCCTCTAAGTGATCACGTGATCCAAATCAACTAAACCATGTCCGATCATCACGTGAGATGGAGTAGTTTTCAATGGTGAACATCACTATGTTGATCATATCTACTATATGATTCACGCTCGACCTTTCGGTCTCCGTGTTCTGAGGCCATATCTGTATATGCTAGGCTCGTCAAGTTTAACCTGAGTATTCCGCGTGTGCAACTGTTTTGTACCCGTTGCATTTGAACGTAGAGCCTATCACACCCGATCATCATGTGGTGTATCAGCACGAAGAACTTTCGCAATGGTGCATACTCAGGGAGAACACTTCTTTATAATTAGTGAGAGATCATCTTAAAATGCTACCGTCAAACTAAGCAAAATAAGATGTATAAAAGATAAACATCATATGCAATCAAAATATGTGACATGATATGGCCATCATCATCTTGCGCCTTTGGTCTCCATCTCCAAAGTACTTTCATGATCTCTATCATCACCGGCATGACACCATGATCTCCATCATCTTGATCTATATCAATGTGTCGTCACGTGGTCGTCTCGCCAGCAATTGCTCTTGCAACTATTGCTATCGCATAGCGATAAAGTAAAGCGATTATTGGGCGCTTGCATCTTATTCAATAGAGAGACAACCATAAGGATTTTTCCAGTTGCCGATAACTTCAACAAAACATGATCATCTCATACAACAACTTATATCTCATCACGTCTTGACCATATCACATCACAACATGCCCTGCAAAAACAAGTTAGACGTCCTCTACTTTGTTGTTGCAAGTTTTACGTGGCTGCTACGGGCTTAGCAAGAACCGTTCTTACCTACGCATCCAAAACCACAACGATAGTTTGTCAAGTTGGTGCTGTTTTAACCTTCGCAAGGACCAGGCGTAGCCACACTCGGTTCAACTAAAGTTGGAGAAACTGACACCCGCCAGCAACTTGTGTGCAAAGCACGTCGGTAGAACCAGTCTCGCGTAAGCGTACGCGTAATGTCGGTCCGGGCCGCTTCATCCAGCAATACCGCCGAACCAAAGTATGACATGCTGGTAAGCAGTATGACTTATATCGCCCACAACTCACTTGTGTTCTACTCGTGCATATGACATCTACGCATAAAACCTAGGCTCGGATGCCACAGTTGGGGAACGTAGTAATTTCCAAAAAAATTCCTACGCACACGCAAGATCATGGTGATGCATAGCAATGAGAGGGGAGAGTGTTGTCTACGTACCCTCGTAGACCGATAGCGGAAGCGTTATGACAACGCGGTTGATGTAGTCGTACGTCTTCATGGCCCAACCGATCAAGCACCGAAACTACGGCACCTCCGAGTTCTAGCACACGTTCAGCTCGATGACGATCCCCGGACTCCGATCCAGCAAAGTGTCAGGGAAGAGTTCCGTCAGCACGATGGCGTGGTGACGATCTTGATGTTCTACCATCGCAGGGCTTCGCCTAAGCACCGCTACAATATTATCGAGTATTATGGTGGAGGGGGGCACCGCACACGGCTAAGAGAACGATCACGAAGATCAACTTGTGTCTATGGGGTGCCCCTTGCCCCCGTATATAAAGGAGTGGAGGAGGGGAGGGCCGGCCCCCTCTATGGCGCGCCCTAGGGGAGTCCTACTCCCACCGGGAGTAGGATTCCCCCCTTTCCTAGTAGAACTAGGAGTCCTTCCAAGTAGTAGGAGTAGGAGACAAGGAAGGGGAAGAGGGAAGAGAAGGAAGGAGGGGGCGCCCCCCTCCCCCTAGTCCAATTCGGACTAGTCAATGGGGGGGGGGCGCGGCCTGCCTCTCCCTCTCCCCTAAAGCCCAATAAGGCCCATATACTTCTTCCCCCGTATTCCCGTAACTCCCCGGTACTCCGAAAAATACCCGAACCACTCGAAACCTTTCCGATGTCCGAATATAGTCGTCCAATATATTGAACTTTACGTCTCGACCATTTTGAGACTCCTCGTCATGTCCCCGATCTCATCCGGGACTCCGAACTCCTTCGGTACATCGAAACTCATAAACTCATAATATAACTTTCATCGAAACCTTAAGCGTGCGGACCCTACGGGTTCGAGAACAGTGTAGACATGATCGAGACACGTCTCCGGTCAATAACCAATAGCGGAACCTGGATGCTCATATTGGCTCCCACATATTCTACAAAGATCTTTATCGGTCAGACCACATAACAACATACGTTGTTCCCTTTGTCATCGGTATGTTACTTGCCCGAGATTCGATAGTCGGTATCTCAATACCTAGTTCAATCTCGTTACCGGCAAGTCTCTTTACTCGTTCCGTAATACATCTTCTCGCAACTAACTCATTAGTTGCAATGCTTGCAAGGCTTATGTGATGTGCATTACCGAGAGGGCCCAGAGATACCTCTCCGACAATCAGAGTGACAAATCCTTATCTCGAAATACGCCAACCCAACATGTACCTTTGGAGACACCTGTAGAGCTTCTTTATAATCACCCAGTTACATTGTGACGTTTGGTAGCACACAAAGTGTTCCTCCGGTAAACGAGAGTTGCATAATCTCATAGTCATAGGAACATGTATAAGTCATGAAGAAAGCAATAGAAACATACTAAACGATCGAGTGCTAAGCTAACGGAATGGGTCAAGTCAATCACATCATTCTCCTAATGATGTGATCCTGTTAATCAAATGACAACACATGTCGATGGTTAGGAAACATAACCATCTTCAATTAACAAGCTAGTCAAGTAGAGGCATACTAGTGACGTTTAGTTTGTCTATGTATTCAAACAAGTATTATGTTTCCGGTTAATACAATTCTAGCATGAATAATAAAAATTTATCTTGATATAAGGAAATAAAATAATAACTTTATTATTGCCTCTAGGGCATATTTCCTTCACACAGCACCCAGGATGATGACTGATCGTGAGTTACTCCTCAGTCTTCATCAGAAGGTTGATCGCAATCATAAATGGGACAAGCATCATTTTGGTTCAATTCTTCACAACATGACCTCAACACACAATGCAGTGAAGAAAAACCAATACTACCTCCATGAAACCTTCAACCATACCTGGGTTGTTCTGTCTCATGTCTACAGCGCTGAAGATCTGAAGAAAATGGGTCTCAAGGAAGAATTTGACTGGTTTGCACCTCCTCCGAAGAAATACAAGAAGGTCATGGTTCCTTCTTTGGTGGCCAGCTCCTATTCTTCATCGCGTGACATTGATGAGCATGAAGACTTGGACGACACAGCGGCAGGCCCTACTACAATAACCGACCCCAACAACGCTTGCGCTCCTTCATCAACTTGATTGTCTTTAGGGGCGTTAGTTCTCAGTTTTGATCCTTTTGGTCATTCGATGACAAAGGGGGAGAAATTTGAGTTAGTCTTCAAGCGGGTCTACTATATGGGCGTTTTTTTGCTAAGTTACAACTCTCGTTCTTCTGATACTTTTATTGGATCGAGTTGTAAACTTAAACCCGATGGTGGTCTGATAATTCTGCTACGTTATTCTGCATGCTTATTCCTCGTTAATATTATTGCACGCATGCTGAATTACATCAGTCACCATATTTCATCATGCATTTCAAATTCTTCAAATTATATGTCAAATGTGTGTATGAATTACAAGATATAGGGGGAGATCTCCATGATTCAACTCTTCAAGTGTGGATTGCTTCAAAAGCAAATTCCTCACTATGCACATCTTCAGGGGGAGTTCTTCTATATCTTGCAATCAAATTCCTCAATATCAGTATTTACGCTTCATATGTTTATCCCCGTTGAAAACTTAACCTATATTGTCATCAATCACCAAAAAGGGGGAGATTGTAAGTGCATCTAGTGGCCCTTAGTGATTTTGGTGTATTGAAGACTTATAGGTTAAGGATCTAATGTGTTTATGAGTGTACACAGGTCTATAAGTCTATGAGGAGTTTGATATTTATAGAGAAAGTCGACCCCTAAAAATGAAGTTCTTCAACTGAAGACTTTGGTATTCTCAAGACTTTAAAAGTGAACAAATTGGTGTGACCTTGAAGACTTGGTTTTCATTCGAGGAACATGAAGCGTGAAGACTTTTGTTTTCGTAGTTTCATTTTATCTTTATTGAGTCATAGGAAATGCCGTACTGTTAAAGGGGGTCGAGGAAATACTAAGGAAAAGTTTCCAAGTGATGCTCAACTCAAAATCCTACACCTACCAATCCCTTCGAGTGAAGCCTTTGGAAATCTCATACAGTTCAGTCATATTCTTCAGTGACAGAGACGAAGTTCTTCTGGTCTCTGAGGAATTTGTTCTGACTGAGGAGTTAGGAATTCGCCAGTGCGGATTGCCTACACAGTGAGGAACATGATAGCCCTGAGGAATTTGAACCTCAAATTTCCGACCGTTGTTGTGCTGCGCGCCAGCTGTCCCAAAATATCTTATCCACCTAACGGTCATATCATTGAAGGGCATTTATGTCTTATCATGTCAGGCTGCTCCCTAGGCTATAAATAGTCGCCCCCTACAACCACTAGCTGGTTGGCTGCTCCGCGAGAAACTGACACTTGTCATTTGACAGCATCCCATCCTTCGAGGAATTTTGAGCGAAAATGATCAAGTGAGGAAAATCCAAAACCCAAACCCAAACACCTACAAACCCAAAGTGATTGAGCATCACTGAATAGATTGATCCTGTGTGGATCCGACGCTTGTTACCTTTGAAGACTGTGCTTCTTCTAGACGGTTAGGCGTCATGGTCTAGAGTGATGCGGAGCATCCCATGATCATCCCCATCGACCTACAACCGTCTCATCAAGAGCCAAGAGGACCCATGACACCAGCACGAGCTAGAGCTCTCGAGAACGAGGTGACTTCTTTCCTTAGTGATATCACATATGATCCACTCGAGACATGGCTACTACCTAAATCCGATATGCTATGCATGATCAGGTGTCAAGAGGAGCATCCCGGAGATGTACGTGAAGACGGACAAGCCGCCAAGTCCACGGATGAAGAAGACCACCAGAAGGAGGCGAAGAGCTACAGGGCCCGGACATCCGGCCCCCAAACCCGGACAACCGGCCCCCCAAGAACCCCCGGAATCTGGCCCCGATGACCCAGGACACCCGTAGGTTGGCCACTTTGGCCCGGACATCCGGCCGCCAGCCCGGACATCCGGCCTCCCGCGACGCCCCCGACATCCGGCCCCAGCCCGGATATCCGGACCCCGCTATCCAGAGGACCCCGAGATCTGCCCCGCCAGCCCGGACATTCGGCCCCACAGCCCGGACATCCGGCTCCTCCTGAAACCCCGGACATCCGGCCCGACGCCCCGACGTCCGACCTCACCTGCGTGTTAACAGTGAAGGGCCGAAGCCCATGTACCCTTTCGACCCCGTAGACTATATATACTCCATCCCCTTCCTCTTTCTAGGGTTAGCATTGATTTAGCTCATATGTGAGATAGAGCTTCGCTCATCCATACCGGATCTTCTCCTCGAGAGTGACCGCGGCCCCTCTACGGAGAAGATCCTCGTGGATTCAAGACCTCCTCACGGAGAAGACCCCATCAAGACCTCCTATACGGAGAAGAACCGATTACTTTGTATCGTCCTTTGTTGACCTTGGATCATCGTGTATCTCTTTGTGTTCATCGATCTAGCACATGTGTGATCTATTTCTTGTTGGTTGAGTGTTTCTCTCGTGTTTTCCCCTCCGTTCTTCCCCGTGTTCGTCGTGTTCCTCGAGGGATCTCGCTCCTTTCATGAAAGATCGGCCATCCCGGGTTTCACCCCGTATCATCTTGGTATCACGAGCCACGTTGATCACGATTTCAGAGCCCCCTCTTTTTTGTTTTCTAGCTTGATTTTGTTGATTTCGTCCTAATTTCGAAAATCCCCACCAAAAATAGCCCCCAAATTTTTTTGTGATTTGTTGGTGTGATGAAGTTTTGTTGGATTTGATCCACGGATTTCGTGTGTTGCAGGTAGATCTAGCATTCCCCCATGTTTTTCCACAATTTCCATCCACATAATCGTCCCAATTTTGCCCGAATTTGACCTCTCCACGCGGTGTTCTTCGATTTCGTCCACGGATCCTGAGCCCGGACATCCGGCCCGAACAGCCCGGACATCCGGCAGCCCGGACATCCGGCCATCACCCCCGGACATTCGGCCCCTGGCAGCAAAACCACCATTCCACCATCCTTTTCCCGACCAACTTTCGCCAAATTTTGTCCCGGTGCCACATACACTTCCGCATAACTCCACCACTTCCGCATAGCACCACCATAGCCTTTCCCGCTACCAACTCCGACAATTTTGCCAAATTTTGCTTTGAGAATTTGAGTTGTGGTTTCCGTGTCCTTTTGTGTTTCGGCTATCTAGGTACGGTTCAACATCAACATCACCACCGCTCATCTTCGCCAAGAACTACTACGAACGGCTACATCAACATCACTTTGGTATCACCTTCACCTTGGATATCAACTTTGTATCGTGATATCATCATACACTTTTGCGATTGCATTGTTAACCCCATGGCCTTACTTTTGCGTCACTTACCCATCGAGACTAGCCCTTGAGTATTGCCGGCAACGTGACTTGTGCACATTAGTGTTCATACTTCCCATAGCATACATACTATCATCGTGTTGCATATCTCGGCATCATCACTTGTGTCACAAAGTTGTTGTCGCATACACAATTGCTATCTTGGTTCGTGAAGCATTGCATGAGAAAAGAGCTCAAACATCAAAGAGCCAAACAAGATTTTAAGCAAAAGAGGAAAGATAAGAAAAGAGCTTATAAACAAGAACCATAACATCATACAACATTAAGATGGTCATACTCGATCATCTTGGATCAACGCATAGGAACATCATACATATAGCATACGTGGGATAGAAGTCATTGCATTTTTGCTTAGTAGGTTGTGCACAAGTTCGTATCCGCCTATTGTGCAATCGTGCTAGCGTCTCTCTAGTGTTGTGCAACAAGAGCATCTTGGTGAATTCCACATTTTGGCTCATCCTTGGTTGCATAACCCCATCTTATTTATTTGCGTGTGTGTTTCCGTGTTACCATATCTTACTATTGGTCTACTTGTTGCATTTGCAAATTTGTGAATCTCTTCCAACATTATTGAGTCTCACTTACAATTGCATCAAATTTTGTGCCACCATCCTAACCGAGCTCCACCATAAGCTTTTACTTGTGTAGGTGCGAGAACCAACAAGAATTGGTACCAATTGTGCTATTTCCTTGCTACACATATGAGTCATCTTTGATCCTTTGTCAACATCGGTCAAGGTACATTGGATATTGGTTCTTCCCTTTCTCCCACTCACATGTCTTTGTTTGAAATGATTGATAGGCCAAGTACTTCTACCAACCCCCTCTTATTGGAGCAAGATGACGACATGTCTTCCTTCGTCACCAAGAATCAACTATTTGGTGCACAACGGGCTTTGCATCAAGGACAACTTGCTTTGGGCGACCGCATCGACAATCTCGCCACCGACCTACGACAATCCGAGAATCGTACAAGGGATTACTTCGACAACAAGCTCGACGAACACAAGAACGAGAATGACGCAAGAATGGATGAGATTCGTGCTTCGTTGCTTCGTTCGTCTCCTTCGACTTCGTCAAGAAGGAGCCGCTCAAGTCGACACTCCGACGACACCATCTCCGGTTCAAGTACACCGACATCGAACACTCTTCGTCGTGTCGTGCGTCAAGATCGTCAAGCGAATTGCAATCCTCTACACAACGACTCTCAAGAGCATCGACATCGCCAAAACCAAGCCGCTTTCGCACAAGCACAAGAACGGCAACGGCAACGACAACAAGAACAAGAGGAGCGAGCGCGACAACATCAAGATGCACAAGACGCCGAGGCGGAACGCCAAGAACAACAGCTCCGTGAAGCTCAAGCACTTGAGGCGCAATGTGCACTCCGTGATTCAAGTCGTGCCGTAGCCGATAGAGGCCGACAAGCTCGTCTCCAACAAGAAGCACTTCGCGATGTAGCTCAAGAATGAATTTACCAAGACCACGTGCATCGACAAGCTCCTCGTCAAGAAAGACAAGTTTCTCCTCAAGCAAGACAAGAACGTCAAATCAATCGAGAACAAGAAGACAATGGACACAATCATCGCCAAGAGCAACATGAGGTTGACAACCCTCTTCAACAAGAGCAACATGAGGTCGACAATCCTCCTCGTCAAGAGCGACTTGACAATGTCAATCCTCAACGACATGGGCGTCACCATCCCCGACCCCAACACAATGAAGAGCAACGTTATGGCAAGCTAAAGTTCACCATGCCCAAGTTCAACGGAAGCAATGACCCCGAGGAGTACATCTCATGGGCATTGAAGGTTGACAAAATCTTCCGCTTGCACAACTACGAAGAAGAGAAGAAGATCGCAATCGCATCCCTTGAATTCCAAGACTACGTCCTCATTTGGTGGGAACAAATCATTGAGCACCGAGCGGCAAGAGGTGAACCACCCATCACCACTTGGAGACAAATGAAGGATGTCATGAGAGCACGATTCGTGCCAAACTACTACAACCGCGACCTCTTCAAGAAACTTCAACAACTCAAACAAGAAACCAAGAGCGTTGAAGAGTACTACAAGGAAATGGAGATTGCCATGATACGAGCCAACGTCAAGGAAGATGATGAGCAAACTATGGCACGATTCTTGAATGGACTCAATCATCCTATCAAGAAGATCGCCGACTTCCAACCATACTCGAACCTCATCGAGTTAGTGCACTAAGCTACCAAAGCGGAACGGCAAGTACAAGACGACTTCAAGTACGCCAAGTTCTCATCCAAGTCCTGTGGCCTCTCCAACAATCAAGCTTCAACAACTCCAA
This sequence comes from Aegilops umbellulata, assembly GCA_032464435.1. Classification (NCBI taxonomy): domain Eukaryota; kingdom Viridiplantae; phylum Streptophyta; class Magnoliopsida; order Poales; family Poaceae; genus Aegilops; species Aegilops umbellulata. Next base: position 89,448,649 of record CP136055.1, read on the forward strand.
CACCTTCTACCTCAACCAAGCCTTCTACAACCAACGGCGACAAGTCAAGTTACAAGAAAGCTTCGACAAGCTCAAGTCGTCCTCCTACTACAAGCAATTTCAAGAAAGCTTCATCATCATCTACTCCACCCGATGAGACCGTCAAGACAAGTTCTATCGAATGCTTCACATGCGGAGGCCGAGGCCATAAGTCCTTCGAGTGCACAAACAAGCGCACCATGATCCTCAATGACGACGGAACCTATGACTCCATGAGCGAAGGAGAAACGGAAGCTCTCGAGCAAGTGGCCATGCACCGACAAGTGAACAATGAAGATGAAGATGACCAAGTCTTTTGCGATGAAGATTCAAGTCCCGCACTTGTCGTCTCCAAGGTCTTGACTCTTCAACATCAACAAGACGAAGATCAAAGATGCCATATCTTTCACACAAAGGCCGGCATCAATGGACGCTCCGTCAAGGTCATCATCGATGGAGGTAGTTGCCACAACTTAGCAAGTGAAGAACTTTGCTCCAAGCTCCAATTGGTCAAGATGAAGCACCCTCACCCCTACAAGGTTCAATGGCTAAGCGACACCGGCACCATACAAGTCGAGCATAGAGTACAAGTCTCTTTCAAGATCGGCGCCTATGAAGACACATTGGAATGTGATGTCCTCCCGATGACCGTTTGCCACCTCCTCCTTGGACGGCCATGGCAATTTGACCGAGGTGTCATTCACAATGGGCGTATAAACCAATATAGCTTCAAGATGAAACTGAAAGAGTTTGTGCTACGTCCTATGTCTCCAAGCCAAGTGCTCGCCGACAAGCAAGCCACCCATCATGGAGAGAATAGTGAGAGAGCGAACCACCAAAAAGAGAGTGAGCGCCACAAGCCCAAATTGAGTGCCTCCACGATGAGCGACAAGAAAAACTTAGTTCTCTTTGCCACCAAACATGAGATGAGAGAAGTGTGTGAGAACCCATCAAGTGTCCTACACTATGTCCTATTGTGCAAGGGCGAGGTCACAAAAACTAATAACTCTCACGATCTACCTTTGGTGTTATCTTCTCTATTGCAAGAATTTAAAGATGTTTTCCCCGATGAGCTACCTCCGGGTCTACCTCCACTACAAGGCATTGAGCACCGAATCGATCTCATCCCCGGAGCGCCGCTTCCCAACAAAGCACCATACATTTCAACCCCGGAGAAACCAAAGAAATACAAAGACAAGTAAAGCATCTCATAGACCATGGACATGTGCGTGAAAGTTTGAGTCCTTGTGCCGTACCGGTCATTCTTGTGCCAAAACGTGACGGTAGCTTTCGCATGTGCTCTGATTGTAGACCTATAAATGCTATCACCATTAGATATAGGTACCCCATTCCACGCCTTGATGATATGCTTGATGAACTTAGCGGCGCCACTATCTTTTCCAAATTTGATCTTAAAAGTGGTTACTATCAAATCCGCATACAAGAGGGTGATGAATGGAAATCCGCTTTCAAAACAAAGTTCGGTCTCTATGAGTGGCTAGTCATGCCTATGGGTTTATCGGAAGCACCCGGTACTTTCATGCGTCTTATGCATTACGTCTTTCGTCCTTACATTGGTGAATTTGTTGTTGTCTACTTTGATGATATACTTGTGTTTAGCAAATCTCTCAAAGAGCATGTCACCCACCTTCGCACCGTGCTACAAACTCTTCGAAAAGAGCAACTTTATGCTAATATGGAAAAATGCCTATTTGGTGTTGACAAGCTTGTTTTCTTGGGTTTCGTAGTTTCGTCTAAGGGTGTTCATGTTGATGAATCTAAGATAAATGCTATTAAAACTTGGCCCCAACCAACCAATTTGCAACAAGTGTGTAGTTTTCTTGGTTTAGCCGGTTTCTACCGTAGATTTGTGAAGGATTTCAGCACCATTGCCTCACCTTTGCATGCTTTGAGTAAGAAAAATGCACCGTTTGTTTGGGGAACATCTCAAGATATTGCTTTCAATGAGCTTAAGAATTTGCTTACTCATGCCCCCGTGCTTGCATTACCCAACTTTGACAAACCTTTTGAAATTCATTGCGATGCTAGTGGTAATGGCATAGGAGGTGTGTTAACGCAAGAAAAGCGCCCCATTGCATACTTTAGTGAGAAACTCTCCGGAGCGCAACTCAATTACCCCATCTATGACAAAGAGCTATATGATTTAGTGCGAGTTTTGCATGAATGGGAACATTACCTTCGTCCACATGAATTCATCATCCATACCGATCATGAAACACTTAAATACCTTAAGGGTCAAACTAAGTTGAACAAGCGTCATGCTAAATGGAGTGAATTTATTGAATCATTTCCTTATGTCATCAAGTACATTAAGGGTAAGGAAAATGTTGTGGCGGATGCGCCTTCCCGTATATGCATGCTTGTCACTACTCTTGAGTTGAATGTCATTGGTTTTGAGCATATAAAAGAATTGTATGAACATGATCCTACATTTGCAATACCCTATGCCAAGTGTTTGATGCATACTTCTTGGGAGCGATACTACATCAAAGATGGATATCTTATGAGAGCTAACAAACTTTGCATCCCCGAGTCCTCTTTGCGTTTGATGCTTTTGCAGGAATCTCATGGTGGTGGACTCATGGGACACTTTGGACGCGACAAGACATTTGCCACGCTCTCCAAGAATTACTTTTGGCCCAAGATGCATCACGACGTCAAACGCTTCACCAACCGGTGTTCTACATGTCGCAAAGCTAAGTCCAAAGCACAATCTCATGGCCTTTATATGCCACTTCCATTTCCATATCAACCATGGGAAGATATTAGCATGGACTTTGTGCTTGGTTTGCCTAGAACTCGAAATGGCAAAGATTCCATTTTGCTTGTTGTGGACCGTTTCTCCAAAATGGCTCATTTCATTCCTTGCAACAAGATAGACGATGCTTCACATATTGCAAACTTGTTTTGTAGGGAAATCTTGTGCCTTCATGGAGTGCCAAAGACGATTGTCTCGGACCGTGACATCAAGTTCTTGAGTTACTTTTGGAAGACCTTGTGCGCCAAGCTCGGAATCAAGCTTCTCTTCTCTTCGACATACCATCCACAAACCGACGGCCAAACGGAGGTGACCAACCGTATGCTCTCCACCCTACTACGCGTGTTGATAAAGAACAACATCAAGGAGTGGGAAGAATGCCTACCCACCGCCGAGTACGCCTACAACCGAGCAAGACATTCGACTACCGGTAAGTCCCCCTTCGAGGTCGTCTATGGCTTCAACCCATTGTCCCCATTGGACATTCTACCTCTTCCGCTTCAAGAGCGCACAAACTTGGACGCGAGTGCCCGAGCCATCTTCCTCAAAAAGATGCAAGAAGATACAAGGAACAACATCAAGCGCCAAGTACAACGACTCACGACCAAGCTCAACGTCAACAAGCAACCCATGATGTTCCATGTTGGGGATCTTGTGTGGCTACACCTTCGCAAGGATCGCTTCCCCAATGAACGCAAGTCCAAGCTACTACCCCGAGCGGATGGACCTTTCAAGGTGCTTGCACGCTACAACAACAATGCATACAAGATCGACATCCCACGCGACAAGTACTCCGTGAGCGACATCTTCAACATCAAAGATCTCTCCCCATACCATGGTGATGAGGATTTCGATCCGAGGTCGGATCTTTCCCAAGGGAGGGGAGATGATGCGGAGCATCCCACGGTCATCCCCATGGACCTACAACCGTCTCATCAAGAGCCAAGAGGACCCATGACACCAGCACGAGCTAGAGCTCTCGAGAACGAGGTGACTTCTTTCCTTAGTGATATCACATATGATCCACTCGAGACATGGCTACTACCTAAATCCGATATGCTATGCATGATCAGGTGTCAAGAGGAGCATCCCGAAGATGTACGTGAAGACGGACAAGCGGCCAAGTCCACGGATGAAGAAGACCACCGGAAGGAGGCGAAGAAGGCTACAGGGCCCGGACATCCGGCCACCAAACCCGGACATCCGGCCCCCCAGGAACCCCCGGACATCCGGCCCCTCCAGCCCGGATATCCGACCCCGACGACCCAGGACACCCGTAGGTTGCCACTTTGGCCCGGACATCCGGCCGCCAGCCCGCGACGCCCCGGACATCCGGCCCCAGCCCGGATATCCGGACCCCGCTATCCAGAGGACCCCGAGATCTGCCCCACCAGCCCGGACATCCGGCTCCTCCTGAAACCCCGGACATCTGGCCCGACGCCCGGACGTCCGGCCTCACCTGCGCGTGAACAGTGAAGGGCCGAAGCCCATGTACCCTTTCGACCCCGTAGACTATATATACTCCATCCCCTTCCTCTTTCTAGGGTTAGCGTTGATTTAGCTCATATGTGAGATAGAGCTTCGCTCATCCATACTGGATCGTCTCCTCGAGAGTGACCGCGGCCCCTCTACGGAGAAGATCCTCGTGGATTCAAGACCTCCTCACGGACAAGACCCCATCAAGACCTCCTATACAGAGAAGAACCGGTTACTTTGTATCGTCCTTTGTTGACCTTGGATCATCGTGTATCTCTTTGTGTTCATCGATCTAGCACATGTGTGATCTATTTCTTGTTGGTTGAGTGTTTCTCTCGTGTTTTCCCCTCCGTTCTTCCCCATGTTCGTCGTGTTCCTCGAGGGATCTCGCTCCTTTCGTGAAAGATCGGCCATCCCGGGTTTCACCCCGTATCATAGAGCATCCAAGAGGAATTGTGGATCGCCGAGTGACCGAGTTTGTGAAGGTTCAGAAGTTACCTGAAGACTTACCACGAGTGATTGGGTGAGGTCTGTGTGACCTTAGCTCAAGGAGAATACGGTGAGGACTGTGTGTCCTCAGGTTTAAATACCTAGCCGCTCCAAGCAGATGTACAACTGAGACAACAGTTGGAACTGGTCTACCAAATCATTGTCTTCACCAAACCAACTGGTTCTATTTCCTCAACACTTTCATTTCCTCATTACTGTGTTGTGTGTTTGTTCATATCTGTGTTTGAAGACTTTGACTGAAGACTTTCTCAATTTCCTCAGTTCAATTTCTTCAGTCTGTTTGTCTTCATCTTGTGCTATCCTGTGATTACGCTTTCTGTACTCTGTGCATGTCTTCATTTCATCATAATGACTATGCTAGTCTTCTGTTATGTTTACTTCTAAGTACTTATTCCACTGCAAGTAGTTCTTCGCTAATGAATTTCCTCACTAGCAAATTCCTCAGTGAAGAATTCATAAAAATCGCCTATTCACCCCTCCTCTAGTCGATATAACGCACTTTCATGTACACAAGCTCGCGCGGGTTCGCGGAGACCTCACTGACGCCCGCGGCTTCCAGTTCTGAGATAGTGCTCAGCTACCAGCCCGTCAATGCTACGGGGATGGTCTCTGGCGCGGGCGCAGGGATGGGAGCTGGGACGGGAGCGGGGCAGCAACCACCGTGGCCAGATTTTTATGGGCCATGTCCATGAGGCCCAATTCCTCCTTATTTTCTATCTCCTCCGGCTCGGAGTCGACTTCACCAAACTTGAAGACTAGTGGCAGATGATCATTCTGCGCCATGGCGGTGGTGGTCTGCGGGCGGGAGGGGAATGGGAGGCGAATAGTAAGGCCACCCATATTAAACAGCGGCTCGGGCGCCATTAATGGTGAGGAAGGCGGGCGGCCAAAAGTCAAAGGGCTCGCTTCCCAGTGAGGCTGTGCAGCGTGCAGCTGACACGCTTCCTGGTGAGCTTGCGCATTGGAGGACAGCTTGCACGCCTCTCGGTCAGCCTGCGCACGGGACTGCGCTCGCACGCCCCCCGTTCAGTCAAGGTCAAGTAGCTGTCTGCACGACACCTCCTACAGCCATTAAAACCAAGACACGTGGCATCACGTGAATGGTTAACATAACGAACACGTTTTGAATTATACAAACGTTTGAGATATTAAAGTGGCAGCTATTTTTTCAAAATGCCTTTGTTGGCTGTCATTATTCGAGTGCGCCTTCTCTCAAAATGGACACGAAAAATACCACATCATGTCGGGTGCCATTCCCTGATAGCATGCCAAGTTTCATGAATTTCAAACAAGTTTTGGATTTACTAGAATTTAAAAACCAGGCATCTCAATGTTTTGTCGGCAATCAACGGTGCCCTGGTGTTTGAAATTCATTCCCATTTCTTGCATGGGACCTAAGCATGCACCCAAGGACACATATTTGATTTTTCAACCAATTTATATGCACTGGAGCATGTGCATGTAGTTCAAATTTGAATTATGCACATAAAATGCCTATAAAACCCAGTTAATGTATAAAAAAAGGCCAAACAAACACCGAAAAATTCATTCGCATTTCTTCCATAGGACCTAAGCATGCACTAAAGGACACAGATTTGATTTTTCTACCAATTTGTGTGCACCGGAGCATGTGCATGTAGTTTAATTTTGAATCGTGCACCTGAAATGGCTAGAAAACCAGTTTAATGTATGAAATGTCCAAACGAGCCCTGAATAATTCCAATTCTTACAGTTGCATGTTCACTGCAGATAAAAGGTCTAGCAATTCAAACACTGTCCATTGCCACTCTGACCCCATTTTGTAATTCAAATCAAGTAGATCCCACACAGTTTATTCTCACCAACCGTGTGAAATGTAGTACACAATATCTTGGAGCACCGTTGGTGTATAGTACACCTATGGCTTACGCGAGAAGGTGCGTCGGCCACAGTCCACATCTGGCGTGTCAAGCACAGTAGCTCGCTCCCACAAAACTCCCACCTCTGCATCCCTCGCAATCTCGAAAGTATCTACCGCCTGGAAGGGTTAAATGTTTAATAGCACACGATTAGTATGGGCAGACCGTGTGCGATGTCTGTTACTCCCGCTCTGCTTTAGTCCCTTGTTTCAAATTTTCAGTAGCCCCGGCATTTTACTCCCGCCTCTGCATCCCTCGCAATCTCAAAAATATCTGCTCGCCCTTGATCCAAAATTTCAGTAGCACCGCCTTGTTACACCCGCCTAATAAAATATTCAATTGCCGCAGTATTTCCTCAAACACAACCTCCGCTTACACAGACATGCACAACCCTCGAAACCATTGGTAGGTCACCGCCATCGCCGGGCCTCCATCCTCAACCTCTTCCTGTGTGCCAGGGAGCTCGAGTAGCCAATGGCCAAAAAGAGGTTTATCGCGGCCTTTTTGCCCGACGCCGGCAAGGTGGCCACCGAGGTGTACCCATCGTCCTCTGCGGGCCTGATTCGCCATCACCGATCCCCCGATCCGCCCGCCGCCGCGCCCCTACGCTGGTTCGAGGACTTCCCCGTCCTCCCCCGGACCCGGCAGCCGACGAAGTCCTACCTCGGGGTCTGACAGCGGCGGTGGGGGACGTGGGTCGCCGAGTTTATAGATCGAGAGACCCACACCCGCCGGTGGCTCGGTGGATTCCACATGTCCGAGCTCAAGGCCATGGAGTACGACCGCTGGCAGGTCCGCTACCACGGCACGGCGGCTAGGCTCAATTTCCCCTTTGGCACACGTCTGGTCCACCTCGTTCCGCTGGAGCCAGGGATGGTGAGCTCGGCTATGGCGCGGGAGGACCGTGAGGCGTGGGAGCGTCTCGAGGCCGAGGCCGCCGACGAGGCCTACATGCAAGAGCTTCGCCGGCAGCACCCGGAGCTCGTGGAGGCGGAGCGGGCGATCTTTGCCGGCGCGGAGGGCGGCAAGGTTATCGCTCTCTCCTCCGATGACGAGGTTGAAGGCGGCGAGGACGGCAACGCGGAGGGTGGCGAGGTTATCGCGCTCTCCTCTGATGACGAAGTCGAAGGCGGCGGCGACAGCGGCGCGGAGGGTGTCGAGGTGGGCCTCGAGGACGAGGAGATCGACGTCGACGAGTGGAGGAGTGACTTCCCCAACGACCCCGACGACGGTACTGGCCCAGACCCGGCTTGCGGCACACCGTACATGACGAGGAAGGATTGGCTCGACCTCTACTTCGACTGAAAGTAGCTTAGCTTAGTTTAAATTTATGTTTTATGTTCGGTTATGCAAAACTATCTATGTTTATGTTTGAATGCATGCTACTTTCGGTTGAACCTGCTTTGAACTTGATCAAATTGAAGTTTACAACCTTAAGTTTAGGGGGTCGACTAGAAAAGGCCAAAAATTGCTGGAGTATATATATATATATCCACTAAGGGTTTTAGTCCTTTAACTTTTTAAGGATCGCCTAGAGATGTCCTTATGATTTGTTTATTTCAGTTCTTCACAACGTGATGCTCTATATGTGCAACTATTTGTTGTGCAGTTTAATTTCATCAATAACAGTTTCAAAAATACCACTATGACTTACGATATTTGGTTGTTGTTACGGATATTGCAGTTAACATGCCTTTTCGTTTTCAATTATTGTTTAGCAACATGCATTGTACTGAATGACTAAATATGCAATCCCAGGCTAAATAGCAACAAGGAAGAGTGTTACCTTAATGTTCTGATGATGTCTAGATATACATGTAATAAAATCTTATATAATGGGATGGATGGAGTGTTGTACTACATCATTTTTCAATTGTTGTTTAGCTTCTAATAATAACTTGGTGCTTTTAGGTACATATATCATTGCCAACGATCCACACTTCGACCCTTTCTGCGTATGGGGCAATGAGATATTCATGAACCAGCATCAAGTGAGGAAACTGATAAAGATTGTTACTAAAATGGGTCAAAAGATGTCAATCGAACTATTTGTTTACACTTTATGCAAGACAACAGTGAACTGCAGGATGGTAAGTAAGAACCCTGTAGCCTTCTTTTTACTGCCCGTAATGAGTTGTGTTAGATGACAATATCTGAATCTTTTTTCTTTCGAAGTGGATCCTGAAGCAGTTTACTCAAGATTACCTCTCAAACTACATGATTGGCGTCCGACCATCACAAGGGGTTGGACTAGAGTCCTGCATGCCTTCTGCATCCAGGAGAGCACAATAGGGCCATTTCGCTTCACCTTGTTCAACAACTGGAATGCCTGTCGCCTCTTTCTTTACCATCTCTAATAGTACAAGTATAGAACCCTGGTACATCATTCTTTATTTGGTGCTTCTGTAATTCTTAAACATTTGTACCTGTGAAACGAATAATGCATTTGTTGTTTGAACCTGATGGATATGAATAAAGCTATAGCCTACTTTCAAGTTTAAATTAGGTACAATTTTAAATAGCGGCAATTAAATTAGGGCGAAATTACATTGTGCAGGTCATTACGGCACACACGGTTGGTAAAACACAAACGTTTGCGTTATACACCATAATCAGAGACGGTTCACAGAGAGGAAATGTGTGCAAGCATGCACAAAGTTGCGTTCGCAAAGCGTGTGAGATGTCAGATACTATCACATACGGTGTGGGAAAAATAAATGTGTGTGATTGTCTACCTATCGTACACGGTTTATAATCATGAACAGTTTGTGATGTGCCAGGCATCATAAATCTCCCGTGCCTGGAATCTGCGTAGAATCTGCCAGGAAAGCTCCCGTGCCTAGAATCTGCCTGGTTTTAGGCGGAACCACAAAACTCTGACTGCGATGGCAATGCGAGCATGAACGAGTAGCAAGGATGAAACGTTTGAAATATTCGAGATATCGGAAACGGTTATATAGGTAAAACTGTATGCATCAAGGCTCCCTATCCCCGATGGTTTCTTGGTCGTGTGGGAAGGACCCCCCTATCTCCCACACTCACTTGGCGACGGTTCCAAATGCCGTCGCGGAAAGGGGTTAAAAGCCATTTATTTAGGACCGACGCGCACCAGTGGTCTGTGGTAAACTACTCACACATCGTTGCAAGGGCAGCAAGGTTGATGCAGAAGCCCTCCATGGTCGAATCCCCCTCTGACAGAGTATCGGAAAAGGCCTACAGATGGGATCTCACGAGGACAAAAACTTGCGGAGGCGAAAAAGTATTTTTGGTGTGCCCTCTGGTCTAAGAGGAATATTTGGGTATTTATAGAAGAAGAATTAGGGTTATAGGAGCCATGAGGGGCCCACAAGCTAGGGGGCGCCCCCCCTCCTAGGGCGCGCCCCTGAGCTTGTCGTCGCCTCATGGCCCATCTGTCCTCTCGAAGCTTCCAGGGTGTCTTATGGTCCAAGAAAATCGTCAAAAAGTTTCGTTCCATTTGGACTCCGTTTGGTATTGATTTCCTGTAAAGACAAAAACAAGGGAAAAATAGCAACTGACACTATAAGATTAGTCCCAAAAAGTGATATAAAATAGCATAATAATGCATATAAAATATCCAAGATGGATAATATAATAGCATGAAAAAAGCAAAAACTATAGATACGTTGGAGACATATCAATGGATGAGATGATCATGTTTTGTAATAGGTTCACGACTTGCATGTCTATGAGTATGGCAATCGGCAGGAGCCATAGGGCTGTCTTTAATTTATTGTATGACATGCGTGTGAATGATTTAACTATGCGTTAGCAATAGTTGGCGAAGACAACTACATGATGACACGATGATGGAGATCATTGTGTCATGCCGATGATGATGGAGATCATGCCGGTGCTTTGGAGATGGAGATCAAAAGTACAAGATGATAATGGCTATATCATGCCACATATATTGATTACATGTGATGTTTATCTTTTATGCATCTCATTTTTCTTAGGACGACGGTAGCATTATAAGATGATCCCTTCACTTAATGTCAAGATAAAAGTGTTCTCCCTAAGTATGCACCATTGCGGAAGTCCGTCGTTTCGAAGCACCTCGTGATGATCGGGTGTGATAGACTCTACGTTCGCATACAATGGGTGTAACACAAGTACGCGTCGGTGCTATACAAACGGTTTTTAACCCCTTTTTGTGACGGCATTTGGAACCGTCACCAAGTGAGTGTGGGCGATAGGGGGTCCTTCCCACACGACCCAGAAACCGTCGGTGATAGGGAGCCAAGTTGCAAAAACAGTACTCCTACTCGTTTGTGCTCGCATTGCCATCGCAGTCGGTATTCTGTGGTGCTATATTTACCATGCGCGGCCCATCACAAATGGTTCACTATTATAAAACGGGTATGATAAGCATACAATCACACACATTCGCTTTTACTAAACCATATGCGATAACCAATTAAGAAGATTAGCTAATGGTCATACGAGTGTCGGACAGGATTACGAAACGTCGGACCGTCGTAACATCGTCGTACACGACAACTATTGCACACGCTATTCTCTGGTGCAATGTTTACAATGCATACTTCATCAGAAACAGTTCATGGTTGTGAATCATGTACGATAAGGCAACTAACACAAATGTTTAGTTTGCCCGCACCGTTTGTGATATTGTCTGACATCGCACACGCTTCGCAAACCTCAATTGTGTGCATGCTTGCACACGTTTCCTCTCTGTGAACCGTGTTGGATTATGGTGTATATCGCAAATGTTTGTGTTTTACCAACCGTGTGTGCCATAACGACCTGGAGGGCGTAATTTCACTGTAATTTAATTGCTGCTATTTCAAATTGTACCTGATTTGGGTTTGGATTTGAATTTGAATGTATGTTGTAGCTTTATTCATATCCATCAGGTTCAAACAACCAATGCATTACTCGATTCATAGGTACATATGTTCAAGAATTACATAAGAACCAAATAAAGAATGATGAACCACAGTTGTATACTTGTACTATTAAAGAAGGTAAAGAAAGAGGCAAAATACATTCTGGTTGCTGAACAAGGTGAAGCGGAATGCCCATATTGTGCCCTCCTCCATGCAGAAGGCACACACGACTCTAGTCCAACCCCTTGTGATGGCCGACCGCCCATCCTTCATGGTCGTCATGAAAACGTCTAGATAATCATCGTGTTCTGGTAGAAATACTTTAACCTTTGCATTCCCACCAATCATGTAGTTTGAGAGGTAATCTTGAGTAAACTGCTTTGGCAACCACTGCAAAGGAAAAAGATTCAGACATTGTCATCTAACACAACTCATTATGGGTAGTAAAAAGAAGGCTGCAGAGTTCTTACTTACCATCTTGTAGTTCGCTGTTGTCTTGGATAAAGTGTAAACAAATAGATTAATTGCCATATTTTGACCCATTTTTACTAACAATCTTTATCAGCTTCCTCACTTGATGTTGGTTCATCGATATCTCATTGCCCCATACGCAGAAAGGGTCGAAGCGCGGATCTTTACCAATGACATATGTACCTAAAAGCACCAAGTTAATATTAGAAGCTAAACAACAATTGCACAATGATGTAGTACAACACTCTTTTATAATATCTTATAACATCCAATATACTCACATATTAGATGGATTAACATCTTATATTATGGGCCGGAAGGAGTTTATTGCATTCTTACAAATTATCGACTGATTAACTACTGCCGTATCCATGGGTTAGAGTTAGTTTGATCTAGTTCGGGCTCAGATAGCCCTAAAGTATATCCAAACACGAGGGCTAGTTTGAGCTAGTTTCATCTAACCCACCAAAAAAATATCCAACCCAAGAGGTGCTAATTGGAGCGAGTTCTCCTAGTGCATTTATTGTCAATCTAACCCTGTCATCCAAAGAGGTTAGTTCAGGGTTAGTCATGAGCTAGAAATTAACTCTAACCTCTAGCTAAGTTGAGTATCCAAATAGGGTTGTATTGTTCTTGTTTTTGCTACTGCTCTTCTACGTATATCTAGATATCATCAGAACATTAAGGTAACACTCTTGATTGTTGCTATGTAGCCTAGGATTGCATATTTAGACATTAAGTACAGTGCATGTTGCTATGTAGCCTTAGATATATTACTTATGTCCCTAGTTAAACTAAGGATAAATGGGTTACAAATATATTCAGTTAAAAGTCTGATTCACCCATTAGTCCCTTATCAGCCCCCGACCTATATGGTACTAACGATATCCTGAATAGTTAGTATATATAAGCCATGGGATGAAACTAACCTCGATGGAAAACAACAGTTGTTCCCAAAGTTTTCCTGTGTAGGTACATCGAGAGGCATGCTAAGCACAACAGGCTAAACATCAACCAAAACTATCCATGGCAGACAAAATAATCTCCAAAAGATAGCTTCAGTGTGCAGGTTTAGGCACGCTAGTAAACAAGTGGAAAGGTGTGTTAACTGCAACAGGCCTAACATTTAACAACAAGCAAACATAGTCATTCAAACTGGTATTGTGTCGGTCTAAGTACACTGGTTATTGTTAAATAAAAATGGAAAGGCATGTTAACTACAAGATGCAGCAACCAAACCTAGTCATTCATAGTTGTATTGTTGAAACTGGTACTGATGAAATTGAACTACACAATTCATACTTGCACATATTGAACATCACGTTGTGAATAACTATAATAAACAAGGCATACTATGAACAACCAAAGACAACATTTGAAACTGGACATATGTTAACTACAAACAACCGAACAATCAAAAAACTTTAAAAGAGGCATATGCTAGCTATAATAGGCTTAACATCAAGCAAATATATGCATTCCTATCGGTATGTTTAAAACAGGATTGATGAAATGTACTGCACAGTAAATAATTGCACATATAGAGCATCACATTTTGAAGAACTTAAATAAACAAGTGATAACCCACAAGTATAGGGGATCGCAACAGTTTTCGAGGGTAGAGTATTCAACCCAAATTTATTGATTCGACACAAGGGGAGCCAAAGAATATTCTCAAGTATTAGTAGTTGATTTGTCAATTCAACCACACCTGGATAACTTAGTATCTGCAGCAAAGTATTTAGTAGCAAAGCAGTATGTAAGTAACGGTAATGGTGGAAAAAGTAATAGTAGCAGTTTTGTAGTAATTGTAACAGTGGCAACGGAAAAGTAACTAAGCAAAGATCAATATGTGAAAAGCTCGTAGGCATTGGATCAGTGATGGATAATTATGTCGGATGCGATTACTCATGCAATAGTTATAACATATGGTGACACAGAACTATCTCCAGTTCATCAATGTAATGTAGGCATGTATTCCGAATATAGTCATACATGCTTAAGGAAAAGAACTTTGATGACATCTTTTGTCCTACCCTCCCGTGGCAGCGGGGTCCCATTGGAAACTAAGGGATATTAAGGCCTCCTTTTAATAGAGTACCGGACCAAAGCATTAACACTTAGTGAATACATGAACTCCTCAAACTATGGTCATCACCGGGAGTGGTCCCGATTATTGTCACTTCGGGGTTGACAGATCATAACACATAGTAGGTGACTATTTACTTGCAAGATAGGATCAAGAACTCACATATATTCATGAAAACATAATAGGTTTAGATCTGAAATCATGGCACTCGGGCCCTAGTGACAAGCATTAAGCATATCAAAGTCATAGCAACATCAATCTCAGAACATAATGGATACTAGGGATCAAACCCTAACAAAACTAACTCGATTACATGGTAAATCTCATCCAACCCATCACTGTCCAGCAAGCCTACGATGGAATTACTCATGCACGGCGGTGAGCATCATGAAATTGGTGATGGAGGATGGTTGATGATGACGATGGTGACGGATTCCCTTCTCCGGAGCTCTGAACGGACTTCAGATCAGCCCTCCCGAGAGAGTTTAGGGCTTGGCGACAGCTCCGTATCGTAAAACGCGATGAATCCTTCTCTTTGATTTTTTCTCCACGGACGTGAATATATGGAGTTGGAGTCGAGGGCGGTGGAGCACTAGGGGGCCCATGAGGCAGGGGGCGCCCACGGGGCAGGCGCGCCTCCCACCCTTGTGGACAGGGTGTGGGCCCCCTAGCCTTGATTCTTTCGGCCGTATTTTTTACTAATTCGAAAAATATTCTCTGTTGATTTCCACGTCATTCCGAGAACTTTTATTTCTGCACAAAAATAACACCATGGCAATTCTACTGAAAACAGCGTCAGTCCGGGTTAGTTCCATTCAAATCATGCAAGTTAGAGTCCAAAACAAGGGCTAAAGTGTTTTGGAGAAGTAGATACGATGGAGACGTATCAACAAGGCATACTGCGAACAACCAAATATAGCAACTAAAACTGGACATATTCTCACTACACTACAAAAGGGACTCGACAAAACAAATCTTGGGTTTCTCCCTGTGAAGAGGCACGACAAAAAAATCATGGGTTTCCTCACTTGTCACAGATGTGCTCATTGCCGTGGGAAGAGCACAGACCCTGGATGCGCTCCATGTTGTTGTAGATGGGCTCCTTCCCCTTGGAAGAGCATGGATGTAGGGTACCCTCCTTGATGTCGCAGACGGGCTCTTTCCCCTTGGAAGAACAGATGGGCTCTTTTCCCTTGGAAGAGCTAGAGAGGGTGCCCTCCTCGTGGTCGCCGTCGATGAGGTCTGACTTGGAAGCTATGGATCCCAAGAGAGCGTCGCAGAACGTGTCCTTCAGAAATGACAATGAGGGCTCGATGGCGATGTAGGATGGCAAATTGTTGACAGCGAGCCAGAGGAGATCAATGGCGGGGCCATGGATGAGATCAACGGCGGTTGAACCTGAGGGGTTGGGGTGGGCAACTTAGCGTGTGACATAGCCCACCTCAGGCCGTTGCTGTCGATGACCTCGATGTCGTAGCCGGCGTCAGAGACATACCCTCATACTCCAGCCCGCTGCTTGAGCGCATGCGGCCAGTAATGGTCGTCGGCTTCCTCGGTGACGTCGGTTGAAGAGACCGCAATACACCTCTTTAGGGCCAGTCACTCCTCGAGCTCCACGGGAAGCAAAGCCGGGCTTAAGCTGCGATGCTCTAGAGTGGGGGATGGGGATGGGGATCTGTGGGAAAGGGGGCGTTTGGCAGGCTGCTACCTCTTGAGCACTGCATTGGTTTTCCCTTGAAGAGGAAAGGGTGATGCAGCAAAGTAGCATAAGTATTTCCCTCCGTTTTTGAGAACCAAGGTATCAATCCAGTAGGAGACCACATGCAAGTCCCTCGTACCTACACAAACAAATAAGAACCTTACAACCAACGCGATAAAGGGGTTGCCAAACCCTTCATGGCCACTTGCAAAAGTGAGATCTGATAGAGATGATAAGATAATATTTTTGGTATTTTTATGATAAAGATTGAAAGTAAAGAGTGCAAAATAAATGGCGACATAAATAGCTAGTTACGGGAAATTAATATAATGGAGAATAGACCCGGGTGCCATAGGTTTCACTAGTGGCTTCTCTCAAGATAGCATAACTATTACGGTGGGTGAACAAATTACTGTCGAGCAATTGATAGAATAGTGCATAGTTATGAGAATATCTAGGCATGATCATGTATATAGGCATCACGTCCGCGACAAGTAGATCGAAACGATTCTGCATCTACTACTATTACTCCACACATCGACCGCTATCTAGCATGCATCTGGAGTATTAAGTTCATAAGAACAGAGTAACGCATTAGGCAAGATGAGATGACGTAGAGGGATAAACTCAAGCAATATGATATAAACCCCATATTTTTATCCTCGATGGCAACAATACAATACGTGTCGTTTCCCCTTCTGTCACTGGGATCGAACACCGCATGATTGAACCCAAAGCTAAGCACTTCTCCCATTGCAAGAAAGATCAATCTAGTAGGCCTAACCAAACTGATAATTCGAAGAGACTTGCAAAGATAACAAATCATACATAAAAGAATTCAGAGGAGATTCAAATATTGTTCATAGATAATCTTGATCATAAACCCATAATTCATCGGATCTCGACAAACACACCGCAAAAAGAGTTACATCAAATAGATCTCCAAGAAGATTGAGGCTAACTTTGTATTGAGATCCAAAGAGAGAGAAGAAGCCATCAAGCTAATAACTTTGGGCCCGAAGGTCTGAGGTAAACTACTCACACATCATCGGAGAGGCTATGGTGTTGATGTAGATGCCCTCCATGATCGATTCCCCTCCGGCGGAGCGCCGGAAAAGGCCCCAAGATGGGATCTCACGGGTACAGAAGGTTGCAGTGGTGGAAATAGGGTTTCGTGGTGCTCCTGGATGTTTTCGGGGTATATGAGTATATATAGGCGAAGGAAGTCGGTCAGGGTAGCCACTAGGGGCCCACGGGGGTGGGGGCGCGCCCAGGGGGTAGGCGCAGCTCCCTGCCTTGTGGCCTCCTCGCTTCTTTCTTGACGTCCACTCCAAGTCCTGTGGATCACATTTGCTCCAAAAATCACTCCCCCGAAGGTTTCATTCTGTTTAGATTCCGTTTGATATTCCTTTTCTGCGAAACACTGAAATAGGCAAAAAAAACAACAATTTGCATAGGGCCTTGGGTTAGTAGCTTAGTCCCAAAAATAATATAAAATTGCATAATAAAGCCCATTAAACATCCAAAACAGAATATATAATAGCCCGGAGCAATAACAATTATAGATACATTGGAGACGTATCAAGCATCCCCAAGCTTAATTCCTGCTCGTCCTCGAGTAGGTAAATGATAAAAACAGAATTTTTGATGTGGAATGCTACCTAGCATATTTCTCAATGTAATTTTCTTTATTGTGGCATGAATGTTTAGATCTGAAAGATTCAACATAAAAGTTTAATATTGACATAAAAATAATAATACTTCAAGCATACTAACTAAGCAATCATGTCTTCTCAAAATAACATGGCCAAAGAAAGTTATCCCTACAAAATCATATAGCCTGGCTATGCTCTGTCATCAACACAAGAAGTATTTAATCATGCACAACCCCGATGACAGGCCAAGCAATTGTTTCATACTTTTAATGTTCTCAAACTTTTCAATCTTCACACAATACAAGAGTGTGAGCGATGTACATGGCACTATATGTGGAATAGAACGGTGGTTGTTGAGAAGACAAAAGGAGAAGATAGTCTCACATCAACTAGGTGTATCAACGGGCTATGGAGATGCCTATCAATAGATATCAATGTGAGTGAGTAGGGATTGCCATGCAACGGATGCACTAGAGCTATAGGTGTATGAAAGCTCAACAAAAGAAACAAAGTGGGTGTGCATCCAACTCGCTTGCTCACGAAGACTAGGGCATTTTGAGGAAGTCCATCATTGGAATATACAAGCCAAGTTCTATAATGTAAAATTCCCACTAGTATATGAAAGTGACAACATAGGAGACTCTCTATCATGAAGATCATGGTGCTACTTTGAAGCACAAGTGTTGTAAAAGGATAGTAACATTGTCCCTTCTCTCTTTTTCTTTCATTTTTTTATTTCTGGCCTTTTTTTATGGCCTCTTTTTTTTATTTTTCGTCCGAAGTCTCATCCCGACTTGTGGGGGAATCATAGTCTCCATCATACTTTCCTCACTTGGGACAATGCTCTAATAATGATGATCATCACACTTTTATTTACTTACAGCTCAAAAATTACAACTCAATACTTGGAACAAAATATGACTCTATGTGAATGCCTCCGGCGGTGTACCGGGATATGTGATGAATCAAGAGTGACATGTACGAAATAATTATGAAGGTGGCTTTGCCACAAATACGATGTCAACTACATGATCATGCAAAGAAATATGACAATGATGAAGCGTGTCATAATAAACGGAACAATGTGAAGTTGCGTGGCAATATATCTCGAAATGGCTATGGAAATGCCATAATAGGTGAGAAGATATATGGTGGGTGTATGATACCGGCAAAATGTGCGCGGTATTAGAGAGGCTAGCAATGGTGGAAGGGTGAGAGTGCGTATAATCCATGGACTCAACATTAGTCATAAAGAACTCACATACTTATTACAAAAATTTATTAGTTATCGAAACGAAGTACTACACGCATGCTCCTAGGGGGATAGATTGGTAGGAAAAGACCATCTCTCATCCCCGACCGCCACTCATAAGGAAGACAATCAATAAATAAATCATGCTCTGACTTCATCACATAACGGTTCACCATATGTGCATGCTACGGGAATCACAAACTTTAGAACAAGTATTTGTCAAATTCACAACTAATCAACTAGCATGACTCTAATATCACCATCTTCATATCTCAAAACAAACATAAAGAATCAAACTTCTCATAGTATTCAATGCACTTTTTATGATAGTTTTTATTATACCTATCTTGGATGTTCATCACTTTAGGACTAAACTTTTAACCAAAGCAAATTACCATGATGTTCTAAAAGACTCTCAAAATAATATAAGTGAAGCATGAGAGATCAATAATTTTTATAAGGTAAAACCACCACCGTGCTCTAAAAGGTATAAGTGAAGCACTAGAGCAAAATTATCTAGCTCAAAAGATATAAGTGAAGCACATAGAGTATTCTAATAAATTTCGATCATGTGTTCTCTCTCCCAAAAGGTGTGTACAGAAAGGATGATTGTGGTAAACTAAAAATCAAAGACTCAAATCATACAAGACGCTCCAAGCAAAACACATATCATGTGGTGAATAAAAATATAGCATCAAGTAAAGTTACCGATGGACGAAGACGAAAGAGGGGATGCCTTCCGGGGCATCCCCAAGCTTAGGCTTTTGGTTGTCCTTGAATTTTACCTTGGGGTGCCTTGGGCATCCCGAAGCTTAGGCTCTTGCCACTCCTTGTGCCATAATCCATCAAATCTTTACCCAAAAACTTGAAAACTTCACAACACAAAACTCAACAGAAAATCTCATGAGCTCCGTTAACGAAATAAAACAAACCACCACTTTAAGGTACTGTAATGAACTCATTATTTATTTATATTGGTGTTAAACCTACTGTATTCCAACTTCTTGATGGTTCATAGCCTCCGATACTAGCCATAGATTCATCAAAATAAGCAAACAACACACGAAAAACAGAATCTGTCAAAAATAGAACAGTCTGTAGTAATCTGTATCTAACGCAAACTTCTATAACTCAAAACAATCTACGAAAATAGGACGGCCTAGATAATTTGATTATTGATCTACTGCAATTAGAATTAGTATTTTCTCACGTTCTGGTGATTTTTTAACAATTATTTTCATGAGCAGAAAGTTTCTGATTTTTTCAGCAAGATCAAATAACTATCATCCAAGAAGATCCTATAGGTTTCACTTGGCACAAACACTAATTAAAACATAAAAACACATCTATCAAGAGGCTAGATGAAATATTTATTACTAAACTACAAAGGAACAATAATAAAATTGGGTTGCCTCCCAACAAGCGCTATCGTTTAACGCCCCTATCTAGGCATTAATATTTTTAAATCAAAGACAAGAATTAAAGCACAAAGAGAGAATCATAGAACACGTGATAAACACATCTAAGTCTAACATACTTCCTATGCATAGGTAGCTTATAGAAAAACAAATTATCAAGGCAGGAAAAAACTAGCATATGCAAGGAAGCCGAAAGAAACAATAGCAATCTTAACATAACGAGAGGTAATTTAGTAACATGAAAATTTCTACAACCATATTTTCCTCTCTCATAATAATTACATGTAGGATCATAAGAGAATTCAACAATATAGCTATCACAAAACATATTCCTAACACGATCCACATGTATGCAAAGTTGACACTCTTCCAAAATAGTGAGATTAACATTAACTAAAGTCATGGCCTCTCCAAACCCACTTTTATCAAAAATACCATAAGATTGAACATTCTCCAAATAGTGGGATCTAAAGTTGACACTCTTCCAAACCCGCTTTCAATATTATTGCAAACACTATTGTCAATCTCATATTCATCATGGGGCTTAAATAAAATTTCAAGATCATAAAAAGAATCACCCCAATCATGATCATTGCAACAAATAGTAGACATAGAAAAACTAGCATCCCCAATCTTAGAGTTTTGGATATTATTAGCACCAATTGACATCAAGAGAATTTATAATAAGGTTATTGCAATCATGCTTTTCATCGAAGGAACTATCAAGTATGGGTGCACTAGCAACGATCTCATGTTTAACATAAGGAACTATAGCAAATTCATCTTCATAAATATTGGCATCATGGCCACAAGAATAGCAAGCGTCATGTTCATCAAGGGATATTTCAATCAAATCATCAAAATCATAATTATCTATAGATTCATGCATATCATTATTTTCTGCAGAAGCAACGGTCATTCTTTCAATAATCACTTTGACATAGACATTATGGGCATAGTTTTCATAGCAATATTTAAGTATGTCAAAATTTTCAGATTCGTAAGAGTAATATCATATTTTTCAATCAAAGAAGCAACTTCATAAGCACCCTTAAAAGCAACAAATTCTTCAATTTGTTCAATATCATAGTAACTATAAACACCCTTTGCATAAGAAGATAAGATTTCATTATCATTAAACTCACATAGGTAGGGAAGGTGTTTTTAGGGTTCTTAGAGCAACAAGTAAAATCATACATTTCACAAACATTCCAAGCATAACACAACAATCTGTTTATTTGATCCCATAAGAGTCTCCCTTTTTCAGACAAACGGCGATGCACAAAATGAGCATGCTCATCTAAATATTTCCCATCAACTAGGCTAGTTGGGGTTTCAGCACGAGCACATAAGGATCGAAGATGATCAAAGTGGAACACTTTAAGTGGATCAATATCAATAGATTTTGAGCAAGCAAAGATGCAAGCAAATAGAAAGCACATGGTAACCCAAGCAAACAATAGATCTGGCGAGAAAAAGGCAAACGAAAAAAAGGCGTATAAAATGGCAAGGGTGAAGTGGGGGAGAGGAAAACGAGAGGGAAAAGGCAAATAATGTAACGCGAGGGATAAGAGTTTATGATGGGTACTTGGTATGTCTTGACTTGACTTGGTGTAAACCTCCCCGACAACGGCGCCAGAAATGGCTCATTGTCGGGAGATCAAATCTTGACTTGTCTTGGTGTAAGCCTCCCCGGCAACGACGCAAAAATCCTTCTTGCTACCTCTTGAGCACTGCGTTGGTTTTCCCTTGAAGAGGAAAGGGTGATGCAGCAAAGTAGCGTAAGTATTTCCCTTAGTTTTTGAGAGCCAAGGTATCAATCCAGTAGGAGACCACACGCAAGTCCCTCGTACCTACACAAACAAATAAGAACCTTGCAACCAACGTGATAAAGGGGTTGTCAATCCCTTCCCGACCACTTGCAAAAGTGAGATCTGATAGGGATGATAAGATAATATTTTTGATATTTTTATGGTAAAGATTGAAAGTAAAGAGTGCAAAATAAATGGCGACATAAATAGCTAGTTACGGGAATTTAATATAATGGAGAATAGACCCGGGGGCCATAGGTTTCACTACTGGCTTCTCTCAAGATAGCATAAGTATTACGGTGGGTGAACAAATTACTGTCGAGCAATTGATAGAATAGTGCATAGTTATGAGAATATCTAGGCATGATCATGTATATAGGCATCACGTCCGCGACAAGTAGACCAAAACGATTCTGCATCTACTACTATTACTCCACACATCGACCGCTATCCAGCATGCATCTAGAGTATTAAGTTCATAAGAACAGAGTAACGCATTAGGCAAGATGACATGATGTAGAGGGATAAACTCAAGCAATATGATATAAACCCCATCTTTTTATCCTCGATGGCAACAATACAATACAATACGTTCCATTTCCCCTTCTGTCACTGGGATTGAGCACCGCATGATTGAACCCAAAGCTAAGCACTTCTCCCATTGCAAGAAAGATCAATCTAGTAGGCCAAACCAAACTGATAATTCGAAGAGACTTGCAAAGATAACAAATCATACATAAAAGAATTCAGAGGGGATTCAAATATTGTTCATAGACAATCTTGATCATAAACTCAAAATTCATCGGATCTCGACAAACACACCGCAAAAAGAGTTACATCAAATAGATCTCCAAGAAGATCGAGGAGAACTTTGTATTGAGATCCAAAGAGAGAGAAGAATCCATCTAGCTAATAACTATGGACCCGAAGGTCTGAGGTAAACTACTCACACATCATCGGAGAGGCTATGGTGTTGATGTAGAAGCCCTCCGTGATCGATTCCCCCTCTGGCGGAGCGCCGGAATAGGCCCCAAGATGGGATCTCATGGGTATAGAAGGTTGCGGAGGTGGAAATAAGGTTTCGTGGTGCTCCTGGATGTTTTCGGGGTATATGAGTATATATAGGCGAAGGAAGTCGGTCAGGGTAGCCACTAGGGGCCCACGGGGGTGGGGGTGCGCCAAGGGGGTAGGCGCAGCTCCCTGCCTTGTGGCCTCCTCGCTTCTTTCTTGACATCCACTCCAAGTCCTCTGGATCACGTTTGTTCCAAAAATCACTCTCCCGAAGGTTTCATTCCGTTTGGATTCCGTTTGGATTCCGTTTGATATTCCTTTTCTGAGAAACACTGAAATAGGCAAAAAAATAGTAATTTGCACTGGGCCTTGGGTTAGTAGGTTAGTCCCAAAAATAATATAAAAGTGCATAATAAAGCCCATTAAACATCCAAAACAGAATATATAATAGCATGGAACAATCAAAAATTATAGATACGTTGGAGACGTATCAAGCATCCCCAAGCTTAATTCCTGCTCATCCTCGAGTAGGTAAATGAAAAAAATTAGAATTTTTGATGTGGAATGCTACCTAGCATATTTCTCAATGTAATTTTCTTTATTGTGGCATGAATGTTCAGATCGAAAAGATTCAAGATAAAAGTTTAATATTGACATAAAAATAATAATACTTCAAGCATACTAACTAAGCAATCATGTCTTCTCAAAATAACATGGCCAAAGAAAGTTATCCCTACAAAATCATATGGTCTGGCTATGCTCTATCTTCATCACAAGAAGTATTTAATCATGCACAACCTCGAAGACAAGCCAAGAAATTGTTTCATACTTTTAATGTTCTCAAACTTTTTCAATCTTCACACAATACATGAGCTTGAGCCATGGACATAGCACTATATGTGGAATAGTACGGTGGTTGTGGAGAAGACAAAAAGGAGAAGATAGTCTCACATCAACTAGGCGTATCAACGAGCTATGGAGATGCCCATCAATAGATATCAATGTGAGTGAGTAGGGATTGCCATGCAACAGATGCACTAGAGCTATAGGTGTATGAAAGCTCAACAAAAGAAACTAAGTGGGTGTGCGTCCAACTCGCTTGCTCACGAAGACCTAGGGCATTTTGAGGAAGCCCGTCATTGGAATATACAAGCCAAGTTCTGTAATGTAAAATTCCCACTAGTATATGAAAGTGACAACATAGGAGACTCTCTATCATGAAGATCATGGTGCTACTTTGAAGCACAAGTGTGGTAAAAGGAATCCTAAGCTATGAATGCATGCCCCCCACCGAGGTTCACCTAGCAAAGTTCGAAGTAGCTAGCAGCCCCCCCTCGTGTCGGCACGAAGGGAATCCTAAGCTATGAATGCATGCCTCCCCTCGTGTTGGCACGAAGTGAATCCTAAGCTATGACTGCATGCCCCCCCAACCAAGGTTCACCTAGAAATTGCGAAGTAGCTAGAAGCCCCCCCCCCCCTCATGTCAGCATGAAGGGAATCCTCAGCTCTAAATGCATGCCCCCGAACCGAGGTTCACCTAGCAAAGTGCGAATTAGCAACCCCCCCCCCCCCCACACACACACACTTTCAGTCGGCGGGCCAGAGAGGCATCTCACCAATATGGATCCTCAAATGGACCAAGAATAATCCACCTTGGTCGTAACAACCTCTCTTTTGTTGTTGGTCAAAGTGATGGTCCTCCATGCGACCCCGGAGATGGGCTAGCTCGCTGCTACCTCTTGAGCTTGCGTTGGATTTCCCCGAAGAGGAAATGATGATGTAGCAGAGTAGCGTAAGTATTTCCCTTAGTTTTTTAGAACCAAGGTATCAATCCAGTAGGAGGCCACGCGCAAGTCCCTTGTACCTACACAACACAAAGAGCTCAACGCAACCAACACGATTAGGGGTTGTCAATCCCTTCACGGTCACTTACGAAAGTGAGATCTGATAGATAATATTTTTGGTATTTTTGGTATAAAGATGCAAAGTAAAAAGTAAAAGACAAAGTAAAAAGCAAAACAAAGTAAAAGTGATGGAGATTGATATGATGAGAATAGACCCGGGGGCCATAGGTTTCACTAGTGGCTTCTCTAAAGAGCATAAGTATTCTACGGTGGGTGAACAAATTACTGTTGAGCAACTGACAGAATTGAGCATAGTTATGAGAATATCTAGGCATGATCATGTATATAGGCATCACGTCCGTGACAAGTAGATCGAAACGATTCTGCATCTACTACTATTACTCCACTCATCGACCGCTATCCAGCATGCATCTAGAGTATTAAGTTGAAAACAGAGTAACGCTTTAAGCAAGATGACATGATGTAGAGAGATAAATTCATGCAATATGAAATAAACCCCATCTGGTTATCCTCGATGGCAACGATACAATATGTGTCTTGCTGCCCCTTCTGTCACTGGGAGAGAACACCGCAAGATCGAACCCAAAGCTAAGCACTTCTCCCATGGCAAGAACTACCAATCTAGTTGGCCAAACCAAACGGATAATTCGAAGAGACTTGCAAATATAACCAATCATACATAAAAGAATTCAGAGAAGATTCAAATATTGTTCATAGATAGACTTGATCATAAACCCACAATTCATCGGTCTCAACAAACACACCGTAAAAAGAAGAAGATTACATCGAATAGATCTCCACAAGAGAGGGGGAGAACATTGTATTGAGATCCAAAAAGAGAGAAGAAGCCATCTAGCTAATAACTATGGACCCGAAGGTCTGAGGTAAACTACTCACACTTCATCGGAGATGCTATGATGATGTAGAAGCCCTCCGTGATGACGGCCCTCTCTGGCGGAGCTCCGGAACAGGCCCAAGATGGGATCTCGTGGATACAGAAAGTTGCGGCGGTGGAATTAGGTTTTGGCTCCTGTTCTGATCGTTTGGGGGTACGTGGATATATATAGGAGGAAGAAGTACGTCGGTGGAGCTTCGGTGGGCCCACGAGTGTGGGGGGCGCGCTTGGGGGTGTAGGGCGCGCCCCCCTACCTCGTGCCCTCCTCGGAGCTTTCTTGACGTAGGGTCCAAGTCTCCTATGTCTTATTCGGGAAGAAAATCACGTTCCAAAAAGGATTTTTCTGTTTGGACACCGTTTGATATTCGGTTTCTTTGAAACACTGAAATAGGCAAAAACAACAATTCTGGGCTGGGCCTCCGGTTAATAGGTTAGTCCCAAAAATAATATAAAAGGTGAAAATAAAGCCCAATATAGTCCAAAACAGTAGATAATATAGCATGGAGCAATCAAAAATTATAGATACGTTGGAGACGTATCAGGCATCCCCAAGCTTAATTCCTGCTCGTCCTCGAGTAGGTAAATGATAAAAAGAGAATTTTTGATGCGGAGTGCTACTTGGCATAATTTCAATGCAAAATTTATTAATTGTGGTATGGATATTTAGATTAGAAAGATTCAAGACAAAAGTTCATATTGACATAAAGAATAACACTTCAAGCATACTAATAAAGCAATTATGTCTTCTCAAAATAACATGGCCAAAGAAAGTTATCCCTACAAAATCATATAGTCTGGATATGCTCTATCTTCACCACACAAAGTATTTAAATCATGCACAACCCCGATGACAAGCCAAGCAATTGTTTCACACTCTAACTTTTTCAAAACCTTTTCAATCTTCACGCAATACATGAGCGTGAGCCATGGACATAGCACTATGTGGAATAGAAGGGTGGTTGTGGAGAAGACAAAAAGAGGGGAAGATAGTCTCACATCAACTAGGCGTATCAATGGGCTATGGAGATGCCCATCAATAGATATCAATGTGAGTGAGTAGGGATTGCCATGCAACGGATGCACTACAGCTATAAGTATATGAAAGCTCATCAAAAGAAACTAAGTGGGTGTGCATCCAACTCGCTTGCTCACGAAGACCTAGGGCAATTTGAGGAAGCCCGTCATTGGAATATACAAGCCAAGTTCTATAATGAAAAATTCCCACTAGTATATGAAAGTGACATAACGAGAGACTCTATCATGAAGATCATGGTGCTACTTTGAAGCACAAGTGTGGTAAAAGGATTGTAACATTGGGACCTGGATTTTCTGCACCCGAGCTCAAATGATCTCGGGTGAACAGTAAAATCAAAACTAAATAAAAAAAATTCAAAAAAATCCAATTTTTTTTAGAGAAACATTGACAAAAGTTCTAAGTGCTTGAAAAAATTCGTCATGAAATCACATTTCTAGAAGGCGTGGCAAAAAAACAAAATCAGTATTGTGAAAAAGCTACTTTCGAAAGCATTTTGGAGCACTGAATTTGTTTTTTTTTGCTGCGCCTTACAGGAATGTGATTTCATGATGAATTTTTGCAAGCACTTAGAACTTTTGTCAATGTTTCTCCCAAAAAAATTGGAATTTTTGGAATTTTGTTTTGATTTTTTTTCGACTTTACTGTTCACCGAGCTCAAATGAGCTCGGGAGCAGAAAGGCACTTTCGGTAACATTGTCCCTTCTCTCTTTTCTCTCATTTTTGGGCCTTTCTCTCTCTTTTTTTATGGCCTCTTTTTTTCGTCCGGAGTCTCATCCCGACTTATGTGGGAATCATACTCTCCATCATCCTTTCCTCACTTGGGATAATGCTCTAGAAAATGATGATCATCACACTTTATTTTTCTTACAACTCAACAATTACAACTCGATACTTAGAACAAATATGACACTATATGAATGCCTCCGGCGGTGTACCGGGATATGCATGAATCAAGAGTGACATGTATGAAAGAATTATGAATGGTGGCTTTGCCACAAATACGATGTCGACTACATGATCATGCTAGCAATATGACAATGATGGAGTGTGTCATAATAAACGGAACGGTGGAAAGTTGCATAGCAATATATCTTGAAATGGCTATGGAAATGCCATGATAGGTAGGTATGGTGGCTGTTTTGAGGAAGGTATATGGTGGGCGTATGATACCGGCGAAAGGTGCATGGTATTAGAGAGGCTAGCAATGGTGGAAGGATGGGAAAAAGTGCATATAATCCATGGACTCAACATTAGTCATAAAGAACTCATATACTTATTGCAAAAATCTAGAATTTATCAAAGCAAAGTATTACGCGCATACACCTAGGGGGATAGATTGGTACGAAAAGACCATCACTCGTCCCTGACCGCCACTCATAAGGAAGACAATCAATAAATAAATTATGCTCCGACTTCATCACATAACGGTTCACCATATGTGCATGCTACGGGAATCACAAACTTTAACTCAAGTATTCTTTAAATTCACAACTACTAAACTAGCATAACTCTAATATTATCACCTCCATATCTCAAAACAATTATCATGCTTCAATCTTCTCTTAGTATTCAACGCACTCAAAAGAAAATTTCACATATCTTGAACACCAAGCATATTTATATTAAGCAAATTACCATGCTATTAAGACTCTCAAAATAATTTAAGTGAAGCATGAGAGATCAATAGTTTCTTTAAAACAAACCACCACCGTGCTCTAAAATATCTAAGTGAAGCACATAGAGAAAAAGTTATAACGCTCAAAAGATATAAGTGAAGTGCATAGAGCAAAACTACATAGCTCAAAAGATATAAGTGAAGCACATAGAGTATTCTATCAAATTTCAATTCAAGTATGGCTCTCTCAAAAGGTGTGTACAGCAAGGATGATTGTGGCACACTAACAAACAAAGACAAAAATAATACAAGACGCTCCAAGCAAAACACATATCATGTTGGTGAATAAAAATATAGCTCCAAGTAAATTACCGATGAAAGTGGACGAAAGAGGGGATTCCTTCCGGGGCATCCCCAAGCTTTGACTTTTTGGTGTCCTTGGATTATCTTGGGGGTGACATGGGCATACCCAAGCTTAGGCTCTTGCCACTCCTTGTTCCATAATCCATCAAAAGAATTCACCCAAAACTTGAAAACTTCACAACACAAAACTCAACAGAAATCTCGTGAGCTCCGTTAGAGAAAGAAAACATAAAACCACTTCAAAGTACTGTAATGAACTCACTCTTTATTTATATTGGTGTTAAACCTACTATATTCCAACTTCTGTATGGATCATACCCTACAATACTAGCCATAGATTCATCAAAATAAGCAAACAACACACAAAAACAGAATCTGTCAAAAACAGAACAATCTGTAGTAATCTGTAACTAGCGCAAACTTCTGGAACTCCAAAACATCTACCAAAATTAGACGACCTATACAATTTGTTTATTGATCAGCAGAAATTGGAATCAGTATTTTATCACGTTCTGATGATTTTTAATAATTCGGGCACTGAACGCAAAGTTTCTGGAAATTGCAGCAAGATCAAATAACTATCATCCAAGAAGATCCAATAGGTCTAACTTGGCACAAACACTAATTAAAACTCAAAACCACATCCGAACAGAAGGTAGATGGGTTAATTATTCCCTAACAGAAAAAAACACAAAAAACTAAAAATAAAATTGGGTTGCCTCCCAACAAGCGCTATCGTTTAACGCCCCTAGCTAGGCATAAAAGCGAGGATAGATCTAGGTATTGCCATCTTTGGCAGTAGGAAAAAGAAGAGCAAATTTCCTTTCTATGGCATTTATTCTCCTATTTTGGGAAAGCACATGACCATTAATGGATGAAGTAAGATTAAGCACGTTACGGAAATTTGCATCTAGACTAGATTGCATCTCTTTGATAATTTCGTTTTGATAAAAGCATAAGAGGGTGGTAGATTCAACCTTATCATTCATGGGGTGCCCAAATATAGTTTTCATCCTTTCATAGGTATCTATAGCATCCCCTTCAACAAAACCCTCTTCAAAAATAGAATCTAGCACTTGTTTAAAAGAGGTAGGTAATCCGACATAGAAACCTTTTAAGTAAACCTCAATTTGATATTGTATTATGTAGCTAGCCCTAATCCTCAATAACCTATCCCAAGCATCTTTTAAAGACTCATCAATTAAATAGCGAAAAATTCCAGAGTCATCTTCATCAAGATTATTTAAACTCTCATTAATGACCCCGGTGGGTCTTTCAATAGCATCATTATTTCTGAGCTTAGAGAGGATAGAGGGATCATCCAAGGTACTAAGACCCTGGAAAGGACCCTTTGTTCTTTTTGACTCAGCCATGGCAACGGGAAAGCAAACGGAAAAGGAGAAAGAGAAGGAGAAAGAGAGGGTGAATAAAACGGCAAGGGTGAAGTGGGGGAGTGGAAAACGAGAGGCAAATGGCAACTAATGTAATGCGGGAGATAGGGATTGTGATGGGTACTTGGTATGTTGACTTTTTGCGTAGACTCCTCGGCGGCGCCAGGAATTCTTCTTGCTACCTCTTGAGCTTGCGTTGGATTTCCCCGAAGAGGAAAGGATGATGCAGCAGAGTAGCGTAAGTATTTCCCTCAGTTTTTGAGAACCAAGGTATCAATCCAGTAGGAGGCCACGCGCAAGTCCCTCGTACCTACACAACACAAAGAGCTCAACGCAACCAACGCGATTAGGGGTTGTCAATCACTTCACGGTCACTTACGAAAGTGAAATCTGATAGATAATATTTTGGTATTTTTGGTATAAAGATGCAAAGTAAAAAGTAAAAGACAAAGTAAAAAGCAAAACAAAGTAAAAGTGATGGAGATTGATATGATGAGAATAGACCCGGGGACCATAGGTTTCACTAGTGGCTTCTCTCAAGATCATAAGTATTCTACGGTGGGCGAACAAATTACTGTTGAGCAATTGACAGAATTGAGCATAGTTATGAGAATATCTAGGCATGATCATGTATATAGGCATCACGCCCGTGACAAGTAGATCGAAACGATTCTGCATCTACAACTATTACTCCACTCATCGACCGCTATCCAACATGCATCTAGAGTATTAAGTTGAATACAGAGTAACGCTTTAAGCAAGATGACATGATGTAGAGAGATAAATTCATGCAATATGAAATAAACCCCATCTTGTTATCCTCGATGGCAACGATACAATACGTGTCTTGCTGCCCCTTCTATCACTGGGAAAGAACACCGCAAGATCGAACCCAAAGCTAAGCGCTTCTCCCATGGCAAGAACTACCAATCTAGTTGGCCAAACCAAACGGATAATTCGAAGAGACTTGCAAAGATAACCAATCATACATAAAAGAATTCAGAGAAGATTCAAATATTGTTCATAGATAGACTTGATCATAAACCCACAATTCATCGGTCTCAACAAACACACCGCAAAAATAAGAAGATTACATCGAATAGATCTCCACAAGAGAGGGGAGAACATTGTATTGAGATCCAAAAAGAGAGAACAAGCCATCTAGCTAATAACTATGGACCCGAAGGTCTGAGGTAAACTACTCACACTTCATCGGAGAGGCTATGATGATGTAGAAGCCCTTCGTGATGACGGCCATCTCCGGCGGAGCTCCGGAATAGGCCCCAAGATGGGATCTCGTGGATACAGAAAGTTGCGGCGGTGGAATTAGGTTTTTGTCTCCTGTTCTGATCGTTTGGGGGTACGTGGATATATATAGGAGGAAGAAGTACGTCGGTTGAGCTTCGGTGGGCCCACGAGGGTGGGGGCGCGCCTGGGGTTGTAGGGCGCGCCCCCTACCTCGTGCCCTCCTCGGAGCTTTCTTGACGTAGGGTCCAAGTCTCCTATCTCTTATTCGGGAAGAAAATCACGTTCCAAAAAGGATTTTTCTGTTTGGACTCCGTTTGATATTCCGTTTCTTCGAAACACTGAAATAGGCAAAAAAACATCAATTCTGGGCTGGGCCTCCGGTTAATAGGTTAGTCCCAAAAATAATATAAAAGTGGAAAATAAAGCCCAATATAGTCCAAAACAGTAGATAATATAGCATTGTAGCGACCTGACCCGAATGGATCAAGTCTCTGTGCTTAAGTGTCATCCCTGGATCGGTATGCTGACACACACAGTACTCGAAGGATTTATAACAGAGGTAAATCACATGTATAAAGTAACGTAAATACTATTACCTCAATCCATATAGCGGAAGCAACAAGGTTGTGGATTCCCATCAACACCAACAGCAAAGTTGAGTGTAGAAATCATAACCCTAACGTATCACTTACCCGTCGTAAGAAAACCTGCAACATGAGACGTTGCAGCCCGAAACGGGTCAGTACATTGAATGTACTGGCAAATTCACACCATAGAGAAATTGATGAACAATGGCTATCACTACATGCATATATGGCTGGTGGAAAAGCTCTATGTTTATAATGTTTTTGCGAAAAGCCAATTTTTCCCTACTGCAAAGGAATACATTTTATTTAACTATCATGGTGGTTGTTAAACATTGAGAATGGTTGACAGCATTCTCAATCCCAATTAAAAGTAATCATTAACTCCTAACAAATTATTTAAGTAACGTGATGAGATCAACAGGATAATCCAAGAACTAGATACTCAAGATGTCCATAACCGGGGACACGGCTAATCATGATTAGTTTGTACACTCTGCAGAGGTTTGCGCACTTTTCCCCACAAGACTCGATCGCCTCCGTTTGGATTCTCGCACTACATGGTGTTTGAGAAACGGATGACCGAGACATAGTCTTTCGGAAGCGCTAGCACCTTACGTCGTGATAGACCGTACCAACCTACATCCCCTACATCAGCTAGTCTACCACTATAAGAGTTCGCACGACTTAGTCAACTATGCCAGAGCCCATAATGGCTTGTGGCTGCACACGGAAGTTTCTAGTTTGAATAATCTCATGGTCCCTTTGAGCCTGGGTGGCGGTCCAAAAAGAAACAGGCAGTCCTGATAGAAACCAGGTGCCTCAATCCACCCAAATGTGTATTTAAGTTGCCACCTTAAGTAAACCATTGAAATTAACAAACTCACATATGTCATGGATATCACTCACCCAATCCACGTCTACTAGCATAGCATGGCATAATAAGAAAACGTAGAAGTAACTCCCAAAGGTTTCATAATAATACAGGTAATAGGTACTACCTCATCTACTTCCTATCCCACAATTTAATTAGATCCTAATCATGCAGTGTTTGAGGATTGATCTAATGCAATAAAATTGGGTAGTAAAAGAGGTATGATCAAAGTGTGAACTTGCCTGCAAGTTGATGAAGATGATTCGCACTCAAAACTCTTGATAGATCTACTCGTCACACTCCGGTCAATCTATCGTAAGCAAGCAATAGTAACCACACATAAGCAATCACTCAAAAGATCAGAAAGATCGAAGAAGACAGTTCGGAAAACATCAAAACCTAGCAAATAACTCTTGCAACATAAAACAATTTCTAACAGTACTAAAATTATGTGAATTTGGCCTTATCAGAAATTTTAGATCAAGAGCTTCGATTTGCAAAAAGAATCAACTCAAACAGAGTTACAAAACTCAAATTATGGTCAAACGAAGTTCAAATCCAAATCTGTTTGAATTCAAATTTTAAAACTTTCAACAACATGTTTTGGTTGGATTACTGGATAGAGGAGATCATTACGAAGAAGTGGGCGTTGGTTTCATGTAATTCCGATTAACGAGCAAAAAGTTATAGTCGTTTGAAAACCAGGGGCTGATCTGTAAAAAAATATATTCACGGATGGGTCCCTGGCCGAAAATTAAAAGAAAAAGAAAAAGTCTAAATAGCGAGCGTTCGTCACCGAACGCTACCGAACGAAAATCGTTCGCTGCGAACCTAAACTGATGGACATTCGTTAAATAACTAAACTAAAAAAATTGGGTTTTAAAACAAAAACAAAAAAACCGATCTAGGGTTCGGCAGTTTTACCGGTTCGTCCGGTTCGGTCAACTCCGAAGGCGGAACGGGCATCTCCGGCAATGGAAACGAGGCAGCCGCGAAGTGCGGGCAACGACTTGGGGCGCGGCGAGCGGCGCGGGGCAATGCGGCGGCGCAAGCGGCAGCAGCAGCAGCTGCAGCGGCGGCGAGGGCGTTGGGCGGCGAGCGGCGCGGCGGCGTGGGATGTGGCGCGGTGCGAGAGGAGGAGAGGAGAGGCGGCGGGGCTGTGGGCGACGCTATTTATAGGCGCGGGAGGCGAGGCGTGGGCGAGGGGGCAGGCAGAGGCGGCGGCGGGAGTCCGTGCGGAGCACGGCGGCGCTGGCGTGCGGCGGCCGGTCTCCTGCGGGAGATCGGGGACGGGGCGGCGAGCTGGGCTGGGCCACGGCCTGGCAGGAGCTGGGCCGGCCCAGTTCGGCGTAGGGAAGTATTAAAAAAACATTTTCCAGATAATAGAAAATAATAAAACAAATTAAATGAAAAATTTATATAGGCATATAATATATCAAAAATTTTAGAAAAAGATTTGCTACAAGATGAACATTTTTCTAGCATTAAATAAAATACGCACAAATTCTAATAATTTAAACAGTGCTACTCGTCTATTAAAATCCAATAAAAAACATTTTTAAAAATACCAAAATGACTTCAAATTTATTTATCTCCAATTTTCTGTTGTAGGGAATCATGTTACCCTAATTTCCATATATTTTATTTTTGGAGAAAAATAATTTGAATAAAACTCAGATAACTCCAAATTGAAAATAAATTCAAAAGAACTTTGAATTTAATTCTTGGAAACTCCCAACTCATATTTCATAATTTGAAGAAGTCATTTTATCTTCTCTCGTGAAAATCATTGAGTTGCTTAAAGTTTCAGAATTGGAAATATTTTCAGATAACATTCAAATATTTTCGACACGCCTTTTCATTTAAATAAATGGAGGAAGTCATGTCATCTTCTCTCCAGGGTTTTGTGATGAAAAGTATTTTAATTCGCGGAGATTAAAAAGCAAAGATGAAAGTTTGGGAAAGTCCTTTTATTCCCTCTCATTTAACTTTTCAAAAAGTTTTGAATTCACTCACTTTCAGACAATCAACCAAACAATCAATCAAATCTATCTATTTATTATAACATTCCAAATTTTAGAATTTTGGGATGTTACAAACCTACCACCCTTAAAATGAATCTCGTCCTCGAGATTCGGAGAGGCTTGAAAGAAATAGGTTAGGTTTGGGATCTTCTCAAAATCCATCGATCATCACTGGGGTCTGGGGTGCTACCACCCTTAGAAGCATGGTTACGGTTCCATCAAAACTCATATAATCCATTTTTATTCTTGACAGTGTCGATCTTCTCGGATCGTAAGGATAATTCCTTCTTTGGGCTCTTCCAGTAGTGGCATAACCTTTACGGCAATTCTTTTGTCCTTTCCTCTTGGTAAGGTTATTCCGAGACTGGGTCTTCTTAGTTGACGGGTCTGGCGCCAAAACTAAACAACTATCGATATCTCATGGTGGTCATCCAATTATGGTTTCTCCTGCAGGAAATGGGTTTGGGTTGATCCTCACAGTATAACCTACGGTTGGCAAAAGCTGCCGTGTACAAGGGGAAAATTACTTACACCTTTCTAAGGTTTAAACAAGGTTTAATACCGTTGTGTCTCTACTATAGGTAAGTCACTCAGATTTACCATCCCACATAGCAAGGCTAATAATAAGAGTAAGTCGGTATGGTGATCAATCCATCCCGCACCCAAATCATTTCCATGTATATGGTTTAGCAAATCTCGCATTCTAACACTCGGTCATTCTCACAAGCATTGCAGAATTTCTCTTGTCGACGAACCAAGTTCGGATAAATCCATTTACTGCAAGCCAAACAAACATCTATCGTTCCTTCCCAACCCTCAGGTTTGCGTAAACTCCTATAAAATCGTTTGTCGATAAAATCGTAACTCCTTCCAGGGTTTTTCCTTCAGCAAGAGTGTGCTTGCTTCTTGGCAGGTCCTGGGGCCTGTGGGTTATGGCCCATCTCATCACTTGCAAACTTTGAACTCATCATCGGGACAACGGATCATTATTCCAACATCCAACTTCCTAGCATTCTTAAATCCATCCAATTTTTCTGTCACCCTTCTTTCCAATGGTATCAAACTAGGACATGATTACTCAAACTCATCATGGAATTTCCATTTATCCATATTTCCAACATCATACCTCCTTTATATCCAATAGTAATTCATCTCTTCATCCTCGTGGAATATCCCACATACCGAGACAAAACTTATACTTATGAAGTCCATACTCCACTCCTGGAACATCATTCTCCTTTCCATGGGTCAAATGTCCTTACAGGGGAATATTGGCCATCTCTGCATGGCACTTCTTTAATGGGGAAACCTGAAACACATCATGAACTCCTGACAGTCCTTTGGGCGATCCCAGTTTGTTGGCCACTTCTCCTATACACTCCAAAACTCGGTATGGTCCTACAAATATCGGGGCTAACTTTCCCTTAACTCCAATTCGTTTAACTCCTCGCAGAGGAGACACACGAAGACATGCTCTGTCTCCAATTTCATAGACTGCCTCCTTGCATTTTTTTGAGTCTGCATAACTCTTCTGCCTGGACTGAGCTACCTTAACATTCTCTTCCGACTCCTTGATCACATTTGGTCCAAACAACTGACGGTCTCCATCTTCATCCCACATCAACGGTGTCTGCACCTTCTTCCATTCAAAGCTTCAAAAGGGGCCATCTTCAAACTGGCTTGGTAACTGTTGTTGTATGAGAACTCCACGTAAGGTAGATTATCATCCCAACTGGATCCATAATCTAATGCACAAGCTCTCAACATGTCCTCAGAATCTGTTTGACCCTCTCGATTTATCCTTCTGTCTGCGGATGAAAGGGTGTACTGAACTCTAGCCTAGGACCCAAGGTCTGGTGCTGCTGATTCCAAAATTTTGAGGTAAATTGTGTTCCTCTATCTGATACGATGGTCCTCGGAACTCCATGCAGACATACGATCCTGGTCAAATATATCTTGGCCAACTTCGCGCTTGTATAGGTGGTTTTCACTGGCATAAAGTGAGCCACTTTGGTCAAGCGAATCAACTACTACCCTGATGGAATCATGTCTCGTTCGGGTTCTGGGAAATCTGGTAATGAAATTCATGCCAAGCTTATCCCACTTCCATTCGGGTATCGGCATAGGCTGTAGTAAGCCTGCTGGCTTCTGATGCTCTGCCTTTACTCTCTGGCATACATCACCTACGACTACATACTCCGCAATATCCTTCTTCATACCAGTCCACCAGAAACACTCCTTCAAATACAAATACATCTTGGTGTTTCCAGGGTGAATCGGGTATGGTGAGTCATGAGCCTCCTGAAGTATTAACTTCCTGATCTTTTGCATTATTGGGCACATATACACAGTCCTCGAACCATAAGGTGTCGTGCTCATCCTTACGAAAAACCTTTGGCCTTTCCTTGTCTCATCCTCTCGGTTATAGTGTTATTTTTCATATGATCCTCCATGTTCTGAACCCATCGGTCTGTCTCCAATTGACTCATTGGTCCAGAAAATATGTGTTCATCTCCATTCATCCTCTCTTGGGTCCGTGGGTTTGGGGTGGGATAAGAGAGATAGAGAGGGATGCACACAATACAAACAAAAGTTTTGAAAAGACAGATTTTATTTGTGGCTGTCAGAAAACATCAAACAAATGACAGCTCACAAACGTCGCACCTAACGTAAGTGTATAACAGGGGTTTGGTCTTCTAAAGGTCAATAAATCTTCAAAATCATCAAACTCTTCAAGTCTTGTTCATGTCTCCTGTGGTTACTTCTGATCATGCTTGTCATTGTCAAGTTATTTTGCCAGATCATCTCTGTTGTCGCAAGTCTCTCATGGCGTCCTTTAATATTCTGCAGTTGCGTTCCAAACTTCTGGGCTTCAACATCTTGGTATGAACCACGGTCCTACTGTCCTTCAGTTCCTGACGAATCTCCTGTATCTCGAGGTTTTGCTCCTCCAGCTTGGCTACTCTCAGCTTCTGGGTTCTAAGTTCTTCACGAAATACTTCTTTGTCAATTATAGCTTCCTGAAGGTCCATCTTAAAACTCCTGATGAAATTCTCCAGATCCTGGTGATACACCATCTAAGGTTAAAACTTCATCTTGCTGAT
Organism: Aegilops umbellulata; assembly: GCA_032464435.1. Classification (NCBI taxonomy): domain Eukaryota; kingdom Viridiplantae; phylum Streptophyta; class Magnoliopsida; order Poales; family Poaceae; genus Aegilops; species Aegilops umbellulata. The sequence goes on from CP136055.1 coordinate 89,486,603, forward strand.
AGGTGCTCCATCAGCCTTATCCAATCCTTCCATACATATGCATGCTTAACTCAGCATGGTGACAATAGCATAAGCGGGCGATAACATCATGGATAGCCGTGTTTCTGCTCTTGTCATTTCCATGAGCTATCTCTCCATAGTTGATATCTCCTGCCTTAGGGTTTTCCTTGACTGAACTTTGAGTTCTATGCTCCATGTTCCGGTCTTTCTCCAATTTACCTTGATCTCGGGTATTGACAACTTCCATAGTCTACCATGTTCCATAAGGGGTGCCTTCCTAGGTCATAAACATCTGGGAATTCTTCAGAGCCTTCAAATTCTCCTAGTCTTAGGAATCTTCAACCACTGTAGTTTCCATTGTTCCGATGCACGGAAAAATCTTCTTCATTCCGTAGTGGTCGTGGTTATCCGATACCTTGTACTTCTTGGAGTGGTCTCATCAGTCGAATCTTCGAGTGGTCAACAGGGGAAAAGGGTATGGTCTCACTAAAAGGGAATATTTGAATAAACTCAGAAGAGAAGAGAGGTAAAAGATCTTTTTGAAAAAGAAAATTTTAGAGAAAATCCTTCCTATGGGCTTGCCAGTTTCTAGGGTCACGTCCTACAGTAAACATGTGCTCTGATACCATCTTGTAGCGACCTGACCCGAATGGATCAAGTCTCTGTGCTTAAGTGTCATCCCTGGATCGGTATGCTGACACACACAGTACTCGAAGGATTTATAACAGAGGTAAATCACATGTATAAAGTAACGTAAATACTATTACCTCAATCCATATAGTGGAAGCAACAAGGTTATGGATTCCCATCAACACCAACGGCAAAGTTGAGTGTAGAAATCGTAACCCTAACGTATCACTTACTTGTCGTAAGAAAACCTGCAACATGAGACGTTGCAGCCCGAAACGGGTCAGTACATTAAATGTACTGGCAAATTCACACCATAGAGAAATTGATGAACAATGGCTATCACTACATGCATATATGGCTGGTGGAAAAGCTCTCTGGTTAAAATGTTTTTGCGAAAAGCCATTTTTTCCCTACTGCAAAGGAATACATTTTATTTAACTATCATGGTGGTTGTTAAACATTGAGAATGGTTGACAGCATTCTCAATCCCAATTAAAAGTAATCATTAACTCCCAACAAATTATTTAAGTAACGTGATGAGATCAACAGTATAATCCAAGAACTAGATACTCAAGATGTCCATAACCGGGGACACGGCTAATCATGATTAGTTTGTACACTCTGCAGAGGTTTGCGCACTTTTCCCCACAAGTCTCGATCGCCTCCGTTTGGATTCTCGCACTACATGGTGTTTGAGAAACGGATGACCGAGACATAGTCTTTCAGAAGCGCTAGCACCTTACGTCGTGATAGACCGTACCAACCTACATCCCCTACATCAGCTAGTCTACCACTGTAAGAGTTCGCACGACTTAGTCAACTATACCAGAGCCCATAATGGCTTGTGGCTGCACACGGAAGTTTCTAGTTTGAATAATCTCATGATCCCTTTGAGCCTGGGTGGCGGTCCAAAAAGAAACAGGCAGTCCTGATAGAAACCAGGTGCCTCAATCCACCCAGATGTGTATTTAAGTTGCCACCTTAAGTAAACCATTAAAATTAACAAACTCACATCTGTCATGGATATCACTCACCCAATCCACGTCTACTAGCATAGCATGGCATAATAAGCAAACGTAGAAGTAACTCCCAAAGGTTTCATAATAATACAGGTAATAGGTACTACCTCATCTACTTCCCATCCCACAATTTAATTAGATCCTAATCATGCAGTGTTTGAGGATTGATCTAATGCAATAAAACTGGGTAGTAAAAGAGGTATGATCAAAGTGTGAACTTGCCTGCAAGTTGATGAAGATGATTCGCACTCAAAAATCTTGATATATCTACTCGTCACACTCCAGTCAATCTATCGTAAGCAAGCAATAGTAACCACACATAAGCAATCACTCAAAAGATCAGAAAGATCGAAGAAGACAATTCGGAAAACATCAAAACCTAGCAAATAACTCTTGCAACATAAAACAATTTCTAACAGTACCAAAATTATGTGAAGTTGTCCTTATCAGAAAGTTTAGGTCAAGAGCTTCGATTTGCAAAAAGAATCAACTCAAACAGAGTTACAAAACTCAAATTATGGTCAAACGAAGTTGAAATACAAATCTGTTTGAATTCAAATTTTAAAACTTTCAAAAACATGTTTGAGTTGGATTACTGGATAGAGGAGATCATTACGAAGAAGTGGGCGTTGGTTTCATGTAATTCCGATTAACGAGCAAAAAGTTATAGTCGTTTGAAAACCAGGGGCTGATCTGTAAAAAAATATATTCACGGATGGGTCCCTGGCCGAAAATTAAAAGAAAAAGAAAAAGTCTAAATAGCGAGCGTTCGTCACCGAACGCTAGCGAATGAAAATCGTTCGCTGCGAACCTAAACTGATGGACATTCGTTAAATAACTTAACTAAAAAAACCGGGTTTTAAAACAAAAATAAAAAACCGATCTAGGGTTCGGCGGTTTTACCGGTTCGTCCTGTTCGGTCAACTCCGGAGGCGGAACGGGCATCTCCGGCAATGGCAACGAGGCAGCGGCGAAGTGCGGGTAGCAACTTGGGGCGCGACGAGTGGCGCGGGGCAAGGCGGCGGCGCAAGCGGCAGCAGCAGCAGCTGCAGCGGCGGCGAGGGCGTTGGGCGGCGAGCGGCGCGGCGGCGTGGGATTTGGCGCGGTGCGAGAGGAGGAGAGGAGAGGCGGCGGGGCTGCGGGCGGCGCTATTTATAGGCGCGGGAGGCGAGGCGTGGGCGAGGGGGCAGGCAGAGGCGGCGGCGGGAGTCCGTGGGGAGCACGGCGGCGCTGGCGTGCGGCGACCGGTCTCCTGTGGGAGATCGGGGACGGGGCGGCGAGCTGGGCTGGGCCACGGCCTGGCAGGAGCTGGGCCGGCCCAGTTCGACAGAGGGAAGTATTTAAAAAAAACATTTTCCAGATAACAGAAAATAATAAAACAAATTAAATGAAAATTTTATATAGGCATATAATATATCAAAAAATTTAGAAAAAGATTTGCTACAAGATGAACATTTTTCTAGCATTAAATAAAATATGCATAAATTCTAATAATTTAAACAATGCTACTCGTCTATTAAAATCCAATAAAAATCCTTTTTAAAAATACCACAATGACTTCAAATTTATTTATCTCCAATTTTCTGTTGTAGGGAATCATGTTACCCTAATTTCCATATATTTTATTTTTGGAGAAAAATAATTTGAATAAAACTCAGATAACTCCAAATTGAAAATAAATTCAAAAGAACTTTGAATTTAATTCTTGGAAACTCCCAACTCATATTTCATAATTTGAAGAAGTCATTTTATCTTCTCTCGTGAAAATCATTGAGTTGCTTAAAGTTTCAGAATTGGAAATATTTTCAAATAACATTCAAATATTTTCAACACCCCTTTTCATTTAAATAAATGGAAGAAGTCATGTCATCTTCTCTCCAGGGTTTTGTGATGAAAAGTATTTGAATTCGCGGAGATTAAAAAGCAAAGATGAAAGTTTGGGAAAGTCCTTTTATTCCCTCTCATTTAACTTTTCAAAAAGTTTCGAATTCACTCACTTTCAGACAATCAACCAAACAATCAATCAAATCTATCTATTTATTATAACATTCCAAAATTTAGAATTTTGGGATGTTACAAGCATGGAGCAATAAAAATTATAGATACGTTGGAGACGTATCACTCGCCAATAATCACGCAAGTAGCTAGTCCCCAAAGACAACCACTGCATGCATGTGGACCAAACATATATATGTATGGAGAGGTGTGTTTTTAAATACACAATGGAACAACTTTGATGTGGCACTGTGATTTCTAACTAGAAATCCCAGACCGAGTGAGGGTTATTAGGTTGACGATGCATATGTATGTTACACCACACTTCAAGCCGATGATGGGGATTCATGCATGCATGCATGCATAGTATATGCGCTCAAACTTAATTAGGTCTAAATCTCACCATGACCTATACTACGATAACACGAACCAAAGGAAGAATCCGCCATGCCAACCAATCTTGTTGTCAGTCAAGGTGATCATGGATGTCCATGCGGGCCCACGAATATATAGGCTAGTCGCTGGTAACCACGCGAGGGAGTGTACCGTTTGAAGACAACCACTACATGCATATGTATGGAGGTGATGCGTGCATGCATGTTTGAATACCATTTCATAACATTGCTATGGTGCGTGCGTCGAAAATCGTACAGTCCCCACACAAAGCGAGATCGGTTCATGACATGTCGTTGTACTAGCCACTTCGACTCGATGGGAGGGATTCATGCGTACACATGCATGTGTGTGTGCTCAAACTGTATCATGTAATCCCAGAGCATGACCTATATATATATACCATATTACAAGCAAAAAAATAATCCTTCCTACGTCAAATTAACCTCTCTCGTTGTCAGGCAAAAAGTAGTGATGGACCAAGCGGGCCCACAAATGGGAAGCATCGATATCGCTGATAACCGCTTAAGTTGGTGCGAGAGGACAACCACCATCGCTTTGCATGTGGGCCAAACATATGTTGAATACCCAAAATGCACAACTTTGATGTGCCACATGCCTAAAAAACCGTAAACCCCCCACACAGAGCGAGGTTCATGAAGCGTACAACATATGATGGTCCCCTTCCCCCTCTTCGACACATACTATCTGCTCCTACCGTAATACAACCCAAAAAGAATCCTCCTCGATGGTGAAATTAATTTACCTCTCCCGATGTAGGTCAAAGTGATGCATGCATCGATGATGGCCTCGTGGGCCCATAGATGGAAGCGTCACACGTGAGTGTCCTAGCTAGGATAACCACCGCCTGCATGCACGTGGGCCAAAGAGGTGTTGTGTGATGTTTGAATAGCCAATTTCACAACTTTGATGTGGCACATGCCTTGGAAACCGAAAAGTCCCAACACTAATTAAGGTGTACTTGTTCAAGGACGTGTACGTATAGTATATATGCTAGTCCGCTCCCACCTCTTCGACGCGTACTATATACCACCATGACACAAACAAAAAATATTCTGCCTTGTTGGTCAAATTAAACTCACTGCCGGCTGTTCGTCAAAGTGATGGACGACGACGTCGCGGGCCCATAGAAAGCGTCACGCGCGAGTATCGAGTGTCGTGTAGGACAACCATCGACTGTATGTGCCCAAAACATGTATGTATGAAAGGGTTGTGTAATTGTTTTAAATAATGAATTCACGACTCTGATGTGGCACCTGCCTAACAAAACGGCCAACCCACACGGTGGCTCACAACTCGTAGTGTACTGCGAGCCACCCGCCATCCCCCAGAAGCACACACCCACACACACACCGCGAATCCACCGCAACTACGATGCATGTCAAATTATCCCGCGGTGAACATATGTTACCAAAGGAGGGACATTTTAATTTAAAAAAAACCAGAGATCATTAAGACATTTTAGTACATTAATTGATCAATTTTCTATGGGTATAATGTGCAAAAATCAAACATGAGCTACATGCACACGTGACAGTGCGCCTAAATGGATTGCAAAAACACATGTATCTCACTGGGTGCATGTTTTACTCCCCGTGCAAGAAATTCCAACCATTGAGAATCTTGATTTTTAAATTCTAGTACATCCAAAACTTATTTGAAGTTCATGAAACTTATCGTGTTGTCATATGGACACCAATACAAAGTGGCATGGTACTTTATTTTTGTCAAATTTGAGACGAGTTTTGATATAATCTTTATCTAATTACAAATAGGAGATTAATAATAATTGGGAACCAATATCCCAAACGGATTATTTATTCGAACTGTGAGCGCTAGACCAACAATGGATACATGCCATGCTTCGGTTAAGCAATAAAGCGGCAGCATTAATCATCCAAATAGAAAAACGATATACATGCCGCCACGCGACCCGTGTGCCGTGCGAGCAGGCGTGAGTTGACGGGATGCATGCGCGCAGGCAGACCGGGAGGCATGCATGCAGGTGTTTAAATTGACGGAGGCATGCTCGCTGTGCAGTGTCATCAGGAGGCATGCGAGTAGTTGTGTGAAATGACGGTAGGTGTGCCAGCAGTCCGGTGTGCAGGCTCACCGGGAGGCGAGCCAGCAGTCTGACCGCCGCCCGCCTCTCTCCCACTACTCCATACTAATGGTGCGCTCGAGCGGCCGCCCCCCCATCCTCGCCGCACACACAATCCTCTCTCTCCGCTTGCATCCTCGACGCCGCTCTCAGTCCTCAAAGCCTTCAGTGTATGAGGATGCCGCCGAAGCGCCCCATCGGAGGGAGTGGCGACGCCGGGGCTGCTGAAGCACCGGAGCACGGCGTGGAGATGGAGACAGAGGTTGCCATCACTGGCGGCGAGTTATCCCTGCACCCTGACATCGTCGACTGCGTCGGGCTTCCATAGCCGGAGGCGGAGTTCCACACTGACTCTGGTGACGACTCGGGCGATGACCCCGGCGACGACTCCTACGAGGACGAACAACTGGTTAGTCATCCATACCCATTTATGTGTCAAATAGATCCTAGGGTTTCTCAGGTTACTCCTCCCTCCCCCTTTTTGGAATAGAAATCCTATGGTTATGTTCCCCCAATCCATGAAATCTGAGTAAGTTTCATTAGATCCGTGTCGTGTATTGATTGTTTGAATGGTACAAGTGGTAAGTGATTAGTTGTTTCATCTGTGCAAATGATTTTTGCTAGTAATCTGACTAGGGTTAGTGTTCGTGCTAATAATTCCTAGCGAGGACTTGACAATTGATTTTGAATGACCTACATATGTTTGTGCCATTATTTTCTTCAAGATTGGTTTGTGCATAGACGAATGTGCTTAAGAATCGAACCATAATCTCTAGATATGTATAAATAAATGGCCATAAATTCCTAATCCTACTTCACGGCATGTAAACATTGATTTGATGCCAAATTTGTTTTACTATTTGTATAGGTGCTATCTGACGACGTGGACAGTAATGGTGAAGAAGGCCAAAGGAGGTACAAGAGGCAAATCCTGAGGGAGCTTTATGTGAAAAAGCATAACAAGCGTATTAGGACCTGGAACGGTGGCTATCGATGCCCATTTTGCAACCAGAAGCTTCATGACGCGTATCTAAGTGTTCTGGCGCATGCAAGAAGACGGGCCGTTGGCTCCTTCAAGCAGAAATATTCTCGCAGGGTGGCACATGCCGCGTACGCCGAGTACCTGGAGAAGCTTCAGGATCGTGCCGGCATGTGAGATGAGATGTGGGATCGAACTATGTACGCTTGAGTATGCTTAATGACGGTTGAACTATGTACTTATGGTTGAACTATACTTGTGTACGTGTACGCTTATTATCTATGTCTGAGTATGTTTAATCTATGTTAACTTATGTCTAAACGTGGGATATGGATGCAATCAGTTCGGTTGATGGAATCTACCTCCTTCTTGGTTTATTGGTTCCCTTTGTAATTTGTGTTAAATTTTGACCAAAGGTTTAACTGACAAAATGTTAGTGCAGGTCAACAAAAGTTATATCGTTGGATGGGTATTTGAGCATAGTGTTCAATGATATAATTTTTGTTGACATGCATAAACATTTCTTAGTTAAATGTTTGGTCAAAATTTGGTAAAAATTACAAAGGGGACCAATAAACCAGGACGGAGGTAATACGTTAATCACACACGGTTCCCAAAATTGGAACCGTGTGCAATGACTTTCATTTTGCCTGTTGCGTCAATCACACACGGTTGGCTCTAGCAAACCTTCGCCTCCAAAATTCTTTGTGGGACAGAAAACCCTCACCACCCAATTCAAAAAAGAAAAAAGAAAACCCTCACCATCCCCACGTCACAAAAACCCTCACCCCACCTGCCACCCCCTCCGGTCCCCATTCACACCTGCATAAGCTCCTCCACGTCTATGCATGGCACCGCCTATCGTGGCGGTAACCACTTAGCTCGACGCATGCCGCCGCCGCTAGGCTACCGGCAAAGCCCACCGCATTTCGCCACTTCCGCTTGCCGCCGCCTATCGCCATCGACTTTCTCGATGCTGCTCGTGGTCGATCCAGCTCCGCCCGGTTGGGGAATCCACCGTATTGAGGTTTTCTCTCATGGACAACAAGGTAACTAATTTAATAAGATATTATATCATCTCTTATCCCAGTTCATCTGCCTCCTTTAATCACCCGGCCGAAATCGCCCTGAATTCATTTTTATTCATGCTGATTTGAGGATTTTCTTTCATTCATAGAGTGTACAGTGCACGGACACATCAGGACTTTGCGGCCTCGGCCAGACATCCATGGAGTTCCATCTCACCGTACCAGATGACTTGAGGACGGGCACAATATGTTCAATCTCACCCTAAATTGGTTGGCATGGCCTACTTTCTTGAACATATACTATATATTGCTGCATTTGGATAAAAGGTGCCACATGCAGCATATACGTCGAAGGGGATTTCCCCCCTCTTCTTTCTATATTAGGCAAACTAATGATGTATTGTTCTTTCGATTACTCTCATATTTCCATGACATCATGGTTACCCTATATGTTTAATTATAGATTTTTGTCCTTTGATTTCTACTGTTGTACAGTTCTTTCAGTTTCGCCCATATTTCCATGTTACCATATTCTTTAACAATCCTACCATTTTCTGTAGCGCGTCCCTTGCTATGCAACAGAATCTGTTGTACACAATATTTCTCTTTACATAAATCAAGACTGCAGGGATGTCACACTGAACACAACCCATGGATTTACAATCGTTGATACTATAAGACTTGATGAACGTGGTGACTCCTATTTTGGCACTGGCTTTTGGAAAGAAATTTCTAGGTTTTATGTACTGAAAGCTGGCACTATAATTGCACTGCACATAAAAGGGCCTGGTCATGAGATATATGCTAACTTCCCCGACGATATCATCCGTCCAGACTTTGTTCGAAGTAAGATTTCTTTTCAAGTATCTGCATGTTGACTTACCCAGCAATATCAACTGAATTTTGTAGTATTTAAGCAACCAATTGTTATTCCATTTTCTTACTACTCCCTCCGTCCTTCAAAGAGAGTACTTCCAACTTTGTTGGAGGGTCAAACTATCTCAAAATTTGACCTAGTTTGTGCAAAAATATGTCAATGCTTGTGAAACCAAATAGGTATATGACGAAAATATATTTTATCATGAATCTAATGCTACTAATTTGATGGCATAAATGTTGGTCTATTATTGTATAAATACAGTCAGACATAAAAAGATTTGACTTTCCAACAAAGTTGAAAGTACACTCTTTGAAGGACGAAGGGAGTATATTCCTACCTAATAACTTCTAATTACCAATACACTTTTCTATTGCCCTATTTTAACTAAATATTCCATGTACTCCCACTTCTATCAGAAAGTGCCGCTAACAAGGAGACTTCGGAGGTGGAGAACGGGGCTACCAACAAGCGGAGGCGGGGCAAGCAAGAACCACAAGCGACTCCACCAGGCCTAGACTTCATCAGCAACCTCCCCAATGATGTGTTGACAGTCATCATCTCCCTCCTCCCAATCAAATATGGGGCGCGGACAACCGTCCTTTCCTGGCGGAGGTGCCCCTATGGAACTCCACCCCTCTTGACCTTATCGACACCCACGAGCTCTGTCGTGGCTATCGCAAAAGCTTGGATGCGCTCTACAAGATCCTCGGCAGTCACCTTGGCCCAACCAGAGGCCTTAGAATGGGCAAGTTCCGTTCCAACGGCAAGGACCGAGCCAAGCTTGACGATGGGTTCTGATCCCCCGCCCTAGATCAGCTCGAGGAGCTCCCTTTTGATGATGGTCATATGTGCTCGCTGCCAACATCCGCGCTCCGCCTAACGCCCACGCTGCGCGTCGCCAAGTTCAGGAACTGCCATCCCCCTTAATGATGCGCCCACTCTTATTCTACCACGACTGAAGCACCTCAATCTCGTCTTCGTCTGCCTCCCAAACGGTGACATGGAGTGCCTGCTCCGTGGCTGTACTGCACTCAAGTACCTTCGTCTTCAGACGATCAATGGGTTGAGTAGCTTCCACATCACATCCATGACTCTCCGGACTATTTATGTGTATTGCTGGTGCGGCAGGAAGGCATCAAAAGATGTGTACCACGGTTTGGTCACTGAGGACGCACCTGCACTTGAGAGATTACTTGTAGTTGATCAAGAAGGTCCAACAAGAATCAATGTCATTGCTACGCTGAAATTGATAGTGGTGGGTGTCGGCGTTCTGGGAACGGGGGTCCCCAGACTTGCCTGCCTGCGGCCCGAGGCGCGGCTCTGCCAGCGGCCTGGTACGGCCCATATTCATCAACAACCACCCAAGACCCTCGCGAGGGGCCAAGCCTCGCGAGGCAAACGACACAAGACCTCCTAAGGGGCGGCCTCACCAAGTCGACTCGCGAGGAGCGGAGACATCAAGGCGGGGGACACCTCGTGAGGTTCCCGTGACGTGAGCCATGATGACCAAGGCCAGACGGGCGCCAACGGGCGTAGAGTACCAGTTTCCTCTTTGGTGCTAAAGAGGCAAGCGCACGCGAGGAGCCTCGAGGCATCAGGCAAAGGTTTCCATATCGATGCAACAAGACCAAGAGCAGCAGGATGGAGGTCATCGCGGAGCCCATGACGGCGTCACCACCAGAGCCTTTGGCAGGCGAAGACTACTTTTGTCAGGATAACTTGTACTAGCTGCCCCCCTTCAAAATTGGCCGTTGTGGAATCCCTTCCCGTCTACATTTGGGAAGAGGACCAGGGCCTCTATAAATAGGACTAGCCACCATCATAGAGGAGGAGGGATCCATTCCACCGCGACCACCTCACCAGCTCATAGAGCTCGAGAACACCTTTCCTCAGGAGGTTGTTCATCCCTTTTACTTGTTCACCCTCAGCCTACAAGGCAATCCACCACCACACACTGGAGTAGGGTATTACACCACAACGGTGGCCCGAACCAGTATAAACTCTTGTGTCTCTTATCTCTTGGGTTTGTCGAGCTAGGCCGTGGGATCGTTGAGCGAGCAAGCTAGGGAGAGAGAGATCTTCGTGCGCACCCAAGTGTTCGAACCTCAAGGGTTTGCCAGAACTCGCGATCCAACAGTGGGCTACTCGTCTAGCAAATACTCTGAACTTGTTATTGGATCCACACCTCGTTCACGTACAACAACCGCCTTCTACCTCTCCTTCTACAAATTAACATTATTTCTAATTTTGAAGATGTTTGTTCATCTATCATCCAGAAAATGATTCCGACAAGCTTGACCCTGAAACTGCGCACAATGAAGGTCTTGGCACTAGTATCTATCGCCCCCCACCTGGAGCAAGTTGTCAGTTTCCTGAGATGCTTTCCGTGCCTTGAGAAGCTATATATCGAGGTGATGTTCCTTTCATGTTAAATGTTAACCATAAAGGAGTTCAATTTGTGACACCTTTTTCCAAGTTTACAATGAGAATGTACTATGATTTCTAAAGGATTCTTTTGGAGGATTTCAGTATATACATGTTCCCCACCCCATATTGGTTGCTTGATCCATATGGTTACAATCCATAATCATTTCTCCTTTGGATTCATCTGTACTAGTTTTCTTAGGGAAATTTTCATCCACTCCAACCTCTTGTGAAGAAGGCTACATTTTTCTAGAATGTAATCAAATGCCCATGTTAATCATGTCAAATCGAAGATGGCATGTTAGTGCATTTTACAAATCCTGCAAACCAAATAGGAATGTAGTAGTGTTCAAAACTGCATGTAGGCACTAACATGTTTTCTTCTTTTACAGATAAGATTAGTCCCAGTGGTGGATAATGTGATACAATATAACAATCACGTCGAATGCCTAAATCTGCATCTCTCAGAAATTACTTTGAACTCCTATCGAGGGACCTTACCAGAGATTATATTTGCCAGGTTCTTTGTTTTGAGAGCAAAGGTGCTGAAGGTAATGAGGTTTGCCCTACATTTATTTCGCAAAAATGAATGGTTCGTTGATCTGCGCCGGCACGTGCGGCAGAATGGAATAGGCTCCGAAAATGCTGAATTTCATTTTGGAACTTCATATGACAAAGTAATCGGAAGTCATCATGTCAACCCCATACATGACTTTTCAGTGGCTGACCCCTTTGCAAAAATTATGAGGTTTCGAAACCTGACTTAGAAGTGGTAATATTAATTTGAACCTCTCTGATATCCATGTTCAGCGGATCAACGCGAGCCTTTGCAGCTGATGAGCTGAATTTCATTTCTAATATCAGTTTGAACCTTGTAATATTCGAATTTGAGCCATATAACTCTGGAATATGAACCTTGTAATATTTCGAGCTTTTGTGGCACAATCGTTGAAATGGCATTGTATGAGACTCGTATATTGGTAGCACTATTTTGACCTTAATATGTAATGGCCTTAGATCTTGTTAACCATTCTTGAATCTGTTTACCTTGTCGGTCTCATGCCACATGATCTGTATAGCTAACTCTGTCGGCGTTCTGGGAATGGGGGTCCCCAGACTTGCCTGCCTGCGGCCTGCGGCGTGGCGCAAAGGGGGCCCAGCACGGCCCATCTTCATCAATGCAATACCCAAGACCCTCGCGAGGGGCCAAGCCTCGCGGGGCGGACGGCGTGGAGCTTCCTCAGGCACGGCCTCATCAGGTTGGCTCACGAGGAGGCGGAGAGATCAAGGCAGGGTACCTCACGAGGCGCCCATGACGCAAGCCATGACGACCGAGGGCGCCAGGCGGGCGCCGGCCCGCGCAGTTTCCCCCTTTCCTCTTTGGTGCAAAGGGGGCAAGCGCAGGCGAGAGCATCAAGCAAAGGCACCCGTTTCGGTGCAACGAGACCAAGACCAGTCCAACGGTGGGGATGAAGTCATTGTGGAGCCCAAGCTAGCATCACCACCAGAGCCTTTGGCAGGCAAGGACCAACTTTAGTCAGGATAAGTGTACCAGATGTTCCCCTTCAAAATGGCCAGTTGTTGGCGCCCTTCCCGCTCAATATTTGGGAAGAGGCCCAGGGCCTTTGCCTATAAATAGGACTAGCCACCCCCAGGGTAGGGGAGAAGAGACGAAGGCCATCGAGAAACCTAGTAGTGAGCATTACGCAATGAGAGAGAGAGAGAAGGGCGACTGAACTCCTCCTAGCAGTTCATCGTCCCGGCCAAGGACAGACCCTCGCGAGGCTATTGTTCCTTGTATTGTTCATCATCATCAGCCCAAGAGGCAATCCACCACACCACACTAGAGTAGGGTATTACACCACATCAGTGGCCCGAACCAGTATAAACCCTGCGTCTCTTGTGTTGTTCTTTTGGTAGCTTAGATCCTTGCGAGGCGGAGGGGTGCAGGTAGGTAGAAGGCGTAATCTCCGCGCGCACCCCAGAGTTCGAACCTCAAGGGTCTGCCGGAACCCTAAATCCGACATTTGGCGCACCAGGTAGGGGTGCGCCGGAATTCGTCTTCCACCGCTCCGTTCTTCTCCGACCATCGCGTCCATGTCTGACACTCGCCGGGCCCGCGCCGAGCGCTGAGCCGCCCTCGCTTCCCGTGTCGCCCAGACGGCTCCCATCGGCGGGCGTCCTCACTGTTCCCCGTCGCCTGCCGTCAACGCCGCCACCGGCCCGGCGGGGAACGAGCAGCAAGCGTCGTCCCAGCATCCGTCCGTGCGGCAAGACAGCCGTACCGCTACTCCCTCGCTCACCCCAGCTGGTTCTTCGTCCCGCGCGCTCCGCGCGCCCATGGAGGCCCGAGCTGCGCTCATTGCGGCAAACGAGCTCCTACGCGACCGTCCTGTCGACGACGTCTACGAAGAATGGCTCGACCGCGTCGCTGAGCTCGTCCGCGCCGCGGGGGCTCTCCTGCACCGTCTTTTCCGCTGCACCGAACCCCGCCCCGGTGGGCGACGAAGCTCCGGGGGCGTCCGAGCCGCCTACTCATCAAGAAGACGCCATGGCTCCAAGGCGCGCGGGCCCTGGGCGGAACCCGCTCCGTCAGGTGCCGGCGCGGCAAGAACAGAGCTGCCAAGAAGTCCCTCGCCCGCAAGAAGCTGCTCGGGCGCTCCCTGCTCCAGCACGTCGCGACCACGCTCCTGCTCCCGCACATCAAGACCCCGCGCTGCTCCCAGCTGCGGCGCACGGGGACCCGCAGGACCAAGCTCTCCGTCACCCAAGGCCTCCCGTGGCCACAGCAGGCTGCCGTGCATACACCACCGAGCTACGCAGCGTCACGTGGCCCGACAAGTTCAAGCCAGACCTGCCTCCTCGCTACGACGACACGACAGACCCTGCGGAGTTCCCCCAGCTCTATGAGCTGGGCATCGAAGCTGCCAACGGAGACGAGAAGGTCATGGCGAACTGGTTTCCCATGGCGCTCAAGGACGGGGCCCGCACCTGGCTCCTGAACCTGGCTCCAGGCACGATCTCCTCCTGAGACGAGATGCGCACCCGCTTCATCGCCAACTTCCAAGGTACCCGCGACCGGCCACCCGCCGTGAGCGACATGCGCCGCATCAAGCAACAACCTGGAGAGACCCTGAAAAAGTACATCCAGCGCTTCAACAGCGTGGCCTCAAGATTCCCAAGGTGTCCGAGGAGGTCATCATCTCAGCCTTCTCCGACGGCGTGCGCGATGTCAAGATGAAGGAGGAGCTGGCGATGCATGAAGACCTGTGCACTTCCTTGGAGCTGTTCAACTTGGTGACCAAGTGCGCTAGGGCTGAGGAAGGGCGTCTCTCCCTCCTCGAGCTGCCTGTCGCAGACCTAGAAGAGAAGAAGTCCAAGGCCAAGGATGTGGCGCAAGGGGGCTGCCGTGCTCGCGGCAGAACCAGAAACCAAGCGGGGCAAAGATCAGCCTGAATCCTCCCGGGGCAGTCGGTACTGCGTGTACCATGACCTCCACACCCACAACACCAACGAATGCCAAGAGCTCCGAGCCATGCGAGAAGGAAGGATCGGACATCGCCCCGACCGCGCTGACCGAGGCTACGACCGAGGAGGAGGAAGAAACGCAGGACGCTGGGAAGACCGCGGCCCGCGCCAAGGGTGGCGCGATCAACCTCGTGAGGATCGCTGGCGAGACCCGCCTCGCAAGGGAGACTGGAGGGACCAGCCTCGCGAGGATCGCCCACAAGGTAACGCGGGCCTCCCTCCGCTGCCCCCTCAGCCAAGGAGAAACGAGGACCGCCATCAGGACGAAGGGGCTGGGTCTTCCAGGAGCCGCGCGTGATCGCCTGCATCCTGGGCGGAGCTCAAGCCCCAGCCTCTCAGCGCATCTTCAAGCAGTTTGCCCGTGAAGTGAATGCAGTCCTCCCCAAGCTCGAAGCCATGCGCCCTCTCAGGTGGTTGGCGTGCGCCATCACGTTCAGCTCAGCGGATCAGCTCAAGTGTGCAGCCACAGCCGGAGTCCTCCCGATGCTTTGTTCCCCGATCATCAGCAACGTGGTGGTTACCAGGACCCTCATCGATGGCGGGGCAGGGCTCAACGTCCTGTCCGTGGAAACATTCAACAATCTCCAAGTGCCCTACAACCAGCTCCAGCCAACCAAGCCTTTCTCCGGAGTCACCGACGGCTCCACGGTCCCGATTGGGCAGGTCTGCTCCCTGTCACCTTCGGGGCACGCGATAACTACCGCACCGAACTCATCGACTTCGACGTCGCTCACATTCGCCTGCCATACAACGCCATCCTCGGGTACCCAGCGCTGGCCAAGTTCATGGCTCTGACTCACCACGGCTACAACGTCCTCAAGATGCCAGGAAGTGGCGGAGTCATCACGGTGCCCTGTGAAGAGAAGGACGCGATGTGTTCCCTAGAATGAGCCTTTCAGGCTGCGTCGTTGGAAGACCCGGATCACGGAAGCAGGAGGCTTCCCGAGACCACCCCCAAGAAGAAGAAGACATCGTCATGACTGGCCCCTCAGGAGGCAGGCCCCTCAGGGCACGCGCCTGCCCCGGGGGAACCCCCTTCCATCGCATAGGAAAGCGCGCCCGGCGCCCTCCTCAGGAAGGGCTCGGGGGCTCTCCCCTGGAGGGCAACCGACCTAGCCAAGGTCACGAGGGAGGCGCTTGGGCACCACGTGGAGGCGTGTTTCGAAGCACGTTTCCCTCGAGAAGGAGCAAGACAAGGAGAGTCAGACCCTCAGGAGTTCGTCAGCAAGGCCATTCAAGAACTACAATAACCAAGAGTCATGAGAGGTTGCCGCCGCCAACCAGCTGTGGCTCCCCATCCAGGCGAGGATGGTGGGCTGCGCGTCTGCATCGACATACCAGGGCTCAATCGAGTCGCCTCTCTGGAGCGCCTCTGGCCCTCGCGAGTGTGGCGTTGCGAAGGTCCACCCCACAGCTACGTTCGCATGCCTTACGGCTTGCCGAACGCGGCTGCCGTGTACCAGCGCCTCATGAGGGGCATCATGGAGGCTCAAGAGGCTAGGCGTTCTGCAGCCTTGGCAGAGATGGAGATGGTCCGCGAGGAGCCACCAGCGCCTCCGGGGCCTCCCGAGGCCCCTGGGCCTGGGGGCTCGTGAGGACCGGCTTCCGCAGCCCACCGAGTCTGCCACACCAACGCTCCTTCGTCCTCAACACAATCAGGTGACATCTTTCAAGTTTCATTTCCAGCGGGGAGCGCCCCTCAGGGCTGCATTATTCCCAGGCCGCGTGGGTCCATCCCTGCGGCATGTATCCCCTTTCATTTCATGTTGTTAGCTTACTCTGTTGGGGGCGCCCCTCGGGTTGTATCATCCCCAAGCCGCTTGGGCCTGACCCAGCAGCGTTCGCTTTCCCAGCTTCTATTTGAATGAATCCACTCCTTCGCGGCTAACGTGTTTGACCTAGCTGCCCGCTCAACTGACGCCAACTGACGGAGCTGATCCCAAAACGGCACGGCGCTTGCGCATGGGTTAGTCCCTGCAACGCCGACAAACCTGGATGGCTGAGCTCTGGCCGCGGCAACCCCACATGGCGCCACCTCATCAAGCCTTCAGTGCCTCGTCGCCCCTCGGAAGCAACAAACAGCTGACTGTCAATTGTCATGACAACCCCTCGTTCTTTCTATGATGGTCTACAGGGTCTCCTAAAGGAGCAGTGTCAGGCGAGGCCCATGCGGTGTCTCCTTCACTCTCATCCGCACGAACCGCTTGCACGTTAAAGGGGGGGTGCCTGAGCATCGCGACTCAGGGCTCCTACTGGCTCTCCAGCCCTTCACCCTCTGGCCTTGTCCACGGCATCGCGACCTGGCATACGAGCGACGGCTGAGACTCGCTCGAGGGCCGGGACCCGAGGACGTAGAGCAGAAAGGGGAGCAAAGGTGAGAGGAGAAAGGCACGCGAGGACCTCGCCGAGCGATCTCGCGCCTTCCGATGCACGAACTCAGCGACACACCGGGTAGCGGTCCCTGATTCTCGAGATAAGTCACCACCCGGAAGCACCAACTACCGTGGCACCACCCCCGCACCTAATGCAATCCCGTGTTAGCGACGCCGCTCTCCTTTCTCACCGAACGATGGCTGCTTGAGCGCCAAAGGGGACCTCCTGAGCATCACGACTCAGGGGCTCTTACCGGACCCCGGGTCGCTCACCTCTTGGCCTTGACCACGGCATCGCGACCTGGCATACCAGCGACGGCTGACGCCGCCTTGGGACTGGGACCTGTCGGCACAAAGC
Organism: Aegilops umbellulata; assembly: GCA_032464435.1. Classification (NCBI taxonomy): domain Eukaryota; kingdom Viridiplantae; phylum Streptophyta; class Magnoliopsida; order Poales; family Poaceae; genus Aegilops; species Aegilops umbellulata. Next base: position 89,504,331 of record CP136055.1, read on the forward strand.
ACCAAGCCCCCGTGAGGTTCGAAAGGGAGAACTGAGCTAAGGCGGAATGAGCAATTCACACAATTCTATGGCGAGAGTTATATTAACAAACAGGGTCGCAGGCACCTTACAAGCCCCACGGGGCGCACCTTTGATTCCTCGTAGGGAACAAATCCTAAAAGGACGCTAACTACACGCACCCCTGCAAAAGATGCCATCATCAACAGTGGGCCGTCAAGCACCGGCGCCAACCCCATCCAGATCAGAGTCGGCGACGGCCTGACGAGCCTGCCCTGCTCCGGGAGCGGCGCCGGCTCGGGGGCTCGTAGCTGTCGTCGCTCGTCTCTGGAGTCGTGAAGAGCTCGCCAGAGTCGCTGGATCCTCCGACGCCTCCACCGCTTGAGGAGCCGCCAAGGGAGCGGTCGGCGGGCCCAGCCCTCGCCGTGGCAGGGTCCCGATCACCTCTCCCGGAGCAGCACTCCAGCCGGCGCCCGTTCGCGTCGAAGACCTTGAAGAACATCACCGAAGCACCATCATACTCCAGGTGGGTCACGAAGGCGCCTCCTGTCCTGCAAGCCCGGGCGATTTCGCCCCAGCGTCGAGTCATGAAGACCTCGCCCGGGGCAACCACTGCGACCTCTGCCTCGGTCGCGAGGGTGCTGCAGCCGGCGTGCTGCAGCCAAAGCTCCAGGAGTTCTCCCTGCGGGATGATGGAGGCGAAGAAGGGGGGAAGGCGAACCCAAGACTGAGGAGGAATGGCGGCGTGAAGCACGAACTCTCGGGAGGAGCCCTTGGTGTGGACCCCAAGGGGGGCGAACCACACCTTCGAGACCCATCGGCGCCGACGGCGGCGCTACCCACGGCGATCGACATCGACTCCTTCGGCGCCCTCGGTGTGGGCGTACAAGGGAAGCGGGAACCCCGGCGGTGGCCTCTCGCACCAGGGCCTCGACACCACCTGATGGGCCCCCTCGTCCCGACCGCGGAGGGCGAGCCGTTTCTTCGGCGGGAGCGGATCTGGTTCCTCTCGGGGAGCCTTTCCTTTCTCTGCCGCCGAGAACCGGCGGATCGGAGCCATCGAAGCAAGACGGAGCAAGGACCGGGAAGAAGGAAAAGCAAGAAGAGATGGACTGGAAGGACGCGCACCGTTCCGTACTTATAGCCAGCAGAGGCCAACCGTCGGCCTCCACGATCGCACGTAATCATGACCAGTTTTGCATGCAGGGACTCGTCCAATCCGTGCGGATGCCGAGGCGTCGTGGGGAAGTGGAGACACCCACTTCCAATCAACCGCTGCGCGCTGCTCAAGGCCACAGGCTGTTAGGGCCCGCGGCACTTCGCCCTTGCCCTTTCGCTTCTCTGTGCGGCCAAGTCCGGGCGCGCCTTGGGCCTGGGGGCTACTGTCGGCGTTCTGGGAACGAGGGTCCCCAGACTTGCCTGCCTGCGGGGGCCCAGCACGACCCATGTTCATCAACGCAATACCCAAGACCCTCGCGAGGGGCCAAGCCTCGCGGGGCGGACGACACGGAGCTTCCTCAGGCGCGGCCTCATCAGGTTGGCTCACGAGGAGGCGGAGAGATCAAGGCGGGGTACCTCACGAGGCGCCCATGATGCAAGCCATGACGACCGAGGGCGCCAGGCGGGCGCCGGCCCGCGCAGTGTCCCCCTTTCCTCTTTGGTGCAAAGGGGGCAAGCGCAAGCGAGAGCATCAAGCAAAGGCACCCGTTTCGGTGCAACGAGACCAAGACTAGTCCAACGGTGGGGATGAAGTCATTGTGGAGCCCAAGCTAGCGTCACCACCAGAGCCTTTGGCAGGCAAGGACCAACTTTAGTCAGGATAAGTGTACCATATGTTCCCCTTCAAAATGGCCAGTTGTTGGCGCCCTTCCCGCTCAATATTTGGGAAGAGGCCCAGGGCCTTTGCCTATAAATAGGACTAGCCACCCCCAGGGTAGGGGAGAAGAGACGAAGGCCATCGAGAAACCTAGTAGTGAGCATTACGCAGAGAGAGAGAGAGAAGGGCGACTGAACTCCTCCTAGCAGTTCATCGTCCCGGCCAAGGACAGACCCTCGCGAGGCTGTTGTTCCTTGTATTGTTCATCATCATCAGCCCAACAGGCAATCTACCACACCACACTGGAGTAGGGTATTACACCACATCGGTGGCCCGAACTAGTATAAACCCTGCATCTCTTGTGCTGTTCTTTTGGTAGCTTAGATCCTTGTGAGGCGGAGGGGTGCAGGTAGGTAGAAGGCGTAATCTCCGCGCGCACCCCAGAGTTCGAACCTCAAGGGTCTGCCGGAACCCTAAATCCGACAAACTCGACTACGATCTTCGATATTATTGCACACAGTTGGTTTCTTCAACCGTGTGCCCTGTAGAGCACAGAATTAATTATCGCACTCGAGTGTCCATCATCACCCTTCTGTGTAACTTTGACCTCATCACCGACGGGTAAAATTATGACCGAAGTAATTCCACGCACTTCATTTTTACAAAGATTTTTGCCAATAAACGCCCACGATTTGTCCCTCTTCTAGTTGAGGCATGGCCAAACTAGCCGGGTGGGAAGCTAGTGCTGTAAACTGCGTGGTAGCGCGGGAACAGGCTCACCGACGATACATTTGCCGCCTCTTCGAGCCCACACGTGGTCAAACGAAATGCGTGCGGTGCGGTGTTGTCAAGCGTGCACTGGAATCCTCCGCTATGAACGTCGTGACAAGATGTGACGATTACAGGCTGGCCGGCCCCCATTTATTGCAGTGGCCATTTAACCCTTGTGTCTCTTCAACCTTTCGATTGCGCCCACCATTGCAAGAAGCACACCCACCACGAGAAATTCTTAGAGGGTATCCTGCATGGCTCCAATGGCGCTCCGAGCGGCTGCCGACGACGAGCGGCAGTTCACCATGCATGCCGAGGTGGACACCCACAAAAGGTTCACGGACCTCTCGGTGGTGTACCCCAACGACCCGGTCTGGGTGGAGCACTCCATCCACATCATGGAGTTGTTGCTTGCCGAGGAGAAGTACAAGGTGGTTGGGTTCGACCTCGAGTACACCCGCGCTCGTGCCAGGTCTCGTCCCATGGTCGTCGTCGCCCAGATGTGCGTGCGCCACCACGTCCTCGTCAACCACTACTACCTGGCCACAAGGCCTTGCGAGCGTTTCACCAGGTTTGTCAACTGCCCCCACTACATATTCACTACAGTGGACATCACCAACGATGTAAAGGCGCTCGAGAATTCGGGCATCGCCTGCCAAAATCTTGTCGACATCCAGGGCCAATACAAGATCTGGGCGAGCAAGGAGCATGAGAAGGACTCACTGGTTCACCTCGCCGAGGCCATCATCAACCCCCTACTACAGAGACATGAAGGATTCCTGCAACAAGGACAAGCATGTCTGGCACTCGGCCTGGAGATACTCGACAAAAGCTCACGTCGTGTACGTGGCCAAGGAACGCGTACATGAGCTATGACATGTACAGGCGGATCGTTGACATGAGGAAGTGCCTCCTTCCCCAAAACAGCCAGGGATCCAGCCGGAAGCAGAGCAATGGCAAGCGTCGTTGCAACAATAAGTAGATGATTAGATCCTCGTTTCTCCTACTTTAGTATGCATGTAATTGCTTTCTTTGGTGTGTGGAAATGTTATATGTGCAGTCACTTGTGTAATTGTATGCTTAATTTGGTTATGCAATGTTGTCTTTTTAAGTATATATGTTGATGCTCTGTAGACAGAGCGTAGATGTTGTGCGGGCAAAGAAAATCACATCACACACGGACTAAACAATGGAACCCGTCGGTGATGTTTTCATTAATCACTCACAATTGTATACCAGCAATCATTTGCTCACAACACACATGGCTTGTTAACAGGAATCGTTTGTGTTGTTATAGGTCTTCCCACATGTTTCTGATTACAGACATGTTTGCCGCGTATCACACACATCTTGTTATATTGAACCATTTCTGTTCTCTTGGCTCAAAGCAAACAGTTCATCCGAGTGAACCGCATGTCGTATATCGCACACACCTTGATCTGGCTGACCATTTCTTTTGTGTTGCCTAATCACAAACAGTTCAGCGGAGTGAACCGTATGCCGTATATTGCACACACCTTCATCTGGCTGCCCGTTTCTTTTGTTCCTCTTCATCACAAACAGCTAATTGAACTGAACCGTGTGCCCTGCATCGCACACGCAACTACAATATGAACCGTGTTTGATGCATCCGCCATCGCTAACGTTTTGCACCTTTTTTGATGGTTTTTTACACCACCGTTTGCGATTATTGCATCGCACACAGTTTTGTTGAAGGGTCTCTGATCGTGGTGTCGCGTTAGCAGCAACCTGTAGTAGTGTATGCCAGTTTTACACATGCCAAATACTTGGGTTAAACTTGAAGAGCCTAGCATGTATAGACATGGCATTAGAACATGGAGGACCGAAAAGTCGAACATGAGTCTTATAGTAGATATGATCAACATGGAGATGCTCACCATTGATGACGACCCCATCTCACGTGATGATCGGACATGGGTAGTTGATTTGGATCATGTGACACTTAGTAGACAACTTGAGGGATGTTGATTTAAGTGGGAGTTCACTAGTAATTTGATTAACTGAACCAATTATCATGAACATACACTGGTGCGCGTCGGTGCTATACAAACGGTTTTTAACCCCTTTCCGCGCCGGCATTTGGAACCGTCGCCTAGTGAGTGTGGGTGATAGGGGGGGTCCTTCCCACACGACCCAGAAACCATCGGGGATATGCCCTCCTGGCACACACGCTTGGCGAAATTAGGTCGTGTGCGATGGGCGAGCGCTCAAATATGGAAATACGTACAGTAGAGCTAAAAATACAATTATACAGGCGAAATTGTTTCCGGTCGCAAGTACATCCCACACAGTCAGTCCCCGCTAAACGTTTCCGTTCGTATGTACATCCCGCACAGTCGCTCCAAGGAAAATGTTTCCGTTCACAGGTACATCACATATAATTTTTCCTGTTAAATCATTTGTGTTATTGAATGTATCACACACGGTCCATAGAAGAAACTATGTGGCAAAGGCTGTCCATCACACACAGTTTTTATGTGGTAAACGTTTGCGCAAGGTGGCCTAACGCAAAAAGTTTTCAAGAGAAAGTCGTGTGTGATTGTTCATTGATCCAACACGGTTTATTCCTAGAAACTGTGTGCGTTGCTTGAGGTCATCGCCCACGGTATTTTTTCAATAACCGTTTGCAATAGCAAAACCCAATTAGCAGGCCAATTCGCCATTTTTTTTATAGAAAGACTGTAAGGGAACCCCCTACAGTATAATTGGTGCAACAAACCCAAATTGCAAGTACCATGCCTTGAATCTGGGTGGGTGGGAAGGCATCAACCCCTCCCCACCACTAGGCTATGCCTTAGTCTGCGGCCAATTCGCCATTAGCAGGCTAATTGCCCTATTATTAATAATCCATTTATTAATCTAATTGACATTCATATTAAGCACATAATATATTTCATTTCCATATTAAGGAAGCAGAATTTCATAATTGAAATACATCAGAGTACAACATGATATAGCTTCAGCACTTAGCTACCCCATTACATAACTGCACCAGCACAAGTTTCACATGCGACATGTAGAACCTTTCGAAATTAGCATCATAGACGGTATATAGATAGATGCATCTCATTTGGAAAACTGCTGAAGCGGAAGGCGAATATTGAGCCTTCATTCATGTTGAAGGTCTTTGCAACTTTAGGCCAGTGCCTGTGGATGATTGACCGTCCGTCCTCCATCCTCTTCAGGAACACTTCAATATTGAACCGTGGGTGTTGTATGAAAACCTTCCTCGCCTCCTGACCATAGAGGTGGTTTGAGAGGTAATCATTAGTGAACTGCTTTGGAAAGGCCTGAAAACAAGGATGTGCATAAATATCTTCTCTATATTGGAAGTGGGGCAAAGGAATAAAAAAAGGCAAGGTATAATAGTTAGTACCATCTTGTAGTGAATTGATGTCTTCTTCATTGTGCAGACAAAGATCTTGTTGTCTTTTGTCACTAATTTCTTTATCCTGACAATCTTTCCGAGTTTCTTGATTTGATTGATATTCATGGACAACTCATTTCCCCATATGCAAAAAGGGTCGAACAGTGGATCGAAAATCTGATAGCAGGACCTACATGTGCAAGACCAAATTGTTAAAAACCTAAATGTTAGAATGGTTCCTGCAATTGCACAATAATGTGCTATTAGACAATGGACCATGCACATGCTAACCTCGATTGTAAACCTCAGTGCTTCCATTTGTTTCCCTGCAACACATACATGGTAGTTAGTCATCAGGTTAAGTAAGGGTTCGGATGCTAGCAATAAAATATGTTGATGAAAAATAAGCACATTGCAGATTCATCAGATTAATTCAAGCCACATCGAAAACCCATTTATCCAGACCAAGCATGATTAAGAACTAGGAAATATAGCACTTGTATATGTTTCTCATGTATCAAGTGCAGCAAAATTTGATTTATTCCTCACATGCACAACAATACAAAATTCTACCCATGACAATTGGACATCGCATTGCAGAATTGAACCAAGCAATTAACTAAACACCACAACAAATGAACCAAACATTAACTGAGCACCACATTGCACAATATAACATACTCCTAATAGAAGATCAGACAGTTAACCAAACAGTTAACTACAGCCAATTGTAGCAATTATATTTGTTTCACATGTATTTACTACAGCCAAAATCAATTTATTCCTCACATGGTATACAATAACAGAATGCACCCACAACTATTGAACATCGCATTGCAGAATTGAACCAAATAGTTAACTAAACACCATAACACAAATGAACCAAACGTTAACTGAGCACCACATTGCACAATGTATAACCAAACCAAGCATCCTTGACAACTTGGAAATATAGCAATTGTATTCGTTTCTCATGTATTTTGTAAAGATAAATTCGATTTATTTCTCACATGGAAGACCATACAAAATTGCAGCATGAAGAATTGAACATCACATTTGCAGAATTGAACCAAATAGTTAACTGAAGGCGACAACTAATTAACAAAACGATTAATAAGTGAGCACCACACTGCACGACATATAGAACATATACACTAGAGCAACAGATTGCATGGTAAAATTAGATAGCACAATTCACTAGAATTTGTGAAGGAAAGGCAGGAGTGGCACGGAGGGGGTCGGCAAGGTGCTATCTAATTTCCTTCAAGACTCCTTCACAAATTAGACTCCTACACAAATTAGTGGCAGGAGTGGCACGGAGGGGGTCAACAAGGTGTGACCCCCAAATCGGCGTAGCTAGCAAATGGCAAGGTGCTCCTCCAAGATCTGGGGGTCGGCACGAATGGCAGCCATCGTGACCTCATCTATGCGTGCGGCCGCGATTTGCTTCCTCGTTGCCAAATGCTCCTTGAGATCCTGGATATACTGCGTGCACCATGGCTTAGGGCGGCGCTTATTTGGTGGAGGGGTCGGTGATTTGGGTGGAAGGTGTCGCGCTCGCGCCGGCGGTCGGGGTATGTGGGATGTGGAAGGAGTAGGAGGATGGGGGTCGGGTGTGGATTACTTCCGTGGATACATGAGGCCGAGCAGCGTGAAGGAGGGTCGCCGATGAGGAGGCGGAGCTGCAAGCAAGGAGTGAAGGTTTCAACTTGGAAAGGAAGGCGGAAACATGGGAAATGTGGCTTTTGGTAAGGGGAAGGGGGCGGGGAGGTAGATATTTCCACGGAAGCCGAAAATTTGGAATCGCTTCAGCGAAAAAACTGGCACGCAAAGTGTCTTCAGACACAGTCCATTATTCAGAACTGTGTACGATATGTGAACATCACAAACGATTCAGATAGCTTAACCCGCGTGTGATGAGTTTGAACGTCAAAAAATATGGTTCGAATTTCCATAGGCGTACTATGCACCGACGGTGCTCCAGGATATTTTGTGCTGCATCTCACATGGTTGGGGATAATAAACTGTGTGCGATCTACTTAATTTTCACCTTGATTTGAATTACATAATGGGGTCACAGTGGCAATGGACGGTGTTTGAATTGCTAGACATTTTATCTGTAGTGAACATGCAACTATATGTGTGTCGTAAAAGAATTGGAATTGTTCAGGGTTCGTTTGAACGTTTTATACATTAAATTGGTTTCTAGCCATTTCAGTTGCACAATTCAAAATTAAACTACATGCACATGCTCCGGTGCACCAACATGTGTTGTAAAATCATATATGTGTCCATGGGTTTATGCTTATGTCCCATGCAAGAAATGGGGATGAAATTCGAACACCACGGCACCATGGCTCTCCGGCAAACGTCGACGTACTTGCTTTTGTAATTCTAGTAAATCCAAAATTCGTCTGAAATTCATGAAATTGGCATGCTATCAAGGAGAGGCATCAACATGCCATGGTAAAAATTCTGTCCCATTTGGGGAAGGTTTGGGTATAAGCTTCTCATAAACCAGAGCTTCTCACAACAAGTGTGATGGTTTCGGTAGGGAACGTTTCACCTTTCTGGACGAAACGATATCCGTTGCCTCCTCTGGATTTCAAATTTTTTTCCTAGTGTCAACATAGAACAACAGGAGTGTTGTGTCAATTTTTGGGATTTTTCGGGGTTCGCTTGGGCATTTTTATACATTAACTGAGTTTTCTATGCATTCATGTGCATAATTCAAATTTGAACTACAGGCAAATGCTCTAATGCATATAAATTAGTTGAAAATTCAAATATGTGTCCTTGGTTGCCTGCTTAGGTCCCACGCAAGAAATGAGAATGAATGTCAAACACCCTGCCACCGTCACTCGACCGCAAACATTGAGATACCTGGTTTTTAAATTCTAGTAACTTCAAAACTCGTTTGAAATTCATGAAACTTGGCATGCTATCATGGAGCGGCATCAACATGTCGTGGTAAATTTTTTGTCCCATTTGGGGAAGGTTTGGGTATATGCTTCTCACAAACCAGAGTTTCTCACAACAAGCATGATGGTTTCGGTAGGGAACGTCCCACCTTTGGGGACGAAACGATATCCATTGCCTCTTATTGCTTTCAAAAAGAATTCTTGTGTTAACATAGAACAACAGGAGTGTTGTGCCAATTTTTGAGATTTTTCGGGGTTCGTTTGGACATTTTTATGCATTAACTAAGTTTTGAATGCATTTATGTGCATAATTCAAATTTGAACTACATGGACATGCTCCAGTGCATATAAATTGGTTGAAAAATCAAATCTGTGTCCTTGGGTGCATGCTTAGGTCCCATGCAAGAAATGGAATGAATTTCAAACACCGGGGCACCGTTGATTACCGGCAAAACATTGTGATGCCTGTTTTTTAAATTCTAGTAAATCCAAAAATCGTTTGAAATTCATGAAACTTGGCATGCTATCATGGACCGGCATCAACATGCCGTGGTTAAATGTTTGTCCCATTTGGGGCAGGTTTGGGTATATGCTTCTCACAAACCAGAACTTCTCACAACAATCATGATGGTTTCGGTAGGGAACATCCCACCTTTGGGGATGAAACAATATCCATTGCCTCTTATTGCTTTCAAAAAATTTCTCGTGTCAACATAGAACAACAGGAGTGTTGTGTCAATGTTTGAGACTTTTCGGGGTTTGTTTGGACATTTTGATGCATTAACTGAGTTTTCAATGCATTCATGTGCATAATTCAAATTTAAACTACATGCACATGCTCCAGTGCATATAAATTGGTTGAACAATCAAATATGTGTCCTTGGGTGCATGCTTAGGTCCTATGCAAGAAATGGGAATGAATTTCAAACACCAAGGACCGTTGGTTGCCAGCAAAATGTTGAGATGCCTAGTTTTTAAATTGCAGTAAATCCAAAACTCGTCTGAAATTCATGAAGCTTGGCATGCTATCATGGATTGGTATCAACATGCCGTGATAATTTTTTTTGTCCCATTTGGGGCAGGTTTGGGTATATGCTTCTCACAAACCAGAGCTTCTCACAACAAGCATGATGGTTTCGGTAGGGAACGTCCCACCTTTGGGGATGAAACGATATCCACTGCCTCTTATTGCTTTCAAAAAAATTCTTGTGTCAACATAGAACAACAGGAGTCTTGTGTCAATTTTTGGGATTTTTTGGGGTTCGTTTGGGCATTTTTATGCATTAACTGAGTTTTCAATGCATTTATGTGCATAATTCAAATTTGAACTACATGCACATGCTCTAATGCATATAAATTGGTTAAAAAATCAAATATGTGTCCTTGGATGCATGCTTAGGTCCCATGCAAGAAATGGGAATGAATGTCAAACACCCTGCCACGGTCACTCGGCCGCAAACATTGAGATACCTGGTTTTTAAATTCTAGTAAATCCAAAGCTTGTCTAAAATTCATGAAACTTGGCATGCTATCATCTAGCGGCATCAACATGCCCTGATAAATTTTTTATCCCATTTGGGGCAGGTTTGGGGATATGCTTCTCACAAACCAGAGCTTCTCACAACAAGCGTGACGGTTTCGGTAGCGAACGTCCCACCTTTGGGGACGAAATGATATCCATTGCCTCTTATTGCTTTCAAAAATTTTCTCATGTCAACATATAAAAACAGGAGTGTTGTGTCAATTTTTAGGATTTTTCGGGGTTCGCTTGGACATTTTTATGCATTAATTGAGTTTTCAATGCATTTATGTGCATAATTCAAATTTGAACTACACGCACATGCTCTAATGCATATAAATAGGTTTAAAAATCAAATCTGTGTCCTTGGGTGTATGCTTAGGTCCCATGCAAGAAATGGGAATGAATCTCAAACACCAGTGCACCGTTGATTGCCGACAAAACGTTGAGATACTTTATTTTTCAATTCTAGTAAATCCAAAACTCGTTTGAAATTCATGAAACTTGCATGCTATCATGGAATAGCACCTGACATGCTGTGGTATTTTTCATGTCCATTTTGAGAGAAGGTGCACTCGAATAAAGACAGCCAACAAAGGCTTTTTGGAAAAATAGCTGCCACTTTAATATCTCAAACATTTGTATAATTCAAACCGTGTGCGTTCTGTTAACCACTCATGTGACGCCTCATGTCTTGGTTTTAATGGCTATAGGAGGTGCCGTGCGGACAGCTGCTTTACCTTGACTGAACGAGAGGTGTGCGAGCGCAGTCCGGTGCGCAAGCTGACCGAGAGGCGTGCAAGCTGTCCTTGAATGCGCAGGCTCACCCGGAAGCGTGCGAGCTGTACGCTGCGCAGGCTCACCCGGAAGCGAGCCCTTTGACTTCCATGGCCGCCCGCCTTCCTCTCCATATGCGCGCCCCCCTCAGCGGCATGGGACGCCGTCGTCGAACGCTACCTCTTAGCGCCGCCAGCTGCCGTCCTCCCGTGCCCCCCCCGTCGACCCCGGGACGACGTGATGCAAAGTGAGAGCAGGATTTGTGCATCTCTTCAACGCAAACGGTTCTTTTGGATGACCCGTGTGCAGCCACTTACAAATAATTTGGTGCGATTTGCATCTGTCATGACCCCGGCGGTCGATGGTGGGCTGGCGGCCACGGCGGCCGACGATGGGGTGGTGGCCACGACCACGGCCTTGATACGTCCATTTTGCATCATGCTTTTATATCGATATTTATTGCATTATGTGCTGTTATTACACATTATGTCACAAAATTTATGCCTATTCTCTCTTATTTTACAAGGTTTACATAAGGAGGGAGAATGCCGACAGCTGGAATTCTGGGCTGGAAAAGGAGCAAATACTAGAGACCTATTCTGCACAACTCCAAAAGTCCTGAAACTCCACGAAAGTTATTTTTCGAAATAATAAAAAAATATTGAGCGGAAGAAATATGTCAGGGGGGCCTCCACCTAGCCACGAGGGTGGGGGCGCGCCCCTGCCTCATGGGCCCCCTGTTGGCCCTCCGGTGCCCAGCTTCTGCTATATGAAGTCTTTCGTCTGAAGAAAAATCATAAGCAAGCTTTCGGGACGAGACTCCACCACCACGAGGCGGAACCTTGGCGGAACCAATCTAGGGCTCCGGCAGAGCTGCTCTGCCGGGGACACTTCCCTTCGGGAGGGGGAAATCATCGCCATCGTCATCACCAATGCTCGTCTCATCGGGAGAGGTCAATCTCCATCAACATCTTCACCAGCACCATCTCCTCTCAAACCCTAGTTCATCTCTTGTATCCAATTCTTGTCTCCAAGTCTGGGATTGGTACCTGTAGGTTGCTAGTAGTGTTGATTACTCCTTGTAGTTGATGCTAATTGGTTTATTTCGTGGAAGATCATATGTTCAGATCCTATATGCATATTAATACTCCTCTGATTATGAACATGAATATGCTTTGTGAGTAGTTATGTTTGTTCCTGAGGACATGGGAGAAGTCTTGCTATTAGTAGTCATGTGAATTTGGTATTCGTTCGATATTTTGATGAGATGTATGTTGTCTATCCTCTAGTGGTGTTATGTGAACGTTGACTACATGACACTTCACCATTATTTGGGCCTAGAGGAAGGCATTGGGAAGTAATAAGTAGATGATGGGTTGCTAGAGTGACAGAAGCTTAAACCCTAGTTTATGCGTTGCTTCTTAAGGGGCTGATTTGGATCCATATGTTTCATGCTATGGTTAGGTTTACCTTAATACTTTTGTTGTAGTTGGGGATGCTTGCAATAGAGGTTAATCATAAGTGGGATTCTTGTTCAAGTAAGGACAGCACCCAAGCACCGGTCCACCCACATATCAAATTATCAAAGTACCGAACGCGAATCATATGAACGTGATGAAAACTAGCTTGACGATAATTTCCATGTGTGCTCGGGAGCGCTTTTCTCTATATAAGAGTTTGTCCAGGCTTGTCCTTTGCTACAAAAAGGATTGGGCCACCTTGCTGCACTTTATTTACTTTTGTTACTTGTTTCTCGTTACAAATTATCCTATCACAAAACTATCTGTTACCTATAATTTCAGTGCTTGCAGAGAATACCTTGCTGAAAACCGCTTATCATTTCCTTCTGATCCTCGTTGGGTTCGACACTCTTACTTATCAAAAGGACGACGATAGATCCGCTATACGTGTGGGTCATCAAGACTCTTTTCTGGTGCCGTTGCCGGGGAGGTATACGCAAAAGTCAACATAGCAAGTACCCATCACAAACCCTTATCTCCCGCATTACATTATTTGCCATTTGCCTCTCGTTTTCCTCCCCCCCACTTCACCCTTGCCATTTTATTCACCCTCTCTTTTTCGTTCGCCTCTTTTTCGCTTGCTTTTTGTTTGCTCGTGTGTTGGATTGCTTGTTTGTCACGATGGCTCAAGACAATACCAAATTATGTGACTTTACCAATACCAACAATAATGATTTCCTCAGCACTCCGATTGCTCCTCTTACCGATACTGAATCTTGTCATGAAAGATCAATTCGCCGGCCTTCCTAGTGAAGATGCTGCGACTCATCTAAATAGCTTCGTTGATTTGTGTGATATGCAAAAGAAGAAAGATGTTGACAATGATATTGTTAAAATGAAGCTATTTCCTTTTTCGCTTAGAGATCTTGCTAAAGCTTGGTTTTCGTCTTTGCGTAAAAATAGTATTGATTCTTGGAATAAGTGCAAAGATGCTTTTATCTCTAAGTATTTTTCCTCCCGCTAAGATTATCTCTCTTAGAAACGATATTATGAATTTTAAGCAACTTGATCATGAACATGTTGCACAAGCTTGGGAGAGGATGAAATTAATGATACGTAATTGCCCCACGCATGGTTTGAATTTGTGGATGATTATACAAATTTTTTATGCCGGATTGAATGCTTCTAGAAACCTTTTAGATTTGGACGTAGGAGGCACTTTCATGGAAATCACTTGAGGAGAAGCTACTAAACTCCTAGATAATATTATGGTTAATTATTCTCAATGGCACACTGAAAGATCTACTAATAAAAAAGTGCATGCGGTAAAAGAAATTAATGTTTTGAGTGGAAAGATGGATGAACTTATGAAATTATTTGCTAGTAAGAGTGTTTCTTCTGATCCTAATGATATGCCTTTGTCTACTTTGATTGAGAATAATGATGAATCTATGGATGTGAATTTTGTTGGTAGGAATAATTTTGGTAACAACGCGTATAGAGGAAACTTTAATCCTAGGCCTTATCCTAGCAATTCCTCTAATAATTATGGTAATTCCTACAACAATTCTTATGGAAATTTTAATAAGATGCCCTCTGAATTTGAGACTAGTGTTAAAGAGTTTATGAATTCGCAAAAGAATTTCAATGCTTTGCTTGAAGAGAAATTGCTTAAAGTTGATGAATTGGCTAGGAACGTTGATAGAATTTGTCTTGATGCTGATTCTTTAAAACTTAGACATATTCCTCCTAAGCATGATAGTAATGAGTCTCCCAAATCCATGAGAATTTCCATTGATGAGTGCAAACAAAGAACTGCTAGGATGCGTGCTAAGAAAGATTGCTTTATGAAAGCGTGTTCTTCTAGTTCCTATGAAAATAAAGAAGAAGATCTAAAATTTATTGATGTGTCCCCTATTATATCTTTGTTTTGCAATATGAATCTTGATAATCATGGGACTGAATATGATCCACCTTTACCTAGAAGGCGTTCCAAAAATTTGGAGTTTTTAGATCTTGATGCTAAAATTAATAAAAGTGGGATTGAAGAAATCAAAACATTAGATGTTGATGAACCCACTATTTTGGATTTCAAGGAATTTAATTATGATAATTGCTCTTTGATAGATTGTATTTCCTTGTTGCAATCCGTGCTAAATTCTCCTCATGCTTATAGTCAAAAATAAAGCTTTTACCAAACATATCGTTGATGCTTTGATGCAATCTTATGAAGAAAAGCTTGAGTTGGAAGTCTCTATCCCTAGAAAACTTTATGATGAGTGGGAACCTACTATTAAAATTAAGATTAAAGATCATGGATGCTATGCTTTGTGTGATTTGGGTGCTAGTGTTTCCACTATTCCCAAAACTTTGTGCGATTTGTTAGGTTTCCGTGATTTTGATGATTGCTCTTTAAACTTGCACCTTGCGGATTCCACCATTAAGAAACCTATGGGAAGAATGAATGATGTTCTTATTGTTGCAAATAGGAACTATGTGCCCGTAGATTTTATTGTTCTTGATATAGATTGCAATCCTTCATGTCCTATTATTCTTGGTAGACCTTTCCTTAGAACGATTGGTGCAGTTATTGATATGAAGGAAGGGAATATTAGATTCCAATTTCCATTAAAGAAAGGCATGGAACACTTCCATGGTAATAAAATAAAACTACCATACTAATCTATTATGAGAGCCACTTATGGATTGCCCAACAAAGATGGCAATACCTAGATCTATCCTTGCTTTTATGCCTAGCTAGGGGCGTTAAACCATAGCGCTTATTGGGAGGCAACCCAATTTTATTTTTAGTTTTTTTGCTTTTTGCTTCTGTTAGGAATAAATATTTGTTCTAGCCTCTGGTTAGATGTGTTTTTATGTTTTAGTTAGTGTTTGTGCCAAGTTAAACCTATAGGATCTTCTTGGATGATAGTTATTTGATCTTGCAGAAAATTCCAGAAACTTTCTGTTCACAAAAATAATTGTTAAAAATCACCAGAACGTTATAAAATATTGATTCCAATTGCTTCTGATCAATAAACAAATTTCCTAGGTTGTCCTATTTTGGATGATTTTTTGGAGTTCCAGAAGTTTGCGTTAGTTACAGATTACTACAGACTGTTCTGTTTTTGACAGTTTCTGTTTTTCGTGTGTTGTTTGCTTATTTTGATGAATCTATGGCTAGTAAAATAGTTTATAAACCATAGATAAGTTGGAATACAGTAGGTTTAACACCAATATAAATAAATAGTGAGTTCATTACAGTACATTGAAGTGGTCTTTTGTTTTCTTTCGCTAACGGAGCTCACGAGATTTTTTGTTAAGTTTTGTGTTGTGAAGTTTTCAAGTTTTGGGTGAAAGATTTGATGGATTATGGAACAAGGAGTGGCAAGAGCCTAAGATTGGGGATGCCCATGGCACCCCCAAGATAATCTAAGGACACCAAAAAGCCAAAGCTTGGGGATGCCCCAGAAGGCATCCCCTCTTTCGTCTACTTCCATCGGTAACTTTACTTGGAGCTATATTTTTGTTCACCACATGATATGTGTTTTGCTTGGAGCGTCTTGTATGATTTGAGTCTTTGATTTTTAGTTTACCACAATCATCCTTGCTGTACACACCTTTTGAGAGAGACACACATGATTCAGAAATTATTAGAATACTCTATGTGCTTCACTTATATCTTTTGAGTTATATAGTTTTTGCTCTAGTACTTCACTTATATCTTTTAGAGCACGGTGGTGGATTTGTTTTATAGAAACTATTGATCTCTCATGCTTCACTTAGATTATTTTGAGAGTCTTAAATAGCATGGTAATTTGCTTAAATAATCCTAATATGCTAGGTATTCAAGAATAGTAAAATCTTTCTTATGAGTGTGTTGAATACTAAGAGAAGTTTGATGCTTGATGATTGTTTTGAGATATGGATGTAGTGATATCAAAGTTGTGCTAGTTGAGTAGTTGTGAATTTGAGAAATACTTGTGTTGAAGTTTGCAAGTCCCGTAGCATGCACGTATGGTAAACATTATGTAACAAATTTGAAACATGAGGTGTTCTTTGATTGTCCTCCTTATGAGTGGCGGTCGGGGACGAGCGATGGTCTTTTCCTACCAATCTATCCCCCTAGGAGCATGCGCATAGTGCTTGGTTTTTGATGACTTGTAGATTTTTGCAATAAGTATGTGAGTTCTTTATGACTAATGTTGAGTCCATGGATTATACACATTCTCACCTTTCCATCATTGCTAGCCTCTTCGGTACCGTGCATTGCCCTTTCTCACATTGAGAGTTGGTGCAAACTTCGCCGGTGCATCCAAACCCCGTGATATGATACGCTCTTTCACACATAAACCTCCTTATATCTTCCTCAAAATAGCCACCATACCTACCTATTATGGCATTTCCATAGCCATTCCGAGATATATTGCCATGCAACTTTCCACCATTCCGTTAATCATGACATGTTCATCATTGTCATATTGCTTTGCATGATCATGTAGTTGACATAGTATTTGTGGCAAAGCCACCGTTCATAATTCTTTCATACATGTCACTCTTGGTTCATTGCATATCCTGGTACACCGCCGGAGGCATTCATATAGAGTCATACTTTGTTCTAGTATCGAGTTGTAATCATTGAGTTGTAAATAAATAGAAGTGTGATGATCATCATTTTCTAGAGCATTGTCCCAAGTGAGGAATAAAAAAAGAGAGAAAGGCCATAAAAAAGAGAAGGCCCAAAAAAAATAAAAAAAATAAAAAAAATGAGAGAAAAAAGGGACAATGTTACTATCCTTTTAGCACACTTGTGCTTCAAAGTAGCACCATAATCTTCATGATAGAGAGTCTCTTGTTTTGTCACTTTCATATACTAGTGGGAATTTTTCATTATAGAACTTGGCTTGTATATTCCAACAATGGACCTCCTCAAGTGCCCTAGGTCTTCGTGAGCAAGCAAGTTGGATGCACACCCACTTAGTTTCTTTTGTTGAGCTTTCATATATTTATAGCTCTAGTGCATCCGTTGCATGGCAATCGCTACTCCTTGCATTAACATCAATCGATGGGCATCTCCATAGATCATTGATTAGCCTCGTTGATGTGAGACTTTCTCCTTTTTTGTCTTCTCCACATAACCCCCATCATCATATTCTATTCCACCCATAGTGCTATATCCATGGCTCACGCTCATGTATTGCGTGAAGGTTGAAAAAGTTTGAGATTACTAAAGTATGAAACAATTGCTTGGCTTGTCATCGGGGTTGTGCATGATGAGAGCATTCTTTTGTGATGAAAATGGAGCATGACTAAACTATATGATTTTGTAGGGATGAACTTTCTTTGGCCATGTTATTTTGAGAGGACATAATTGCTTAGTTAGTATGCTTGAAGTATTATTATTTTTATGTCAATATTAAACTTTTATCTTGAATCTTTCAGATCTGAATATTCATACCACAATTAAGAAGAATTACATTGAAAGTATGCCAAGTAGCATTCCACATCAAAAATTCTGTTTTTATCATTTACCTACTCGAGGACGAGCAGGAATTAAGTTTGGGGATGCTAGATACGTCTCCAGCGTATCTATAATTTTTTATTGTTCCATGCTATATTATATTCTGTTTTGCACATTTTTGGGCTTTATTATTCACTTTTATATTATTTTTGGGACTAACCTATTAACCGGAGGCCCAGCCCAGAATTGCTGTTTTTTACCTATTTCAGAGTTTCGCAGAAAAAGAATATCAAACAGAGTCCAAACGGAATAAAACCTTCGAGAACGTGATATTCAGAACGAACATGATCTAGAGGACTTGGACCCTACGTCAAGAAAGCTACCAGGAAGCCACGAGGTAGGGGGCGCCTACACCCCTGGGCGCGCCCTCCACCCTCGTGGGCCCCATGTTGCTCCACCGACGTACTCCTTCCTCCTATATATACCTGCGTACCCCCAAACGATCAGAAACGGAGCCAAAAACCTAATTCCACTGCCGCAACCTTCTATACCCACGAGATCCCATCTTGGGGCCTGTTCCGGAGCTCCGCCAAAGGGGGCATCCATCATGGAGGGCTTCTACATCAACACCATGGCCTCTCCGATGAAGTGTGAGTAGTTTACCTTAGACCTTCGGGTCCATAGTTATTAGCTAGATGGCTTCTTCTCTCTTTTTGGATCTCGATACAGTGTTCTCCCCCTCTCTTGTGGAGATCTATTTGATGTAATCTTGTTTTGCGGTGTGTTTGTTGAGACCGATGAATTGTGGGTTTATGATCAAGTTTATCTATGAACAATATTTGAATCTTCTGAATTCTTTTATGTATGATTGGTTATCTTTGCAAGTCTCTTCAAATTATCAGTTTGGTTTGGCCTACTAGATTGATCTTTCTTGCAATGGGAGAAGTGCTTAGCTTTGGGTTTAATCTTGCGGTGTCCTTTCCCAGTGACAGTAGGGGCAGCAAGGCACGTATAGTATTGTTGCCATCGAGGATAACAAGATGGGGTTTTTATCATATTGCATGAATTTATCCCTCTACATCATGTCATCTTGCTTAAAGCATTACTCTATTCTTATGAACTTAATACACTAGATGCATGCTAGATAGCGGTCGATGTGTGGAGTAATAGTAGTAGATGCAGGCAGGAGTCAGTCTACTTGTCTCGGACGTGATGCCTATATACATGATCATACCTACATATTCTCATAACTATGCTCAATTGCTCCCCAGTAATTTGTTCACCCACCATAAAATACTTATGCTCTTGAGAGAAGCCACTAGTGAAACCTATGGCCCCCGGGTCTATTTTCTATCATATTAATCTCCCATCATCAAGCTATTTCCATTGCCTTTTATTTTGCTTTTATTTTACTTTGCATCTTTATCATAAAAATACCAAAAATATTATCCAATCATATCTATCAGATCTCACTCTTGTAAGTGACCGTGTAGGGATTGACAACCCCTTATCGCATTGGTTGCGAGGATTTATTTGTTTGTGTAGGTGCGAGGGACTTGCGTGTAGCCTCCTACTGGATTGATACCTTGGTTCTCAAAAACTGAGGGAAATACTTACGCTACTTTGCTGCATCACCCCTTCCTCTTCAAGGGAAAACCAATGCAGTGCTCAAGAGGTAGCAAGAAGGATTTCTGGAAAAGAGTCTTGATGACCCATAGGGGATCTATCATAGTCCTTTCGATAAGTAAGAGTGTCGAACCCAACAAGGAGCAGAAGGAAATGATAAGCGGTTTTCAGCAAGGTATTCTCTGCAAGCACTGAAATTATAGGTAACAGATAGTTTTGTGATATGATAATTTGTAACGAGCAACAAATAACAAAAGTAAATAAAGTGCAGCAAGGTGGACCAATCCTTTTGAAGCAAAGGACAAGCCCGGACAAACTCTTATATAAGGAAAAGCACTCCTGAGGACACATGGGAATATCGCCAAGCTAGTTTTCATCACGTTCATATGATTCACGTTGGGTACTTTGATAATTTGATATGTGGGTGGACCGGTGCTTGGGTGATGTTCTTACTTGAACAAGCATCCCACTTATGATTAACCTCTATTGCAAGCATCCGCAACTACAACAAAAGTATTAAGGTAAACCTAACCATAGCATGAAGCATATGGATCCATATCAGCCCCTTACGAAGCAACGCATAAACTAGGGTTTAAACTTCTGTCACTCTAGCAACCCATCATCTACTTATTACTTCCTAATGCCTTCCTCTAGGCCCAAATAATGGTGAAGTGTCATGTAGTCGACGTCCACATAACACCACTAGAGGATAGACAACATACATCTCATCAAAATATCGAACGAATACCAAATTCACATGACTACTAATAGCAAGACTACTCCCATGTCCTCAGGAACAAACGTAACTACTCACAAAGCATATTCATGTTCATAATCAGAGGAGTATTAATATGCATATAGGATCTGAACATATGATCTTCCACCAAATAAACCAACTAGCATCAACTACAAGGAGTAATCAACACTACTAGCAACCTACAAGTACCAATCCCAGACTTGGAGACAAGAATTGGATACAAGAGATGAACTAGGGTTTGAGAGGAGGTGGTTCTGGTGAAGATGTTGATGTAGATTGCCCTCTCCCGATGAGAGGAGCGTTGGTGATGATGATGGCGATGATTTCCCCCTCCCGAAGGGAAGTGTCCCCGACAGAACAGCTCTGCCGGAGCCCTAGATTGGTTCCGCCTCGTGCCGGCGGAGTCTCGTCCCGAAAGCTTGCTTATGATTTTTCTTCGGACGAAAGACTTCATATAGCAGAAGATGGGCACCGGAGGGCCAACAGGGGGCCCACGAGGCAGGGGGGCGCCCCCAGGGGGGTAGGGCACGCCCCCCACCCTCGTGGCCAGGTGGAGGCCCCCCTGACGTATTTCTCCCGCTCAATATTTTTTATTATTTCCAAAAATAACTTTCGTGGAGTTTCAGGACTTTTGGAGTTGTGCAGAATAGGTCTCTAGTATTTTCTCCTTTTGCAGCCCAGAATTCCAGCTGCCGGCATTCTCCCTCCTTATGTAAACCTTGTAAAATAAGAGAGAATAGGCATAAGTTTTGTGACATAATGTGTAATAACAGCCCATAATGCAATAAATACCGATATAAAGCATGATGCAAAATGGATGTATCAACTCCCCCAAGGTTAGACCTCGCTTGTCCTCAAGCGAAAGCCGATAACGATAAATATGTCCACATGTTTAGAGGTAGAGGTGTCGATAAAATAAAATACGGACATGAGGGCATCATGATTATTCTCATAACAACAACATATATGGATATTGTCATATGATTTCTTATGCTCAAGTAATAATCTATTCACAATGCAAAGTATGAATCATAAACTTTATTGAGAACTAACAAACTATAATCTTGGTCATTGCGGCAATTGCAATTTATCATAACATCAGAAAGATTCTATGTCAGAGCTTTCTAGCAAGTCCACATACTCAACTATCATTTAGTCTTTCATAATTGCTAACACTCACGCAATACTTGTGGTTATGGAGTTTTAATCGAACACAGAGAAAGATAGGGGCTTATAGTTTCGCCTCCCAACCTTTTACCTCAAGGGTAACGTCAACAATAATAGCTCATGCCAACTTACATCCAATTAGATATATCTATCAGGAACTTTCCAACACACTATGCTTGCCAAAGGATAAAATATAAAAAGGAAAGGTGAAGATCACCATGACTCTTGCATAAGGTAGAAGATAATAATAAAAGATAGGCCCTTCGCAGAGGGAAGTAGAGGTTGCCATGCGCTTTCAGGGTTGGATGCACAAAATCTTAATGCGAAAGAACGTCACTTTATATTGCCACTTGTGATATGAATATTTATTTTGCATTCCGTCGCTTTTATTTCTTCCACATCACAAGATGGTATAAAGCTTATTTCCTCCACACCAATCAATCATACATTTTTAGAGAGCAATTTTTTATTGCTTGCACCGATGACAACTTACTTGAAGGATCTTACTCAATCCATAGGTAGATATGGTGGACTCTCATGGCAAAACTGGTTTAAGGGTTTTTGGAAGCACAAGTAGTATATCTACTTGGTGCAAAGAATTTGGCTAGCATGAGAGGGGAAAGGCAAGCTCAACATGTTGGATGATCCATGACAATATACTTTATCTCAGCTATAAGAAAACATAACCCATTACGTTGTCTTCCTTGTCCAACATCAACTCTTTAGCATGTCATATTTTAACGAGTGCTCCCAATCATAAAAGATGTCCAAGATAGTATATTTATATGTGAAACCCCTCTTTCTTTATTACTTCCTATTAATTGCAACGATGACCAAAGCTATGTTTGTCAACTCTCAACAATTTTTAATCATCATAATCTTTCTATGTGAAGTCCTTACTCTCAATAAGATCAATATGATATTTTTATCCCTTTTTATTCTTTTCTTTTCTTTTATTCCCTCAAGATCATAGCAATATAATCAAGCCCTTGACTCAACACTAATCTTTACTATATATAGCTCACGGACTCAATTACATAGAGGGATCATAAAGCAAAACTCAAAAATAGATCATACCAAAACTTTATTCTACTAGATCAAGATATTACTAAAAGGATCGAACTAAGAAAAACGGTAAAGATAGGATATGTGGTGGTGATACGATACCGGGGCACCTCCCCCAAGCTTGGTAGTTGCCAAGGGGAGTGCCCATACCCATGTGATTATGTCTCCTTTGCTGGTGAAGAAGATGGAGTTGTTGATGATGGGTAATCGCACATCAAGCGTAAGAGATCCTCCAACTTGCGGATAATGCCCTTGAGTGTGACAATATGCTCCTTCAACAAAATATTTTCACGGGTGAGATACTTGTTTTGTATACGAGCTAACTCAATCATCTTGAAAGCTTCAATCTCAGTTGGGGTAAGAAGATTGTGATCAGGTTGAAGGTGTCTCCTGCAGCCGGAACTTGGTCCTCCGTGGCCATCTTGATCCCTTCATCCTTGTTGATCTCCACGAGTTCCTCTCTCTTCAGCACTATCTTCATTAGCCAAGCATCGTTGTCACCATTGTTGGAGGAGGGAGATGACATGATGATCTAGATCTGTCAGGAAAACAGCTCGAAACAAGAACAGAGGATATTTGCGTGATACAGGAGTCAAAACCTTCGGGAGATTATATAATGAATTTTTACCAACCAAAATACGTATCGTGCAAGAAAACGGAGTCCGGAGAGCACACGAGGTGCCCACGAGGTAGGGGGGCGCGCCCAGTAGGGTAGGGTGCGCCCTCCACCCTCGTGGAGGCCTCGTGTCCTTCCCGGACTGCTTCTTATTTTTCTTTTTTTTCTAAATATTCCAGAACGGAGAAATATTGCCATAAAAACTGTTTTGGAGTCGGTTTACTTATCGTACCACATACCTATTCCTTTTCGGAGTCTGAAATGTTCCGGAAAGTGTCCCTTATGTATTCCTCCGGGGTTACGGTTTCAATAACATTGGTTTCAACATTTATAGGATTACCTGATATATTATGTTTGATTCTTTGACCGTTCACCACCTTCGGATTTGTGCCCTCAAAGTTGTTGATTTTTATGGCACCGGAACGATAGACCTCCTCGATAACGTAAGGGCCTTCCCATTTAGAGAGAAGTTTTCCTACAAAAAATCTTAAACGAGAGTTGTATAGCAATACATAATCACCTACATTAAACTCATGCTTTTGTATCCTTTTGTCATGCCAACTTTTAACTTTTTCTTTAAACAATTTGGCATTCTCATAAGCTTGGGTTCTCCATTAATCAAGTGAGCTAATGTCAAATAACCTCTTCTCACCGGCAAGTTTGAAATCATAATTGAGTTCTTTAATAGCCCAATATGCCTTATGTTCTAGTTTGAGAGGTAAGTGACATGCTTTTCCATAAACCATTTTATATGGAGACATACCCATAGGATTTTTATATGCAGTTCTATAGGCCCATAATGCATCATCAAGTTTCTTGGACCAATTCTTTCTAGATCTATTGACAGTCTTTTGCAAAATTAATTTGAGCTCTCTATTACTCAATTCTACTTGACCACTAGACTGCGGGTGATAAGAAGATGCAATTCTATGATTAACATCATACTTAGCAAGCATATTATGGAAAGCACCATGAATAAAATGTGAACCACCATCAGTCATTAAATATCTAGGGACTCCAAACCTCGGAAAAATAACTTCTTTAAGCATCTTAATAGAAGTGTTATGATCAGCACTACTAGTTGGAATAGCTTCTACCCACTTAGTAACGTAATCAACAACAACTAAAATATGTGTATATCCATTAAAGGTAGGAAAAGGTCCCATATAATCGAATTCCCAAACATCAAATGGTTCAATAACACGTGAATAACTCATAGGAATTTCTTGACATCTACTAATATTATCAATTCTTTGACATTCATCACAAGACAAGACAAACTTACAGGCATCCTTGAAGAGAGTAGGCCAATAAAAACCGGATTGCAATACCTTATGTGCAGTTCTATCTCCAGCGTGGTGTCCTCCATAAGCCTCGGAGTGACATTTGTGTAGGATCTGTTCCTTTTCATGCTCAGGTACACAACGTCTAATAACACCATCTACTCCTTCTTTATAAAGATGCGGGTCATCCCAAAAGTAATGTCTTAAATCACAGAAAAACTTTTTCTTTTGCTGGTATGTGAAACTAGGTGGTATAAATTTAGCAAAAATATAATTAGCATAATCAGCATACCATGGAGCAGTACGAGAAGTATTTATGACATTTAATTGTTCATCCGGAAAGCTATCATCAATAGGTAGTGGGTCATCAAGAACATTTTCTAACCTAGACAAGTTGTCTGCAACGAGGTTCTCAGCTCCCTTTCTATCAACAATATGCAAATCAAATTCTTGTAGCAAGAGAACCCATCTAATAAGTCTAGGTTTAGCATCTTTCTTTTCCATAAGATATTTAATAGCAGCATGATCAATGTGAATAGTTACTTTAGAGTCAACAATATAAGGTCTGAACTTATCACAAGCAAATACAACTGCTAAGAATTCTTTCTCAATAGTAGCATAATTTCTCTGAGCATTGTCTAGAGTTTTACTAGCATATTGAATAACTTTTAATTTCTTATCAACTCTTTGCCCTAGAACAGCACCTACAGCATAATCACTAGCATCACACATAATTTCAAAGGGTAAATTCCAATCAGGTGGCTGAACAAGAGGTGCAGAGATCAATGCTTTCTTAAGTATTTCAAATGCTTCTACACAATCATCATCAAAGACAAATGGTATATCTTTTTGTAATAAATTAGTCAGAGGCCAAGAAATTATTAGAGAAGTCCTTAATGAACCTCCTATAAAATCCGGCGTGACCAAGGAAACTTCTTATACCTTTGATGTCCTTGGGACATGGCATCTTTTCAATAGCGTCAACCTTGGCTTTATTAACTTCAATACCTCTTTAAGAAACTTTATGCCCCAAGATAATACCTTCATTAACCATAAAGTGGCACTTTTCCCAATTCAAGACAAGATTAGTTTCTTCACATCTCTGCAAAACTCGGTCAAGGTTGCTTAAGCAGTCATCAAAAGAGGATCCATAGACGGAGAAGTCGTCCATGAAAACCTCACAAATATTTTCGCAAAATTCAGAGAATATAGCCATCATGCATCTTTGAAAGGTAGGAGGTTCATTACATAAACCAAAAGGCATACGTCTATAAGCAAAAGTACCAAAAGGGCAAGTAAAAGTGGTCTTTGATTGATCATCAGCTGACACAGGTATTTGAGAGAAACCAGAATAGCCATCTAGAAAGCAAAAATGTGTATGTTTGGATAATCTTTCTAGCATTTGATCGATAAAAGGTAAGGGGTAATGATCCTTTTTAGTAGCTTTATTTAATTTGCGGAAATCAATTACCATCCTATAACCTATAATAATTCTTTGCGGGATCAATTCATCTTTATCATTAGGAACGACAGTAATACCTCCTTTCTTAGGGACACAATGGACAGGACTTACCCACTAACTATCAGCAACGGGATAAATTATACCTGCCTCAAGGAGCTTTAGTATTTACTTTCTTACCACTTCTTTCATCTTAGGATTCAGCCTTCGTTGATGATAACGAACTGGTTTGGCATCTTTCTCCAAATTTATTTTATGTTGACATAGAGTGGGACTAATGCCCTTAAGATCATCAAGAGTATATCCAATAGCAGCACGGTGCTTCTTCAGAGTTTTCAATAATATCTCTTCTTCATCCTCTGAAAGGTTAGCACTAATAATAACAGGATATATCTTTTTCTCATCAAGATAAGCATATTTAAGAGTATCAGGCAATGGTTTAAGCTCAAACACGGGATCACCCTTGGGTGGAGGAGGATCCCCTAGGATTTCAACAGGCAAATTGTGTTTCAGGATGGGTTCATGTTTAAAGAATACTTCATCTATTTCCCTTCTTTCATTTATAAACATATCATTTTCATGGTCTAGCAAATATTGTTCTAAAGGATCGCTAGGAGGTACGACAATAGAAGCAAGACCAATTATTTCATCCTTACTAGGCAATTCCTCTTCACGGTGTTGTCTACGAAATTTAGAGAAATTAAACTCATGAGACATATCACCCAAACCAATAGTAACAACATCCTTTTTGCAGTCTATCTTAGCATTAACAGTGTTCAAGAAGGGTCTACCAAATATAATGGGACAAAAGCTATCTTGTGGGGAACCAAGAACAAGAAAATCAGCAGGATATTTAGTTTTCCCACACAAGACTTCAACATCTCTAACAATTCCAATGGGTGATATTGTATCTCTATTGGCAAGCTTAATGGTAACATCAATATCTTCTATCTCAGTAGGTGCAATATCATGCATAATTTCTTTGTATAAGTCATGAGGTATAGCACTAGCAGGCACCCATATCGCATAAGCCATGATAACAATGATCTCCTATTTTAACAAAAATAACAGGCATGCCTACCACAGGTCTATGTTTATCTTTAGCACAAGGTTTGGCAATTCTAGCACTTTCATCATCAAAATTAAATAACATGCCCATCAATATTATCAGACAAGAGATCTTTAACAATAGCACCATTATGTTCAACTTTGATTTGCTCAGGAGGTGTATAAGTTCTAATATTGCTTTTACGAACCACAGTTGAAGCTTTAGCATGATCCTTTATGCTAACAGGGAAGGGTGGTTTCTCAACATAAGAAGTAGGAACAATAGGATCATTATAAGTGACAGTCTTTTCTTCAACTTTAATAGGTGCAGCTAGTTTTACTTCTATGGGAGGATGATATTTAAACCACTTCTCCTTAGGGAGATCAATATGAGCAGCAAAAGATTCACAAAAGGAAGCTACTATCTCAGAGTCAAGTCCATATTTAGTGCTAAACTTACGGAAAACATCGGTATCCATAAATGATTTAACACAATCATACTTAAGTGTCATACCTGACTCCTTACCTTCGTCGGGATCCCAATCTTCAGAGTTGCATTTAATTCTATCCAATAAATCCCATTTGAATTCAATAGTCTTCATCATAAAAGAGCCAACACAAGAAGTATCGAGCATGGTGCGATTGTTATCAGAAAGCCGAGCATAAAAACTTTGAATAATTATTTATATTGGGAGCTCATGATTGGGGCATGAATATAACAATGATTTAAGCCTCCCCCAAGATTGAGAGATGCGTTCTCCTTCGCGAGGCCAAAAATTATATATATAATTGCGATCATGATGAACAAGATGCATAGGATAAAATTTCTGATGAAATTCCAATTTCAATCGTTTGTAGTTCCATGATCCCGTATCATCACATAGCCTATACCATGTCAACGCATCTCCCTTTAAAGATAAAGGGAAGACCTTCTTCTTAATAAAATCACCGGGTATACCTGCAAGCTTAAATAATCCACAAACTTCATCCACATATATTAGGTGCTCATCAGGATGCTTTGTTACATCTCCTGCAAAAGGATTAGCTAGCAGTTTTTCTAACATACCTGAAGGAATCTCAAAGTGGACATTTTCATTTTCAGTAGGTTCAGTAGGTTGAGGAGCAACTCTTTGCTCTACTAGTCGGGGTGAAGATACCCCGAACAAGCCCCTCATAGGATCACTTTCCATAGTAACAAGTGACAGTAAATTTCAGCACACTATATAAATAATTCCTTACCAAATTCCACCTACCAAAGGCGCTTCACTCCCTGGCAACGGCGCCAGAAATCCTTCTTGCTACCTCTTGAGCACTGCGTTCGTTTTCCCTTGAAGAGGAAAGGGTGATGCAGCAAAGTACCGTAAGTATTTCTCTTAGTTTTTGAGAACCAAGGTATGAATCCGGTAGGAGGCTACACGCAAGTCCCTCGCACCTACACAAACAAATAAATCCTCGCAACCAACGCGATAAGGGGTTGTCAATCCCTACATGGTCACTTACGAGAGTGAGATCTGATAGATATGATTGGATAATTTTTTTGGTATTTTTATGATAAACATGCAAAGTAAAATAAAAGCAAAATAAAAGGCAATGGAAATAGCTTGTTGATGGGAGATTAATATGATGGAAAATAGACCTGGGGGCCATAGGTTTCACTAGTGGCTTCTCTCAAGAGCATAAGTATTTTACGGTGGGTGAACAAATTACTTTTGAGCAATTGACAGAATTGAGCATAGTTATGAGAATATCTAGGTATGATCATGTATATAGGCATCACGTCCGAGACAAGTAGACCGACTCCTGCCTGCATCTACTACTATTACTCCACACATCGACTGCTATCCAGCATGCATCTAGAGTATTAAGTTCATAAGAATAGAGTAATGCTTTAAGAAAGATGACATGATGTAGAGGGATAAATTCATACAATATGATAAAAACCCCATCTTGTTATCCTCGATGGCAACAATACTATACGTGCCTTGCTTCCCCTACTGTCACTGGGAAAGGACACCACAAGATTGAACCCAAAGCTAAGCACTTCTCCCATTGCAAGAAAGATCAATCTAGTAGGCCAAACCAAACTAATAATTCGAAGAGACTTGCAAAGATGACCAATCATACATAAAAGAATTCAGAAGATACAAATATTGTTCATAGATAAACTTGATCATAAACCCACAATTCATCGGTCTCAACAAACACACCGCAAAAGAAGATTACATTGAATAGATCTCCACAAGAGAGGGGGAGAACATTGTATCGAGATCCAAAAAGAGAGAAAAAGCCATCTAGCTAATAACTATGGACCCGAAGGTCTGAGGTAAACTACTCCCACTTCATCGGAGAGGCTATGGTGTTGATGTAGAAGCCCTCCGTGATGGATGCCCCCTCCGGTGGAGCTCCGGAACAGGCCCCAAGATGGGATCTCGTGGGTACAGAAAGTTGCGGCGGTGGAATTAGGTTTTTGGCTCCGTTTCTGATCGTTTAGGGGTACGTAGGTATATATCAGAGGAAGGAGTACGTCGGTGGAGCAACATGGGGCCCACGAGGGTGGAGGGCGCGCCCAAGGGGGTAGGCGCGCCCCGTACCTCGTGGCTTCCTAGTAGCTTTCTTGACATAGGGTCCAAGTCCTCTGGATCATGTTCGTTTCGAAAATCACGTTCCCGAAGGTTTCATTCCGTTTGGACTCCGTTTGATATTCTTTTTCTGCGAAACTCTGAAATAGGAAAAAAACAACAATTCTGGGCTGGGCCTTCGGTTAATAGGTTAGTCCCAAAAATAATACAAAAGTGAATAATAAAGCCCAATAATGTCCAAACTAGAATATAATATAGCATGCAACAATAAAAAATTATAGATATGTTGGAGACGTATCAGACCTCTCGCCTTCGGGCCGCGGTGCCGGAGCGGGTGATGGCCATGGTAGCCGGCAGTGGGGTGGCGGCCACGGCGGCCACCTCCCGCCTTCGGGCCACGGCGGCAGAGCAGGAGATGGCCCTGGCTTTCGATGGTGGTGTGGCGGCAACGGCGGCCAGCAACAGCTG
The DNA here is from genome assembly GCA_032464435.1 of Aegilops umbellulata. Classification (NCBI taxonomy): domain Eukaryota; kingdom Viridiplantae; phylum Streptophyta; class Magnoliopsida; order Poales; family Poaceae; genus Aegilops; species Aegilops umbellulata. The sequence goes on from CP136055.1 coordinate 89,534,508, forward strand.
CCGACGGGCAGTGGCAGCGGAGCGTGTGGTGGGTGTTCCGCGCACACCCAACAGGGACGCCAGGTGCACTACACTACGCTGGGGACTGCGCCGCCGCCACGGTGTAGCCTCGCAGCTGGAGCCACTGGTACGCGTTTGTCCTAAACAAATGGTTTTTAACCCCTTTCCGCGACGACATTTGGAACCGTCTCCAAGTGAGTGTGAGCGATAGGGGAGTCCTTCCCACACGACCCAGAAACCGTTGGGGATAGGGCCCCTACAGTACTCCTACTCGTTTCTGCTCGCATTGCCATCGCAGTCGGTATTGTGTGGTGCTACGTTTACGATGCGCGGCCCATCACAAACGGTTCACCGTTAAGAAGATTAGCTAATCGTCGTACAAGTGTCGGATAGGATTACAAAACGTCGGACCATTATAACATCGTCGTACACGACAACTATCGCACACCCTGTTCTATGGTGCAATGTTTATGATGCATACTTCATCAGAAACAGTTCATGGTTGCGAATCGTGTATGATAAGAAAACTAACACAAATGTTTAGTTTGCCCGCACCGTTTGTGATATTGTCTGACATCGCACACGCTTCGCAAACCTCAATTGTGTGCATGCTTGCACACGTTTCCTCTCTGTGAACCGTGTTGGATTATGGTGTATATCGCAAATGTTTGTGTTTTACCAACCGTGTGTGCCGTAACAACCCAAAGAGCATAATTTCACCGTAATTTAATTTCTGATTTTTCAAATTGTACCGGATTTGGATTTGAATTTGAATTGTAATGTATGCTACAGCTTTATTCATATCCATCAGGTTCAAACAACCAATGCATTATTTGATTCATAGGTACATATGTTCAAGAATTACATAAGAATCAAATAAATAATGATGAACCACATTTGTATACTTGTACTATTAAAGACGGTAAAGAAAGAGGCGAAATATATTCTGGTTGCTGGACAAGGTGAAGCGAAATTCCCATATTGTGCCCTCCTCCATGCAGAGGGCACGCACGACTCTAGTCCAACCCCTTGTGATGGTCGACCGCCCATCCTTCACGGTCTTCATGAAAACATCTAGATTATCATCGTGTTCTGGTAGAAATACTTTAACCTTTGCATGCCCACCAATCATGTATTTGGAGTGGTAATCTTGAGTAAACTGCTTTGGCAACCACTGCAAAGGAAAAAGATTCAGACATTGTCATCTAACACAACTCATTATGGGCAGTAAAAAGAAGGCTGCAGAGTTCTTACTTAGCATCCTGCAGTTTGCTATTTTCTTGGATAAACTGTAAACAAATAGTTTAATTGCCATATTTGGACCCATTTTACTAACATTCTCTATCAGCTTCCTCACTTGATGCTGGTTCATCGATATCTCATTGCCCCATACGCAGAAAGGGTCGAAACGCGGATCTTTACCAATAACATATGTCCCTAAAAGCACCAAGTTAATATTAGAAGCTAAACAGCAATTGCACAACGATGTAGTACAACACTCTTTTATAATATGGCTATATACATCCGTATGTGGTAGTCCATTTGAAATCTCTAAAAAGACAAATATTTAGGAATGGAGGGAGTATCTTAACATCCAATATACTCACATATTAGATGGATTAACATCTCATATTATGGGCCAGAAGGAGTTTAGTTCATTCTTACAAATTATCGGCTGATTAACTGCTGCTGTATCCATGGGTTACAGTTAGTTTGAGCTAGTTCGGGCTCAAATAGCCCTAAAGTATATCTAAACATGAGGGCTAGTTTGAGCTAGTTGCATCTATAACCCACCCAAAAAAACTATCCAACCCATGAGGGCTAGTTCGGGCCCGCATACTCTAGCCCGCTGCTTGAGTGCCTGTCGCCAGCAATGGTCGTCAGCTTCCTCGGCGACGTCGGGCGAAGATACCGCTATACAGCTCTTTTGGGCCAGTCGCTCCTCGAGCTCCATGGGAAGCTTAGCCGGGCTTAGGCTGCGGCGCTCTGGAGTGGGGGATGGGGATGGGGATCTGCGGGAAAGGGGGCGTTTGGCAGGCGTCATCTAAGAAACTCGGGGTGTCCTCGGTATGGAGATCGGTGGGTTAGCTGCATGGGCAAACCGGTAGATGTTGACAATGGAGGCCCTGCGGCAGCGGGGACCTTACTAGGGTTTCGAGCGAGGGTGTGTGTGTGTGTGTGTGTGTGTGTGTGTGTGTGTGTGTGTGTGTGTGTGCACGCCTGAGGAGGTTTTGGTGTGTGTGTGTGTGTGTGGAGGGGGCGCGGGCTGTTTGAGGAAATGACGCGGGTACTGAAATATTTACTACACAGGAGTGAAATGCGGGGCTATTGAAAATTTTGATGATAGTGCATCGCACACGGTCTGGAGATAACAAACGTGTGTTATGAAACAGAAAAACCCTCGAGGTAGGCAGATATTTTCTAGGGATGCAGGCGGGATTGGGAACAAGAAACATCACGCACGGTCTGGAGATAACAACCGTGTGTTATGAAACAAAAAAACCCTCGAGGCGGGCAGATATTTTTAAGAGGAGGAGCCTCGTGGAGCCCAATGTACTATGTGGATGTGTGTGTGACAAGTGCACCAGCGTGGCACATGGTTAGTTGGAGTGAACCGTGTCTGTTGCGTCATCCGACTTGTCTAATTTTCATAAATTTGGCGAAAAATGACGCGGGAGAGGGTCAGCACACGAACACACTTGCATGTGGACCAAATTTATGTATCAAAAGGGTGGTTTGATTTTCAAATACCAAATGCAACTTTGATGTGGCACCTCTCTCGCAAAGCGCACGGTATTGCTTGCCCCTCGTGTCAGCACGAAGGGAATCCTAATCTATGAATGCATGCCCCCTCCCCCCAACCGAGGTTCACCTAGCAAAGTGTGAAGTAGCTAGCAGACCCCTCCTCCCTCGTGTCGGCACGAAGGGAATCCTAAGCTGTGAATGCATGCCCCCCCCCAACCGAGGTCCATTCACCTAGCAAAGTGCAAAGTAGCTAGTAGCCCCCACCCCTCCCTCATGTCGGCACGAAGGGAATCCTAAGCTACGAATGTATGCCCCCCAACCGAGGTTCACCCTAGCAAAGTGCGAAGTAGCTAGCAGCCCCCCCCCACTCGTGTCGGCATGAAGGGAACCCTATGCTATGAATGCATGCCCCCCAACCGAGGTTGACCCTAGCAAAGTGCGAAGTAGCTAGCAGCCCCCTCCCTCGTGTCAGCACGAAGGGAATCCTAAGCTATGAATGCATGCCCCCTCCTCCCCAACCGAGGTTCACATAACAAAGTGTGAAGTAGCTAGCAGCCCCCTCCCCCGTGCCGGCACGAAGGGATTCCTAAGCTATGAATGCATGCCCCCCCAACCGAGGTTCACCTAGCAAAGTGAGAAGTAGCTAGCAGCCCCCTCCCTCGTGTCGGCACGAAGGAAATCCTAAGCTATGAGTACATGCCCTCCCCCTCCGCCCCCAACCGAGGTTCACCCTAGCAAAGTGTGAAGTAGCTAGCGACCACCCCTCCCTTGTGTCGGCACGAAGGGAATCCTAAGATATGAATGCATGCCCCCCTAACCGAGGTTCACCTAGCAAAGTGCGAAGTAGCCAGCAGCCCCCCCCTCGTGTCGGCACAAAGGGAATCCTAAGCTATGAATGCATGCCCCCTCCTCCCCAACCGAGGTTCACCTAGCAAAGTGCGAAGTAGCTAGCATCCCCCACCCCCCTTGTGTCGCCACAAAGGGAAACCTAAGCTATGAATGCATGCCCCCCAACCAAGGTTCGCCTAGCAAAGTGCAAAGTAGCAACCCCCCCCCCCCACACACACACACTTTCAGTCGGTGGTCCAGAGAGGCATATATCCCACCAAGATGGATCGTAAAACGGACCAATAATAATCCACCTTGGTCGTACAACCTCTCTCTTGTTATTGGTCAAAGTGATGGCCATCCATGCGACCCCAGAGATGGGCTAGCTCGCCAATAATCACGCAAGTAGCTAGTCCGCGAAGACAACCACTACATGCGTGTGGCCCAAACATATGTATGGAGAGGTGTGCTTTTGAGTAACAATGGAACAACTTTGATGTGGCACCGCGATTTCGAACTAGAAATCCCCACACTGAGTGAGGGTTAGGTTGACGATGCATATGTATGTTACACCACACTTCAAGCCAATGACGGGGATTCATGCATGCATGCGTTCATAGTATATGCACTCAAAATTAATTAGGTCTGAATCTCACCATGACGTATACTATGATAACACGAACCAAATGAATAATCCGCCATGGTAACCTATCTTGTTGTTGGTCAAGGTGATCATGGATGTTCACGCGGGCCCATGAATATATAGGCTTGTCACTAATAACCACGCGAGGGAGTGTATCGTTCGAAGTCAACCAATACATGCATATGTATGGTGGTGATGTGTCCATGCATGTTTGAATACACAACATTGATGTGGCGCGGGTGTCAAAAATCGTACACTAGCTCCCCACACAGAGCGAGATCGGTTCATGATGTGTCGTTGTACTCGCCACTTCAACTCGATGGGAGGGATTCGTGCGTACACATGCATGTGTGTGTGCTCAAACGGTATCATGCATGTCATCCCACATCAGAAATAATAATCCCCTCCTAAGTCAAATTAACCTCTCTTATTGTCAGGCAAAAAGTAGTGATGGACCAAGCGGGCCCACAGATGGAAAGCATCGATATCGCTGATAACCGCTTAAGTGGGTGCGAGAGGACAACCACCACCACTTTGCATGTGGGCCAAACATATATATGTTGAATACCCAAAATGCACAACTTTGATGTGCCACATGCCTCAAAAATCGTAAACCATGCACCCACACGGAGTGAGGTTCATATCAAGCGTACTACATATGATGGTCCCCTTTCCCCCTCTTCACCGCATACTATATGCTCCTGTCGTAATATATGTACAACCCAAAAGAATCCTCATTTATGGTGAAATTAATTAACCTCTCCCGATGTAGGTCAAGGTGATGAATGTATGCATCGACGATGGCCTCGTGGGCCCACAGATGGAAGTGTCACACGTGAGTGTCCTAGCTAGGATATGCATGTGGCCCAAAAAGGTGTTGTGTGATGTTTGAATAACCAATTTCATAATTTTGATGTGGCACGTGCCTCGGTAACCAAAAAGTCCTGACACTGAGTTAGGTGTACTTGCTCAAGGACGCGTACGTATAGTATATATGCTTGTCCCCTCCCACCTCTTCGATGCGTACTATATACCACCATAACACAAACAAAAACCATTCTACCTTGCTGGTCAAATTAACCTCACTGGCGCCTGTTTGTCAAAGTGATGGACGACGACCTTGCGGGCCCACAGAAAGCGTCACACACGAGTATCGAGTGTCGTGTAGGACAACCATTGACTAATGTGGCCAAAACATTTATGTATGAAAGGGTTGTGTAATGTTTTAAATAACGATTTCACGACTCTGATGTGGCACCGGCCTGCCTAACAAAACAGCCAACCCACACGATGGCTCACAACTCGTAGTGTACTGCGAGTCCCCGCCACCCCCAGACGCACACACCCACACACACACCGCGAATCCACCGCAACTACGATGCATGTTAAATTATTTATCCCGCGGTGAACATACATGTTACCAAAGGAGAGACGTTTTAATTTCAAAAAATCACAGAGACCATTAAGACGTTTTAGTACATTGATTGATTGATTTTCTATGGGTATAATGTGCGAAAATCAAATTTGAGCTACATGCACACGTGACAGTGCACCTAAATGGATTGCAAAAACACATGTGTCTCACTGGGTGCATGTTTACTCCCCGTGCAACAAATTTCAAACATTGAGAATCTTGATTTTTAAATTCTAGTACATCCAAAACTTATTTTAAGTTCATGAAACTTATCGTGTTGTCATATGGACACCAAAACAAAGTGGCATTTGTCAGGACCCCGATCCTAAGCCACTTCGATCCAGCGCGTAACACATCATATCACTTTGCGGCCTCACGCACGGTACTCCCACGGGTGCCACCTTACCTGGCCCGGGACCGTTTGCGCCTTTTGGCTCACGTATATGATAGTGTCGCTAGCATCAATATGACAGAGAACCCGGGCCGACATGGCTAGTCGTGAACCCAAAGCGGCGCTAGCCTATGAGGACAGGCATGCATGAATCACATCGAACATGTCGGTCATCAACGTATCTATTCGGGCTGTAGCACTGGGCTAACAGGACTCCGGTAACCCGGGCTGTAGCAGGCTAGGCAGGACTCCGAATATCAGCGCGTGACATTTCCCCGAAGGGACAGACATAGGATCGACGTGAAACACATGCCGGCCAGTCAAGTGTCCAAGCAGTAGTGCTGGGCTAGCAGGACTCCGGTGAACCGGGCTGTAGCGGACTACTATCGCTCAGAAGCACAAGACTTACATTTCCCCATATGAAAGGCTGCCAAGGATAAACAACTAGATAGTCGGATCCCACTCATACCAAGCATTTCAATCATACACACAATATGCCCGATATGAGTAAATACAACATGGCATCACAACAGTACTCTACGACTCAAGTACTTTATTTAGAAGGCTCCGAGGAGCCATACATATCATCCATACAGATAGGGGTCACATGACCCAACACTCAAGTCATACAAACATACAAGCACATGCGGAAGCAAAGTAGTCCGAGTACAGACACTAGAAAGAAAGAAGGCTTGACGAAGCCTGTCTATCTACAACGACCCTTCACAAGTCTTGGATCACCACCTGGGTGATAAGTCACTCGTCAACGTCGAGGTCTACATAGAACCCATCAGAGGGGTTTGTGCAGTCGTCTGAAAAACATGATTAAAGCAACATGAGTACGGAGGTACTCAGCAAGTCTTACAACAGGAACCTACTATACATGCACATTCTCAAGAAGATAGTGGGGTTATTGCAGCAAGCCAGCTTTGACTCTTGGCTAAGCTATCCTACGAAAGACACCATTTGTAAATCATTTGTCGCACACGAGTCCACTATCACCAACACAATACTCCATCGTGGATCCTCTCTCGCCATCCTACGAGAGGGCCATCCGCGGTACTCACACTTATCTTGAGATTTTTAGTAGTATCCATTTAACTTGTCTATGAACTGATATAGGCAACCCAGAAGTCCATTACCGCGGACACGGCTATTCGAATAGATCATTTATAACCCTGCAGGGGTGTACTTCTTCACACATGTTTCCACCACTTAGCGTCTGCACACGACATGTGCTCGGCAGACTTCAAGCGAAAGCCGACGTGGGTGTAGACCACGACCTACCTAAACACTCAAGTCTCTAGTCCAGGTTTATCGCCTATTCGGGTTCCATCCGCAGGGAGTCCGGCCGAGGTTTCACTAACGGCCCCGAACGATGTGAACAGGGTTCCGAGACACCAAACGGGCGCCCGGTTGACCCGGCCACGTGCCTACCGCAACACAGCCCACCCCGATGGTCAGCGCCGCGTGCGGCCCCCAGCATACTACAAACACCAGAAACTACTTGCAACTCCTGGACAGAGGACAAGGGCGGTTAAGAAGTCGAGCGGGGTTATATTTCAGGGCCCAATGTGTGGTAGTAGCTGTATCATGGATCACAAACACATATCTCAGTTCTTAAGGACGGCCTCAATGAAACAACCCACCATGTACTCCTACATGGCCTTCCATCGATTCCTTTACCAAATCGTGTTCAACACTTCACTCTTGTCACCGACACAACCTTTCACTCCAGTTCATCATCCCGATGAGCCAGACCTGACACAACTCTAAGCATAGCAAGCACAGCATGGTAGGAACACACACACATGTATTGGCTCAATCAACTCCTACACATTCTAGTGGGTTTCATCTAGTTACTGTGGCAATGACAGGTCATGCAAAGGAAGTGGGTTCAACTACCGCGACACACAGCAGTTTGAAACGCGTTGTCTTAATGCAGTAAACGAGAGCAGAAGCGAGAGCATGGGTTTGTATCAGAATGATCAATGGGTTGCTTGCCTGATGGAGTGGTCGTGGGATACTGCCCTTTAGTTGGATACTCGGAGATATCCTCGGAGGCAGAACCTACCACGGTGAACACATCGGAACACAATCAATACATGGCGATATGCAACAACATGATTCATGCTATGACATGGCAATATGAATGTTTCCTGACCTAGTGCAAGTTAAACCAGAAGGGAATGAACCCATTTGAACCAAAGATTCAAATGGAAACTCATTAATTAGGATCATATTAGTGTATCATCTTGTAATGCCTAAACAGTGGGTTTAACTTGTTCTGACATGCATGAAACCAGTACCAATGGATAGGTTGGATTTTTCTGATAATTTTTCATATATAAAACTTTGCATTTGGAGTTATAGATAATTTTCTATGAATTTTTGAAGTTTGAACTAATTTCTGGAATTTCCTGTGCAAAAATAAATCCAGAAAATTAATTGTGGCGTCAGCATGAGGTCATGCTGACCTCAGCAGGTCAACAGACCCGGTCCAGGTCAAACCTGACGCGTGGGTCCCGCGTGTCAGGGTCATTAGCTTAAACAGATTAGATTATTTCTAATCCTGGATTAGTTAGCGGGAGGGGCCCACATGTCATAGACCCAGGGGGTCAAACTGGGCCCACCCGTGGTCAAAAAGGGGTCAGCGGGTCAACTCCGCCGGCGTTGAGCCGCCGGCGACGTCCAGACGCGGCGGAGGAAGTGCAGATTCGCGCTCCGGCGACCAAATCGACGGCGGAGCACGTCTACGTGATGCGGGAGGTGAGCCGCATCGAGTGGTGGTGGTAGTTGGCCTCGGGGTCGTCGGAAATGACGCCGGCGACGAGTTTGGCGGCGGCCAGGCTCGGGTGAGCTCAGACTCGTCGCTAGAGGGCAAGGCGAGGTGCGTGGAGTGCCTTGTGGGACTCCTGGAGATGCGGTAGGGCCAGTGGACAAGGTGGCGTGGCCGTTAGGTGGCCGGAGCCTCGTCGGCGACGAGCTCCGCGGCGGCGGGTGCGGTTGAACTACGTGCAGTCGCTGTGGTGCACGAGAAGCAGAACGGAGGGGATGGGAAGCTAGCTAGGCTCACCGCGGTTGCGATGAAGCTGGCGGCGAGGTCAGGGACGAGCCGGAGCAAGCGGGGCGACGATGGCGATCTCGGCGGCCGGAGTTGGGGAAGACGGGGTCGGGGGCGACTCCAGAGCGGGCGAGCGCTCGGGGCTCGTCTTGCTCGAAGAAGAGGAGGGTGGCGGAGCTCGTGGACACGGTCGGGTGGCGCGGGGACGACGGTAGCTATGGCTACGGCGGCGGAGCGGCGACGGTGGCGTCGGCCATGGCGGTGAGGGAGCGAGGGAGAGAGGCAGGGGGGAAGTGGACGTGTCCACGGGGTCGGGGGCACGACGTGGAGGCCGTCCAGCGCGTCGGGCGGCGAAGCGGTGAGAAGGTGGCGTCGTGGCGAGCTCGCGCTCGTCGGCGTCACCACCCTGCCTGCCTGGCGGGGACGAAGCAGCTGGCTGGCTCGGGCCAGCACAGTGCTGGGCCGCCAGGTGGGCCGGCTGGGGGGGTTTGGCCAGGTAAGTCTTTTTCTGATTTTTGTTTCCTTTTCTATTTCTTTTGTAACTTTGTACACTTATTTAAAATACTAGCACAACTCCAAAAATCACCAAACTGCACCTGGTCCTTAGTTGGAATATTTCCAGCAGGGAACATTTTAGTTTGGAGATATTTGGGCATTTGAAATGTTTTATAAATTTTAAATGCCCAAATTCAAATACTTATGCATTAATTCAATGACCTTCTGTTGACCTAGAAAAATGTGCACTACTTTTTGCCAGAGGTTTAAGACCAAAGCAAAGATGATGAACATTTTAGAAGGGCATTTCAGGTTCATTGAAAAAGGTTTTAGTAAACCCTAGTAGATTCAGGAGGGGTGCTGGGGGTTCTGCCTTCCCCATTTCAATTTTCTTGTCAAAAGAAAACATGATGCACACTCTAATGCATGAACTAGGTAGGATGTGACAACTCACCCCCACTCAAAAGAATCTCGTCCCGAGATTTAGGATCTGTCGGAAAGAAGGTGGGATACTCAAGTCGAAGACGATCCTCCCTTTCCCATGTAGCTTCTTGCTCGGAATGGTGTGACCATTGAACCTTGAGAAACTTGATATTGTGGCGTCGAGTGGTACGCTCGACTTGATCAAGGATACGAACGGGGTATTCCTGATAGGTGAGGTTATCTTGGAGATCAAGCGTTTCGTGGTCCACTCCACGGATAGGATCCGCGAAGCAACGCCTGAGTTGAGAAACGTGGAAGACGTCATGAACTCTGGAGAGATGCAGAGGTAGTTCCAGTTGGTAGGCAACTTCCCCTCGTTTGGCAAGAATGCGAAAAGGTCCAATGTAACGAGGAGCCAATTTGCCTTTGATACCGAATCGATGGGTTCCCTTTAAAGGTGTAACCCGAAGATAAGCCATCTCGCCGACTTCATAAGCCATGGGCTTATGCTTGCGGTCATACTGACTCTTTTGTCGAGACTGGGCGGTTTTCAACTTCTCACGAATAATGCGAACCTGCTCTTCTGCATCCTGGATCATGTCCGGGCCAAAGAGTTGTCTCTCGCCGGTTTCTGACTAGTTAAGAGGCGTCCGACATTTTCGTCCATAAAGAACTTCGAAAGGAGCTTTACCCAAGCTAGCTTGATAACTGTTGTTATAAGCGAACTCGGCGAATGGAAGGCACTTCTCCCAATTCATACCGAAAGAGATGACGGAAGCTCGGAGCATATCCTCCAGAATTTGATTGACTCGTTCTACTTGACCACTTGATTGCGGATGGAAGGCGGTGCTAAAGGAGAGACGAGTCCCCATAGCATTTTGGAAACTTTCCCAAAATCGAGAGGTGAAAAGGCTTCCACGGTCTGAATTAATTTCCAATGGAACACCATGGAGAGATACTATTCGAGAGATGTACAAATCAGCTAGCTGGCTAGCGGTTATACTCTCGCGAATAGGTAAGAAGTGGGCTACTTTGGAAAGACGATCGACAACAACGAAGATAGCATTATTCCCTCTTTTGGTTCTGGGAAACCCGGTAATGAAATCCATACCGATTTTATCCCATTTCCATTCAGGAATCTCCAATGGTTGAAGGGTGCCAGCGGGCCGTTGATGCTCTGCTTTGACACGACGACAGACGTCGCAACTAGCAATGTATTGAGCGATTTCTCTTTTCATCCTAGTCCACCAAAACCTCTGGCGTAGGTCTTGATACATCTTAGTACTACCGGGATGAATGGTGAGAGGGGATTCATGAGCTTCCTTAAGGATCAATTGTCGTAAATGTTGTTTCTTGGGAACCACCAAGTGGTTCTCGAAGAAGACAACACCTCGTTCATCCATGGAAAAGCATTTAGCAACTCCGCTAGCGATGTTTTCCTTAATCCGAGATATGCCCTTATCGCGCTTCTGGGCAGCTATGATTTGATCCGTAAGGTTAGGTTTCGCCACCAGGGTGGAAAGGAATCCTCGAGGAACAATGTGAAGGTTAAGCTTATGAAATTCCTCGTGGAGAAGTGGTTGACCTTGTTGTAACATCAGGTTGTTACAATAAGATTTACGACTTAGTGCATCAGCCATGACATTGGCTTTGCCTGGGGTGTAAGTTATTCCTAAGTCGTAATCCGAGATCAACTCGACCCAACGTCTTTGCCTGAGATTCAAATCCGGTTGGGTGAAGATATATTTCAAACTTTGGTGATCAGTGTAAATTTCGCAACGGTTACCCAGGAGGTAATGTCGCCAGGTTTTGAGTGCATGGACTACCACTGCAAGCTCTAGATCATGAGTAGGATAATTATCCTCATGTGGACGCAACTGTCGAGATGCGTAGGCAATCACATGACGATCTTGCATGAGTATGCAACCTAGTCCTTGTCGCGAGGCGTCGCAATAGATAACAAAGTCCTTAGAAAAATCTGGTGGTACCAGTACGGGGGCAGATGTCAGGCGTCTTTTCAGTTCCTGAAAGCTGAACTCGCACTGTGGGGTCCACTCGAACTTTTTATCTTTCTTGAGGAGTTCAGTTAGAGGCTTAGCAACCTTGGAGAAATTCTCGACGAAGCGGCGGCAATAGCTCGCTAAACCAAGAAAACTCCGAAATTGCTTGACCGTTTCAGGTGGAGTCCAGTCAAGGACAGCTTGAACTCGCTCGGGATTGACAGCAATGCCCTTGCCAGAGATTACATGTCCCAGATAGGTCACTTCTGGCAACCAGAATTCGCACTTGGAGAATTTGGCATAAAGGCGATGCTCTCGAAGTTTCATCAATACTAGCCTTAGATGTTCGGCATGTTCTTCCTCATTCTTGGAGTAGATGAGTATATCATCGAGGTATACCACGACGAATTTATCCAAGTACTCCATGAAGATCGAGTTCATTAACCGAGAGAAGGTGGCTGGAGCATTGGTTAAACCGAAGGACATGACGGTGTACTCGTATTGGCCGTAACGAGTAACGAAGGCCGTTTTGGGAATGTCCCCGTTCTTGATTTTGATTTGATGGTAGCCCAACCTCAAATCCATCTTGGAAAAGACTGAGGATCCAGCGAGCTGGTCATACAGGTCGTTGATCCTGGGGAGCGGATACTTGTTCTTGATAGTGACCAAATTGACAGGTCGGTAATCTACAACCATCCGATCCGTTCCATCCTTCTTCTTGACGAAGAGGACGGGGCAAGCCCATGGAGATGAACTAGGACGGATGAAACCTTTTTGCAAGGACTCATCGAGTTGTTTCTTAAGCTCAGCTAGTTCTAGGGGTGCCATCTTATAAGGTCTCCTAGAGATTGGGACGGTTCCTGGAACAAGGTCTATCACGAACTCGACATCTCTGTCAGGTGGAACACCTGGCAGTTCCTCTGGAAAGACATCCGGAAAGTCACGGACTACTGAAATATCTTCGAGGTCTGGAAGGGGATTGGCATTTAAAGAGTAGAGCTGACGCTCCGATACTCGGGTCAAAACGTTGACTGTCTTGCCCGATAGATGGGTAAGTTGAACAGTTCTAGTTGAGCAGTCAATCTTGGCGTAATAGGCTGACATCCAGTCCATACCCAAGATGATGTTTATGTCTGAAGACTTGAGAGCTATTAGTGACGCAAGGAAGACCAATCTGTCAACAAGAATTTCATTTCCATGGCTGATTCTAGAGGTTTGCCATCTAGAACCGGGAGTTTGAATTTCCATGGAGGTGGGCATGTCACTAAAGGTGGTGTTGTGCAATCGAGCATAGCTCTCAGAAATAAATGAATGAGATGCTCCAGTATCAAAGAGAACAGTTGCCGGGTGGCAATTAACAAGGAGCGTACCGAGAACGACGTTGGGGTCCTCTTGAGTCTCTTCAGCTGAAACGTAGTTGACATGGCCACGAGCAGTGGTGGCTGGCTTGGCGACAAGCACCTTCGCTGTTGACTTACCACGTCCAACAGACTTTCCGAACTGACTGGGGTTGTTCTGGGGACACTCACGGATGTAGTGGCCCGGCTCACCACACTTGAAGCAAGTTATCGAATTGGGGCGTGGAGCAGCATTGGCAGTGGGACCACCAAAAGTCTTGGGCGGCACATACTGCTGATTGGGGCGAGGCGCCTCAAAGGATGGCCTCGGAGTATACCTGGGTGGCATAGCAGAATTTGGAATCCAGACCCGGCGCTTCTGAGGTCCAGAGCCGGATGAAGATCCATAGTCACGGGAGTGCTTGCGTGAAGCTTCAAAATCGTTCTGCCCTGTCTCGGCACTGATGGCCTTATTGACTAGCTTCGGAAAAGAAGTGCATTCATGCAGACGAAGGTCACGACGGAGCTCAGGGCTAAGTCCCTTGCGGAACCTTGCCTGCTTCTTGGCGTCGGTGGATACCTCTTCGGGAGCATAGCGTGCAAGCTTTCCAAACTCGCGACTGTATGCATCCACAGTCAGCTTCCCCTGGGTGAAGTTACAGAACTCCTCCCTCTTGCGATCCATGAGACCTTCTGGGATATGATGCTCACGAAAAGCGGCACTGAAATCAGCCCAAGTAGTGAGTTGGCCGACCGGGCGCATAGCTTCATAATTCTCCCACCAAAGGCTGGCAGGGCCTTCAAGGTGATAGGCAGCAAAGGTGACCTTATCATCTTCAGCCACGTTGGCAGAACGTAGCTTGTGGGCGATGCTGCGGAGCCAGTCATCCGCATCGAGAGGTTCGATGGAATGATTGAACTTTGGCGGGTACAGCTTGACAAAGTCATTGATGGACACTGGATTGATCCTCTGCTGGCGTGCAGTGTTCTGCTCAATCCGTTCTAACAAGCGGTTGGTGTCGCGCCTGTTGCGCTCTGCCTCCAGCATCACTTCGGCCAGAGAAGGTGGTTGAGGCAGACTTTCCTCTCTAGGTGCACTAGCTTCTCCCTGCTCCGAAGCAGCAGGGTTGCTGCGGGTGTTGACCATCCTAGGAAAACAAAACAACGATTTAAACCAGGATGGCAAAATCTGGCCAAGGAAGTGCGGAATGTAATGGACAACAAGGAATGCAGAGATGATCATCCGTATGACATGGTAATATAAAAACTGCCATATATATACCAACGGTCATACACATCATACATAGTTTAGTACAAGCTCAAGCTGAAGTACAACTGAGACGAAAGACGTTACATCTCATCGGAGGCATTCCAAGCTCCTATACATTATTTTTCTACACCTCCGGAATTGATACACACTAAGTTATATTCCACAATCACGCAGGACGGTGGACATACAACTATTACAATACTAGCGAGACTGCTACTAGCTCAGACGGCTCCGTAGAAGTCCTCATAGAAGTCACCACCCAGACCTGGGAGCGGAACATGGTCATCTGGGAACAGACGGTCCTGCGGTGCTTGTGGACCATAGGGACTTGGGTGCGGCCTCGGTCCAACAGATGGCGGCAGAAGAGGCCCACGAGGAGGGGTGATGCCTCCCACCTCACGCCATTCCATGAAGTCTGGCAGACTAGCCCGCACAGGGTACAAGTCTCTCGTGTCCATGTATCCGGCTTGCACCGCAGGTGCAAACCTCGTCAAGGTGGCCCAATGATCAGCACGAGCATTAAAGAGCTCCATACGCAAGGCCCGGTTTTCACGGTCCTTATCTTCCAACATCTCGGTAGTGGTGCAAAGGAGTGAGTCCTCATGGGATGCATCACTGTACATGCCCTGAAGGTAACCATGCGCCCCAGGGAGGGATGCTGGCATGTAGCGAAATTCAGTGTTGCTCAACAAAGCAGTTCTAGCTCGCATAATGGTCATCATCGAGTAGGCTGCATCTTGAACGGACATCCCAATAGTGATCCCGAGTCCATAAGAACGGTGGAGTGGTTCCGTAGCTCCGGGATATGATGGAAATATCCTGACCGTGCACAGATATTGGCTCTGGTTAAAATCTCTAAACTGCTCTTCGACGGTGTATTCAGGGTACCATCGGTAACCTGCCTCAACCATCACTCGAACCAACATGGCGGTATGACCACATATACCGATGCAGCGGGTCAGACGAACCACTTGGTTTTGGGGACGGGTAGCCATCTGAAAGCACAAAATAGTGCAAAGGCATTAGAATTTCTGGATGAAATTGGATAGCATAACGGCTGTAAATGCTCAGAAAAAGAATTGAGACATCCACAACAGTTTGCGAAACCACTCAACAACATCATATCAAGGTTCTGGTTCAAATAGCAACATACTAAACTTTAGTAGAACTGAACTGGGTTGAACCAACAATCCTATAAGTTACTACGGATTTAGTAACACGTGAACCTGATAGAGAGAAGAGAGCCTAGTCCTTAACCCACGTAGAAAGAGAAGAGAATGACTCAGAATAGAGGGCATAAGGTAAAGGAGTAAAAGAGCCTTACGTTCCCTCCCACAATCAATTCCCCTACATATAACTAAAGCATTTCTAGACTCGACATCGACCAGTTTGGCTTAGCGAACCTACAGGCAGTCCGGCTCTGATGCCAACGCTGTCAGGACCCCGATCCTAAGCCACTTCGATCCAGCGTGTAACACATCATATCACTTTGCGGCCTCACGCACGGTACTCCCACGGGTGCCACCTTACCTGGCCCGGGACCGTTTGCGCCTTTTGGCTCACGTATATGATAGTGTCGCTAGCATCAATATGACAGAGAACCCGGGCCGACATGGCTAGTCGTGAACCCAAAGCGGCGCTAGCCTATGAGGACAGGCATACATGAATCACATCGAACATGTCGGTCATCAACGTATCTATTCGGGCTGTAGCACTGGGCTAACAGGACTCCGGTAACCCGGGCTGTAGCAGGCTAGGCAGGACTCCGAATATCAGCGCGTGACATTTCCCCGAAGGGACAGACATAGGATCGACGTGAAACACATGCCGGCCAGTCAAGTGTCCAAGCAGTAGTGCTGGGCTAGCAGGACTCCGGTGAACCGGGCTGTAGCGGACTACTATCGCTCAGAAGCACAAGACTTACATTTCCCCATATGAAAGGCTGCCAAGGATAAACAACTAGATAGTCGGATCCCACTCATACCAAGCATTTCAATCATACACACAATATGCCCGATATGAGTAAATACAACATGGCATCACAACAGTACTCTACGACTCAAGTACTTTATTTAGAAGGCTCCGAGGAGCCATACATATCATCCATACAGATAGGGGTCACATGACCCAACACTCAAGTCATACAAACATACAAGCACATGCGGAAGCAAAGTAGTCCGAGTACAGACACTAGAAAGAAAGAAGGCTTGACGAAGCCTGTCTATCTACAACGACCCTTCACAAGTCTTGGATCACCACCTGGGTGATAAGTCACTCGTCAACGTCGAGGTCTACATAGAACCCATCAGAGGGGTTTGTGCAGTCGTCTGAAAAACATGATTAAAGCAACATGAGTACGGAGGTACTCAGCAAGTCTTACAACAGGAACCTACTATACATGCACATTCTCAAGAAGATAGTGGGGTTATTGCAGCAAGCCAGCTTTGACTCTTGGCTAAGCTATCCTACGAAAGACACCATTTGTAAATCATTTGTCGCACACGAGTCCACTATCACCAACACAATACTCCACCGTGGATCCTCTCTCGCCATCCTACGAGAGGGCCATCCGCGGTACTCACACTTATCTTGAGATTTTTAGTAGTATCCATTTAACTTGTCTATGAACTGATATAGGCAACCCAGAAGTCCATTACCGCGGACACGGCTATTCGAATAGATCATTTATAACCCTGCAGGGGTGTACTTCTTCACACATGTTTCCACCACTTAGCGTCTGCACACGACATGTGCTCGGCAGACTTCAAGCGAAAGCCGACGTGGGTGTAGACCACGACCTACCTAAACACTCAAGTCTCTAGTCCAGGTTTATCGCCTATTCGGGTTCCATCCGCAGGGAGTCCGGCCGAGGTTTCCACTAACGGCCCCGAACGATGTGAACAGGGTTCCGAGACACCAAACGGGCGCCCGGTTGACCCGGCCACGTGCCTACCGCAACACAGCCCACCCCGATGGTCAGCGCCGCGTGCGGCCCCCAGCATACTACAAACACCAGAAACTACTTGCAACTCCTGGACAGAGGACAAGGGCGGTTAAGAAGTCGAGCGGGGTCATATTTCAGGGCCCAATGTGTGGTAGTAGCTGTATCATGGATCACAAACACAGATCTCAGTTCTTAAGGACGGCCTCAATGAAACAACCCACCATGTACTCCTACATGGCCTTCCATCGATTCCTTTACCAAATCGTGTTCAACACTTCACTCTTGTCACCGACACAACCTTTCACTCCAGTTCATCATCCCGATGAGCCAGACCTGACACAACTCTAAGCATAGCAAGCACAGCATGGTAGGAACACACACACATGTATTGGCTCAATCAACTCCTACACATGCTAGTGGGTTTCATCTAGTTACTGTGGCAATGACAGGTCATGCAAAGGAAGTGGGTTCAACTACCGCGACACACAGCAGTTTGAAACGCGTTGTCTTAATGCAGTAAATGAGAGCAGAAGCGAGAGCATGGGTTTGTATCGGAATGATCAATGGGTTGCTTGCCTGATGGAGTGGTCGTGGGATACTGCCCTTTAGTTGGATACTCGGAGATATCCTCGGAGGCAGAACCTACCACGGTGAACACATCGGAACACAATCAATACATGGCGATATGCAACAACATGATTCATGCTATGACATGGCAATATGAATGTTTCCTGACCTAGTGCAAGTTAAACCAGAAGGGAATGAACCCATTTGAACCAAAGATTCAAATGGAAACTCATTAATTAGGATCATATTAGTGTATCATCTTGTAATGCCTAAACAGTGGGTTTAACTTGTTCTGACATGCATGAAACCAGTACCAATGGATAGGTTGGATTTTTCTGATAATTTTTCATATATAAAACTTTGCATTTGGAGTTATAGATAATTTTCTATGAATTTTTGAAGTTTGAACTAATTTCTGGAATTTCCTGTGCAAAAATAAATCCAGAAAATTAATTGTGGCGTCAGCATGAGGTCATGCTGACCTCAGCAGGTCAACAGACCCGGTCCAGGTCAAACCTGACGCGTGGGTCCCGCGTGTCAGGGTCATTAGCTTAAACAGATTAGATTATTTCTAATCCTGGATTAGTTAGCGGGCGGGGCCCACATGTCATAGACCCAGGGGGTCAAACTGGGCCCACCCGTGGTCAAAAAGGGGTCAGCGGGTCAACTCCGCCGGCGTTGAGCCGCCGGCGACGTCCAGACGCGGCGGAGGAAGTGCAGATTCGCGCTCCGGCGACCAAATCGACGGCGGAGCACGTCTACGTGATGCGGGAGGTGAGCCGCATCGAGTGGTGGTGGTAGTTGGCCTCGGGGTCGTCGGAAATGACGCCGGCGACGAGTTTGGCGGCGGCCAGGCTCGGGTGAGCTCGGACTCGTCGCTAGAGGGCAAGGCGAGGCGCGTGGAGTGCCTTGTGGGACTCCTGGAGATGCGGTAGGGCCAGTGGACAAGGTGGCGTGGCCGTTAGGTGGCCGGAGCCTCGTCGGCGATGAGCTCCGCGGCGGCGGGTGCGGTTGAACTACGTGCAGTCGCTGTGGTGCACGAGAAGCAGAACGGAGGGGATGGGAAGCTAGCTAGGCTCACCGCGGTTGCGATGAAGCTGGCGGCGAGGTCGGGGACGAGCCGGAGCAAGCGGGGCGACGATGGCGATCTCGGCGGCCGGAGTTGGGGAAGACGGGGTCGGGGGCGACTCCAGAGCGGGCGAGCGCTCGGGGCTCGTCTTGCTCGAAGAAGAGGAGGGTGGCGGAGCTCGTGGACACGGTCGGGTGGCGCGGGGACGACGGTAGCTATGGCTACGACGGCGGAGCGGCGACGGTGGCGTCGGCCATGGCGGTGAGGGAGCGAGGGAGAGAGGCAGGGGGGAAGTGGACGTGTCCACGGGGTCGGGGGCACGACGTGGAGGCCGTCCAGCGCGTCGGGCGGCGAAGCGGCGAGCAGGTGGCGTCGTGGCGAGCTCGCGCTCGTCGGCGTCACCACCCTGCCTGCCTGGCGGGGACGAAGCAGCTGGCTGGCTCGGGCCAGCACAGTGCTGGGCCGCCAGGTGGGCCGGCTGGGGGGGTTTGGCCAGGTAAGTCTTTTTCTGATTTTTGTTTCCTTTTCTATTTCTTTTGTAACTTTGTAGACTTATTTAAAATACTAGCACAACTCCGAAAATCACCAAACTGCACCTGGTCCTTAGTTGGAATATTTCCAGCAGGGAACATTTTAGTTTGGAGATATTTGGGCATTTGAAATGTTTTATAAATTTTAAATGCCCAAATTCAAATACTTATGCATTAATTCAATGACCTTCTGTTGACCTAGAAAAATGTGCACTATTTTTGCCAGAGGTTTAAGACCAAAGCAAAGATGATGAACATTTTAGAAGGGCATTTCAGGTTCATTGAAAAAGGTTTTAGTAAACCCTAGTAGATTCAGGAGGGGTGCTGGGGGTTCTGCCTTCCCCATTTCAATTTTCTTGTCAAAAGAAAACATGATGCACACTCTAATGCATGAACTAGGTAGGATGTGACAGCATTGTACTTTTTTTTGTCAAATTTGAGACCAGTTTTGATGTAATCTTCATCTAATTACAGACGGAAGATTATTAATAATTGGGAGCCAATATCCCAAAATGGATTATTTATTCGAACCATGAGCATTAGACCAACAATCGATACGTGCCATGCTTCGGTTAAGCAATAAAGCGGCAGAATTAATCATCCAAATAGAAAAAACAATATACGTGTCACCGCGCGACCCGTGTGGCGTGCGAGCAGGCATGAGTTGACGGGACGCATGCGGGCAGTTCGCCACGTAGGCAAACAGGGAGGCGTGCGTGCAGGTGTGTGAATTGACTGAGGCGTGCTCGCTGCGCAGTCATTGGGAGGCGTGTGAGTAGCTGTGTGAAACTTTGGTAGGCATGCTAGCAGTCCGGTGCGCAGGCTCATCGAGAGGCGAGCCATCGGTTTGAACGCCGCCCGCCTCTCCCCCACAACTCCCACTACTCCATATTAATGGTGAGCCCGAGCGGCCGCACCCCCATCCTCGCTATGCTCACACAATCCTCTCTCTCCGCTTGCATCCTCGACGCCGCTCTCAGTCCTCAAAGCCGTTAGTGTATGAGGATGCCGCCGAAGCGCCCCATCGGAGGGAGTGGCAACGCAGGGGCTGCTAAAGCACCGGGGCACGGCGTAGAGATGGAGACAGAGGATGCCGTCACCGCCGGCGAGTTATCGCTGCACCCTGACATCGTCGACGGCGTCGAGCTTCCATAGTCGGAGGCGGAGTTCCACACCGACTCCAACGACCACTCCGGCGATGACTCCGATGATGATGGACAGCTGGTTAGTTATCTATACCCATTTATGTGTCAAATAGATCATAGGGTTTATCTGGTTACTCCTGCCTCCCCTTTTTGGAATTGAAATCCTATGGTTATGTTCTCCCAATCCTTGAAATCTGAGTAAGTTTCGTTAGATCCGTGTAGTGTATTGATTCTTTGAATGGTACAGGTGATAAGTGATTAGTTGTTTCATCTGTGCAAATGATTTCTGCTAGTAATCCGACTAGGATTAGTGTTCATGCTAATAATTCCTAGCCAGGGCTTGACAGTTGATTTTGAATGACCTACATATGTTTGTGCCATTATTTTCTTTAAGATTTGTCTCTACATAGACGAGTGTGCTTAAAAATCGAACCATAATCTCTGGATATGTATAAATAAATAGCCATAAATTCCTAATCCTACTTCACAGCATGTAATCATTGATTTGATGCCAAATTTGTTTTACTATTTGTATAGGTGATGTCTGACGATGTGGACAGCGAGGATGAAGATGGTAGAGGAGGTACAAGAGGCAAATCCTGAGAAGCTTTATGCGGGAATGCATAACAGGCGTATTAGGACCTAGAACGGCGGCTATGGATGCCCATTTTGCAACCAGAAGTTTCATGACGCGTATCTAAGTGTTATGGCGTATGCAAGAGGACGGGCCGTTGGCTCCTTCAAGCAGAAGTATTCTCACAGGGTGGCGCACGACGCGTACCCCGAGTACCTGGAGAAGCTTCAGGATCATGCCGGCTACATGTGAGATGAGATGTGGTATGGATCGAACTATGTACGCTTGAGTATGCTTAATGATGGTTGAACTATGTACTTATGGTTGAACTATGCTTATGTATGTGTACGCTTATTATCTATGTCTGAGTATGTTAAATATTTCGCCAAATTTTGGTAAAAATTACAACGGGGGACCAATAAACCAGGACGGAGGTAGTACGTCAATCACACATGGTTCCCAAAGTTGGAACCGTGTGCAATGACTTTCATTTTGCCTGTTGCGTCAATCACACACGGTTCGCTCTAGCAAATCGTTGCCCCCAAAATTCTTTGTGGGACAGAAAACCCTCACCACCCAATTCAAAAAAGAAAAAAGCAAAACCCTCACCATCCCCACGTCACAAAAACCCTCACCCCGCCCGCCACCCCCTCGGCCCCTCTGGTACGTTCCCGATTCACACCCGCACAAGCTCCTCCGCAGCTATGCCATGGCACCGCCTATCGCAGTGGTAAACACTTAGCTCGACATCTGCCACCACCGCCAGGCTGCCGGCAAAGCCCACTGCATTTCGCCACTTCCGCTTGTCGCCGCCTATCGCCACCGACTTTCTCGACGCTACTCGCGGTCGACCCAGCTCCGCTCGATTGGGGAATCTGCCGTACTGAGGGTTCTTTCTCATGGACGACAAGGTAACTAATTTAACGAGATATTATCTCATCTCTTATCTCAGTTCACCTGCCTCCTTTAATCACCCGACGGAAATCGCCATGAATTCATTTTTGCTCGAGGTGATTTGAGGGTTTTCTTTCATTCATAGAATGTACAGTGCGCTGACACTTCAGGACTTTGCAACCGCCGCCAGAGATTCAATCTCACCGTACCAGATAACATGAGGACGCACACGGTATGTTCAGTCTCACCCTAAATCGGTTGGCATGGCCTACTTTCCAGAACATATTCTAAATATTGCTACATTTGGATAAAAGGTGCCACATGCACCATATACGTCAAAGGGGATTTTCCCTCTTCTTTCTATATTAGGCAAATTAATGATGTATTGTTCTTTCGATTACTCTCATATTTCCATGACATCATGTTTACCCTATCTGTTTAATTATTGATTTTTGTCCTTCGATTTCAACTGTTGTACAGTTCTTTCAATTTGGGCCCATATTTGCATGTTAACATATTTTCTTTAACAATCCTACCATTTTCTGCAGAACATCCCTTGCTATGCAATAGATTATGTAGTGCACAATTTTTTCCTTTACATAAATCAAGGCTCCACGGATGTCATACTGCACACAAAAAACCATGGATTTACAATCGTTGCTACTGTAAGACTTGATGAATGTGGTGACTCCTATTTTGGCACTGGCTTTTGGACAGAAATTGCAAAGTTTTATGTACTGAAAGCTAGCACTAAAATTGCACTACACGTAGGCCTGGTCATGAGATATATGCTAACTTCCCCGACAAAATCATCTATCCAGACTTTGTTCAAAGTAAGTTTTCTTTTCACCTATTTGCATGTTGACTTACCCAGCAATGTCAAATGAATTGCGTAGTATTTAAACAACCAATTGTTATTCCCTTTTCTTACTATATTCCTACCTAATAACTTCTAGTTACCAATACACTTTTCTATTGCCCTGTTTTAACTAAATATTCCCTGTACTCCCATTTCTATCATAAAGCGCCGCTGACAAGGAGACTCCGGAGGTGGAGAACGGGGCTGCCAACAAGCGGAAGCGGGGCAAGCTAGAACCAAAAGAGACTCCAGCAGGCCTAGACTTCATCAGCAGCCTCCCCGATGATATGTTGAAAGTCATCATCTCCCTCCTCCCAATCAAATATGGGGCGCGGACAACCCTCCTTTCCCAGTGGTGGCGCCCCCTATGGACCTCCAGCCCTCTTGACCTCATAGACACCCACGAGCTCTGCCATGGCTATCGCAAAAGCTTGGATGTGTTCTCCAAGATCCATAGTAGTCACCTTGGCCCAACCAAATGCCTTAGAATGGGCAAGTTCCGTTCCAACGGCAAGGACTGAGCCAAGATTGACGACTGGTTCCGATCCCCCGCCCTAGATCAGCTCGAGGAGCTCACTTTTGATGATGGGTATATGCGGTCGCTGCCAACGTCCGCACTCTGCCTCGCACCCACGCTGCGCGTCGCCTGTTGGGGAACGTAGTAATTTCAAAAAAATTCCTACGCACACGCAAGATCATGGTGATGCATAGCAACGAGAGGGGAGAGTGTCGTCTACGTACCCTCGTAGATCGAAGCGGAAGCGTTGACACAACGTAGAGGAAGTAGTCGTACATTCTCCTCGCGATCCAACCGATCACAGCACCGTTACTCCGGCACCTCCGAGTTCTTGGTACACGTTCAGCTCGATGACGATCCCCGGGCTCCGATCCAGCAAAGCGTCAGGGAAGAGTTCCGTCAGCACGACGGCGTGGTGACGATCTTGATGTGTTACCGGCGCAGGGCTTCGCCTAAGTACTGCAACGATATGACCGAGGTGGAATTTGGTGGAAGGGGGCACCGCACACGGCTAAGGAACGATCCGTAGATCAACTTGTGTGTTTTTGGGGTGCCCCCTGCCCCCGTATATAAAGGAGTCAAGGGGGAGGGGCTGGCCGGCCAACTCTGGTGCGCCAGGAGAGTCCTACTCCCTCTGGGAGTAGGATTCCCCCCCCCCAATCCTAGTTGGACTAGGATTCTCCAAGGGGGAGAGAGAGAGAGGGGGCGCCCACCTCTCCTAGTCCTAATAGGACTAGGGGAAGGGGGGACGCGCGCAGCCCCTAGGGCAGCCCTCTCACCTCTCCTCCAAGGCCCATGTTGGCCCATTATGCTCCCGGGGGGTTCCGGTAACCCTCCCGGTATTCCGGTAAAATCCTGATTTCACCTGGAATGCATCCGATGTCCAAACATAGGCTTCCAATATATAATTCTTTATGTCTCGACCATTTCGAGACTCCTCGTCACGTCCGTGATCACATCCGGGACTCCGAACTCCTTCGGTACATCAAAATGCATAAACTCATAATAACTGTCATCGTAACGTTAAGCGTGCGGACCCTACGGTTCGAGAACAATGTAGACATGACCGAGACACGTCTCCGGTCAATAACCAATAGCGGGACCTGGATGCCCATATTGGCTCCTACATATTCTACGAAGATCTTTATTGGTCAGACCGCATAACGACATACGTTGTTCCCTTTGTCATCGGTATGTTACTTGCCCGAGATTCGATCGTCGGTATCCAATACCTAGTTCAATCTCGTTACCGGCAAGTCTCTTTTCTCGTTCTGTAATACATCATCTCGCAACTAACTCATTGGTTGCAATGCTTGCAAGGCTTTATGTGATGTGCATTACCGAGAAGGCCCTGAGATACCTCTCCGACAATCGGAGTGACAAATCCTAATCTCGAAATACGCCAACTCAACATGTACCTTTGGAGACACCTGTAGAGCACCTTTATAATCACCCAGTTACATTGTGACGTTTGGTAGCACACAAAGTGTTCCTACGGTAAACGGGAGTTGCATAATCTCATAGTCATAGGAACATGTATAAGTCATGGATAAAAGCAATAGCAACATACTAAACGATCGAGTGCTAAGCTAATGGAATGGGTCATGTCAATCAGATCATTCAACTAATGATGTGACCTCGTTAATCAAATAACAACTCTTTGTTCATGGTTAGGAAACATAACCATCTTTGATTAACGAGCTAGTCTAGTAGAGGCATACTAGTGACACTCTGTTTGTCTATGTATCCACACATGTATTATGTTTCCGGTTAATACAATTCTAGCATGAATAATAAACACTTATCATGATATGTAAGGAAATAAATAAT
The DNA here is from genome assembly GCA_032464435.1 of Aegilops umbellulata. Lineage (NCBI taxonomy): Eukaryota > Viridiplantae > Streptophyta > Magnoliopsida > Poales > Poaceae > Aegilops > Aegilops umbellulata. Next base: position 89,560,047 of record CP136055.1, read on the forward strand.
AACTTTATTATTGCCTCTAGGGCATATTTCCTTCATCGCCAAGTTCAGGAACTGCCATTTCCCTCCCCTTAATGACGCGCCCGCTCTTATTCTACCACGACTGAAGCACCTCGAGCTCGTCGTCGTCTGCCTCTCAAAGGGTGACATGGAGTGCCTGCTCCGTGGCTGTACTGCACTGGAGTACCTTCATCTTCAGGAGATCAATGGGTTGAGTGCCTTCACATCACTTCCATGACTCTCCGGACTATTTATGTGTGTTGCTGGTGCGGCAGGAAGACATCACAAGATGTGTACCACGGTATGGTAACTGAGGACACACCTGCACTTGAGAGATTACTTGTAGTTGTTCAAGAAGGTCCAACAAGAATCAATGTCATTTCTGAAGGAAATATGCCCTAGAGGCAATAATAAATTTATTAGTTATTTCCTTATTTCATGATAAATGTTTATTATTCATGCTAGAATTGTATTAACTAGGAACATGATACATGTGTGAATACATAGACAAATAAAGTGTCAGTAGTATGCCTCTACTTGACTAGCTCGTTGATCAAAGATGGTTATGTTTCCTAACCATAGACATGAGTTGTCATTTGATTAACGGGATCACATCATTAGGAGAATGATGTGATTGACTTGACCCATTCCGTTAGCTTAGCACTTGATCATTTAGTATGTTGCTATTGCTTTCTTCATGACTTATACATGTTCCTATGACTATGAGATTATTCAACTCCCGTTTACCGGATGAACACTTTGTGTGCTAGCAAACGTCACAACATAATTGGGTGATTATAAAGGTGCTCTACAGGTGTCTCCGAAGGTACTTGTTGGGTTGGCGTATTTCGAGATTAGGATTTGTCACTCCGATTGTCGGAGAGGTATCTCTCGGCCCTCTCGGTAATGCACATCACTTAAGCCTTGCAAGCATTGCAACTAATGAGTTAGTTGCGAGATGATGTATTACAAAACGAGTAAAGAGACTTGCCGGTAACGACATTGAACTAGGTATTGAGATACCGACGATCGAATCTCGGGCAAGTAACATACCGATGACAAAGGGAACAACGTATGTTGTTATGCGGTCTGACCGATAAAGATCTTCGTAGAATATGTGGGAGCCAATATGAGCATCCAGGTTCCGCTATTGGTTATTGACCGGAGACGTGTCTCGGTCATGTCTACATAGTTTTCGAACCCGTAGGGTCCGCACGCTTAAGGTTTCGACGACAGTTATATTATGAGTTTATGAGTTTTGATGTACCGAAGGAGTTCGGTGTCCCGGATGAGATCGGGGACATGACGAGGAGTCTCGAAATGGTCGAGACGTAAAAATCGATATATTGGACGACTATATTCGGACATCGGAAAGGTTCCGAGTGATTCGGGTATTTTTTGGAGTACCGGAGAGTTACGGGAATTCGCCGGGGAGTATATGGGCCTTATTGGGCCAAAAGGGAATAGAGGAGAGAGGCCAAAAGGAAGGAGGCGCGTGCCCCCCTTCTGGTCCGAATTGGACAAGGGGTGCGGTCCCCTTTTCCTTGTTCCTCTCCCCCTCTTTCCTTCTCTCCTACTCCAACAAGGGAAGAAGGAGTCCTACTCCCGGTGGGAGTAGGACTCCCCTTGGCGGCCCTCCTCCTAGGCCGGCCGCCTCCCCCCTTTCTCCTTTATATACGGGGGCAGGGAGGCACCCCATAGACACAACAATTGATCATTGATCTCTTAGCCGTGTGCAGTGCCCCCTCCACCATAATCCTCGATAATATTGTAGTGGTGCTTAGGCGAAGCCCTGCGACGGTAGAACATCAAGATCGTCACCACACCGTCATGCTGACGAAACTCTTCCCCGACATTCTACTGGATCGGAGTCCGGGGATCATCATCGAGCTGAACGTGTGCTAGAACTCGGAGGTGCCATAGTTTCGGTGCTTGATCGGTCGGGCCGTGAAGACGTACGACTACATCAACCGCGTTGTCATAACGCTTCCGCTATCGGTCTACGAGGGTACGTAGACAACACTCTCCCCTCTCGTTGCTATGCATCACCATGATCTTGCGTGTGCGTAGGAATTTTTTGAAATTACTAAGTTCCCTAACAGTGGTATCAGAGCCTAGGTTTTATGCGTAGATGTCATATGCACGAGTAGAACACAAGTGAGTTGTGGGCGATATAAGTCATACTGCTTACCAGCATGTCATACTTTGGTTCGGCGGTATTGTTGAATGAGCGGCCCGGACCGACATTACGCGTAAGCTTACGCGAGACTGGTTCTACCGACGTGCTTTGCACATAGGTGGCCGGCGGGTGTCAGTTTCTCCAACTTTAGTTGAACCGAGTTTGGCTACACCCGGTCCTTGCGAAGGTTAAAATAGCACCAACTTGACAAACTATCATTGTGGTTTTGATGCGGTGGTAAGAATGGTTCTTGCTAAGCCCAGTAGCAGCCACGTAAAACTTGCAACAACAAAGTAGAGGACGTCTAACTTGTTTTTGCAGGGCATGTTGTGATGTGATATGGTCAAGACGTGATGAGATATAAGTTGTTGTATGAGATGATCATGTTCTGTTGAAGTTACAACTGGCAAAAGCCTTATGGTTGTCTCTCTATTGCATAAGATGCAAGCGCCAAATAATTGCTTTACTTTATCGTTATGCGATAGCAATAGTTGCAAGAGCAATAGTTGGCGAGACGACCATGTGACGACACATTGATATAGATCAAGATGATGGAGATCATGGTGTCATGCCGGTGACGATGGAGATCATGACGGCGCTTTGGAGATGGAGATCGAAGGCACAAGATGATGATGGCCATATCATGTCACATATTTTGATTGCATGTGATGTTTATCTTTTATACATCTTATTTTGCTTAGTTTGACGGTAGCATTATAAGATGATCTCTCACTAAATTATCAAGGTATAAGTGTTCTCCCTGAGTATGCACCGTTGCGAAAGTTCTTCGTGCTGAGACACCACGTGATGATCGGGTGTGATAGGCTCTACGTTCAAATACAACAGGTGCAAAACAGTTGCACACGCGGAATACTCAGGTTAAACTTGACGAGCCTAGCATATAATAGATAAGGCCTCGGAACACTGAGACCGAAAGGTCGAGCGTGAATCATATAGTAGATATGATCAACATAGTGATGTTCACCATTGAAACTACTCCATCTCACGTGATGATCGGACATGGTTTAGTTGATTTGGATCACGTGATCACTTAGAGGATTAGAGGGATGTCTATCTAAGTGGGAGTTCTTAAGTAATTTGATTAACTGAACTTTAATTTATCATGAACTTAGTCCTGGTAGTATTAGCATATCTATGTTGTAGATCAATAGCTCGCGTTGTTGCTTCCCTATGTTTTATTTTTGATATGTTCCTAGAGAAAACTAAGTTGAAAAATGTTAGTAGCAATGATGCGGATTGGATCCGTGATCTGAGGATTATCCTCATTGCTGCACAGAAGAATTATGTCCTTGATGCACCGCTAGGTGACAGACCTATTGCAGGAGCAGATGCAGACGTTATGAACGTTTGGCTAGCTAAATGTGATGACTACTTGATAGTTAAGTGCACCATGCTTAACAGCTTAGAATCAGGACTTCAAAGACGTTTTGAACGTCATGGACCATATGAGATGTTCCAGGAGTTGAAGTTAATATTTCAAGCAAATACCCGAGTTGAGAGATATGAAGTCTCCTACAAGTTCTATAGCTAAAAGATGGAGGAGAATAGCTCAAGCAGTGAGCATGTGCTCAAATTGTCTGGGTACTACAATCGCTTGAATCAAGTGGGAGTTAATCTTCCAGATAAGATAGTGATTGACAAAATTCTCTAGTCACCATCACCAAGTTAGTAGAACTTCGTGATGAACTATAATATGCAAGGGATAATGGAAACGATTCCCAAGCTCTTCGCGAAGCTAAAATCGGCGAAGGTAGAAATCAAAGAAAAACATCAGGTGTTGATGGTTGACAAGATCACTAGTTTCAAGAAAAGGGCAAAGGGAAGAAGGGGAACTTCAAGAAGAATGGCAAGCAAGTTGCTGCTCAAGTGAAGAAGCCCAAGTCTGGACCTAAGCCTGAGACTAAGTGCTTCTACTGCAAAGGGACTGGTCACTGGAAGTGGAACTACCCCAAGTATTTGGCGGATAAGAAGGATGGCAAAGTGAACAAAGGTATATTTGATATACATGTTATTCATGTGTACTTTACTAGTGTTTCTAGAAACCCCTCAGTATTTGATACTGGTTCAGTTGCTGAGAGTAGTAACTCGAAACGGGAGTTGCGGAATAAACAGAGACTAGTTAAGGGTGAAGTGACGATGTGTGTTGGAAGTGGTTCCAAGATTGATATGATCATCATCGCAGACTCCCTATACTTTCGGGATTAGTGTTGAACCTAAATAAGTGTTATTTGGTGTTTGCGTTGAGCATGAAGATGATTTGATCATGTTTATTGCAATACGGTTATTCATTTAAGTTAGAGAACAATTGTTGTTCTGTTTACATGAATAAAACCTTCTATGGTCATACACACCAACGAAAATGGTTTGTTGGATCTCAATCGTAGTGATACACATATTCATAATATTGAAACCAAAAGATGCAAAGTTAATAATGATAGTGCAACTTATTTGTGGCACTGTCGTTTAGGTCATATTGGTGTAAAGCGCATGAAGAAACTCCATACTGATGGACTTTTGGAACCACTTGATTATGAATCACTTGGTACTTGCGAACCATGCCTCATGGGCAAGATGACTAATACTCCGTTCTCCGGAACAATGGAGCGAGCAAATGACTTATTGGAAATAATACATACTGATGTATGCGGTCTGATGAGTGTTAAGGCTCACGGCAAGTATCGTTACTTTCTGACCTTCACACATGATTTGAGCAGATATGGATGTATCTACTTGATGAAACATAAGTCTGAAACATTTGAACAGTTCAAAGAATTTCAGAGTGAAGTTGAAAATCATTGTGACAAGAAAATAAGGTTTCCACGATCTGATCGCGGAGACGAATATTTGAGTTACGAGTTTGGTCTTCAATTAAAACAATGTGGAATAGTTTCACAAATTCGTGCCACCTGGAACACCACAACATAATGGTGTGTCCAAACGTCATAACCGTACTTTATTGAATATAGTACAATCTATGATGTCTCTTACCGATTTACCACTATCGTTTTGGGGTTATGCATTAGACACAGCTACATTCACGTTAAATAGGGCACCATCTAAATCTGTTGAGATGACATCGTATGAACTATGGTTTGGCAAGAAACCTAAGCTGTCGTTTCTTAAAGTTTGAGGTTGCAATGCTTATGTGAAAAAGTTTCAACCTGATAAGCTCAAACCCAAATCGGAGAAGTGCGTCCTCATAGGATACCCAAAAGAAAATGTTGGTACACCTTCTATCACAGATCCGAAGGCAAGATATTCGTTGCTGAGAATGGATCCTTTCCAGAGAAGGAGTTTCTCTTGAAAGAAGTGAGTGGGAGGAAAGTAGAACTTGATGAGGTAACTGTACCTGCTCCCTTATTAGAAAGTAGTTCATCACAGAAATCTGTTCCTATGACTACTACACCAATTAGTGAGGAAGCTAATGATGATGATCATGTAACTTCAGATCAAGTTACTACCGAACCTCATAGGTAAACCAGAGTGAGATCCGCACCAGAGTGGTATGGTAATCCTGTTCTGGAAGTCGTGTTACTTGACCATGACGAACCTATGAACTATGAGGAAGCGATGATGAGCCCAGATTCCGCGAAATGGTTTGAGGCCATGAAATCTGAGATAGGATCCATGTATGAGAACAAAGTATGGACTTTGGTTGACTTGCCCAATGATCAGCAAGCCATAGAAAATAAATGGATCTTCAAGAGGAAGACGGACGTTGATAGTAGTGTTACTATCTACAAAGCTTGATTTGTCGAAAAAGGTTTTTGACAAAGTTCAAGGTGTTGACTACGATGAGAGTTTCTCACTCGTATCTATGCTTAAGTCTGTCTGAATCTTGTTAGCAATTGTCGCATTTTATGAAATCTGGCAAATGGATAAACAAAACTGCATTCCTTAATGGATTTATTAAAGAAGAGTTGTATATGATGCAACCAGAAGGTTTTGTCAATCCTAAAGGTGCTAACAAAATATGCAAGCTCCAGCGATCCATCTATGGACTGGTGCAAGCATCTCGGAGTTGGAATGTACGCTTTGATAAGTTGATCAAAGCATATAATTTTATATAGACTTGCGGTGAAGCCTGTATTTACTAGAAAGTGAGTGGGAGCACTAAAGCATTTCTGATAAGTATATGTGAATGACATATTGTTGATTGGAAATAATGTAGAATTATTCTGCAAAGCATAAAGGAGTGTTTGGAACGAGTTTTACAAAGAAAGACCTCGGTGAAGCTACTTACATATTGAGCATCAAGATATATAGAGATAGATCAAGACGCTTGATAAGTTTTTCCAATGTGTGCATACCTTGACAAGATTTTGAAGTAGTTCAAAATGGAACAGTCAAAGAAAGAGTTCTTGTCTGTGTTACAAGGTATGAAATTGAGTAAGACTCAAAGCCCGACCACGGCAGAAGATAGAAAGAGAATGAAAGTCATTCCCTATGCCTCGGCCATAGGTTCTATAAAGTATGCCATGCTGTGTACCATATCTATTGTATACCCTACACTGATTTTGGCAAGGGAGTACAATAGTGATCTAGGAGTAAGATCACTGGACAGCGGTCAATATTATCCTTAGTGGAATAAGGATATGTTTCTCGATTATGGAGGTGACAAAAGGTTCGTCGTAAAGAGTTACGTCGATGCATGCTTTGACACCGATCTGGATGACTCTAAGTCTTGATCCAGATACATATTGAAAAGTTGGAGCAATTAGCTAGAGTAGCTCCTTGCAGAGCATTGTTGACATAGAAATTTGCAAAATACTTACGGATCTGAATGTGACAGACCCATTGACTAAAGTTATCTCACAAGCAAAACATGATCACACCTTAGTACTCTTTGGGTGTTAATCACATAGCGATGTGAACTAGATTACTGACTCTAGTAAACCCTTTGGGTGTTGATCACATATCGATGTGAACTATGGGTGTTAATCACATGGTGATGTGAACTATTGCTGTTAAATCACATGGCGATGTGAACTAGATTATTAACAGTAGTGCAAGTGGGAGACTGAAGGAAATATGCCCTAGAGGCAATAATAAATTTATTATTTATTTCCTTATTTCATGATAAATGTTTATTATTCATGCTAGAATTGTATTAACCGGGAACATGATACATGTGTGAATACATAGACAAACAAAGTGTCACTAGTATGCCTCTACTTGACTAGCTCGTTGATCAAAGATGGTTATGTTTCCTAACCATAGACATGAGTTGTCATTTGATTAACGGGATCACATCACTAGGATAATGATGTGATTGACTTGACCCATTCCGTTAGCTTAGCACTTGATCGTTTAGTATGTTGCTATTGCTTTCTTCATGACTTATACATGTTCCTATGACTACGAGATTATGCAACTCCCGTTTACCGGATGAACACTTTGTGTGCTACCAAACGTCACAACGTAACTGGGTGATTATAAAGGTGCTCTACAGGTGTCTCCGAAGGTACTTGTTGGGTTGGCGTATTTCGAGATTAGGATTTGTCACTCCGATTGTCGGAGAGGTATCTCTGGGCCCTCTCGGTAATGCACATCACTTAAGCCTTGCAAGCATTGCAACTAATGAGTTAGTTGCAAGATGATGTATTACAGAACGAGTAAAGAGACTTGCCGGTAATGAGATTGAACTAGGTATTGAGATACCGATGATCGAATCTCGGGCAAGTAACATACCGATGACAAAGGGAACAACGTATGTTGTTATGCGGCCTGACCGATAAAGATCTTCGTAGAATATGTGGGAGCCAATATGAGCATCCAGGTTCTGCTATTGCTTATTGACCGGAGACGTGTCTCGGTCATGTCTACATAGTTCTCGAACCCGTAGGGTCCGCACGCTTAAGGTTTCGATGACAGTTATATTTTGAGTTTATGAGTTTTGATGTACCGAAGGAGTTCGGAGTCCCGGATGAGATCAGGGACATGACGAGGAGTCTCGAAATGGTCAAGACGTAAAGATCGATATATTGGACGACTATATTTGGACATCGGAAAGGTTCCGAGTGATTCGGGTATTTTTTGGAGTACCAGAAAGGTACGGGAATTCGCCGGGGAGTATATGGGCCTTATTGGGTCATACGGGAATAGAGGAGAGAGGCCAAAAGGAAGGAGGCGCGTGCCCCCCCCTCTAGTCCCAATTGGACAAGGGGTGCGGCCCCCTTTTCCTTGTTCCTCTCCCCCTCTTTCCTTCTCTCCTACTCCAACAAGGGAAGGAGGAGTCCAACTCCCGGTGGGAGTAGGAATCTCCCCTTGGTGCGCCCTCCTCCTAGGCCGGCCGCCTCCCCCCTTGCTCCTTTATATACGGGGGCAGGGGGCACCCCATAGACACAACAATTGATCATTGATCTCTTAGCCGTGTGCGGTGCCCCCCTCCACCATAATCCTCGATAATATTGTAGCGGTGCTTAGGCGAAGCCCTGCGACGGTAGAACATCAAGATCGTCAACACACCGTCGTGCTGACGAAACTCTTCCCCGACATTCTGCTGGATCGGAGTCCGGGGATCTTCATCGAGCAGAACGTGTGCTAGAACTCGGAGGTGCCGTTGTTTCGGTGCTTGATCGGTCGGGTCATGAAGACGTACGACTACATCAACCGCGTTGTCATAACGCTTCCGCTATCGGTCTACGAGGGTACGTAGACAACACTCGTTGCTATGCATCACCATGATCTTGCGTGTGCGTAGGAATTTTTTTTGAAATTACTATGTTCCCCAACAATTTCTGCGCCGAAATTGACAGTGGTGGGCTACTCGTCTGACGAATACTCCGAACTTGTTATTGGATCCATACCCGTTCAGGTACAACGGCCGCCTTCTACCTCTCCTTCTACAAATTAACATTATTTCTATTTTGAAGATGTTTGTTCGTCTGTCATTCAGAAAATGATTCCGACAAGCTTGACCCTGAAACTACGCACAGTGAAGGTCTTGGCACTAGAATCTATCAGCCCCGACCTGGAGCAAGTTGTCAGTTTCCTGAGATGCTTTCCGTGCATGGAGAAGCTATATATCTAGGCTATGTTCCTTTCCTGTTAAATGTTAACCATAAGGGAGTTCAATTTGTGACACCTTTTTCCAAGTTTACAATGACAATGTACTACAATTTCTGAAGGTTCTTTTGGAAGATTTCAGTACATACATGTCCCCCCGTATTGGTTGCTTGATCCATATGGCTACAATCAATAAGCATTTCTCCTTTGGATTCATCTGTACTAGTTTTCTTAGGTAACTTTTCGTCCACTCCAACCTCTTGTGAAGAAGGCTACATTTTTCTAGAATGTAATCAAATGCCCATGTTAATCATGTCAGATCGAAGATGGCTTGTTAGTGCATTTTACAAATCATGCAAACCAAATAGCTAGGCTTGTAGTAATGTTCAAAACTGCACGTAGGCACTAACACGTTTTCTTCTGTTGCAGATAAGATTAGGCCCAATGGTGGATAATGTGATACAATATAACAATCACGTCGAATGCCTAGATCCGCATCTCTTAGAAATTACTTTGAACTCCAACCGAGGGACCTTACCGGAGATTATATTCGCCAGGTTCTTTATTCTCAGAGCAAGGATGCTGAAGGAAATGAGGTTTGCCCTACATTTATTTCGCAAAAATGAATGGTTTGTTGATCAGCGCCGGCGCCTGCGGCAGAATGGAGTAGGCTCCAAAAATGCTGAATTTCATTTTGGAACTTCAGATGACAGAGTAATCGGAAGTCATCGTGTCAACCCCATACATGACTTCTCAGTGGTTGACCCCTTTGCAAAAATTGTGAGGTTTCGAAACCAGACTTAGAAGCGGTGATATTAGTTTGAACCTCTCTGATATCCTTGTTCAGCGGATTAGCGCGAGCGCTTGCAGCTGATGAGCTGAATTTCATTTCTAATATCAGTTTGAACCTTGTAATCTTCGAATTTGAGCGATATAACTCTAGAATTTGAACCTTGTAACATTTTGGGCTTTTGTGGTACAATCGTTGAAATGGCATCGTATGAGACTCGTATATTGCTAGCACTATTTTGACCTTAATATGCAATGGTCTTAGATTTTATTAACCATTCTCAAATCAGTTTACCTTGTCGATCTCACGGCACACGATCTGTATAGCTAACTCGACTACGATCTTCAACATTATTGCACACAGTTGGTTTCTTCCACCTTGTGCACTGTAGAGCGCAGAATTAATTATCGCACTCGAGTGTCCATCATCACCCTTCTGTGTAACTTTGAACTCATCACCCAAGGGTAAACTTATAACCGAAGTCATTCCATACACTTCGTTTTTACAAAGCTTTTTGCCAATAAACACCCATGATTTGTCCCTCTTCTAGCCAACACATGGCCAAACTAGCCGGGCGGGAAGCTTGCGCAGTAACTAGTGCGGTAGCGCGGCAACAGGATCACCGACGATACATTTGGCGCCTCTTCGAGCCCACGCGTGCGGTTTGGTGTTTTCAAGCGTGCACTGGAATCCTCCACTATGAATGTCGTGACAAGACGTTACAATTACAGGCCGGCCGGCCCCCATTTATTACAGCGGCCATTTAACCTAGCCTTATGTCTCTTCAACTTTTCGATCGTGCCCCACCATTGCAAGAAGCACACCCACCACGAGAAATTCTTAGAGGGTATCCTGCGCGGCTCCAATGGCGCTCCGAGCGGCTGCCGACGATGAGCAGAAATTCACCATGCATGCCGTGGTGGACACCCACAGAAGGTTCATAGACCTCTTGGTGGTGTACACCAACGACCCAGTCTGGGTGGAGCACTCCATCCACATCATGGGGTTGTTGCTTACCGCGGAGAAGTACAAGGTGGTCGGGTTCGACCTTGAGTACACCCGCGCTCGTGTCGGGTCTCGTCCCAAGGTCGCTATCGCCCAGATGTGCGTGCGCCACCACGTCCTCGTCTACCACTACTGCCTAGCCACAAGGCCTTACGAGCGTTTTGCCAGGTTTGTCAATAGCCCCCACTACATGTTCGCTATGGTGGACATCACCAACAATGTAAAGGCGCTCGAGAATTCGGGCATCGCCTGCCAGAATATTGTCGACATCCAGGGCCAATACAAGATCTGGGGTAGCAAGGAGCATGAGAAGGACTCACTGGTTCACCTCGTCGAGGCCATCATCGAACCCTACTATAGAGACATGAAGGATTCGTGCAACAAGGACAAGCGTGCCTGGCACTCGGCCTCGATGGAGAAACTCGACAAAGCTCATGTCGTGTACGCGGCCAAGGAGGCGTACACGAGCTACGACATGTATAGGCGGATCGTTGACATGAGGAAGTGCCTCCTTCCCCAAAACGGTCAAGATCCAGCCAGAAGCAGAGCAATGGCAAGCGTCGTCGCAACAATAAGTAGATGATTAGATCCTCGTTTCTCCTACTTTAGTATGCATGTAATTGCTTTCTTTGGTGTGTGGAAATGTTATGTGTGTAGTCACTTGTGTAATTGTATGCTTAATTTGGTTCTGCAATGTTGTGTTTTTAAGTATATATGTTGATGCTCTGTAGACAGAGCGTAGATGTTGTGCGGACAAAGAAAATCACATCTCACACGGACTAAACAATGGAACCCGTCGGTGATGTTTTCATCAATCACTCACAATTGTATACCAGCAATCGTTTGCTCACAACACACACGGCTTGTAGCAGTAATCATCTATGTTGTTATCGGTCTTCGCACATGTTTCCGATTACAGACCTGTTTGCCTTGTATCACACACATCTTGTTCATTTGAACCATTTCTGTTCTCATGTCTCAACGCAAACAGTTCATCCAAGTGAACCGCATGCCGTATATCGCACACACCTTTGATCTGGCTGACCATTTTTTTGTGTTGCCTAATCACAAACAGTTCATCTGAGTGAACTGTATGTTGTGCATCGCACACACCTTCATCTGGCTGCCCGTTTCTTTTGTTCATCCTCATCGCAAACGGTTAATTAAGCTGAACCGTATGCCTTGCATCACACACGCAACTAAAATCTGAACCGTGTTTGATGCATCCTCCATCGCAAACATTTTGCACCTTTTTGATAGTTTTTTTCACCACCGTTTGCGATTATGACATCGCACACAGTTTCGTTGAAGGGTCTCTCATCGTAGTGTCGCGTTAGCAGCATCCTGCAGTAGTGAGCTGTCCTCTGATGATGGCGGAGTGGCTGAGTGACGATAACGGACTGGTGCCATTGGCGATTGTGGGAGAAGCAAATGAGATAAGCTATAGGGAGGGAGGGAAAATACGACGCAGGACTCGCCAGCCATGAGGGTTTTTATAGTAGGCCGGTAAGCATTGGAATTTTGGGGGATTTCACCGAGTCGGGCGGGAAGCTTGCGTGGGAACCTGCGAGGTTGCGCGGGAATGGGCTCACCAACAATTCATTGGCGCCACCGTTTGGCCAAAAGAACACCCCCGCACGCTGCGCAAGCTTGTGCTGTAAGCTGCCTGCGGCAGCGGGGTGACAAGACGTGCGAGAGGAGAACGAAAGGCCATGTACACACATGGTTAATAAAAAAATGTTTATGATCTAATTACCTACTATACCCCCGTCCTGGTTAATGCATGTCGCCAAAGATTATATAGTTGGATTCGTATTTGAACATAGTTTCCAATTATATAATTTTTATAACATGCATTAACATTTTGTGGATTAAATTTGAGGTCAAAGTATGTCACAGAATATAAAGGGGACTATAGACTAGATGAAGGTGGTAGCACACGGCCGCTCTCTATGCAGCGACGCAACTGTCGGCCAGCTTGTAGCCGACCATTTCCTGCGTGTTCAACTGCTCTATGCGTGTGGTTTCTTGCGGTTTAGGCGGCCGCGACGCGCTCTGCTCGCGTCCCGCCGCACGCGCTCTGCTCTCGCGTCCCTCCGGGTGCTCTGCCCTCGTCCTTCCACGCGGGCTACCAGTGTTTGGGGCCGGCGCATGATCATGCACATTCGTGTGCATGCGGTTGCGCCGGGCGCGGCGCGACGATGCAGTTATCCGCTGTAAGAACTGCCATGCGGACATGCAGTTATTCATGTGGCCATTTACATTCTATCTCTCGCGTCACATGACACAATAAGCACACCCACGACGACACATACAGAGAGGACATCCAGCGGTTCCAATGGCGCTCACCATGGCTCCAATGGCTCTCCCAGCGGCCGACGACAACAATGGCGGGCAGTTCACCATCCATCATGTAGTGGATACCCACATGAGGGGGAAGCCCCTCTCGGTGGTGTACATGAACGATCCGGTCTCGGTGAAGAGCTTCATCCAAACTATGGAGCAGTTCCTTGTCGAGGACAAGTACCGAGTGGTCGGCTTCGAGCTCAAGTACACCATGGGTCATGTCGGGCACGATCAGAAGGTTGTCGTCGCCTAGTTGTGCATGCAACATGACGTCCTCGTCTACCACTACCACCTTGCCACAAGGACTTGCGAGCGTTTCTCCAGGTTTATCAACAGCTCCGACTACAGTTTCGCTACTTTGGACACCACCAACGATCAAAAAGCGCTCAAGCTTTCGGGCTTGAAATGCACGAATCTTGTCAACATCCAGCACCACTACAAGGTCTGGGGGAGCGATAACAACAAACTGAACTCCCTGGTTGACCTCGCCTCGGCCATCATCGACCCCTACTACGCAAAGATGAAGGAAGAGAGCAAGAAGGACAAGAACGCCTGGCACAGTGTTTGGCATGAGAGACTGGATGAAGAACACGTCAAGTACGCGGCCAAGGATGCGTTCACAAGCTACGAGATGTATAGGCGGATCGTTGACATGAGGAACTTTCTTCTTCCTGCCTAGACGAGGGATCAAGCCATAGAGAAGTGGCGGGAGCATCACAAGAAGTAGATGACTAGACAATCGTTTCTCCTACTTTAGAATGCATGCAATTGTTGATTGAGGTGTGTGCGAATGATCTATATAGTCACTTATGTAATTGGATGTTTATTTCAGTTATATATATATATATATATATATATATATATATATATATATATATATATATATGTTATTCTACTGTAAACAGAGCAAATCACACGGCTTATTAGCAGTAATCGTCTGTGCTATTATTGGTCTTCGCACACATTTCGGATTACGGACCTGTTTGCCGCGTATCACACACATCTTGTTCAGTTGAACCGTTTCCATTGTGTTGCCTAATCACACATAGTTCATCCTAGTGAACCGTATGTTGTATAATGCACACGCCTTCATCTGGCTGCCTTCAAACAGTTAATTGAACTGAAACGTATGCCCTGCATCGCACACGCAGCTAAAATCTGAACCGTGTTTGATGCATCCGTCATCGCAAATGTTTTGCACCTTTTTTGACGGTTTTTTACACCACCATTTGCGATTATGGCATCGCACACAGTTTCGTCGAAGGGTCTCTGATCGTAGTGTCGCGTTTGGACCATCCTACAGTAGTGATAGTCTAAATGTCTTCTCGAATTATGTTGTAGATCAATGGCTCATGCTATAGTTCCCCTGAATTTTAATGCATTCCTAGATAAATAAAAGTTGAAAGATGATGGAAGCAACTATGCGGACTGGGACCTTAATTTGAGGATTATCCTCACTGTTGCACAGAAGGCTTATGCCTTGATGCACCGCTAGGTGAACCACCCGCTCCGGAAAATTTGGACGCTATGAATGTCTGGTAGACTAGAAGTGATGCCTACACGATAGTTCAGTGCACCATGCTTTACGGCTTAGAACTGGGGTTCCAAAGACGTTTTGAGCACCACAGAGCATACGAGATATTCGAAGAGCTGAAATTGGTATTTCAGGCTCATGCCCGGGTTGAGAGGTATGACACCACTGACAAGTTCTTTAGCTGCAAGACAAAGGAGAACAGCTCCGTTAGCGAGCACGTACTCAAGATGTCTGGGTACTACAACCGCTTGAATCAATTGGGAGTTAATCTTCCGGAAAAAGTAGTGATTGACAGAGTTCTCCAACCAGTGTCACCAAGCTACAGAGCTTTGTGATGAACTATAATATGCAAGGGATGGAGAAGTAAATCCCTGAGCTTTTCACGATGCTTAAGTCCGTGGAGGTAGAAATCAAGAAAGAGCATCAAGTGTTGATGGTTAATAAGACCACTAGTTTCAAGAAAGGCAAGGGAAATAAAGGAACTTCAAGAAGAATGGCAAGGCAGTTGTCACTCCCTGAAGAAACGCAAGGCTAGACCCAAACCTGAGACTGAGTGCTTCTATTGCTAGGGTAATGATCACTCGAAGGGGAACTTCCCCAAGTACTTGGCAGAAAAGAAGGCTCGCAACGTTAACAAAGGTATATTTGATATACATGTTATTGATGTGTACCTTACTAGTTCTCATAGTAGCGCCTGGGTATTTGATTGTAACATCCCAAAATTCTAAATTTTGGAATGTTATATTAAATAAATAATTATGCTTGTTTGTTTAATTGTGGTGTGGATTGCTTGTGTGAAATTTGAAACTTTTTGAAAATTGAACGAGAGGGAATGAAATGACTTTCCCAAACTTTCACCTTGCATTTATGATCTCCATGAATTAAAATTCAATTCAAACACAAAACCCTAGAGAGAAGATGATATGACTTCTTCCAGTTAAATAAATGAAAAGGGTTTTGAAAAGATTTGAATTCTGTTTGGAAATATTTCAAATTTTAAAAACTTTATGCAACTCAATGATTTTCATGAGAGAAGATAAAATGACTTCTTCAATTATATGAAGTATGAGTTGGAAGTTGAAAAGAATCAAATTGAAAATCATTTGAAAGTATTTTGAAACTCCCTTTCAAATTTGGAATATTTTGGATTTTATTCAAATTATCTTTCTCCTAAAAATAAATAAATGGAAATAAGGGTAAAATGATTCCCTCAATGGAAAATTAGGAGAAAATAAATTTGAAATCATTTTGTTATTTTAAAAAATGATTTTTATTGGGTTTTAATGCAACAGTATCACTATTTGCTTTATTTGAATTTTTGTAGATTTTATTTTAACTTGAGAAAGAGTTCATGTTGTAGGAAATCTTTTTCTGAAAATTTTGATATATTATATGCCTATATAATATTATTTATTTATTTATTTGTGTTTGTTTTATTGTCTATGTTTAAAAAAAAAAAAAGGAAACGAGACCCAGGCGCCAGCCAGGCCAACCGGCCCAGCCAGCGCCGAGCCGCGGCCCAGCTACCACCCCGAGCCGGCCTGCACCGACGCCCGCGCCCGAAACCTCTCCCGCCCGGTCGCCCGCTCTCTCCCCTCTCTCCCTCTCTCACCGACGCGCCGGCCCCACCCTTCTCCTTCCTTCCCACGCCGCGCCATCACCGCGCCATCACCGCCGCCGTCGCCGGAATCCCGGGGATCGCGGGATCCCTCCCCGATTCGCCCCCGCCTCCAAGTCGGGCACCCCCCTATAAATACCCGCCCCCTCGACCCATTCCCCACCCTTCCCCCTCGCCTAACCCCTCCACCTCGCCGCTATTCCTCGCCGGAGCCCGACGCCGCCGCCGCGCCATTGCTCCTGCCCCGAGCTCCACCGACCACCCCGAGCCCCACTGACTCCACCCCCGCCTCCGCAACACTCCGCCGCCCCTCCCCGACGTCTCCGCCGCCACCCAGGACCACCGGAGCCACCGCACCGTCGTCGCCCGAGCCGCCGTCGTCCGTCGCCGTCGCCGCCACCGCGGTGAGTCGCCGGAGCCGCTCGTCGCCGTTCGATCTAAATCCTAGGGCCTAGATTAGATCACGCGAAGGGTTAGGTTTAGTTTAGTTAGACCGGTTTATTTTCGGTTTAGATCGGTTTATTTTAGTACGGTTTAGTTAGACCGGCCCGATCGGTTTATTCCCTCGGGCGCGTTTTAGTTATTTGTCGCCTGAGCGTTAGATAGGCCCGTTAGCGCGTTAGTATTTTTTTTTTTATGTTAATTTTCGTTTCTGTTTTTATCAGATTAGTTCCAGTTTTGTAAAATCCATATCTTTTAGGTTACTTAATATTTTTAGTTGATTCTTTTTTTGTTAGTTTGCAAATTTGTTGTAGTTTCTGTAGAAAATATGTTTGGCCATGTTTAAATTATTAGAAATTGTTTATATTAGTTTTAGTCAGATTAGTTTTTCTGCTATATTTGGAGTTAGGAATATTATTTTTGACCGATTCTTTTTGCCCCTGGTCTCTAGGACCTTTGTTTATCCAGTAGTATTTAGTGTTTTATTTCTAGGTTAATTTAAATTAGGTTTTTAGCAAAACAGTACTGTTTTAGTTATAGTTTTGTTTTAGTCTTTTCTTTATTGTTTTTATTAGTTTTAAATTATTTCTTTTTGTCACTTTTGACAAATTTAGTTTTGTTTCTGTTAGTCAACCAAAGATTGTTTTTTTTATATAAAAAAAAATATTATTTTATTTAGTTTTGTATGAAAACTTCTATAGGTCATAGTTAGAGTTTTATTAAAGCTTTTTAATTGTTTCTTTTTGCTAATAAAATTTTATGAAAACTACTTTCTGTTAACTTAGTTGTTTTACTTTTTATTTTTTTTGTTAATTTATTAGTTTAGTGTTTTAATTATTGTTAAGTTTTACTTAGGGCAAGACTATATTAGATGTTTGTATCAAAGTCATAGATCTTCGTTAGTAGGTTTTCTTTCTAGTTTATTTGAAACTTCCTTGGAATTCGTTTGAGTTTTGTTATTGATTTTTCTTTGTTGTTTTAATGAGTGTTAGAATTGATTGCTAGGATGATTGCTTATATGATTGTCTGTTTAATATAGATTTTGAACGGAGTGACGAATAGTTCTACCAAGTCTTTATTTGAGTGCGACTATCTTCATCGACATACCAGGCAAGTTCACTTTGACCATATTTTTCATACCAATGTTTTCATTGCATTTAGTGGCACCACTATTTCAATCCCTCCAGTAGTGATATTGAATTCTTGTAGTTGAGTAGAATGCATGAGGTAGGAACCCATCTTCCTGTTACCAAGCCCGGGACGTTGTTTACTTTTAAAGCTACGCTATAGTAGACGGGGTTGGTATGAGTGCTCGGGAGTGGTGTGAGAATGGAGGATTTTACGTCAAAGACGACAACTTCCTGATGGCACCTGCGAGGACAGCATCTTCGAGACCTCAAGACTTCAAGACTCGAGACAAGACTTCAATACACACTACTGGGTGGACTGGTTGTGAGGCACCCTGGAGTACCCAGTGGATTTGCCTAGTGAGCTGGGTTTTGGCCAGTACTCATGAGGAAAGTTCCACCCAGACTCAAAGAGACGGAAGAATACTTCATGACCAGAAGCTTACCTGTGCAACCGCAAGTCACTATGGGCTCTGGCTTGGTTGACCTTAGTTGTGACTCTGGCTGGGACGGTGCTAGCAGATGTAGAACGACGGTAGGATTGGATGAGCACCGGACAGTGGTCAGAGGAACTCTTCGGAAGACCATGTTTCGGTCATCTTGTTCTCAAACACCATGAAGTGCGAGAACGTAAAAAGAGGGATCGAATCTTGCGGGTAAAGTGTACAAACCTCTGCAGAGGGTTAAAACCTAATCGATTAGCCGTGTCCCCGGTTACGGACAATTTGAGCCTCTGGACTTGGATCTATCTCGGAACTCTCAACACCGGATTGATAACTTAATTGTGGGCAACTTATGATGATTTTGGGCTATGGGACATCGGTTGGCGGAACCATGTCATGTTAGAAAACTCCGTAGTACAGGCCCCTGATATTCCTTTGTTGTAGGAAAAGTAAAACCAGCTTTTATGCAAAACAAAAACTCAGACCCAGAGCCACAAAGCCATATTGCATATAGAACAGTTTTATCATCAGCTTTCTCTTATTGTGACCTTGCCGGTACATTCAATGTACTGACCTACACGGCTGCAACGTATCATGTTGCAGATATTTTCTTCGACGAGTAAGAGTTACGATACAGGGTTACGGTCTACACTCAACCTGCCGATGGCGTTGATGGGACTCCACACCCGTTTGATTGTTTCCGCTGAGTATTATGAGGTATATATCAGTTTTACGTTATTTATACATGTGATTGCACTTTGATATATACATTGATGTACTGTGTGTGCCAGCATACTGATCCAGGGATGGCACAGATACACAGAGGCTTGACCGTCTGAAGTCGGGTCGCTACAGAAATGGTATCAGAGCACATGTTGACTGTAGGACGTGACTCTAGAAATTGGAAAGCCCATAGGACAGGATATCTCTAAAACTTTATTTTTAAAATAGTCCATTACTTCTCATCTTTTCTGATTTTATCAAATATCCTCTCTTACCTCAAATAGTTAGAACATACCCCTTTCCCTTTTGACCACACTGAGGATCAACTGAAGCTGCTCCAAGAAGGACAAGATATCGGACAACCGATGACCATTTCAGAGTAAAGAGGATTTCACCATGGATTAGAAGAGTTGAAGCTACAACAGTTGAAGACTCCAAAGACTCGAAGAATGTGAAGACTCCGAAGATTTATTTGACCTTTAGAAGACCAAAGCCCTGTTATATACTTACGTTAGATGCGACGATTTGTGAGTTGTCATTTGTTTGATGTTTTTCCGACAGCCACAAAGTAAAACATGTTTTCTTCAAAACTATTGTTTGTATTGTGTGTATCCCTCCCCACCTCTCTCTTGTCTCACCCTAAAACCCTTGGACCCAGTAGATGATGAATGAAGTTGGACTGGTATTCTCTAGACCGATGACTTAGTTGGAGGCGGAGCTTTGGATTCAAAACATGGAGGATCACCTCGGGAAAAATTTGATTGCAAGGAAGTATGAGGTTCAATATGCTCTTCAGTATTTTACCGAGAGTGCTGCAACCTGGTGGAAAATGCATCAAGCCATACAAGGATGCAACGGAGCAAAAACTTGGGAGGAATTCAAGAAGACTCTCTTGAGGTCCCGTCTTATTCGGAAGCACTACGATAACCCGAAGAAGAAACCTTGTGCTTGCAAGATTTGCGGAGAAATAGGACACACCCAGGAGGAACACAAGGATGGATGCCCACATTGTGAGGAGAATCACCCAGCCGAAGCATGCCCAACTGGGCAAGTTACTTGTTTCTTGTGTGAAGGAACCACCCACTACCCGACGCAGTGTCACATTTACCCCACGGTGCAACAAACTATTCAGAAGCAGGAAAAAGGAATGAAAGAATCCCACAAGGAAGGTCTAGAAGAACCTGGGATGAAGGAAGATGTTGAAGACCCCGATGGAGAAGGCCTAATCAGATTCTACTCCAACGCTTGCTATTCATGTGGAGAAGAAGGACATTTTTCCCAGTATTGTACCAAGGAAAGAGAAGAATATCTCAGAGACTTCCCAACAACAGAAGTGAAGCTTTGACCCTCAGGAAATAGAAGCTCTGATTATTACGGACAAATCCAGGAAGAGAAAATGAAGGCATCCTCAGAACAACCCAACTTCTGCAGAGAAGGACCTCAGTCATATCACTTGTTACAGGTGCAAGGATTTAGGTCATTACGCTAATAAATGTCCAGAGAAGAAGCCAAGAACCCAAAGAGCAGACACCATTCCCAAGAAGTGCAAAGACTTATCGGAAGTTAATTGTTTTCGTTGTAAGGAAGCAGGACATTATGCTACTAAATGTCCCGACAAGATGAAAGCTGGAGCTGAGTAGTTGGAACTTTGATATTGGTAGTAAGTGTAGTAGGAAGCAAATTTATTTTCATGAGTACAATGAGTTGAGTTATGTAATGGATGTCTCAGAGATTGTAATGAACTCATGAAATCAATAAAGTTAATGTGTCATGATTTCATACGTGGATTTTACTCTATGAACAAGGAGTTTGACCATTTTCGAGGATATGAGAAATATGGTCTATGGATGAAATTGTGCATTTCACTTTAAGGGTGGTAGTGCCCTGTGAGAACACCTGACCGATGGTAAGGAAAAAAATGTATCCCATAGAGTGGAGTTGGACGAATTAAGTCTAAGGATTTTATTTGATATATATTAATTACCTCAAGAGTATAAAGGAATGAAGTAAGATTGGATTTAAAGGTGGTGAAGTTTCGGAATATGGAACAATAGTAGCTCAAATGATGAGTTAAAGTGGTGCAAGTATTGAAGTGGGCCCATAACCTACAGGCCCAGGAATTAATAAGGATCAAGTACTCCCTCGAAGAAGAAATTTTGGAAGAAGCTGTGTTTTCATCAGCATACGTTTCGTAGGAGGTTACGTAAAACCCTGAGAGTTGTGAAGAAACGATAGATGTTTTTGTTTGGCTTGCAGAACCAAAGGATTTACCCGAACCCAGTTCGTGGACAAGAGAAATTCTGCCATGCTTGTGAGAATGCCCGAGTGTTAGAAATGCGAGATTCGCTAAACCTTATACAAGGTAATGATTTGGGTGCGGAATGGATTGATCACCATACCGACTTACTCTTGTCATTCGCTCTTGCTATTTGGAATGGTAAATCTGAGTGACTTACCCATAGTAGAGAGACGACGATGTCAAACCTTGTTAAACCATAGAGTGGTAGCACGATTTATCCATGTACAGGCAACCGCTGCCAAACGTAGGTTATACGCTGAGATCCAACCCCGACCATTTTCCTGCAGGAGAAACCATGAATTGTCGACCACCATGAGATTTTCGATAGTTGTTTAGTATTGGCGCCAGACCTGTCAGATATTAAGGCCCGGTCTTGGAAGAACCTCACCAGGATGAAAGGACACGTGTTTGAAGAAAAGGTTATGCCCTACCGGAAGAGCCCCAGAGTAGAAGTTACCCCGAGTATATGGGAAGACCGACACCGTCAACTCTAAGGATGGATTACATGAGTTCTGGTGGAAACATAACCCTACTTTTAAGTGTGGTAGCACAGTAGACCATTCTGATCAATGGATTTGCTAGAAGACCCCCAAACCCCTAACCTTTTCTTGCTAGCCTCTTCGAATCTCGAGGACGAGATTCATTTTAAGTGTGGTAGTTTGTAACATCCCAAAATTCTAAATTTTGGAATGTTATATTAAATAAATAATTATGCTTGTTTGTTTAATTGTGGTGTGGATTGCTTGTGTGAAATTGAGTGAAATTTGAAACTTTTTGAAAATTGAACGAGAGGGAATGAAATGACTTTCCCAAACTTTCACCTTGCATTTATGATCTCCATGAATTAAAATTCAATTCAAACACAAAACCCTAGAGAGAAGATGATATGACTTCTTCCAGTTAAATAAATGAAAAGGGTTTTGAAAAGATTTGAATTCTGTTTGGAAATATTTCAAATTTTAAAAACTTTATGCAACTCAATGATTTTCATGAGAGAAGATAAAATGACTTCTTCAATTATATGAAGTATGAGTTGGAAGTTGAAAAGAATCAAATTGAAAATCATTTGAAAGTATTTTGAAACTCCCTTTCAAATTTGGAATATTTTGGATTTTATTCAAATTATCTTTCTCCTAAAAATAAATAAATGGAAATAAGGGTAAAATGATTCCCTCAATGGAAAATTAGGAGAAAATAAATTTGAAATCATTTTGTTATTTTAAAAAATGATTTTTATTGGGTTTTAATGCAACAGTATCACTATTTGCTTTATTTGAATTTTTGTAGATTTTATTTTAACTTGAGAAAGAGTTCATGTTGTAGGAAATCTTTTTCTGAAAATTTTGATATATTATATGCCTATATAATATTATTTATTTATTTATTTGTGTTTGTTTTATTGTCTATGTTTAAAAAAAAAAAGGAAACGAGACCCAGGCGCCAGCCAGGCCAACCGGCCCAGCCAGCGCCGAGCCGCGGCCCAGCTACCACCCCGAGCCGGCCTGCACCGACGCCCGCGCCCGAAACCTCTCCCGCCCGGTCGCCCGCTCTCTCCCCTCTCTCCCTCTCTCACCGACGCGCCGGCCCCACCCTTCTCCTTCCTTCCCACGCCGCGCCATCACCGCGCCATCACCGCCGCCGTCGCCGGAATCCCGGGGATCGCGGGATCCCTCCCCGATTCGCCCCCGCCTCCAAGTCGGGCACCCCCCTATAAATACCCGCCCCCTCGACCCATTCCCCACCCTTCCCCCTCGCCTAACCCCTCCACCTCGCCGCTATTCCTCGCCGGAGCCCGACGCCGCCGCCGCGCCATTGCTCCTGCCCCGAGCTCCACCGACCACCCCGAGCCCCACTGACTCCACCCCCGCCTCCGCAACACTCCGCCGCCCCTCCCCGACGTCTCCGCCGCCACCCAGGACCAACGGAGCCACCGCACCGTCGTCGCCCGAGCCGCCGTCGTCCGTCGCCGTCGCCGCCACCGCGGTGAGTCGCCGGAGCCGCTCGTCGCCGTTCGATCTAAATCCTAGGGCCTAGATTAGATCACGCGAAGGGTTAGGTTTAGTTTAGTTAGACCGGTTTATTTTCGGTTTAGATCGGTTTATTTTAGTACGGTTTAGTTAGACCGGCCCGATCGGTTTATTCCCTCGGGCGCGTTTTAGTTATTTGTCGCCTGAGCGTTAGATAGGCCCGTTAGCGCGTTAGTATTTTTTTTTTTATGTTAATTTTCGTTTCTGTTTTTATCAGATTAGTTCCAGTTTTGTAAAATCCATATCTTTTAGGTTACTTAATATTTTTAGTTGATTCTTTTTTTGTTAGTTTGCAAATTTGTTGTAGTTTCTGTAGAAAATATGTTTGGCCATGTTTAAATTATTAGAAATTGTTTATATTAGTTTTAGTCAGATTAGTTTTTCTGCTATATTTGGAGTTAGGAATATTATTTTTGACCGATTCTTTTTGCCCCTGGTCTCTAGGACCTTTGTTTATCCAGTAGTATTTAGTGTTTTATTTCTAGGTTAATTTAAATTAGGTTTTTAGCAAAACAGTACTGTTTTAGTTATAGTTTTGTTTTAGTCTTTTCTTTATTGTTTTTATTAGTTTTAAATTATTTCTTTTTGTCACTTTTGACAAATTTAGTTTTGTTTCTGTTAGTCAACCAAAGATTGTTTTTTTTATATAAAAAAAAATATTATTTTATTTAGTTTTGTATGAAAACTTCTATAGGTCATAGTTAGAGTTTTATTAAAGCTTTTTAATTGTTTCTTTTTGCTAATAAAATTTTATGAAAACTACTTTCTGTTAACTTAGTTGTTTTACTTTTTATTTTTTTTGTTAATTTATTAGTTTAGTGTTTTAATTATTGTTAAGTTTTACTTAGGGCAAGACTATATTAGATGTTTGTATCAAAGTCATAGATCTTCGTTAGTAGGTTTTCTTTCTAGTTTATTTGAAACTTCCTTGGAATTCGTTTGAGTTTTGTTATTGATTTTTCTTTGTTGTTTTAATGAGTGTTAGAATTGATTGCTAGGATGATTGCTTATATGATTGTCTGTTTAATATAGATTTTGAACGGAGTGACGAATAGTTCTACCAAGTCTTTATTTGAGTGCGACTATCTTCATCGACATACCAGGCAAGTTCACTTTGACCATATTTTTCATACCAATGTTTTCATTGCATTTAGTGGCACCACTATTTCAATCCCTCCAGTAGTGATATTGAATTCTTGTAGTTGAGTAGAATGCATGAGGTAGGAACCCATCTTCCTGTTACCAAGCCCGGGACGTTGTTTACTTTTAAAGCTACGCTATAGTAGACGGGGTTGGTATGAGTGCTCGGGAGTGGTGTGAGAATGGAGGATTTTA
This sequence comes from Aegilops umbellulata, assembly GCA_032464435.1. Classification (NCBI taxonomy): domain Eukaryota; kingdom Viridiplantae; phylum Streptophyta; class Magnoliopsida; order Poales; family Poaceae; genus Aegilops; species Aegilops umbellulata. The sequence continues at coordinate 89,584,940 of CP136055.1, forward strand.
CGTCAAAGACGACAACTTCCTGATGGCACCTGCGAGGACAGCATCTTCGAGACCTCAAGACTTCAAGACTCGAGACAAGACTTCAATACACACTACTGGGTGGACTGGTTGTGAGGCACCCTGGAGTACCCAGTGGATTTGCCTAGTGAGCTGGGTTTTGGCCAGTACTCATGAGGAAAGTTCCACCCAGACTCAAAGAGACGGAAGAATACTTCATGACCAGAAGCTTACCTGTGCAACCGCAAGTCACTATGGGCTCTGGCTTGGTTGACCTTAGTTGTGACTCTGGCTGGGACGGTGCTAGCAGATGTAGAACGACGGTAGGATTGGATGAGCACCGGACAGTGGTCAGAGGAACTCTTCGGAAGACCATGTTTCGGTCATCTTGTTCTCAAACACCATGAAGTGCGAGAACGTAAAAAGAGGGATCGAATCTTGCGGGTAAAGTGTACAAACCTCTGCAGAGGGTTAAAACCTAATCGATTAGCCGTGTCCCCGGTTACAGACAATTTGAGCCTCTAGACTTGGATCTATCTCGGAACTCTCAACACCGGATTGATAACTTAATTGTGGGCAACTTATGATGATTTTGGGCTATGGGACATCGGTTGGCGGAACCATGTCATGTTAGAAAACTCCGTAGTACAGGCCCCTGATATTCCTTTGTTGTAGGAAAAGTAAAACCAGCTTTTATGCAAAACAAAAACTCAGACCCAGAGCCACAAAGCCATATTGCATATAGAACAGTTTTATCATCAGCTTTCTCTTATTGTGACCTTGCCGGTACATTCAATGTACTGACCTACACGGCTGCAACGTATCATGTTGCAGATATTTTCTTCGACGAGTAAGAGTTACGATACAGGGTTACGGTCTACACTCAACCTGCCGATGGCGTTGATGGGACTCCACACCCGTTTGATTGTTTCCGCTGAGTATTATGAGGTATATATCAGTTTTACGTTATTTATACATGTGATTGCACTTTGATATATACATTGACGTACTATGTGTGCCAGCATACTGATCCAGGGATGGCACAGATACACAGAGGCTTGACCGTCTGAGGTCGGGTCGCTACATTGATACTAGTTCGGTTGCTCTTATTTGTAACTTAAAACAGAAGCTATAGAGTAAACGGAGACTAGCTAAGGATGAGGTTACGATGCGCGTTAGAAGTGTCTCTAAGGTTATGTGATCGCCATCGGCATCCTCCCTCTACCTTCGGGATTACTTTTAAACCTAAATAAATGTTATTTGGTGCCTGCGTTAATCGTGAACAATATATCCAGATCTTGTTTATTGCAAGACGTTTATTCATTTAAGTCAGAGAATAATGGTTCTTCTATTTATATGGATAATATCTTTTATGGTCATCCACCCAATGTGAATGGTTTATTCTTGTTGAATCTCGATCGTAATAATACACATGTTCATATTACTGATGCCAAAAGATGCAAAGTTAATGGTGATAGTACCACATATTTGTGGCACTGCCGCTTAGGTCATATTGGTGTAAAATGCATGAAGAAACTCCATGCTGATGGACTTTTGGAATCACTTGATTATGAATCATTTTAAATATGTGAACCATGCCTCATGGGCAAGATGACGAAAACCCCGTTTTCTGGTATAATGGGGCAAGTGACTTGTTGGAAATAATGCCTACCGATGTATGTGGTCCGATGAGTGTTGAAGCACGCGGTAGATATCATTATTATCTTACCCTCACTAATGGCTCATGCAAATATTTACTTGATGAAACACAACTCTGAATTTTTTGAAAAGTTCAAGCTGTTTCAGAGTGAAGTTGAAGATCATTGTGACAAGAAGATAAAAAGTCTACGATATGATCATGGAGGAAAATATCTGAGTTCCGAGTTTGGTATGTATTTAAGACAATGTGAAAATTGTTTCACAACTCACGCTACCTGGAACACCACAGTGTAATGGTGTGTCCGAGCATCGTAGTTGTACTCTATTGGATATGGTGTGTTCTATGATGTCTCTTATTGATTTCCACTATATTTTTAGGGCTATGCATTAGAGACAATAACATTCACTTTAAGTAGGGCACCATCTAAATCCGTTGAGACGACACTGTAAGAACTATGGTTTAGCAGGAAACCTATGTTGTAGTTTCTTAAAGTTTGGGGAAGACACTTATGCCTGATAAGCTCAAACCCAAAGCGGAGAAGTCACCTTCATAGAATACCTTCTATCACAGATCCAAAAACAAGTCTTTGTTGTTGTAAATGGATCCTTTCTGGAGAAGGAGTTTCTCTCGAAAGAAGTGAGTGGGAGGAAAGTAGAACTTGATGAGGTAATCGTACCTTCTCTCGAACTGGAAGGTAGCACATCACATAAAGCAGTTCCCGTGATGCCTCCACCAACCAAAGAGGAAGCTAATAATGATGATTATAAAACTTCAAATCAAGTTACTACTGAACTTCGTAGGTCAACCAGGACACGTCCCGCACCAGAGTGGTACGGTAATCCTGTCATGGAAGTCATGTTGTTAGACAACGATAAGCCTACGAACTATGAGGAAGCGATGATGGGCCCGGATTCTGACAAATGGCTAGAGGCCATGAAATCCGAGATATGATCCATGTATGAGAACAAAGTGTGGACTTTGGTAGACTTGCCCGATGATCAACAAGCCATTGAGAACAAACGGATCTTTAAGAAGACATGTGCTTATGGTAATGTCACTCTCTATAAAGCTCGACTCATCACAAAGGGTTTCGGCAAGTTCAAGGAGTTGACTACGATGATACTTCTCACCAGTAGTGATGCTTATGTTTGTTAGAATTATGTTAGCAATTGCTGCATTTTTCGATTATGAAATCTCGCAGATGGATGTGAAAAACGCTTTCCTTAAGGAAGAGTTGTATATGATGCAGCCCAAAGGTTTTATGGATCCTAAGGATTCTTAAAAGGTATGCAAGCTCCAGCAATATATCTATGGACTGGTGCAACCATCTTGGAGTTGGAGTATACGCTTTGAAGAGGTGATCAAAGCTTTTGGTTTATACGAAGTTTATGAAGAAATTGTATTTACAAGAAAGTGAGTGGGAACTCTATAGCATTTTTGGTAGTATATGTGCATGACATATTGTTGATTGGAAGTGATGTATAATTTCTAGAAAGCATAAAGGGTTGTTTGAAAGGAGTTTTTCAAAGGAAGACCTGGGTAAAGCTGCTTACATATTGGGCATCAAGATCTATAGAGATAGATCAAGATGTCTGATAAGACTTTCACAAAGCACATACCTTGACAAGATTTGAAGGAGTTCAAAATAGGTCAGTCAAAGAAGGAGTTTTTTTCCTGTATTGTAAGGTGTGAAGTTGAGTAAGACTCAAAGCTCGACCACGTGGAAGAAAGAGAAAGGATGAAGGTTGTCCCCTATGCCTAAGCCATAGGCTCTATAATGTATGCCATGCTGAGTACCATACCTGAAGTGTGCCTTGCCACGAGTCTGGCAATGGGGTACAAGAGTGATCCAGGAGTGAATCACTGGATAGCAGTCAAAATTATCCTCAGGTACCTGAAGAGGACTAAGGAAATGTTTCTCGGTTATGGAGGTGATAAAGAGTTCATCATAAAGGGCTACGTCGATGCAAGCTTTGACACCGATCTAGATGACTCTGAATACGTATAGTGGAGCAGTCATTTGGAAAAACTCCAAGTGGAGTGTAGTAGCAGCATCTATAGTTTGACATAGAGATTTGTAAAGTACACACGGAACTGAATGTTGCAAACCCGTTGACTAAAACCTCTCTCACAAGCAAAACATGATCAATCCCCAGAACTCACAGGGTATTAATCACATAGCAATGTGAACTAGATTATTGACTCTAGTGCAAGTGGGAGACTGATGGAAATATCCCTAGAGGCAATAACAAATTGGTTATTATCATATTTACCAGTTCATGATAAATGTTTATTATTCATGCTAGAATTGCATTAACCAGAAACTTAAATACATGTGTGAATACATAGACTACACAGTGTCCCTAGTAAGCCTTTACTAGACTAGCTCGTTGATCAAACATGGTTAAGGTTTCCTAACCATAGACATGAGTTGTAATTTGATAATGGGATCACATCATTAGGAGAATGATATGATGGACAGATCCAACCATAAGCTTAGCATCAGATCATGTCACTTAGCTATTTACTACAGCTTTCGCAATGTCAAGTATCTGTTCCTTAGACCATGAGATCATGCCACACCCGGAAACCGGAGGAATACTTTGTATGCTATCAAATGTCACTTCATAACTGGGTGATCATAAAGGTGCTCTGTAGGTATTTTCGAAGGTGTTTGTTGGGTTGCATGGATCGAGACTGAGATTTGTCGATCTGTTTGACGGAGAGATATCTCTGGGCCCTCTCGGTAATACAACATCACAAGAATTTTGCAAGCATGTGACTAATGAGTTTAGTAACGGGATCTTGTATTACAAAAATGAGTAAAGAGACTTGCCGGTAACAAGATTGAACTAGGTATGGAGATACCGACAATCGAATCTCGGATAAGTAACATATAGCCGGACAAAGGGAATTGCATACGGGATTAACTGGATCCTTGACATCGTGGTTCAACCGATAAAGATCTTAATTGAATATGTAGGGATCAATATGGGCATCCAGGTCCCACTATTGGTTATTGACCAGAGAGGAGTCTCGGTCATGTCTACATGATTCTCGAACCCGTAGGGTCGCTCGCTTAACGTTCGGTAGCGCTAGGGTAGTATTGAGATATTAATAGTGGAAAATCCAAAGGTTTTTTGGAGTCCCAGATGGGATCTGAGACATCACAAGGAGCTCCGGAATGGTCCAGAGGTAAGGATTTATATAGGGAAAGTTGTATTGTACCGGAATGGTTCCAGGAAAAAGCCTGGTTTTTTTTGTATTGTACCGGGAAGTCACCGAAAGGTTCCAGAAGGTTCTGGAGGGGTCCGGAAGTCCTCAAAGGATTCCACCACATCCCATACAGTAGCATGGTATGTAGGGGGGGCACTCTGACCTTAATGGGCCAAGGGAACCAGCCCCTAAAAGGCCCATGCGCCTGGGAAGGAGAAACCCTAAGTGGGGGGGAGTCCACTTGCCATGGGAGGCAAGTTTCCTCGCTTGGACACCTCCCCTCCTTGGAGGAGGGGCTAGGGGCTTGGCCAAAAGAACACCCCCGCACGCTGCGCAAGCTTGTGCTGTAAGCCGCCTGCGGCAGCGGGGTGACAAGACGTGCGAGAGGAGAACGAAAGGCCATGTACACACATGGTTAATAAAAAAATGTTTATGATCTAATTACCTACTATACCCCCGTCCTGGTTAATGCATGTCTCCAAAGATTATATAGTTGGATTCGTATTTGAACATAGTTTCCAATTATATAATTTTTATAACATGCATTAACATTTTGTGGATTAAATTTGAGGTCAAAGTATGTCACAGAATATAAAGGGGACTATAGACTAGATGAAGGTGGTAGCACACGGCCGCTCTCTATGCAGCGACGCAACTGTCGGCCAGCTTGTAGCCGACCATTTCCTGCGTGTTCAACTGCTCTATGCGTGTGGTTTCTTGCGGTTTAGGCGGCCGCGACGCGCTCTGCTCGCGTCCCGCCGCACGCGCTCTGCTCTCGCGTCCCTCCGGGTGCTCTGCCCTCGTCCTTCCACGCGGGCTACCAGTGTTTGGGGCCGGCGCATGATCATGCACATTCGTGTGCATGCGGTTGCGCCGGGCGCGGCGCGACGATGCAGTTATCCGCTGTAAGAACTGCCATGCGGACATGCAGTTATTCATGTGGCCATTTACATTCTATCTCTCGCGTCACATGACACAATAAGCACACCCACGACGACACATACAGAGAGGACATCCAGCGGTTCCAATGGCGCTCACCATGGCTCCAATGGCTCTCCCAGCGGCCGACGACAACAATGGCGGGCAGTTCACCATCCATCATGTAGTGGATACCCACATGAGGGGGAAGCCCCTCTCGGTGGTGTACATGAACGATCCGGTCTCGGTGAAGAGCTTCATCCAAACTATGGAGCAGTTCCTTGTCGAGGACAAGTACCGAGTGGTCGGCTTCGAGCTCAAGTACACCATGGGTCATGTCGGGCACGATCAGAAGGTTGTCGTCGCCTAGTTGTGCATGCAACATGACGTCCTCGTCTACCACTACCACCTTGCCACAAGGACTTGCGAGCGTTTCTCCAGGTTTATCAACAGCTCCGACTACAGTTTCGCTACTTTGGACACCACCAACGATCAAAAAGCGCTCAAGCTTTCGGGCTTGAAATGCACGAATCTTGTCAACATCCAGCACCACTACAAGGTCTGGGGGAGCGATAACAACAAACTGAACTCCCTGGTTGACCTCGCCTCGGCCATCATCGACCCCTACTACGCAAAGATGAAGGAAGAGAGCAAGAAGGACAAGAACGCCTGGCACAGTGTTTGGCATGAGAGACTGGATGAAGAACACGTCAAGTACGCGGCCAAGGATGCGTTCACAAGCTACGAGATGTATAGGCGGATCGTTGACATGAGGAACTTTCTTCTTCCTGCCTAGACGAGGGATCAAGCCATAGAGAAGTGGCGGGAGCATCACAAGAAGTAGATGACTAGACAATCGTTTCTCCTACTTTAGAATGCATGCAATTGTTGATTGAGGTGTGTGCGAATGATCTATATAGTCACTTATGTAATTGGATGTTTATTTCAGTTATATATATATATATATATATATATATATATATATATATGTTATTCTACTGTAAACAGAGAAAATCACACGGCTTATTAGCAGTAATCGTCTGTGCTATTATTGGTCTTCGCACACATTTCGGATTACGGACCTGTTTGCCGCGTATCACACACATCTTGTTCAGTTGAACCGTTTCCATTGTGTTGCCTAATCACACATAGTTCATCCTAGTGAACCGTATGTTGTATAATGCACACGCCTTCATCTGGCTGCCCGTTTCTTTTGTTCCTCCTCATCCCAAACAGTTAATTGAACTGAAACGTATGCCCTGCATCGCACACGCAGCTAAAATCTGAACCGTGTTTGATGCATCCGTCATCGCAAATGTTTTGCACCTTTTTTGACGGTTTTTTACACCACCATTTGCGATTATGGCATCGCACACAGTTTCGTCGAAGGGTCTCTGATCGTAGTGTCGCGTTTGGACCATCCTACAGTAGTGATAGTCTAAATGTCTTCTCGAATTATGTTGTAGATCAATGGCTCATGCTATAGTTCCCCTGAATTTTAATGCATTCCTAGATAAATAAAAGTTGAAAGATGATGGAAGCAACTATGCGGACTGGGACCTTAATTTGAGGATTATCCTCACTGTTGCACAGAAGGCTTATGCCTTGATGCACCGCTAGGTGAACCACCCGCTCCGGAAAATTTGGACGCTATGAATGTCTGGTAGACTAGAAGTGATGCCTACACGATAGTTCAGTGCACCATGCTTTACGGCTTAGAACTGGGGTTCCAAAGACGTTTTGAGCACCACAGAGCATACGAGATATTCGAAGAGCTGAAATTGGTATTTCAGGCTCATGCCCGGGTTGAGAGGTATGACACCACTGACAAGTTCTTTAGCTGCAAGACAAAGGAGAACAGCTCCGTTAGCGAGCACGTACTCAAGATGTCTGGGTACTACAACCGCTTGAATCAATTGGGAGTTAATCTTCCGGAAAAAGTAGTGATTGACAGAGTTCTCCAACCAGTGTCACCAAGCTACAGAGCTTTGTGATGAACTATAATATGCAAGGGATGGAGAAGTAAATCCCTGAGCTTTTCACGATGCTTAAGTCCGTGGAGGTAGAAATCAAGAAAGAGCATCAAGTGTTGATGGTTAATAAGACCACTAGTTTCAAGAAAGGCAAGGGAAATAAAGGAACTTCAAGAAGAATGGCAAGGCAGTTGTCACTCCCTGAAGAAACGCAAGGCTAGACCCAAACCTGAGACTGAGTGCTTCTATTGCTAGGGTAATGATCACTCGAAGGGGAACTTCCCCAAGTACTTGGCAGAAAAGAAGGCTCGCAACGTTAACAAAGGTATATTTGATATACATGTTATTGATGTGTACCTTACTAGTTCTCATAGTAGCGCCTGGGTATTTGATACTAGTTCGGTTGCTCTTATTTGTAACTTAAAACAGAAGCTATAGAGTAAACGGAGACTAGCTAAGGATGAGGTTACGATGCGCGTTAGAAGTGTCTCTAAGGTTATGTGATCGCCATCGGCATCCTCCCTCTACCTTCGGGATTACTTTTAAACCTAAATAAATGTTATTTGGTGCCTGCGTTAATCGTGAACAATATATCCAGATCTTGTTTATTGCAAGACGTTTATTCATTTAAGTCAGAGAATAATGGTTCTTCTATTTATATGGATAATATCTTTTATGGTCATCCACCCAATGTGAATGGTTTATTCTTGTTGAATCTCGATCGTAATAATACACATGTTCATATTACTGATGCCAAAAGATGCAAAGTTAATGGTGATAGTACCACATATTTGTGGCACTGTCGCTTAGGTCATATTGGTGTAAAATGCATGAAGAAACTCCATGCTGATGGACTTTTGGAATCACTTGATTATGAATCATTTTAAATATGTGAACCATGCCTCATGGGCAAGATGACGAAAACCCCGTTTTCTGGTATAATGGGGCAAGTGACTTGTTGGAAATAATGCCTACCGATGTATGTGGTCCGATGAGTGTTGAAGCACGCGGTAGATATCATTATTATCTTACCCTCACTAATGGCTCATGCAAATATTTACTTGATGAAACACAACTCTGAATTTTTTGAAAAGTTCAAGCTGTTTCAGAGTGAAGTTGAAGATCATTGTGACAAGAAGATAAAAAGTCTACGATATGATCATGGAGGAAAATATCTGAGTTCCGAGTTTGGTATGTATTTAAGACAATGTGAAAATTGTTTCACAACTCACGCTACCTGGAACACCACAGTGTAATGGTGTGTCCGAGCATCGTAGTTGTACTCTATTGGATATGGTGTGTTCTATGATGTCTCTTATTGATTTCCACTATATTTTTAGGGCTATGCATTAGAGACAATAACATTCACTTTAAGTAGGGCACCATCTAAATCCGTTGAGACGACACTGTAAGAACTATGGTTTAGCAGGAAACCTATGTTGTAGTTTCTTAAAGTTTGGGGAAGACACTTATGCCTGATAAGCTCAAACCCAAAGCGGAGAAGTCACCTTCATAGAATACCTTCTATCACAGATCCAAAAACAAGTCTTTGTTGTTGTAAATGGATCCTTTCTGGAGAAGGAGTTTCTCTCGAAAGAAGTGAGTGGGAGGAAAGTAGAACTTGATGAGGTAATCGTACCTTCTCTCGAACTGGAAGGTAGCACATCACATAAAGCAGTTCCCGTGATGCCTCCACCAACCAAAGAGGAAGCTAATAATGATGATTATAAAACTTCAAATCAAGTTACTACTGAACTTCGTAGGTCAACCAGGACACGTCCCGCACCAGAGTGGTACGGTAATCCTGTCATGGAAGTCATGTTGTTAGACAACGATAAGCCTACGAACTATGAGGAAGCGATGATGGGCCCGGATTCTGACAAATGGCTAGAGGCCATGAAATCCGAGATATGATCCATGTATGAGAACAAAGTGTGGACTTTGGTAGACTTGCCCGATGATCAACAAGCCATTGAGAACAAACGGATCTTTAAGAAGACATGTGCTTATGGTAATGTCACTCTCTATAAAGCTCGACTCATCACAAAGGGTTTCGGCAAGTTCAAGGAGTTGACTACGATGATACTTCTCACCAGTAGTGATGCTTATGTTTGTTAGAATTATGTTAGCAATTGCTGCATTTTTCGATTATGAAATCTCGCAGATGGATGTGAAAAACGCTTTCCTTAAGGAAGAGTTGTATATGATGCAGCCCAAAGGTTTTATGGATCCTAAGGATTCTTAAAAGGTATGCAAGCTCCAGCAATATATCTATGGACTGGTGCAACCATCTTGGAGTTGGAGTATACGCTTTGAAGAGGTGATCAAAGCTTTTGGTTTATACGAAGTTTATGAAGAAATTGTATTTACAAGAAAGTGAGTGGGAACTCTATAGCATTTTTGGTAGTATATGTGCATGACATATTGTTGATTGGAAGTGATGTATAATTTCTAGAAAGCATAAAGGGTTGTTTGAAAGGAGTTTTTCAAAGGAAGACCTGGGTAAAGCTGCTTACATATTGGGCATCAAGATCTATAGAGATAGATCAAGATGTCTGATAAGACTTTCACAAAGCACATACCTTGACAAGATTTGAAGGAGTTCAAAATAGGTCAGTCAAAGAAGGAGTTTTTTTCCTGTATTGTAAGGTGTGAAGTTGAGTAAGACTCAAAGCTCGACCACGTGGAAGAAAGAGAAAGGATGAAGGTTGTCCCCTATGCCTAAGCCATAGGCTCTATAATGTATGCCATGCTGAGTACCATACCTGAAGTGTGCCTTGCCACGAGTCTGGCAATGGGGTACAAGAGTGATCCAGGAGTGAATCACTGGATAGCAGTCAAAATTATCCTCAGGTACCTGAAGAGGACTAAGGAAATGTTTCTCGGTTATGGAGGTGATAAAGAGTTCATCATAAAGGGCTACGTCGATGCAAGCTTTGACACCGATCTAGATGACTCTGAATACGTATAGTGGAGCAGTCATTTGGAAAAACTCCAAGTGGAGTGTAGTAGCAGCATCTATAGTTTGACATAGAGATTTGTAAAGTACACACGGAACTGAATGTTGCAAACCCGTTGACTAAAACCTCTCTCACAAGCAAAACATGATCAATCCCCAGAACTCACAGGGTATTAATCACATAGCAATGTGAACTAGATTATTGACTCTAGTGCAAGTGGGAGACTGATGGAAATATCCCTAGAGGCAATAACAAATTGGTTATTATCATATTTACCAGTTCATGATAAATGTTTATTATTCATGCTAGAATTGCATTAACCAGAAACTTAAATACATGTGTGAATACATAGACTACACAGTGTCCCTAGTAAGCCTTTACTAGACTAGCTCGTTGATCAAACATGGTTAAGGTTTCCTAACCATAGACATGAGTTGTAATTTGATAATGGGATCACATCATTAGGAGAATGATATGATGGACAGATCCAACCATAAGCTTAGCATCAGATCATGTCACTTAGCTATTTACTACAGCTTTCGCAATGTCAAGTATCTGTTCCTTAGACCATGAGATCATGCCACACCCGGAAACCGGAGGAATACTTTGTATGCTATCAAATGTCACTTCATAACTGGGTGATCATAAAGGTGCTCTGTAGGTATTTTCGAAGGTGTTTGTTGGGTTGCATGGATCGAGACTGAGATTTGTCGATCTGTTTGACGGAGAGATATCTCTGGGCCCTCTCGGTAATACAACATCACAAGAATTTTGCAAGCATGTGACTAATGAGTTTAGTAACGGGATCTTGTATTACAAAAATGAGTAAAGAGACTTGCCGGTAACAAGATTGAACTAGGTATGGAGATACCGACAATCGAATCTCGGATAAGTAACATATAGCCGGACAAAGGGAATTGCATACGGGATTAACTGGATCCTTGACATCGTGGTTCAACCGATAAAGATCTTAATTGAATATGTAGGGATCAATATGGGCATCCAGGTCCCACTATTGGTTATTGACCAGAGAGGAGTCTCGGTCATGTCTACATGATTCTCGAACCCGTAGGGTCGCTCGCTTAACGTTCGGTAGCGCTAGGGTAGTATTGAGATATTAATAGTGGAAAATCCAAAGGTTTTTTGGAGTCCCAGATGGGATCTGAGACATCACAAGGAGCTCCGGAATGGTCCAGAGGTAAGGATTTATATAGGGAAAGTTGTATTGTACCGGAATGGTTCCAGGAAAAAGCCTGGTTTTTTTTGTATTGTACCGGGAAGTCACCGAAAGGTTCCAGAAGGTTCTGGAGGGGTCCGGAAGTCCTCAAAGGATTCCACCACATCCCATACAGTAGCATGGTATGTAGGGGGGGCACTCTGACCTTAATGGGCCAAGGGAACCAGCCCCTAAAAGGCCCATGCGCCTGGGAAGGAGAAACCCTAAGTGGGGGGGAGTCCACTTGCCATGGGAGGCAAGTTTCCTCGCTTGGACACCTCCCCTCCTTGGAGGAGGGGCTAGGGGCTTGGCCAAAAGAACACCCCCGCACGCTGCGCAAGCTTGTGCTGTAAGCCGCCTGCGGCAGCGGGGTGACAAGACGTGCGAGAGGAGAACGAAAGGCCATGTACACACATGGTTAATAAAAAAATGTTTATGATCTAATTACCTACTATACCCCCGTCCTGGTTAATGCATGTCTCCAAAGATTATATAGTTGGATTCGTATTTGAACATAGTTTCCAATTATATAATTTTTATAACATGCATTAACATTTTGTGGATTAAATTTGAGGTCAAAGTATGTCACAGAATATAAAGGGGACTATAGACTAGATGAAGGTGGTAGCACACGGCCGCTCTCTATGCAGCGACGCAACTGTCGGCCAGCTTGTAGCCGACCATTTCCTGCGTGTTCAACTGCTCTATGCGTGTGGTTTCTTGCGGTTTAGGCGGCCGCGACGCGCTCTGCTCGCGTCCCGCCGCACGCGCTCTGCTCTCGCGTCCCTCCGGGTGCTCTGCCCTCGTCCTTCCACGCGGGCTACCAGTGTTTGGGGCCGGCGCATGATCATGCACATTCGTGTGCATGCGGTTGCGCCGGGCGCGGCGCGACGATGCAGTTATCCGCTGTAAGAACTGCCATGCGGACATGCAGTTATTCATGTGGCCATTTACATTCTATCTCTCGCGTCACATGACACAATAAGCACACCCACGACGACACATACAGAGAGGACATCCAGCGGTTCCAATGGCGCTCACCATGGCTCCAATGGCTCTCCCAGCGGCCGACGACAACAATGGCGGGCAGTTCACCATCCATCATGTAGTGGATACCCACATGAGGGGGAAGCCCCTCTCGGTGGTGTACATGAACGATCCGGTCTCGGTGAAGAGCTTCATCCAAACTATGGAGCAGTTCCTTGTCGAGGACAAGTACCGAGTGGTCGGCTTCGAGCTCAAGTACACCATGGGTCATGTCGGGCACGATCAGAAGGTTGTCGTCGCCTAGTTGTGCATGCAACATGACGTCCTCGTCTACCACTACCACCTTGCCACAAGGACTTGCGAGCGTTTCTCCAGGTTTATCAACAGCTCCGACTACAGTTTCGCTACTTTGGACACCACCAACGATCAAAAAGCGCTCAAGCTTTCGGGCTTGAAATGCACGAATCTTGTCAACATCCAGCACCACTACAAGGTCTGGGGGAGCGATAACAACAAACTGAACTCCCTGGTTGACCTCGCCTCGGCCATCATCGACCCCTACTACGCAAAGATGAAGGAAGAGAGCAAGAAGGACAAGAACGCCTGGCACAGTGTTTGGCATGAGAGACTGGATGAAGAACACGTCAAGTACGCGGCCAAGGATGCGTTCACAAGCTACGAGATGTATAGGCGGATCGTTGACATGAGGAACTTTCTTCTTCCTGCCTAGACGAGGGATCAAGCCATAGAGAAGTGGCGGGAGCATCACAAGAAGTAGATGACTAGACAATCGTTTCTCCTACTTTAGAATGCATGCAATTGTTGATTGAGGTGTGTGCGAATGATCTATATAGTCACTTATGTAATTGGATGTTTATTTCAGTTATATATATATATATATATATATATATATATATGTTATTCTACTGTAAACAGAGAAAATCACACGGCTTATTAGCAGTAATCGTCTGTGCTATTATTGGTCTTCGCACACATTTCGGATTACGGACCTGTTTGCCGCGTATCACACACATCTTGTTCAGTTGAACCGTTTCCATTGTGTTGCCTAATCACACATAGTTCATCCTAGTGAACCGTATGTTGTATAATGCACACGCCTTCATCTGGCTGCCCGTTTCTTTTGTTCCTCCTCATCCCAAACAGTTAATTGAACTGAAACGTATGCCCTGCATCGCACACGCAGCTAAAATCTGAACCGTGTTTGATGCATCCGTCATCGCAAATGTTTTGCACCTTTTTTGACGGTTTTTTACACCACCATTTGCGATTATGGCATCGCACACAGTTTCGTCGAAGGGTCTCTGATCGTAGTGTCGCGTTTGGACCATCCTACAGTAGTGATAGTCTAAATGTCTTCTCGAATTATGTTGTAGATCAATGGCTCATGCTATAGTTCCCCTGAATTTTAATGCATTCCTAGATAAATAAAAGTTGAAAGATGATGGAAGCAACTATGCGGACTGGGACCTTAATTTGAGGATTATCCTCACTGTTGCACAGAAGGCTTATGCCTTGATGCACCGCTAGGTGAACCACCCGCTCCGGAAAATTTGGACGCTATGAATGTCTGGTAGACTAGAAGTGATGCCTACACGATAGTTCAGTGCACCATGCTTTACGGCTTAGAACTGGGGTTCCAAAGACGTTTTGAGCACCACAGAGCATACGAGATATTCGAAGAGCTGAAATTGGTATTTCAGGCTCATGCCCGGGTTGAGAGGTATGACACCACTGACAAGTTCTTTAGCTGCAAGACAAAGGAGAACAGCTCCGTTAGCGAGCACGTACTCAAGATGTCTGGGTACTACAACCGCTTGAATCAATTGGGAGTTAATCTTCCGGAAAAAGTAGTGATTGACAGAGTTCTCCAACCAGTGTCACCAAGCTACAGAGCTTTGTGATGAACTATAATATGCAAGGGATGGAGAAGTAAATCCCTGAGCTTTTCACGATGCTTAAGTCCGTGGAGGTAGAAATCAAGAAAGAGCATCAAGTGTTGATGGTTAATAAGACCACTAGTTTCAAGAAAGGCAAGGGAAATAAAGGAACTTCAAGAAGAATGGCAAGGCAGTTGTCACTCCCTGAAGAAACGCAAGGCTAGACCCAAACCTGAGACTGAGTGCTTCTATTGCTAGGGTAATGATCACTCGAAGGGGAACTTCCCCAAGTACTTGGCAGAAAAGAAGGCTCGCAACGTTAACAAAGGTATATTTGATATACATGTTATTGATGTGTACCTTACTAGTTCTCATAGTAGCGCCTGGGTATTTGATACTAGTTCGGTTGCTCTTATTTGTAACTTAAAACAGAAGCTATAGAGTAAACGGAGACTAGCTAAGGATGAGGTTACGATGCGCGTTAGAAGTGTCTCTAAGGTTATGTGATCGCCATCGGCATCCTCCCTCTACCTTCGGGATTACTTTTAAACCTAAATAAATGTTATTTGGTGCCTGCGTTAATCGTGAACAATATATCCAGATCTTGTTTATTGCAAGACGTTTATTCATTTAAGTCAGAGAATAATGGTTCTTCTATTTATATGGATAATATCTTTTATGGTCATCCACCCAATGTGAATGGTTTATTCTTGTTGAATCTCGATCGTAATAATACACATGTTCATATTACTGATGCCAAAAGATGCAAAGTTAATGGTGATAGTACCACATATTTGTGGCACTGTCGCTTAGGTCATATTGGTGTAAAATGCATGAAGAAACTCCATGCTGATGGACTTTTGGAATCACTTGATTATGAATCATTTTAAATATGTGAACCATGCCTCATGGGCAAGATGACGAAAACCCCGTTTTCTGGTATAATGGGGCAAGTGACTTGTTGGAAATAATGCCTACCGATGTATGTGGTCCGATGAGTGTTGAAGCACGCGGTAGATATCATTATTATCTTACCCTCACTAATGGCTCATGCAAATATTTACTTGATGAAACACAACTCTGAATTTTTTGAAAAGTTCAAGCTGTTTCAGAGTGAAGTTGAAGATCATTGTGACAAGAAGATAAAAAGTCTACGATATGATCATGGAGGAAAATATCTGAGTTCCGAGTTTGGTATGTATTTAAGACAATGTGAAAATTGTTTCACAACTCACGCTACCTGGAACACCACAGTGTAATGGTGTGTCCGAGCATCGTAGTTGTACTCTATTGGATATGGTGTGTTCTATGATGTCTCTTATTGATTTCCACTATATTTTTAGGGCTATGCATTAGAGACAATAACATTCACTTTAAGTAGGGCACCATCTAAATCCGTTGAGACGACACTGTAAGAACTATGGTTTAGCAGGAAACCTATGTTGTAGTTTCTTAAAGTTTGGGGAAGACACTTATGCCTGATAAGCTCAAACCCAAAGCGGAGAAGTCACCTTCATAGAATACCTTCTATCACAGATCCAAAAACAAGTCTTTGTTGTTGTAAATGGATCCTTTCTGGAGAAGGAGTTTCTCTCGAAAGAAGTGAGTGGGAGGAAAGTAGAACTTGATGAGGTAATCGTACCTTCTCTCGAACTGGAAGGTAGCACATCACATAAAGCAGTTCCCGTGATGCCTCCACCAACCAAAGAGGAAGCTAATAATGATGATTATAAAACTTCAAATCAAGTTACTACTGAACTTCGTAGGTCAACCAGGACACGTCCCGCACCAGAGTGGTACGGTAATCCTGTCATGGAAGTCATGTTGTTAGACAACGATAAGCCTACGAACTATGAGGAAGCGATGATGGGCCCGGATTCTGACAAATGGCTAGAGGCCATGAAATCCGAGATATGATCCATGTATGAGAACAAAGTGTGGACTTTGGTAGACTTGCCCGATGATCAACAAGCCATTGAGAACAAACGGATCTTTAAGAAGACATGTGCTTATGGTAATGTCACTCTCTATAAAGCTCGACTCATCACAAAGGGTTTCGGCAAGTTCAAGGAGTTGACTACGATGATACTTCTCACCAGTAGTGATGCTTATGTTTGTTAGAATTATGTTAGCAATTGCTGCATTTTTCGATTATGAAATCTCGCAGATGGATGTGAAAAACGCTTTCCTTAAGGAAGAGTTGTATATGATGCAGCCCAAAGGTTTTATGGATCCTAAGGATTCTTAAAAGGTATGCAAGCTCCAGCAATATATCTATGGACTGGTGCAACCATCTTGGAGTTGGAGTATACGCTTTGAAGAGGTGATCAAAGCTTTTGGTTTATACGAAGTTTATGAAGAAATTGTATTTACAAGAAAGTGAGTGGGAACTCTATAGCATTTTTGGTAGTATATGTGCATGACATATTGTTGATTGGAAGTGATGTATAATTTCTAGAAAGCATAAAGGGTTGTTTGAAAGGAGTTTTTCAAAGGAAGACCTGGGTAAAGCTGCTTACATATTGGGCATCAAGATCTATAGAGATAGATCAAGATGTCTGATAAGACTTTCACAAAGCACATACCTTGACAAGATTTGAAGGAGTTCAAAATAGGTCAGTCAAAGAAGGAGTTTTTTTCCTGTATTGTAAGGTGTGAAGTTGAGTAAGACTCAAAGCTCGACCACGTGGAAGAAAGAGAAAGGATGAAGGTTGTCCCCTATGCCTAAGCCATAGGCTCTATAATGTATGCCATGCTGAGTACCATACCTGAAGTGTGCCTTGCCACGAGTCTGGCAATGGGGTACAAGAGTGATCCAGGAGTGAATCACTGGATAGCAGTCAAAATTATCCTCAGGTACCTGAAGAGGACTAAGGAAATGTTTCTCGGTTATGGAGGTGATAAAGAGTTCATCATAAAGGGCTACGTCGATGCAAGCTTTGACACCGATCTAGATGACTCTGAATACGTATAGTGGAGCAGTCATTTGGAAAAACTCCAAGTGGAGTGTAGTAGCAGCATCTATAGTTTGACATAGAGATTTGTAAAGTACACACGGAACTGAATGTTGCAAACCCGTTGACTAAAACCTCTCTCACAAGCAAAACATGATCAATCCCCAGAACTCACAGGGTATTAATCACATAGCAATGTGAACTAGATTATTGACTCTAGTGCAAGTGGGAGACTGATGGAAATATCCCTAGAGGCAATAACAAATTGGTTATTATCATATTTACCAGTTCATGATAAATGTTTATTATTCATGCTAGAATTGCATTAACCAGAAACTTAAATACATGTGTGAATACATAGACTACACAGTGTCCCTAGTAAGCCTTTACTAGACTAGCTCGTTGATCAAACATGGTTAAGGTTTCCTAACCATAGACATGAGTTGTAATTTGATAATGGGATCACATCATTAGGAGAATGATATGATGGACAGATCCAACCATAAGCTTAGCATCAGATCATGTCACTTAGCTATTTACTACAGCTTTCGCAATGTCAAGTATCTGTTCCTTAGACCATGAGATCATGCCACACCCGGAAACCGGAGGAATACTTTGTATGCTATCAAATGTCACTTCATAACTGGGTGATCATAAAGGTGCTCTGTAGGTATTTTCGAAGGTGTTTGTTGGGTTGCATGGATCGAGACTGAGATTTGTCGATCTGTTTGACGGAGAGATATCTCTGGGCCCTCTCGGTAATACAACATCACAAGAATTTTGCAAGCATGTGACTAATGAGTTTAGTAACGGGATCTTGTATTACAAAAATGAGTAAAGAGACTTGCCGGTAACAAGATTGAACTAGGTATGGAGATACCGACAATCGAATCTCGGATAAGTAACATATAGCCGGACAAAGGGAATTGCATACGGGATTAACTGGATCCTTGACATCGTGGTTCAACCGATAAAGATCTTAATTGAATATGTAGGGATCAATATGGGCATCCAGGTCCCACTATTGGTTATTGACCAGAGAGGAGTCTCGGTCATGTCTACATGATTCTCGAACCCGTAGGGTCGCTCGCTTAACGTTCGGTAGCGCTAGGGTAGTATTGAGATATTAATAGTGGAAAATCCAAAGGTTTTTTGGAGTCCCAGATGGGATCTGAGACATCACAAGGAGCTCCGGAATGGTCCAGAGGTAAGGATTTATATAGGGAAAGTTGTATTGTACCGGAATGGTTCCAGGAAAAAGCCTGGTTTTTTTTGTATTGTACCGGGAAGTCACCGAAAGGTTCCAGAAGGTTCTGGAGGGGTCCGGAAGTCCTCAAAGGATTCCACCACATCCCATACAGTAGCATGGTATGTAGGGGGGGCACTCTGACCTTAATGGGCCAAGGGAACCAGCCCCTAAAAGGCCCATGCGCCTGGGAAGGAGAAACCCTAAGTGGGGGGGAGTCCACTTGCCATGGGAGGCAAGTTTCCTCGCTTGGACACCTCCCCTCCTTGGAGGAGGGGCTAGGGCTGCGCCCCCAGACCTCCCACACCCCTATATATAATGGGAAGGGGTGCAAGGGCTGGACACACCAAACCCAAGCCTCTTCTCTCTCCTGATAAGCCTCCACCTTGTTTCGTCCGCGCTTGGCAAAGCCTTGACGGTGTTCCGCTGCCATTACCACCACCACACCGTCGTGTTGGTTCAAATCTCATCTATGTCCTCTCCCTCGCTTGCTGGATAAAGAAGGAGAGGACGCCGCCGAGCCGTACATGTGCTAAACTCGGAGGTGCCGTCTGTTCGACAATAGATCGGATTGGATTGTGGTTGGATCGCGACGAGTACGACTACATCAACCGCGTTACGACACCAAACGCTTTTGGTCTACAAGGGTACATAGACACACTCACCTATCATTGATATGCATCTCCTAAATTATATCTTGGGTGATTCGTAGGAATTTTTTGACTTTCATGCAACGTTCCCCATTAGCACAAAGGTAAAGCTAGGAGCCAATCATGGAGCGATATACCTTTTTATCCACCACTCTACCATTGGGATCAATGTCGAGTTTGCATTTGGTGGGCATAGGAAATTTGACCGGCTTGACATCATCTAGCTTGAATCTCTTGAGCATGTCTTGGGTATATTTGGCTTGGTTGATGAAGGTTCCTTCTTTTCTTTGCTTGACTTCGAACCCAAGAAAGAACTTCAACTCTCCCATCATAGTCATCTTGAACTTCTCGGTCATCAGTGCGGCAAACTCATCAATGAAAGATTTATTAGGAGAACCAAAAATAATATCATCAACATATAGTCGGCATATGAAGAAGTCCCCTTTGACAATCTTAGTAAAAAGAGTGGGATCAATTTTCCCAATTTCAAACCCACGATCTTGCAACAACTTCGTAAGGTGATCATACCACACACGTGGGGCTTGTTGAAAGCCATAGAGTGCCTTGTTGAGTTTGTATACATGATTGGGGAGCTTGGGATCCTCAAATCCCGGGCGTTGTTTGACATACACCAACTCATTCAAGGGACCATTAAGAATTGCATTCTTCACATCTATTTTTTGCAATTTAAAATCATGATGAGATGCATATGCAAGTAACATGCGAATAGGTTCAATACGAGCAATGGGGGCAAAGGTTTCACCATAGACAATACCCTCGACTTGGGAGTAGCCTTGTGCCACCAATCTTGCCTTGTTAAGAACAACCACACCGTTCGCATCTTGCTTGTTCTTGAAGATCCATTTGGTTCCAATGACATTGTGGTCCTCCGCTGGCCTTAGCACTAATTTAAAAACTTTGTTGCACTCGAAGTTGTTGAGTTCATCATGCATGGCCTCAAGCT
The DNA here is from genome assembly GCA_032464435.1 of Aegilops umbellulata. Classification (NCBI taxonomy): domain Eukaryota; kingdom Viridiplantae; phylum Streptophyta; class Magnoliopsida; order Poales; family Poaceae; genus Aegilops; species Aegilops umbellulata. The sequence continues at coordinate 89,605,579 of CP136055.1, forward strand.
AATCCACGTCATTGAGCGCCTCATGTACCTTTTAGGGTCCAACACACGAAACAAACGCATGATTGTGGCACCCCGCTCAGAGCGACCGGTTTACCCTGTATTGCCAACCCAGAGATCATGTCTTCTAGCAACACACGACATCTTGGTACAGAAATCACTACTTTATTGAAACTAGCGGAAGCATAGAGTGGCATTACAAGAAGTTGCGAGGCCAAGCAGCACACTCGGTGCGGCTGAAAAATATGTACATTATTTAGTAGACATAAAGGGGCCTCGAGCACGACATCTACACGACAGCGGAACAACGACGTAGTGGGACTCCATAGCACAGGGACACCGATGTGGACATGGTCTAGACACGCAGCTCTTCGATCCTGTTAGACATTCCTGAAATCTGGCATAACACGCCAGGTCAGTACATTGAATGTACTTGCAAGCTCACAGCAAACAGAACCATAATGACAAACAACATCATGACATTTAATCAAGTTAAATGCAAACAACAACATACTACTCATTTAGTGAAACCAAACTTGTGCATCGAGTCACACGGACTCTCTTACCAACCGGTTGCCTCGCAACCGAAACAGTGCTCACAACGAAGCACGAACGGCACCATGCTTGGTCCAACTGGTTACCTCATAACCAAAACATGATCATTCCCGGATTACAAATGATACAACAGTCAGCCTCATTGACTTCATCATCATCCAACCAGTGCAATGCAAGTTTATTAGTGTGCAAGATTGATTAAAAATAGTTGATCCATGGTGTGACTTACTTACGAACTGGGCCCTTATCCGCGGGCGCGGCTATCGATAGATTATTACACTCTGCAGAGGTAGCGCACTTTACCCACCCCATGGAATCCATGGCCTCACATTCCCATTCGGGTGGACCAACGGCATTCCGACAGAACTCTCCCATTGCCATGACACTCTTACGGCCACTCCGACCAACTCCCCACTGGGCTTAGTCCTGGGTGACCCAGCCTACCAAAGAAAAAATTACCACCGTCATGGCAAATAAACAGTCCCAAACGGGGACACGGTACTATAACAACAACGGGTCCACAAGGTTATGTCTGCTTACCGGGCCAGGGTAACGCATGCCCATAACCTTCCCTCATTGGAGGCACCGACAAAAGGCATGACAATGGACGACTAACGGCCTCCCCATAACGGCAAATGTGGTTGCACTCGTTAGCCCGATTCAGTGGCACCATGACCCGACGAACTTTATGTTCAAGTTCATTTATCATCAGGTTTGACTTGAAATAAAAAGCTCGAGTCAAAATATGCCATGCTTATGCAATCATATAACATGCATCACAACTCACAACAGATCAACTTCAATCAAGTTCTACTTGCTCAAACTTAACTTTCAACATTTCTGTTTCTTCCTTACTTGGTATTTACACTCATTACTTTAGTTGGCATAAATCAAACAAAAAGTTTCTTAGCATGAATATAGCAAAAATAAGACCGATAATCATATCACCGTAGCCATGACAATCTACTTGGATCAACTATTCAAGCTACACTCACTAGTTCAAACATTCACTTCCGTTAACTAAGCCTTCTTGTCATGACAAAACTAAATAACACAAGCATTATTTATTTTAACACTATATGCAAGGAATAATATATATATTCAAGTAGAAAATCATGAATATTGCAAAGACACCATGATAATGTTGTTGTGGCTTGCCTTAGTGCAGAGGAGCTTCACACTCCTTCTGGATGCCTTCAAGACATGCTTCACCTTCTGAAAATAATTCAAATGACCAAAAAGAAAATGTCAAAACACTTCTGAAAATTACAAGAAATTCTAGGCAGCAAGGAAAAATGCTGCTAGAGTTTTCCAGTAAGAACAGAATGCAAAAAAGAATCAAATCATTTGGACTTGTAGAATAGGAGTTAGAGCTGGTCAAAGTTCTGGTCAAATTTAAACTAAACTTGAATTAAAAAGAAAATCCACGGGGGGTGACATCGAAGGCGTAAAACGCCCGAGCGCCACCACTGATACCGCTTCGGGAGCAGCCTGAGTGGCTGACAGCGGGCCCCGCGAGTCAGGTCGAAGGGGGAGGGGGAGTGATACAGAGCACGACAAGGCTCCGCCGGAGCGCACGCCGGCAAGGAGGGCTCCTTGGCCCAATCCAAAGGGATAGGATTGAATAGGAGGTCGAGGCGCACCTGCCCGTACCCGTAGCATAGGTAGAGGTGGCCGTACGGGGTCGGAACCAAGCTCTCCAGCGGCGGCAGCAGGCGGGGCTCGTCTGAGTTGGCGATTCCGGCGAGGTGAGGCCGGTCCAGCAACTCCAACAGCAGCAGCTCGCTCCAGTGGATCACCACGAGCACGCCTGAGGAGTCGATGGAGCGCGAGAGGTTCCGGAGAGGGAGGGGGCCTAGGACGGGGATCGCCGGTGAGCTCGGGACGGGGACGGCGGCCAGAGGCCAACCCGGCCGGGCTGCGGCTTCCTACGGGGTCGTGGTGAGGTGCTGAGTGTGTGAGTGAGGAGGGAAATGAGCTTGGGAGGGGCTATTTATAGCCGAGACCGAGGCGGGGATCGAGAGCTCGCCGGAGTTCTCTAGAGCGTCTCCCGGTGATGAATGGCGTCAGTGAGAGAGGGGGAAGACGTTGGGGATCACGCGGAGGCTGTAGACGAGCGGCGACGAGCACAACAGCGTGGTACGCGACGAGCACAGGGGCACAGACGTAGTGTTGCCTTGGCCGCGTCGTGCCCGTGCTCGCTGCGGCGAGCTCCGGCGTCGGCGAGCGCCAGGAGGGAGTTAAGGACGTCGAGATGGTGATGGTGGCGTGGTTTGGCAAGGTGCGGCAGCCGGGGAAGCGAGCACGCGATGAATAGAGTGCTCGGCGGCATCCAGAGCGCGTTGACTAGCACATTGGCATCTTGCACACACGTGGTCACCGCGTGAACTCTGGCATAGAGCCACCACTTGCCATAAATTCATGTCTGGCAGTTAGTCCTTAGTGGTTTTGGTCGTTTTGCATAGTTGGCTTCGTCACAGGTGCACTGTGGGAGTGGCTCTCTTGCTGTCAAGTTTCTGGACAAAAACTTGTGAGCTTGACTGTGGTCAAACCAGAGAGGGTTTGGCTGATTGTTGGTGGTTAGTAGTTTCTTAGGAGGGTAATGATGCTCAAGAAAAATCAGCCTGAAAGGATCAAGGAAAATGGTACTTGTTGTAGAAAGTGATCATTCTGTCCAGAACAGAAATGATTTTCTGTAGCAAAAATATTAGAAAAAGTTATGCAATATTTTTGCTCTAGAAGGTGCCCTAGGGTTCAAAGAATATTTATGAATTTTCTCAGATTTTTGTGGGCAAAGAAAATGAGGGTTGCTTTGGAACATACTTCTCTGAAATGATTTTCAGGGAAGAAAATGGATATTTTTATTTTATGAAAAATATTCCTTGGGCTTTTGTGGAAGTTTTTCAGAGAATGAAAAGTGAGTTAGAGGTGGAGAGGTCACTTGGGTGAAAATCAAGGGTAGGCCCAAGTGTTCAAGTCCATTTGAATTGATTTGAAACTCCAAATCCAAAGCAAATGCAATTGAAAGTCTGGAAAAAGAGAGAAGGCAAAAACCAGGCCGTCAACCAGGAGCCCCCCTTCGGTGGCTCTTGCCCCCAGTATTTTTTATATATTCTGAAATAATTCTCTAAAAAGTTTCATTCCATTCCGAGAACTTTTATTTCTGCACAAAAACAACACCATGGTAGTTCTGCTGAAAGCAGCGTCAGTCCTGGTTAGTTTCATTCAAATCATGCAAATTAGAGTCCAAAACAAGAGAAAAAGCATTAGGAGAAGTAGATACGATGGAGACGTATCAACTCCCCCAAGCTTAAACCTTTGCTTGTCCTCAAGCAATTCAGTTGATAAACTGAAAGTGAAAAAGAAAAACTTTTACGAACTCTTTTGTTCTTGTTTACATAAATAAGCTTAAGTAGCACCCAGGTTTTCAGCAAAGATTATGACTAACCATGTCAACAATATCTCTTAGAAATTATATTAACTCAAATCAATGGCATAAGCAACTAGCGAGCAATAATAAAATATCTCAAATGACAACACTTTGTCAAAATAATTGTGATATAATATGACGACAGTGGTATCTCGCTATCCCTTTCTGAGACCGCAAAACATAAATGCAGAGAACCTCCAAAGTTCAAGCAGCGACTGGTAGAAAAGATCCAGTCATGATGCATCCAACATGGACTATACACAATGCATGAGGATGACAATAGTGCTCTCAGATCTGGCGCTTATTTGAGAAGGTGACGACTCAACATAAAATTAAATAGATAGTCCCTTTGCAGAGGGAAGCACGGATTTGCAGCAGTGTCAGAGCTCAAAGTTTTAAAAACAGAGATAAATGAAATTTTGGGAAATGCACCCTTCCTGTTTATGTCACGACCAAAATTTATCAATATCTTCCATGCTAAACACATTAGTGGTGGTTCCCAAGCGATAAAAGTAAAGGTTTACTCCACCTCCACCAACAAACACACTCCAAGGCTAGCTGAATCCACGGGTACGTCCATACCAACATCAATCCTGGGGGAGTTCTGTTTAATTATTTGCAAAAAGTATTTGATTTCGGGACTGGGAATCCCTATTACCGCCCTTCTCGTGCAAGGACGAGTGAATAAACACTCATCATGAGAATGACCCGCTTAGCATGGAAGATACCGACTACCCCCTGTCGCTATATGAACAATCCAGACACACAAAAACAAAAGTTTATTTGAAGTTTTTAGAGGTGGCACATGAAAATTTACTTTGAACGACTGGGTAATACCGCATATAGGTAGATATGGTGGACTCATCTGGAATAACTTGGGTTTTAGGATTTTGATGCACAAGCAGTATTCCTGCTTACTACAGACGAAGGCTAGCAAATAGGTTGAGAAGCGGCCAGCTAGAGAGTGAAAACAATCATGAACATGCATTATGCATAATTAACATTGGATACTAGCATGAGTAGGATATGAACATAAATATCATAGAGGCTATGTTGGTTTTGATTCAACTACATGCATGAACATGTGCCAAGTCAAGCCACTTGAAGCATTCAGAGGAGGATACCATATCATCATACTACATCACAATCATTTTAATGCATGTTGACATCCAAGATAAATCATTATCCACTCCTAGCTACTTAGGCATGGCATGGGAAACTATAATCTCTAATTGTCATTGCGAACATGTTTGATCATAATATGCTGAATCATGGATGCTAGGTTAAAGATATTTACAAAAACAGAACAAGTTGAGTTCATACCCGTTTCTCTCTGCCACAGCCGGTTCATCAAATATCGTCATTATTGCCTTTCACTTACACGACCGAATGATACAAAAATAATAATAGTGCAAGAGTGTCGTGAACCAAGCAGGAATCTGCAAACATTTTATTCAAAAGGAGAAGACAAGGTAATATGGGCTCTTCGTTAGATCAATAGCAATGCCTATGAGAGCCGCTCAACATTTTCATCGTGGTCTTCTGCTTGGTATGACTCAATAAAAAGAAAAGAAATTTAGAGAAACGCATTGAACTATTTTTGGAGTTTTTAGTTTTTTTAAGAAAGCATATTAAAAAGAAAGAAAAACAAAACGAGAAAAACTATTTACAGGGAGAGCCCCCAATAAGCAAAAGAACAATCAAGAGAACTTTTTGGGTTATCTTTTTAATACTACAACTAACTAGAAATAAAAACCGAAAAGAAGCAAAAAATATTTTTGGGTTTTCTCAAAGTTTTTCAAACACACAAGAAGAAAGCGAGAAAATAAATCTAGCATGGATAATGCAATGAAAAAGTGTGGACACTAACAACTGGAATGAAATGTGTGAACATGAATGTAATGTCGATGGAAATACGTACTCCCCCAAGCTTAGGATTTTGGCCTAGCTTGGTAATCACCACTCACAGTCTGGATAATAATATGAGTGATAGCTCACGGAGGCTCTTGGTGTGACCACCCATCTGGCTGCCTCAACCTCCGCATTGTACCTGCGAGCCTCGTTCTCCAAGACAAAATATCTTCTTTTGCTATGATAATCAAAAAGAACAGGAGCAGTCTAAACAACCGGTACAATAGGTTGCTTATTAAACCTCAACTTATAAGTATGATTAGTGGGCATGCCTGTAAGGAACTTATGACATTTCATGACATCAAAGTCTAAGTACTGAGTGGGTAGGATGGGATCATCAGGCAGAGGTGTTACACCAACCTCTCTAGCTAAACGAGAAGCATAAATCTGTAGCGACCAGACCTCAAACAGTCTGATCTCTGTGCTCAGGTGTCATCCCTGGATCAGTAATGCTGACACCACACAGTACTTGAAGGATTTATAACAGAGTAGCAGTCACACATTATTACATCGATGTCTCAAAAGAGAACTTATTACAATAAATATGGCTTAAGTCCATCTAATAACGATAACAGCGGAAGGCTTGGAAGATAAGCGAGTCCATCAACTCCAACAGCATCACTGAGTATAGAACCACGACCTAAAAGCACCTTACCCATTGTTCGAAAAGTCTGCAACATGAAACGTTGCAGCCCGAAAACGGGTCAGCACATGGAATATGCTGGCAATGTAACACATAGAGAGTAATGAAAGATTAAGCCTATACTACATGCATATATGGCTGGTGGAAAGCTCTATGGTTACAGTTTTGCGTAAAGCCAATTTTTCCCTACTACAAAGGAATAAATTTATTTTAACTATCATGGTGGTTGTTAAACATTGAGAATGGTTGACAGCATCCTCAATCCCAATTAAAGTAATCATCATAAAAACCAAACAATATTAATTAAAGTAACATGATGAGATTCACATGATATCCAAGTACTAGGTACTCAAAATGTCCATAACCGGGGACACGGCTAACCATGATTAGTTTGTACACTCTGCAGAGGTTTGCACACTTTTCCGCACAAGACTCGATCGCCTCCGTTGGATTTCTCGCACTACACGGTGTTTGAGAAACAGATGACCGAGACATAGTCTTTCAGAAGCGCTAGCACCTTACGATGGATAGACCGGTACACCTACTTTCCCCTACATTTGCTAGTCTACCTTGTAAGAGTTCGCACGACTTAATCAACTATGCCAGAGCCCATAATGGCTTGTGGCTGCACACGGAAGTTTCTAGTATGAACAATCTCATGATCCCTTTGAGCCTGGGTGGCGGTCCATAAAGAAAAACAACAGGCAATCTTGGAATACCCATGTACCTCAATCCACCCAGATGTGTGTTTAAGTTGCCACCTTAGATAAACCATTAATTAACAAACTCACATATGTCATGGATATCACTCACCCAATCCACGTCTACTAGCATATCATGGCATGATAAGCAAACATAGAAGTAACTCCCAAAGGTTTGATAATAAAACAGGTAATAGGTACTACCTCAACTACTTCCCATCCCACAATTTAATTAGATCCTAATCATGCAGTGTTTGAGGATTGATCTAATGCAACAAAACTGGGTAGTAGAAAAGGTATGATCAAAGTGTTACTCGCCTTGCTGGTGATCCGCGAAACCTAGAGATTCGAAGTAACGGGCGACGCACTCTGGGTATTCTATCGCAGACAAACAAACAAGCATACGATAAGTACTCATCTAATGCACAGGTAAAACTCAAATAAGAGATCTAACCAGAAAGTTCAACTTAAGAACTTCGGTTTGCAAAAAGAATCAAATCGAACAAAGGAACGAAAGTCAAACGACGAAAGAAAACAACTTCGTTCTACTAATCTGGATCTAAGTCAAATTTTACAGAAGCAAAAACTTGTTTAAGTTGGTTAAACGGATCGAGGGTTTCGAGACGAAACTCCAGGCACTTGAATCTCCTGATTCCGATAAACGAGCGAAAAGTTATACTAAAACGAAAATCGGATCAGAAATCGCGATCAGAAAATAATCGCGGAAAATCCAAGAAAAAGAAAAACGACGAACAGATTAACGAACGAACGTTCGTTATCTGGATCTAAACGACGAACACGTTTGTTAAAACGAACGAACGAGCGGCTCGCTAATTAACCTAAACCGAAAAAAAACCGATCTAAATAAAAAACGGAAAATAAAAAAAACCGACGAAAAACCAAATGGTTTTTCGAAAAGAAAAAAAACGCGGCATGGAAATCGAGGCACCTCGGCGGAGGGTCGGCGGCGGCGGCTCCGGCGAGTCGGCGGTGGCGGGGCGGCGGAGCGAGCGGCGGCGGCGGCGGCGCGGGGTTCGAGGCGGGGCTAGGGTTTCGGGTGGGGGAGGCTTCCGGGCTGGGCCGGCGGCTTATAAAGCCTGGACGGGCCAGAGTCCCGGTCGGACACGACCCGTAGGTCGGTTGCGTTTTTTTTATAAAATAATTACGCGCATAAAAACAATTAAAAGAAATACTAAACGGACTCCAAAAATCCCGAAATAAATTTCCCCGGACTTCTAAAATCAAGTCGGATAAAGTGAACATTTATTTGGGGCCTACATGCAATTTTGAAAAATGCATATTTTTCCTAAATTCAAATAAAATAGCGAGAAACTCCGAAATAAAATCTTATTTGATTTTATTATTAAATCCTCAATATTTCTTTATTTTGGGAAAGTCATTTTATTCCCTCTCTCATAGTTTTGTAATAGAAATAATTGACGATAAAATAATTAAAATCAAATGATCCTATTCCCAAAATTTGAGAAAACTCAAATATGAAAATAACGAAATCCCCAACTCTCTCCGAGGGTTCTTGAGTTGCGTAGAATTTCTAGGATCAAAACCAAAAGCAAATAAAATATGATATGCAATGATGATCTAATGTATAACATTCCAAATTGAAAATTTGGGATGTTACAAACCTACCCCCCTTACGATGAATCTCGCCCTCGAGATTCGGGTTGGCTAGAAAATAGGTGATGGTGGTCCTTGAGCAAATCTTCCTCTCGTTCCCAGGTGGCTTCATCCTCTGTGTGGTGGCTCCACTGAACCTTACAAAATTTCATAACCTTGCTGCGAGTGACTCGGCTGGCAAACTCGAGAATCTTAACTGGTTTCTCCTCATAGGTCAAATTGTTATCCAACTGAATTGCTTCCAACGGCACTGTGTCTCTCAAAGGTATGTCAGCCATCTCCGCGTGGCACTTCTTTAACTGAGAAACGTGGAACACATCATGAACTCCTGACAATCCTTCGAGCAATTCCAACTTGTAGGCCACTTCTCCCATACGCTCCAAAACTTGGTATGGTCCTACAAATCGTGGCGCTAACTTTCCCTTAACTCCAAAACGCTTAATTCCTCGTAGTGGAGATACTCGAAGATAAACTCTGTCTCCGACTTCGTAAACTGTCTCCTTGCGTTTAGAATCTACGTAGCTCTTCTGCCTGGACTGGGCTACCTTGAGCCTATCGCGAAACAACTTCACCTTCAGTTCAGACTCTTTAATCAAATCAGGTCCAAACAACTGGCGGTCTCCAACTTCGTCCCACGACAACGGTGTCCTGCACCTCCTTCCGTACAAGGCTTCGAAAGGGGTTTGGTAACTGTTGTTGTAAGAGAACTCTACATATGGCAAATTGTCGTCCCAACTAGATCTGTAATCTAGCGCACAAGCTCTCAACATATCCTCCAAAATCTGATTGACTCTCTCGGTCTGTCCATCTGTCTGTGGATGAAAAGTTGTACTGAACTCTAGCCTGGTACCCAGAGTTTCATGCAACTGCTTCCAGAACTTTGGGGTAAACTGGGTTCCTCTATCTGATACGATACTCCTCGGAACTCCATGCAAACATACGATCCTGGTCATGTATATCTTCGCCAACTTAGCACTGGTGTAAGTGGTCTTTATCGGGATGAAATGAGCTACCTTCGTCAATCGATCAACTACAACCCAAATCGAGTCATAGCCGGAACGAGTCCTTGGTAATCCCGTGATAAAATCCATGCCTAGCTTATCCCACTTCCATTCGGGTATCGGCAATGGTTGTAGCAGTCCTGCGAGCTTCTGAAGCTCTGCTTTTACTCTCTGACATACATCACAAACAGCTACATACTCCGCAATATCTTTCTTCATTCCGGTCCACCAGAAAGTATCCTTCAAATCCAAATACATCTTGGTATTTCCTGGGTGAATCGAATACGGTGAATCATGCGCCTCTTGCAGAATCACCTTCCTGATCTCCGGGTCATTGGGTACATAAACACGGTCTTCAAACCATAGGGTATCGTGATCATCCTCGCGAAATCCTTTAGCCTTTCCTTCGCTCATTTTCTCCTTTATAGAGGCAATCTCCTTGTCAGTCTTCTGAGCTTCTCTGATTCTATCCATCAAAGTTGTCTGAATCTCCATTGCTGCTACATAGCCTCTCGGAACTATTTCCAAACATAGCTTATGTAGATCCTCGGTTAACTCCTTTGGTATTTCTCCCGTCATTAGTGTATTGGCATGGCTCTTACGGCTCAATGCGTCAACTACTACATTAGCCTTTCCGGGATGGTAATGCAATCTCATATCATAATCCTTAATGAGCTCCGACCATCTCCTTTGTCTGAGGTTTAATTCCTTCTGCGTGAAAATGTACTTCAAACTCTTGTGATCCGTGTACACCTCACAATGGTTTCCAATGAGGAAATGTCTCCATGTTTTCAATGCATGCACTACGGCTGCTAACTCCAAATCACGCGTGGCATAATTCAATTCGTGAGGTTTCAGTTGTCGTGAAGCATACGAAACAACTCTTCCCTCCTGCATAAGCACTGCTCCAAGTCCTCGACATGAAGCGTCGCAATATACCTCATAATCCTTGGTCTGGTCTGGCAAAATCAACACTGGTGAGGTGACGAAACGTTTCTTCAACTCCTGGAAACTGGCCTCACACTCCTAGTCCATATGAACTTGGTATCCTTCTTCAACAACTCCGTCATAGGCTTTGCAATCTTTGAGAAGTTCTCAATAAATATCATGTAGTATCTTGTGAGTCCAAGTAAACTCTGGATCTCTCCAACTGTTGTTGGTGCTTCCCAATTGGTCACAGTGATAACCTTTGTGGGGTTAACTGCTATTCCTTCTCCGGATATAATGTGTCCGAGGAATCCTACTTCCTTCTACCAAAACTCACATTTGCTGAACTTGACATATAACTGATGTTCTCTGAGCTTCTCAAGTACAAGTCGCAAATGTTCCTTATGCTCCTCTTCATTCTTCGAGTAAACCAGAATATCGTCAATGAACACCACGACGAACTTATCCAAAAACTCCATAAACACTTTGTTCATCATGTTCATAAAATAGGCCGGTGCGTTAGTCAGACCAAATGACATAACGATATACTCATACAACCCATATCTTGTGGTGAATGCTGTCTTAGGTATGTCCTGCTCTCGAATCTTCAATTGATGGTACCCTGATCGCAAATCGATCTTGGAAAACACTTTAGCTCCTTGCAACCGACCAAACAGATCATTGATCATCGGTAGTGGGTACTTGTTCTTGATCGTTACCTCGTTTAATCCGCGGTAATCAACAACCATCCTTAATGATCCATCCTTTTTCTCCACTAGAAGTACTGGTGATCCCCAAGGCGAAGAACTTGGACGAATGTAACCTTTACCCAGTAACTCCTTAATCTGCTTCTTAATCTCCACCAAATCCTTTGCGGGCATCCTGTATGGTCCCTTCGATATTGGCCCTATGCCTGGCAAAAGCTCAATCAAAAACTCAATATCTCTATCCGATGGCATGCCTGGCAACTCCTCAGGAAATACATCAGGGAAATCTTTTACTACTGGTACTTCCTCCTGCACAACTCCTGATAAGGAATTTACTTGTGTCCTGTTTGGCGCATGCCGGGATACATACTTGATCCTTCTTCCTTCTGGCATTGTAAGCAAAATTGTCTTACTGGCTCAATCGATGTTTCCCTCATACATCGACAGCCAATCCATACCGAGAATCACGTCCAAACCTTGAGATTCCAGAATAATTAAATCCGTAGGGAAAACATGCCTTCCTATACTTAATGGCACTTGAACACATCCTTGACTGGCCAATACTCCACTCCTGGTGAGCTTACTAGCATAGGTGTTTTGAGAATCCTAGTTTGCAGGCTATACTTATCCACAAATCCCCTTGATATGTATGAATGCGATGCACCAGTATCAAAAAGAACGAGTGCAGTAAATGACTTAACCAAAAACTTACCTATTGCTGCATCAGGCTGATCTTCAACCTCCTCCACGTTAACGTGGTTCACCTGTCCCCTGTTGAAAGGGTTCGGCTTCTTCCCAGAGCTTCCATTGCCATTCTGGCCTTCAGGACACTCATTGGCATAATGTCCGGTCTTCTGACACTTAAAACAGGTGATTTGGCTCAGGTCTCTCTTGGCTGGGGTTGATGGGGTGGTATGGTTCTGGCCGTTGCTTCCTCCATTCCCATTACCATTCTTGGGGCCATTATGGTTGTGCGAGCTACCTCCTCCATGGGTATGCTGAAAATGAACTCCCGGTTTAGGGGTAAGACGGGGCTTCTGCTGAGCTCCTGAGTTGTACTTCCCCTGTCCATACTTCCTCTTGCGGTTTTCAATCTGCTGCTACTTCCCCTCAATCATAAGATCACGAACTACCAGCTCCTTGTAGTTGTTGAAACTTGCTACCATCAACTGCATACTCAGCTCGTCATTCAGTCCTTCCAGAAACTTTTCTTGCTTAGCTGCATCCGTAGCAACGTCATCTGGGGCATAACGTGCTAGCTTACTAAAGTCATCAACATACTGGCCAACTGTTCGTCCTCCTTGGCGCAAGTTGCGAAACTCACACTTCTTCATGGCCATAGCTCCTGCTGAAACATGGGCAGTACGGAAAGCTTGCTGAAATTGATCCCATGTGACAGTGTATACAGGGTAAGTGGCTGTAAAATTCTCCCACCATGCTGTTGCGGGTCCCTCAAGCTGATGAGCGGCAAACTTCACCTTTTCCCCATCTGTACATCCTGCAGTGGTCAACTCCCTCCCTGTCTTGCGGAGCCAATCATCTGCCACTATCGGCTCGGTGCTACTGGAGAACACCGGCGGATTGAGCCTAAGAAAGCGGGTTAAGTGATCAACCGGTGGTGGCGGCGGTGGGTTGTTATTGTTGTTGTTGTTGTTGTTGTTGTTGTTGTTGTTGTTGTTGTTGTTGTTGTTGTTGTTGTTGTTGTTGTTGTTGTTGTTGTTGTTGTTGTTGTTGTTGTTGTTGTTGTTGTTGTTGTTGTTGTTGTTGTTGTTGTTGTTGTTGTTGTTGTTGTTGTTGTTGTTGTTGTTGTTGTTGTTGTTGTTGTTGTTGTTGTTTTGGTTCTGGAATAGCAACTGCATCAACGCATTCTGCTGCTAGATCAACTAAGTGAGCTCCGGTGGGAAAGCACATCCATTGTCACGTCTCGGAGGCATCTGAGGGTTTAGAAAAGATGAGAATTAAGAATAGAATGAGGTCTAAAGAGAAAACACTACCCAAATGCACATGAGGCAAATGCACACAAAATCACTTCATTCAATCAAACAAGGGCATACAATCGGTCTAGAACTATCGCAAAAGTGTTTGGACTATACTATATACATGGTGGAACACTACTACTGTTATGGTAGTCTACTAGAAAAACTGTTCCGATGAAGACTCCATGATATCTGCTCCAGCTTCGTCTTCAAAATCATCATCACTAGGATCGGAATCGGTGTCGTCGATGATGATGTAATTCTCTGGACAGGTGCAATCTTCATCTTCTCCTCCGGGTGCTGAATTCCCCATGAGTTCTTCAATCTTCTCCTTAAGGTCGCCATTTTGTCTCACTAGAGCTACTATCTCATCCATGTAGTCCTTATGTGTGGCCTTCAGTTCTCCTTCTAGCTCAATAATCTTGGCTTTTGCTTTCTTCAACTCCATCATGTCTGCGCACATCTGGTTCTCCTGGCGTCGAATATGCTGGTTTAACTCTTGGATGAAAGCTGCAATGGATCTATCCTTCTTAGTGCTAACTATCTCCCATTGTTCATCTCGGCGTCCGCAAATCTGTTAGATAGTATCCTTGAGGTCTTCTTGGTAGACTTCTCCAATGCGTCCCATGGTTATGTGAGCTGCCATGCTCTTTCCCAGAATCCAGGTTGGTGCATTAAAAACACACTCTATGGGCTCCGTGACTGGCGCGAACGTCCTTCCTGGAACTTGAGCTTGAATCTTCCAATGCTCCTCTTCGGGTAAAGTGGCATTGTAGGTCCTGGTGAAACTTGGTATTCCAATGTTCAGGTACATAGTGACTTCCTTTAGGTGTTGTCCAAAAGGTGTATCTTCATCCGGCTGGGTGAACTTGATCCTCGCTTCCATCATCCTAAAAGAGTAGAAAAGATGAGGAGACAGAAATGAGAAGAGAGTAGTGATCTAGGGATTTAGCTTAGTGGTGGTGTCCTACAGTCAGCGTGTGCTTTGATACCATCTTTGTAGCGACCAGACCTCAAACAGTCTGATCTCTGTGCTCAGGTGTCATCCCTGGATCAGTAATGCTGACACCACACAGTACTTGAAGGATTTATAACAGAGTAGCAATCACACACTTATTACATCGATGTCTCAAAAGAGAACTTATTACAATAAATATGGCTTAAGGCCATCTAATAACGATAACATCGGAAGGCTTGGAAGATAAGCGAGTCCATAAACTCCAACGGCATCACTGAGTATGGAACCACGACCTAAAAGCACCTTACTCGTCGTCTGAAAAGTCTGCAACATGAAACGTTGCAGCCCGAAAACGGGTCAGCACGTGGAATATGCTGGCAATGTAACACATAGAGAGTAATGAAAGATTAAGCCTATACTACATGCATATATGGCTAGTGGAAAGCTCTATGGTTACAGTTTTGTGTAAAGCCAATTTTTCCCTACTACAAAGGAATAAATTTATTTTAACTATCATGGTGGTTGTTAAACATTGAGAATGGTTGACAGCATCCTCAATCCCAATTAAAGTAATCATCATAAAAACCCAACAATATTAATTAAAGTAACATGATGAGATTCACATGATATCCAAGTACTAGATACTCAAAACGTCCATAACCGGGGACACGGCTAACCATGATTAGTTTGTACACTTTGCAGAGCTTTGCGCACTTTTCCCCACAAGACTTGATCGTCTCCGTTGGATTTCTTGCACTACATGGTCTTTGAGAAACGGATGACCGAGACATAGTCTTTCAGAAGCGCTAGCACCTTACGATGGATAGACCGGTACACCTACTTTCCCCTACATCTGCTAGTCTACCCTGTAAGAGTTCGCACGACTTAATTAACTATGCCAGAGCCCATAATGACTTGTGGCTGCACACGGAAGTTTCTAGTATGAATAATCTCATGATCCCTTTGAGCCTGGGTGGCAGTCCATAAAGAAAAACAATAGGCAATCCTGGAATACCCAGGTACCTCAATCCACCCAGATGTGTGTTTAAGTTGCCACCTTAGATAAACCATTAATTAACAAACTCACATCTGTCATGGATATCACTCGCCCAATCCACGTCTACTAGCATAGCATGGCATGATAAGCAAACGTAGAAGTAACTCCCAAAGGTTTGATAATAAAACAGATAATAGGTACTACCTCAACTACTTCCCATACCACAATTTAATTAGATCCTAATCATGCAGTGTTTGAGGATTGATCTAATGCAATAAAACTGGGTAGTAGAAAAGGTGTGATCAAAGTGTTACTTGCCTTGCTGATGACCCGCGAAACCTAGAGATTCGAAGTAACATGCGGCGCACTCCGGGTATTCTATCGCAGACAAACAAACAAGCATACAATAAGTACTCATCTAATACACAGGTAAAACTCGAATAAGAGATCTAACCAGAAAGTTCAACTTAAGAACTTCGGTTTGCAAAAAGAATCGAATCGAACGAAGGAACGAAAGTCAAACGGCGAAAGAAAACAACTTCGTTCTACTAATATGGATCTAAGATAAATTTTACAGAAGCAAAAACTTGTTTAAGTTTGTTAAACGGATAGAGGGTTTCGAGACGAAACTCCAGGCGCTTGAATCGCCTGATTCCGATAAACAAGCGAAAAGTTATACTAAAACGAAAATCGGATCAGAAATCTCGATCAGAAAATAATCGCGGAAAATCCGAGAAAAAGAAAAACGATGAACAGATTAAGGAACGAACGTTCGTTATCTGGATCTAAATGTCGAACATGTTCGTTAGAACGAACGAACGAGCGAACGCTCTCTAATTAACCTAAACCGAAAAAAACCGATCTAAATAAAAAACGGAAACTAAAAAAACCGACGAAAAACCGAATGTTTTTTCGAAAAAAAAACGCGGTGCGGAAATCAAGGCACCTCGGCGGCAGGTAGGCGGCGGCGGCTCCGGTGAGGCGGCGGCGTCGGCGGCGGTGGGGCGGCGGCGTCAGGCGGCAGCGGCGTCGGGCGGCGGCGTCGGCGGCGGCGGGCGTCGGCGTCGGCGGGCGGCGGCGGCGTCGGGCGGCGCGGGCGGAGGAGCGAGCGCGGCGGCGACGGCGGCGCGGTGTTCGAGGCGGGGCTAGGGTTTTGGGTGGGGGAGGCTCCTGGGCTGGGCCGGCGGCTTATAAAGCCTGGACGGGCCAGAGTCCCAGTCAGACACGGCCCGTAGGTCGGTTGCGTTTTTTTATAAAATAATTACACGCAGAAAAACAATTAAAAGAAATACTAAACGGACATCAAAAATCCCGAAATAAATTTTCCCCGACTTATAAAATCAAGCCGGACAAAGTGAACATTTATTTGGGGCCTAAATGCAATTTTGAAAAACGCATATTTTTCCTAAATTCAAATAAAATAGCGAGAAACTCCGAAATAAAATCTAATTTGATTTTATTATTAAATCCTCAATATTTCTTTATTTTGGGAAAGTCATTTTATTCCCTCTCTCATAGTTTTGTAATAGAAATAATTGACGATAAAATAATTAAAATCAAATTATCCTATTCCCAAAATTTGAGAAAACTCAAATATGAAAATAACAAAATCCCCAACTCTCTCCGAGCGTCCTTGAGTTGCGTAGAATTTCTAGGATCAAAACCAAAATCAAATAAAATATGATATGCAATGCCGATCTAATGTATAACATTCCGAATTGAAAATTTGGGATGTTACAAAATCCTACCATAAAAATGACCACTACCAGCGTTGTGTTGCAATCTTCATGCAACAATCGCTCCAAGATTATAATGTTTAATACCGGAAAGAGCACTGTGTATGAGGCTCAAGTCAGGAGCACATAGTGTGCTAGAATCTTTCTTGCCTACGATGCATTTGCCATTAAAGAGTGAAAAGTATTGAATTGATGGGAAATGAATACTTTTTATTCTACCTTGTGTCACTCCTCTATCCTCACCATAGCAAAGGCTAGTAAAAAATGACTCATATTCAGATCTTGGTGGCTTGTCTAGCGAACCCCAATATGGAATTTTGCAGGCATTACGAAACATCTCTAGAGGCATGGTACATGGATGATTATAAAGACTAAATGAAACTCTAGACTCACGTGGATGAAATTTAAATTTCTTAGTGAACATTTCTGTGAGGTTGAGATGCTGAATGAACTTATCTTCGATGTAGGGACCGAGCACGTTGTTGTGAACATATTGCTCAAATTCTTCCTTAATACCTACGCTCACCGTGAAATTGTTACACGGCCATAGGCATGATTTGATAGCCGCATCCCGCATTTCGCTTGCGCTTGGTTCAACATAATATGACGTATCGAGCCACTACTATATGATGCCTCCGTAGACCTCTTCCTCGAAGAACTCCTAAAGAATTGCATTTTTATTTGCGAACAATTTCTGAAAAAATTTGGGGCACAAAAATTTTGTCAACGAAACTTCACAAGATTGATAGCAGCTACTCATAAGGATGCATAGAGGCTATATCAAGCATTCAAACTACTTAGAACTCTAAGAATTCAACATGCAAGCTCATCTACAACACTACCAAGAGTAGCTAATTATTCAAAATACAAACCACTAAAGCAAAAACTAGTTGGAGCAATGGAGGAGTCACATACCAAGTAGCAATTTATATGTCTCCAACGTATCTATAATTTCTGATTGTTCAATGTTGTTTTATTATCAATCTTTGATGTTTTATAATCATTTTATAGTAATTTTATATCATTTTTTGGTACTAACCTATTGACATAGTGTCAAGTGCCAGTTATTTTTCCATGTTTTTTACATTGCAAGAAATCAATATCAAACTGAGTCCAAATGCCACGAAACTCCACGATGAATTTTTATGGGCCAGAAGGAAGGCAATGGGCCCTGGTTGCACCTGGGGGCCCTAAGAGGGGCACAACCCACCAGGGCGTGCCAGGAGGCCCAGGCGCGCACTAGTGGGTTGTGCCCACCTCGGGTGCCCCCAGACCGCCTCGTTGTTCTATAAATACCCCCAAAAATATCAGAACCCTAAAGGCGTCGACGAAATATTCATCCAGCCGCCGCAGAGTCCAGAACCACCAGATCCAATCTAGACAACATCACGGAGGGGTTCACCACTTCCATTGGCGCCTCTCCGATGATGTGTGAGTAGTTCTTTGTAGACCTTCGGGTCCGTAGTTAGTAGCTAGATGGCTTCCTCTCTCTCGCTGAATTCTCAATACAATGGTCTCTTGGAGATCCATATGATGTAACTCTTTTGTGGTGTGTTTGTTGGGATCTGATGAACTTCGAGTTTATGATCTGTTATATCTTTTTATATCCATGAAAGTTATTTGAGTTTCTTTGATCTCTTATATGCATGATCTCTTATAGCCTCGTATTTCTTCTCCGATATTTGGGTTTTGTTTGGCCAACTTGATCTATTTATCTTGCAATGAGAAGAGGTGCACGGTAGTGGCTTCGATCTTACGGTGCTTGATCCAGTGACAGAAAAGGAACCGACACATATGTATCGTTGCTACTAAGGATAAAAAGATGGGATCCATATCTGCCGCAATAGATAAACAGATCTTGTCTACATCATGTCATCATTCTTATTGCATTACTCCGTTTTTCCATGAACTTAATACACTAGATGCATGCTGGATAGCGGTCGATGTGTGGAGTAATCGAAGTAGATGCAGGCAGGAGTCGGTCTACTAATCTTGGACGTGATGCCTATGTATTGATCATTGTCTGGATATCATCATAATTATTTGAAGTTATATCAATTGCCCAACAGTAATTTGTTTACCCACCATTTGCTATTTATCTCGAGAGAAGCCACTAGTGGAACCTACGGCTCCCGGGTCTTCTTTCTCATATATTTGCTTGCGATCTACTTTTCCTTTGCATGTTTATTCAGATCTATTAAACCAAAAATACAAAAATACTTTGCTGAACTTTTATTTATTTACGATCTATTTATTCAATCTATTACAACTTTCTCCCGTTCGCACGCCTTTTCTGGCGCCGTACCCCGAAAGGGATTGACAACCCCTTTAACATGTCGGGTTGCAAGTGGCTGTTATTTGTGTGCAGGGGCTGTTTACGTTGTGTTACTTGGTTCTCCTACTGGTTCGATAACCTTGGTTTCATATCTCAGGGAAATACCAACCGCCATTGTGCTGCATCATCCCTTCCTCTTTTGGGGAAATACCAACGTAGCTTCAAGTGACATCAAAAGGAATTTCTGGCGCTGTTGCCGGGGAGGATCTTCAACATAACCAGGTTCCTAATCACAAATCTCATCTCCTCGCAATTTACATTATTTGCCTCTCGTTTTCCTCTCCCCCACTTCACAAAAACTTGTCATTTTATTCGCCCTCTTTTTCGTTCGCCGTTTTCTTGTCAGATTTACTCTCTGCTTGCAATCATGAGTGATTTCGGTATGGCACCAACAGATGATGGCCTAACTCCTAAGAGTGGACGTATAGGAAATCTAGATGCTAAAACTTTTATCTTGGGGCAAGGGAACATTATGGGAAAAGAACGTATCCAAGAATTTTTCAGTTGTGTTGGAAATTTGAGTTTTGATGATGCTCCTATAGTTAAAACTACTAGATCTTATGCAGATGCTATTTCAGCACTAGTTCCGAACTTGAAAGTAAATTTATCCGCACTCATCCTACTTTGCAAAGATTGTTTTTTGAGCTTCCCGAAATAAAGAATCCTAGAGCCAAAAAGTTGGCCACTCTCGTTCTTATGAACGAGTTTGATTACATAATTCGGGAAGCTAGGGAAATATTTGACTTTTATGGTATGACTCGTGAAAAACCCGTGATTGATGAAATTCTTTACAATAGTGATTATGCATTAAGGCATTTTCTTGGGTATAATAAGATCTTTGATGAGAATCTTAAAAAGGAAGTCCCCATTCTAGATATAATCCAACAAGTTTCAATAATGTTAATCAACATTACTCTTGGATTGTTGCGGGAAATCAAAGGGGTTATGGTGAAAACCAACTAAGGAATGCTAAAGTTTCCATGGATAATATGTTTTATGTTTTGTTTACAAAACCTCATGATGGAAATACCTCTAAGAAAACTAAGAAAAAGAAAAATGACAAAACTTAGATCCTTGCCTTACGCCTAGCTAAGGGCGTAAAACTATAGCGCTTGTTGGGAGGCAACCCAATGAATAAAATTTATTTTTGCTTTTTTGCTTTTTGCTTTCTGTTTTTGTGTGTTTACACAATTATGCTACTGGTATGATTGTGTTTTTTGTGTTCTAGTTAGTGTATGTGCCAAGTAAAGCCTTTAGGATCTTCTTTGGTGATAGTTGTTTGATCTTGCTGAAAAAGACATAAAATTTGTGCTCACGAAAATAATTTTCATAAATCGCATAAAGGAGATTTTGCCCTGATTCTTTTTGCGGAAGATTAATATACAAATTACCCAGGTCGTCCTATTTGGCCGAATTTTTTGAGTTAAAGAAGTATTCGAAAGTTCTAGATTACTACAGACTATTTTGTTTTGACAGATTCTGTTTTCTTTGTGTTGTGTGCTTATTTTGATGGCTCTATTGTTTTCTTTGATGAGCTTTTGCCATAGAAAATTTGTAATAGAGTAGATATAATACAAAAACAAAATATGAATTGGTTTGACACAACACTTATAGTAGTGGTTTGCTTTCTTTTACTAACGGATCTCACAAAGGTTTTGTTGAGTTTTGTGTGATTGAAGTTTCAAGTTTTGGGTTATCTTATGATGGATGAAGGAAGGATGTAAGAGCCTAAGCTTGGGGATGCCCCGGCATCCCAAGCTATTATCCAAGAATGAGCAACCAACTAAGCTTGGGGATGCCCCCGAGTGGCATCCCTGCTTTCTTCCAACAACTATCGGTATTTTACTCGAGACTATATTTTTATTCGTCACATGATATGTGTTTTGCTTGGAGTGTCTTGTATGATATGTGTCTTTGCTTGTTTTATTTTGTGTTTTAAGTCATCAATCCTTTCTGGACACACCTATTTGAGAGAGCCAAAATTATGTCATGACTTGTTAGAATTGCTCTCTGTGCTTCACTTAATATTTTATGAGCTAGGACTTGCTCAAGTGCTTCACTTATATCTTTTTGAGGACGGTGTGCTTAGTATTTTTGAAGACATGCTCTCTTGCTTTATTTAGATTTATTTGAGAGTTAGCAAATTTTTGAAGAAACTCTCTCTTGCTTCACTTAAATTATTGTGAGAGAAAGAAAATTTGTTATGCTCATGATCTTCACTTATACTTATTTGAGCTTATGGAAAGCAACACATAAAAGTTAGTCCCAAAGTGATAGATATCCAAGAAGGATAAAGAAAAGAAAATGTTATGAAGATCATTGGACAAAATAAACTTGATTCCTAGTAATATTTTTGAGATATGATGATGTGATATGTGAGTTATGTTGATGAGTAATTGTGCTCTAGTAAGAATATTGGTGTTTAGGTTTGTGATTCCCTATGAATGCACGAAAGTCAATAATCATGCAATGAAAATTATATCCTACTTGTGGTGCATTATTCGGTGTTAATTATGCTTAATGCTTGCTTATGAGATTATTCATTTCTTGGTTGGTCGCTTCTCAATCTTTTTGCTAACCTTCATGAGGGAGTCCTGGATTAGGGGGTGTTCGGGTAGCCGGACTATACCTTCACCGGACTCCTGGACTATGAAGATACAAGATTGAAGACTTCGTCCCTTGTCCGGATGGGACTTTCCTTGGCGTGGAAGGCAAGCTTGGCGATGCAGATATTCAAGATCTCCTACCATTGTAACCGACCCTATGTAACCCTAACCCTATCCGGTGTCTATATAAACCGGAGGGTTGTAGTCCGTAGGACAACCATCTTCATACACAATCATACCATAGGCTAGCTTCTAGGGTTTAGCCTCCTTGATCTCGTGGTAGATCTACTCTTGTACTACCCATATCATCAATATTAATCAAGCAGGAGTAGGGAATTACCTCCATCGAGACGGCCCGAACCTGGGTAAAAACATCGTGTCCCTTGTCTCCTGTTACCATTCGGCCTTGACGCACAGTTCGGGACCCCCTACCCGAGATCCGCCGGTTTTGACACCGACATTGGTGCTTTCATTGAGAGTTCCTCTGTGTCGTCGCCTTTAGGCTAGATGGCTCCTTCGATCATCAACAATGATGAGCTCCAGGGTGAGACTTTTCTCCCCGGGCAGATCTTCGTCTTCGGCGGCTTCGCTCTGCGGGCCAATTCGCTTGGTCACCTAGAGCAGATCGAAAGCTATGCCCCTGGCCATCAAGTCAGGTTTGGAAGCTTAAACTACATGGCTGACATCCACGGAGACTTGATCTTCGACGGGTTCGAGCCACAGCCAAGCGCGCCGCACTATCTCGAGGGGCATGATCTAGCTCTGCCTTCGAACAGTGTCCTGGAGGCCGCACCCGCATCGGTTCCGACCCCTAACTCGGAGCCTACAGCATCAATCGAGGATGAGCGGTCGGACGTCACCTCGGGGTCTGCGATCTCAAAGGCGATCGAGCCGAACGCCAGCCCCGCACTTCGTGTGACTCGTGACTCTGAGGGTCCGAACTCTTCTCCGGACTCCGAACCCCCCGTGCCCCTACCAATCGAATCCGATTGGGCACCTATAATGGAGTTCACCGCCGCGGACATCTTTCAGCACTCGCCTTTTGGCAACATCCTGAACTCTCTCAAGTCTCTCTCTTTATCAGGAGAGCCCTGGCCAGATTACGGCCAGCGAGGATGGGATACGGACGATGAAGAAATTCAACACCCACCCACCACCCACTTTGTAGCCACTATCGATGATTTAACCGACATGCTTGACTTCGACTCCGAAGACTTCGACGGTATGGACGACGAGGGAGGAGAAGAACAGGAACCAGCACCTGTAGGGCGTTGGAAATCCACCTCGTCATGTGACATATATATGGTGGATACTCCAAAAGTTGGAGATGGCGATGGAACAGTGGGGGATGACACCTCCCAGAAACAGCCAAAGCGCCGGCGTCAGCGGCGCCGCTCTAAATCTCGCAAAAGCCAAAACGGTGATTCCGGCATGGGAGATAATACTACCTCGGATAGCGCCAAAGAACACCCAACCCAACAAGATTCGGCGCAGGAAGATGGAGAAGCCAGCCCTCACGAGAGAGCGGCAGAACGAGAGGTTGAGGATGATAACTATATGCCTCCCTCCGAAGACGAGGCAAGCCTCGATGACGACGAATTCGTCATACCATCAGACTCCGCCGAACAAGAGCGTTTTAAACGTAGGCTTCTAGCCACGGCAAACAGCCTCAAGAAAAAGGAACAACAGCTTAGAGCTGATCAAGATTTGCTAGCTGATAGATGGACTGAAGTCCTTGCGGCCCAAGAGTATGAACTCGAACGCCCCTCCAAAGAGTCACCCAAAGCGCAGGCCGCTACCCCGATCAGAGGAGGAAGCGCCTACATCACCAACGCACGACATGGCAGACCGGCCACCTCGTGGCCGCGACAGAGAGGCCCCTCGGCCCTCCATTCAAGCCATGCCCCGACGCCGCTCAACTAAGGCACGGGA
This sequence comes from Aegilops umbellulata, assembly GCA_032464435.1. Taxonomy (NCBI): domain Eukaryota; kingdom Viridiplantae; phylum Streptophyta; class Magnoliopsida; order Poales; family Poaceae; genus Aegilops; species Aegilops umbellulata. The sequence goes on from CP136055.1 coordinate 89,629,626, forward strand.
AAATGCGCCAGACCTACGAGACGTACTGGAGGATAAGGCAAGGCAAACAAGATCGATCTACGGATCGCGCAGGCGCCCGACGACACGTGACGATGATCTTCACTCCGGATACCACAAATCCGGCCGGGCCGAACATAACAGACATAGCTCTTCCAAGCTGTGTCGTGACATAGCCCAGTACAGGGGCGCCGCACACCCACTATGCTTCAAAGATGAAGTAATGGATCATAAAATCCCAGAGGGTTTCAAACCCGTGAACATTGAATCATACAATGGCACCAAAGATCCGGCGGTATGGATCGAGGATTATCTCCTTCACATCCACATGGCACGTGGCGATGATCTACACGCCATAAAATACCTCCCGCTCAAACTTAAGGGACCGGCCCGGCATTGGCTTAACAACTTGCCAGCAGACTCAATCGGTTCTTGGGAGGACCTGGAAGCCGCATTCCTCGACAACTTCCAGGGCACTTACGTGCGACCACCGGATGCCGACGACCTAAGCCACATAATTCAGCAGCCAGAGGAATCGGCCAGGCAATTCTGGACATGGTTCCTAACAAAGAAAAACCAGATAGTCGATTGTCCGGACGCAGAGGCCCTAGCAGCCTTCAAACATAACATCCGCTACGAGTGGCTTGCCCAGCACCTGGGACAGGAAAAGCCGAAATCTATGGTAGCCCTCACGACACTCATGACCCGCTTTTGCGCGGGAGAAGATAGCTGGCTAGCTCGTAGCAACAACTTATCAAAGAACCCTGGTAGTTCGGATACTAAGGACAAAAGTGGCAGGACACGTCGACATAAGCAAAAGCACCGCGTTAGCAGCGACAGCAATGGAGATACGACAGTTAATGCCGGATTCAGAGGATATAAATCTGGTCAGCGGAAAAAGCCATTCAAAAAGAATACTCAGGGCCCGTCCAGTTTGGACCGAATACTCGACCGCTTGTGCCAGATCCACGGCACCCCCGAAAGGCCAGCCAATCACACCAACAGGGATTGTTGGGTGTTCAAGCAGGCAGGCAAGTTAAGAGCCGAAAACAAAGATAAGGGGCTGCATAGCGATGACGAGGAGGAGCCCAGGCCGCCGAACAACAATGGACAAAAGGGGTTTCCCCCACAAGTGCGGACGGTGAATATGATATACGCAACCCACATTCCCAAGAGGGAGTGGAAGCGTGCGCTACGGGATGTATACGCGATGGAGCCAGTCGCCCCAAAGTTCAACCCATGGTCCTCCTGCCCGATCACTTTTGATCGAAGGGACCACCCCACTAGCATCTGTCATGGCGGCTTTGCTGCATTGGTTCTCGACCCAATCATTGATGGATTTCATCTCACAAGAGTCCTCATGGACGGCGGCAGTAGCCTGAACCTGCTTTACCAGGATACAGTGTGGAAAATGGGCATAGATCCCTCAAGGATTAAGCCCACAAAGACGACCTTTAAAGGTGTTATACCAGGTGTAGAGGCCAATTGTACAGGCTTAGTAGCACTTGACGTGGTCTTCGGATCTCCGGATAATTTCCGAAGCGAAGAGTTAATCTTAGATATAGTCCCGTTCCGCAGTGGCTATCACGCCCTGCTCGGACGAACCGCATTTGCGAAGTTCAATGCGGTGCCACACTACGCATACCTCAAGCTCAAGATGCCAAGCCCTCGAGGAGTAATCACGGTCAACGGAAACACCGAACGCTCCCTCCGTACGGAGGAGCACACAGCGGCTCTCGCAGCGGAAGTACAAAGCAGCCTTCTTAGGCAATTCCCCAGTCCGGCCGTTAAAAAGCCCGACACTGCCAAGCGCGCCCGGAGTAACCTACAACAAGACCGTCTGGCACGTTCTGAGCAGGCGTAGCAATGCGGCCCCAACCCCAGCCCTCGCGATATAGCGAAATCAGTGCCTCGCGTACATAACTACGCCCTTGAAATACCATGGGCACAGGGGAAGGGGCACAACAACGGCACACCCAAAACACGGCTTAAAACATACTAGGGGCTGCCGGATTCCTTTTTCTTACTTTCAGGACTCCACACTTCGGACAACCTGTTCGGTAATTCGACTGCCGCACAAACGATGCAAGATCCAGGGAAGCAGACCAAACCATGCCGTATTATGGAACTCACAGGTGGTCTCTGTTACGAGCAGCATACCTATTTTGAATACAACTCCGCGGCCTGCCCCTGGTCAGGACATGTTAAATAGTCCAATATATTTTTTGCTTATCGCACTACTTGTATCGTTCGGCTCTGATAAATAGCCTCTCTATAAACAATGCATAGCTTTTTGTCTATTTTTTGCATTATCCTCTTTTCATATATATGTTTATTAAATGACATGATTGCACCCGTACATTATGGTACGGCAAATACGCCACAGGCTTCAGTACCCCTTATTATGGTGTGAGAAGTCCGTCCACTTTAACAAGTGCGGCACCCCGAACTTATAGCATTATAGGCATCGGCTCCGAATCATGATTTGGGTCAATAGTTGGGTTTGCCCGGCTCCTATGTTTTGGTGCCTTACGTTCCGCTATATCGGCTAAGGTAGCACTAGGAGAACCACTGCGATTGTGCCCCGGTTCAGCTGGGTTAAGCACCTCAGTGGAGAAAGCTAAAATTGACTGTCATGATGAGGCGAGAGACCGGTCGCTGTTCGAGAGGTATTTCGAGTCCCTAAAGACTTATGCCGCTTCGAGCAAGGAGCTGGATTTGTCCGGCCAAAGGCGTGGATAGCGCCCCGAACTCGGTCTTCCGAACTAGGGGCTTTGCCAAAATTTAAAATTATAACGTTCTATGGCTAAGTGAGAGTGTTCAAGCATTATAGTCCGATTGCCTGGTTCGTTGTGCTGAGCGCCTCCCTCGAAGGGCCCAACCATGGGAAAAAGAGCGCTCAGGTTTATCCCGAACACCCCAGCACTAGTGGCATGGGGGCAGAAGCCGACGACTGGCCATCTCTCAATTTTCGATAAACGGCCGCACAGAAAATAATATTTTAAATTCAATAAGCATTGCTTAGCGCATATGAACAAGTTTTCAGCGCACAGGATAAACACGAGCGAGTTCATTCAAAAATTACATCATTGGTACATTCATCCGCCACAAGGCGGGCACCTGCAAGAACATCCTTGTAGTAGTTCTTGGGCTTGCGATGCTCCTTCCCCTGCGGCGGCCCGTCCTGCACCAGCTTCTCACCGTCAAGCTTACCCCAGTGCACCTTCGCACGGGCAAGGGCCCGACGGGCACCTTCGATGCAGATGGAGCGCTTGATGACGTCGAGCCTTGGACAGGCCTCCACCAGTCGCCGCACCAGCCCGAAATAGCTCCCAGGCAGGGCCTCTCCGGGCCACAGCCGAACTATGAAGCCCTTCATGGCTTGTTCGGCCACCTTGTGGAGCTCGACCAGCTGTTTAAGCTGGTCGCTCAAGGGCACAGGGTGTCCGGCCTCAGAATACTGAGACCAGAACACACTCTCCGTCGAGCTGCCCTCTTCAGCTCGATAGAATGCGGGGCGTCGGATACGCTGCGGGGAAGATCTGCGAACGCCCCTGGAGAACTCTGGATTCGGGTAAGTGACAAGTAATTTACTTTTATATTTCCACTTTGCATTAAGAATGCCTTACCCACTGCTATCTTTTTCATCTCCTCCAACTCTTGGAGGGCCTTTTGGGCTTCGGCCTTGGCACCCTTGGCGGTCTCAAGGGCCGACGCGAGCTCGGATGCTTGCGCCTTTGACTCAAGCTCCAAGCTCTCATGTTTTTTCATGAGAGCTTGCAGCTCTTGCTGCACCTTGCCGACCTGAGCCCCAAGTCTCTCTCGCTCGGTGCGCTCCTCGGCCGTTTTCTTTTCGGCCTCAGATAGCGCCTGCTTGAGGGTTGCCACCGCAGTTGTGGCCCCTATAATAAGCAGTACGATCCTGTTATTTTTTGCAATCACGCCTCTCTATAGGCACCTTTTTCTGTAGGGTATTTCTTACCTTCTTTTTCCTCGAGCAGCCGCTTGGCAAGGCCGAGCTCTTGCTCGGTCCGCCCGAGGTCCTTTTTCAGGACACCCACTTCTGCAGTCAGTCCGACAGCGGATAGCAGCGAAGCCTGCATACACATATTGACTCTTTTTTTGTTAGACTCCTGCGAAATTTAATAGATCCTCTATTCGGCTTTTCTTTCCAAACGCCAAACAGAGCATCAGGGGCTACTGTCTATGTGATAATATTTTGACATATTTCTACTTACCTCGAAGCCTGTCAGAAGGCTAGCGCAAGCTTCAGTCAGTCCGCTCTTGGCGGACTGAACCCTCTCGATCACCGTACTCATGATAGTACGGTGCTCCTTGTCGATGGAGGTGCCGTCAAGCACCTCCAGCAGATGGTCCAGCGACTCCGGTTGGGCGGAGGTCGCTGGCTTAGAAGGCTTTCTCCTTTTGGAAGGAGTTCGCCTACCGCGGCTCAGAACTGTTGAAGATTCCGGAACGGTGTCCGGCTCAAAGCCGGACTTGGAGCCCTGGGGGGTGTTGTCCCCTTCACTCCTGGAGTCCGGGAGGTTGCCTTACGGCTCCTCCAAGACCACCTCCTCCTGCCCTGGATCTTGTTGCGACGCCACTTTGGCGTCATCCGTAGTGCGGGGGGAGACAGCGGGCGGAACTGAGTTCATGTCCGATGAGTCCAGGGAACCGCCCGACGATTCGTTGTATTCGGTCTGGGGCGGGCTGCATAATTACATTCGACATAAGGAAAAGCGGTGCAACAAAGGAACATCATGAGTTACTCTGATATCCAGACTTACGATTTCGCCGGACGCTTGGCCCTGTTCGGCCACTCCTCTTCGCTCTCTTCAGCGTCATGGCAGTGGTCCGGCGGAGGGGTCTTCCTCTTCCTAGATCCCTCAGCCTCCCCTGTTGGGGCGGCCTTCTTCTTCTCTCCTCCCTCTGCTAGGGAGGAGAGCTTTCTTCCTCCTCCTCCTCGTTTTCATGGGAGGAGGGCATCTCGGACTCGTCAGATGACGAGTCCGACACCACCAAGTTACGGGCACTCTTTCGAGTCTCCGTGGTCTTCTTCTTCTTGACCTTCTTCTCCGGCACCACATAAAGTGCCGGAGCCAGCAGCTTCACTAGGAGAGCTGGGGCTGGGTCTTCGGGCAAGGGAGCCGGACAGTTAATTGGTCCGGATACTGCCTGCCAAGCCTGTTAAAGGTAAGGGAGTTTAGATCCCGCACAGAGTCAAACTATGAAAAGAAAAGAGCTTAGTATCCTGTAAAAGGTGAAGATAGCTTACCTCGCTAGCGTGACGCTGCGAGCTGTATCCGCGATCCTCGGAGGCGGATGCGGGGGCCTCGGCGCCCTTGAAGAGCACCTTCCAAGAATCTTCATACGTCGTGTCGAAGAGCCTGTTAAGGGTTTGCTGCTGCGCCGGGTTGAACTCCCACAAATTGAAGCCCCGTTGTTGGCACGGGAGGATCCGGCGGACGAGCATAACCTGGACAATATTAACAAGCCGGATTGGCTTATTCACCAGGGACTGGATGCAAGTTTGCAATCCGGTCACCTCTTCCTCGTTGCCCCACGACAGGCCCGTCTCTTTCCAGGACACAAGCTGCATGGGGGGTCCGGATCGGAACTCGGGGGCTGCGACCCATTTTGGATCGCATGGCTCGGTGATGTAAAACCACCCGGCTTGCCACCCCTTTAGGGTCTCCACAAAGGAGCCCTCGAACCAGAGGACGTTGGCCATCTTGCCCGCCATGGCGCCTCCGCACTCCGCTTGGCTGCCGCGCACCACCTTGGGCTTGATGTTGAAGGTCTTGAGCCAGAGGCCGAAATGGGGGCGGACGCGGAGGAAAGCCTCACACACGACGATAAACGTCAAGATGTTGAGGATGAAGTTCAGGGCCAGATCGTGGAAGTCTAGGCCGTAGTAGAACATGAGTCCCCGGACGAATGGGTGGAGTGAAAAACCCAGTCCGCGGAGGAAGTGGGGAAGGAATACTACCCTCTCATGGGGCCTTGGGGTGGGGAGAAGCTGCCCCTTCTCGGAAAGCCGGTGCGGGATGTCCTTGGACAGGTATCCGGCCTTCCTCAGCCTTTTTACTTGAACCTCCGTGACGGAGGAGACCATCCACTTGCCTCCCGCTCCGGACATTGCTGGAGAAGGTTGAGGTGGGAAGAGCGGGCTTGGGCGCTGGAGCTCGAGTGCGCAAGAGATGGATTGGCAAAGGAGGAAGAAGGCGTAGGTAAAAAAGGTGGATCCTTATCCCCTTATATGGGCAGATGCGGTTATGCATCCCCACCTACCTAATAAAACTCGCTTGCCTCCCAAGCGCCATGGTAAATGGCGCGGTTGGGTTACCCACGTCCGTATTGATGAGAATCTCGTAAAAAGGGCACAGATCTCTGCTTTGAAAAGGCGTGCCAAGGAAACCGCCTCGCTAAGCGTGCTGAGGTGGAAAAGTAAAAACGTGTAAAGAACTTGGCCGTAGTGTGATGACGCACTGCGGAATACGTCAGCAGATTTGATTTGTGTTAATATTATTCTCTCTATGGCACTATGTGGAAACTTATTTTGTAGAGCCGGACACTATTCTTGGTGTTTATAATCTTCTCTGAAGAACTTGGAGGAGGAACCCGCCTCGCAATGCCGAAGACGATCTGCACGTCGGACTCGTCGTCATTGAAGCCTGGTTCAGGGGCTACTGAGGGAGTCCTAGATTAGGGGGTGTTCGGGTAGCCGGACTATACCTTCACCGGACTCCTGGACTATGAAGATACAAGATTGAAGACTTCGTCCCGTGTCCGGATGGGACTTTCCTTGGTGTGGAAGGCAAGCTTGGCGATGCGGATATTCAAGATATCCTACCATTGTAACCGACTCTATGTAACCCTAACCCTATCCGGTGTCTATATAAACCGGAGGGTTGTAGTCCATAGGACAACCATCTTCATACACAATCATACCATAGGCTAGCTTCTAGGGTTTAGCCTCCTTGATCTCGTGGTAGATCTACTCTTGTACTACCCATATCATCAATATTAATCAAGCAGGAGTAGGGTATTACCTCCATCGAGAGGGCCCGAACCTGGGTAAAAACATCGTGTCCCTTGTCTCCTGTTACCATCCGGCCTTAACGCACAGTTCGGGACCCCCTACCCGAGATCCGCCGGTTTTGACACCGACACTTCATTTTGCACCAAGTATGACCTCTACTTGTGCATCCAAAATCCTTTAAACCAGTTTTGCCACATGAGTCCACTATATCTACCTATATGCAGTATTCTTTTGCCGTTCTAAGCAAATTTGCATGTGCCATCTCTAATTTTCGAAATAAACTTCTCTTTTGTGTGTTTGTTTCACTCACGGAACGGTTACGGGTGGCTAATATTTTCCATGCTGGATGTGTTATTCTCACGATGAGTGTTTTTTCACCTGTCATTGCACGAGAGTAAGGCATAGGTTTTAGGGATGCCCAGTCCCGAAATGCAAAAATGAATTTACTTTATGTTGTCAAATAATAAATTCCTTGGAATGTGTTGGTATGGAGGGAAACCGTGGATACGGCTAGCCATGGAAAGTGCAAGTATGGTGGAAAAAGGAATAAACTTTATTTTCTGTTTGGGAACCGCCTATGGCATAACTAGCATGGAAAGTGTTCGTAGCTCTATGTCGTTTTCGTTCGTGGGATGGATACACATCCCAAAATGATTTTATCTCTATTTTTTGCTTTGAGCTCTGGCACCTCTACAAATCCCTACTTCCCTCTGCGAAGGGCCTTTCTTTTACTTTATGCAATTTTTATTTTTATTTTGAGTCTCCATCTTCTCTCATAAAAGCACCAACTAAGGGACACTATGATCATGAGTAAGTATTGGGTGTAGCTAATATTCGAGTGTGTTTCATGAATGGATCAATGTTTGAGCATGATGGGCTAGGGATAACTTGTTTTAGCATTGATATTTTGAAAGGCATGGTTGCTTGTTGATATGCTTGAGTATCTAAATTATTATGTCAAAACTAGAATATTGCTTTGAATCACATAAAAGTCCAAATGTCCATGCTATAAAGAAAAGAATATGATATGACATGATGAACAGCACTCCACATCAAAAATTCTGTTTTTATCACTTACCTACTCGAGGACGAGCAGGAGTTAAGCTTGGGGATGCTGATACGTCTCCAATGTATCTATAATTTTTTATTGTTCCATGCTGTTTTATTATCAATCTTGGATGTTTTATAATCATTTTATATCATTTTTGGTACTAACCTATTGACATAGTGCCAAGTGCCAGTTGCTATTTTTCCATGTTTTTTACATCGCAGGAAATCAATATCAAACGGAGTCCAAATGCCACGAAACTCCATGATGATTTTTTATGGGCCAGAAGGAAGGCAATGGGCCCTGGTTGCACCTGGGGGTGCCCCGAGGGGGGCACAACCCACCAGGGCGCGCCAGGAGGCCCAGGCACGCCCTGGTGGGTTGTGCCCACCTCGGGTGCCCCCTGGACCGCCTCTTTGTTCTATAAATACCACAAAAATACCAGAACCCTAAAGGTGTCTACGAAATATTCATATAGCCGCCGCAGAGTCCAGAACAACCAGATCCAATCTAGACACCATCACGGAGGGGTTCACCACTTCCATTGGTGCCTCTCCGATGATGCGTGAGTAGTTCTTTGTAGACCTTCGGGTCCGTAGTTAGTAGCTAGATGGCTTCTCCTCTCTCGCTGAATTCTCAATACAATGGTCTCTTGGAGATCCATATGATGGAACTCTTTTGCGGTGTGTTTGTTGGGATCTGATGAACTTCAAGTTTATGATCAGTTATATCTTTTTATATCCATGAAAGTTATTTGAGTTTCTTTGATCTCTTATAGCCTCGTATTTCTTCTGCGATATTTGGGTTTTGTTTGGCCAACTTGATCTATTTATCTTGCAATGGGAAGAGGTGCCCGGCAGTGGGTTCGATCTTACGGTGCTTAATCCCAGTGACAGAAAGGGAACCGGCATGTATGTATCGTTGCTACTAAGGATAAGAAGATGGGATCCATATCTGCCGCAATAGATAAACGGATCTTGTCTACATCATGTCATCGTTCTTATTGCATTACTCCGTTTTTTCATGAACTTAATACACTAGATGCATGTTGGATAGTGGTCGATGTGTGGAGTAATAGTAGTAGATGCAGGCAGGAGTTGGTCTACTAATCTTGGACGTGATGCCTATGTATTGATCATTGCCTGGATATCATCATAATTATTTTAAGTTCTATCAATTGCCCAACAGTAATTTTTTTTCCCACCTTTTGCTATTTTTCTCGAGAGAAGCCACTAGTGAAACCTACAGCCCCGGGTCTTCTTTCTCATATATTTGCTTGCGATCTACTTTTCCTTTGCATGTTTATTCAGATCTATTAAACCAAAAATACAAAAAATACTTTGTTGCACTTTTATTTATTTATGATCTATTTATTCAATCTATTACAACTTTCTCCCGTTCGCACGCCGTTTCTGGCGCCATACCCCGAAAGGGATTGACAACCCCTTCAACACGTTGGTTTGCGAGTGGCTGTTATTTGTGCGAGGGGGCTGTTTATGTTGTGTTGCTTGGTTTTCCTACTGGTTCTATAACCTTGGTTCATATCTGAGGGAAATACCTACCGCCACTATGCTGCATCATCCCTTCCACTTTGGGGAAATACCGACGTAGCTTCAAGCGACATCAGCAATCCCCCAATACGGTTTTGGAACGAGCTTCGAGCAAAGAGATCGAAATCTGCGGGGTTTGAGAGTAAGAACAAGAGAGTGAGAGAGAGAGAGAGAGCAATTGTGATTTTTTCTGGAGGTAGGAGATGAGATGGGCTAAAGAGATAAGTGAGGGGACCCACGTGGGGACCACAACCCATAAGGGCGCGCCTGGGGTTGTTGGCGCGCCCCGGTGTCTTGTGGTCAGCAGGTGCACCCCCTCTAATGTTATTTGCACCAAAAATTTAGAAATATTCAGGAAAAAATCGTCTTAAATTTTTAGGGCATCCTGAGCACTTTTATTTTTGGGTCAATTTTTATTACATGGAAAATCCAGAAAATAGAATAAACATGACATTTTATTTTATTTAAGTAAGAAAAACAGAGAACAAAAGATAAGGACGGAAGGTAGTGCCTACTAAATTCATCAACTTCATACCTCTCAAAGATGATCCATTAATAAAGTTGATCAAGTCTTATTAACAACCACCTTCGATTAGCATGAAACCGAAGAACTTTGTAAAACACAAGTTACCTCAACAGGGATATGCATGTCCCCAACAATAAGTATATCATATTTCTTCTTGGCAGTAAGTACAGGTAGTTGAAAACTTCCAATAGTGAGTGTCGGAGATTTTTCAATAACATTAATACCATTCACTTGGAATTGTTTCTTCGTAAAGTCCATTGTATGCTCATTACCATTGATATGAAAAGTGACCTTGCTTTTATTGCAATCAATAACAGACCCTACAGTATTCAAAAAGGATCTACCAAGGATAATCGACATGTTGTCGTCCTCGGGCATCTCAAGTATAACAAAGTCAGTTAAGATAGTAACATTTGCGACAACAACGGGCACATCCTCACAAATACCGATAGGTATGGCAGTTGATTTATCAGCCATTTGCAAAGATATTTCAGTAGGTGTGAGTTTATTCAAGTCAAGTCTTTTATATAAAGAGCAAGGCATAACACTAACACCAGCTCCTAAATCACACAAAGCAGTTTTAACATAATTTCTTTTGATGGAGCAGGGTATATAGTTGGTATTCCTGGGTCTCCAAGTTTTTAGGTGCTCCATCCTTAAAAAAATAATTAGCAAGCATTGTGGAGATTTCAGCTTCCGATGTTTTTCTCTTATTAGTGATGATGTCTTCCATATATTTTGCATAAGGGGCCATCTTCAAAATATCAGTCAAGCGAGTGCGCAAGAAGACTGGCCTAAGCATTTCATCAAAGCGTTCAAATTCGTCATCATCTTTTTTATTAGTTGATTTAGGTGGAAAGGGCATGGGTTTTTGAACCCATGGTTCTCTTTCTCTTCCATGTTTTCTAGCAAAAAAGTCTCTTTTATCATATCTTTTATTTTTAGGTCGTGGGTTATCAAGATCAACAACTGGTTCTATTTCAACATCATTATTTGGTTCTTTATCATTGTCTAGTTGAGTGTCTTGATGAACATCATCATTATATTTTTCAATATCACTAGATGAATGTTCATTACTAGATTGAGTTTCAGCATCAAAAATAGAAACATCATTATTATCTTCAGGAGGTTTTTCTATTTCAGGTTCACGATAGTTGGCTATCGCAAGATGGTTTCAAGTTCTTGGAGGGCCGCTTTGAAGGACTCGAGGGATACGCCGTGGGCCGGATGACCAAGAGTCGTCGCGGCAAGATCTACATCGACGACGCAGGCTGGGGCCCCGAGGCCGGCTCAATTGAGTACGGGTACCGGGTCCCCTTTGGCGGTATACACGTCTTCATCGGTAAAATCGGTGAACCGGGCCCTGAGCTGGCACCTGCACCGACCTCATCGAAACAGCTCAGCGTGCGCGACCTGCCCGGGTTAAGCCAGCCGTGAAGCGTGCCTTTGTGGGAGTCATCCATGGAGGGAACTATGAGGACGGATCAGGATCTGGTGGCGAAACCGTCGTTTATTCCGGCGACGAGTCGTCAACCGGGGAAACTGAGTCCTTGTATCAAGTACAAGATGGTCGGATTGGGGGCTATTCCGATGGCGACAGTATTCCGAACCCCTCTGATCTGCCTAGCCGGGTCGGTATATTCATGGCCGGTACCCAGGCAACACCTCAGTCATCTACGGCCGTAGCAATAGTTTCCGGTTCAGCAGCGGCAACGACTGCTGGAGCAGGAGGCTCTGTGCGCCCACCAGCTCAAGTGTTATCCGATCTGTTCGATGCGTTGGCTGCGCTCATGGCAGAGGCTAATCCGACGGATCAGGATGCTCATAATGCAGAGATTGCAAAGGTGAGAGAACAGATTAACCAGGCCAAGGCGGATCTGGCAGCTGAGGAGGTCAGGATGACCGCGGAGCGGGCCGCTTTGGACGCGCAAGCCTATAAACTTATGCTGGATCAGAACGCTTCGCAGGAAGTCATGAGGAGAAAGTTCCGATCTCGCTTGCCCTCGGTCTTTGAAGGAAGGGATCCTTTCAATATCCCTGGGGCAGGGACCAGTAACCAACCGGTGGTAAACCGGGCGGAGGCGCCTGGGACGGGCGCACCGGTTCAGCCTCGTGTAATAGATCTGCCCCGTCATAACCCGGGAGAGCCACGGGTTGTGCATACCCCTTCGGATCACTATTCTAATCCGCTGGACAACCTTGTTGCAGCGGCGGCACGGTTGGAAGTTATTCCGGTCGAGGGAGATTCACTGCAAGCGATAGAGACACGCCGGGTTAAGGAGCTCCTCAGAACAGCATTGGTTCAACAGGAAGCGTATTCATATAGCCACGAATGGATTCACTCCACCCCGTGTCTAGGCTGGAGTTACAGTAGAGATATGGAAGAACCAGCCGAGTCAAGTAATGCACGGCGTAGGGCTCCCCACGGCAACAATCCGGCCCCCGACGCCCAGGAGGTGGTAGACCGGGCCCGGGCGCGTAGGGAAGCTGAGTTAGCAGCACCGCATCAGGATCATCAGATCACACCGTTTCTTCCCACCACTTCAGTTGAACCGGGACTCACTTCTAGCGCTTTGGGAGTGCCTTGCCTCGTCCCAGCCCTCCGCAATGTGCGCCTGCCCAAGGATTTCAAAGGCCCGCGCAAGGTGCCGAACTATACGGCGGATCAACCCCCAGAGTCGTGGGTGGAGAGTTATGAGATGGCCATGGAGATGCTGGACATGGATGATGCGGCATGCGCAAAATATTTCACCATGATGCTTGAAGGGACAGCCCGTACTTGGTTAAAAAGCTTGCCGCCTAATTCTATCAGTTCATGGGCACAGTTGCAAGCCCGGTTCATAAGCAATTTTAAAGACACGTGCAAGCAACCCATGTCGGTGGTGGATTTAGCGGCTTGTGTCCAGGAGGAAGGAGAGTCAACAACTCATTGGGTGCGTCGGGTCTCAAAGATCCTGCATTCATCCGATCATATCAATGCGGACATCGCGGTTGTAACCCTGGAAGGCAACTGCCGGTTTGGGCCTTTAAAGTTAAAATTAGGACGGATGAAGCGCCATTGTACTGACATGGGAACGCTCATGACTGCTCTGGTGAAGTATGCTGATTCTGATAGTACCAAGGATCCCGAGTCTGATGATGAAAAGACAGGGAAGGGAAGGAAGAACGGCAACCCCAGAGGTCAGCAGCATAACTCGGCAGGAAACGGTGGTGCTGGCAAGCGTAAGGCGGATGGCAACACAGATTATGTGGCTAACACTAATGCGCAGGACAGAGGCCGACGATGTAGAGGCAAAAACCGCAGTGGCGGACCTGGACCCAATCCGGAGCGCTTAAATTATCTGTTGAATCAGCCTTGTCCAAAGCATGGGACCAGAGAGGAGCCGGCAAACCACCTTTGGAAGGATTGTTATATCATGCAAGAGTTTAAGAGCTCCAATGCTTTTCGGTATGACCCCAGCTCCGGTGGCGGTTCAGGATCCGGGCCGAGTCATGGTGGAGGAAATCCCAGTTCAGGGTTTAACGGTAATCCGAGCGGACATGGCAATAAGCATAATCAAAACAGTCAGCAACAGCAGCAGTCGGGTTACCAGAGTAATCCAAAGCAGTTAAACAGTGGACAATATCATGTGTTTACCACCAGCTTGGACAAGCGGGACCGAAAGGTCCAGAAGCGGGCAGTTAACTCTGTTGAACCGGCTGTGCCACGGTATCTGCGCTGGTCAGAGCAGCCAATTGTATGGAGTAGAGAGGATCACCCTCCCCGGGTCGACAATCCGGGTCAGCTGGCTTTCGTGGTGGCGCCTCAGGTGGGAGGCTATAAGTTCACCAAGGTACTCATGGACGGGGGTAGCAGTATTAATATCCTATACTATGAGACCTTTCGACGCATGGGGCTAAAGGATAAGGACCTCCGTCCTTCAAACACGGTTTTCCATGGTGTGGTGCCTGGCAAGTCAGCATACCCCGTGGGCAAAATAGCCTTGGAAGTAGTCTTTGGAGATGATCACGATTCCTGATCAGAGACGTTGACGTTTGAGGTGGTGAAAATCCAAAGCCCGTACCATGCCCTGTTTGGCCGGCCAGCCTATGCCAAGTTCATGGCACGGCCCTGCTATGTGTATCTACAGCTCAAGATGCCGGGTCAGAAGGGGACCATCACGGTTCACGGAAGCCGTAAGATCGCTTTGGAGTGCGAGGAAGGAGACGTCGCGTATGCAGAGTCGGTTTGTGCTACCGAGGAACTCAAGTACTATAAAGACAACGTTGATCCGACGGATATGACTCCTTTAAAGAAGCCTACTACCGAGCATGATCCGACCCTGAAATTCACATCGGCGGCTGAGACCAAGCTTGTTGACTTCGTACCTGGCGATTCGTCCAAGCAGTTCAGCATCAGTGCCAATCTGGATCCGAAATAGGAAGACGCGCTCATCGAGTTCATCCATGAGAATCGGGACATCTTTGCATGGAAGCCTTCTGACATGCCAGGTGTACCGAGGCAACTCGCTGAGCACACCCTTAATGTGGATCCTAAATACAGAACGGTGAAACAGTTCCTCCACCGGTTCAATGAGGAGAGGAGAAAAGCTATTGGAGAAGAGGTGGCCAGGCTATTGGCAGCTGGCTTCATCATTGAAGTTTTTCACCCTGAGTGGCTTGCTAATCCTGTGTTGGTCCTTAAGAAAATTGGCACCTGGCGCATGTGTGTGGATTATACGGATCTTAATAAGTACTGCCCTGCGGATCCTTTCGCCCTCCCCCGTATTGATCAAATCATTGATGCTACGACGGGTTGCGAGCGCTTATGTTTCTTGGATGCATACTCCGTCTATCATCAGATTAAAATGGCAGTTAAGGACCAGGAGAAGACAGCGTTCATAACTCCATTTGGAGCCTTCTGCTATGTGTCTATGCCTTTTGGCCTCAAAAGTGCCCAGGCGACTTATCAACGGTGTGTGCAAAATTGTCTCCACAAACAGATTGGCCGTAATGTGCATGCTTATGTGGATGATATTGTGGTCAAGTCAAGGAAGAAGGAGACTTTGGTCGATGATTTGAAAGAGACCTTTGATAACCTCAGGACGTACAAGATGATGCTCAATCCGGCCAAATGTGTCTTTGGTGTACCAGCTGGCAAATTATTGGGTTTTCTGGTGTCCCATAGGGGAATTGAGGCTAATCTGGAGAAGATCACGGCTATCACCTCTCTGGCTAAACCGAAGTGTATTAACGATGTTCAACGCCTGGCGGGTCGGATCGCTGCGCTAAGTTGGTTTATCAGCCGCCTCGGGGAAAAAGCGATTCCTTTGTATCAAATGTTGAAGAAGACGAATCGGTTCGTCTGGAATTCTGCTGCGGATCAGGCATTGGAGGACTTAAAGCGGCAGCTGGCCAATCCGCCCGTGCTCGCCGCTCCCATTGATAGGGAACCATTGCTGCTATATGTAGCTGCTAATGCTCGTGCAGTTAGTGTGGCTATTGTGGTGGAGCGAAAGGAGGCGGGCAAAGAGTACCCGGTTCAGCGTCCGGTTTACTATATCAGCGAGGTGCTTATTGAATCCAAAAAAAGATATCCGCATTGGCAGAAGCTGGTATACGGAGTTTTTATGGCAAGCCGGAAGTTGAAGCAATATTTCCAAGGGCATCCCATCACAGTGGTCAGCTCTGCTCCTTTGGGTGATATCATCCAAAACCGAGAAGCAACTGGTCGGATTGCCAAATGGGCTATTGAGCTTGGACCGCACGGTTTAAAATACGTGCCTCGCACTGCGATAAAGTCTCAGGCACTTGTTGACTTCATCAATGATTGGACGGAGTTGCAAGTCCCTGAAGAAAAGCCGGATCACACATATTGGACCATTCATTTTGATGGATCACGTCAATTGGAGGGATCGGGGGCTGGAGTCATATTAACTTCCCCACGAGGTGACAAGTTTTGTTATGTTCTCCGTTTAATGTTCCCTTGTACTAACAATGCAGCAGAGTACGAAGCCTTGCTCCACGGTCTCCGGATGTCTAAGGAGATGAATTTAAGCCGAGTTAAGTGCTTCGGAGACTCGGATCTGGTGGCCCAACAGGTGTCTGGTACATGGGATTCTAAAGATCCACTCATGGATGCATATCGTCGTGAGGTTGATGTGGTCGCAGGTCACTTCAAGGGGTATCAGGTGGACCACGTGGACCGACGAAAGAACGAGGCGGCAGACGCTTTAAGCCGGCTGGGTTCACAGCCTAAACCGGTACCACCTAATGTGTTCCTTGATGTGCTTTACAACCCATCGGTTCAACTACCTGGGGAGAAGGATTTGGCGGTTCCTGACCCGGAGGCTCAGTTGGTGGCGGCGCTACATGTCATCCCGGATTGGACGCTGCCTTACCTGGCGTACATGAACCGAGGCGAGTTGCCAGAGGACGAGACTCTGGCCAGACAAATAGTACGGCGGTCCAAATCCATGGTAATTGAAAACGGCGAGCTGCATCATCGCAGTGTAACAGGAGCGTTTCAACGGTGTGTATCTCCTGAGGAGGGCCGTGAAATTTTGCGTGAAATCCACGAAGGAGATTGTGGTCACCATGCTGGTTCAAAATCTTTAGTGGCAAAGGCATTTCGTCACGGTTTCTATTGGTTGACTGCCCATGCTGATGCGGAAGATCTGGTCAGATGATGTGATGGTTGCCAAAAATTCTCAAGACGCGCTTATGTTCCGGCTCAAGAATTGAGGATGATTCCAATTACTTGGCCGTTTGCAACCTGGGGGCTGGATATGGTCGGGCCTTTCAAAAGGTCCAAGGACAAGAAGACCCACCTTCTGGTGGCGGTTGACAAATTTACAAAGTGGATAGAGGCAGAGCCCGTTAGCAAGTGTGATGCGGCCACTGCGGTTCAGTTCATCAAAAGGGTGATTTTCCGGTTTGGTTTTCCACACAGTATCATCACAGATAATGGTACCAATTTATCTAAAGGTGCCATGAAGGAGTTCTGCGAACGAGAGCACATCCGCCTTGATGTTTCATCGGTGGCACACCCACAGTCCAATGGTCAAGCAGAAAGAGCTAATCAGGAGATCTTGAGAGGCATCAAACCCCGGCTTATGGTTCCTTTGCAGAGGACGCTGGGTTGTTGGGTCAAAGAATTGCCCTCTGTGTTATGGAGCATCAACACCACGCCTAACAGGTTCACTGGGTACACGCCGTTCTTCATGGTTTATGGGGCGGAGGCAGTTCTCCCTAGTGACATCCGTCACGATTCACCTCGTGTTGCGGCTTACGTTGAAGCGGATAATGAGACGGCTCGACAGGACGCTTTGGACCGGCTGGATGAAGAGCGAGACATAGCAGCTGCCCGCTCGGCGATCTACCAACAGGATCTTTGTCGCTATCACAGTTGTCGGGTCAGGACCAGAACCTTTCAAGAAGGAGATTTGGTGCTTCGACTTATTCAAGATCAAACTAAGATTCATAAGTTGTCTCCGCCTTGGGAAGGGCCTTTCGTGGTCAGCAAGAATCTGCACAACGGGTCATACTACCTGATCGATGTTCGAGAGCACAAAGACTCACGCAAATCAGAGCAGGAGACCAACAGGCCGTGGAATATAGCTCATCTTCGGCCTTACTATACTTGAGCCATGGGCTCTGCTTATGTACATATTATGACAATGTATATATTATAATAAACCGGATCCTCGGCTAAAGCGGGGTATCTGTTCTTTATATCATGTGTGGTTACATGGAGTTGTTTGTTGTAAAACGACCTCCGGTTTACCCCTTGCAAAGTTTATCAATATCACTTGGGGGCTCGGTCATATTTGAACCGAAGCAATGCCTTTTGATAGGCGAAAGCCACCAGATCATTTGGGGGCTCGGTCGTGTCCGAACCGATGCAATGCCTCTTGATCGGCGAAAGCCACCAGATCACTTGGGGACACGGTCAAGTCTGAACCGGTCACGCCTCTTGGTCGGCCTACAGGCCTTAGAGTCACTTGGGGGCTTGGTCGAACCCGAACCAATGTCATGCCACTTGGCCGGCGTAATGCCATGAGTCTTTTGGGGACCTGGCTGACTGGCACCATTGCTACGCCTTCGGGGAGCCCGATTGCATCTGACCATGGTAATACCATCTGACCAGCTCATTAGAGCCTTTCTTTTATAACGAGTTGTCGCCATTGCTTTTGCTTTAATAGCCTTTCTTAAGGAATTGCTATTTTATCTTTGTTGCGTTTTTTAAACCGACGGTATTTTGTGCCGGTTCATACAGCCAATCTGGCCGAACACGGTCTCTTTTTTAAGCCGGAGTTTGTTTGCTCGGTTTGATTTCTTTTGTGAAACGTCCTTTTTGGAGCAACAAGGATATCATGATAAAAAAGGAGCTATTTTCTCCTCCGACGGTTTAGGGCTGTCAAGCCCCCGTCTCAAGATTGGCTAAAAACGCCTACTTCATGCCCATTACATGGCAGGAGATATAAATTGGCAAGGAAGATTTTCCAAATGAAGGTTTCAGTACTGATGCACGAAGGCATCTCACAAAACACAAATACGGTCTATCCTATTACAAGGCAACATGGTGCCTCAATAAGACAATTGTTTTTCCTGACAAGATATAGCACGGAAGCTACTTAAGGATGCCCTCGGTTCACGCCTGCGTGCCATCCTGGTTTGATGGTTCTGGATCATCCCGCGCCGCGTCAGCTTCCTCCTCCCTACCCAGCGGCTGGAAGTCAACAGTGGTCCAGTCGATCCCCATTAAAGCTCGAAAGACAGCCTCTTCATGTATCAGTGAAGACGGTTCAAGATCAGGGGCATAAGTGTGCTTACGGATTGGAGGAATTAAGTTTTCCGCTTCAGGGATTGGTGCAGCCACTCGTTTGTTCTGGTCATCATACTAGGATTGATAATGTGACAAGTTTGCTTCTTCTACCAACTGGCAGGCCAGAGGACGCACTGCCCGGTTTATCTTTCTTAACTCTTCTTCATCGAATTCGGAGCCATCCTCCTTCAAGCTAGGATAGCCTTGAGCCGCTTCAACAGGATCAAAATCGGGCACCCATGCTTTGGCCTGGATTAAGGCATTAATGGCTCCGGTTCGAGCAGCAGACTTTTTCAACTCCTCAATCCGAGCAGGGAGCATGGACAATCTCCTCAGTGTATCCTGGATCAACGCGGGTGCTGGATTGTTATGGGACGCAGTGGTGATGATCCGCTGTGCACCAGTATACAACTGCTCGACTAAAGTATAGACGGCTTTCAGTTTCATCCGCACATCCGACCCCAAGTGATTAATGCGGGTGCCTATAATACAATCAGCAGTTTACAAACCGAGCTGTTTATAGGAGAATCAAGATTGTTACAAAAGTCATAGGAAGCTTACCAAAGATGGCGGCAGTCGTTGTGTGCACTTGTTGTTTCACGCTGGTTAATTCATCGGTTAACGGTTTGAGGGCAGCTTCTGCATCTTCAATCTTTTTGGTTAAAGCGGCCTTTTCTGTGGCCCAATCAGCCCGTTCCTTCTTATAACCTTCCTTCAGTTGCTCCATACTGCCTAAAGCGCTGATTAATTCCTCCTTGGCCTTGGAAGTTTCTGCTTGTTGGGATTTTAAATTCTCTTGAAGGTCGGCGACTTGGTTCTCTTTAACTTTCAGTTCAGCCTGCAGACCGACAGTTATATGGTTTAACAAAGGAAGTACCAACCACATAACAAGTTAGGCGCTTTGTACTTGGGGGCTAATGCCTAATTAATCTACAGCTACCAGTTAATTATTAAAAGTCCCAAGCTGAATACAAGTATTCCAACTCGGCACTTGGGGGCTAATGGCCATTTGATCTGGCGGTCTTACGGATGTTATTACAAGTCCCGATTCAATTATACTACAAGTTGAACCGACCCTTGGGGGCTACAGCGGAAAGAAGCGGGAACAAAGGCATGGAAATTACCTCAAGTTTTTCCTTCATCATCTTTACCAGATTGGCTTCATAATCACGGCTAGTATATAGCCGGTTTAAGTAACCAGAGTGAATGTCTTGAGCACTGAGAGCAGAGTATGTTGCCAGATCAACATCCCATTTTCCTTTGCTTAGGGCTGAGAATTCTTCTTTAGCAGTATGCTTGGCTAAAGCGATGGGGTTTCCCGGTTCAGTACGACCTATGCCAGTAATTACGACTTCATCATCCTTAAGCTCGTCGGTCTGAACTGGCATAGTCGGTTTATCAGCAGGCTGGGAGGGACTGATAGTTTTCTCAATCCGGATTGGACTGGCTGGTTGGTCAGCAGGACCGGAGGGGTTCACAGAACTTTTTTCAGGAAGAACAACTTCATCTCTTACTGGTGGGTCATCAACTACATCTTCATGGATGATTGCTTCAACATTTGGAGTAGCATCCGGTTCAGGAGCAGCATCTCCTTCAGCTGCCTTATCCTGGCGAGCTTTCTTACTTGGCCTCGGTTTGGCCCTGAAAGAAGCAGCAAAGTTAAAGACAGTATATATGGAAGGCTACAAAAATCAACAACTTGATGATAAAGGCAAAAGCTTACCCAAGCACGGTTTTGAGTGGAGGCAGCTGAGTGCCAGTTGACTCACCGGAAGATGAGTGCGAGGTGACCTGATAATCAGAGTCAGACGGATTAAGCGGTTGACAAAAACAGCCTGCTTTAGGACAAATATTGACAAGCAAATTAGAGACCTCTAAACGACGTCTCCGAACCGGACTGTTCGGTAAACCGGCGGAGGTAACTACCTGGCCGCTGTGTCGAGTTGTACGACGCACCTCATGCTGACGGGTCTTCATAAGAAAGTTGGGATCCAAGTAAGCAAGAGGATGGGAAAATTTAACTTTGCGGTTTGCCTGACGGATTTTGTGCGAAGGCGGAAGGCTTTAATCAGAAGAAAGAGTAATTACCTCAACATCGTCAGCGTGGCTAGCTTCAGCATCATCCTGGCAAATTGTATCATCAATAAATTGCATAAACAGTAAACCGAGAGAATCAAGTTCAGCTTCAAAGTCCGGATTACCCACATCATCGTCAGTAGGTGGATCAGAGGAGGCTGTAGTCTTCCTTTTATGAGCAGACTTTTTGACGACCCTTGTCTTAGGCCGGATTGGTTTCTCAGGTTTATCCGCCTTTCCTTGCGGGAGCTTTTTGCTCCAAAACGAATCATCACCCTGCACCAACAGGTATCAGTATCAGTCATAAGCATGTACAATAGTATCAGACTCGGTGAGAAGGAAGTTCGGTTTACCGCTGGCGGTTTATTGGTGGCACAGAAGGGAAGAAGGCCGGTTCGGGCACAGACGTGTTCCGGTTCATTCAGAATTTTCTTCACAGCTTCGGTGACCTCTTCATCAGTAAGCTGGATGTTTACGTGACGCAACGGATCATCAACGCTGCCTGTATACTCGCACATTAAACCGGAGCATTGACTGAGCGGCAATATACTCCAGGATATCCAGCAACGAGCAAGATCTACTCCTGTTAAACCGTTAGCCATAAAAGCTCGGAGTTTGGACAATTGAGGAGCGTATTTCATCCTCTCTTTGCCAGTCAGCCGCTGAGGAAAAGGATGTGTGTTGCTGAGCCGTTCTGGGCGAAAACCGGGCAAGATATTTTCATTATCCGGGGAGGTGTCTTTACAATAAAACCAGGAGTTGTTCCACTCTTGGGGATGACTATGCAGTTTCGCATGAGGGTAGGTGACCTCTTTCCTCTTTTGGATTGCCACGCCACCCAACTCCATGTTGGAACCGTCAGGGAATTCTGTACGGCGGTTTAAGTGAAAGCAATCTCGGAACAGCTCCACTGTGGGTTCCTCTTGGAAGAATACCTCGCAGAGCACTTGGAAGTGGCATATGTTGGTAACAGAATTAGGGCCGATATCTTGCGGATGGAGTTGGAAGTTGGCCAAAACATCACGGTAAAATTTTGAACCGGGCGGGTTAAAACCGTGGGCTAAGTGATCTGCAAAGACTACAACTTCTCCGTCTCGAGGTGTAGGGGGACACTCTTTGCCTGGGACCCTCCAGTGAATGGTTTTTCTGCTGCTTAAAGCGCCGGTCAGGACCAGATTGTTCAGTTGCGTTTCCGTGACCCGAGAAGGAGCCCAGTTGCACTCGTACACTTGTTTAGCCATGAGGAAGTCTACAGAAGGAAAATGATTCCGGTTCAAGATTGTGTTGTGCACAGGTTACATGTTGATATTATCCATGTTAAACCGAAGGAAGTCAATCATAAACCAACATTGGTAAAGCGGTGCGGTTCATCAAGGGATTACTGGCGGTTTAACAAGGGGACTAATGGTATGTACTAATTTGGTAATCCTCTTCTGGGTTAAACCGCTAGATCTAAAACCGTGAAACATTGGGAATTATAAATAAACAAGTGTGCAGAAACATGATTCACACAATCTCATTTTAGCATTGGATCTGGGGTGATTTCATAAAAAGGATAAATATTCATGATTTAAAAGAAGTTATGCAAGAGTAGCAAGGGAAAGTTATGGATCAGAACTACGGTCCAGTTATACTGCAGTAAAAACAGATGCGGGAAACTACCGCTGTACGGAGCAAAGGATATGGGATCATCTGAAAAGGCATCTCAGCCGAAGTTTGAGGCGGACGAAGAACACGAAGAATGCGAGGAACACAGTAACCCTAAAAACAGATCTAGATGGAGAGGACGGAGATCTTACCGGAGCTCGGAGAGATGCGGAAGGATGCCGCAGTTCTCTGGTACGGTCAGGTTGATGCAGCGGCCCAGGATGATGCGGAAGTCAGCGACGGCGGCGGAGCTCCAGAGTTGGCGATGCGGAGAAGACGAAGAGGAAAGGGGTGAAGGGGAAAAGGAAATGACCCTTCGGCCCTATTTATGAGGTAAAAAACATGTGTCAGGCGCGCGAATCCAGGAGCCACAGATTTCGGAAGTGGAGCTGTCGCCTCGATTATGGCGGATTTGTTAAACAAAGAAGGCATCATAAAAGCCAGTTTCATGATGACGTCATGCCGGTTTACAGCAACCAAAGAAGATGACGACATGGCGGTTTAGCGATTAAGGGAAGATACTGAATGTGAAGATTTCTGCTAAGGATTGACATGAACTCATTCAAATCAATCTGGGGCCTAATGTTGGGGATATCACTACTGGGCGTAAACCGGCCTGCTTGGGCCGGGTTAACTTCAACAGTAGTTCAAGGATGTTAAAGCCCGATAAACTTGTAAGGGCCCAAGGCCGTAGTCGGGTTAGTATCGGTAGCCATAAACCGGCTTGTATAAACTTGTACTATAAGATAGGGAAATAAAGAGACCAACCCGGGTACGAGTATAAACCGGAGATTGGGACTCTGTGAACCGACGGGCGTCACCCGTGTATATAAGGGGACAACCCGACAGCGGTTCAGGGGGAGACAACCACAACTCGAGGCCTAGGCGAAGCTTGTTTGCTCCCTAGTCATCGAGACTTCATCAATTCCACCACAAACTAGACGTAGGCTTTTACCTTCATCGAAGGGGCCGAACTAGTATAAACTCTCTGCGTCCCTGTGTCCGCTTTAACCCCTTCGAGTTAACCCGTTGTGATGGCTCCACGACTAAGTCCTTTGGCTAGGACATCTGCCGTGACAAACCCACGACAAGAGGTATGCAAAGTCCTATCATTTTTCTTTTTCTTTTTCCTTTTAGAAGGACTAGGTGCATATGTATTAATTCTCTAAGAGTCTTGTTCAATTCTTTTAGGGTATCCTTCAGGATAAAGTGGTTCCTGAGTCATTTTACCTCCTCTAGTTGCTACTCTAACAGCAAAGTCATTTATATCATTATTCATTTCATCAAGCAATTCTATTTGAGATTTAGCAACTTGTTTTAGCTGGGTTTGAACCATAGAGGCGTGTTTTCCTACACCTCTAACATCATTAGCGATTCTAAATAATAAGTTACTCAAGCGAGCAATCTTATCAGAGTTGTATTTCAATTGTTTCATAACATTCTCATTGAAGTGATCTTGTTTTCAAATGTAGTTATCGAACTTATAAAGGAATTGACTAGGATGCATATTGTAAGGGATGTCACTTTTATCAAATTTCATTAAAGAGTTTACCTCTACCATCTTTGGTGGTGGCGTATCAAGTCCATGTATTTCTTCAGTAGGCGGTAAATTTTTAACTCCTCTGCTTTAATACCTTTTTCCTTCATACTTTTCTTTGCCTCTTGCATATCTTCAGGACTGAGATATAAGATACCCCTCTTCTTCGGAGTGGGTTTAGGCAGTGGTTCAGAAGAGTCCAATCATCAGAATTTTTCAATATGTTATTCAATAATTCCTCAGCTTGTTCAACAGTTCGTTCCCTGAAAACACAACCAACACAACTATCTAGGAAATCCCTAGAAGCATCAGTTGGTCCATTATAGAAGATATCAAGTATTTCATTTTTCTTAAGTGGATGATCAGGCAAAGAATTAAGAAATTGGAGAAGCCTCCCCCAAGCTTGTGGGAGACTCTCTTCTTCAATTTGCACAAAGTTAAATATTTCCTATAAGGCAGCTTATTTCTTATGAGCAGGAAAATATTTTTCAGAGAAGTAGTAAATCATATCCTGGGGACTACGCACACAACCAGGAGCAAGCGTATTGTACCATATCTTAGCATCACCCTTTAATGAAAAGGGAAATAACTTGAGAATATAATAGTAGCGAATTTTCTCATCATGAGCAAATAGGGTGGCTATATCATTTAATTTAGTAAGGTTTACCACAGCAGTTTCAGTTTCATAGCCATGGAAAGGATCAGATTCAACCAAAGTAATTAACTCTGGGTCGACAAAGAATCCATAATCCTTATGAGTAACAAAGATAGGTGAAGTAGCATACTTAGGATCACATTTTATTCTAGCACTCAAAGATTTTTCTTTTAGTTTGCATAATAATTTCTTAAGATCATCTCTATCATTGCAAGCAAGAAAATCTCTAGGTACCTCCTCATCCATAACATAACCCTCGGGTACCTTAGGAAATTCATATCTAGGAGAGCTAGGTCTAATAGGAGTTTCAAGATTTTCAGTTTCAAGTACTTCATCAGTTTTAATAGTTTCATCAGTTTCAGCATTCTCAATACACTACAAAAAAACACTTCCGTGATGATACGTGTTTGTCACAGTAGGTCGCGTTTTTTCTCATGCATGTACATCCATGACAAATTTATGATAGAATCAAGATAGTCATACCTGTGCTGTCATAGAAGTGTTCCATGACATTACCAAAATTATCATCACGTAAGTGTCCACTTCCATGACGATAAATCACGCGTCACATAAGTGCTTTCGTCAAGGGTGACCGACACGTGGCATCCACCATAACGGAACGCCGTTAAGCTATCGGGTCGGGTTTTGGATCTGAAAACTCGTTAAAATCCCCGACCAATGGGAAATTTCCACGTGTAAAATTCTTATTGGCCGGACGAAACACGTGTCAGCTCGTCAGTGGGTCAGATAGGCGCCTATGATACGTCGACACGTGGCACGGCGCAACAGAGGCCCATTCCTGTGAAAAGGCCGGCCCATTTGACTTGGTCAAAATGTGGCGGGCTGGCCCATGGAAAGTCTGTTAACGGCCTATTCGCATATAGCCCAATTACAGCCCGCTAACCCAAGGCCCGTTACGCCATATCTGAATTAGGCCAAGTAGCGTCATCTGGGCCATCCAATATGATTCCAGCTTGTTTTCACTTCAGGCCCATGTATGGCCCATGACGTCTTTCAACCCATATGAGGCCCTATGTAACTCTTGGCCTATTAACGGCTCATGGTGAAACTGGTCCGTAATGAACAGTGTATCACTTTACACCCATTAGCGGCCCGTGGTGAAACTGGCCCGTAATGAATAGTGTATCACTTTATACCCATTAACGGCCCATTATTCCATTGGGCCATTTCCAGCCCATGTTATCTTTCGGCCTTCTCAGAGCCCATTTATTCTTGGGCTCATTTCCAGCATTCGTTTACTTACGGCCCGTTACTGTCATTTTCTGCTTGTGGGCCAAATTCAGCCCGTGGTTACAGTCGGCCCGTTTGTGGTCCGTTAATACGTTGGGCCGTTTTCATAGCGTCATCAAATATGGCCTATTGATGATGGCCTGTTATGGTCGGCCCATGAACGGACGATTCCAACTCTAGCCCATTTACGGCCATAATGCGGCATGTTATTGGCCGATGTTTGGCCAATCGATCATACGACCCATATAAGGCCCATTGATGATACGGCCCATAGAAGGCCCATTGTTTCTACGGCCCGTAGAAGGCCCATTGTTTCTACGGCGCGTAGAAGGTCTACTGTTTCTATGGCCCGTAGAAGGCCCACTGTTTCTACGGCCCGTAGGAGGCCCAGTGTCACTACAGTAAATATTAGCCCATGGTTATTGTGGCCTAGTTTTAAAAAATAGGTTATTGCAGCCATTAGCAAACCGCGGAAAAAGAACTGCACTGACTACAAGCAAACAAATAAACAAGACAACAAGGAAATAAATAAGCAAGCAACTTATGCTAGGCTATCACGGCTATTACACACATTACATCCACTGGGCATCAAAGTTCGCCACCAGTGCAAATATAGGGAACAAAGCAACATATAAACGCCGCAGCAAAACAAGTCCAGAACTGAAACCACTTCAGAAGAGTTCAAGAAACAATATCCTGGGTACCCATAATGCTGGCAAGATGCTTAGCAAGCTTATTAAGTTTCTCTTGTTTGGCGCTTAAATCCTCCAGCGCTTGATGTTGCACAAGAAAGTACACATCTGAATTCTGCAGGGACTTCCTCAGTCCTTCGGCTTCTTGCCGCGGCACAGCTGGCTTATGCCTTTCAGCTTGTAGCTGAGACTGAAGAAGCCGAAGTGATTCAGGCAGCGAGTTCGAAGAGCTTGTGCCAGCGGTAGTGGCCAGTAACTCGAACACTACATCAACGCAGGACTGTGGGGTTTTCTCACTGTCTACAAGATCATTTTTATCACCTTTCTTGGAGACCAACAGGGTTTTCTCACTATCTTGAACCTTATCTGCATTACTTTCTCTACCATTGCATAGTGGGGTGCTCTTCTACAATATTCTGTTTGCATACTACAAGAGAAACAAGCAGACACATCACAGGTTTAGCTTGTAGTATACGAAAATCATTTTGGTAAACCGGTTCAGTAGTAAGGTGGATAGGATAACAGCATGAAACAAACATATATCTATGTACTATGGTCACTGTATTGTCCATATCATTCTAGTTTATGTTCCCTAATCAAGATAGAGACACAGTTCAACTCATATTTTTAAGACACAGCAGCATAGACAGAATATAAGTGTGAGAAACTACACAGCATTGGCAGCACTTGTAATGTACATCACATGAGAACATAACTGTTTATACAACTTAAACTGAAATCAATATAGAGCAAGAAGTTAGAACAGCAATCCAGTTAAAGAAATAGGTTTAAAACATACCTGTTGCGCCATTGGAGTTTCAATTGGATCCTTCAAATTCGAAAGTAGTTGGTATGAGTAAATACAGTGATGCAACAGCAAAGGAGTATGGACCATAGCTACGGAATCTGACCTGAGAACAGTTGCTCTTCTGCTTTAAACGTGGAGTTTTGGTTAGCTGTGGTGGTCTTCGTGCTTTGGGCACTGCAGTAGCTTTACAAACTGCTCGTGTGGGGGTACTCTGTGGTGGACATGGTGCTTTGTCAACTATAAGTGGCTTACTATCCGCTGGGGTTGCGGTTAGATGGGTTGAGCTGGTTCTCTTCCCAACGGTGTAAGTGTGCAATCTGGAAGAGTCTCGATTATGTGTGGTGGGGCTAGTTTGTGAGCCAGTACAACCATGGTTCTATCTGCATCGACGGGTAGCATTGTCTTTTGTGAAGAACGGGTTTTTTCTCCCTTTGATACTGCCATCACCCCCTCCAATTCAAATGGCTGATAAACAAGAAAAGAAATTGAACGTACAGACATTGTATGATAGATAGATGTGGTAATTCACATATATGTTGTCTAACCAAACAGGACAGCATGACACAATTTCACATATATGATGCCTAACTAAACAGGATATGTCGGTGTACTAAAGTAGGGGTACCTTAGTACCCCAGACTTGTGCACGGACAGTCGTAGCACCCTGCGGCAAGGCCCGCCCCGGAAGCGCCAAGAGAAGACCAAGCATTCAAGATAAGGCCCCCGGCAAGAGGAGCTTGCCGGGCCAAGAAGACAAAGCCCCCGGCAAGAGGAGCTTGCCGGGCCAAGAAGACAAGACCCCGGCAAGAGGAGCTTGCCGGGACGACTGAGCCCATGTAAGGCCATCCAAGAACAAAGTATAACGAGACAGAAGATCGAGCCCCCGACAAGAGGAGCTTGTCGGGAAGGCCGAACCCAGGCACCACAAGAGAAGCCAGCCGTGGCGCGCCAAGCGCCCCGGCAAGGCCTGATAGCTGGCACGCTATCAGGCACAGGAAGACGACCCCCGCGGCAAGCCACTTGCCGCGGCAAGATCGCCACCTCAAGACTGCGCTCCAGCTCGCCCGCCACGCGTCGCTCCGGGGCTTCCCCCGAGGGCACGTGGCGAGGCACCGCGCAGCCTGGGGCATGCGGTGGCATGCAGCCGCCATCGTGGCGAACGGTGGCGCACCTAACGGTCCGCCTCGGTGCTGTCCGGGCGACCGTGACGGGCATTTAATGCCCTTGTCCCCTACCGTCAGAAGTAGGTATGATAACACTGTGCCGCACTGTAGCGCCACCGTTCCCGCACTATTACAGCTACCACCCCTTTTACACTTTTACCCCTTTCTCTTACGTTGACACCTGTCGGTGACCCCTTTGCGCTATAAAAGGAGGCCCGTGTGCAACGTAGAGGAGGTTCCGCAAGGGCTCCGGGGTTCCGGGGTTCGGGGGTTCCGGGGTTCGGAGACTCGGCATCCAGACGGCCATACGCTCGGTACAGCTAGCTCCCCAAGCTCCCGAGCTCCCCAGTTCAATACAACTAAGCAGGAGTAGGGTTTTACGCGTCCATCGCGGCCCGAACCTGGGTAAACCGCCCGTGTGCCCGCTTCGATCTGCTCTCCGCGCTCCCTCCGCCCCCCTCGCCGGACAACGAAAGGGGCTCCGGCCCCATAGGTGCTCGCGGGGGGACGCCCGTCCGCCCCGACATCTTTGGCGCGCCAGGTAGGGGGCGCGTCGAGGTTGAGCGGATCAGATCCGGCGTTCGCGCGAGCGCGCTCTTCGTCAGCTTCTCCGAATTCGCTAGCTTCATCAACAACCAGAACGCCGGGGGACAGCCCGCTCCTGCGGATCCCAGGATCCGTCCAGTCGAAGCAGGTGTCCCCGATAAGCCTTGCTCCGGCAAGCAGATCAGCAATCTGAACGCTGAGGAACGACCCGCTCCTGCGGATCCGAGGATCTGTCCAGTTGAAGCGGGGGTTCCGCCGGAGGAACAGTCCGCTCCTGCGGATCCGAGGATCTGTCCAGTTGAAGCGGGGGTTCCGCCGGAGGAACAGTCCGCTCCTGCGGATCCGAGGATCTGTCCAGTTGAAGCGGGGGTTCCGCCGGAGGAACAGTCCGCTCCTGCGGATCCGAGGATCTGTCCAGTTGAAGCGGGGGTTCCGCCGGAGGAACAGTCCGCTCCTGCGGATCCGAGGATCTGTCCAGTTGAAGCGGGGGTTCCGCCGGAGGAACAGTCCGCTCCTGCGGATCCGAGGATCTGTCCAGTTGAAGCGGGGGTTCCGCCGGAGGAACAGTCCGCTCCTGCGGATCCGAGGATCTGTCCAGTTGAAGCGGGGGTTCCGCCGGAGGAACAGTCCGCTCCTGCGGATCCGAGGATCTGTCCAGTTGAAGCGGGGGTTCTGCCGGAGGAACGGCCCGCTCCTGCGGATCCGAGGATCTGTCCAGTTGAAGCGGGGGTTCCCGACAAGCAGACTGTTGAGGGACAGTCCGCTCCTGCGGATCCGAGGATCTGTCCAGTTGAAGTGGGGGTTCCCGACAAGCAGACTGCTGAGGAACAGTCCGCTCCTGCGGATCCGAGGATCTGTCCAGTTGAAGCGGGGGTTCCCGACAAGCAGACTGCTGAGGAACAGTCCGCTCCTGCGGATCCGAGGATCTGTCCAGTTGAAGCGGGGGTTCCCGACAAGCTTTGGCATTCTTTCCCACGAGCTCGTGTGCGGCCCTCCTCTAGTATCCACTCGCGCAGAGACTGGGCAAGAAGCAGCTGCTCCTTGAGGAGGACCGCCTTCTGGCCGCTGGGCGAACGATTCGCCTCCAGCGAACTCTGCGCCGCTCCCGTAGCCGCAGAAGTTAGCGCCAGAAGTCACGAGAAAGGCGACCTCGTTCCCCAGCGCGCCTCGTCCGCCGGGGTGCCGAACGAGTTGACGCCGACCGTGGGAGGAATCTTGCCAGCGCGGTTGCCGGAACCCGTTCCGCCAACCATCCTCTCTGCCCAAGTCTTGCCGCAGTTGCATGTGATCCTTGGCGCAGAGAGGGGCGCGAATCTCCAAGCATAGCTACGCCTAGCTCTGGAGGGTCGTGAGGCCCTGCGCCTTTGCCTACCCCCAGGATGGGCTGGATGCTGCCCAAGGAGGTTTTACCCTACCAGGCGGCAAGCGATAAGAAAAGATAAGTTGCCGGAGCTCGAGCAATTGCCCCATCAATTTTTAAGAGTTATCTCCCTCGAACGACCGAGCCTTGGTTGAGAGGCCTGAGCGCGGAAGGACCGGCACGAGACTGGTTGCGCCCTCATTTCGTTTCGAGTCCGCTCAACGACTTGAGTGTGCTACACCCCGGGTAGCGTCCTCACTTTGTTTCGAGCTCGCCCGGCACCCTAAGCGTGCTGCGACCGCAGTCGCACCGCTTACTTTGCCTTGAGCCTGCTCAACAATCTGAGTGAGCGGCAACCAGCCGCGGCGAGGTTTCTTGCCGGTGGTAGCCCCGCCAGCGGGTCGCTGACGTCCCGCACTCGGCGCCCGTGGGAAGGCGGAGGCCTACGCCGGCAAGTCCCCGAAAACGTAGGGCGGAAACAAACAAGGCGCCGGTCAAGTAGAGGAGATAACAGCGCGATGCATTGCCTAAGATAAAAAGTTATATTACAAAATGCTTTACTGCTGCTCTAACCAGCCGTTTCCATGGCATATTTAACAGCGGCAGGAAAGATCAATCGAACGAGTCAAAGGAAGAAAAGACCAAGGGGAGCTTTTCTGCGCAAGGGAGAGTTACCGGCGATGGGGTCCGAAGCCGCGCTCGCCGCGGCTGGAGGATCGTTGGCCACGTCCCCCGTCGGAAGGTCCTCCCTTGCCGGGGGCTCCTCCCTCGCCGGGGATCTCACCCTTGGCAGGGTAGTAGATGCGGTCGGCGCGGCGGGGGCGCCCTCTGGATGCGCCCGCCGGAGCTGCTCCGCTCCTACCCAAAAGCAACAACTTCGCATCGACAACAAGAAGAAGGAGAGCTCGCATACGCGCCAAGCGGCAGGAGCAAGTCATGTGCTCACGCTGGGGGCTGCGTTGCGGGCTGCCCTGAGGATCCCCTGCCGGGTCCGGTAAGGGCGCCTCAGACACGACCTCGCTTGCCGGATGGCGCCGGCCTCTCCGAATAAAGAGATCGTGCGCGACGTGACGCGCGCCGGCGCGGTTCAGCCCCGCGCACGCCACCCACGTCACGCACGCCTCGCGCGCCTCGCCCCCACGACGCCGCGATGAGCGCGCGCCGCCTGGGGAAGGTGCGACGGATGCGGAGTTAAGGAGCAGCGCGACCAAGGCCATGCGTGCCCGTGCACCATTAGGGCCTGGCCCAACAACGCTCGGCACCATGTGTGGCCCAGGCCCGGGGGCTCCTGTCGGTGTACTAAAGTAGGGGTACCTTAGTACCCCAGACTTGTGCACGGACAGTCGTAGCACCCTGCGGCAAGGCCCGCCCCGGAAGCGCCAAGAGAAGACCAAGCATTCAAGATAAGGCCCCCGGCAAGAGGAGCTTGCCGGGCCAAGAAGACAAGACCCCGGCAAGAGGAGCTTGCCGGGACGACTGAGCCCATGTAAGGCCATCCAAGAACAAAGTATAACGAGACAGAAGATCGAGCCCCCGACAAGAGGAGCTTGTCGGGAAGGCCGAACCCAGGCACCACAAGAGAAGCCAGCCGTGGCGCGCCAAGCGCCCCGGTAAGGCCTGATAGCTGGCACGCTATCAGGCACAGGAAGACGACCCCCGCGGCAAGCCACTTGCCGCGGCAAGATCGCCACCTCAAGACTGCGCTCCAGCTCGCCCGCCACGCGTCGCTCCGGGGCTTCCCCCGAGGGCACGTGGTGAGGCACCGCGCAGCCTGGGGCATGCGGTGGCATGCAGCCGCCATCGTGGCGAACGGTGGCGCACCTAACGGTCCGCCTCGGTGCTGTCCGGGCGACCGTGACGGGCATTTAATGCCCTTGTCCCCTACCGTCATAAGTAGGTATGATAACACTGTGCCGCACTGTAGCGCCACCGTTCCCGCACTATTACAGCTACCACCCCTTTTACACTTTTACCCCTTTCTCTTACGTTGACACCTGTCGGTGACCCCTTTGCGCTATAAAAGGAGGCCCGTGTGCAACGTAGAGGAGGTTCCGCAAGGGCTCCGGGGTTCCGGGGTTCGGGGGTTCCGGGGTTCGGAGACTCGGCATCCAGACGGCCATACGCTCGGTACAGCTAGCTCCCCAAGCTCCCGAGCTCCCCAGTTCAATACAACTAAGCAGGAGTAGGGTTTTACGCGTCCATCGCGGCCCGAACCTGGGTAAACCGCCCGTGTGCCCGCTTCGATCTGCTCTCCGCGCTCCCTCCGCCCCCCTCGCCGGACAACGAAAGGGGCTCCGGCCCCATAGGTGCTCGCGGGGGGACGCCCGTCCGCCCCGACAGGATAGCATGACACAGTTTCAGATATATGATGGATAACTTAACAGGATATTATGGCATAATTCAACATATGATGAGTACCTAAACAAGAGGACATGACAAAACTATATGATGTCTTTCTAAAATAGGTTGGGATGAAATAATTCACATACATGTTGTCTAAGTATACAGGATGGCATGATATAATTAACATAATTGATTCATATACTAAGCAGCTGGCACTCCCATGTATGATCTCTAAACTAAGCAGATAGAATTCAATATTGTGCAGATGATGTCTAAACTAAGCAATGCAAGACACCATATGCATCATATGAGAAATATAAACATTGCAACTTAGAGCATACACCTCAGGTGGGATATAGGATTGGTCATCTGTCTCTAAATCCTCCTCTGAGGAGCTCCCTGTAACCATCGAGATATATGCTTCAACAGGTACCATTGTCTGCTCTGAAGACCTTGTTTTCACTCCAGATTTTTCCATAACTGGCTCAAATGGCTGGTACACATGAAGAGTAGTTCAATATACACAGATTGTCGACAAATGGAATACGTAGTGAAAAAAAAAGATGGCATGAGATAATTCACATATATGATGCCTGGCTCCATGGCGGTGCATAATTCACATATATGATAAATGGCTGAAAAACATGGCATTGCATAATTCACATATCTGATATATAAAGCAAACAGGAGGCATTCACACAAAGCATGTCTAATCTAAGCAGATGGCATGGCAATGCAAGACACCATATGCATGATATGAGCAATATAACCCAGCCAAGTTAGAGCATGCACCTCGGGGGGGGGGGGGGGGCGGAATACGACTGGTCATCTCTCTCTGGATCCTCCTCTAAGGAGCTATCTGTAACCAGCAAGAAATCTGCATCGACAGGTAGCACTGACTGCTCAGAAGACCTTGTTTTCACTCCAGATTTTCCCATGACCGACTCAAATGGCTGATGCACAGGAAGAGTAGATGAAT
The DNA here is from genome assembly GCA_032464435.1 of Aegilops umbellulata. NCBI lineage: Eukaryota > Viridiplantae > Streptophyta > Magnoliopsida > Poales > Poaceae > Aegilops > Aegilops umbellulata. The sequence continues at coordinate 89,663,652 of CP136055.1, forward strand.
GTATAAACATTGTTGACAAATGGAATACATTATGGAAAAAATATGGCACGATACAATTCACATATACGATGACTGGCTAAACAGGATGTCATTGCATGATTCACGTATATGATGCCTGGCTAAATAAGATGGCATTGCATAATTCCCATATACTCCCTCCGTTCCTAAATATTTGTCTTTTTAGATATTTCAAATGGACTACCACATACGGATGTATATAGACATATTTTAGAGTGTAGATTCACTCATTTTGTTCCGTATGTAGTCACTTGTTGAAATCTATAAAAAGACAAATATTTAGGAATGGTGGGAGTATGATATAGAAACCAAATAGGTGGCATTCACAGAAAGAAAATCTAAACTAAGCTGATGACATATAAGATGTATAATGTAAGCAATGCAAGGCGCCATATACATGATATGACCAACATCAGCATGCCAGGTTAGAGCAAACACCTCCGGTGGTAAACAGGCGTGGTCGGCTCCTTCTGAATCTCCATCTGAACAGTTATCTTCCTCTCGAATACAATCTGGAAATGCAGGAGGGGGGCCACTTCGCCCACCATGGAGCGGCGTATGTATGACATTATATTCGCATGCAACGGTCTTCTATTTTTCTCTACATGTTCAGTTTGATTGTGTACAATATCCGACATGCATAATAAAAAATAGTTAGATTTTGTAAGGCCTAAGGGGTCCATGCAAAAATTAAGACTGATGGTAGCAAACGAGTGGATGGATCCAAAACTAATGCTAGCAGGTAGATTATAGCTTCAGTTTAAAAAGATAGACAATGGATCATCTATTGTTTGTTGCCCACCCAACATGAACCACATAGAAGACCCCAGATGAACCAGATAGTAGACAGACACTATTCGTTGCTGGCTCGATATGAGACCCATGGGCAGTTCAAAACTCAAGATTGAACGATAAAGTAGCAGGTAATAATAACCGATGTATAACGTAAGCAAACACGAATGACTGCGACCTCTCTTCCGGAACTGTGTAGTCCTCAGGTTCATTTGCTCAGTCGATGATGGTAATGCAGTTGGCGTGGCTGTCGGCAACGGGGAAGATGATCTGAGGCAGCGAAAGGAAGTCTGCAGGGGGGATCTCTACTGCAGTGAACGCTTCTGTCGATGGTGCACCTCAGGTGGGGTGGATGACGGCACGGCAGGAGCAAGACATAACACACAGAGTTTTCTTTCACGCCTATCTAAAAATGAAGTAAATCTGTAAGGGCTCCTTAGAATTGGAGGATTCTATAAATGCAGGGACAGGAAAAACACAGGAATAGGATAGGAATGCACGTGCAAAACAGAGCATTTGGAAACATAGGATTTCAGTCAACCTGGGTGTTTGGCTCACATGAATTGGAAGAACAGAGGAATGGAGAAACAAAGTGATGCGACGAGTGTACAACCTCTTTGGCATAGCCTTGTGGACCTCAACATCATTGGGTTGAACGTGGAGGATGGTGATGATGCTGGTGTGACTGTCGGAGGCGGGGAAGAAGATCCGAGGCCTCTGGAAATGGCGCCGAGGGTACTGCTCCACTATGATGGACGGTTCCATCGTTGGAGCAACTCCGCTAAGGTGTACGACGACGAGGCTGAAGCATGACAAGACAGACAACGTTAATCTGAAGTGGGACCCTAATATCATCTGCAATAGATGATGTAAAATACATCACCAAAAAGTGCTAGATGTAAAACGCATCAGCCGCGCCACAGCCGCTCCGACAGATGCTGTAAGTACTGTTCACTTTGAAATTAACTGAAGAAAATGAACTTCATAGTCGAAACTGAATTTTATTGTCGAAACTGATTGAACTAGTAACAGAGCATTGCAATAGATGTTTAGGGCATTCGAGCAATAGTAGCAGAGAAGCAGTGATCTAAATCAACAGACGCTCGAGCAGGGAACGCACTAGCAGAGAGCAAGTCGTGCAGTAGCACCGCGAGCGAGTGCTAAAGCAGCAACTCCTGTAGCTGCCAGAGGTCGTGCAGCAGCAGCAGCAGCGCAAGAGAGAGCAAGAGCAAAGCAGCAACACGAACGAAAGCAAGAGCAGTGCAACAGCGCGATCGACAACAAGAACAGAGCCGCAGCGCGAGCGAGAGCCGGAGCAGCTGCAGCTAGTGCCGTTGTGGAAGTTGCCGCCGAGGAAGCAATGACATGTGGGAGAGACGCCATGGATGATGTGGCCGGCGACGGCGTCGTCGATGGAGACACGCCATGTCTGCTCGGTATCGAGCACCGGCAGCCCTGTGAGATCGAATAAAAGATAAAATGCAGCGGTGAGTGCAGATCCTCCTTGGTGGCGCCGAGTTGGCCTTGGCTTCATCGGAGGAATAGGTCAGGGTGATGCGGTTCCGGTGGGGCAGGTCAAGACGGCGCTGTGGGGATTGAGGTGGCGCGATAGACGAGGCAAATGTCGAGGCAGCTCCTTGGAGGTGGAGGACGGGGCAGCTGATCCGGCTGGACGACGAGATTGACAACGGATCCTCATCTGGTGCGGTGGGTGAGGGACGGCGAGCTGTTGCGGTGGACGACGTAGTCGGGGAAGAGTCTCCGGCTGGGCGGCGATCGGGAGGCCGACGGAGGAGCATGGGGTTTCGCGGGTTTTGGCGGCCTCGGTGTACGAATGGGGGGCGAAGGGGGAGGGGGAGCCAAGCTTAGGGACGCGCTTGTCCAAAATGTAGGGTAAGTTACCAGCGTACCCCCACCGGTTTTGACACCGCGACGTGGAGCTTCATTTCCAGCTGAGGGGTAGAAGGGGGATTTCGCGTGTCTGGGCTTCGGGAGCGATTTCGGATGACGAGGGAGTTCTCGCGCGCGTCCAAATTTCAGGATAACAAGGCGCGACGCGGGTTGAAGAAGCGAGAGTTTCAAAGCAGGTGAGACAAAAGATACTCGAGCTTGAAAATTTTGGAATAACAAGGCGCGGTGCGGGTTGAAGAAGCGGGAGTTTCAGAGCAGGTGAGACAAAAGATACTCAAGCTTGAAATTTTCGGGATAACAAGGTGTGAATTCCTTGTTCAGCAAAACAAACTTAACGTGTAAAAAAACAATTCATACAAGACACAAGAGAGTCATGTCCCCTTTTACTATATTGCTATAGATGCCATTGAAAAAACTACAAGAAAAATGTAAAAAAAATCGGGAGAACAAGATTACCCTCCACAGTACCAAATCGATTCGCACTTCCCTCAACAACAACAAAAAACAAATCAATTCCCACCAAAGAAAGAGTAATGTCCCTTTCTATATGATTACAGATGCCATGATCTCGAATTTCAATTTTTGAATCCACGTTATGTTGAATTCGAATATATCGTTAGGTGACCTTGCGGTTTATAATTAATGTAGTCATACATTTTGATCTTCCATCATATATGAACATTTTACTCCACCATGTGAACATATATTATCGTCTACCATATGGACTAAATTTGGATCATTTTTCCTTATTTGAATACAATTGTTGTCAAGTTATACAATAATTTAAATATTATCTTGATAACAAAAAACATACATATGGCAGTAATCATATTTCACTATGAACTACATGTACCATACGCTCTCCAATTCAAATATTTGTATCCATTTTATGTTGAATTCAAATCATAGTACATTATTGGTCTAGGTAGCAAGATGTTTGGCATAATCTAAATCATGTTTTCATACCTATAATTTTTGGTTGAATTGGGACAAGTTTTGGTATAAGCCACTTGCAAAACCGGAGATTGTCTCAACAAGCCTCGTGGTTCCGAGAGGGAACGTGTGCTATTAATCTTGTCAATAGTCAAAGGCTGTCTTGAAAAACACATTAGGCCCTATATAGATGGAAGGAGGGAGTAGGTCCCATGCAAAAAATGAGAATAAAATTCAAACATCTGGGCATCGTGGCTCCGTCGAGAAGATTGAGAAACTTGGTTCTAAAATCATGAAACTTGTCATGGTGACATGTCATGGTAGTACCATGCCGTGGTAAAAAAATTGGCCGAATAGGAATAAATTTCGGTATAAGCTTCTTGCAAATCGGAGCTTCTCTCAAGAAGGCTCGTGGTTCTAGGAGGGAACGTGTCACCTTTGTGTGCATAATTTAAATTTGAAATAAAAGCACATGTTCTAGTGCACCAAAGTTGGTTGAAAAATCACATGTGTGTCCTCGGGTAAATTTATAGGTTCCATGCAAGAAATGGGAATGAAATTCAAAATTCTGGGCGTCGTGGCTGGGTTGGAAACATTGAGAAACTTAGTTTTTTAATTCCTGTAAATCCAAAACACGCATGAAAATAATGAAACTTGGCTTGGTGCCATGACATGGCACCAACATGCTATGGTAAATTTGCAGTCCGATTTGCAAAGGCGCACACATTAACAATCAACAAAGTCATTTTGGAACAAGTGTTGTCACATTACAATCGGAAACACAAGTATTATTGAAACCATGGGCGTTCTACTTACTAGTACCATTTACGTGCCGCCACGCGTCCCCATTTTTTATTAGCTAGGAGGCGCCGTGCAGGGTAGCTATTTGAGTACGAGAGGCGTGCGATCAGACCCCTGCGCGTGCTTATCGGGAGGAGAGCCCTTTGACCTCCATCTGCCGTCCACCTCTCTCCTAAGGTCTCCATTAATGGCGCCCGAGCCTCTGTTTAATGGCGTGGCTATGTCTCACTGACTGAGATTTAAGAGAGAAAAAAGAAAATCTGAAAGCATGGATCTTGATGTAAGATCTGACGGAAATATATAGCATCTACTGCGACTTATAGCAAGACTGATGAATATATAAGGACGATTTTTTTATCAAAGAAGGGCTTGCCCCTTCCAATTTTCATTACTGAAAAACACCACAATTCACAAGAAGTTCAGCACAACTCCAGCCTAACACGAAGGACTAAAAGCTACCAGATTGAAATCGCAACATCCCAAGAGGCCAACAAAGGCCAAACATCCGCGCTAGAACCCAACATTTCACAACCAACGACACAATCCACATCCTAAACCGATTATTACATCAAAAGAAACCAGGAAACTGAAGGAAGCCCAGCAGCAACTAGAAGAACAGCAACGCTAGGGTCGCCACAGCAAGAGTTTTCTTCATTCCAGCCTCGCAACATTGATCTTCCATAGAAAGATAAGGACGATTAATTGTCTTACATAATTAGAAAGATAATTAAAAAAGCCACATGCGGCTATGCCCGAAATACACAAGGGCAAAAGAAGAAGGAAGACAAGGATCTGGCTCGCTGATCTCTACTTTCTTGATGCGTTGCTACAGGCCGCGGGAACTAGTCTCAGCGGCGAGCGGCGGTGAGCTCTTTCGTGTCCTCAAGATGCTGCTTGAGAACATCCACGGATTCCTCCACTAGCCTTTGGTGCTCGTTGCGGAGCATGTCATTCTCGTCCATAAGTTTCTTGACGATGACGCCGGTCCTCTTCAACAAGGCACTGATCTCCTCCTGCTGGTCTGCACTTCGGACGATCTTCTCCCTCAGCAGGTCGCGCTCGGCCCGGAGCCTCTCATTGCCCACCCTTAGTACGCCGATAGCCTGTTCAAACGAGCTTTCATGTCGTCCTGCAACCTCTGAAGGAAATATGCCCTAGAGGCAATAATAAAGTTATTATTTATTTCCTTAATTCATGATAAATGTTTATTATTCATGCTAGAATTGTATTAACTGGAAACATAATACATGTGTGAATACATAGACAAACAGAGTGTCACTAGTATGCCTCTACTTGACTAGCTCATTAATCAAAGATGGTTATGTTTCCTAACCATGAACAAGGAGTTGTTATTTGATTAATGAGGTCACATCATTAGTTGAATGATCTGATTGACATGACCCATTCCATTAGCTTAGCACCCGATCATTTAGTATGTTGCTATTGCTTTTATCCATGACTTATACATGTTCCTATGACTATGAGATTATGCAAGTCCCATTTGCCGTAGGAACACTTTGTGTGCTACCAAACGTCACAACGTAACTGGGTGATTATAAAGGTGCTCTACAGGTGTCTCCGAAGGTACATGTTGAGTTGGCGTATTTCGAGATTAGGATTTGTCACTCCGATTGTCGGAGAGGTATCTCAGGGCCTTCTCGATAATGCACATCACATAAAGCCTTGCAAGCATTGCAACCAATGAGTTAGTTGCGAGATGATGTATTACAGAACGAGTAAAGAGACTTGCCGGTAACGAGATTGAACTAGGTATTGGATACCGATGATCGAATCTCGGGCAAGTAACATACCGATGACAAAGGGAACAACGTATGTTGTTATGCGGTCTGACCGATAAAGATCTTCGTAGAATATGTAGGAGCCAATATGGGCATCCAGGTCCCGCTATTGGTTATTGACCGGAGACGTGTCTCGGTCATGTCTACATTGTTCTCGAACCGTAGGGTCCGCACGCTTAACGTTACGATGACAGTTATTATGAGTTTATGCATTTTGATGTACCGAAGGAGTTCGGAGTCCCGGATGTGATCACGGACGTGACGAGGAGTCTCGAAATGGTCGATACATAAAGAATTATATATTGGAAGCCTATGTTTGGACATCGGATGCATTCCAGGTGAAATCAGGATTTTACCGGAATACCGGGAGGGTTACCGGAACCCCCCGGGAGCATAATGGGCCAACATGGGCCTTGGAGGAGAGGTGAGAGGGCTGCCCTCATGGGCTGTGCGCCTCCCCCCTTCCCCTAGTCCTATTAGGACTAGGAGAGGTGGGCGCCCCCTCTCTCTCTCTCTCCCCCTTGGAGAATCCTAGTCCAACTAGGATTGGGGGGGGAATCCTACTCCCAGAGGGAGTAGGACTCTCTGGCGCGCCAAGGCTTGGCCGGCCAGCCCCTCCCCCTTGGCTCCTTTATATACGGGGGCAGGGGGCACCCCAAAGACACACAAGTTGATCTACGGATCGTTCCTTAGCCGTGTGCGGTGCCCCCTTCCACCAAATTCCACCTCGATCATATCGTTGCAGTGCTTAGGCGAAGCCCTGCGCCGGTAACACATCAAGATCGTCACCACGCCGTCGTGCTGACGGAACTCTTCCCCGACGCTTTGCTGGATCGGAGCCCGGGGATCGTCATCGAGCTGAACGTGTGCCAAGAACTCGGAGGTGCCGGAGTAACGGTGCTGTGATCGGTTGGATCGCGAGGAGAACGTACGACTACTTCCTCTATGTTGTGTCAACGCTTCCACTTCGGTCTACGAGGGTACGTAGACAACACTCTCCCCTCTCGTTGCTATGCATCACCATGATCTTGAGTGTGCGTAGGAAATTTTTTGAAATTACTACGTTCCCCAACAGTGGCATCCGAGCCTAGGTTTTTATGGTTTGATGTTATTTGCACGAGTAGAACACAAGTGAGTTGTGGACGATACAAGTCATACTGCCTACCAGCATGTCATACTTTGGTTCAGCGGTATTGTTGGACGAGACGATCCGGACCAACCTTACGCGTACGCTTACGCGAGACCGGTTCCCTCGACGTGCTTTGCACATAGATGGCTTGCGGAAGACTGTCTCTCCAACTTTAGTTGAACCGAGTGTGGCTACGCCCGGTCCTTGAGAAGGTTAAAACGGAGTCTATTTGACAAACTATCGTTGTGGTTTTGATGTGTAGGTAAGATGAGTTCTTGCTTAAAGCCCGTAGCAGCCACGTAAAAACTTGCAACAACAAAGTAGAGGACGTCTAACTTGTTTTTGCAGGGCATGTTGTGATGTGATATGGTCAAGACGTGATGCTAAATTTTATTATATGAGATGATCATGTTTTGTAACCGAGTTATCGGCAACTGGCAGGAGCCATATGGTTGTCGCTTTATTGTATGCAATGCAATCGCGATGTAATGCTTTACTTTATTACTAAGCGGTAGTGATAGTCGTAGAAGCATAAGATTGGCGAGACGACAACGATGCTGCGATGAAGATCAAGGTGTCGCGCCGGTGACGATGGTGATCATGACGGTGCTTCAAAGATGGAGATCACAAGCACAAGATGATGATGGCCATATCATATCACTTATATTGATTGCATGTGATGTTTATCCTTTTATGCATCTTATCTTGCTTTGATTGACGGTAGCATTATAAGATGATCTCTCACTAAATTATCAAGAAGTGTTCTCCCTGAGTATGCACCGTTGCGAAAGTTCTTCGTGCTGAGACACCACGTGATGATCGGGTGTGATAGGCTCTACGTTCAAATACAACGGGTGCAAAACAGTTGCACACGCGGAATACTCAGGTTTAACTTGACGAGCCTAGCATATACAGATATGGCCTCGGAACACGGAGACCGAAAGGTCGAGCGTGAATCATATAGTAGATATGATCAACATAGTGATGTTCACCATTGAAACTACTCCATCTCACGTGATGATCGGACATGGTTTAGTTGATTTGGATCACGTGATCACTTAGAGGATTAGAGAGATATCTATCTAAGTGGGAGTTCTTAAGTAATATGATTAATTGAACTTTAATTTATCATGAACTTAGTCCTGGTAGTATTAGCATATCTATGTTGTAGATCAATAGCTCGCATTGTTGCTTCCCTGTGTTTATTTTGATATGTTCCTAGAGAAAATTGTGTTGAAAAATGTTAGTAGCAATGATGCGGATTGGATCCGTGATCTGAGGTTTATCCTCATTGCTGCACAGAAGAATTATGTCCTTGATGCACCGCTAGGTGACGGACCTATTGCAGGAGCAGATGCAGACGTTATGAACGTTATGCTAGCTCAATATGATGACTACTTAATAGTTTAGTGCACCATGCTTAAACGGCTTAGAATCGGGACTTCAAAGACGTTTTGAACGTCATGGACCATACAAGATGTTCCAGGAGTTGAAGTTAATATTTCAAGCAAATACCCGAGTTGAGAGATATGAAGTCTCCAACAAGTTCTATAGCTAAAAGATGGAGGAGAATCGCTCAACTAGTGAGCATGTGCTCAGATTGTCTGGGTACTACAATCGCTTGAATCAAGTGGGAGTTAATCTTCCAGATAAGATAGTGATTGACAGAATTCTCTAGTCACCATCACCAAGTTAGTAGAACTTCGTGATGAACTATAATATGCAAGGGATAACGAAAAATATTCCCAAGCTCTTCGCGATGCTAAAATCGGCGAAGGTAGAAATCAAAGAAAAACATCAAGTGTTGATGGTTGACAAGATCACTAGTTTCAAGAAAAGGGCAAAAGGAAAGAAGGGGAACTTCAAGAAGAACGGCAAGCAAGTTGCTGCTCAAGTGAAAAAGCCCAAGTCTGGTCCTAAGCCTGAGACTAAGTGCTTCTACTGCAAAGGGACTGGTCACTGGAAGCGGAACTACCCCAAGTGATTGGCGGATAAGAAGGATGGCAAAGTGAACATAAGTATATTTTATATACATGTTATTGATGTGTACTTTACTAGTATTCATAGCAACCCCTCAGTATTTGGTACTAGTTCAAGTTGCTAAGATTAGTAACTCGAAACGGGAGTTGCAGAATGAACAAAGACTAGTTAAAGGGCAAGGTGACGATGTGTGTTGGAAGTGGTTCCAAGATTGATATGATCATCATCACACACTCCCTATACTTTCGGGATTAGTGTTGAAACTAAATAAGTGTTATTTGGTGTTTGCGTTGAGCATGAATATGATTTGATCATGTTAATTGCAATACAGTTATTCATTTAAGTTGGAGAACAATTGTTGTTCTGTTTACATGAATAAAACCTTCTATGGTCATACACACCAATGAAAATAGTTCATTGGATCTCGATCGTAGTGATACACATATTCATAATATTGAAGCCAAAAGATGCAAAGTTAATAATGATAGTGCAACTTATTTGTGGCACTGCCGTTTAGGTCATATTGGTGTAAAGCGCATGAAGAAACTCCATGCTGATGGATTTTTGGAATCACTTGATGCTTGCGAACCGTGCCTCATGGGCAAGATGACTAAAACACCGTTCTCCGGAACAATGGAGCAAGCAACAGATTTGTTGGAAATCATACATACTGATGTATGTGGTCCGATGAATATTAAGGCTCGCGACAAGTATCATTATTTTCAGAACTTCACAGATGATTTAAGCAGATATGGGTATATCGACTTAATGAAACATAAGTCTGAAACGTTTGAAAAGTTCAAAGAATTTCAGAGTGAAGTGGATAATCATCGTAACAAGAAAATAAAAAGTTTCTACGATATGATCGCAGAGGTAAAATATTTGAGTTACGAGTTTTGGCCTTCAATTAAAACAATGTGGAATAGTTTCACAAATTCATGCCACCTGGAACACCACAGCATAATGGTGTGTCCAAACGTCATAACCGTACTTCATTGGATATAGTACAATCTATGATGTTTCTTACCGATTTACCAATATCGTTTTGGGATCATGCATTAGAGACAGCTGCATTCACGTTAAAAGGGGCACCATATAAATCTGTTGAGACGACACCGTATGAACTATGGTTTAGCAATAAACCTAAGCTGTCGTTTCTTAAAGTTTGGGGCTACGATGCTTATGTGAAAAAGCTTCAACCTGATAAGCTCGAACCCAAATCGGAGAAATGTGTCTTCATAGGATATCCAAAGGAAACTGTTGGATACACCTTCTATCACAGATCCGAAGGCAAGACTTTTGTTGCTAAGTTCGGAAATTTTCTAGAGAAAGAGTTTCTTTCGAAAGAAGTGAGTGGGAGGAAAGTAGAAAACTTGATAAGGTAATTGTACCTTCTCCCTTATTGAGAAGTAGTACATCACAGAAATCTGTTTCTGTGACACCTACATCAAATAGGGAGGAAGCTAATGATAATGATCATGAAACTTCAGATCAAGTTTCTACTGAACTTCGTAGATCAACCAGAGTAAGATCCGCACCAGAGTGGTACGGTAATCCTATTTTGGAAGTCATGTTACTAGACCATGATGAACCTACGAATTATGAAGAAGCGATGGTGAGCCCAGATTCCGCGAAATGGTTTGAGGCCATGAAATCTGAGATATGATCCATGTATGAGAACAAAGTATGGACTTTGATGGATTTGCCCGATGATCAGCAAGCCAAAGAAAATAAATGGATCTTCAAGAGGAAGACGGACACTGATAGTAGTGTTACTATCTACAAAGCTAGAATTGTCGCAAAAGGTTTTCGACAAGTTCAAGGTGTTGACTACGATGAGAGTTTCTCACTCGTATCTATGCTTAAGTCTGTCCGAATCATGTTAGCAATTGTCGCATTTTATGAAATCCGGCAAATGGATAAACAAAACTACATTCCTTAATGGGTTTATTAAAGAAGAAGTTGTATACGATGCAACTAGAAGGTTTTGTCGATCCTGAAGGTGTTAACAAAATATGCAAGCTCCAGCGATCCATCTATGGACTGGTGCAAGCATCTCGGAGTTGGAATATACGCTTTGATAAGTTGATCAAAGCATATAGTTTTATACAGACTTGAGGTGAAGCCTGTATTTACAAGAAAGTGAGTGGGAGCACTACAACATTTCTGATAAGTATATGTAAATGACATATTATTGATCGGAAATAATGTAGAATTATTCTGTAAAGCATAAAGGAGTATTTGAAAGGAGTTTTTCAAAGAAAGACCTCGGGGAAGCTATTTACATATCGAGCATCAAGATCTATAGAGATAGATCGAGACGCTTGATAAGTTTTTTCAATGAGTACATACCTTGACAAGATTTTGAAGTAGTTCAAAATGGAACAGTCAAAGAAAGAGTTCTTGCCTGTGTTACAAAGTATGAAATTGAGTAAGACTCAAAGCCCGACCACGGCAGAAGATAGAAAGAGAATGAAAGTCATTCACTATGCTTTGGCCATAGGTTCTATAAAGTATGCCATGCTGTGTACCAGACCTATTGTATACCCTACCCTGAGATTGGCACGGGAGTACAATAGTGATCTAAGAGTAGATCACTGGACGGCGGTCAAAATTATCCTTAGTGGAATAAGGATATGTTTCTCGATTATGGAGGTGACAAAAAGGTTCGTCGTAAAAGGTTACGTCGATGCAAGTTTTGACATTAATCTAGATGACTCTAAGTCTCAATCTAGATACATATTGAAAGTGGGAGCAATTAGCTAAAGTAGCTCCGTGTAGAGCATTGTAGACATAGAAAATTGCAAAATACATAACGGATCTGAATGTGGCAGACCCGTTGACTAAATTTCTCTCACAAGCAAAACATGATCACACCGTAGTACTCTTGGGTGTTAATCACATAGCGATGTGAACTAGATTACTGAATCTAGTAAACCCTTTGGGTGTTGGTCACATATCGATGTGAACTATGGGTGTTAATCACATGATGATGTGAACTATTGATGTTAATCACATGGTGATGTGATCTAGATTATTGACTCTAGTGCAAGTGGGAGACTGAAGGAAATATGCCCTAGAGGCAATAATAAAGTTATTATTTATTTCCTTAATTCATGATAAATGTTTATTATTCATGCTAGAATTGTATTAACTGGAAACATAATACATGTGTGAATACATAGACAAACAGAGTGTCACTAGTATGCCTCTACTTGACTAGCTCATTAATCAAAGATGGTTATGTTTCCTAACCATGAACAAGGAGTTGTTATTTGATTAATGAGGTCACATCATTAGTTGAATGATCTGATTGACATGACCCATTCCATTAGCTTAGCACCCGATCATTTAGTATGTTGCTATTGCTTTTATCCATGACTTATACATGTTCCTATGACTATGAGATTATGCAACTCCCATTTGCCGTAGGAACACTTTGTGTGCTACCAAACGTCACAACGTAACTGGGTGATTATAAAGGTGCTCTATAGGTGTCTCCAAAGGTACATGTTGAGTTGGCGTATTTCGAGATTAGGATTTGTCACTCCGATTGTCGGAGAGGTATCTCAGGGCCTTCTCGGTAATGCACATCACATAAAGCCTTGCAAGCATTGCAACCAATGAGTTAGTTGCGAGATGATGTATTACAGAACGAGTAAAGAGACTTGCCGGTAACGAGATTGAACTAGGTATTGGATACCGACGATCGAATCTCGGGCAAGTAACATACCGATGACAAAGGGAACAACGTATGTTGTTATGCGGTCTGACCGATAAAGATCTTCGTAGAATATGTAAGAGCCAATATGGGCATCCAGGTCCCGCTATTGGTTATTGACCGGAGACGTGTCTCGGTCATGTCTACATTGTTCTCGAACCGTAGGGTCCGCACGCTTAACGTTACGATGACAGTTATTATGAGTTTATGCATTTTGATGTACCGAAGGAGTTCGGAGTCCCGGATGTGATCACGGACGTGACGAGGAGTCTCGAAATGGTCGAGACATAAAGAATTATATATTGGAAGCCTATGTTTGGACATCGGATGCATTCCAGGTGAAATCAGGATTTTACCGGAATACCGGGAGGGTTACCGGAACCCCCGGGAGCATAATGGGCCAACATGGGCCTTGGAGGAGAGGTGAGAGGGCTGCCCTCATGGGCTGTGCGCCTCCCCCTTCCCCTAGTCCTATTAGGACTAGGAGAGGTGGGCGCCCCCTCTCTCTCTCTCTCCCCCTTGGAGAATCCTAGTCCAACTAGGATTGGGGGGGGGGGGAATCCTACTCCCAGAGGGAGTAGGACTCTCTGGCGCGCCAAGGCTTGGCCGGCCAGCCCCTCCCCCTTGGCTCCTTTATATACGGGGGCAGGGGGCACCCCAAAGACACACAAGTTGATCTACGGATCGTTCCTTAGCTGTTGGGGATGTTGCTATCTGGGGTAAACCGGCCTGCAGGGCCCGGGTTACCGCCGTCAACAGACCCGAGATGTTAAAGCCCAAGAAGTAGAAAGGCCCAAGGCCTATAACCGGTTTAAAGGTTTATGGTGTAAACCGGCCTGGGGCCAACTTGCATTGTAAGATAGGAATAGAGAGACCGACCCGGGCACGTTTATAAGCTGGAGGTCGAGACTTTGCAGACCGACGGGCGTCACCCGTGTATATAAGGGGACGACCCGACGGCGGTTTGAAGACAGAGAAGAAGAACTCGAGGTTTAGGCGAAGCTTATCGCTCCCTAAGCCCTCGAAACCCATCAATCCCATCACAACTAGACGTAGGCTTTTACCTTCATCGAAGGGGCCGAACTAGTATAAAAACCGTGTCCTTGTGTCCACCTTAACCCCTTCAGCTAACCCGTTGCGATGGCTCCACGACTAAGTCCTCTTACTAGGACATCTGCCGTGACAAATCCACGACAGTTGGCGCCCACCATGGGGCCATCGCGAGATGGTTTCAAGTTTTTGGAGGGCCGCTTTGAAGGACTCGAGGGTTACGCTGTGGGACGGATGACCAAGAGCCGTCGCGGAAAACTCTACATCGACAGCACAGGCTGGGGCCCCGACGCCGGCTCGATCGAGTACGGGTACTGGGTCCCCTTTGGCGGCATCCATGTCTTCATCGGCAAGATCGGAGAACCGGGCCCCGAGTTAGGCGTCTGCGCCGACCTCGTCGAAACAGCTCAGTGCACGAGATCAACCCTGGCTAAGCCGACCGGGAAGCGCACCTTCGTGGGAGTCATCCACGGGGGAAGCTACGAGGAAGGGTCCGAATCTGGTAATGAAACCGCCATCTACTCTGGCGAGGAAACGTCAACCGGGGAGACCGAATCTCTTTACCAGCTACAAGATGATCGGTTTGGGGGCGGTTCCGATGGCAACAGTATTCCGGACCCCTCTGATCTGCCCTATCGGGTTGGGATCTTCATGGCTGGAACACAGGCGGCGCCACGGTCTTCAACGGCAGCAGCAGCGATCTCCGGACCAGCAGCAGCAACGGCTGCGCGGGCGGGAGGCTCTACCGGTTCGCCAGCCCGAGTTTTGTCAGACCTGTTTGACGCACTGGCAGCGCTCATGGCGGAAGCCAACCCGGTGGATCAGGAGGTTCATAATGCTGAGATCGCCAAAGTGAGAGAGCAGATCACTCAAGCTAAAGCGGAGCTGGCAGCTGAAGAGATCAGGATGATGGCGGAGCGCGCCGCTTTAGATGCACAGGCTTACAAGCTCATGATGGACCAGAGGGCGTCTCAGGAAGTCCTGAAGAGAAAATCCCGATCTCGGTTGCCCGCCGCCCTTGACGCTCGAAATCTCTTCAACACCCCAGGAGTAAACCGTGCGGAGGCGACAGCCGGCGCTCCGGTTCAGCACCGGATGATAGACCTGCCTCGTCACAACACCGGTACACCACCAGCCATGCCAACGCCGTCAGGTCATTATTCCAACCCGATGGATAACCTCGTCGCGGCGGCAGCCCGATTGGAAGCCATTCCGATCGAAGGAGATTCACCACAGGATGAAGAGACACGCCGGGTCAAGGAGCTCCTTAGGACCGCGTTGGCCCAGCAAGAAGCATATTCGCAAAGCCGTGATCGGATTCACTCCACCCCTCGCCCCAGCAGGAGCTATAGTAGGCACGTGGAGGAGCCGGCCGTTTCAAGTAACGCCAGGCGTGAAGCGCTTCGCGGCAACAATCTGGCGGGCGTCGACAATGTTCACGAGAATGTGGATCGCACCCGTGCACGGGAGGCCGGATTAGCAGCGCAGCATCAGGCTCGTCAGCTTACACCTATTTTCCCAGCAGCTACGGTCGAGCCGGGGGTGGTTTCCAGTTCTTTGGGAGTACCGTGCCTTGTTCCCGCTTTACGCAACGTACGCCTGCCCAAAGACTTCAAAGGCCCCCGCAAGGTACCAAACTACACGGCAGATCAGCCTCCGGAGACATGGGTGGAGAGCTATGAAATGGCTATGGAGATGCTGGATGTGGATGACACGGCGTGTGCCAAGTATTTCACTATGATGTTAGAAGGAACGGCCCGGACTTGGCTAAAGAGCTTACCGCCTAATTCAATTAGTTCATGGGCCCAATTGCGCGCCCGGTTTATCAAGAATTTCAAGGACACATGCAAACAGCCAATGTCAATAGTTGACCTAGCAGCCTGCGTTCAGCAAGAAGGGGAATCAACTACCCATTGGGTACGGCGGGTATCAGAAGTTTTGCACTCGTCAGATCGCATCAACGCAGACACCGCCGTGGTGCTGTTGGAGAGCAACTGTCGGTTTGGCCCTTTGAAGCTAAAGTTGGGCCGGATGAAGCGTGATTGTACAGATATAGGAACGCTCATGACCGCTTTAGTGAAGTATGCGGATTCTGACAGTACCAAGGATCCTGACTCTGGTGATGACAAAGCAGGGAAGGGAAAGAAGAATAGCAACACCAAAGGCCAGCAACATCGGCCGGCAGGTAATGGAAGCGGAGGAAAACGTAAACCGGACGAGAGCATGGACTTGGTGGCCAGCACAAGTGCGCAGGATAAAGGCCAGCGGCGTAAGGGGAAACAGCCAAGCTTCCGCGCACATCCCGGGCCTAATCCGGAGCGTTTGAACTTTTTCTTAAACCAGCCCTGTCCGAAGCACGGAACAAAGGAGGAACCAGCAGCCCATCTTTGGAAGGATTGTTATATCATGAAGGAATTCAAAACCTCAAACACTTTCCAATATGATCACAGCTCCGGCGGCGGTTCAGGTTCCGGATCAGGATACGGTGGCGGAAATCCCGGTCCGGGGTTCCAGGGTAATCCGGGCGGACAGGTCAGCCAAAGTAATCAAAGTAATCAGAGTGGTTACGGACAGCAGCAAACAGGTTATCAGAACAACCCGAAACAGTTGAGTGGTGGACAGTATCACATCTTTACCACAAGCTTGGATAAACGGGATAGAAAGCTTCAGAGGCGAGCAGTCAGTGCCATTGAACCAGCCACACCTCACTATTTGCGCTGGTCAGAACAGCCTATCATATGGAGCCGAGAGGATCACCCTCCCAGGGTTTATAATCCGGGTCAGTTAGCGTTGGTGGTGGCGCCTCAGGTGGGAGGTTATAAGCTCACCAAGGTGCTCATGGATGGAGGGAGCAGCATTAACATCTTGTATTACGAGACCTTCCGTCGTATGGGACTAGTAGATAAGGATCTCAAACCGACCAATACGGTGTTCCACGGAGTGGTGCCTGGCAAATCTGGTTATCATCAGATCAAGATGGCAGTTAAGGACCAGGAGAAGACAGCGTTCATTACTCCCTTTGGAGCCTTCTGCTATGTGTCTATGCCCTTTGGGCTTAAGAGCGCGCAGGCTACTTATCAACGATGTGTGCAGAATTGCCTCCACGAGCAGATTGGTCGTAATGTGCATGCTTATGTGGATGATATTGTGGTCAAGTCACGAAAGAAGGAGACCCTGGTTGACGATTTGAAGGAGACTTTCGATAACTTGAGAGTGTACCAAATGATGCTCAACCCGGCTAAATGTGTTTTTGGTGTACCTGCAGGCAAGCTGTTGGGATTTTTAGTGTCCCATAGAGGAATTGAGGCCAATCCAGAAAAGATCACAGCCATCACCTCCCTGGCCAAACCAAAATGCATCAATGATGTTCAGCGCATGGCCGGGCGGATTGCAGCGTTAAGCCGGTTTATCAGCCGCCTTGGTGAAAAGGCGATCCCTTTGTATCAAATGCTCAAGAAGACAGATCAATTTGTCTGGAGTCCGGAGGCTGATAAAGCGTTTGAGGACTTGAAACGACAGCTAGTCAATCCGCCAGTTTTGGCAGCCCCTGTAGATAAAGAGCCACTCCTGTTATATGTCGCTGCGAATGCCAGAGCGGTTAGTGTGGCGATGGTGGTAGAACGAAAGGAGGCTGGAAAGGAACATCCGGTTCAACGACCGGTTTACTATATAAGTGAAGTACTTATCGAGTCCAAACAAAGGTATCCGCATTGGCAGAAGCTGGTATATGGTGTTTTTATGGCAAGTCGGAAGCTGAGGCAATATTTTCAAGGACACCCCATCACGGTGGTCAGTTCTGCCCCTTTGGGTGACATTATACAGAACCGGGAGGCGACCGGTCGGATTGCCAAGTGGGCTATCGAGCTCGGGCCGCACGATTTAAGGTATGTACCCCGGACGGCCATAAAATCACAAGCACTTGTCGATTTCATAAACGATTGGACAGAATTACAAGCGCCTGAGGAGAAGCCAGATAACACCTATTGGACCGTTCATTTTGACGGTTCAAGACAATTGGAAGGCTCGGGGGCTGGAGTCGTTTTAACTTCCCCACGAGGGGATAAGTTTTGTTATGTCCTCCGTTTAATGTTCCCCTGTACAAATAATGCGGCTGAGTATGAAGCTTTGCTTCATGGTCTTCGGGTGGCTAAAGAGATGAATCTAAGCAGAGTTAGGTGCTTTGGTGATTCGGATCTGGTGGCTCAGTAGGTATCTGGCACCTGGGATTCTAAGGATCCGCTTATGGCTGCATACCGACGTGAAGTAGATATGGTGGCTGGGCATTTCAAAGGCTATCAAGTGGATCATGTGGACCGCAGAAAGAATGAGGCAGCGGACGCTTTAAGTCGCTTGGGCTCTCAGCGTAAACCGGTCCCACCCAATGTTTTCTTGGATGTATTGTACCACCCATCGGTACAGCTGCCCGGTGAGCTGGAGTTGGCTGTTCCTGATCCGGAAGCTCAATTAGTGGCGGCTCTTCACATCACCCCGGATTGGACGCTCCCTTATCTGGCATATATGAACCGGGGTGAGTTGCCAGAAGATGAAAGCTTGGCTCGACAGATAGTACGACGGTCCAAGTCTATGACCATTTTCAACGGAGAGTTACATCATCGCAGCGTGTCAGGAGCGCTGCAACGGTGCATATCCCCTAAGGAGGGGTGCGAGATATTGCGAGAAATACATGAAGGGGATTGTGGCCACCACGCCGGTTCAAAATCATTGGTGGCTAAAGCGTTCCGCCACGGTTTCTACTGGTTAACTGCTCATGCTGATGCAGAAGACCTGGTCAGGTTATGTGATGGGTGCCAGAAATTTTCCAGACGAGCACACATACCGGCTCAAGAATTGAGGATGATTCCAATCACTTGGCCGTTTGCGACTTGGGGGCTTGATATGGTTGGGCCTTTTAAGCGTTCCAAAGATAAGAAGACCCACCTACTGGTGGCGGTGGACAAATTTACCAAGTGGGTGGAGGCAGAACCTGTCAGTAAGTGTGATGCTGCCACGGCGGTTCAATTTATAAAGAAGGTGATCTTCCGGTTTGGCTTTCCACACAGCATCATCACAGATAATGGTACCAATCTATCCAAAGGGGCCATGAAAGAGTTCTGTGCACGGGATCATATACGGCTTGATGTTTCTTCGGTAGCGCACCCACAGTCTAATGGTCAGGCGGAACGAGCAAACCAAGAGATCTTGAGAGGTATCAAACCCCGGCTTCTGGTCCCTTTGCAAAGGACGCCGGGTTGTTGGGTGGAGGAGCTACCGTCTGTGTTATGGAGCATCAACACCACGCCTAACAGATCCACGGGGTTTACGCCGTTTTTTATGGTCTATGGAGCAGAGGCGGTTCTCCCAAGTGATATACGACATGACTCGCCTCGCGTGGCAGCATATGTTGAAGCGGACAATGAGCAGGCACGGCAGAACGCTCTTGACTTGTTGGATGAGGAGCGTGACTTGGCAGCTGCCCGTTCAGCGATTTACCAGCAAGATCTTCGCCGTTACCACAGCCGTCGGGTTAAGACCAGAACCTTTCAGGAGGGGGATTTGGTGCTTCGGCTCATCCAGGATCAGTCTGATCAGCATAAGTTATCCCCGCCTTGGGAAGGACCTTTTGTGGTCAGCAAGAATCTGAATAATGGGTCATATTACCTAATTGATATTCGAGAGCGCAAGGATTCACGCACAGCAGAGGAGGAGACTAGCAGGCCGTGGAACATAGCTCATCTTCGGCCTTATTATACATGAGCCCTGGGCTCTGCTTATGTACATATCATGACCATGTATATATTATGAGTAATACAATAAACCGGAGCCTCGAGTAAAGCAGGGTCTCTGCTATTCTTCACATCATGTGTGTTTGCCCCTGGAGGTCGCTTCACAAAATTCAAGATGTAGATTCCGGTTTAAAAGCCGGTTCAAGGGAAGATATCTCCTACAAAGCTGTGCAGCTCTTAATATCCGGTTCAATATCCCGGTTCAAGCATGGGGCTTCCTGTTCAAACATAGGTCGTATTCGAACCAAAGAGAACATAGCTATTCAAACATGGGGCTTCCTGTTCAAACATAGGTCGTATTCGAACCAAAGAGAACATAGCTATTCAAACATGGGGATTTCTGTTCAAACATAGGTCGTATTCGAACCAAAGAGAACACAGCTGTTCAAACATAGGTCGTATTCGAACCAAAGAGAACATAGCTATCCCTATAAAGTCAGTTGGGGACCTAGTCGGCCTGAACCGTAGCTACACCTCCGGGGGGCTTGGTCAGGTCTTGACGACGGTAATGCCTTCTGGCTGGCATATTTGCCACTGAATCAGTTGGGGACCTAATCGACTTGAACCGTAGATTACGCCTTATGGGAACTCGGTCATGTCTTGATGATGGTAATGCCTTCTGGTCGGCTTTTTAGCCATTGAGTCACTTGGGGGCTTGGTTGACGAACCAATGCAATGCCATTTGGCCGGCATATTTTCCAAGATTCAGTTAGGAACCTAGTCGACTTAAACCGTAGCTACACCTCTTGGGGGCTCGGTTTTGTCTTGACGATGGTCACGCCTTCTGAACGGTTCATAGTAACCACTATTCGCATGCGTTTTACTATCGCGTTGCCTTTTCATATTTGGTTTTGTTTTCTGCCTTTATTGTGGTGTTTTTTGGTTCTTCGGAACGTCAAGTATCCTTAACCCGATTCAGCTGGCATAGCCTGGTCCGTTTAACCCGGAGGCAAATTGCTCGGTTTGGCAAAGGCGCATCACGGTTCAGGTGGTCGAAAAATCACATTGTGTACTCAGTAAAGACAGGAAACATAAGTTGGAAACGTCATTGGAAAGAGCATCAGTACCCGTGCGCGAAGGCACATTCAAAGGCAGAGGTATTAAACTATCTTATTACAAGGCAACGTAGTGCCTGAATATATTGTTCGTTGACGGATTAAGACGTCACCAAGTAGGGTGAACCGGAGCGTTGATTACGCCTGTTCGCCGCCTTGGTTCGAAGGCTGGGGATCGTCTCGCGCCGCTTCAGCTCCATCTTGGTTACCCATTGGCTGGAAATCAGCAGTGGTCCAGTCGATTCCCATTAGCGCTTGAAAGACGGCTTCTTCGTGAATCAGCGAAGACGGTTCGATGTCTGGGGCGTAAGTATGCTTACGGATTGGAGGAACAAGGTTTCCCGCTTCAGGGACCGGGGCAGATACTCGTTTGTTCTGGTTGTCGTATTGGGCTTGGTAACGTGACAGATCTGCTTCCTCAGCCAATTGACAAGCTAGGGGGCGCACCGCCCGGTTTATCGCCCTCAAATCGTCTTCGCCAAAGTCTGAACCGTCTTCCTTCAAGCTGGGGTATCCTTGGGCCGCTTCGACAGGATCGAAATCTGGTACCCACGCTTTGGCCCGGATCAAGGCAGTGATAGCTCCAGTTCGAGCAGCTGATCTTTTCAACTCTTCAATCCGGGCCGGAAGCATGGACAGCCTCTTTAATGTGTCTTGAATCAGAGCTGGCGCAGGGTTGTTATGCGATGCAGTGGTGATAGCTCTTTGTGCTCCGGTGTATAACTGTTCAATCAGAGTATAAGCAGCTTTGAGTTTCATCCGCACATCAGAACCCAAGTGTCCAATACGTGAGCCTGCAGTGTTTCAAGGTGGATTACAAACCGGACATAGGGTGTAGCAAACAAGGTACAAATTGGAAGAAGGGCATCGAAAAGTTTACCAAAGACGGCAGAGGTCATGGAGTGTATTTGTCGCTTCACGGTGGATAACTCATCAACCACCGGTTTAAGAGCGGCCTCGGCATTTTCAGCCCTCTTCGTCAAAAGAGCTCTTTCAGTAGCCCAATCGGCTTGCTCCTTTTTGCGGCTTGCTTTCAGCTGCTCCATAGCGGTTAAGGCTTTGGTCAATTCCTCCTTTGTTTTTTCAGTTTCAATCTGCTGGGCTTTTAAAGCTTCCTGAAGGTCCGAGACTTGGTTCTCTTTGGTCTTCAAATCCCCCTGCAGGAGGTCATCAACAGTGTTCAGAAAATATTGCACGGTTTGGAAGTATCAACCACACAAGCGAGTTATGTGCTTGATACTTGGGGGCTAATGCATATTTGATTTTAACACAAGTTTCCATTACAAAAAGTCCCAAGATTAATACAAGTATTTAAGCTTGGCACTTGGGGGCTAATAGTTATCTAATGATGTTTTCTGGTTATGACCTATGTTGAAGCCTTGGGGTTTTCTAAACCGGGCTTTAATTGTCAAGACAGCCTGATCCGTTTTACCATTTCGGTTTGGAAACATTGATAATCTAAGTTGCAATGGAATGAAGCACAAGGGAATTACCTCAAGTTTCTCCTTCATCATCTTGATCATGCCAGCTTCATAATCCCGACTGGTGTACAGTCGGTTCAGGTACCCGGAATAAAGATCCGGGGCGCTTAAAGCGGCGTACGTAGAAGAGTCAAGATCCCATTTGCCCTTCATGGCCGAGATTTCGTCCTTGGCAGTATGCTTGGCTAAGGTAGCAGTGTTCCACGATTCAGAGTGACCGATGCCGGTAATCACAACATCATCATCCTTGGAATCGCTGCTCTGCAGTGGCCCTGTCGGTTTATCAGCAGTTCCAGAAGGGGGGAGGGATTCCTCAACCCGAACAGGACTGGCAGGCGGATCAGTATGGCTGGCAGGTTCGATAATCCTTTCTTCAGCGCAGGTGTCATCTTGCGGAGACAGATAATTCTGATCATCCTCATGACCCAGAGTGTCAGCACCAGGAGTTTTCTCCGGTTCAGGAGCGGCAGTCCCTTCAGCCGGGTTATCCAAACGAGCCTTCTTGCTCGGTCTAGGTTTAGCCCTGAAAAAAGCCCAAAGATTGAAAAAACAGTATAAGATGGATTAAGAGACCCATACAGAGATGTGTTGTGATCGGTCCAACTTACCCAATAACTGTCTTCAACGGTGGCAGTTGGGTGGCTGAAGATTCACCGGAAGAGGAATGGGAAGTGACCTGATAATCGGAGTCAGATGGATTTAGAGGCTGACGAGTTAAACCTGCTTTAGGAGGAAAGCTAGCGCGTAAATCGGAGACCTCTGAGCGGCGTTTCCGAACCGGGCTGTTCGGTAAACCGGCGGAGGTGACTACCTGGCCGCTGTGTCGGGTGGTGCGTCGAGCTTCATGTTGCTGGGTCTTCACAAGAAATTTGGGATCCAAGTAAGCAAGAGGGTGAGAAAATTTAATTCTCCGGTTTGCTTGGCGAGGTTTTTTCAAAGGCAAAGGAACGGCATCAGAAGAAAGAATAGTTACCTCTGGGCCTTCGGCATGGCTCACTTTAGCGTCGTCCTGACAAATATCATCATCAATAAGACGTATAAAAAGCAAACCAACTGAATCGAGGTCTACCCCGAGGTCCGGATTACCCACATCATCCTCCTCTAAATCCGGAGTGGAGGAAGCGATGTTCCTTTTCCTCTGAGCAGGCTTCTTCACCCTCGTCTTGGGTCGGGTTACCTTTTCGGTCGGCTCTTGTAACTTCTTGCTCCAAAATGGATCATCTCCCTGTCTCAGGAAGGACTGGAGTTAGCAATATGTGTATAAGGGGATCATAAGTTCTATAACAAACAGAGGGGAGATACTTACAGCAGGTGGCTTGTTGGTGGTACAAAATGGAAGCAGGCCGGTTCGGGCACAAACATGTTCCGGTTCATTCAGCATCTTTTTCATAGCTTCAGCGACTTCGTCCTCCGTCAGCTGAATGTTGCAGTGCCTCAAAGGATCATCAAGCCGACCCGTGTATTGGCACATTAAACCGGAACGGATGCTAAGGGGCAGGATGCTCCATGAAATCCAGCAACGAGCAAGATCTACCCCCGTTAGACCGTTAGCCATGAAGGCTCTGAGCTTGGACAGCTGAGGGGCATACTTACTCCTCTCTTTGGCAGTTAGCCGTGGGGGGAAGGGGTGAGTATTGCTAAGTCTCTCTGGACGGAAACCGGGCAGTGGATTTTCTTCAGCAGGGGAAGTACCCTTGCAATAGAACCAAGTGCAATTCCATTCTTGCGGATGACTATGCAACTTGGCGTGAGGATAAGTCACCTCTTTCCTCTTCTGAATCGCCATACCACCCAGTTCCATATTAGGGCCATCGGTGAATTCAGTACGTCGGTTCAGATGGAAAAAGTCCCGGAACAGCTCTACAGTGGGTTCCTCTTGAAAGTACGCCTCGCAAAGTACTTGAAAATGGCAGATGTTCGTGACTGAATTTGGACCAACATCTTGTGGGCGCAACCTAAAATTAGCCAAGACGTCCCGGTAAAATTTTGAACCGGGTGGGTTAAACCCCCGGGCCAGGTGATCCGCAAACACCACCACTTCTCCCTCCTGCGGGGTAGGAGGACATTCGTCTCCTGGAACCCTCCAATGGATGGTATTTTTGCTACTCAAAGCGCCAGTCAGAACTAAGTTGTTTAGTTGGGTCTCAGTGATGCAAGAGGGAACCCAGTTGCATTCGTACACCTGTTTTGCCATGAGGAAATCTACAAGATAAATGTATTCCGGTTTGAGAACAAGTGTGATTATAAACCGAAGATGATCTTATATAGAGTCAGGTTATCCACAATGATATCAACCAGCGGTTCATCAAGGGGACTAATGGATGTGTGGGTTGTTTTGTTCACTTTGCTAAGAGTTAAACCGACCAGATCTAACCGCTGTGAGTATGAAAGCAGAAACAGATCCCATACGGATTCTTTCAAAGCAATGGATCTACAGCTAGGGCGAAAAAGAAATAAAAATACGAAGTTTGGCTCACAGCAGGACAGCCTAAGTTCGACAAGCAGGAAATGAGCGAGATCTAAGAAGACGAATGCAGATTTATGGTGAATACCGAGAGGAACTACAAATCCAGGTACAGGTATCATCATCTATTCGCAAAGGCTACTGTGGGGATGAGCAGGAAATAGTAGCAGGACGACGAACCCTAGAACAGATCCAAAGCAACAAGAACAGGGGCCTTACCGGGGTCCAAACAGATGTGGAAAGTCGCCGCGGTGCTCTGATCCGATCAGGTTGATGCAGCGGCCGGAGTTGATGCAGCAGCTGACGGCGGCGGCGGAGCTCTGAGGTCTAGGTCGCGAGGAAGACGAAGAAGGGGAGGAAAGGAAGATGGCCTTCAAGTCCTATTTATAAGGCGCGGCGCGTGTGTCAGGCGCGCGAATCCAGGGGCCGGAGATTTCGGAAGCCCAGCCGTCGCCCTGATTCTTGCGGGTTAGCGAAAGGAGACGGTAACTTGCGCTGACGTCATATCGGTTTACCATAGCAAGAGGAGACGGAGAAACAGTGGTTTAACAAGTTACTGGAAGACATTTGAAGACAGAAATTCTTATTAAGGATTGACATGAACCTGTTCAAATCAATCTGGGGCCTAATGTTGGGGATGTTGCTATCTGGGGTAAACCGGCCTGCAGGGCCCGGGTTACCGCCGTCAACAGACCCGAGATGTTAAAGCCCAAGAAGTAGAAAGGCCCAAGGCCTATAACCGGTTTAAAGGTTTATGGTGTAAACCGGCCTGGGGCCAACTTGCATTGTAAGATAGGAATAGAGAGACCGACCCGGGCACGTTTATAAGCCGGAGGTCGAGACTTTGCAGACCGACGGGCGTCACCCGTGTATATAAGGGGACGACCCGACGGCGGTTTGAAGACAGAGAAGAAGAACTCGAGGTTTAGGCGAAGCTTATCGCTCCCTAAGCCCTCGAAACCCATCAATCCCATCACAACTAGACGTAGGCTTTTACCTTCATCGAAGGGGCCGAACTAGTATAAAAACCGTGTCCTTGTGTCCACCTTAACCCCTTCAGCTAACCCGTTGCGATGGCTCCACGACTAAGTCCTCTTACAAGGACATCTGCCGTGACAAATCCACGACATTAGCCGTGTGCGGTGCCCCCTTCCACCAAATTCCACCTCGATCATATCGTTGCAGTGCTTAGGCGAAGCCCTGCGCCGGTAACACATCAAGATCGTCACCACGCCGTCGTGCTAACGGAACTCTTCCCCGACGCTTTGCTGGATCGGAGCCCGGGGATCGTCATCGAGCTGAACGTGTGCCAAGAACTCGGAGGTGCCGGAGTAATGGTGCTGTGATCGGTTGGATCGCGAGGAGAACGTACGACTACTTCCTCTACGTTGTGTCAACGCTTCCGCTTCGGTCTACGAGGGTACGTAGACAACACTCTCCCCTCTCGTTGCTATGCATCACCATGATCTTGAGTGTGCGTAGGAAATTTTTTGAAATTACTACGTTCCCCAACAACCTCGCCCAGCCCGAGATCTGATCCATCTGGCTATGGACGATCGCATGCATGCGCCTATAACACTCGTCGCCTGCCCGTGAGAAATTTTCCCAGGCCGCCGCGGCACGGCGGGACATCTCTACTGCATTCGTGGCGCGACGGGACATCTCTGCTGCTTCCGCGGCGCGGCCGGACCAGTCTGCTGCAACGACAGTGCGGCGGGACCTCCGTGCTGCTTCAACGGCGCGGTGGGACCTCTGTGCTGCTACTTCCTCACGGCGGGACATGTCGGCTGCTCTCGCAGCGAGGCGGGACATCTGTCGTGCTTCCGCTTCCATGCTCGCCTCTCCCTGGTGGCAATCTCTCGACCCAGAACTCACACTGGCCATGGCAGACGCAAGGGAAGTATGTTAAATGACTTGTTTATTTTTGTGGATGAGGAGTTGAGGAGGAATGTGCAGTCATCTTGGCATACTAGTATTTATAACCGAGTACTAATACGCTCCTAAATGGGAAACTGTTTAGGTTGTGATCGGTGTGAACAGGTTTGCAATTCAATATAGCATGGTACTAATACGCTCCTAAGTGGGAAACCGTTTAGGTTGTGATCGGTGTGAACAGGTTTGCAATTCAATATAGCGTGGAGTAATTTGGAATGTGACGAGACGCAAGCTCAAAATTTATTGACGGTTCTAGTTTCGAAGCGCGGCACTATTCCCGGATGAAGTACTTCTTTTTCTACTCCCTCCTTTCCAGTTTTATAGGGCTTATCTCAAAATTTTAGTTTTTCCATTTTATAAGGCTCAATTTGGTTGTTCCCCAACACATGTTCAGATTCCAAGGTGCATTAAATCATTGCATGCAAGTATTAAAAGAAAATTGACCAATGCATGTACTTTATGCATGCATGCATTGCAATTAATGCATTGATAAACATATTTTTTGAGAAAAACAAGAGCATTAATTAGGTGCTTTTGCAAACTACAAAAAATATTCCACCACTCACCATCTTGGTTGGTGAGATTTTTGAATTAAGCCCTATAAACCGGAAAGGAGGGAGTACTGGTGTGTACGTGCAATAACTGGCACCATCGTATACATATCTTACGGTTAATGGGGCGTTCGACAGGAATAGCCACGTGGCGAGCTCTAGGCTAGTCTTTTTTCCAGACGCATTAAACCTATCTCTCGGGAATTCTCGCACGCACCATCGTGCCACCCACAAAAACTTGTACTCTGAGTTTAGTAGTACGTTATACAGGAAGAGAAGAGGAGCACGCACACACTCGTCCTCTCACACACGCATCTGTTTTTTCTCGAAAAGGAGGATGGTGACCCCTGGCCTCTGCATCTGGGAGTCACACACGCATCTGTAGCTACGAATTGTAGTGTTCTCAACCATCTGATTGGCTCTATCATGGATGTACCTATATACTAAAACATGTCCAGATACATCTATATTTTGACAAATGGAAGGCATGTATTGTGGAACGGAGGGAGTGCTTGTCATCAAAATGGATAAAAAGGGACGTATTGATGACCCACAAGTATAGGGGATCTATCGTAGTCCTTTTGATAAGTAAGAGTGTCGAACGCAACGAGGAGTAGAAGGAAATGATAAGCGGTTTTCGGCAAGGTATTCTCTGCAAGTACTGAAATAAGTGGTAACAGATAGTTTTGTGATAAGATAATTTGTAATGAACAACAAGTAACAAAATTAAATAAAGTGCAGCAAGGTGGCCCAATCCTTTTGAAGCAAAGGACAAGCCCGGACAAACTCTTATATAAGGAAAAGCACTCCTGAGGACACATGGGAATATCGCCAAGCTAGTTTTCATCACGTTCATATGATTCACGTTGGGTACTTTGATAATTTGATATGTGGGTGGACCGGTGCTTGGGTGATGTTCTTACTTGAACAAGCATCCCACTTATGATTAACCTCTATTGCAAGCATCCGCAACTACAACAAAAGTATTAAGGAAAACCTAACCATAGCATGAAACATATGGATCCAATTCAGCCCCTTACGAAGCAACGCATAAACTAGGGTTTAAGCTTCTGTCACTCTAGCAACCCATCATCTACTTATTACTTCCCAATGCCTTCCTCTAGGCCCAGATAATTGTGAAGTGTTATGTAGTCGACGTTCACATAACACCACTAGAGGCTAGACAACATACATCTCATCAAAATATCGAACGAATACCAAATTCACATGACTACTAATAGCAAGACTTCTCCCGGGTCCTCGGGAACAGTCGTAACTACTCACAAAGCATATTCATGTTCATAATCAGAGGGGTAATAATATGCATATAGGATCTGAACATATGATCTTCCACCAAATAAACCAACTAGCATCAACTACAAGGAGTAATCAACACTACTAGCAACCTACTAGTACCAATCCCGGACTTGGAGACAAGAATTGGATACAAGAGATGAACTAGGGTTTTGAGATGAGATGGTGGTGGTGAAGATGTTGATGGAGATTGCCCTCTCCCGATGAGAGGAGCGTTGGTGATGACGATGGCGATGATTTCCCCCTCCCGGAGGGAAGTGTCACCGGCAGAACAGCTCCGCCGGAGCCCTAGATTGGTTCTGCCAAGGTTCCGCTCGTGGCGGCGGATTTTTGTCCCGAAAGGTTGCTTATGATTTTTTTTCTCGACCAAAGACCTCATATAGCAGAAGATGGGCATCGGAGAGCCAAAGGGGGGCCCACAAGGTAGGGGGGCGCGCCCTGGGGGGTAGGGCGTGCCCCCCACCCTCGTGGACAGGTGGGCCACCCTCTGGTGAACTTCTTCCTCTAGATATTTTTTATTATATCCAAAAATGACTTTCGTGGAGTTTCAGGACTTTTGGAGTTTTGCAGAATAGGTCTCTAATATTTGCTCCCTTTCCAGCCCAGAATTCCAGCTGCCGGCATTCTCCCTCCTTATGTAAACCGTGTAAAATAAGAGAGAATAGGCATAAGTATTGTGACATAACATGTAATAACAGCCCATAATGCAATAAATATCGATATAAAAGCATGATGCAAAATGGACGTATCAACTCCCCCAAGCTTAGACCTCGCTTGTCCTCAAGCGGATGCCGATAACGATAAATATGTCCCCATGTTTAGAGGTAGAGGTGTCGATAAAAATAAAATACGGACATGAAGGCATCATGATTTTTCTCACAATAGCAACATAAATAGATATTGTCATATAATTTCTTATGCTCAAGTAATAATCTATTCACAAGGCAGAGTACGAATCATAAACTTTATTGAGAACCAACAAACTATAATCTTAGTTATTGAAGCAATTGCAATTTATCATAACATCAGAAAGAGTCTATATCAGAGCTTAATAGCATGTCCACATACTCAACTATCATTTAGTCTTTCATAATTGCTAACACTCACGCGATACTTGTGTTTACGGAGTTTTAATCGGACACGGAGAAAGATAGGGTCTTATAGTTTCGCCTCCCAACCTTTTACCTCAAGGGTAATGTCAACAATAATAACTCATGCTCCCCTACATCCAATTAGATATATCTATGAGGATTTTTCAAACATACTGTGCTTGCCAAAGGATAAAAGGAAAAAGGAAAGGTGAAGATCACCATGACTCTTGCGTAAGGTAGAAGATAATAAATAAAAGATAGGCCCTTCGCAGAGGGAAGCAGAGGTAGCCATGTGCTTTTATGGTTGGATGCACAAAATCTTAATGCGAAAGAACGTCACTTTATATTGCCCCTTGTGATATGAACCTTTATTATACAGTCCGTTGCTTTTATTTCTTCCACATCACAAGATCGTATAAAGCTTATTTCTCCCACACCAATCAATCATACATATTTATAGAAATTTTATTGCTTTGCACTGATGACAACTTACTTGAAGGATCTTACTCAATCCATAGGTAGGTATAATGGACTCTCATGGCAAAACTGGTTTAAAGGTTTTTGGAAGCACAAGTAGTATCTCTACTTGGTGCTGGGAATTTGGCTAGCATGAGGGGGAAAGGCAAGCTCAACATGTTGGATGATCCATGACAATATACTTTATCTCAGATATAAGAAAACATGACCCAAATTGTTGTCTTCCTTGTCCAACATCAACTCTTTAGCATGTCATATTTTAATGAGTGCTCCCAATCATAAAAGATGTCAATGATAATATATTTATATGTGAAACCTCTCTTTCCTTATTACTTCCTATTAATTGCAACGATGACCAAAGCTATGTTTGCCAACTCCCAACAACTTTTAATCATCATACTTTTTCTATGTGAAGTCATTACTCTCAATAGGATCAACATGATCTCTTTATTTTCTTTTATTCCCCTTTTTTTATTCACTCAAGATCATAGAAAAATAATCAAGCCCTTGACTCCACACTAATCTTTATTATATAGCTCACGGACTTGATTACATAGAGAGAACATAAAGCAAAACTAAAAACTAGATCATGCCATAAACTTTATTCTACTAGATCAAGATACTACTAATAGGATCGAACTAAGAAAAACGGTAAAGATAGGAGATGTGATTGTGATATGTTATCGGGGCACCTCCCCCAAGCTTGGTAGTTGCCAAGGGGAGTGCCCATACCCATGTGATTATGTCTCCTTTGTTGGTGAAGGTGGAGGTGTTGTTGATGATGCGGGCTTGTCGTCCATCTTCCAAGGCATAGGCTCACCATCATAGAAGGATGATCGAGTCTCCGGGATCCTCAAATCTGCAACCAAACTCATCCTTTTGAATCTATATTCATACTCACTGTTTTGGTTTTGCAGGTCATAGATTTGGGCTTGAAGGTGCTCGATCTTCTCGTGAAGCTTGAAGATGGCCTCCCCGATGTTGTCGGCATCCAGCTTGTGTTAGTTGGTAAACTCCGCGATCATCATGTGGTTGGAGTTGAGTCCATGTTCCACCATCCCCTGGCACTTGAAAACTTGTTGCTCCATTGCTTCGAGCCTCGTCTCCACGCTTCCGATCCCCTTTGGTCCCTCTTCATCGTGGATGTGCAGCAACCCATCACGCAACTCAATGGTTTGAGGGTGTCGCGGCACCTCCGCGAGGTATGGGTTGATGACCTTCTTGAAGAACTTGTCCTTGGAGGCACTTGAGGACGTCATGATAATCTAGATCTGTCAGAAAAACAGCTCGAAACAAGAACAGAGGATAATTGCGTGATACGGTGGCCAAAACCTTCGGGAGAATATATAATGAATTTTTACCGACCAAAATACGTATCGTGCAAGAAAATGGAGTCTGGAAGGCACATGAGGTGCCCATGAGGTAGGGGGTAGGGCGCGCCCTCCACCCTCATGGAGCCCTCGTGTCCTTCCCGGACTACTACTTATTTTTTCTATTTTTCTAAATATTCCAAAACGGAGAAATATTGCCTTAAAAACTGTTTTGGAGTCGGTTTACTTACCGTACCACATACCTATTCCTTTTCGGAGTCTGAAACGTTCTGGAAAGTGTCTCTTATGTATTCCTCCAGGGTTACGGTTTCAATAACATTGGTTTCAACATTTATAGGATTACCTGAGATATAATGTTTAACTCTTTGACCGTTCACCACCTTCGGATTTGTGCCTTCGAAGTTGTTGATTTTTATGGCACCGGAACGATAGACCTCCTCGATAACGTAAGGGCCTTCCCATTTAGAGAGAAGTTTTCCTGCAAAAAATCTTAAATGAGAGTTGTATAGCAATACATAATCACCTACATTAAACTCACGCTTTTGTATCCTTTTGTCATGCCATCTTTTAACTTTTTCTTTAAACAACTTGGCATTTTCATAAGCTTGGGTTCTCCATTCATCAAGCGAGCTAATATCAAATAACCTCTTTTCACCGGCAAGTTTGAAATCATAGTTGAGCTCTTTAATAGCCCAATATGCCTTATGTTCTAGTTCGAGAGGTAAGTGACATGCTTTTCCATAAACCATTTTATACGGAGACATACCCATAGGATTTTTATATGCAGTTCTATAGGCCCATAATGCATCACCAAGTTTCTTGGACCAATTCTTTCTAGATCTATTAACGGTCTTTTGCAAAATTAATTTGAGTTCTCTATTACTCAATTCTACTTGACCACTAGACTATGGGTGATAAGGGGATGCAATTATATGATTAACATCATACTTAGCAAGCATTTTACGGAAAACACCATGAATAAAATGTGAACCACCATCAGTCATTAAATATCTAGGGACTCCAAATCTCGGGAAAATAACTTCTTTGAGCATTTTAATAGAAGTGTTATGATCAGCACTACTAGTTGGAATAGCTTCTACCCACTTAGTAACGTAATCAACAGCAACTAAAATATGTGTATATCCATTGGAGGCAGGAAAAGGTCCCATATAATCAAAGCCCCAAACATCAAATGGTTCAATAACAAGTGAATAAGTCATAGGCATTTCTTGACGTCTACTAACATTAACAATTCTTTGACATTCATCACAAGATAAGACAAACTTACGGGCATCCTTGAAGAGAGTAGGCCAATAAAAACCGGATCGCAATACCTTATGTGCGGTTCTATCTCCAGCGTGGTGTCCTCCATAAGCTTCGGAGTGACACTTGTGTAGGATCTGTTCCTGTTCATGCTCAGGTACACAAGGTCTAATAACACCATCTACTCCTTCTTTATAAAGATGTGGGTCATCCCAAAAGTAATGTCTCAAATCATAGAAAAACGTTTTCTTTTGTTGGTATGAGAAGCTAGGTGGTATAAATTTAGCAATGATATAATTAGCATAAGCAGCATACCATGGAGTACTACGAGAAGTACTTATAACATTTAATTGTTCATCAGGAAAGCTATCATCAATAGGTAGTGGGTCATCAAGAACATTTTTCTGACCTAGACAAGTTGTCTGCAACGGGGTTCTCAGCTCCCTTTCTATCAACAATGTGCAAATCAAATTCCTTTAGCAAGATAACCCATCTAATGAGTCTAGGTTTAGCATCTTTCTTTTCCATAAGGTATTTAATAGCAGCATGATCAGTGTGAATAGTTACTTTAGAATCAACAATATAAGGTCTGAACTTATCACAAGCAAATACAACTGCTAAGAATTCTTTTTCAGTAGTAGCATAATTTCTTTGAGCATTGTCTAGAGTCTTACTAGCATAATGGATAACATTTAATTTGTTATCAACTCTTTGCCCTAGAACAGCACCTACAGCATAATCACTACTATCACACATAATTTCAAAGGGTAAATTCCAATCAGGTGGCTGAACAATAGGTGCAGAGATCAATGCTTTCTTAAGTATTTCAAATGCTTCTACACAATCATCATCAAAGACAAATGGTATATCTTTTTGTAATAAATTAGTCAGAGGCCGAGAAATTTTTGAGAAGTCCTTAATGAACCTCCTATAAAATCCGGCGTGACCAAGGAAACTTCTTATACCTTTAATGTCCTTGGGACATGGCATCTTTTCAATAGCATCAACCTTGGCTTTGTCAACTTCAATACCTCTTTCAGAAACTTTATGCCCCAAGACAATACCTTCAATAACCATAAAGTGGCACTTTTCCCAATTCAAGACAAGATTAGTTTCTTCACATCTCTGCAAAACTCGATCAAGATTGCTCAAGCAATCATCAAAAGAGGATCCATAGATGGAAAAATCGTCCATGAAAACCTCACAAATCTTTTCACAAAAGTCATAGAATATAACCATCATGCATCTTTGAAAGCTAGCCGGTGCATTACATAAACCAAAAGGCATACGTCTATAAGCAAAAGTACCAAAAGGGCAAGTAAAAGTGGTCTTTGGTTGATCTTTAGCTGACACAGGTATTTGAGAGAAACCAGAATAACCATCTAGAAAGCAATAATGTGTATGTTTGCATAATCTTTCTAGCATTTGATCGATAAAAGGTAAGGGGTAATGATCTTTCTTAGTAGCCTTATTTAATTTACGAAAATCAATTACCATCCTATAACCTGTAATAATTCTTTGTGGAATCAATTCATCTTTATCATTAGGAACAATAGTAATACCTCCCTTCTTAGGGACACAATGAACAAGACTTACCCATTGACTATCAGCAACGGGGTAAATTATACCTGCCTCAAGGATCTTTAGTATTTCTTTTGTCACTACTGCTTTCATTGTAGGATTCAGACGTCGTTGATGATCACGAACTGGTTTAGCATCTTCTTCCAAATTTATTTTATGTTGACATAGAGTGGGACTAATGCCCTTAAGATCATCAAGAGTATATCCAATAGCAGCACGGTGCTTCTTCAGAGTTTTCAATAATCTCTCTTCTTCATGCTCTGAAACGTTAGCACTAATAATAACATGATATATCTTCTTTTCATCAAGATAAGCATATTTAAGATTACCAGGCAACAGCTCAAACACAGGATCACCCTTGGGTGGAGGGGGATCCCATAGGATTTCAACAGGAAAATTGTGTTTCGGAATAGGTTCTTGTTTAAAGAATACTTCATCTATTTCCCTTCTGTCATTCATAAACATATTATTTTCATGGTCTAGTAAATATTGTTCTAAAGGATCACTAGGAGGTACGGCAATAGAAGCAAGACCAATAATTCATCCTTACTAGGCAATTCTTCTTCACGGTGTTTTTTACTAAATTTAGAGAAATTAAACTCATGAGACATATCACCCAAACCAATAGTAACAACATTCTTTTCGCAGTCTATCTTAGCATTAACAGTGTTCAAGAAGGGTCTACCAAAAATAATGGGACAAAAGCTATCTTGTGGGGAACCAAGAACAAGAAAATCAGCAGGATATTTAGTTTCCACACACAAGACTTCAACATCTCTAATAATTCCCATTGCTGATATAGTATCTCTATTGGCAAGTTTAATTGTAACATCAATACCTTCTAACTCAGCAGGTGCAATTTCGTGCTTAATTTCTTTGTATAAAGTATGAGGTATAACACTAGCACTAGCACCCATATCACATAGCCATGATAACAATGATCTCCTATTTTAACAGAAATAATAGGCACGCCTACCATAGGTCTATGTTTATCTTTAGCACAAGGTTTGGCAATTCTAGCAGTTTCACCGCAGAATTGAATAACATGCCCATCAATATTATCAGCCAAGAGATCATTAACAATAGCAATATTAGGTTCAACCTTAACTTGCTCAGGAGGTGTATAAGTTCTAATATTACTTTTATGAACAACAGTTGAAGCTTTAGCATGATCCTTTATTCTAATAGGAAAGGGTGGTTTCTCAACATAAGAAGTAGGAACAACAGGATCATTATAGGTGACAGTCTTTTCTTCAACTTTAGTAGGTGCAGCTACTTTTACTTCTATGGGAGGATGATATTTAAACCACTTCTCCTTGGGGAGATCAACATAAGTAGCAAAATATTCACAGAAAGAAGCTACTATCTCAGAGTCAAGTCCATATTTAGTGCTAAATTTACGGAAACATCGGTATCCATAAAAGATTTATCACAATCAAACTTAGGTATCATACCTGACTCCTTACCTTCATCGAGATCCCAATCTTCAGAGTTGCGTTTAATTCTATCAAATAAACTCCATCTGAATTCAATAGTCTTCATCATAAAAGAGCCAACACAAGAAGTGTCGAGCATGGTTTGATTATTATAAGAAAGCCGAGCATAAAAACTTTGAAGAATTATTTCTCTTGGGAGCTCATGATTGGGGCATGAATATAACATTGATTTAAGCCTCCCCCAAGCTTGAGCGATGCTTTCTCCTTTGCGAGGCCAAAAATTATATATATAATTGCGATCACGATGAACAAGATGCATAGGATAATACTTTTGATGAAATTCCAGCTTCATTCGTTTATAGTTCCATGACCTCGTATCATGACATAGCCTATACCAGGTCGATGTGTCTCCCTTCAAACATAAAGGGAAGACCTTCTTCTTACTAACATCATCGGTATACCTGCAAGCTTAAATAATCCACAAACTTCATCCACATAGAGTAGATGTTCATCAGGATGCTTTGTTCCATCTCCTGTAAAAGTATTAGCTAGCAGTTTTTCCATCATACCCGAAGGAACTTCAAAAGCAATATTTTCATTTTTAGTAGGTACAATAGGTTGAGGAGCAACTCTTTGCTCTATTGGCTGGGGTGAAGATACCCCAAACAAGCCCCTCAAAGGATTACTTTCCATAGTAACAAGTGACAGTAAATTTCAGCACACTATATAAATTTTTCCTTACTAAATTCCACCTACCGAAGGCACTTCACTCCCCGGCAACGCCGCCAGAAAAGAGTCTTGATGACCCACAAGTATATGGTATCTATCGTATTCCTTTCGATAAGTAATAGTGTCGAACCAAACGAGGAGCAGAAGGAAATGATAAGCGGTTTTCAGCAAGGTATTCTCTGCAAGTACTGAAATAAGTGGTAACAGATAGTTTTGTGATAATATAATTTGTAACGAGCAACAAGTAACAAAAGTAAATAAAGTGCAGCAAGGTGTCCCAACCCTTTTGAAGCAAAGGACAATCCTAGACAAACTCTTATATAAGGAAAAGCGCTCCCGAGGACACATGGGAATATCGTCAAGCTAGTTTTCATCACGTTCATATGATCTGCGTTCGGTACTTTGATAATTCGATATGTGGGTGGACCGGTGCTTGGGTGTAGTTCTTACTTGAACAAGCATCCCACTTATGATTAACCTCTATTGCAAGCATCCGCAACTACAACAAAAGTATTAAGGTAAACCTAACCATAGCATGAAACATATGGATCCAAATCAGCCCCTTACGAAGCAACGCATAAACTAGGGTTTAAGCTTCTGTCACTCTAGCAACCCATCATCTACTTATTAATTCCCAATACCTTCCTCTAGGCCCAGATAATGGTGAAGTGTTATGTAGTCGACATTCACATAACACCAGTAGAGGCTAGACAACATACATTTCATAAAAATATCGAACGAATACCAAATTCACATGACTACTAATAGCAAGACTTCTCCCGGGTCCTCAGGAACAAACGTAACTACTCACAAAGCATATTCATGTTCATAATCAGAGGGGTAATAATATTCATATAGGATCTAAACATATGATCTTCCACCAAATAAACCAACTAGCATCAACTACAAGGAGTAATCAACACTACTAGCAACCTACTAGTACCAATCCCGGACTTGGAGACAAGAATTGGATACAAGAGATGAACTAGGGTCTTGATATGAGATGGTGGTGGTGAAGATGTTGATGGAGATTTCCCTCTCGCAATGAGAGGAGCGTTGGTGATGACGATGGCGATGATTTCCCCCTCCCGGAGGGAAGTGTCCCCGACAGAACAGCTCCACCGGAGCCCTAGATTGGTTCCGCCAAGGTTCCGCCTCGTGGCGGCGGAGTTTCGTCCCGAAAGGTTGCTTATGATTTGTTTTCTCGACGAAAGACCTCATATAGCAGAAGATGGGCATCGGAGAGCCAACCGGGGGGGCACGAGGTAGGGGGCGCGCCCTGGGGGGTAGGGCGCGCCCCCACCCTCGTGGACAGGTGGGCCCCCCTCTGGTGAACTTCTTCCGCTGGATATTTTTTATTAT
Source organism: Aegilops umbellulata (assembly GCA_032464435.1). Lineage (NCBI taxonomy): Eukaryota > Viridiplantae > Streptophyta > Magnoliopsida > Poales > Poaceae > Aegilops > Aegilops umbellulata. The sequence goes on from CP136055.1 coordinate 89,701,639, forward strand.
TTCCAAAAATGACTTTCGTGGAGTTTCAGGACTTTTGGTGTTGTGCAAAATAGGTCTCTAATATTTGCTCCTTTTCCAGCCCAGAATTCCAACTGCCGGCATTCTCCCTCCTTATGTAAACATTGTAAAATAAGAGAGAATAGGCATAAGTATTGTGACATAACATGTAATAACAGCCCATAATGCAATAAATATTGATATGAAAGCATGATGCAAAATGGACGTATCACGTATGTAGAACTAAAATATGTCTACATACATCTCCTTTTATCCATTTTGATGACAAGTAGTACTTCTTACCCAAAGGAACTTTATATCCAACAAACACAAAATATCCATTCGACTGTTGGAAATTACTGATCTGATGTCGAAGTAATTGCTGCATCGCCACCAAAACCCACCATTTCTTAAGCTAAAGTAGACCAAGGTAATCCCTATATTAGCATATTACTAAGATAAACAGAAGGCACTGTAGAAACATTTAGGACGTGAGCTTGTCAATCTGAATGTGGAGGGACACAAGCTTAGCCCCGGCCAGCAGCTTGGGCGGAACTGTCAAGGTCAGCTCCTGCACGTCAACGTCGCCGGGATCCTTGCTGCTTGTCACCTCCATTTCCACCTTGACGGTGTGGGTCGTGCCTTTGGGCTCCCCCGGCGGGTCGTTCGCCCACAGCTTGGCCACGTAGTGCGGCAGTGGGGACGTCCCCGCTCTGATGCAGATGACCGACACGGCATAGGCGCGCCGATGTCGAGCACGCCGCTGACCAAGAAAAACGCGCGGCGGTCCTCCTCCACAAACAGCAAGACCCGTGGCTCCGACAGTGGCACTTGCAGCTGGACCACCTTGCCGTACTGGATCCTGTGCACAGGCATGGAATGCGTGGTGCTGATGTGGTGGTAGAGCGCCGGCGGCGGGCCTTCGTAGCCGCAGACGGGCACGGGGCATTTGCAGGGCGCGAGCGGACACACGCTCTGGTGATCGGCGAGCTTGTGGTAAGTGACGTAGAGCCCACAGCCTTCGTGCGGGCACTCCACCCTCACCAACGAAAGGACGGAGTCCACCGCTGTGTTCCGCATGTCGAAGCCACCGCCGCGCTCGCACCTCTGGCACTCCCGCTGGTTCCCGGGGCGCTCGACGCGGCAGTCCGCGCAGGCCAGGTGCCCTCCCTTGCACTGCAGAAATCAATCGAACAACACATCAATCAAGAAACCTGCACCTTGCTCAATCAGCCGAACGGACGAGGTGTATTCAAACCTCATACACTACAGGCGTCAAGGGGCGGAGGCACAAGGGGCAGTGGAGCACGGTGAGGTCCATCGAGACCTTAGAGAGCTCCATCGTCGGGTCCTGTACGGTCTGCATGATCTCGCCCTCCTCGTGCACAACCATCTCTCGACTTGGGCCGGGGTATTACAAAGCTTTACTATCACATATTTTATACTAATTCAAGGTGCATTAAATCAACACATGCAAGTATCAAAAGGAGAGACACGACATGCATGCATGCATTGTAATTAATGCATTGGTAAACGCAAATTATTGAAATATATCGAGTGAAGTGCTTTGATGTGTCGCGTCAACTCGTACATCAATGAGAAGTTTGATTATCCTCTCCCTCGCGGACTTAACTGCACCTGCCATTGGTTGTATGACAGGTTGGCCACACACCTGTCGAGCCCACCTGTCATACACGCATAGGCAGGAGCGTCCCTCCCTCGCCCATGAGCGTGGTGGTTGGCACGACTAGGAGAAGCTTTCGCTACATGCTCTCCCTCCCGCACGCGGTGGACATGCAGCAGTTCAATCGGTGTCAGATGGCCAGAAGCGTACTGTAGTACTCCTCCAGTGCAGTAGCACTCCATCATTTTTCGACTTCCCGAAGAGGCGAAGAGCCAAGCGCAGCCCGGACGCTCGTGTGGCAGTTTCATGTGTAGAGTAGTCTAGGATAGCGTGTACCGTGCCTGTAAGCTTAAAATCTTGGGGTCGGCTCCATGCTATGTGGTCATCTCGAAGTTTAAAAAAAAATTAAAATAGTCTTCTGGCCCTACCTGACACCCTGGTGATTGTAGTTTGCACGCTCATCTGGTCAAGACAGGACTATATATTTTAATTTGTTTTTTTTTAAAAGGGCGGACTCCCCGGCCTCTGCATCAGAACGATGCATACGACCACATATATTTTAATTTGTGGTGGGTAAATGTTAGAGATTGCAGCAAATATATTGTACACTGCGGGTCTTTCAGCCAAGTTTAGAGGCAAGCATGTGGGGCTAGTGCTATGATAGTGTCGCGTCAACTCGTACAACGAGGAGAAGCTTAATTTTACTACACGCCTTCTCCCTTACCCATGCGCGCGGTTGCTCGCAAACGAGGACAGGCTTTTGCTTAGTAGTACTTCTACAACAAGCTATCCGTCCCGCTCGCGGTGGACGGACATGCAGCAGTGGATTCGACACTGTAGAAGCTGTAGTAGTAACATCATTGTTCGTCTTCTCAAAGAGGCGAAGAGCCAAGCGCAAACCGAATGTTGCAGTTGCGAACATTGGAGCACGCATATAGCCAGGCTTTTGCATGAGACAAAATTGCTATGTGAGCCCATTATTGTACTAGTACGTACAACTACTTGCTAGTATAGCCCTGTAAACCAAAAAGGAGTATTTGCCCTTCTAGAGATTTCAACAAGTGACTAGACTACACCGAGACGGAGTACATATGGAGTAAAATGAGTGAATCTGCACCGTAAATAAATACGTACTAGTTCTATCGTTTTCCTCTCCGAGGTGCGGAATATTGAGTATACTGACTAGTCTCTTTTTGACACGCATTTACGTTTTTTACACAGTACAGACGCAAGCGCTCATATACACGCGCATACACTCGCCCCTATGAATGCGCACACGCACGACACTATCATCTTGAAATTTACGAAGTCACCATAGGCACCTCGTCGTCGACGGGTCCATAGGTGCTTGAATGCCAAGGAGGGAGAGGGTAGCGGTTCCCGAGACATTGAACGGTCAATGATGCATCCTCAATTACATGGAGAGGGAATTAATTGGAGAAGCAGAATAGATCCAGCACGATGTGAATGCAACAGAGTTTGGACTCTCATATAATAAAGGCGCCCCACCACTCCAATCCATCTACTCCCAAGTCTCTGCGCAACACTGCTCACTCCAATCCAAGACCAAGTGACCAAAAGCCACAAGCACCTATGGAGGCGATGGACGCGAGCGGCAGTTGGTTGTGCCAAATCAGCCAAGGCGCCGGCCTGCGGCCTCGCACCGTGCAGCGTTCCAGACGGTGCTGGCGACCGCATGCATCGTCGCCCTCGCCGACGCTGGCTTCGCCTCTCGCATGGACGACATGATGGTCAACTCCATCCGCAAGTTCACCGCTGTCAAGAAGTGCACGGACGACCTTGCCGTACTGCTCCAGCCCGCGCGCCCACGCTCCTCATTGCCTTCCACCCTTGTCGGTGTCAAAACCAGCGGATCTCGGGTAGGGGGTCCCGAACTGTGCGTCTAGGCGGATGGTAACAGGAGACAAGGGACACGATGTTTTTACCCAGGTTCAGGCCCTCTCGATGGAGGTAAAACCCTACTCCTACTTGATTGATCTCGATGATATGAGTATTACAAGAGTTGATCCACCACAAGACCAGAGAGGCTAAACCCTAGAAGCTAGCCTATGGTATGATTTCTCTTAGTCCTACGGACTAAACCCTCCGATTTATATAGACACCGGAGGGGGCTGGGGTTACACAGAGTCAGTTACAAGGAAGGAGATCTACATATCCGTATTACCAAGCTTGCCTTCCACGCCAAGGAGAGTCCCATCTGGACACGGGACGAAGTCTTCAATCTTGTATCTTCATAGTCCAACAGTCCGGCCAAAGGATATAGTCCGGCTGTCCGGATACCCCCTAATCCAGGACTCCCTCGGTAGCCCCCGAACCAGGCTTCAATGACGATGAGTCCGGCGCGCAGATTGTCTTCGGCGTTGCAAGGCGGGTTCTTCTCCAAACTCTGAATACCTGTCAAATAGCGTCCGGCTTCTCATAAATGTTGCGCTTCTTGGCTTCTGCGTCCAATAACAGCCATCTCCCACGTGTCAAGCGAATGCAAGGAGCCAGGGCATTTTTACATTTACCACCCCAGCCATGTGAATGAACTGTCTATTAAAGAGACGAGGATTCTCAGATCCAAACCACACCATCCTCCCTCAGCGAGCATTCATCAGAGCGCGCCCGAAAAAATCCATCCCAACATGGCCGGCCAGCGCAGCTCCTCCTCTCGCTCCCGCAGCCCCAAGCTCGGAGATTGGGAGAAGTGTTCCGTCCCGCACAGTCAATTAGTGAAGCTACAGACCCAGGGATTTCTCCCCTAGTGTATATGGTCCCGGTCCGAGCCGGGCTCGCCACCTATAATAGCGGGGAGCAAGCGGAGAGCTTTCCCAACCCCTCTAAGGGAGAGCGGGTATGCCTTGTCCCTTATTTCTTAAGGGGACTCGGATTTCCAATCCATCCGTTTCTCCGAGGGCTCCTGGAGTTCTATGGCCTCCAGTTGCACAACCTCACCCCTGCCTCCATACTGCACATCGCTGGTTACGTAGCCCTTTGCGAGCTGTTTCTGGGCTGCGAAGCTCATTTCACGCTGTGGAAGAAGTTGTTTTGCCTTGTGTCCCATACACAAAGGGGATCAATATATCAAGTGGGCGAAGCCGAAGTATGGCGCATCACCGGGACCGGATACCTATCCAGTACCCCGAAGAAGACGTCCGAAGACTGGCCTTCAGAGTGGTTTTATATGAAGGACGTCCCCCTTCCGGGTCCTATTCGGATCGGACTTCCCGAGTTTGATACTGCTCCTTTGAAGAAGCGCCTGAGCTGGCGACCATGGAGCCCTCAGGAGGAAGATGATAGAGACGTTCTTTACCTGATGGGCCGGATAAAGGTATTGGCTCAATCAGGACTGACCATAACCGAGGTTATGTCAATATGCATTATGAGGGGGATGCAGACGCTTAAATATCGAGGCCACCCTATGTGGGACTTCAACGGGGAAGATGATGCCACCCGCTGCGGCCGTAAGGGGCCGGACTCAATTGCTGCCCTAGCAAAAATCCTGTCCGGTTTGTACAAAGGAGAGGAGGAGGAGTTCCTCCGCATCAAGCCACGGGATGGATTATGCATGTACAACCCTCCGAGCTGGGTAAGTGGCCACTTTTTATACCCACCCCTTCCGCATTTTTGCAGCAAATATTTTATCTTGCCATTTCATTGCAGGAGCTGCGTAAGGCTGTAAGGGAGATCAATAGCCCACCTCCACAACCGGAGGATCCTGAACGGGCCCTCGACCCCGGCCTTAAAGAGGATCCAGACATATTTGTGGAGCTAATTGATAGGATTTTCTATCAGCTAAGCTGTGATGATGCCATGGTGGCCATTATAGCCGACTACCCTGGGCTACTCCCAGCCTCGCAGGTAAATGAGACCAAAGTCTCAACTTTTGAAAAGGATTCCCTTTTATGCACTTCACCTACCATACACAAACGGTTTTTTACAGGGAAGGCCCTCAGGACGCCATGCCGAGCCCGCGGCGACTCGCCAACAAGGAGCTCCGAGGCCGGACAGGCTAAAAAGGAAGGCGGTCCGGACGGAGACGCCAGCGCAGAGGTATGATGCAACACCTCGCTCCATGGTTGTCGTCTTAAAAAACATAATAACACCCATGTTTCCTAGAAGGAAGAACGCTCGCCGGACTATATCCGGAGAGGTCGCCGATCACGCCTCTACCCGTCGGGCTGCAGGGCCGGACACAGAGGCGGAAGCTAACACGAGGCGCACGCCGGATGATCCTTCTATAGAGGATGCGGATAAAATATCCGCTACGAATTCCGAAGTGGAGAGCGTCATGAATCACCGGCGTCGCGGAGCCGTACTCCATGACGCTTGTTTCTCCCAAGAGGCGTTTGATGCCTTCAACTCAGGAGATGCGTATATCCGTGCAGCTCAAAATGGTCTAGCCAGAGCCACGGACCAGTATGTAAAGGATATACGGGTAAGAAAATTTGATGATTATATATTTCAGTAGCCCCTGAGACTTGAAACAGTTAGAATAACTGATTTAAGGATCATGACGTATGCAGGTTCTTACGGAGAAGAATACCCAATTATCTCAGGAGCTGGAAGAGTGCAAAGCCCAGCTTCAGGCTGCAATTGCCGCAGAAGAGGAGTCCAAGAAGACCCCCACTGGTAACTACTGCGTTCATTGCAACGAACGGCAGGTACCAGATGATGTGCGGCGTGCCTGCAAGTCTAACTATATCTTTTGCAGATGACTCCGGAGTAAATCCGGAGGCCGTGCCAGGGGATGCGAAACGTGTGACAGCTAAATGCTGGCAAGCGCGTGCTGTCACGCATCATTCAAGAGAAAAATAATCTTCGAGACGCTAATACCCAGCTGAGCGTGGAACTGAAGGATGTTCGGGCCTAGCTTGTGGACTCCGTGAAGGAGAATAAGCGGCTTCCACGCGGCACTTTTAGTAAGTGCTTAAACGAACCCTTGAAAGAGTTCGGCGAAGAGGCCGGCTAACAGAGTAATGTCTCCAGGTATGCTGACGGGTTGTCCCGTGGAGGAGATGCCCGCGTCTGCAGGTGATCTTCTACCCGAGCTCTCACAACTGCACGAACAAGACCGGCAGGCGATGCAGTGTATTGCCCAGGCTTTGCGGCCATCCGTCTCCCTGCCAACAGGCATTGGAGAGCTTGCGGAGAAGCTTAAGGGAGCGCGGCGGCGCTTCCAATTATGGAAAATATCGGCCTACCGTCAAGGTGCCAGGGAAGCCTGGGCCATGGTGAAGACGCGGTACACCAAGGCTGACCCAAATCACATGGCCGAGGTCGGACCTGTGGGGCCCGATGGGAAAGAGATCCCCGTTAGCATAGTGTATGACAAAGTACAATTAGCCGTGAAGTATTCCCAACAGGATTGTAGGCTAGACAGCCTGTTGGATTGTAGCGACCAGACCTCAAACAATCTGACCTCTGTGCTCAGGTGTCATCCCTGGATCAGTAATGCTGACACCACACAGTACTTTGAAGGATTTATAACAGAGTAGCAATCACACACTTATTACATCGTCTCAAAGAGAACTTATTACAATAAATATGGCTTAAGGCCATCTAATAACGATAACAGCGGAAGGCTTGGAAGATAAGCGAGTCCATCAACTCCAACGGCATCACTGAGTATAGAACCATGACCTAAAGGCACCTTACTCGTCGTCTGAAAAGTCTGCAACATGAAACGTTGCAGCCTGAAAACGGGTTAGCACATGGAATATGTTGGCAATGTAACACATAGAGAGTAATGAAAGATTAAGCCTATACTAAATGCATATATGGCTGGTGGAAAGCTCTATGGTTACAGTTTTGCGTAAAGCCAGTTTTTCCCTACTGCAAAGGAATAAATTTATTTAACTATCATGGTGGTTGTTAAACATTGAGAATGGTTGACAGCATCCTCAATCCCATTAAAGTAATCATCAATAAAACCCAACAATATTAATTGAATTAACATGATGAGATTCACATGATATCCAAGTACTAGATACTCAAAACGTCCATAACCGGGGACACGGCTAACCATGATTAGTTTGTACACTCTGCAGAGGTTTGCGCACTTTTCCCCACAAGACTCGATCGCCTCCGTTGGATTTCTCGCACTACATGGTGTTTGAGAAACGTATGACCGAGACATAGTCTTTCAGAAGCGCTAGCACCTTACGATGTGATAGACCGTACCAACCTACATCCCCTACATCTGCTAGTCTACCACTGTAAGAGTTCGCACGACTTAGTCAACTAGGCCAGAGCCCATAATGGCTTGTGGCTGCACACGGAAGTTTCTAGTATGAATAATCTCACGATCCCTTTGGGCCTGGGTGGCGGTCCATAAAGAAAAACAACAGGAAATCTTGGAATACCCAGGTACCTCAATCCACCCAGATGTGTGTTTAAGTTGCCACCTTAGATAAACCATTAATTAACAATCCCACATCTGTCATGGATATTCACTCACCCAATCCACGTCTACTAGCATAGCATGGCATTATAAGCAAACGTAGAAGTAACTCCCAAAGGTTTGATAATAAAACAGGTAATAGGTACTACCTCATCTACTTCTCGTCCCACAATTTAATTAGATCCTAATCATGCAATGTTTGAGGCTTGATCTAATGCAATAAAATTTGGTAGTAAAAGAGGTATGATCAAAGTGTTACTTGCCTTGCTGATGATCCGCGAAACCTAGATATTCGAAGTAACAAGCGGCGTACTCCGGGTATTCTATCGCAGACAAACAAACAAGCATACAATAAGTACTCATCTAATACACGGGTAAAACTCAAATAAGAGATCTAACCAGAAAGTTCAAGTTAAGAACTCCGGTTTGCAAAAAGAATCAAATCGAACGAAGCAACGGAAGTCAAATGGCGAAAGAAAACAACTTCGTTCTACAAATCTGGATCTAAGTCAAATTTTACAGTATCAAAAACTTGTTTAAGTTGGTTAAACGGATAGAGGGTTTCGAGATGAAACTCCAGGCGCTTGAATCGCCTGATTCCGATAAACGAGCGAAAAGTTATACTAAAACGAAAATCGGATCAGAAATCGCGATCAGAAAATAACCGCGGAAAATCTAAGAAAAAGAAAAATGACGAACGGATTAACGAACGAACGTTCGTTATCCAGATCTAATCTATGAATACGTTCGTTAAAACGAACGAACGAGCGAACGCTCGCTATTTAACCTAAACCAAAAAAACCGATCTAAATAAAAAAAACTAAAACTAAAAAACCGATGGAAAACCGATCGGTTTTAAAAAACCGACGGCACGGGATTCAAGGCAACCACGGGCGGCGTGCGGCGACGGCGGCGGGCGGCGGCGTCGGCCCGGGCGGCGAGGGCAGCGGCGAGGCGGCGCGGGGCTGCGGGCGGCGGCGCCGGCGCGGCGGGCGGCGGCGCGGCGCAGGGCGAGCGGCGGCGGCGAGGTCGGGTGCGGGGCGGGGGTGGGGCTAGGGTTTGCCCCTGGGTGGGCCGGCTTATAAAGCCCTGGCGGGCCGGAGTCCCGGTCGGACACGGCCCGTAGGTCGGTTCGATTTTTTTTAAATAGTTACGCGTAGAAGAAAAATAAAAAGAAATACTAAACGGACTCCAAAAATCCTGAAATAAATTTTCCCCGACTTCTAAAATCAAGCAGGACAAAGTGAACATTTATTTCGAGCCTAAAAGCAATTTTAAAAAACGCATATTTTTCTAAATTCAAATAAAATATCGAAAAACTTCGAAATAAAATCTTATTTGATTTTATTATTAAATCCTCAATATTTCTTTATTTTGGGAAAGTCATTTTATTCCCTCTCTCATATTTTTGTAATAGAAATAATTGATGATGAAATAAATAAAATCAAATGATCCTATTCTCAAAATTTGAGAAAAACTCAAATATGAAAATAACGAAATCCCCAACTCTCTCCGTGGGTCCTTGAGTTGCTTAGGATTTCTAGGATCGAAACCAAAAGCAAATAAAATATGATATGCAATGATGATCTAATGTATAACATTCCAAATTAAAAATTTGGGATGTTACAAACCTACCCCCCTTAAGATGATTCTCGCCCTCGAGATTCGGGTTGGGTAGAAAATAGGTGAGGGTGGTCCTTGAGCAAATATTCCTCTCGTTCCCAGGTGGCTTCATCCTCCGTGTGGTGGCTCCACTAAACCTTGCAAAACTTGAAAACCTTGCTGCGAGTGACTCGGCTGGCAAACTCGAGAATCTTAACTGGTTTCTCCTCATAGGTCAAATTGTTATCCAACTGAATTGCTTCCAATGGCACTGTGTCTCTCAAAGGTATGTCAGCCATCTCCGCGTGGCACTTCTTCAACTGAGAAATGTGGAACACATCATGAACTCCTGACAATCCTTCGGGCAATTCCAACTTGTAGGCCACTTCTCCCATATGTTCCAAAACTCGGTATGGTCCTACAAATCGTGGCGCTAACTTTCCCTTAACTCCAAAACGCTTAATTCCTCGGAGTGGAGATACTCGAAGATAAACTCGGTCTCCGACTTCGTAAACCGTCCCCTTGAGTTTAGAATCTGCGTAGCTCTTCTGCCTGGACTGGGTTACCTTGAGCCTATCGCGAATCAACTTCACCTTCTGTTCAGACTCTTTAATCAAATCAGGTCCAAACAACTGGCGGTCTCCAACTTTGTCCCATGACAACGGTGTCATGCACCTCCTTCCGTACAAGGCTTCGAAAGGGGTCATCTTCAAACTGGTCTGATAGCTGTTGTTGTAAGAGAACTCTGCATATGGCAAATTGTCGTCCCAACTAGATCCATAATCTAGTGCACAAGCTCTCAGCATATCCTCAAAAATCTGATTGACTCTCTCGGTCTGTCCATCTGTCTGTGGATGAAAAGTTGTACCGAACTCTAGCCTGCTACCCAAAGTTTCATGCAACTGCTTCCAGAACTTTGAGGTAAACCGGGTTCCTCTATCTGATACGATACTCCTCGGAACTCCATGCAGACATACGATCCTGGTCATGTATATCTTTGCCAACTTAGCACTGGTGTAAGTGGTCTTTACTGGGATGAAATGAGCTACCTTCGTCAATCGATCAACTACAACCCAAATCGAGTCATAGCCTGAACGAGTCCTTGGTAATCCCGTGATAAAATCCATGCCTGGCTTATCCCACTTCCATTTGGGTATCGGCAATGGCTGTAATAATCCTGCTGGCTTCTGATGCTCAGCCTTTACTCTCTGATATACATCACAAACTGCTACATACTCCGCAATATCTTTCTTCATTTCGGTCCACCAGAAAGTATCCTTCAAATCCAAGTACATCTTGGTATTTCCTGGGTGAATCGAATACGGTGAATCATGTGCCTCTTGCAGAATCAACTTCCTGATCTCCCGGTCATTGGGCACATAAACACGGTCTTCAAACCATAGGGTATCATGCTCATCCTCATGAAATCCTTTAGCTTTTCCTTCGCTCATTTTCTCCTTTATAGAGGCAATCTCCTTGTCAGTCTTCTGAGCTTCTCTGATTCTATCCATCAAAGTTGACTGAATCTCCAATGCTCCTACATAGCCTCTCGGAACTATTTCCAAACATAGCTCACGAAGATCCTCGGCTAACTCCTTTGGCAATTCTCCCGTCATTAGTGTATTGACATGGCTCTTACGGCTCAATGCGTCAGCTACTACATTAGCCTTTCCGGGATGGTAATGCAATCTCATATCATAATCCTTGATGAGCTCCAACCAGCTCCTTTGTCTGAGGTTTAACTCCTTCTGCGTGAAAATGTACTTCAAACTCTTGTGGTCCGTGTACACCTCACGATGGTTTCCAATGAGGAAATGTCTCCATGTTTTCAATGCATGCACTACGACTGCTAACTCCAAATCATGCGTGGCATAATTCAATTCGTGAGGTTTCAGTTGTCGTGAAGCATACGAAACAACTCTTCCCTCCTGCATAAGCACTGCTCCAAGTCCTCGACGTGAAGCGTCGCAATACACCTCATACTCCTTGGTCTGATCTGGCAGAATCAACACTGGTGAGGTAACCAACCGTTGCTTCAACTCCTGGAAACTAGCCTCACACTCCTTAGTCCATATGTACTTGATATCCTTCTTCAACAACTCTGTCATAGGCTTTGCAATCTTTGAGAAATTCTCAATAAATCTCCGGTAGTACCCTGCGAGTCCAAGAAAACTCCGAATCTCTCCAACTGTTGTTGGTGCTTCCCAATTGGTCACAGTGATAACCTTTGTGTGGTCAACTGCTATTCCTTCTCCGGATATAATGTGTCCGAGGAATCCTACTTCCTTCAACCAAAACTCACATTTGCTGAACTTGGCATATAACTGATGTTCTCTGAGCTTCTCAAGTACCAATCGCAAATGTTCCTTATGCTCTTCTTCATTCTTCGAATAAACCAGAATATCATCAATGAACACCATGACGAACTTATCCAAAAACTCCATAAACATTTTGTTCATCACGTTCATAAAATAGGCAGGTGCGTTAGTCAGACCAAATGACATAACGGTATACTCATACAGCCCATATCTTGTGGTGAAGGCTGTCTTCGGTATGTCCTGCCCTCTAATCTTCAACTGATGGTACCCTGATCGCAAATTGATCTTGGAAAACACTTTAGCTCCTTGCAACCGATCAAACAGATCATTTATCATTGGTAGTGGGTACTTGTTCTTGATTGTTACTTCATTCAATCCACGGTAATCAACAACCATCCTTAACGATCCATCCTTCTTCTCCACTAGAAGTACTTGTGATCCCCAAGGCGAAGAACTTGGGCGAATGTAACCTTTATCCAGTAACTCCTTAATCTGCTTCTTAATCTCCACCAAATCCTTTGCGGGCATCCTGTATGGTCTCTTCGATATTGGCCCTGTGCCTGGCAAAAGCTCAATCAAAAACTCAATATCTCTATCCGGTGGCATGCCTGGCAACTCCTCTGGAAATACATCAGGGAAATCCTTTACCACTGGTACTTCCTCCTGCACAACTCCTGTCAAGGAATTTGCTTGAACCCTTTTCGGTACATGCCGTGATACATACTTGATCCTTCTTCCTTCCGGCGTTGTGAGCAAAATTGTCTGACTTGCACATTCAATGTTCCCTTCATACTTTGACAACCAAACCATGCCTAATATCGCATCCAGTCCTTGAGATTCCAATACTATTAGGTCCGAGGGAAACACATAGTTACCAATCCTTAATGGTAACCGATCACACCATCGACTAGCCATATACTCTACTCCAGGCGAGGTTACTAACATGGGTGACCTAAGGGCTTGGGTTGGCAGGTTATACTTATCCACAAATCCCCTTGATATGTATGAATGCGATGCACCAGTATAAAAAAGAACGAGTGCAGTAAATGACTTAACCAAAAAATTACCTATTACTGCATCAGGCTGAGCTTCAACCTCCTCCACGCTAATGTGGTTCACCTGTCCCCTGTTGAAAGGGTTCGGCTTCTTTCCAGAGCTTCCATTGCCATTCTGGCCTTCAGGACATTCATTGGCATAATGTCCTGTCTTCGAGCATTTAGAACAGGTGACTTGGCTCAGCTCTCTCTTGGCTGGGGTTGATGGGGTGATACGGTTCTGGCCGTTGCTTCCTCCATTCCCATTACCATTCTTGGAGCCATTATGATTGTGCGAGCTACCTCCTCCATGGGTATGCTGAAAATGAACTCCTGGTTTAGGGGTAAGACGGGGCTTCTGCTGAGCTCCTGAATTATACTTCCCCTGTCCATACTTCCTCTTGCAGTTTTCAATCTGTTGCTGCTTCCCTTCAATCATAAGAGCACGATCTACCAACTCCTAGTAGTTGTTGAAGCTTGCTACCATCAACTGCATACTCAGCTCATCATCCAGTCCTTCCAGAAACTTCTCCTGCTTAGCTGCATCCGTAGCAACGTCATTTGGGGCATAACGTGCTAGCTTACTAAAGTCATCCACATACTGGCCAACTGTCCATCCTCCTTGGCGTAAGTTGCGGAACTCACGCTTCTTCATGGCCATAGCTCCTGCTGAAACATGGGCAGTACGGAAAGCTTGCTGAAACTGATCCCATGTGACAGTGTCTACGGGGTAAGTGGCTGTAAAATTCTCCCACCATGCTGATGCGGGTCCTTCAAGCTGATGTGCGGCAAACTTCACTTTTTCCCCATCTGTACATCCTGCAGTGGTCAACTCCCTCCCTGTCTTGCGGAGCCAATCATCTGCTACTATCGGCTCGGTGCTATTGGAGAACACCGGCGGACTCAGCCTAAGGAAACGGGTTAAGTGATCAACTGGTGGTGGCGGCGGTGGGTTGTTGTTGTTGTTGTGGTTCTGGACTAACAACTGCATCAAGGCATTCTGCTGCTGGATCAAATGAGTGAGCTCCGGTGGGAAAGCAAATCCATTGTCACATCTCGGAGGCATCTGAGGGTTTAGAAAAGATGAGAATTAAGAATAGAATGAGGTCTAAAGAGAAAACACTACCCAAAATGCACATGAGACAAATGCACACAAAATCACTTCATTTAATCAAACAAAGGCATACAATCGGTCTAGAACTATCGCAAAAGTGCGTAGACTATAATATGTACATGGTGGAACACTACTATTATTATGGTAGTCTACTAGAAAAACTGCTCCGATGAAGACTCCATGATATCTGCTCCAGCTTCGTCTTCAAAATCATCATCACTAGGATCGGAATCAGTGTCATCGATGATGATGTAGTTATCTGGACAGGTGCAATCTTCATCTTCTCCTCCGGGTGCTGAGTCCAACATGAGTTCTTCAATCTTCTCCTTAAGATCGCCGTTTTGTCTCACTAGAGCTACAATCTCATCCATGTAGTCCTTGCGAGTGGCCTTCAGTTCTCCTTCTAGTTCAATAATCTTGGCTTTTGCTTTCTTCAACTCCATCATGTCTGCGCACATCTGGTTCTCCTGGCGTCGAATGTGCTGGTTTAACTCTTGGATGAAAACTGCAATGGATCTATCCTTCTTGGTGCTAACTATCTCCCATTGTTCATCTCGGCGTCCGCAAATCTGGTAAATAGTGTCCTTGAGGTCTTCTTGGTAAACTTCTCCAATGCGTCCCATGGTTATGTGAGCTGCCATGCTCCTTCCCAGACTCCAGGTTGGTGCATTAAAAACACACTCTATGGGCTCCGTGACTGGTGCGAACGTCCTTCCTGGAACTTGAGCTTGAATCTTCCAACGCTCCTCTTCAGGTAAAGTGGCGTTGTAGGTCCCGGTGAAGCCTGGTATTCCAATATTCAGGTACTTAGTGACTTCCTTCAGGTGTCGTCCAAAAGGTGTATCTTCATCCGGTTGCGTGAACTTGATCCTCGCTTCCGTCATCCTAAAAGAGTAGAAAAGATGGGGAGTCAGAAATGAGAAGAGAGTAGTGATCTAGGGCTTTAGCTTAGTGGTCGTGTCCTACAGTCATCGTGTGCTCTGATACCATCTCTGTAGCGACCAGACCTCAAACAGTCTGACCTCTGTGCTCAGGTGTCATCCCTGGATCAGTAATGCTGACACCACACAGTACTTTGAAGGATTTATAACAGAGTAGAAATCACACACTTATTACAATAAATATGCCTTAAGGCCATCTAATAATGATAACAGCGGAAGGCTTGGAAGATAAGCGAGTCCATCAACTCCAATGGCATCACTGAGTATAGAACCACGACCTAAAGGCACCTTACTCGTCGTCCGAAAAGTCTGCAACATGAAACGTTGCAGCCCGAAAACGGGTCAGCACATGGAATATGCTGGCAATGTAACACATAGAGAGTAATGAACGATTAAGCATATACTACATGCATATATGGCTGGTGGAAAGCTCTATGGTTACAGTTTTGCGTAAAGCCAGTTTTTCCCTACTGCAAAGGAATAAATTTATTTAACTATCATGGTGGTTGTTAAACATTGAGAATGGTTGACAGCATCCTCAATCCCATTAAAGTAATCATCAATAAAACCCAACAATATTAATTGAAGTAACATGACGAGATTCACATGATATCCAAGTACTCGATACTCAAAACGTCCATAACCGGGGACACGGCTAACCATGATTAGTTTGTACACTCTGCACAGGTTTGCGCACTTTTCCCCACAAGACTCGATCGCCTCCATTGGATTTCTCGCACTACATGGTGTTTGAGAAACGGATGACCGAGACATAGTCTTTCAGAAGCGCTAGCACCTTACGATGTGATAGACCGTACCAACCTACATCCCCTACATCTGCTAGTCTATGACTGTAAGAGTTCGCATGACTTAGTCAACTAGGCCAGAGCCCATAATGGCTTGTGGCTGCACACGGAAGTTTCTAGTATGAATAATCTCATGATCCCTTTGGGCCTGGGTGGCGGTCCATAAAGAAAAACAACAGGCAATCCTGGAATACCCAGGTACCTCAATCCACCAAGATGTGTGTTTAATTTGCCACCTTAGATAAACCATTAATTAACAATCCCACATCTGTCATGGATATTCACTCACCCAATCCACGTCTACTAGCATAGCATGGCATAATAAGCAAACGTAGAAGTAACTCCCAAAGGTTTGATAATAAAACAGGTAATAGGTACTACCTCATCTACTTCCCGTCCCACAATTTAATTAGATCCTAATCATGCAATGTTTGAGGATTGATCTAATGCAATAAAACTTGGTAGTAAAAGAGGTATGATCAAAGTGTTACTTGCCTTGTTGATGATCCGCGAAACCTAGAGATTCGAAGTAACAGGCGGCGCACTCCGGGTATTCTATCGCAGACAAACATACAAGCATACAATAAGTACTCATCTAATGCACGGGTAAAACTTAAATAAGAGATCTAACCAGAAAGTTCAAGTTAAGAACTCCGGTTTGCAAAAAGAATCAAATCGAACGAAGCAACGAAAGTCAAATGGCGAAAGAAAACAACTTCGTTCTACATATCTGGATCTAAGTCAAATTTTACAGTAGCAAAAACTTGTTTAAATTGGTTAAACGGATAGAGGGTTTCGAGGTGAAACTCCAGGCGCTTGAATCGCCTGATTCCAATAAACGAGCAAAAAGTTATACTGAAACGAAAATCGGATCAGAAATCACGATCTGAAAATAACCGCGGAAAATCCGAGAAAAAGAAAAACGACGAATGGATTAACAGATGAACGTTCGTTATCCAGATCTAATCTACGAATACGTTCGTTAAAACGAACGAATGAGCGAACGCTCGCTATTTAACCTAAACCGAAAAAAAACAATCTAAATAAAAAAAACGAAAACTAAAAAAACTGACGGAAAACCGATCGGTTTTTAAAAAAACCGACGGCACGGGATTCGAGGCAACCTCGGGCGGGGGCGGCGGCGTCGGCGCAGGCGGCGAGGGCGGCGGCGCGGCGCGGGGCGAGCGGCGGCGGGGTCGGGTGCGGGGTGGGGCTGGGGCTAGGGTTTGCCCCGGGGTGGGCCGGCTTATAAAGCCCTAGCGGGCCGGAGTCCTGGTAGGACACGGCCCATAAGTCGGTTCGATTTTTTTAAATAGTTACGCGCAGAAGAAAAATAAAAAGAAATACTAAACTGACTCCAAAAATCCCGAAATAAATTTTCCCCGACTTCTAAAATCAAGGCAGACAAAGTGAACATTTATTTGGGGCCTAAACACAATTTTGAAAAACGCATATTTTCCTAAATTCAAATAAAATATCGAAAAACTCTGAAATAATATCTTATTTGATTTTATTATTAAATCCTCAATATTTCTTTATTTTGGGAAAGTCATTTTATTCCCTCTTTCATATTTTTTTAATAGAAATAATTGATGATAAAATAAATAAAATCAAATGATCCTATTCTCAAAATTTGAGAAAAACGCAAATATGAAAATAACGAAATCCCCAACTCTCTCCGTGGGTCCTTGAGTTGCTTAGGATTTGTAGGATCGAAACCAAAAGCAAATAAAATATGATATGCAATGATGATCTAATGTATAACATTCCAAATTGAAAATTTGGGATGTTACATGGATGGTATAGAAGAGGAATTTAGTCAGTCTAAATGACTATGTAAGTTAATTGACATGTATAATGCCTTCTAGCCAGATTGTAAATCATTTGTCATGGCGGACCTTTTCGCTTCAACCTCGGGACCCGATAGTCCGGAGTGTATCCGAATACCCGCTCAGTTATATAAGAACCGGGGTATGCGTAGAAACCAGGCGTAGGGGTCATTAGTGCTTTAGCAGACAAGTACCCAACTAGTTATGTTATATTACATGGGTAGTAAGAAACATCTTCCAGGGAGAATAGTTCCGTTAAGGGTTCCTTTCCCTAGGTACGCATGCCCTAAAGTGCATGTCCGGACTGTGAGGAGAGACGCAGGAAAAAACATCTGGGGGCACATATCGAAAATAAAAAAAGATAAAAAATCATCTTTTTTTCACCGACCGAATATTCCCTTAAGAACGCTAGCTTTCGGCTTCACCCAGTCTGAGGTACACATCCGGCTGACCCGGCAGTAACAATCGCAGAGGTGCTCCCCTTATGCCCTAGCCGAATTAACGGGAACGTAGGGCATAAATACAAGAGCCAGGCAACCCAGCTTGGCCAAAACTTAAGTCATGTCGATGCATATAATGGCGAAAAAAGGTACATGCGGAAGAGTAACACATGTGCGGGGCATGAGGCCCAGAAAAATAATTAAGCTTCTGTGTAAGAAGCCGCCAGGCATAATGATCGCAGTTAGCACGTCAATAGTGTGCGAGCAAGGCGCAAGTTGGCCCTTGAAGGCCTTGAGAAGGAAGAAAGAAAGAAAGAAAACAGATAATGTATATGCAAAAAATGGACAGGGGAAGGAGACGAACATAGAGTCCGGTGCTAGGCATATAATCTTCGGAGCCTGGCTGCGTTCCAGGGGTTCGGCTCAAATCGATTATCCGATGCATCCCGCAGACGGTACGCTCCACCGGTCAGAACTTGGTCAATAATAAAGGGAACTTCCCATTTGGGCTCGAGCTTGGTCTTTTTCTTCTCCGGCAGGCGTAGAACTAGCTCGCCAATGTTATAAGTTTAGGCCCGTACTTCCCTGCTTTGGTATCTTCGGGCCTGTTGCTGATAGAATGCAGAACGGGCTTTTGCCACGTCGCGCTCCTCCTCCAGGGTGTCCATATTGTCCTGCCGATCGAGCTCGGCCTCTCTTTCTTCATACATGCGCACTCGAGGTGAGCCATGAATTATATCGTAGGGCAGAAC
Source organism: Aegilops umbellulata (assembly GCA_032464435.1). NCBI lineage: Eukaryota > Viridiplantae > Streptophyta > Magnoliopsida > Poales > Poaceae > Aegilops > Aegilops umbellulata. Next base: position 89,720,502 of record CP136055.1, read on the forward strand.
CGCCTCTGCGCCGTACACCATAAAGAAGGGTGTGTATCCGGTAGTACGATTCGGCGTGGTCCACAGCCCCCAGAGTACTGAGTCGAGCTCCTCGACCCAGTGCGTGTTGGATTCCTTTAAGGACCGCACTAATCTGGGTTTGATGCCGCTCATGATAAGACCATTTGCTCGCTCGACTTGACCGTTAGTTTGTGGGTGATAGACAGAAGCATAATCGAGCTTAATGCCCATGTTTTTGCACTAGAGTTTTACCTCGTCGGCAGTGAAGTTCGTGCCGTTGTCAGTGATGATGTTGTGGGGGACGCCATAACAGTGTACAACCCCGGATATGAAGTCTATCACCGGTCCAGATTCGGCCGTTTTGACAGGTTTGGCTTCTATCCATTTGGTGAATTTATCCACCATGACCAGTAAGTATTTTTTTTCTTATGGGTTCCCCCTTTAAGGGGTCCAACCATGTCAAGCCCCCAGACTGCAAAGGGCCAGGTAATGGGGATTTTTTGGAGGGCGGTGGGCGGCATATGGCTTTGGTTTGCAAAAAGCTGGCAACCGACGCAGCGTTGGACCAAGTCCTGTGCATCTGCCCGGGCCGTCGGCCAATAAAAACCTGTTCGGAAGGCCTTGCTTACAAGGGCCCGGGCTGCGGCGTGGTGGCCGCCGAGTCCGGCATGAATTTCTGCCAGAAGCTTCCGCCCTTCCTCTTCGGAGATGCACCTTTGAAGGACTCCGGTAGTGCTTTTCTTGTAAAGCTCTCCCTCATGGTTCCTGTAGGCCTTAGATCGCCGCACTATGCAGCGTGCTTCATTTTGGTCCTCGGGAAGTTCCTGCCTATTTAGGTAGGCCAGGAATGGTTCTGTCCACGGGGCGATGATGGCCATTATTACGTGGGCTGAAGGTGTTATTTCGGTGGCAGGGCCTCCGATTATGTCAGAGTGTTCGGTATCGGGCATTGTGGCTGGGTCCGGACTATTGCTACCGGTGTCCCCTTCTCATACCACGGATGGCTTAAACAACCTCTCCAAGAAGATGTTGGGTGGGACCGCATCGCATTTTGCGTCGATGCAGTCGAGGATATCCGCCGCCTAATTGTTTTCCCGAGCCACATGGTGGAATTCGAGCCCCTCGAATCGGGCTGACATTTTGAGGACGGCGTTGCGATAGGCCGCCATTTTCGGATCCTTGGCATAGAAGTCTCCATTTATTTGGGATATTGCAAGGTTCGAATACCCACGCACCCCCAGGCGTCGAATGCCCATGGAAACTGCCATCCAAAGACCATGCAACATGGCCTCTTATTCGCCTGTGTTGTTGGAGTCTGTATACAATATCTGGAGTACGTATTGAACTGTATCTCCAGTTGGGGACGTCAGCACGACGCCCGTCCCCAGACCAGCCAACATTTTAGAGCCGTCGAAGTGCATGATCCAATTGGAGTATGCACCGTACTCTTTGGGGAGTTCGGCTTCCGTCCATTCGACGACAAAGTCGGCCAATACTTGCGACTTAATGGCTCGCCGTTTGTATGTTATGTCGAACGGGATGAGCTCAATGACCCATTTGGCAATCCGGCCCATGGCGTCACGGTTGTTTATAATATCATTAAGTGGCACTTCTGAGGCCATTGTGATTGAACACTCTTGAAAGTAGTGTCGCAGCTTCCGGGATGCCATGAATACCGCATAGGCTATCTTTTGATAATGTGGGTACTGTGACTTGCATGGAGTGAGGACAGTGGATACAAAATATACTAGCTTTTGAAGACGGAATTTATGTCCGTCTGTTTCTCGTTCGACGACGAGCACTGCGCTTAAAACCTGATGAGTTGTCGCAATGTACAACAGCATTGGTTTGCCGATGTCTGGCGCGGCCAGGATTGGGTTGGTTGCCAGTATGGCTTTTATTTCTTCCAATCCGGCTGTGGCAGCATCCGTCCACTCGAAGTGTTCGGTGCACCGAAGGAGGCGATAAAGGGGTAATGCCTTTTCTCCTAAGCGGGAGATAAAGCGGCTTAGAGCCACCACACATCCGGTTAATTTCTGGATTTGTTTGAGGTCCATTGGGATAGCCAACTGTGACAGATCTCGGATTTTGTCCGGATTTGCTTCAATTCCTCTACTGGAGACAATGAAGCCCAGGAGCTTTCCGGCTGGTACACCGAAAACGCATTTTTTCCGGATTGAGCTTGATGTCGTATGTTCGGAGGTTGTCGAACGTGAGCCTCAAGTCGTCTATTAGAGAGTCGACGTGTTTGGTTTTGACGACCACATCATCTATGTATGCCTCCACTGTTTTGTCGATCTGTTTTTTCAGACATGTCGAAATCATGCGCTGATATGTTGCGCCGGCGTTTTTGAGCCCAAAAGGCATTGTGTTAAAACAGAAGGGGTCGTATGGTGTGATAAATGCCGTTGCGGCTTGGTCGGACTCCGCCATCTTGATTTGGTGGTAGCCGGAGTATGCGTCGAGGAAACACAATGAATCGTGTCCTGCGGTAGCGTCGATAATTTGATCGATACGGGGGAGGGGGAAGGGACCTTTGGGCAAGCCTTGTTGAGGTCCTTGAAATCGACACATAGGTGCCAAGATTTGTCCTTCTTTGGTACCATCACCAGGTTTGCTAGCCAGTCCGGGTGTTTTATTTCTCTAATGAATCCGGCCTCCAATAACTTGGCTAGTTCCTCTCCCATAGCTTTTCTCTTAGGTTCAGAGAAACGCTGAAGAGTCTGCTTGACCGGCTTGAATCCCTTTAGAATATTAAGGTTGTGCTCGGCCAGCCTGCGTGGGATTCCTGGCATGTCTGAGGGATGCCAGGCAAATATGTCCCAATTCTCGCGCAGGAACTCCCGTAGTGCGGTGTCCACGACGGGGTTTAGCTGTGCCCTGATGGAGGCTGTTTTTTGTAGGGTCCGTTGGGTGGACTTGGAATTTGACTATTTCATTTGCTGGTTTAAAAGAAGTGGACATGGATATTTTGTCAAGTATTACGTCATCCCTGTCCATTGTGGAGCATAGCGCAGTTAATTCCTCGGCCGCAAGGGCTTCGGATAACGCCTCGAGGGCCAATGCGGCTGTTTTGTTTTCGGCGCGGAGTGCTATGTCTGGATCACTAGCGAGAGTGATGATTCCGTTGGGCCCGGGCATTTTGAGCTTCATGTACCCGTAATGGGGTATAGCTTGGAAGATCGTGAACGCCTCCCGCCCTAAAAGGGTGTGGTATCCGCTACTGAACGGGGCCACTTTGGAATGTAATTTCTTCGGACCTATAGTTTTCCGGCGTGCCAAATACCACAACTAGTGTGATTTTCCCAGCACAGCGTGCTTCCCGACTGGGGATGATTCCTCTGAAGGTTGTGCTGCTTCGCTCAATGCGGTTCCAGTCTATTTCCATTTTTTGAAGAGTTTCCTCATAAATGAGGTTTAATCCACTCCCGTCGTCCATGAGTACTTTGGTGAGTCGAAAGCCGTCCACAATTGGACTAAGGACCAGTGCAGCTGGTGCTCAGGCTGTTCGGAATTTAGGTTCATCACTGGCATTCAAGGTAATAGCCGTGTCACTTCGTGGATTTATTGCTGCCACGTGGTAGATTTCGGCAAGGCTACGGAGTGTTCGCTTGCGCCTATTATTTGACGTGAAGGTATCAAAGACTGTCCATACTGTATTATTATCCCCGGGATGGTGCTCTGTGGCATCTGGGATGAGAAGATCTTCACCGCTCTTGGCCACCTGCCGGAGTACCCAACATGCTCTAAGGCTGTGTGTTGGCATGGTATCCGTTGTACTATGAAGTTTGCAGGGCCCATTGAGCCATCCCTCCAATACGGTTCCACACCCTGTAGAGGGCTTTTGCTTCTTTGTAATTAACTCGGGTGTCTTGTGATAGTGCACCCTTTTACTTCGGCCTGGGTGTATATTCGGAGCCGGATTGTCCCAAAATTTTGTTTTGGTTTTCCAGGCGCTTTCCATCGCACAGTACTTACGTACTATGGACGCCAAGTCGGCGAAGCGTGATATGTCACGGCGACTTATGGCGTTAAGTATTCCCTTGTCCGTGCAATTATTGTAGAAAAGTGAGACGGCGTCTTTCTTGCGACAGTCCTTAACCTTGTTCATTACAAGGAGGAATCTGGCCCAGTAATCATGTACTGTTTCCTGGGGCTCTTGCCTGATGTGGGAAAGATCGTTTACATCTGGGTGGGTGGGTTGATTTTAATCCGAACCCTTACCCGATCTGAGACCCAGGGGCCAAGGAGTTTTCGGTCTTGGAAGTTCGGGTTCCGGGATGTTGCCCAATAAGTCTGCCCTGCTGCCTGACTCTAGGTTCAGGGCCTGGGTGATGTCCTCCCATGAACGGGTATCTAGCTCAGAGAGCTCAGGAATCCGGACATAGTTAGTCCTCAAGATCGAGGAAGAATCGCCGCATTGTTCCTCCACCACCGCAATCTGATGGGTGACCGGTGGAGAGTTAATCTCCCTTTGGTCGGGTTTAAGCCCAATCCGATCATAGTCCGTAGCGACTCCCAAGGCGGTGATGCGATCCAAGAGCTCGTTTAGGGAAGAGAGCTCCATTGGATCCATCTGCTCGGCAAGTTCCGAGCCGATGTGGAGGCTGTTTTTGATGACCCGAGAAGTCATCATCGGTGCAGCAGCCGAATAGGCGGTCATGATGAAACTGCCTAGCTGGAGAGTTTGGCCGACAGCCAAGGCTCCCCCGGCAGTAATGTTGTCTTTAACAACGAGACGAGGCATCCTTCCTTACGGTGAAGGCACAGTGGAACTCTCAATGAAAGCACCAATGTCAGTGTCAAAACCGGTGGATCTCGGGTAGGGGTCCCGAACTATGCGTCTAGGTGGATGGTAACAGGAGACAGGGGACACGATGTTTTTACCCAGGTTCGGGCCCTCTCGATGGAGGTAAAACCCTACTCCTTCTTGATTGATCTTGATGATATGAGTATTACAAGAGTTGATCCACCACGAGATCAGAGAGGCTAAACCCTAGAAGCTAGCCTATGGTATGATTGTTCTTGGTCCTACGGACTAAACCCTCCGTTTTATATAGACGGCGGAGGGGGCTAGGGTTACACAAAGTCGGTTACAGGGAAGGAGATCTACATATCCGTATTGCCAAGATTGCCTTCCATGCCAAGGAGAGTCCCATCCGGACACGGGACGAAGTTTTCAATCTTGTATCTTCATAGTCCAACAGTCCGGCCAAAGGATATAGTCCGGTTGTCCGGATACCCCCTAATCCAGGACTGCCTCAACCCTCATCGGCCGCCATGGTGACGAACTCTTTCAAGCCCTGGTGTCCCTCCAGGTGCCGGAGGTCGCGACGAAGAATGTGCACCTCGAGGCCGCGCTCGCCGCGCAGCGCCTCGCCATGCAAGAAACTGTCGACCTACACATCCACGTCTACGAGGAATTCGTCTACATAGGCCACTACAAGGCAAGCGAGGACAGAAAGACGTTGGCCTTTTTCCAGCGGCTGGAATCTTTGGATGCCATTGTTCAGAAGCACTTCGACCTGGCCACAAAAGCCGCTGCTAGTTAGGCGTCGTTTGGTGGGCCGGCGCCCTGAGTCGAGGAGGTGGACGTCGTCGATGGATGCATCTCTTCTTCTTGCCTCCTGTAACCAGCACTGCATCGCCTCGTGGCCTTAATGTTTTATCAGTATAGTACTCCCTCTGTTCCCAAATATAAGTCTTTCTAAAGATTCCAGCAAGTGACTACTACATACGGAGCAAAATGAGTGAATCTACACTCTAAACTATGTCTACATACATCTGTATGATGTATTCCATTTGAAATAGTATCTAAAAAGGCTTATATTTATGAACGGAGGGAGTATATGGCATTTTTATTCCAGTCGTAATGTTTTCACTGTGAGGTGGGGCCGCAGTTGAGCAAACCCACCCCGCCCACCGTGCGTCGGCCGAGTTTAGAATTAGAAGAGAGAAACGAGGGAGGAGAGCTAGCTGTAGCACAGACTCTGTTGTCAGATGGGACTCGTGTTTGTAGAATAGGAGTACTAAGCACTCGTGCCTCTTTTTTTTTGAGGGAAAAATTAGTCGTATGTCTAGTACCACTAGTTGCGTGCGTGCGACCTATAGCTGTCATCACTTTAGGTCTCCTTTTCGAACCGCGGCTATGCTTCACAGTACATATTATTTCACGCATTTATCCTCCTATATGTACTCCTAGACTATTTCCACGTGCTCCCATTCGCCGACATGTGGGACACAGAGCATCTGGGTCATAGTGCATGCATGACTCAAAGCATATGCCGGGGTACTTTACATTTCAGACCTCACGAATTACATGCAAACCCCCCGTAGAAGAATATATAAATGAATGAATTACTACATGAAACCGGATTATTTTCGTGGAAACTGGAGCACGCTCATTAAATTTTGGACATAACACGTTTATAAAAAATGACCGGACCGAAACTAGTCTAAGGGCCTCTTTGATTTTTCCCACAAAAAAGGGCATGTTTTATTCGTAGGATACTGAAAACACAGGAATGGGGAAAGTATGATGGCGATGAACCGAGACGACGAGAACTCTAACTCAGTTAGAGGTTAGAGTTAGATTCTAACCCTGAACTAACTCTAAACCAAAGAGGTGTATGGATGGTAGGGTTAGATTGACAATAAATGCTCTATCTCAATCATTTGACTACTTTGGACTCTATTTCCTGCCGGATTTGGAGGGTGCTTGGATACGTTTTAGTTCCATGACTAAAAGTAGTGGGACTAAAACTTGCTAGCCTCACCCATGCTTGGATCCAAATACTAAAGAGACTAAAATCAAGTTACTGAGCATTTATTATCCTCCAAACCCTCCATTCCAGAACTCGCCTGTGTTAAAGGAGAGGAGTTAAATGAGGAGAGAGAGGACTAATCCACATTTTAGTAGGGGTACCCCTGACTAAAAAAATTTAGTCTCAAGACTAGTTTTAGCCCCTCTTTAGTCAAGGTGCTTGGAACTTTAGCCTCTTAAAGAGACTATTTTTAGTCAGACTAAAATAAGTCCCTTGGATCCAAGCAACCTCTTGGTGTGGCCGGCTCTTCAGTGGCCTCCTCCCGCTCACAATTGACATAAATGAACCATATATACAAATCAAGCATGCAAAACATGATAATTTTTACTTTGTCCATACAAATGAGATATCCCACTTAAACATACAAGTCGTCAATCAAGCTTCACAAAATAAAAAAACACTTCATGAAACAAAGAATGAGCTAACTCATCATGGAAGTCATTCATGATAGGGAGGGAGCCCGGAGCCCCTCACGCACCGATGGAGGAGCTCGCCATCGTCGCTCTGGAGTAAGGCTCTGTAGAGCCTCGGGAACCCCTCCAACACCGGCCCTTGCGAGTTGAGGTCAACACCGGCATGGGTAGCAGGGCCGCTTGCCGCCGACTGGGAACTTAATCTTTGGGCCTCTAGAAATAATGCAAGCCTGTAACTAAAATACCTAGAAAGGTGAACTGAATCTTTGGGCCTCTAGAAATAATGCAAGCCTGAAACTGAAATACCAAGAAAGGTGAACTGAATCTTTGGGCCTCTAGAAATAATGCAAGCCTGAAAGTGAAATACCTAGAAAGGTGAACTTAATCTTTGGGCCTCTAGAAATAATGCAAGCCTGAAACTGAAATACCTAGAAACGTGAACTGAATCTTTCGGCATCTAGAATAATGCAAGCCTGAAATTGAAATACCTAGAAAGGTGAACTGAATCTTTGGGCCTCTAGAAATAATGCAAGTCTGAAATTGAAATACCTAGAAAGGTGACCTGAATCTTTGGGCCTCTAGAAAGATTTATTACCTCCTCAAGCAGCATCAAACAATTCCATGCGTGCACCACAAATCTGTACCAAGTTTGATCAGGATCTACTTTTCCAAATCAGAATTAGCGCTAGAGCAAGCAAGATCAATGATATGGTCGTGAGACAGAGAAGGAACGAACAAACTCACCCCTCTCGCGACCTCCCTGGTAGATGCGCCGCCGCCGCGCATGACAGAGGGAGAAAAACGATTGGTGAAGGGGGAGCGGGGCGACCTTCGAAGGCTGGAGGGAGAGGGTGGCCGGAGTAGGGCGGCGGAGGCCGGAAGGAGAGGTCGGCCGGAGGAGAGAAAGGGCGAGCGGCCCTATGGGGAACAGAGAGGAGTCGTGCGAGAGGGGGGGAGCGATCTGGTGCGGGCAGGGGAGATTTTTTTAGTTCTCTTTTAGTGGGCCCGAGGATAACTAACCCAATTAGAACCTCTCCACTGGGCTAGTTATTTTAGGTGGGTTAGAGCAAAATAGCTCAAACTAACCCCTCTTGTTTCGATAATTTGAGCCTATTTCAAACCAAATTAGCTCTAACTCAGGGATCCAAACAAAGAGGAGTGTTACTGTACATGCTACAGTGTGGACCGTAGCACATTGTTTTTATGGCCATATCACCACATTGTTTTCTACTGCTGGTTCACTGGGCTACCGTGGTTCGCACTGCTAGTTCACTGGGCTGCCGTGGTTCGCACTCCTCCGACCTGAGTAGTACTCCCTCCGTTCCTAAATATAAGTCTTCATAGATATTTCACTTTGGACCACATATGGATGTATATAGATGCATTTTATGTGTAGATTCACTCATTTTTCTCCGTATGTGGTCCATAGTGAAATCTCTCCAAAGACTTATATTTAGGAATGGAGGGAGTAGTATAGTACTAGTATATACCGCATCATTCTTTGCTCCTTCTTACTACTCCGACATGTGGGAGAGCCAGCATCTGGGTCGACATGTCATGCACCAGATTAGAGCGCGGAACAGAAGGGGGGCATCACCCCGGTCGGAGCGCCAGTAATTCATGACTATAGTGAGTGGTCATATCACAATTCTTTCCAGCAGTAATGCGCCATAAAATCGCACAGCCCCACTCGCTCACCCTCCTTGCCTCTCTGTCAAACCGCCTACCCGAAAACTGTCATGCGTACTGCCCGGGAAAAGCCCCGCCCTCAACTTTTAACTACGCGAAAATAGTTCGAGTTGTTCGTTCTATATAAATACAATACTTACTGTATGTTTATTCACCCGTGGGGTTGTTCAATGAATGGAGGGGCGGGGAGCACAAGTGAACAATACTGTAGTACTACTAGTAGTAAGTAGGAGTCGTACAGTAGTCACCTTAAATAGAGAGTTTCTTTTCTTTAATGCCACGTACACAAATTGAAACGCTTGTTGTGGAGAGAAAAGAGATAATCACTCCACTATATATGGACGCAGGGGCCTGAGCGCTTGCTTTACTGGGGTTGCTCTCTTCATTCTCTCATCCTCTCAAAATATAAACAAGACAGCGGTAGCGACATTTTCTCTCTGCTCACCGCTGGTCACTGATCCGGCAGGATCCCTTCGGCCGGTGTGTGTAGAGGACTAAAAGGTGCATCGTTCACGCGGTCGTCGCCGCCGAGGGAGGAAACCCACAGCTGCCGGAGGGGCCCGATCCTCTGCCCATGCCGTTCTCTCCGACACAGCGCCGACTCGGGAGGTCCTCCGACCCTTCTTCCTCCCTGTTGTATTGTCCGCAGATCCGACCTGCCGCCGCAGGCATCCCGGCGACCCTCAGGTATAAGTTCTTCAAAAGCGGCCTTACTCTACTGCCCCAGCTCCCCACGTGTCTGCATGTGCATATTTTTCTACTCCCATCAGCTCTTCCAAAGCCACCTAAATTTTTAGTATTATTAGAGGTAAAGCTACTTCATGCATTCAAATCTAGGGCTTTGTTCAAACAACGAAGAAATGGGGGAAAGTTGTAGCATGAATCTAGGACTTGATTCAAAGAGGAAATAATATGGTGAAAGTATTAGAGACGGGATACCCAACCGGTCTCTTGGTTGAAAAGGGAAATAATGGGAAAACGCAGTACAAACTAGATAAGGAACATATCTATTATTGGTTGAAAAAAGGATAGAAAGTGGCGGCTGGTGGACAAGTCAACAGAGTATGTCCAGGATTAGATTTTCTGCCATCACATAGTAAAAGGTCTCCAGGATTAGATTTGCTGCCCTCACATAGTAAAAGGTCTTAGGATTAGATTTGCTACCCTCACATAGTAAAAGGTCTCAGGATTAGATTTGCTACCCTCACATAGTAAAAGGTCTCCAGGATTAGATTTGCTACCCTCACATAGTAAAAGGTCTCCAGGATTAGATTTGCTGCCCTCACATAGTAAAAGGTCTCCAGGATTAGATTTGCTGCCCTCACATAGTACAAGGTTTCCAGGATTAGGTTTACTGCCCTCACATAGCATGAACAAACTCGGCATCACCACTTTATGCCTCTTTGTAGGTACATTGTGCGGATGCGTCCACTGTCGCATGTCCTTATACCAACCTTCTGCTCTTGTTAATGTAAGGGCGCATGTAAAATGAAGCGATCACACTGTTACCTTAGGGACATGTCTAACCAGTGTTATTGTTAATCTAATGCCTCCAGTGATAAGATGCAATTAAACTGTGTTACAAATGGCACTCCTGCTATTTTCCCTAGTATGATAAGTAAGTTGCTCCTTTACACTGCTGAGTGTCCTGGTGTCCCCACGGTCCCATGCCCTTAAACCAACTCTTTAGCTGTTGTTGATTTACTGTGTCTGGTAAACAAGCAATGCCACCATTAAAGTAATCTCATATTTGAGGAATCTCATTGTTGATCGTAATGCTTCTGGTAACATGAAGCATTGCTGACGTTTTAAAATTTCTACTGTCCTTGGGTGATTGCCATGAACATAATTAAGATGCTTCTTTTCATTTTGTATATGTTTCGTATATTCTTATTGACCAGCAACCGTTTACTTTCTATCTTTGTGTGCAGATAGGGATATCCATTTCACCTTGTTGCTATTGTGACCTTTTCGTGAATAGCACAAAACACTTTTTTTGGAATGAGTGTCTTGTGCAGTTCAACTAAAATGTCACGTGGGCAACATCCCTCAATTTTGGTGGAACTGCACAAAATGGTGATTGGAGTTTCCAAAATCTCCGTCAAGTTTCTGCTGGTAATCTTGTGCAACATTTTATTAGCCTTTGCAAGATGGAGCCGTCACTGTCACCACAATGGCACTTTATTTTAGTGGAATTGCACAAAAGGATAAGAAAATTATAGTTGCACCTTACATGAGTCGGACAGCCAACCTTAATGTTACTAAATTTTAGTGCAACTACTAAAGAAGAACCTGCCAGCTCACAAGAGCAAGTACTTCTTGCTAGATGAATGATGCAATCTTTGCTTCATTTCAGGTGAACTGCAGAAAAAGGCGCATGAATTGAATCATGGAACTCCAGGCAGACCTCATCCAAGTAGAGCTGGAGGTTGAGTTCAAGGAGGCCGCTATTAAAGCGAAATCATGCTCTCCTGTCTCCTTGTTTGTGCTGTGCAAACAGGAATACTCAACTACAGATGTTGTGACGGTCAAGAGCATTCGCCAAGTTCTTCGATTGTATGACATGGCTAGCCAAGATGGATTTAATCCCGATATTCCCTTTATCAAAAGGCTCTAATGGGTTGGTTCTGAATCTTGCAAGCTGGGAATTAGTGAGATGTGTAGGCATCTTTGTTGTACTTATTATTTGAATCTTATTTGTTGGTCCTGAATCTTGCAAGCTGGGAATCAATGAGATGTGTAGGCATCTTTGTTGTACTTATTATTTGGATCTTATTTGTTGGTTCTGAATCTTCCAAGCTGGGAATCAATGAGATGTGTAGGCATCTTTGTTGTACTTACTATTTGGATCTTATTTGTTGGTTCTGAATCTTGCAAGCTGGGAAACACGGCATGATGATGCAGAGGACAACAACCATAACAAACAGTTCAAACTTGGTAGTATTATCTTTGTGAAAGTGCGACAAATGTGCTGATCGTGTGCGTCCTGAGAATAATAATTCTAATTGTTGTGCATGTTGATCCTGTGGCACTAATAGAACGAGCGAATGCATTGCTTGTTTTAAGTATAAATTTCTATTAAAGCTAATTAAATTTAAGTAAAGTGACCACTAACTCCTGTTATTACAGTACCAATACATACCCGCTCGTGAACCGACGTGTGGTCGAGGGTGCATCTTCTGCCGGGAGTGCAGCGGATGAGGGAGGGGTAGTAACTGTTGTCTCCTGTACACACTCAGCTTACTGTTGAATCCAGTTCCCCAAGAGCTGAAAAGCGAACTGCTGCCGCCGCCTACACACTCGTTCACTCGAAGAGACTCCAATGGCGATCTGAGGGGTGAGCCTGCTGGATATGGACTTCAGCAAGGAGTTCCCCTTTGAGTTCGCCGTTCAGTCCTATGGCTGCACCAAGTTGAATGTGATGTACACCAACGATATGGACCCAGTGAAGCTCTGCCTCACCTCAGTCCTATGGCTGCACCAGGTTCTGGAGCATTCGCCTGTTTCATCGGCAGCGTCGACTGCACCTTCACTGTGGTGGAGAGAAGGAAGAACGCGACGATTCGGCCGTCTGGTGCAACAAGCTTGTCGACATCCAGAAGCAATACAAGATCATCAGCAACGGGGAGGAGAAGGACTCCGTGGTTGACCTCGCTGAGACCATGATCGACCCCTGATACGCCAACATGAAAGAAGACGACCTGAACACGTGGGAGGTACCTCTGAATCTAGCCTGCATAACCTACGCGGCCAAGGATGCATACGCATGCTACGACATGTACAGGCAGATCTTGGACATGAGGGCATGTCTGCTTCCCGTAACCGACGAGTACACGGACAGCCGCAGCGTCATGATCAAGCGTGCCAGGAAGGTCTAGATGTTGTACTTTATCTGTTTATAAGCACCTTTATCATCTGAGTGTTTCATGCATTAGCCTATGTGTCGTAATTATCTGTTTTGTCCGAAATATTTCTTTTAAGAACCCATTAACCTGATTGCTTTTTTTAGTGGCTATTTGCTTATGTATGTAAACTAGTTCACTTGTCCGTAAAAAATAAACTAGTTCACTCGACTGCCGTGCTTTGAATATCCTTCCTCCCAACATATTCCCCTCCTCAGGTGGACCTAGCAGGTCTCTGAATTTTCTCCCACTTTCTTTTTTGATGTAAACTGAGTTTTCTCCTAGTACTTCCCCCTAGAACCAACTCAATTGTCCCACGTCTAGCCTAAAAAATAATAATACCCCACGTACTATTAACTCATCAAATTAAAATGATATTTTATTTCGTAAGTTGAAAGTTCTTACAAAATAATAATAATAATTGTTTATATATAACTTGGCAAGTTAACTCCTAGTGATTGCGTACATAAGCTTGCAAAGATTTTACTGACGTGCAATCATGTGTTTTTTTATAACATTTCTCTGTCTAGCCCAACATGATATTTTCACCCAGCCCAGCAAGTCCGCGGATTTCGAGAAAAATGCAAATGGGATTTAAAAGGGCTGAATAGATGCCACATCATTGTTTCACCCAACCCACCAAATGGACTAAAAAAACAACTGGACTGGCTGACATGTGGGCCAGTAGGTCGAAGCCTAAGAAGGCGTTGGATTTACATCCAACGGTCGGCATTCTTCTTCAATCTCTCATCTTCTTCCCCCAACGCTGCCGGAACCGCCTGCTCCAGCCTTCGGCGTCCAGCGGTGTTGTTTTGCGCTCCCCAGCGAAACGCTACCCCGCCGACGGCCAGGCCATCCCTCCACTCCGCACCTCCTGTTATTCTCTGCCGAGTGTAGGCTCACCCCGCACCCGAACTAGTCAAGTTTCCCACTCCTCTCCGTCTGTGACTCCACTGCCGCGTCTTCCCCATCTCCGGGTCGTTCCAGTCTGGGGCCTCGCCGTCGTCCACCGCCTCGGTGCGCTCGGCGTGGCGTGGTCAACATACGAGAGTCATCGGAAGAGGACTGTACGTGGAGAGCCTGACGGCTGGGACCCACGAGGTCCATGGTCGCATGCAAGGAAAGTTCCTCCTTATTACGCACTGTACGTGGGAAGGGCTCCTGTATTTGGCGAAAAAAATGTCCCCCCCGCTGACAGGTCGGACCCACCAGCTATATCTTCGCACGCAAGGAAGTGCCTCCTTATTACGCACCAAAAAATGAATACCCCCTGCTAGCTGGGACCCACCATAGTGGGTGGCTGACTTGTGGGCCTACTAAGTTGACGAGGACGGAGGGCTTTGTCAACTTAGTCAATATGAACTATTCTAACTCCAGTGACCATACGATGTCCATCCAATGGCCATAGTGCTTCTTCAACCTCTGGTCTTCTTGCTCCAGTCGCCCAAAGCAGCGTAGGTCGTGCCGCGTGCTCCTGCCTCTTGTGGCCGGCTGTGATGCCGCGGAGGCCTCACCGCCCCCTACTACTCCCACCGCTGGCCCAGGGTATCCCTCTACTCACCCACACCCCCTGTTATTTTGCGGCGATGGCAACCTCACGCCGTAGCCGAACCAGTGAACCGTCGTACTCCTCTCCCATGGGCATCCACTGCCGCGTCTTCCCTGGATCTGCGTCGTCCCCTTCCTAGGCCTCGCCGTCGTCCACCGCATTGGTGCTCTCGGCGCGACGTGGTTAATGTGGTCAACGACCGACTTCCATCGGAAGAGTACTGTACGTGGAGAGGCTGACAGCTGGGTCCACGGCCACAGCCCAGTTTTTTGGGACATTTACATCTAAGCCCTTAACTCGAACCCACTACTCAGCTTTGCCCCTAATTTTTTGGTATGCTCAGTTTTGCCCCTCCGCCGTTAGTTTCACTTATAGAAATGCCCTTCTCTGCAGTTACCGTCCGGTCAAAGGTCTTTGACCGTCCTGAAAAATAGCAAAAAAAATCAAAAAAATATGAAATTTGGTGGGATCGAAGATAGTCATGTGCGCAAGGCGCATGCACATTTTCATGCCGTTCGGACACTCCGGGAGCTCGTGTCAAAGGAAAACATAAATTTTGTATGCATGTGTGCAGTAAATTCAAAAAAAATATAAAAAAATCAAAAAAATATGAAATTTCGTGGGACTGAAGATATTCGGGTGCGCAAGATGTGTGCACGTTTTTGTTGTGTTTGGACATCGTAGGAGCTCGTGGAGAAAAAAACAAATTTTAGCTCAAAAAAACTTTGAAAAAATGCACTATTTTGTTTTTTTCTCTAGAGCGCCTCGTACGTCATTTGATCACCAAAACTTGCAAGCACCTTGTGCACTCAAGCCTCTTTGACGCCAAATAAATTCAAATTTTTTTGAACTTTTTTGCTATTTTTTTTCAAATTTACTGTTCATAGGCATAAATTATTTTTGTTTTCCTTTTCCACGAGCTCCCGGAGTGTCCAACCAACACAAAAATGTGCACGCGCCTTGCGGACATGACTATCTTCGATCCCACCAAATTTCATATTTTTTTGATTTTTTTTGCTATTTTTTCTGGATGGTCAAAGTACTTTGACCGGATGGTAACGACGCAAAAGGGCATTTCTATAAGTGACACTAACGGCGGAGGGGCAAAACTGAGCATACCTGAAAATTAGGGGCAAAACTGAGTAGTGGGTTTGAGTTAGGGGCAGAACTGGAATTGGCCCCAGTTTTTTTGTGCTTTGCCAAGTAAGTCGCTTTGTCAGGCGTGTTGGGCTGCAAATCTTTCAAGACAAGGAGAGCTTCATTCAGCTGGCCGAGAAAATGGCCTATCAGTAATGAGAAATGGGTTATACATTTTTAAAAAACATCAAACCGGCAATTAGTTTCAAATATCTTTTTTTCATTTCGAGATTTTAAATTACATTAATTTTTATGCGTGGAGAATTTGTTGGATTTTATATTGATATACATTTATTTTTAAAATCAGTTTGAATGTGAGTTGAAATTTCGGGATTAAAAACAGTTCGGACCGCACCGAAATATGCAAAATTTCATATAATTTTTTAACCGTGGCCACAATATGGGTTGTAATGCTAACAAAAATAATATGGGCTCCAGAAAAAACCTTAATAATTAGCAAATGGGCTGTAAATTATTAGAAATAATGGCAGATGGGCTATATGTTGTTTTCCACAGATTTGAGGTTTCCTAAAAAAAGGTTGACGCACAAGCAATGACTGTTGGATGTCCATCGAACAGCCGTCGTGCTTCTTCAATCTCTGCTCTTCCTGCTCCAGCTGCTTAAACAAGCGCCGGCGGGACTGCCTACTCCCTACTCCCCCCGACTGGTTGTGCTGCCGCGCAGGCCTCGCTGCCCCACCGTACTCCCATCGCTGGCCTAGCCATCCCTCTACTCACCCACACCTGCTGTTATTCTCTGGCGACGGCAGACAAACCAGTAAACCCTCGTACAGTCGTACTCCCCTCCGCGTGGGAAACAACTGCTGAGTGTTCCCTACCTCCGTGTCGTTCCCTTCCTAGGCCTCGCCGTCGTCCACCGCCCTGGTGCTCTCGGCGTAGCCTGGTCAACGTGGTCAACGACCGACATGCATCTAAAGTGGACTGTACGTGGAGAGGCCGACAGCTGGGTCCACGGCCGCACGCAAGGAAATGCCTCATTAATACACGCAAATTAATGATTCCTTCACCAAACATCAGGGACCCACCGAAAGAGCATCTGTATTTCGCGAAAAAAAACGTTACCACCGCTGACAGCTCGGACCCACCAGCTATATCTTTGCACGCAAGGAACTGCCTCCTTATTATGCACAAAAAAATGAATACTCCCCCTGTTAGCTGGGACCCAGTATAGTGGCAGGCTGACTTGTGGGCCTACTAAGTTGACGGGGACGGAGGGCTTTGTCAACTTAGTCAATATGCACGATTCTAGCTCCACTGACCGTACGATGTCCATCCAACGGCCGTAGTGCTTCTTCAACCTCTGGTCTTCTTGCTCCAGCCGCCCAAACCAGCGTCGGCCGTGCCTCGTGCTCCTGTCTCCCGTGGCCGGCTGCCATGCGGCGGAGGCCTCACCGCCCCCTACTACTCCCACCGTTGGCCAGGACATCCCTCTACTCACCCACACCCCCTGTTATTCTGCGGCGACGGCAGCCTCACACCGCAGCGAACCAGTGAACCCTCGTGCTCCTCTACGCTTGGGCATCCGCTGCCGCGTCTTCCCCGGCTCCGCGTCGTCCCCTTCCTAGGCCTCCCTGTCGTCCACCGCCCTGGTGCTCTCGGCGCGGCATGGTCAACGTGGTCAAGGAACGGCTTCCATCGGACGTGGACTATACGTGGAGAGGCTGACAGCTGGGTCCACGGCCGCAGCAAGGAAGTGCCTCCTTATTACGTGCAAAATAATTATTCCTCCACCTAACAGCGGGGACCCACCGGACGGGCCACCGTATTTTGTGAAAAAACATTTGCCCCTGACTGCTGGGACCCACCAGCTACATCTTCGCATGCAAGGAAGTGCGTCCGGGCAAAAAAACGATTCGCCCCCCTGACTGTTGGGACCCACCAGCTACATCTTCGCAGGCAAGGAAGTGCCTGACAGTCGGGACTCACCTGGTCGAAGCGTATGTAGCGTTGTCATTCTGGTCGCGAACGTGTACGTACATATATACAGGTGGATGTTGAGGCGCGCACGTGTCGTAGTAGAGGCGCGCACATAGCATGTACACGTAAGTACAACGGCCAGGGTGCAAGAAAGAAAATATGGCCACGTATGTATACATACGGGCGGGGTCTCATACGCCTACTCGTGCATACGTACGGCCAGGGCTCGTGTACATGGCTGGGTGGGAACGGAGAAACAACGTCGTCGTCATGTTCATGGGGAGGCAACGGAATGCGTCGTGTTCATGGCGAGGCAACGGAATGCGCCGTGTTCATCGGGAGGCAACGGAACGCGTGGGAGCCAACCGGCTGGGTCAGAACGGAATGCATGGTTGTGTTCATCGGGAGGGCTTGGACGGAACAGGCGATGGAAACGAGACCTGGCGTACCGCACAACAGAGGAAACGGACCTCCTATGTTCGGAACAGGGTCCTGTTGATCGGGAGGGTGTGGCGTATCACAAAACGGAGGAAACGGACCTCCTATGGTCGAAACGGGGGTCTTGTTGATCTGGAGGGGTGTGGCGTACCGCAAAAAGGACGAAGCGGACCTCCGACGGTTGAAACGGGGGTCCTGTTGATTGGGAGGGGTGTGGCGTACCGCAAAACAGACGAAACAGACTTGTGTTGGAGTGCTACGGTCGAAACGGGGGTCCTGTTCATCGGGAGGGGTGTGGCGTACCGCAAAACGGGACTCCACGGGATACTGTTCATCTCCACCGTCGACCTCCTCCAGCCTCCACGGGCTCCTGCTCATCCAGCCTCCACCGAACGCTACTCCACCGGCTACTGTTCAACCACCCCTCCACCGTCTACTGTTCATCCAGCCCTCCACACCACGGGGTCCTATTCAACCACCCCTCCACCGTCTACTGTTCATCCAGCCCTCCACATCACGAGGTCTTGTTCATCCACCCCTCCACGGGCACCCCTCCACCGTCTACTGTTAATCCAGCCCTCCACCACACCACGGGGTCCTGTTCATCCAGAGGCAACGCCACCGCTCACTGTTCATCCAAACCCCCCTGCAACGCTCACAGTTCATCCCAGAGGCAGCATCGATCGGCTTCAGTTAGCAGCAGTAGCGAAGGAATCGCTCGATCGGGTTCAGTTAACAGCCATCGATCGATCGCTCGGGTTCAGTAACGCGTAACCTGCAGTGCAATTGCTCGGGTTCAGTTAGAGCCCAACGCCTCGCTTGGGTTCAGTTAGAGCCAACGCCTCACACACACGCGCGTACGTGTACGAGAGAAACATGCATCGCTCGGCCCCCGACCTCCCACCGTAACCGGGAACTCGCCAAAATTTTCCTCGCCCTCGCTTCTACCACAGTTTTTTCCGTCATGGACGGCCCAAAGAATGTCATGCAGCTGCGTCTCTGGCCCGCCAAGGACGAAAAGCCCATTTTCTGTCATGATTTTTTGTCATAGAAGTAGGAGCCCACCACATCTATGATGATACCGGGTTTTGTCACAATTATCGTCATAGAAGTGTCATATGTATGACAGAAAAAAATTCGTTCGGCCCAAAAGGTCACGGACGTGTCTTTTTTTTGTAGTGATATCTTTAGCTCTAGCAAGTAATTCATCAAGAAATTCACCTAGTGGCACATTATCATCAAGCAAGGTACTATCATCATCATGAATATCATTCATAGCAGAAGTAGCATCATCAATAACTTGCGACATATCAGGATTAATAGCATGTGGTGGTGTTGCAAGTCTACTCAAAATGGAAGGTGAATCAAGTGCATAGTGTGATGGCAGTTCCTTACCTCCCCTCGTCCTAGAGGGAACGATCTTGGTTTTAGTATCCTTCAGATTCTTCATGGTGATAAGTAAATAATAATCCCTAGTGACTCAACAAATATAGATATGCTCCCCGCCAACGGTTCCAGAAAAAGGTCTTGATAACCCACAAGTATAGGGGATCGCAATAGTTTTTGAGGGTAGAGTATTCAACCCAAATTTATAGATTTGACACAAGGGGAGCCAAAGAATATTTGCAAGTAATGGTTGTTGAGTTGTCAATTCAACCACACCTAGAGATTAAATATCTGCAGCAATATGATTAGTATCACAATAATATGATAGTTTTGATAGTAGTGGTAATAGTAGATGTAACAGTAATAGTGATAGCAATGATTTTGTAGCAAGTGTAACAGTAGCAACATTGGTAGTAACTTAGCAAGAACAATATGTGAAAAATTCGTAGGCATTGGATCGGTGGATTCGTTGGATAATATTCATCATATAACAGTCATAACCTAGGGCGATACAAAACTAGCTCTACTTCATAAATATAATGTAGGCATGTATTTCGTAAATAGTCATACGTGCTTGTGGAAAGAACTTGCATGACATCTTTTGTCCTACCCTCCCGTGGCAGCGGGGTCCATAAGGAAACTAAGGGATATTAAGGCCTCCTTTTAATAGAGAACCGGAACAAAACATTAACACATAGTGAATACATGAACTTCTCAAACTACGGTCATCACCAAAAAGTATACTGATTATTGTCACCCTGGGGTTTACGGATCATAACACGTCATAGGTAAATATGACTTGCAAGATCGGATCTAGAACATAGATATAATAGTGAAAACATAAACGGTTCGGATCTGAAATCATGGCACTCGGGCCCTAGTGACAAGCATTAAGCATGGCAAAGTCACAACAACATCAATCTCAGAACATAGTGGATACTAGGGATCAAGCCCTAACAAAACTAACTCGATTACATGATGAATCTCATCCAACTCCTCACTGACCAGCAAGCCTACGAAGGAATTACTCACTCCCGGTGGGGAGCATCATGGAATTGGTGATGATGGAGGGTTGATGATGACGAAGATCGAAGATCCCCCTCTTCGGAGCCCCGAACAGACTCCAGATCAGGCCTCTCGATGAAGAACAGGAGGTGGCAGCAATTCCATACCGTGAAAGGCGATGAAACTTCCTCCCTTATTTTTCTCCAAAAATAGGATTTTATAGCATCGGAATTAGGGTCTATGGGGCCACCAGGTGGGCACAACCCACCTGGGCGCGCCTGGAGAGGGTGGCGTGCCCTGGTGGGTTGTGCTCAAGTAGGGGCTCCCTCCGGTGGTTCTTGGCTCCAGTATGTTTTTATATATTCTAAAATAATTCTCCAAAAAGTTGTGTTCCATTCCGAGAACTTTTAGTTTTGCACAAAAACAACACCATGGTAGTTCTGCTGAAAACAGCATCAGTCCGAGTTAGTTTCATTCAAATCATGCAAATTAGAGTCCAAAACAAGATCAAAAGCATTAGGAAAAGTAGATACGACGAAGATGTATCATTTATGAGTAGTTACCCCTTTCCTCAAGCTTAAGGACATTCTCCGTGACATGTTGTTGACGCTCGAGCTTGGAAGCCGCCTTGGCGGCATGGTGGTCCAAAAGTTCCTCAATACGCATTTGAGAGGATTCATCTTGATCATATTTAGTACCGTCTTGATTTTGCCCTTGATCTTGAGCTTGTGCTTGATCTTGAGCTTGCTCGGAGTCATGAACTTGATCTTGGGCATCATTTGGTGCATCACCATCTTCATGAGGTAGATCTTTCCCTTGATCTTGTTCATTAGATTGAGGGCCTTCACTTTGTTCTTCTGAAGCATGTGGGTCTAGCATCGGTGATGGCTCCACTTGAGTAGAGCATTGTCCTTCTCCTTCGGCCACAAGGGGTTCCTCAATGGGGACTATTTGCCAATCCCCATTCTTCTTATGGCTTGAGGAGGAATTTCATCACCTACATCACAAAGACCAATTTGCTCCACTTGGGAGCCATTATTTTCATCAAACTCCATGTTACACGTCTCCTCAATGAGTCCATTGGACTTGTTGGGAACACGCTAAGCATGAGAGTTTGTAGCATAACCAACAAATATGCCCTCTTGAGCTCTAGGTTCAAATTTAGACAAACGAACACCTTTCTTGAGAATGAAACACTTACACCCGAACACCCGAAAGTACTTGAGGTTGGGCTTGTTACCGGTAAGTATCTCATATGGAGTCTTGTTCAAGCCTTTGCAGAGATAGAGCCGATTTGGATGCATGACATGTGGTGTTGATGGCTTCGGCCCAAAATTTGTACGAAGATTTGAATTCTGCCATCATAGTCCTTGCCGCATCCATCAACATTTGGTTCTTCGTCTCTGCAACACCATTTTGTTGAGGGGTATAGGTTGCAGCATATTGGTGCTTGATCCCCTCATCACTAAGAAACTCATCCAAGGTGTAGTTCTTGAACTCGGTGCCATTGTCACTTCTAATCATCAATATATTTGCAATATGTTGTCGTTGAGCTTCATTTGCAAAGTCGATGATGGTTTGTTGGGTCCCACTCTTCCTCTTGAAGAAGTATACCCATGTGTATCTTGAGTAATCATCCACAATCACCAAGCAATATTTTCTTCCCCCAAGACTACCAAAGGATGGAGGACCAGAGAGATCCATGTGACGGAGCTCCAAGGGCCTCTTCGAGTAGATGATAGTCATGAGTCCGTGAGCCATCTCATGTAACTTTCCCTCAATACAAGCACTGCAAGCACGATCTTTGGCAAAACTCACATTTGTTAGTCCACGAACATGATCCCCTTTGAGAAGGCTTTGCAAAGATCTCATGTTGACATGGGCTAGTCGGCAATGCCAAAGCCATCTCACATCAACTTTAACCATTAGGCACGTCACGGTCTTAGTGGGCCGCTCCGAGAAGTTAACAACATAGAGATCGTTCTCGACATGCCCAACAAAGGCTACTTTAAGAGTCTTTCTCCACAAAAGGGCCACAATATCAAGATCAAAGAATGTTGCAAAGCCCATGAGTGTAAGTTGACGAACATAAAGTAAATTCTATGCAAGGGACTCGACAAGCATGACCTTCTCAATAGATAAATCTTCAGAGATGACCACCTTGCCAAGACCCAATACCTTAGAAGTTGAGGCATCACCAAATTGGACATGGGTGGGATAGATGGAATTTCTTGCACATCCACCACCAAGTCCTTGCTTCCGATCATATGATTTGTTGCAGCACTATTGAGCAACCATGACACCCCACCGGAAGCAAAATCCCACAAGAGATTAATGCTTGGATTTAGGTACCCATTTTTGAATGGGTCCTTTGATGTTAGTAACAAGGGTCTTAGGAACCCAAATAGACGACTCAACGTACTCATAATAAGAACCAACAAATTTGCCATAAACATGCCCATCACTAGCACGACATAAAAAACATATGAAGGATTAAGATTGATGGCTTTGTTGGGAGGAGTGGCTTTCCCTTCTTGACATTACCACCCACTTCCTTGTACTTCTTCTCATGAGCACCCTCCCCCACCTTGACAAAGGCTGCCTTAAGAGGGAAAGGTTGCTTGGTATTCTTCTTCTTCTTCTTTGACTTGGATGTAAACCCAAGTCCTTGAAGGAAATATGCCCTAGAGGCAATAATAAAGTTGTTATTTATATTTCCTTATATCATGATAAATGTTTATTATTCATGCTAGAATTGTATTAACCGGAAACTTAGTACATGTGTGAATACATAGACAAACAGAGTGTCACTAGTATGCCTCTACTTGACTAGCTCGTTGAATCAAAGATGGTTAAGTTTCCTAACCATAGACATGAGTTTTCATTTGATAAACGGGATCACATCATTAGGAGAATGATGTGATTGACTTGACCCATTCCGTAGCTTAGTACTTGATCGTTTTAGTTTACTGCTATTGCTTTCTCCATGACTTATACATGTTCCTATGACTATGAGATTATGCAACTCCCGATTACCGGAGGAACACTTTGTGTGCTACCAAATGTCACAACGTAACTGGGTGATTATAAAGGTGCTCTACAGGTGTCTCTGATGGTACTTGTTGAGTTGGCATAGATCGAGACTAGGATTTGTCACTCCGATTGTCGGAGAGGTATCTCTGGGCCCTCTCGATAATGCACATCACTATAAGCCTTGCGGGATGATGCATTATGGAACGAGTAAAGAGACTTGCCGGTAACGAGATTGAGCTAGGTATTGAGATACCGACGATCGAATCTCGGGCAAGTAACATACCGATGACAAAGGGAACAACGTATGTAGTTATGCGGTTTGACCGATAAAGATCTTCGTAGAATATGTAGGGACCAATATGAGCATCCAGGTTCCGCTATTGGTTATTGACTGGAGACGTGTCTCGGTCATGTCTACATAGTTCTCGAACCTGTAGGGTCTGCACGCTTAATGTTGAGGATATAACTACTAAGGGTAAACCGGCCAGGAGGGGCTGGTTCACCCTTGGCTATACTGAAACCCAAGAAGACCCAGAAGATGGCGCTTTACGGATGAAGCTTAGAGGCCCAGAGCCTACGGGCGATTTAGGGCCCATGATAGTAAACCGCCATGATTGTATAAACTTGTATAGTAGGAAAGGAAAGAGGAGACCGAGGCAGACACTTGCATAAGCTAGCCTCGGGACTCAATAGACCGGTCGGGGTCCTCCTGAATATATAAAGGGGTGACCCGGCGGCGGTTGAGGGGAACAGACAACAACTCGAGACTCGGGCAAAGCGTATTCGCTCCCTGGTCATCGAAACCCAATCAATTCCATCACAACTAGACGTAGGCTTTTACCTTCATCGAAGGGGATGAACTAGTATAAACTCCCGTGTCCCTTGTCCGGTTTAACCCCTCCAAGCTAACCCGTCGTGATGGCTCCACGACTAAGTCCTTCTAAGAGGACATCTGACGTGTTAATTCCATGACACTTAATGTTCGGTGACGATCGGTATTATGAGTTTATGTGTTTTTATGTACTTAACGTAGTTCGGAGTCCCGGATATGATCACGGACATGATGAGGAGTCTCGAAATGGTCGAGCCATAAAGATCGATATATTGGACGACTATATTTGGACATCAGAATGGTTCTGGGTGAAATCAGGATTTTACCGGAGTACCGGGAGGTTACCGGAACCCCTCGGTAAGTGGAGAGAGAGGGGGGACCAGGGCAGGTCACGCGCCCCCTCTCTTTCTGGTCCGAATTGGACTAGGAGGGGGGTGGCGCCCCCTTTCCTTCCTCCCTCTCTTCCCCTTCCTTCTCTCCTAGTCCAACTAGGGAAAGGGGGAATCCTACTCCCGGTGGGAGTAGGACTCCTCCAGGGCGCGCCATAGCTAGGCCGACCCTCCCCCCTCCTCCACTCCTTTATATACGTGGCCAGGGGGCACCCCATAGACACACAAGTTGATCATTGATCTCTTAGCCGTGTGCGGTGCCCCCCTCAACCATAATCCACCCCGGTCATATCGTAGCGGTGCTTAGGCGAAGCCCTGCGTTGGTAACTTCATCATCACCGTCATCACGCCGTCGTGCTGATGAAGCTCTCCCTCGAAGCTCTACTAGATCGTGAGTTCGTGGGATGTCGCCGAGCTGAATGTGTGTAGTCCGCGGAGGTGTCGTACCTTCGGTGCTAGGATCGGTCGATCGTGAAGACGTACGACTACATCAACCGCGTTGTCATAACGCTTCCGCTTTCGGTCTACAAGGGTACGTAGACAACACTCTCCCCTCTCATTGCTATGCATCACCATGATCTTGTGTGTGTAGGAATTTTTTTGAAATTACTACATTCTCCAACAGTGGCATCCGAGCCAGGTTTGCGCGTAGATGTTATATGCACGAGTAGAACACAAGTGAGTTGTGGGCGATACTAGTCATACTGCTTACCAGCATGTCATACTTTGATTTGGCGGTATTGTTGGATGAAGCGGCCCGGACCGACATTACGCGTACGCTTACACGAGACTGGTTCTATCGACGTGCTTCACACACAGGTGGTTGGCGGGTGTCAGTTTCTCCAACTTTAGTTGAATCGAGTGTGGCTATGCCTGGTCCTTGTGAAGGTTAAAACAACACTAACTTGATGAAATATCATTGTGGTTTTGATGCGTAGGTAAGAACGGTTCTTGCTCAGCACGTAGCAGCCATGTAAAACTTGCAACAACAAAATAGAGGACGTCTAACTTGTTTTTGTAGGGCATGTTGTGATGTGATATGGTCAAGGCATGATGCTATATTTTATTGTATGAGATGATCATGTTTTGTAACGGAGTTATCGGCAACTGGCAGGAGCCATATGGTTGTCGCTTTATTGTATGCAATGCAATCGCCCTGTAATTGCTTTACTTTATCACTAAGCGGTAGCGATAGTCGTAGTAGCAATAGTTGGCGAGACGACAACAATGCTTCGATGGAGATCAAGGTGTCAAGCCGATGACGATGGTGATCATGACGGTGCTTTGGAGATGGAGATCAAAGCACAAGATGATGATGGCCATATCATATCACTTATATTGATTGCATGTGATGTTTATCCTTTATGCATCTTATTCTGCTTTGATTGACGGTAGCATTATAAGACGATCTCTCACTAAATTTCAAGGTACAAGTGTTCTCCCTGAGTATGCACCGTTGCCAAAGTTCGTCGTGCCGAGACACCACGTGATGATCGGGTGTGATAAGCTCTACGTTCACATAAAATGGGTGCAGGCCAGATTGGCACACTCAGAAATACTCGGGTTAAACTTGACGAGCCTAGCATATGCAGATATGGCCTCGGAACACTGAGACCGAAAGGTCGAGCATGAATCATATAGTAGATATGATCAACATAGTGATGTTCACCATAGAAAACTACTCCATTTCACATGATGATCAGACAAGGTTTAGTTGATTTGGATCACGTGATCACTTAGATGATTAGAGGGATGTCTATCTAAGTGGGAGTTCTTAAGTAATATGATTAATTGAACTTTAAATGTATCATGAACTTAGTCCTGGTAGTATTAGCATATCTATGTTGTAGATCAATAGCTCGCGTTTAGCTCCCCTGTTTTATTTTTGATATGTTCCTAGAGAAAACTAAGTTGAAAGATGTTAGTAGCAATGATGCGGATTGGATCCGTGATCTGAGGATTATCGTCATTGCTGCACAGAAGAGTTATGTCCTTGATGCACCACTAGGTGACAGACCGATTGCAGGAGCAGATGCAGACGTTATGAACGTTTGGCAAGCTTGATATGATGACTACTTGATAGTTTAGTGCACCATGCTTTACGGCTTGGAATCGGGGCTTCAAAGACGTTTTGAACACCATGGAGCATATGAGATGTTCCAAGAGTTGAAATTAGTATTTCAAACTCATGCCCATGTCGAAAGGTATGAAACCTTTGACAAGCACTTTGCCTACAAGATGGAGGAGAATTGCTCAGCTAGTGAGCATGTGCTCAGAATGTCTGAGTACTACAATCACTTGAATCAAGTGGGAGTTAATCTTCCAGATAAGATAGTGATTGACAGAGTTCTCTAGTCACTATCACCAAGTTACTAGAACTTCGTGATGGACTATAATATGCAAGGGATAACGCAAATGATTCCCAAGCTCTTCGTAATGCTAAAATCGACGAAGGTAGAAATCAAGAAAAGCATCAAGTGCTGATGGTTAACAAGACCACTAGTTTCAAGAAAAGGGCAAAGGGAAGAAGGGGAACTTCAAGAAGAACGGCAAGAAAGTTGCTGCTCAAGTGAAGAAGCCCAAGTCTTGACCTAAGCTTGAGACTAAGTGCTTCTACAGCTAAGGGACTGGTCACTGGAAGCAGAATTGCCCCAAGTATTTGGCGGATAAGAAGGATGGCAAAGTGAACAAAGGTATATTTGATATACATGTTATTGATGTGTACTTTACTAGTGTTTATAGCCACCCCTCAGTATTTGCTACTCGTTCAGTTGGTAAGATTAGTAACTCAAAACGGAAGTTGCAGAATGAACAGAGACTAGTTAAGGGTGAAGTGACGATGTGTGTTGGAAGTGGTTCCAAGATTGATATGATCATCATCGCACACTGCCTATACTTTCAGGATTAGTGTTGAACCTAAATAAGTGTTATTTGGTGTTTGCGTTGAGCATGAATATGATTTGATCATGGTTATTGTAATACGGTTATTCATTTAAGTTAGAGAATAATTGTTGTTCTGTTTAAATGAATAAAACCTTCTATGGTCATACGCCCAATGAAAATGGTTTGTTGGATCTCGGTCGTAGTGATACACATATTCATAATATTGAAGCCAAAAGATGCAAAGTTAATAATGATAATGCAACTTATTTGTGGCACTGCCGCTTTAGGTCATATTGGTGTAAAGCGCATGAAGAAACTCCATGCTGATGGGATTTTGGAATCACTTGATGCTTGCGATCCATGCCTTATGGGCAAGAAGACTAAGACTCCGTTCTCCGGAACAATGGAGCAAGAAACTGACTTATTGGAAATAATACATACTGATGTATGCGATCCGATGAGTGTTGAGGCTCGCAGCAGGTGTCGTGGAATTGTCACGGCAGTTGTCCTTTTGCAAGGACTTAGTCGTGGAGCCATCGCAACTAGGAAGCTTAAAGGGGTTAATCGGGACAAGGACACGCGAGGTTTATACTAGTTCAGCCCCTTACGGTGAAGGAAGGCCTAGTCTAGTTGGGTTGGTATTGCTTGAGGTTTCGATGACCAGGGAGCGAGATACGCTATGCCCGGTTCTCGAGGTGTTGTTTCTTGCCCTAAGCCACTGGCAGGTCGTCCCCTTATATACATGGGTTGACGCCCTGTGGCCTACAAAGTCCCGGCCGGCTCATAAACAATGTCCGGCTCGGCGACTATTACTTCTACCTTACAGTACAAGTTATACCATCATGGCGGTTTATCTTTACGGGCTTCAGAGTCGCCAGTGGACCTTTAGGCCCTTTAGTGAACCGCCATCTTCATTCCTTGGTCTTGGGCTTCTGATGAGCCTCTCTTTGCGTAACCCGGCCCCTCCTGGCCGGATTACACAAATAGTTATATCCCCAACATTAGGCCCCAGATTGATTTGAACCGGTTCATGTCAATCTTTGATAACCTTATAAACTGGCCTTTAGTCTTCTTTCTTGTGTGAAAGTTTTAACCCGCCGTGACGTCACCATCTGGATCCAGGTTAAATCATCGTGACGTCATCTTCAATAAAACTCATATTTTATTTCATCATATCTTCAACGGATCTTTGCCTTTACTGACCCTCCCGAAAATCGAGGCGTCGGGGCCGCTGGATAATGATGTCTTGGTCTCCTCGTTTCTCGCGCCATCTCAGTCGGCCCTCCTTATAAATAGGCACGACCTAGGTCTTTTTCATTTCCTCCCTCAGTCGTCTTCATCCTCTCCCTGCCTCTCTATGACTCGAGCTCCGCCGCCGTCGCCGCCGTCGAGCTCCTTGTCTTCACCAACTCAGGCCGCTGCGTCGACCTGAATCTGACCAGAGAAACGCGACGAACCTCTGTCGCAGCTCCACATCTGTAAGCCCCTTTTCCTTTCTGTCTTAGATCTGCATTATAGTGTTCATCGAGTTCGTCGGTGTTCATCGCCGCCCGCGGCGAACCCTTGATGTATTTCACCTTCGATGACCTGTTCAGATCGTTGAATAGCATAGAACTGCTGCGGTGACTATTGCATGCTTATCTCAAACACAAACAGATCTCTTTTCTTTGTTCAGAGGCTTCCTTCGAGTGTACGAACTTCCCTATACTGTTTTAGGTCTAGAAAATTTTCCTTTCCAGAGCATCGTTTGATCTAAAATAATAATTGCAATTTGTGAAACCTGTTTGCTCCACACTTAGCCAAAAATTGCGTCTGTTGACTCTGTTTCAGCCATAATAGTTCGTGTAACCAGTTTAAGATAATACCGGCTGTCAGCACCGCTTGCTTCTGGTGACTTAAGAAAATCTTAATCATCTTTAATACCTACAGCTGTTAAAAATTATCACATAGTTACCTCTATGTCATAAGTCCCTTCTTAAGCCGCCTTTCTGAGTAACTCAATAATGCTTTCCTCTGGGTTATTATTGAACCGGAAAAATTCTTTATCTTGTTGTAGGCTTTGATTTACCCAATGGCACTCAAAGCTCCCAAACCTCCGGTGACCTGTAATTGGGTCCCCTCCATTGTCACGGAGAGCAAATTGTCCGAATTTGTGAAGTCTGGCTATCTGCCCAAGAAGGAGGTCATGTCTTATCGTGCTCCTGACCCGTCCGAGGAGAAACCTCATCCCAAAAAAGGGGAGGTAGTAGTCTTTACAGATCATATGAGCCGGGGTTTTGCTCCACCCGGCTCAAAATTCTTTAGAGACGTTTTGCACTTCTTTGACTTAAGACCTCAAGACATCGGGCCCAATTCCGTGTCAAATATCTGCAACTTCCAAGTTTTCTGCGAGGTCTACCTTGGAGAAGAGCCCAGCCTACTTTTGTTCAGGGAATTGTTCTACCTGAACCGGCAGAATGAGCACGCCAACGGGCCCAGTCTGGAACTTGGTGGCATATCAATTCAAAGGCGGAGAGACTGCCTGTTCCCTTTTGCTGAATTGCCGAGTCATCCAAAGGACTGGAACTAGACATGGTTCTATTGACAGGATTCTTCTCCGGCTGGTGAAAACCCGCTGCCCGGCTTCCGTGCATTGCGCCTTGAATCTACTCACCCACTGCCGGATAAGTTAACTGCCATTGAACGTCTGCCACTCACCCCCAAGATCAAGAAGATTAAAGCTCTCCTGGGGAACGGCTTGGATGGTATTGACCTGGTCCGAGTCTGGGTTACTTGGAGAATAATTCCGTTAAGCTGCCGCCCTGGCTTAATGTGTAATTACTCAGGCGAGTAAGATGACCCTCAATGTCATAGCCCTGACGACTTACCAGACGATGTAGTGGAGGCTACCACTCAGTCTTTGTTAAAGTAGGGTACAGTGACTAGCAATGCCTTCGGGTTACTGCCTTTCTGCAAACAAAACCCAGCCCCTGCAGTAAGTCCCAGTTATTACCTGTTACCATGCTTATACCTTGCTTTTACTTATAACCTTTCTCAACTTCTCTTCAGGCAAAAGACAGCTTCTGGAAGGTTCATTATGACCATGAGGCGGCCAAACTGGCCAGGGCTGCTAAGAAAGCTGACAGAAAAGCCGCCAAGCCTACTACCTCCAGGAAAAGAAAAGCAAGTGCTTCAGAGATGTTCCAGCTCAATGACTCTGATGATAACGAAGAAGAGGTAACCTTTCAACTTCCCTTACTCTTTTATCATTACCTTACTAACATTACCCTTCTTTCAGGAAGACACGGGGAACAGCCAACCCGTCGAGGAAGAGGTAACTATAATCTCCTCCGACTCCGAGCTTCGGCCACGTCAGAAAATTCGAAGAGTAACCCGGAAAGTAAGATTTTCACACCCTTTGGCTTACCAAGATCCTGACTTTATTTTGAAGCAACAGCAATTTGAAAGCCGGAGGCAGACCCGGACCAGCAAGGATGCAGAGCTATCCTTCGGCTTGCCTGACACAACCCGGAAGCGTTGGACTGAGGTTATCTCCGACTTATACCCCTTTGTAACTTTGGCGGGTCTAATCCGTCAACCTCTCAATTCATCTGACTCCAATTACCAGGATACCTCTCCTTCATCCGGCGAGTCCATGCAATCAAACATGCCGGCTTTTAAGACTGCTCCTGGGTAATATCAGATTATTTACCTTATGTTTTTTTCTTCCTCATGTTCCTGTACTCGTTCTTCTGTTTTGTCCATAGCATGCAAGTTAAGCCCAGGAAGAAAACAAAGAAAGATAAGCCGGCCGAAGACCCTGTGGTAACTGAACCGGAACTGGGCACAGCTGCTCCCGGCTCTCCCACACATCAGCCGCCGCCTGAACCGGCTCAGGATACTGCAGTACCAACTTCTGATCCGCCTGCTGGAGATATTCTGGTTGGTTCTGTTAACCCAGAAGCACCTAGCCCGGCCAACACGATTGATCCAGAAGTGGAAATACTCAAGACTCAGTTTGTTGAACCGGCCCGGCCCACAGTTCTTGCCAGATGTTCTGCTAAAGAGGAGTTATTGGAATGTCGTAAAGCCAAAACAGACATCACTGACTATACTCATTTGAGTATTGGAGAGATCGTCTCGGGTTATATCAACCAGGTGCATAGCAGCCATGACTTGGAAATTGACACGGTGAAGCAAATACAACATAAACCTGAGGTATAACTTACGCTTCCTTACTTTCAATCATACTTACTGTACCAGCCCCCAAGTCTATTGCTTATTAAGAAATATGTTGTAGACTTAGAAAAACTATTAGAGTTGCTTGTCCGGCTTAAAGAAAAAATACTTAAACCGGCTGTAACACAATACCTTTAACTTGCGATACACATTAGCCCCCAAGTGCCAAGCATCTTTGCTTGCAAAGTGCTTGGGACTTTAATATCCAGGACCAGCTTAACAATTTAGAAAGCTTCGGTACACATTAGCCCCCAAGTGTCAAGTATGTTTGCTTGCAAAGTGCTTGAGACTTTAAAATTATTTACCATGATTCTGACTGTAACCCGGGATAATGCAGGCTACCATAAGTCAATTTGAATCGGAGATTGCTGACCTTAAGAGCCGCTTGTCAGCCCAGGAACTTGAAATTCAAAATGCCAATTCCAAGTTTGAATTCAGCGTCTCTGAACAAGAGAAGTTGAAGAAGAATTTTGAGTCAGAGAAGAAAAACTGGGCTGATGAGAAAGCCTCTCTGGTGACTCGGGCCGAAACAGCCAAAGCATCCCTTGCAAAAGCAAACACCGAGCTATCCGGCTTGAAGCGTCAGATATCTCGAATGGTCTCAGCGATCTTTGGTAAGTTACTTACCTGAACCTCAAATATTGCCATCTTTCCTTTGATGACTAAGCTAATTATTGCCTCCGGCTTACCCTTCGCTTAATAACATAGGCCCCAGAAGTACAACCCTCAATCAGGACATGGTCGTCAAACTGAAAGCAGTCTATACTCTGGTGGAACAATTGTACACCGGGTCACAACGTGCTTTAGCCGTTGTGGCTTTATCAAATGATGTCCCCCACCTCCTGCAAGATGTGTCAAAACGGCTTGCCGTGCTGCCTCAGCGGGTCCAAGAACTTAGACGGGCATCTGCTAGAGCCGGGGCTATAGCTGCCTTGAGCCGGGCCAAGGCGTGGATTCCAGAGCTGGACCCGGCCGACCTCAGTCTTGGATACCCGAGTCTGAAGGAAGATGGAACCTTATTTGATGAGGCGGACTTCACCGCCTATGTAAAAGACATACGCCCTGTGGCTACGCTTATTGGAAATGACACTGATCTTACCAAGTACCAGCCGGGTTATGACAGCGAAAACCGAAGGATTCCAACACCTCATTATGATGATGTCAGCCTAATCCCTCCAATTCGTAAGCATACCTTTGCCCCTGAAGTCGATCCAACCAGTTTAATAGATGATGAAGCTGAGTTTGAAGACTTGAGTGGCATTGACCGGACCTCATCGACCTTCCAGGACAGAGCAGCAGACGAAGAGGTGGAGAAGGATAACCCGGAGTCATCAAGCCAGCCACAGGAGTGAAAACATCAGGCGTCATATGTTTACATTCTTGCCAAACAATGCCTCACTATTCAGACTCGGGGAGTCTTGTAATAGAGTAGAAAAAACTCAATTTTTGTTATGCCTTCACGCATGCTTATGGCGCGTGATACTTGCATAAACCGCCATTATTATGCACTTGCTACTTTAATCTGTTATGCCTTTATAGAGTCTTGCTTGTATTGCCCTGCATATAAGACAAACAGAAATCCCTTGGCGACTTACCGCATTGGGGTCATATAATGTTTTCATAACCCGGAGTGTACACCAAACAAACTTAGGAAAGACAACTTACGATTAGACTTAGTAGACATAATCACAAAGTCATGCCTATGATGCTTGCAGTTATTTCTCCGGTTTGTATGACCCAATCTCTGAGGGTAATTTTAACTCCTGAAAATTGATATATAAAGGTTCACCTGGTATTTAGTAACCCGGAGTAACCAGTATTCACCCAGAGGGTTGTGATCCACTCTGCGGTATTTTGAAGAGGATCTCAGTATAACTAAACATTGATACTTATAACATATGATGAATAATAAACGAATTTCAAAGGCTTCTGATTCGAATACAATCAGTGAACCGTTCCAAAGGGGTTAAGCTAAGATTTGGATGCAATCATATAGCCCCCAGTGGTTGTGGCGATGCCGATCAAGTGTGTATCGACAGTTATGTTCTCGTTGGTTCGAATACGACCTATGTTTGAACAGGAAGCCCCCAAGTGACCATAAGAGTTGTTTAATGACGTTGATTCAAATACGATCCACGTCAGACCCAAAGGGGTTAAGCTATGATTCAAATATGATCAAGAAGCCCGCAAGTGGGTTTGGCAGTATGCCGATCAAGTGGGTATCGACAGCTATGTTCTCTTTGGTTCGAATACGACCTATGTTTGAACAGGCAGCCCCCAGGTGATCATGGCTAGATTCAGATATGATCATAAGCTGGACCAAAGGAAAGCCGGATTCATATATGACCCGCTTCCCCTTGGTTGTCTCCACCACCTGACAAAGAAGACACATAAACCTTTTTTGGGAGTAGGAAAAAAGGACAGAGGTCCTGCTTTATTGCTTTATGTAATATATACATAGGATAAATACATACATAGTAGAGACGGTGGCTCAGGTATAATAAGGCCGAAGATGAGCGATATTCCACGGCCGATGGGTCTCCTCCTCCGACTTACGTGAGTCTTTGTGCTCTCGAACATCGATAAGGTAGTATGACCCATTGTTCAGATTCTTGCTGACCACAAAGGGTCCTTCCCAAGGAGGGGATAGCTTGTGCATGTCAGATTGATCCTGGATGAGTCGGAGTACTAAGTCGCCTTCCTAAAAGGTTCTGGACTTAACCCGGCGGCTATGGTAGCGGCGCAGGTCTTGCTGGTAAATCGCCGAGCAGGCTATTGCCAAGTCTCGCTCTTCATCCAACAGGTCCAGTGCATTTTGCCGAGCTTTTTCATTGTCCGCCTCAACAAAAGCCGCCACACGGGGTGAATCATGACGGATGTCACTTGGCAGGACCGCCTCTGCTCCATACACCATAAAGAAAGGTGTGTAACCCGTAGATCTGTTAGGTGTGGTATTGATGCTCCATAGTACTGAAGGTAACTCCTCCACCCAACAACCCGGTGTCCGCTGTAAGGGGACCAAGAGCCGGGGCTTGATACCCTTCAAGATTTCTTGATTAGCTTGTTCTGCTTGACCATTAGACTAAGGATGAGCCACGGCCGAAACGTCAAGCCGGATATGCTCTCATGACAGAACTCTTCCATAGCCCCTTTGGAAAGGTTAGTGCCATTATCAGTTATGATGTTGTGTGGAAAACCAAAGCGAAAGATCACCTTTTCCATAAACTGGACCGTCGTGGCTGCATCACACTTACTGACCGGCTCCGCCTCAACCCACTTTGTAAAATTGTCAACCGCCACCAATAGGTGTGTCTTCTTATCCTTAGACCTTTTGAAAGGTCCGACCATATCAAGCCCCCAGACTGCAAACGGCCAAGTAATTGGAATCATCCTCAATTCTTGGGCCGGCACATGGGCTCGTCGTGAGAACTTCTGACATCCGTCACATTTACTGACCAGGTCTTCTGCATCAGCATGAGCCGTCAGCCAATAAAACCCATCACGGAAAGCTTTGGCTACAAGAGACTTTGAACCGGCGTGATGACCACAATCGCCTTCATCAATCTCATGAAGGATCTCCTAACCATCCGCGGGTGACACGCAACATTGAAACGCTCCGGTGACGCTACAGTGATGTAACTCGCCATTAACAATTGTCATGGACTTGGACCTCCGGACAATTTGTCTTGCCAAGGTCTCATCTTCAGGCAACTCTCCTCGGGTCATGTAAGCCAAATAAGGCACTGTCCAATCCGGGATAACGTGGAGAGCCGCTACCAGCTGTGCCTCCGGGTCTGGTATTGCCAGATCTTCCTCTGTAGGTAACTTAACAGAAGGATTATGCAAAACATCAACAAAGGTGTTAGGCGGCACCGGCTTACGCTGAGATCCCAGCCGGCTTAAGGCATCAGCCGCCTCATTCTTCCTTCGATCAATGTGTTCCACCACATAACCCTTGAAGTGTCCAGCCACAGCATCAACTTCGCGATGGTAAGCCGCCATAAGGGGATCTTTAGAGTCCCACTTGCCTGACACCTGTTGAGCCACAAGGTCTGAGTCTCCTAAGCATCTTACCCGGCTCAAGTTCATCTCTTTGGCCATCCGGAGACCATGGAGTAGGGCCTCGTACTCGGCTGCATTGTTAGTACAAGGAAACATAAGCCGGAGCACATAACAAAATTTGTCACCTCGAGGGGAAGTTAACACGACTCCAGCCCCCGAGCCTTCCAACTATCTGGACCCATCAAAGTGAATAGTCCAATATGTGTTATCGGGCTTCTCCTCAGGTGCCTGTAGCTCTGTCCAGTCATTGATGAAATCCACCAAAGCTTGAGACTTAATGGCAGTGCGTGGTACGTACTTCAGACCATGAGGCCCAAGCTCGATGGCCCACTTGGCGACTCGTCCTGTAGCCTCTCTGTTCTGAATAATGTCTCCCAAGGGGGCAGAACTTACCACAGTGATAGGGTGACCTTGGAAGTATTGCTTCAGCTTCCGGCTTGCCATGAACACCCCGTAAACAAGTTTCTACCAATGAGGATATCTTTGTTTTGACTCGATGAGTACCTCACTGACATAATAAACCGGCCGTTGAACCGGATGTTCCTTACCAGCCTCCTTGCGCTCTACCACAATTACCACACTGACGGCTCGTGAATTAGCAGCCACATATAACAGCAAAGGCTCTTTGTCAATGGGAGCTGCAAGGACCGGCGGCTCAGATAATTGCCTCTTCAAATCCTCAAAAGTAGCATTAGCAGCATTACTCCAGACAAAGGTGTCTGCCTTCTTCATCAGTTGGTACAGCGGTAGGGCCTTCTCACCTAACCGGCTTATGAACCGGCTTAAAGCAACAACACGACCCGCCAGTTGCTGAACGTCATTGATACATGCCAGTTTAGCCAAAGAAGAGATTGCCTTAATCTTCTCCGGATTAGCCTCGATGCCCCTGTTTGAGACCAAAAATCCCAAAAGTTTGCCTGTAGGTACACCAAATACACACTTCTCCGGGTTAAGCATCATTTTGTAAACCCAGAGATTGTCGAAGGTTTCTCTGAGATCAGGTATCAAGGTTTTCGTCTCTCTGGATTTCACCACTATGTCATCCACATAAGCATGAACATTGCGCCCAATCTGATTGTGGAGACAATTCTGTACACACCGCTGATAAGTCGCATGGGCACTCTTGAGCCCAAAAGGCATAGACACATAGCAGAAGGCTCCAAACGGAGTGATGAAAGCCGTCTTCTCCTGGTCCTTAACTACCATCTTGATCTGATGATAACTAGAGTAAGCATCCAAAAAGCTCAAACGCGCACAACCCGCCGTAGCATCAATGATTTGATCAATACGGGGGAGAGCGAAAGGATCAGCCGGACAAGCCTTATTTAAGTCCATGTAATCCACACACATTCGCCAGGTGCCGTTTTTCTTGAGCACGAGCACCGGGTTAGCCAACCACTCTGGGTGAAAAACTTCGACAATGAACCCAGCCGCCAAGAGCCGGGCGACCTCCTCTCCTATAGCTTTTCGTCGTTCCTCATTGAATCGCTGCAGAAACTGCCTGAATGGCTTATACTTCGGATCAATATTGAGAGTGTGCTCAGCAAGTCCTCTCAGTACACCCGGCATGTCAGAAGGCTTCCATGCAAAGATGTCCTGGTTCTCACGGATGAAACCGATGAGCGCGCTTTCCTATTTAGGATCCAAGTTGGCACTGATGCTGAATTGCTTAGATGAATCACCTGGAGTAAAATCAACAAGCTTAGTCTCTGCAGCCGATTTAAACTTCATGGCCGGGTCATGTTCTGTAGTCGGCTTCTTGAGGGAGGTCATATCCGCCGGGTCAACGTTATCTTGATAAAATTTGAGCTCCTCTACTGCACAGACAGACTCGGCATAAGCCGCATCGCCTTCTTCGCACTCCAGGGCCACCTTCCAGCTTCCATGCACAGTGATGGTGCCCTTGTAACCCGGCATCTTGAGCTGTAAATAAACATAACACGGCCGCGCCATGAACTTGGCATAATCCGGCCGTCCGAACAAAGCGTGATATGGGCTTTTGATTTTGACCACCTCAAAGGTTAACTTTTCAGCCCTAGAATCATGCTCATCTCCAAAAGCCACCTCTAGCTCAATCTTACCCACAGGATACGCCGACTTACCAGGCACCACTCAATGAAAGACGGTGTTGGAAGTCTTTAAATTCTTGTCAGTTAAGCCCATGCGCCGAAAGGTCTTGTAATAGAGGATGTTGATACTGCTACCTCCATCCATGAGCACCTTAGTAAATTTATAACCACCAACCTGCGGTGCCACCACCAGGGCCAGTTGACCTGGATTATCAACCCGGGGAGGGTGATCCTCCCTGCTCCAGACAATGGGCTGTTCCGACCATCTCAAGTAACGAGGGACTGCCGGCTCAACAGAATTCACAGCCCTTTTATGGACTTTCTGATCACGTTTGCACAAACTAGTAGTGAACACGTGATACTGCCCACTATTTAGCTGCTTCGGATGGCTCTGGTAACCCGATTGATGCTGCTGCTGTCCTCCTTGACCAGACTGTTGCTCGTTATAACCGCCCGGGTTTCCGTGAAAACCGGAACCTGAACTGCCGCCCAGGCCATGAAAGCCGCCGGCTCCTGAAACGCCACCCGGGCCTTGATTGCCATCAAACATATTAGAATTCTTGAAAGCCTTCATGATTGCACAATCCTTCCATAAATGAGTCGCTGGCCGTTCCCGGGTGCCGTGTTTCGGGCAGGGCTCATTGAGTAGCTACTCAAGAGACGGACCGGACCCACCGAACCGAGGGGGTGGTTTTCCTTTGCGCTTCTGATTGTTACCCTGTGCATTGGCCACAAATTCCGGGTTACCGTCCGCCTTACGCTTATTGCCTCCTTGATTCGCCGGGTTATGTTGCTGACCATTTCCATTACCGTTCTTCTTTCCCTTCCCTGTCTTTTCCTCATCAGACGCGGGATACTTGGTACTATCAGAATCGGCATACTTGACTAAAGCCGCCATCAGCGTCCCCATATCGTTGCAATCACGCTTAAGGCGCCCCAGTTTCTGTTTCAGAGGCTCAAAGCGGCAATTCTTCTCCAGCATGAGAACTACTGAGCCGGCATCCATCTTGTCAGACGAATGTATTATATCTTTGACCCGGCGCACCCAATGAGTCGTAGATTCACCTTCCTCCTGCTTACAATTTGTCAAGTCCACAATCGACATAGAATGCTTGCAAGTGTCTTTGAAGTTCTGGATGAAACTGGCCTTTAGCTCTGCCCATGAACTAATGGAATTGGGTGGCAAACCCTTTAACCAAGAACAGGTCGTTCCGTCCAACATCATGGTGAAATATTTAGCCATCGCTTCATCACTAACCTCCAGCAGCTCCATGGCCATCTCGTAACTCTCAATCCACGCCCCAGGCTGTAAATCGGCCGTATAATTCGGCACCTTTTGAGGTCCCTTGAAATCCTTGGGCAGACGTACATTACGTAGAGCCGATACCAGACAAGGAACACCTCCGGTTCTAGTAGCAACACCCGCCTCAACGGAAGTCGTCGGGTAAGCCGGTGAGTCCTGTTGGGCTGCTAGCTGAGCTGCTAGCTGAGCCGCCCGCTTGTCCTCCTGACGTATCCGATCCTGAACCGGGTTATACCCGCCGGGCTGGTTCCGGCGCTGAGCGCTACTTGACAAGGCCTCTGACTCCATGCGTCTACTGTAACTTGGGCTCCGGTTTTGACGAGGCGGAGCTAACCAGGGCGGAGGAGTTGAGTGAATCTTGTCCCGGCTGTAGGAGTAGGTCTCTTGCTAAGCCAGAGCTGTTTGGACAAGTTCCCTGATCCTACGGGTTTCCACCGTTGTCGGATCATCACCATCTACTGGGAGAGCCGCCAAACGTGCTGATGCTGCGATTAAGTTCTCCATGGGGTTGGAGAAGTGACCCGGTGGTATTGGTACGTAGCGGGGCGGAGCCATATTGCCGTGAAGAGGCGCCGTCACCTGAGGCTGGACCAGGCCTCCCGCTCCGGATGTCATAAACTAACTTGCACCTGCCGGGTTACTTGGGCCGGCTCCGGGTGTAGCAAAGAGATTCCGGGGATCATAAATCTGAGGTAAACGGGACTAAGTTTTCTGATGTCTCCTCCTCATTACCTCATTAGATGCGTTCAGGTTCAACGTGAGCTGAAAAGCCTCTGCCTGAAGTTGTTGCGCCCGTGCGTCCAAAGCCGCCCGCTTTGTGGCTAATCTAGTATCTTCAGCTGCTAAGGTTTCCTTGGCCCGGGCGATCTCTTCACGAACCTGTGCCACCTCTGCCTCATGCTCAGATTGGTTCGCAGGGATGACTGTAGTAGTTAACAGGGCCGTAAGTTTATCCATGAGATCCATCAGCACCTGAGCCGGTGAGCGCACAGGGCCTCCTACCCCGGCTGCTCCTAACCCGGACGTTATCGCCGTTGAGGCCGTAGAATTTTGGCTGGGTTGAGTGCCAGCCATGAAGACTCCTGCCCAGTTTGGCGACTCTGAGGGATCCGGAATAGTGCTGCCATCGGAACAGCCCCCAAGCACACCATCTTGAACTTGATACAGCGAATCTGTTGAGCCGGCGGACGAATCACCGTCAGAGAGGACGGCCGGCTCACCATCACCTTCAGATCCTACAGAAAGTTCACCTCCGTGGATGCAACCCACGAAGGCATGCTTCACGGCGGGTTGAACTCGAGCGGGTCTCGCACGCTGAGCCATCTCGACGAGGTTGGTGCAATTGTCCGGCTCATGGCCCGGCTCACCAATCCGGCGGATGAAGACGTGAATCCCGCCAAAGGGGACCTGGTACCCGTACTCAATTGAACCGGCATCGGGGCCCCAGCCTTCGTCGTCGATGTAGATCTTGCCGCGACGACTCTTGGTCATCCGGCCAACCGCAATTCCCTTGAGCCCTTCGAAGCTGCCCTTCAAGAACTCAAATCCACCGTGCGCTGGCCCCATGGTGGGCGCCAACTGTCGTGGAATTGTCACGGCAGATGTCCTTTTGCAAGGACTTAGTCATGGAGCCTGTCGGTGTCCAAACCGGCGGATCTCGGGTAGGGGGTCCCGAACTGTGCGTCTAGGCGGATGATAACAGGAGACAAGGGACACGAAGTTTTACCCAGGTTCGGGCCCTCTCGATGGAGGTAAAACCCTACGTCCTGCTTGATTAATATTGATGATATGGGTAGTACAAGAGTAGATCTACCACGAGATCAAGGAGGCTAAACCCTAGAAGCTAGCCTATGGTATGATTGTTGTATGTTGGAGTTCTGTCCAACGGACTAAAACCCTCCGGTTTATATAGACACCGGAGAGGGTTAGGGTTACACAAAGTCGGTTACAATGGTAGGAGATCTAAATATCCGCATCGCCAAGCTTGCCTTCCACGCCAAGGAAAGTCCCATCCGGACACGGGACGAAGACTTCAATCTTGTATCTTCATAGTCTAGGAGTCCGGTCTGAAGGTATAGTTCGTACATCCGGACACCCCCTAATCCAGGACTCCCTCAGTAGCCCCTGAACCAGGCTTCAATGACGACGAGTCCGGCGCGCAGATTGTCTTCGGCATTGCAAGGCGGGTTCCTCCTCCAAGTTCTTCATAAAAGATTGTAAACACCAAGGGTAGTGCCTGGCTCTGCAAAATAAGTTTCCACATATTGCCATAGAGAGAATAATATTAACACAAATCCAATCTGCTGACGTGTTCCGCAGCGTGACATCACGCTACGGCCAAGCCTTTATTCGAATCGTTTTCACTTCCCCACCTCAGCGCGTTTTGCAAGGCGGTTTCCTTGGCACGTCTTGTCAAAGCAGAGATCGTGTCCCCTTTATTTACGGGATTCTCATCAATACGGACGTGGGTAACCCAATCGTGCCCGTTAGCATGTTTTCTCGATTAAAGGCGAGTCCCAAACGGTCACGGGGAGGGCTCTTGGTATTCAACCTCTTATAAAGAGACCAAGGCCTTACTCCTTTTCAATCTCAAACGAGTTCGCCCGTCGCCTCGAGTTCCAACACCCTAGGCTCTAGATTCCAAGTGCTTCGGACCTTCGACAATGTCCGGTTCCGACCTTCGAGGCCGATGGATGCCCTCCTCCGTCACGGAGGAGGACGTGCTAAAGTTGAGAGAGGCCAAGTTTTTGACCGGCGAAATTCTGCATAGGTTGCCTGCTCAAGGGAAGGCCATTCCCAGTCCCCAGCCCAGTGAGAGCGTGGTGTTCATGTCTCACTTCCTTCGGGGGTTAGGCTTCCCAATGGATCCCTTTGTGAGGGGGCTGCTGCTCTATTATGGGCTGGAATTTCACGACTTAGCTCCGGAGTCCATCCTCCATATTTCCTCATTCATCATCGTGTGTGAAGCGTTCCTCCGTGTTACCCCTCACTTCAGATTATGGCTCAAGACCTTTAAAGTGGAGCCGAAGATGATCGAGGGGCGGCACGCAGAGTGCGGAGATGCTATTATAAGTAAGAACACTGATGCTCCATGGCCCGAGGGCTCTTTTCAAGAGGAGCTCGGCTTATGGCAACGAGAGTGGTTATATATCACTGCTCCCAGGGGCACCAAATGGGTGGCACCGCCTGCCTTTCGCTCGGGTCCCCCACAGTAGCTAGGGTCATGGGTCAATAAAGGCCTAGACTGGGGGCCATCCCAGGACGTGCCGTTGTTGCAGGGCCGCATGAAGGATCTCTTAGAAAGAGACCTCAGCCTGGTCAAAGTGACGCAAGTCATACTGATCCGCCGAACCCTGCCCGGCAAACGTCGCTCCCTTCGCCTGTGGGAGTTTAATCCGGAGGGACCGCGAGCTCTCCAGCATTTTATGGGCGCAACGCCCGCGGAGATGTATAAACTGTTCTTCGGATCACAAGCAATGTGTCTGGATTTGACCGAGGACGCATGCCTGAGCTGCAATCGCCCGGATACTCAAGTAAGTAGCCTCGTGCCCGGACTCGTCATCCATATATTTGTCATAAACTTGCCCCTAAAAGAGTTGTCCCTTTAAACAGGAGTGGATAGCGAAAGCAAAGCTGATAAGGTGTCCGGCTCCCCTCCCTGAGACCAGGCCGGATTCCATCCTGGTCAGGATGTTGAAGATTGTGCCTTTGAAGGAAAGTGAGGGAGGGGACAAGGAAGCTACGGCCTCCTCGAAGGAGGCTGTTCGGAGGGAAGGAACCGAAAATTCCTCTCCTCCGGGGAAGAAAAGGACTGCCTCTGAAAACCCGGAGGCTACGGCCTCCAAGCGGGGGAAGAAATCCTCGTCAGAGGGTCCTTCGCCCGGGGATTCCTTGGCCGAATGATGCCCTCAAGGGGACCAGCCCTCCTGCGAGCCGTAAGTAGAGAAACATTGTATTCTTGAGAGAAAAAATCCTTGCTTTAAACCTGAGAAGATTAACCAAATTTTTACCTTGTAGTTCGGAACTCAGCCCTTCTCAGCAGAGCTCGTCTTCTGGGGATCTTCTTCCGGAGATGATGGA
Source organism: Aegilops umbellulata (assembly GCA_032464435.1). Classification (NCBI taxonomy): domain Eukaryota; kingdom Viridiplantae; phylum Streptophyta; class Magnoliopsida; order Poales; family Poaceae; genus Aegilops; species Aegilops umbellulata. Next base: position 89,763,652 of record CP136055.1, read on the forward strand.
GAGCGAGACGCCTCCCCCTGCCGTACCGCCTAGCGAGGCGGGCGACCCTGAGGTGTCGTCGCGGAGGGTTTCTCCGAATCCGGCAGGGGCGGAAGATAGCTATGTGGCCCCCCAAGGTTCTCCGCGTCCGGCCTTTGAAAGAGGCCATAGGACAAGTCCGGCACCGTCTCGTGCTCGGCCGGAGGAGCTAAAGAATCTGCTGGGGCGAGCTTCTATCTCAGAGGAGCACCATGCATTGATGGGCACGGTGATTGAAAGGATTTCATCCGCGGAAAGCGGATTGCACGATGTCGGATTTTGGGTTCCGACAGACCCTTGAGGTTCGAACTCTAGGGTGCGCGCGGAGATTACGCCTTCTACCTACCTGCGCCCCTCCGCCTCGCAAAGATCTAGCTATGGAAAGAACAGCACAAGAGACGCAAGGTTTATACTAGTTCGGGCCACCGTTGTGGTGTAATACCCTACTCTAGTTTGTGGCGTGGTGGATTGCCTCTTGGGATGATGATGATGAGCAATACAGGGAAGAACAGCCTCGCGAGGGTCTGTTCTTAGCTGGGGCGATGAACTGCTTGGAGGAGTTCAGTCGCCCTTCTCTCTGTGTGTGTGTGTGTGATACTCAACTACCAGGTTTTTCGATGCCCCCCCTCCTGTGGGTGGCTAATCCTATTTATAGGCAAAGGCCCTGGGCCTCTTCCCAAAAAATGAGCGGGAAGGGTGCCAACAATTGGCCATTTTGAAGGGGAACATCTAGTACACTTATCCTGACTAAAGTTGGTCCTCGCCTGCCAAAGGCTCTGGTGGTGACGCCGGCCTGGGCTCCACGATGACTTCCTCCCCACCGTTGGACTGGCCTTGGTCTCGTTGCACCGAAACGGGTGCCTTTGCTTGATGCTCTCGCCTGCGCTTGCCCCCTTTGCATCAAAGAGGAAAGGAGGACACTGCGCAGGCTGGCGCCCGCCTGGCGCCCTTGGTCGTCATGGCTTGCGTCATGGGCACCTCGTGAGGTACCCCGCCTTGATCTCTCCACCTCCTCGTGAGCCAACCTGATGAGGCCGCGCCTGAGGAAGCTCCACGTCGTCCGCCCCGCGAGGCTTGGCCCCTCGCGAGGGTCTTGCGTCTTGTGCTGATGAAGATGGGTCGTGCTGGGGCCCTTTTGAGCCACGCCGCAGCCGCAGGCAGGCAAGTCTGGGGACCCCCGTTCCCAGAACGCCAACAGTAGCCCCCGGGCCCAAGGCGCGCCCGGACTTGGCCACGCAGGGAGGCGAAAGGGCAAGGGCGAAGCGCCACGGGCCTTAACAGCCTGCGGCCTTGGGCGCCGCGTGGCGGTTGATGGGACGTGGGCATCTCTACTTCCCCACGACGCCTCGGCATCCGCACGGATTGGACAAGTCCCTGCATGCAAAACTGGTCATGATTACCTGCGATTGTGGAGGCCGACGGTTGGCCTTCGCCGGATATAAGCACGGGAGGGTGCGCGCCCTTCCAGTCCATCTCTTCTTGCTTCTCTTTCTTCTTCATGGCTCCGTCGAGGAGGTTCTCGGCCGCAGAGAAGGGGAAGGCCCGCCAGGTTGAGCCTGCCTCTCCCCCGCCCAAGCGCGGCCATGGACGCCCTCGTAAACATCCTGTGGCCACCATGGCAGCTTCCCGCGGCCGTGGAGATGACTTCCAGTACGGTGACGGGCGAACTGTTGCGGCTGGGGGCTGCGCTTCGGTTGTGCGTTCCCCTAGGCCGCGCTTTCGCACTACGGAGGCGCTGCCGGAGTTTGTTGTGTGGTCGGCGGAGCCGACTAGCACCCGGCTTCAACTTCCCCGCTTCTTCCTCGGCGAGCTCCCGGCTGGCGCCCCGGGCGGCCTTTGGCTTCAGGTAGACGGCTACTTGTAACGCCCCGGACACACCCGCCGGTGGTCGTTACTCCTGGCGGGATCTAGACTGGCCCCACAGATCAATACTAGTCTTTTCTGCGCACTTTGTCCTCACTCGTGTGCACCCGAGAGCAACTTCCCGGTCGGTCACCCATCCTGACACTACTCCAAGCTGAGCACGCTTAACTTTGGAGTTCTGTCCGAATGGGCTCCCGGAAAAGAAGGAATTCCTTATTGATATGAGTAGTCTATCATCCCTAATAAGCCAGGCTATCACATACACCCCCACTCAGAGGAACCGACGTCCTCGTCGGGCCACAGGAACGTTCCCTCTTGGCACAAACATCTGTGCTTCCAGTCCGGTACATGTGCCATGCCGGGTGCCACGACGGGTCACAAACGTCATGAACAACATGACCACGCACCTGTCCGCAACCATCCGTGTAACCGCGAGGGTCGGCTCTGATACCAACTTGTAACGCCCTCGATGCGGCTATATCTCCCACGTGTCGAGGCACGACTTAGAGGCATAACCGCATTGAAAGCAATGTCGCAAGTGAGGTAATCTTCACACAATCCATGTAATAAATAAGGGGAAAAGATACATAGTTGGCTTACAATCGCCACTTCACACAAGTACATAAATAACATCCATCAAATAGATTACACTCAAGGTCCGACTACGGTACCAAAATGAAAGAAGACTACCCCAAATGCTAAACAGATCCCCGGATCACCCAACTGGGCTCCACTACAGATCATCTGGAAAAGAAACATAGTAACGGCCACGTTCCTCATCGAACTCCCAAGTGAGCTCGGTCGCGTCATCAGCACTGACATCGTTGGTACCTGCAACTGAGGTGATAATATCTGTGAGTCACGGGGACTCAGCAATCTCACACCCGCGAGATCAAGACTATTTAAGCTTAAAGGTGGGAAAGGGGTTTGTGAGGTGGAGCTACAGCAAGCGACTAGCATATGGTGGCTACAGCGCAAAAGAGAGCGAGAAGAGAAGGCAAAGCACGGTCGTGAAGCTAGAAGTGATCAAGAAGTGATCCTGAAACAACCTACGTCAGACATAACTCCAACAACCGTGTTCACTTCCCGGACCCCGCCGAGAAGAGACCATCACGGTTACACACGCGGTTGATGTGTTTTAGTTAAGGTCAACTTCGGGTTTTCTACAACCGGACATCAACAAATTCCCATCTGCCTCATAACCGTGGGCACGGCTTTCGAAAGATAATACCCTGCAGGGGTGTCCCAACTTAGCCCATGATAAGCTCTCACGGTCAACGAAGGATATTCCTTCTACCGGGAAGACCCGATCAATCTCGGAATCCCGGACTACAAGACATTTCGGCAGCAACAAAACAAGTCCAGCAAAACCTCCCAGATGTGCCGACAAATCCCGATAGGAGCTGCACATATCTCGTTCTCAGGGCACACCGGATGAGCAAGACGTCGGGTTGGCATAGACCCTGGTTGCCCAAGGGGCGCCGGACATCGCTCGGTTTGGACCAGCAATCGAAGGAGAACTGGCCCGGGGGTTTAAAATAAAGATGACCCTTGAGTCTGCAGAACCCAAGGGAAAAAGGCTTAGGTGGCAAATGGTAAAACCAATGTTGGGCCTTGCTGGAAAAGTCTCATTCAAAGCGAACTGTCAAGGGGGTCCCATAAATCACCCAACCGTGTAAGGAACGCAAACTCCGGGAACATAACACCGGTATGACGGAAACTAGGGTGGCAAGAGTGGAACAAAACACCAGGCATAAGGCCGAGCCTTCCACCCTTTACCAAGTATATAGATGCATTAATTAAATAAGAGGTATTGTGATATCCCAACAAGTAAACATGTTCCAACAAGGAACAACAACTCCATGTTCCAACAAGGAACAAACTTCATCTTCACCTGCAACTAACAACGCTATAAGAGGGGCTGAGCAAAAGCGGTAACATAGCCAAACAACGGTTTGCTAGGGCATGGATGGTTAGGGGCTGACATGGCAATATAGGAGGCATGATATAGCAAGTGGTAGGTATCGCAGCATAGGCATAGCAAAAGAGCGAGCAATCTAGCAAGCAAAGATAGAAGTGATTTCGAGGGTATGGTCATCTTGCCTGCAAGGTTCTCAGAGTTGTCGAAAGCTTGGTCCTCGAAAGCGTTCTCAACAGGTTCCTCGTTCACGTACTCGTCTCCCGGCTCTACCCAAGACAAGAAAACAAGCAAAGGAACCAAATATCAACCACGATGCAATGCGCAAGCAACATGATGCAAAACATGGCATGATATGCGAGAGGTGATATGCAATGCGTATGCATGCTCCGGAAGGACAAGGGTGAACAGGGCATAATCTTGGCAAACCAAGCATGCCACTGGATAGATGAGGTGATTTCGGTTGAAATCGATATAAAGATCACCGGAATCGGATGCACGGTTTGCAAATGGCAAGCAATACAAGAATGACACGAATCTGCCATAAACAGCATGATGCTACTTAGCAAGCAACAAATAATTAAGCTACTGCGCTCGAACATGGCAACAAGGCATATGACAGTAATCTACACAAGATGCACGATAAAAGATGAACACTGAGATATGGCTAAATCACATCATAACAGGTTCAAACAAGCATGGCAAAAGTGCAAACGATAACAGGTTCTCAGACTTAGTGAAAATATCGACAAGCAGAAACTGACATCAGGATGGCATGTTCCGAGCAATGAAACAACATGCTACAGGTTCAAAACATAGCAAAATAAGGCATGGCATGAATCTACACATAGCACTTGACAAAAGTCTCTTACTGACCATAAGCCAAAAAGGACTAGAAAATATGATTACACCCATGTCAATTAAGCAAGTATCGTTACAGGTTTCAGACTTAGCAGAAAACTGGACATGGCAGAAAACTAATAACGACTAGGCATGTTCGTGAGCTCGATGCACTCACTACAGAGCATTTCAAGATTAACTAAGCATACATACATCAAGAAGACATGGCATAGTAACAAAACATGGCAAGAATAACATCATATCATGCAAGGATCAACTACACCAAGCTTGGCAAAATCGAATAACACGTAAACAATCTGCCAGCAATATTTTGAAGCAAAAGTAGAGCTCGATTGGCTCAAGCTATGGCACTCCATAATTACAAAAAAAGGCCTGGATGGATTAAGCAAATACTCAAGTTCAAAACTCCTTTACTTATCATGCTCAAATTATGCATGGATCTCTCAGAAACAACATGAACACATGGCATAAAAATCACAGCAGTCAGGGACTTAGTGAAATCACTAAGTCTCTGAAATCAGCAACATCAAGATACCTAGTTTGCATGCTTGTTCTAGCCACCACATAGATCACAAAAATACATGGAAAAATCCTATGGATAGGTAACATGTCATATTACAAAACTCATGTAGGACTCAACTTCATAGGAGGTACACATCAATCATAGCAAAAATGACAAAAGTGCATGTTCAGATAAGATCCAGCAACTAACATCAATTAGCCCTCTTCTAACAGCATTTCGGGCATCAAGATGACTTCAAATGAAAATGGTGCAATGGAATGAAATGAACTACTCTTCGAGGAGAACAGTTTGACATATCGCAAGCATGAATCGGAGCTGTGTATGCAAAGTTATGGTACGAAGAACATGCGAAGATAATGCAAGGATAGAGGACTTCGAGAAAAAATAGGGGAGAGGGAAAAAGTCAACCCTAGCCCGACCCGATCGGATCTGGCCGGCGACGGCGGCGGCGATACCGGCGACGGCCGGCGCGGGCGACGCGCGCGATGGCGGCGCGGTGGCGGCGGCGAGGGGCGGCGAGGGGCGGTGGCGCGCGGGAGACGGCGGCGCCGGGATCCGGCGGGCGCGGCGGCCGCGGGTGGCGTCGGGCGGCGCGGGCGGAGCGGCGGGACGGCGGCGGAAAGCGGCGCCTGCGCGGGGTCGCGGCTGGCGGGCGGCGCGGAGCGGGCCGGGGCGCGGGAGGCGACGGGCGGCGGCTCGGGCTCGGGGGGCCCCGCCTGGGCCCCGGCGGGCCGGCGCGGCTTGGTGGGAACGGCGGCGGGCGGCGACACGTGGCGAGGGGTGGTTGGCCCGGGCGCGCCGGCGGCGGGACAGGTGGCGGCGGAGCACTGTGCGGGCGCGGATTTCGAGGAGGGGTTAGGGTTTCGGGGTGCCTCTCTTAGATTTGGACGGGGGAGGCATTTTTATAGCTAGAAGGAGCTAGGGAGCTCCAAACGGAGTGCGGTTTTCGCCCACGCGATCGTGATCGAACGGCGGAGGACATGGGAGTGACTTAGATGGGTTTTTGGGCTGTTTTGAAGGGGTGTTGGGCTGCAACACACACGAGGCCTTCACAGTTACCCGGTTAACCGTTGAAGTACCAAACGAACTCCGATTGACCCGAAACTTGACACGCGGTCTACCGGTGCTATACCAAGGCCACATGTCAAACCTCGGTCCATTCCGAGAATGTTTAATACCCGCTCACGAAGAAATGTAAAAGGGGACGCCGAGAGACATAGGAGCGCCGGATTGCAAAACGGACAACGGGAAAGATGCTCGGATTTATGAGACGAACGCGTATGCGAATGCAATGCACATGATGACATGATATGAAATGCATGACATGACCAAAAAGCAAAACGGAGAGAACCCAACCACGGAGGGAATATATCATAACACATAGCCGGAAATGGCAAGAGTTGGATTACAAATATGGCAAGTTACATCGGGGGCGTTACACTACTGTAGCCAGGCCTCGTGGGCTTCGCTGGAGGTCTCAGCAGCCGGGAGCCTGGCCTTAACCCACGATTGGCAGGCGTTTGCCCATGCGCGTGGCCTGAGCCGTCGGTGCACCCTGCACTTCAGGTTTGATGGCGATGCCACCCTCTATGTGAGGGTGTATGGGGAAGATGGTCGTCGCGCAGGGTGCTGCCCTGAGGACGACGACCGCAGCCGGGGGCCCAGCCCCGGCGATGATGGAGAAGGCAGCGCTCGCGGAATTGGCGGCGCTCAGGGTCCCCCAAGCTTCACCGTCTCTTCTTCTGGCGGCGACTCCTCTAGCGGTGACCGCGGCCGGCCTCCGCGCCATCGCACCGGCTTGGACGGTGGTAGCGCGCCTGCCCGCCGTCGCGCCTTGGTGAAGCACGAGAGGGAGTCTGCCTGAGCGCTGGAGGAAACTCGGGTCTTCCCCGTCGGCTGGTGTGAGGCGAGCTGCGCCTGATTTGCTCTTTCTTTTCCTTTGTCCTGCGTGAAAGAATAGTAGCGTGGAGCCCCGCGGGGGCGTGGTTTGGGTTATTGTTGTTAATCATTACTTTGCTTCCGTTATCGTGCCTTCCGGCTATGTGTCCGCATGTAGATAGTTCCCGGCCCCAGCCGTGGGGGGGCGACCGACCCAGGCCCTGTGTTCGTGTCGCAGTCCCCGTGGGGCACGGACTGGAGGGGTGCTCCTGTAATGGACCCAGGTCGCGAAGCCTTTGAACGATTAGGATAGGAACACTCGCGAGGGCACTCGGTTTCTCTCCCTTGCGAGGCATCGCATAAGAGAAATCGAGGCAGGAGAGCGAAAAGTCGAAGAACCATAAGTCAAAGGCGGCAATAGCTTCAATAAAACTTCGAATGAGAATGAACAAACCAACTGCAGAAAGCAAATGAAAAAGCCGCGTCCGGCACCTATTCTAGTCTTTGACGTCTTCTCACCAGCGCAGAGCTAAGTGCTGCCACTGGGCGTGGGAGGGAGCCTCAGGGCCTGAGGCCGGCACTCCTGAGACTCCGGGGCGTGTACAGCCCCAACTCATTATTATGTGAGAGTTTCACGGGCAGCGAGCTTCACAGGCGTTGGCCTTCTTCACAAGCTCCGGGCCTTTTCCAAAACGCAACAGCTTCACAGGCATTTGCCTTCTTCACAAGCTCCGGGCCTTTTCCAAAACGCGACAGCTTCACAGGCATTTGCCTTCTTCACAGGCTCTGGGCCTTTTCCAAAACGCGACAGCTTCACAGGCATTTGCCTTCTTCATAGGCTCCGGGCCTTGTCCAAAACACAACAGCTTCACAGGCATTTGCCTTCTTCACAGGCTCTGGGCCTTTTCCAAAAAGGAGTCTTCACAGGCGTTCGCCTTCTTCACAGGCTCTGGGCCTTTTCCAAAAAGGATAATCTTCACAGGCGTTTGCCTTCTTCACAGGCTCTGGGCCTTTTCAGGGGTAGAACCTCCGGAGGTGCTGTATGTTCCACGCGTTCTGGACCGGCTCCCCCTCCTAAGTCTCCAAGCGCGCGGAGCCAGGCCTGGAAACATGAACAACCTTGAACGGGCCCTCCCACATGGGAGAGAGCTTGTGCAGTCCCTCCCTGGAGAGAACCCGCCTGAGTACGAGATCTCCTACCTCGAGAGTTCTGGGGCGGATGTTGCGGCAGTGGTACCATCGCAGTGCTTGTTGGTACCTCGCCGCTCGCAGCGCGGCTTCCCGGCGACGTTCCTCCCCCAGCACGAGGTCCATCCCCCGCATGGCGTCCTGCTGCGCCTCGTCGAACGCCAGGACCCGCGCGGAGCGACGTCTGACCTCGTGAGGGAGGACTGCTTCGGCTCCGTAAACCAGGAAGAACGGGGTCTCCCTAGTCGGCTTGGTAGCGGTGGTGCGGATGGACCACAACACGGACTGAAGCTCATCATACCAGCCTCTGCCGCAGGCCTCCAACTTATTCTTGAACGTCCTGGTCTTGAGGCCCCTCAGGACCTCTGCGTTGGCTCGCTCGGCCTGGCCGTTGCTTCATGGGTGCGCCACCGAGGCGTAGCATATCTGCATTCCAAGGTTAGCACAGTATGTTTTGAAGAGGTTGCTGGTGAACTGCGAACCGTTGTCTGTGATGATGCGGTTCGGCACCCCAAACCGACTCACGATGCCCCTGATGAACTTGACCGCGGAACCCGCGGGGATGGTGCGGACGGCCTCTACTTCTGCCCACTTGGTGAACTTGTCCACGGCGACGTAGAGGTAGCGGTAGCCCCCTAGCGCCTGAGGGAACGGGCCCAGGATGTCCAGCCCCCAGACTGCGAATGGCCATGAAAGGGGTATAGTCTGCAAGCCTCCCGTCGGCTGATGTATCTACTTGGCGTGGAACTGGCAGGCCTCACAAGCCTTCACCAGCTCGACGGCGTCACTGAGTGCAGTGGGCCAGTAAAACCCACTGCGGAACGCCTTGCCGACGAGGGTCCATGATGATGAATGATGCCCACAATCTCCATCGTGTATATCTTCCAGCAGTTCCTTCCCTTGCTCCCTGGAGATGCAGCGCAAGGATACATCGTTTGGTCGCTTCTGGTAGAGCTCTCCATCCTTGATGCAATATGCCGTGGCCTGCCGTGCCACACGCTCAGCTTCCTCCTCCTTCTCCGGCAGGATCCCCTGCGTTAAGTAACTCTGGAGCTCCGTGATCCAGCACCCCTCCTATTGGGGATATTGTTATTTGGGGTAAACCGGCCTACAGGGCCCGGGTTAGCCTCGTCAATAGACCCGAGATGTTGAAGCCCAAGGAGAAATAGAAGGGCCCAAGGCCTGTAATCGGTTTAGAGGTTCACAGGTGTAAACCGGCCTGAGATAAAACTTGCATTGTAAGTTAGGAATAGGGAGACCGACCCGGGCACGTTTATGAGCCGGAGGTCGGGACTTTGCAGACCGACGGGCGTCACCCGTGTATATAAGGGGACGACCCGACGGCGGTTTGAGGAAAAAAGAAGAACTCGAGGTTTAGGCGAAGCTTATCGCTCCCTAGCCCTCGAAACCCATCAATCCCATCACAACTAGACGTAGGCTTTTACCTTCATCGAAGGGGCCGAACTAGTATAAACACCGTGCCCTTGTGTCCACTTTAACCCCTTCAAGCTAACCCGTTGCGATGGCTCCACGACTAAGTCCTCCCACTAGGACATCTGCCGTGACAAATCCACGACAGTTGGCGCCCACCGTGGGGCCATCGCGAGATGGTTTCAAGTTCTTGGAGGGCCGCTTTGAAGGACTCGAGGGTTACGCTGTGGGTCGGATGACCAAGAGCCGCTGCGGAAAACTCTACATCGACAGCACAGGCTGGGGCCCCGACGCCGGCTCGATCGAGTACGGGTACCGGGTCCCCTTTGGCGGCATCCATGTTTTCATCGGCAAGATCGGAGAACCGGGCCCCGAGTTAGGCATCGGCACCGACCTCGTCGAGACAGCTCAGTGCACGAGATCGACCCTGGCTAAGCCGACCAGGAAGCACGCCTTCGTGGGAGCCATCCACGGAGGAAGCTACGAGGAAGGATCCGAATCCGGTGACGAAACCGCCATCTACTCTCGCGATGAAACGTCGACCGGGGAAACCGAATCTCTTTACCAGTTGCAAGATGATCGGATCGGGGGCGGCTCCGATGGCAACAGTATTCCGGACCCCTCTGATCTGCCATATCGGGTTGGGATCTTCATGGCTGGAACACAGGCGGTGCCACGATCATCAACTGCAGCAGCAACGATCTCCGGATCGGCAGCAGCAACGGCTGCGCGGGCAGGAGGCCCTGCGGGTTCACCAGCCCAAGTTTTGTCAGACCTGTTTGACGCACTGGCAGCGCTCATGGCGGAAGCCAACCCGGTGGATCAGGAGGTTCACGATGCTGAGATTGCCAAAGTAAAAGAGCAGATCACTCAAGCTAAGGCGGAACTGGCAGCAGAAGAGATCAGGATGACGGCGGAGCGCGCCGCTTTGGATGCACAGGCTTACAGGCTCATGATGGACCAGAATGCGTCTCAGGAAGTCCTGAAGAGGAAATCCCGGTCTCGATTGCCCGCAGCCCTCGACGCCCGAAACCTCTTCAACACCCCGGGGGTAAACCGTGCGGAGGCGACAGTTGGCGCCCCGGTTCAGCACCGGATAATAAACCTGCCTCGTCACAACACTGGTACACCACAGGCCGTGCCAACACCGTCAGGTCATTATTCCAACCCGATGGATAACCTCGTCGCGGCGGCAGCTCGGCTGGAAGCCATTCCGATCGAAGGCGATTCGCCGCAAGACGTGGAGACACGCCGGGTCAAGGAGCTCCTTAGGACCGCGCTGGCCCAACAAGAAGCATATTCACAAAGCCGTGATCAGATTCACTCCACCCCTCGCCCCAGCAGGAGCCATAGTAGGCGCATGGAGGAGCCGGCTGTGTCAAGCAATGCCAGGCGTGAAGCGCTCCGCGGCAACAACCCGGCGGGCGTCGGCAATGCTCAGGAGAATATGGATCGTGCCCGTGCGCGGGAGGCCGGATTAGCAGCGCAGCATCAGGCTCGACAGCTTACACCTACCTTCCCAGCGGCTACGGTTGAACCGGGGGTGGTCTCTAGTTCTTTGGGAGTACCGTGCCTTGTTCCCGCTTTGCGCAATGTACGCCTGCCCAAAGACTTCAAAGGCCCCCGCAAGGTACCAAACTACACGGCAGATCAGCCTCCGGAGACATGGGTTGAGAGCTATGAAATGGCTATGGAGATGCTGGATGTGGATGACACGGCGTGTGCCAAGTATTTTACTATGATGTTAGAAGGAACGGCCCGGACTTGGCTAAAGAGCTTACCGCCTAATTCAATTAGTTCATGGGCCCAATTGCGCGCCCGGTTTATCAAGAATTTCAAGGACACGTGCAAACAGCCAATGTCGATAGTTGACCTAGCAGCCTGCGTCCAGCAAGAAGGAGAATCAACTACCCATTGGGTGCGGCGGGTATCAGAAGTTTTGCACTCGTCAGATCGCATCAACGCAGACACCGTCGTGGTGCTGTTGGAAAGCAACTGTCGGTTTGGCCCTTTGAAGCTAAAGCTGGGCCGGATGAAGCGTGATTGTACAGATATAGGAACGCTCATGACCGCTTTAGTGAAGTATGCGGATTCTGACAGTACCAAGGATCCTGACTCTGGTGATGACAAAGCAGGGAAGGGAAAGAAGGATAGCAACACCAAAGGCCAGCGACATCGACCGACAGGTAATGGAGGCGGAAGTAAGCGTAAACCGGACGGGAGCATGGACTTTGTGGCCAACGCAAGTGCACAGAATAAGGGCCAGCGGCGTAAGGGGAAACAGCCAAGTTTCCGCGCAAATCCCGGTCCTAATCCGGAGCATTTGAACTTTTTCTTAAACCAGCCCTGTCCGAAGCACGGAACAAAAGAGGAACCGGCAACCCATCTTTGGAAGGATTGTTATATCATGAAGGAATTCAAAAGCTCAAACACTTTCCAATATGATCACAGCTCCGGCGGCGGTTCAGGTTCCGGATCAGGATACGGTGGCGGAAATTCCGGTACAGGGTTCCAGGGTAATCCGGGCGGACAGGACAGCCAAAATAATCAAGGTAATCAAAGTGGTTACGAACAGCAGCAATTAGGTTATCAGACCAACCCGAAACAGTTGAGTGGTGGACAGTATCATGTCTTTACTACAAGCTTGGATAAACGGGATAGAAAGCTTCAGAGGCGGGCAGTCAGTGCTATCGAACCGGCCACGCCTCACTATCTGCGCTGGTCGGAACAGCCTATCATATGGAGCCGAGAAGATCACCCTCCCAGGGTTTATAATCCAGGTCAGTTAGCATTGGTGGTGGCGCCTCAGGTGGGAGGTTATAAGCTCACCAAGGTGCTCATGGACGGAGGGAGCAGCATTAACATCTTGTATTATGAGACCTTCCGTCGCATGGGACTGGTAGATAAGGATCTCAAACCGACCAATACCGTGTTCCACGGGGTGGTGCCTGGCAAGTCTGCATATCCGGTTGGTAAGATAGCCCTTGAAGTGGTCTTTGGCGATAGTCACGATTCCAGATCAGAGACGCTGACATTCGAAGTGGTTAAAATCCAAAGTCCGTACCACGCTTTGTTTGGACGGCCAGCCTATGCAAAATTTATGGCGCGGCCCTGCTATGTATATCTCCAACTTAAGATGCCGGGTTACAAGGGCACTATAACGGTTCATGGGAGCCGTCGAATCGCTTTGGAATGCGAGGAAGGAGATGCAACTTATGCAGAATCGGTTTGTGCTACGGAGGAGCTAAAGCAGTACAAAGACAGCGTTGACCCGGAGGATATGACTTCGTTGAAGAAGCCAACCACGGACCACGATCCGGCCTTGAAGTTCAAATCGGCTGCCGAAACTAAGCTTGTTGACTTCGTGCCTGGCGACTCGTCCAAGCAGTTCAGCATCAGTGCAAACCTGGATCCAAAATAGGAAAGCGCGCTCATCGAGTTCATCCGTGAGAATCGGGACATCTTTGCATGGAAGCCATCTGACATGCCTGGTGTACCGAGGCGACTCGCTGAGCACACCCTTAATGTGGATCCTAAGTATAAACCGGTAAAACAATTCTTACGCCGGTTTAACGAAGAAAGACGTAAAGCGATTGGTGAGGAAGTGTCCAGGCTCCTGGCAGCTGGGTTTATCATTGAGGTTTTTCATCCCGAATGGCTTGCCAATCCGGTGCTGGTTCTTAAGAAAAATGGCACCTGGCGCATGTGTGTGGATTACACAGACTTGAATAAAGCTTGTCCAGCGGATCCTTTTGCTCTCCCCCGGATTGATCAGATTATTGATGCTACGGCGGGTTGTGAGCGTTTGAGTTTTTTGGATGCCTATTCGGGTTATCACCAGATCAAGATGGCAGTTAAGGACCAGGAGAAGACGGCGTTCATTACTCCCTTTGGAGCCTTCTGCTATGTGTCTATGCCCTTCGGGCTTAAGAGTGCGCAGGCTACTTATCAACGATGTGTGCAAAATTGCCTCCACGAGCAGATTGGTCGTAATGTGCATGCTTAAGTGGATGATATTGTGGTCAAGTCATGGAAGAAGGAGACCCTGGTTGACGATTTGAAGGAGACTTTCGATAACTTGAGAGTGTACCAAATGATGCTCAACCCGGCTAAATGTGTTTTTGGTGTACCTGCAGGCAAGTTGTTGGGTTTTTTAGTGTCCTATAGAGGAATTGAGGCCAATCCGGAAAAGATTACAGCCATCACCTCCCTGGCCAAACCGAGATGCGTCAATGATGTTCAGCGCATGGCCGGGCGGATTGCAGCGTTGAGCCGGTTTATCAGTCGCCTCGGTGAAAAGGCGATCCCCTTGTATCAAATGCTCAAGAAGACGGATCAATTTGTCTGGAGTCCGGAGGCGGATAAAGCGTTTGAGGACTTGAAGCGACAGCTAGTCAATCCGCCAGTGTTGGCAGCCCCTGTAGATAAAGAGCCACTCCTGTTATATGTTGCAGCGAATGCCAGAGCGGTTAGTGTGGCGATGGTGGTAGAACGAAAGGAGGCTGGAAAGGAACATCCGGTTCAGCGACCGGTTTACTACATCAGCGAAGTGCTTATCGAGTCCAAACAAAGGTATCCGCATTGGTAGAAACTGGTATATGGTGTTTTTATGGCAAGCCGGAAGCTGAGGCAATATTTTCAAGGACACCCCATCACGGTGGTCAGTTCTGCTCCTTTGGGTGACATCATACAGAACCGGGAGGCGACCGGTCGGATTGCCAAGTGGGCTATCGAGCTCGGGCCACACGAGTTAAGGTATGTACCCCGGACGGCCATAAAATCACAAGCACTTGTTGATTTCATAAACGATTGGACAGAGTTACAAGCGCCTGAGGAGAAGCCAGATAACACCTATTGGACCATTCATTTTGACGGGTCCAGACAATTGGAAGGTTCGGGGGCTGGAGTCGTTTTAACTTCCCCACGAGGTGATAAGTTTTGTTATGTCCTCCGTTTAATGTTCCCCTGTACAAATAATGCGGCTGAGTATGAAGCTTTGCTGCACGGTCTTCGGATGGCTAAAGAGATGAATCTGAGCAGAGTTAGGTGCTTTGGTGATTCGGATCTAGTGGCTCAGCAGGTATCTGGCACCTGGGATTCAAAGGACCCGCTCATGGCTGCATACCGACGTGAAGTAGATATGGTAGCCGGGCATTTCAAAGGCTATCAAGTGGACCATGTGGACCGCAGAAAGAATGAGGCAGCAGACGCTTTAAGCCGCTTGGGCTCTCAGCGTAAACCGGTCCCACCCAATGTTTTCTTGGATGTATTGTATCACCCATCGGTACAGCTACCCGGTGAGCTGGAGTTGGCTGTTCCTGATCCGGAAGCTCAATTAGTGGCGGCTCTTCACGTCACCCCGGATTGGACGCTCCCTTATCTGGCATACATGAACCGGGGTGAGTTGCCAGAAAACGAAAGCCTGGCTCGACAGATAGTACGGCGGTCCAAATCTATGACCATTCTCAAGGGAGAGTTACATCATCGCAGCGTGTCAGGAGCGCTGCAACGGTGCGTATCCCCTAAGGAGGGGTGCGAGATATTACGAGAAATACATGAAGGGGATTGTGGCCACCACGCCGGTTCAAAATCATTGGTGGCTAAAGCATTCCGCCACGGTTTCTACTGGTTAACTGCTCATGCTGATGCGGAAGACCTGGTCAGGTTATGTGATGGTTGCCAGAAATTTTCCAGACGAGCACACATACCGGCTCAAGAATTGAGGATGATTCCAATCACTTGGCCGTTTGAGACTTGGGGGCTCGATATGGTTGGGCCTTTTAAGCGTTCCAAAGATAAGAAGACCCACCTACTGGTGGCGGTTGACAAATTTACAAAGTGGGTGGAGGCAGAACCTGTCAGTAAGTGTGATGCTGCCACGGCGGTTCGGTTTATAAAGAAGGTGATCTTCCGGTTTGGTTTTCCACACAGCATCATCACAGATAATGGTACCAATCTATCCAAGGGGGCCATGAAGGAGTTCTGTGCACGGGAGCATATACGGCTTGATGTTTCTTCGGTAGCGCACCCACAGTCTAATGGTCAGGCAGAACGAGCGAACCAAGAGATCTTGAGAGGTATCAAACCCCGGCTTCTGGTCCCTTTGCAAAGGACGCCGGGTTGTTGGGTGGAGGAGCTACCGTCTGTATTATGGAGCATCAACACCACGCCTAACAGATCCACGGGGTTTACGCCGTTTTTTATGGTCTATGGAGCAGAGGCGGTTCTCCCAAGTGATATACGACATGACTCACCTCGCGTGGCAGCATATGTTGAAGCGGACAATGAGCAGGCACGGCAGAACGCTCTTGACTTGTTGGATGAGGAGCGTGACTTGGCAGCTGCCCGTTCAGCGATTTACCAGCAAGATCTTCGCCGTTACCACAGCCGTCGGGTTAGGACCAGAACCTTTCAGGAGGGGGATTTGGTGCTTCGGCTCATCCAGGATCAGTCTGATCAGCATAAATTATCCCTGCCTTGGGAGGGACCTTTTGTGGTCAGCAAGAATCTGAATAATGGGTCATACTACCTGATTGATATTCGAGAGCGCAAGGATTCACGCACATCAGAGGAGGAGACCAGCAGGCCGTGGAACATAGCTCATCTTCGACCTTATTATACATGAGCCTTGGGCTCTGTTTATGTACATATCATGACCATGTATATATTATGATTAATACAATAAACCGGAGCCTCGAGTAAAGCGGGGTCTCTGCTGTTCTTCACATCATGTGTGTTTACCCCGGGAGGTCGCTTCACAGAAGTTCAAATTATAGATTCCGGTTTAAAAGCCGGTTCAAGGGAAGATGTCTCCTACAAAGCTGTGAAGCTCTTAATATCCGGTTCAATATCCCGGTTCAAGCATGAGGCTTCCTGTTCAAACATAGGTCGTATTCGAACCAAAGAGAACATAGCTATTCAAACATGGGGCTTCCTGTTCAAACATAGGTCGTATTCGAACCAAAGAGAACATAGCTATTCAAACATGGGGCTTCCTGTTCAAACATAGGT
The DNA here is from genome assembly GCA_032464435.1 of Aegilops umbellulata. NCBI lineage: Eukaryota > Viridiplantae > Streptophyta > Magnoliopsida > Poales > Poaceae > Aegilops > Aegilops umbellulata. Next base: position 89,780,343 of record CP136055.1, read on the forward strand.
CGTATTCGAACCAAAGAGAACATAGCTATTCAAACACGGGGCTTCCTGTTCAAACATAGGTCGTATTCGAACCAAAGAGAACATAGCTATCCCTATAAAGTCAGTTGGGGACCTAGTCGGCCTGAACCGTAGCTACACCTCCGGGGGGCTTGGTCGTGTCTTGACGACGGTAATGCCTTCTGGCTGGCACATTTGCCACTGAATCAGTTGGGGACCTAATCGACTTGAACCATAGATTACGCCTTATGGGAGCTCGGTCATGTCTTGATGATGGTAATGCCTTCTGGTCGGCTTTTTAGCCAATGAATCATTTGGGGGCTTGGTCGTGTCCGAACCAACGCAATGCCACTTGATCGGCCCTTGGCCATTGAGTCACTTGGGGGCTTGGTCGAATCCGAACCAATGCAATGCCATTTGACCGGCATATTTGCCACGATTCAGTTAGGAGCCTAGTCGGCTTGAACCGTAGCTACACCTCTTGGGGGCTTGGTTTCTTGTCTTGACGACGGTCACGCCTTCTGAACGGTTCATAGCAACCACTATTTGCATGCGTTTTACCATCGTGTTGCCCTCTCGTATTTGGTTTTTGTTTTCTGCCTTTATTGTGGTGTTTTTTGTTCTTCGGAACGTCAAGTATTTTTAAACCGGTTCAGCTGACACAGCCTGGTCCTTTTTTAACCCGGAGGCAAATTGCCCGGTTTGGCAAAGGCGCAGCACGGTTCAGGTGGTCGAAAAATCACATTGTGTACTCAGTAAAGACAGGAAACATAAGTTGGAAAAGTCATTGGAAAGGGCATCAGTACCCGTGCACGAAGGCACATTCAAACGCAGAGGTATTAAACTATCTTATTACAAGGCAGCGTAGTGCCTGAATATATTGTTTGTTGACGGATTAAACGTCACCAATTAAGGTGAATGGATTACGCCTGTTCGCCGCCTCGGTTTGAAGGCTGTGGATCGTCTTGCGCCGCTTCAGCTCTATCTCGGTTACCCATTGGCTGGAAATCAGCAGTGGTCCAGTCGATTCCCATTAGTGCTTGAAAGACCGCTTCTTCGTGAATCAGCAAAGACGGTTCAATGTCAGGGGCGTAGGTATGCTTACGGATTGGAGGAATAAGGTTTCCCGCTTCAGGGACCGGGGCAGCTACTCGTTTGTTCTGGTTGTCGTATTGGGCTTGGTAATGTGACAGATCTGCTTCCTCAGCCAATTGACAAGCTAGGGGGCGCACCGCCCGGTTTATCGCCCTCAAATCGTCTTCACCAAAGTCTGAACCGTCTTCCTTCAAGCTGGGGTATCCTTGGGCCGCTTCGACAGGATCGAAATCTGGTACCCACGCTTTGGCCCGGATCAAGGCAGTGATGGCTCCAGTTCGAGCAGCTGATCTTTTCAACTCTTCAATCCGGGCTGGAAGCATGGACAGCCTCTTTAACGTGTCTTGAATCAGAGACGGCGCAGGGTTGTTATGCGATGCAGTGGTGATAGCTCTTTGTGCTCCGGTGTACAACTGTTCAATCAGAGTATAAGCAGCTTTGAGTTTCATCCGCACATCAGAACCCAAGTGTCCAATACGTGAGCCTGCAGTGTTTCAAGATGGATTACAAACCGGACATAGGATGTAGCAGACAAGGTACAAATTGGAAGAAGGGCATCGAAAAGTTTACCAAAGACGGCAGAGGTCATGGAATGTATTTGTCGCTTCACGGTGGTTAATTCATCGACCACCGGTTTAAGAGCAGCTTCGGCATTTTCAGCCCTCTTCGTCAAAAGAGCTCTCTCAGTAGCCCAATCAGCTTGTTCTTTTTTGCGGCTTTCTTTCAGCTGTTCCATAACGGTTAAGGCATTGGTCAATTCATCCTTCGTTTTTTCAGTTTCAGCCTGTTGGGTTTTTAAGGTTTCCTGAAGGTCCGAGACTTGTTTCGCTTTGGTCTTCAGATCCCCCTGCAGCAGGTCGTCAACAGTGTTCAGAAAATATTGCACGATTTGGAAGTATCAACCACACAAGCGAGTTATGTGCTCGATACTTGGGGGCTAATGCATACTCGATTTTAACGCAAGTTTTCCATTACAGAAAGTCCCAAGATTAATACAAGTATTTAAACTTGGCACTTGGGGGCTAATGGTTATCTGATGATGTTTTCTGGTTATGACCTATGTTGAAGCCTTGGGTTTTCTAAACCGGACCTTAATTGTCAAGGCAGCCTGATCCGGTTTACCATCTCGGTTTGAAAATATTGATAAGCTAAGTTGCAATGGAATGAAGCACAAGGGAGTTACCTCAAGTTTCTCCATCATCATCTTGATCATGCCAGCTTCATAATCCCGACTGGTGTACAGTCGGTTCAGGTACCCAGAATAAAGATCCGGGGCGCTTAAAGCGGCGTACGTGGAGGAGTCAAGGTCCCATTTGCCCTTTATGGCCGAGATTTCGTCCTTGGCAGTATGCTTGGCCAAAGTAGCAGTGTTCCCCGGTTCAGAGCGGCCAATGCCGGTAATCACAACATCGTCATCCTTGGAGTCGCTGCTCTGCAGTGGCCCTGTCGGTTTGTCAGCAGTTGCAGAAGGGGGGATGGATTCATCAACCCGAACAGGACTGGCAGGCGGATTAGCACGGCTGGCAGATTTGGTAGGCCTTTCTTCAGCACAGGTGTCATCTTGCGGAGATAGATAATTCTGAGTATCTTCACGACCCAGAGCGTCAGCACCAGGAGTTTCCTCCGGTTCAGGAGCGGCAGTTCCTTCAGCCGGGTTATCCAGACGAGCCTTCTTGCTCGGTCTAGGTTTAGCCCTAGAAAAAACCCAAAGATTGAAAAAAACGGTATAAGATGGATTAAGAGACCCATACAGAGATATGTTGTGATCGGTCCAACTTACCCAATAACTGTCTTCAACGGTGGCAGTTGAGTGGCTGAAGATTCACCGGAAGATGAATGGGAAGTGACCTGATAATCGGAGTCAGATGGATTTAGAGGCTGACGAGTTAAACCTGCTTTAGGAGGAAAGCTAGCGCATAAATCGGAGACCTCTGAGCGGCGTTTCCGAACCGGGCTGTTCGGTAAACCGGCGGAGGTAACTACCTGGCCGCTATGCCGGGTGGTGCGTCGAGCTGCATGTTGCTGGGTCTTCACAAGAAATTTGGGATCCAAGTAAGCAAGAGGGTGAGAAAATTTAATTTTCCGGTTTGCTTGGCGAGGTTTTTTCAAAGGCAAAGGAACGGCATCAGAAGAAAGAATAGTTACCTCTGGGCCTTCGGCATTGCTTGCTTCAGCGTCGTCCTGACAAATATCATCATCAATAAGACGTATAAAAAGCAAGCCAACTGAATCGAGGTCTACCCCGAGGTCCGGATTACCCACATCATCCTCCTCTAAATCCGGAGTAGAGGAAGCGGTGTTCCTTTTCCTCTGAGCGGGCTTCTTCACCCTCGTCTTGGGTCCGGTTACCTTTTCGGTCGGCTCTTGAAATTTCTTGCTCCAAAACGGATCATCTCCCTGTCTCAGAAAGGACTGGAGTTAGCAATATGTGTATAAGGAGATCATAAGTTCTATAATAAACAGAGGGGAGATACTTACAGCAGGTGGTTTGTTTGTGGCACAAAATGGAAGCAGGCCGGTTCGGGCGCAAGCATGCTCCGGTTCATTTAGCATCTTTTTCACAGCTTCAGTGACTTCGTCCTCCGTCAGCTGAATGTTGCAGTGCCTCAAAGGATCATCAACCCGGCCCGTGTATTGGCACATTAAACCGGAGCGGATGCTAAGAGGCAGGATGCTCCATGAAATCCAGCAACGGGCAAGATCTACCCCCGTTAAACCGTTAGCCATGAAGGCTCTGAGCTTGGACAGCTGAGGGGCATATTTACTCCTCTCTTTGGCGGTTAGCCTTTGGGGGAAGGGGTGTGTATTGCTAAGTCTCTCTGGACGGAAGCCGGGCAGTGGATTTTCTTCAGCAGGGGAAGTATCCTTGCAATAGAACCAAGTGTGATTCCATTCTTGCGGATGACTATGCAACTTGGCGAGGATAAGTCACCTCTTTCCTCTTTTGAATCGTCACACCACCCAGTTCCATATTAGGGCCGTCGGTGAATTCAGTACGTCGGTTCAAATGAAAGCAGTCCCGGAACATCTCTACAGTAGGTTCCTCCTGGAAGTACGCCTCGCAAAGCACTTGAAAATGGCAGATATTCGTGACTGAGTTTGGACCAACATCTTGTGGGCGCAACTTAAAGTTAGCCAGGACGTCCCGATAAAATTTTGAACCGGGTGGGTTAAAACCCCGGGCCAGGTGATCCGCAAACACCACTACTTCTCCCTCCTGTGGGGTAGGAGGACATTCATTCCCTGGAACCCTCCAATGGATGGCATTTTTGCTACTCAAAGCGCCAGTCAGAACTAAGTTGTTTAGTTGGGTCTCAGTGATGCGAGAGGGAACCCAGTTGCATTCGTACACCTGTTTTGCCATGAGGAAATCTACAAGACAAAGGTGTTCCGGTTTAAGAATAAGTGTGAGTGTAAACCGAAGATGCTCTTATATAGAGCCAGGTTATCTACAATGATATCAACCAGCGGTTCATCAAGGGGACTAATGGATGTGTGGATCGGTTCGTTCGTTTTGCTAAGAGTTAAACCGATCAGATCTAACAGTTGTGAATATGAAAGCAGAAACAGATCCCGTACGGATTCTTTCAAAGCAATGGATCTACAGCTAGGGCGAAAAAGAAATAAAAATATGAAGTTTGGCTCGCAGCAGAACAATATAAGTTCGACAAGCAGGAAAAAGAGTGAGATCTAAGGAGATGGGTACAGATTTATGGCGACTGCTGAGAGGGACTACAAATCACGATACAGGTATCATCATCTATTCGCAAAAGCTGCTATGGGGATGAACAAGAACAGTAACAGGATGACGAACCCTAGAACAGATCTAAAAGCAGAAGAGCAGAGGCCTTACCGGGATCCAAACGGATGTGGAAGGTCGCCGCGGTGCTCTGGACCGATCAGGTTGATGCAGCGGCCGGAGTTGAAGCGGTGGCTGACGGCGGCGGCGGAGCTCCGAGGTCTGGGTCGCGAGGAAGACGAAGAAGGGGACGAAAGGGAGGAAAGGAAGATGGCCGTCAAGTCCTATTTATAAGGCGCGGCGCGCGTGTCAGGCGCGCGAATCCAGGGGCCGGAGATTTCGGGAGCCCAGCTGACGCCCTGATTGTTGCGGATTAGCAAATGGAGACGGTAAATCTGTGCTGATGTCATATCGGTTTACCGCAGCAAAAGAGACGAAGAAAACGGTGGTTCAACAAGTTACCGGAAGACATTTGAAGACAGAAATTCTTATTAAGGATTGACGTGAACCTGTTCAAATCAATCTGGGGCCTAATGTTGGGGATATTGTTATTTGGGGTAAACCAGCCTACAGGGCCCGGGTTAGCCTCGTCAATAGACCCGAGATGTTGAAGCCCAAGGAGAAATAGAAGGGCCCAAGGCCTGTAATCGGTTTAGAGGTTCACAGGTGTAAACCGGCCTGAGATAAAACTTGCATTGTAAGTTAGGAATAGGGAGACCGACCCGGGCACGTTTATGAGCCGGAGGTCGGGACTTTGCAGACCGACGGGCGTCACCCGTGTATATAAGGGGACGACCCGACGGCGGTTTGAGGAAAAAACAAGAACTCGAGGTTTAGGCGAAGCTTATCGCTCCCTAGCCCTCGAAACCCATCAATCCCATCACAACTAGACGTAGGCTTTTACCTTCATCGAAGGGGCCGAACTAGTATAAACACCGTGCCCTTGTGTCCACTTTAACCCCTTCAAGCTAACCCGTTGCGATGGCTCCACGACTAAGTCCTCCCACTAGGACATCTGCCGTGACAAATCCACGACACCTCCTGAGGTTCCATCGTCAGGAGCAGGTGTGCCCCTAAGGCTGGACCGCAGACCGGAGCTCCTAAGGCAGGTGGCTGGGGGAGCTCCTCCCGGGGCTGAGCCGTGTTCGACAATGATGGCAGAGCTGAGGGCTTGAAGAGCCGCTCCTCGAAGACACCAGGTTCCTGCGGTAATCGCCTGGACGCCCGTCTGGCGATGTTGTCGGCCTCCTGATTGGTGTCGCGGGGTACGTGCTTCAGCTCCAACCCCCAGAATTGCTTCTCCATCCTACGAACCTCCGCAAGGTAGGCTTCCATGTGTTCATCTCTCGACTCGTACACCTTGTTGGAGAAATTGACAAGGAGCTGCGAATTGCCCTTGATGGTGAGGCGTTTCACCCCCAGGGCAGTTGCGGCCTTCAAGCCCGCTATTAGACCTTCATACTCCGCTATGGTGTTGGAGACCTTTTCACCTTGCTGGAAACAGAGTTGTACTGCATAGTAGAGCTTGTCTTGAGTGGGCGATATAAGCACCGCCCCAGCCCCAGCGCCATGCCTGGAGAACGCCCCATCGAAGTACATGACCCAGCCTTCCGGCGCCTCGCTTCCCGGGGAGAGGGACTGATCTTCGTCGGTTTTGAGGCCTGGTGCCTCTGTCCATTCTACCACAAAATCCGCTAACGCTGCTCCCTTGATGACTCTAGTCGTGCTGAACTCGAGCTGGAACACTTGCAGTTCTATGTTCCACTCAGCGACCCTTCCGGCCGAGTTGGGGCTCCTGAGCACTCTCTCCAAGGGGTATGACGAGACGACCTTGATGGGGTGACCCTAAAAATAGTGCCGCAGCTTGCGCGAGGCCACCAGTAGTGCAAGGAGGAGCTTCTGAGGCATGGGGTACCATGCCCTAGCGTCCCGCAACATCGTGCTGACAAAGTATACTAGGTGCTCAACGAGGTTGGGTGCGTCAGTGCTTGTGGCGCCCTCCGGAGGCAATGGCGCCTGACGAGGCGATGAGGCCTCCGGGGGCTGACCATCTGGGTGAGGGGCCTCTCCCGCCTCCGGTGCACTCCTCGGCGGCTGACCCTCATCAGCCGTGGTAGCGGTTCCTGTGGGCCTTCCTTGTTCCTGTTTTGTCTTGTCCCGGGCTGCTGCTGTGGTTCTGATTCGGCGCTCCTCCCAAACTGCCACCAGGGTTGCGCTGGCGGAGTAGGGAGTGGCGGCGAGGTAAAGCACCAAGGGCTCTCGAGGGCGCGGAGCCACCATGATTGGAGGACTGGTCAGGTATCTCTTGAGATCTTGGAACGCCTTGTCAGCCTCTTCAGTCCATTCAAAGGGCCCCTTTTTCTTCATTAGCTGGAAGAAAGGCAGCGCTCGCTCCCCCAGCTTGGAGATGAAGCGCCCTAGCGCGGTCACGCGTCCAGTGAGCTTCTGCATTTCTCTGAGGGTCTTTGCGGGCTCATGTCCTCGACCGCCTTGACCTTCTCCGGGTTAGCCTCGATGCCTCGGTGGGACACGAGGAAACCCAAGAGCTTGCCTGAGGGGACGCCGAACACACACTTCTCTGGGTTGAGCCGCAGGTTCACTGCGTCGAGGCTCGCGAAGGTTTCCTCCAGGTCTTGTATCAGGGTCTTGGCTTCCCGAGACTTCACCACAATGTCATCGACGTAAGCCTCGACATTCTTCCTGAGCTGCGGGCCCAGGGTGATGTGCATCAGCCGTTGAAAGGTCGCCCTGCGTTACGTAGCCCAAATGGCAAGCATGTGTAGCAGTACACCCCGCACGGGGTTAGGAAGGATGTCTTCTCAACGTCTTCTACCGCCATCTTGATCTGGTGATACCCAGAAAAGGCATCCAGGAAGCATAGTAGGTCGCACTCTACGGTGGAATCGACGATCTGGTCGATGCGGGGGAGCAGGAACGGATCTTGAGGACATGCCTTGTTGAGGTTGGTGAAGTCGACACACATGCGCTCCTTACCTCCCTTCTTTGGCACAACGACAGGGTTGGCCAACCAATCCGGGTATCGGACCTCGCGAATGACCCCAGCAGCTTCTAGTTTGCGGGTCTCTTGGACGATGAAGGCCTGCTTTTCTGTGGACTGTCGCCTGGACTTCTGCTTCACGGGACGCACGTTTGGGCACACGTTGAGGTGATGCTCGATTACGCTCCTAGGGATCCCCACCAACTGGTCAGGCTCCCAAGCGAATACCTTCTTGTTTGCGCGCAGGAACCTGACCAGGGCTTCCTCCTGCTCGGGCTCGAGGTTGGCACCTATGGTGAAAGTGGCACTGGTGGACCCGTCCTCATCGACGGGTATCTGCTTGGTCTCTGCCTTGTCTTGGGTGAACAACTGCTTCTTCTTGGCGGGCGCAGCCCCCTTGGGCTCGGGGGTCTCCGAGTCGGCGGGCTGTGCTGACGCTGCCGTCTTGAAGGCGAGCTTGAGCACTCGCAGCGCGTCTCCGGTGTCCCCGCGCACGGTGAGGACACCGCTGCTCCTGGGCATCTTCATGAGGTTGTACGCCGAGTGTGTCGTGGCCATGAACTAGGCCAGCGCCGGGTAGCCGAGGATGGTGTTGTAGGGGAGGCCGATGGGAGCGATGTTGAAGTCGACCATCTCCGTGCGGAAGTTGTCGTAGGTGCCGAAGGTTACTGGGAGCCGGATCTGTCCCAAGGAACTGGACGATCCACCCCCAACGCCTGAGAAGGGCTGGCTGGGTTGCAGTCGTTCCGGGGGTATGCAGAGGAGGTTGAAGGCCTCAACCGAGATCATGCTGAGGCCTGCACCGCCATCGATGAGAATTCTGGTGACTGCCACCTGGCAGATGGTGGGGGTGCACAGCATGGGGAGCGCGCCCGCGCAAGCCGAGTTGGAGGGGTGGTCCTCCGAGCTGAAGGTCAGGCCGGCTCTGGGCGCCGCCCGGTCCGGGAGAGCCCCCTGCCGCGCGGAAGCGGCGCTGACCCGGCGGACGAACGGCTTGATGTGGTGGTTTGTAGGCGGCGCCTGCGAGCCGCCCAGGAGGCCCGCGATGATCGGGGGTGTTGGTGTAGCGGTGCGACCGTCTTGCCGCACGGACGGATGCTGAGACGACGCCTGCCGCTCGTTCCCCGCCGGGCCGGTGGCGGTGTTGACGGCAGGTGACGGGGAACGACGGGGGCGTCCGCCGACAGGAGCCGTCCAGGCGACGCGGGAAGCGAGAGCGGCTCGGCGCTTGGTGCGGGCTCGACGAGCGCCAGACATGGACGCGATGGTCGGAGGAGAACGAAGCGGTGGAAGCCGAATTCTGGCACACCCCTACCTGGCGCGCCAAATGTCGGATTTCGGGTTTCGGCAGACCCTTGAGGTTTGAACTCTGGGGTGCGCGTGGAGATTACGCCTTCTACCTACCTACGCCCCTCCGCCTCGCAAAGATCTAGGTATGGAAAGAACAGCACAAGAGACGCAAGGTTTATACTAGTTCGGGCCACCGTTGTGGTGTAATACCCTACTCTAGTTTGTGGCGTGGTGGATTGCCTCTTGGGCTGATGATGATGAGCAATACAGGGAAGAACAGCCTCGCGAGGGTCTGTTCTTAGCTGGGGCGATGAACTGCTTGGAGGAGTTCAGTCGCCCTTCTCTCTGTGTGTGTGTGTGTGATACTCAGCTACCAGGTTTTTCGATGCCCCCCTCCTGTGGGTGGCTAGTCCTATTTATAGGCAAAGGCCCTGGGCCTCTTCCCAAAAAATGAGCGGGAAGGGCGCCAACAATTGGCCATTTTGAAGGGGAACATCTGGTACACTTATCCTGACTAAAGTTGGTCCTCGCCTGCCAAAGGCTCTGGTGGTGACGCCGGTCTGGGCTCCACGATGACTTCCTCCCCACCGTTGGACTGGCCTTGGTCTCGTTGCACCGAAACGGGTGCCTTTGCTTGATGCTCTCGCCTGCGCTTGCCCCCTTTGCACCAAAGAGGAAAGGAGGACACTGCGCGGGCTGGCGCCCGCCTGGCGCCCTTGGTCGTCATGGCTTGCGTCATGGGCACCTCGTGAGGTACCCCGCCTTGATCTCTCCGCCTCCTCGTGAGCCAACCTGATGAGGCCGCGCCTGAGGAAGCTCCGCGTCGTCCGCCCCGCGAGGCTTGGCCCCTCGCGAGGGTCTTGGGTCTTGTGCTGATGAAGATGGGTCGTGCTGGGGCCCCTTTTGAGCCACGCCACAGGCCGCAGGCAGGCAAGTCTGGGGACCCCCGTTCCCAGAACGCCGACACACGAGGCCGTCAGAAGTTTACTGACAGGTTTTGAGGTACGTTAGATAATGTACACTTTTGTCAGTTGCGCGTAAGTAAGATGCGCCCTGTGTACATAGTAGCCCCTGAGACTCTGTGCGTTGTCAGAAGTGACAGCGCGTCGAGGATCATAATCCCAGGTCTAAAATGTCGCCTTTGAATGTAGGTGGCGAGGTGTCCGGAATCGATCCGGACTGATGATTTTGCCGAACTAAAGCGGCAACTTGACGTGGCAGATGCCGACATCGCGCTCGTCAACAAGCGGCTTGATGAGGCTCAAGGTATGTAATTCCTCGGGCGGCATCTGGTAAGAGGAGATTTTATGCCAGTATCTTACAATGTGTGTGCTTGACGCAGATGGTGCGGCCGCCGTGGAGAGTCTTCGGGCGGAACTTGCCCGAGCTAAGGAACAAGCCAGAAAAAGTGATGCGGCTGCCGAAAAGGCCCTTGAAGAGCTGAGAGCCGAACAGGCTGCTCACTGCCGAAGCAAGAAGGAGATGGCCGAGATGGCCATGAAGTTAAAGAGCGCTGCTGACCGTTGCAAGCTTCTTGAGAAAGAATACGGGGCGAGACAGACGGACTTAGAGAAGGTCGTTGCTGATGCCAAGGACGCTCGCTCTACGATGAGAGCTGCGAAGGAGGAACTGCATCAGGCCGGACAGATTGCGGCTGGAAAGCCATTTATGCTGCGGAGCAAGTTTTGCGATCCGAAGTTTGCTCCGTTGGACCGGATGTGGAGTGTGGAGGACACCTATCTGGATTTGGCAGCGAGTGCTGCTAATGCGACCGAACGCTTTCGAGATCAAGAAGATCGCGAAGTGGAAAAACTTTTCTGGTCGCAGTTCCACAATCCAGAGCGTCCACTGGCGGTGGACGATCGTCTGGATCAATGGGCTGAACTGAATAGGTTGTCCGGACTCGCCATGAAGTGTGTCATGGGTCATTTGTGGCCGGGGAGATCGGAGCCGAAGAGTTATTTCATCTTGGTGCAGCAATTCCTTGATGTGGTGCCACGTATCAATGCAATGAAGAGGTCAGCATGCATAGAGGGCGGACGGATGGCTCTTGCCCGTGTCAAGACATACTAGGCGGAGATGGAGACCACCGTTGTTGCGTCCCGAGATTCGGACAAAAGCCGAGTACCCTTCGAGCACTATTTTCAGGAAGTCCTTGAAGGCGCTCGTGTAATAGAGACGCGGTGCTCGAAGGATGCTATGTTTTGATAGCATATTTAATTATAAAGCAGTATTTTGATGAATTGTAGTAGCCTTTTATACTTGTGCCTTCAAGTATTTGGAACACCTCATGTGCGGCCGTTTTAATATATATATATATATATATATATATATATATATATATATATATATATATATATATATATATATATATATATAATCTGAAAGATGGCAGTCGTTGGCTTCAGCCCCCACGCACATAGTGCGGGGGTGCTCGCAGAAGGCGCATTTTCACACTTAATCCAACGTCTTGGTCCTACAAAGGAGGTGATGGCGCAGCGAGCTAGGCAACCGGACTATAATGCTTTAACACTTTCACTTAGCCATAGGAGCTTGACAGTGGGACTCTTTAGATAGCCTCTGGTGGCGACTGCGCTCGCCCGAATTCGGGGCGCGTATGTGCCTGGCCGGGAAACAGCCCTTCGTTAATGCGGAGGAATCCTATAGATTCCGGAGAGTCATCGAGTGGTTGACCAGTCTCACGCTATATCATGACAGTCGGTTTTTGGCTTTCTTTACTGAGGTGCTCGCCTGGCCGAACCGGGGCACAATCGCAGTAGTTCTCCTGGTGCTGCCTTAGCCGATAGAGCGGAACGTAAGGCGGCCGAACACAGGAGCCGGGAAACCCAAAATTTGACCAAAATCATGATTCGGAGCTGATGCATATAAGGCCAACCTCGCGACGCCGAACACTCCCTAAGGTATTCGGTCTTTATGAGAGCGGGCGAGGTAACGCTCTTAGGTATAAGCCCCTATTGTCCAGGTACGCGCAGGAATTCTGACGTGGCCACATGCCAAGATGCCAGCCTCCTCCTTGGTTATAGAACCAGGGGATGGGTATTAGCAAGAGATAGTAAAAAAGGTTTACGCAGGGTCTTAATATGAAAAGAATCCTTGGAACGGGTCCCTACTGCACGTCTGCGCCTGTGTCTCCGTTGTGCCATATCCTGGACGGGCGCAGCACGACGTTCATCTGTAAAAGAGAGGAACTAAGTTGAAAAAGGGGCGTGCCGAACAAAAGTTATATTAAATAAACAAACTATAAAGTAAAATATATAAAATTGAGCTTTATTGTCTCTTATTTTATATGTGCGGAGCCCCTAGGGCAGGGGTGTATGGCCACTAAGCCTTTATCAACGATACTTTTGTGCCGGACTCGTCTATCCGTGTCCGTGGTCTTAATGACCTGTTCGGATGTTCTGGCTGGTGAAGCCATTGTATTGTGGGGTTGTTTAAGCGGCCGCACAATCCTCCGCTCAGGGGAGGCGCACTCAATGCTTCCCCTTCAAAGAGATGATGCCTCGTGGATCGGGCATCTTAAGCGAAAGAGATGCATAATGCGGTATTGCGTTAAAGCGGGCGAAAGCTTCGCGTCCCAGTAGTGCTTGATAGCGACTTGAGAATGGGATGATGTGGAAAGTCAGCATTTCGCGGCGGAAGTTATCGGTAGAGCCGAATATAACTTCGAGCCGGCGAAAACCCATGCAATGGGTGTCCGGACCTGGCGTTACCCCTTGAAAGGAGGTTTTGCTGTGGCGAATTCTTTTTGGGTCTATCCCCATGTGGCGGATTGAGTCCTGATATATCAAGTTGAGTCCGCTGCCGACGTCCATCAAGATTTTTGTGAACTGGAGTCCGTCAATTATTGGATCGAGTACCAAGGCAGTCCAGCCTGCGTTCCTGATACTTCTAGAATAATCCAGATGATCGAAGATTATTGGTTTTGACAACCAGTGGCGAGACTCATTTGGGATAGGCCGCATGTCGCATGCCTTTACGGGCGCCGCATGTTTTGTTATGCGAAGTAAGTTTACTGTTTTTACTTCTTGTGGAAAATTCTTTTGTTTCCTGGTGCTCTGCTTTTGGGGTTCGTCCTCGTCTTCGCTTGGTGTGTCGAGCCCCTTGTGTTCGGCGTTGAGTCTGCCGGATTGTTTGAAGACCCAACAATCCTTGTGGGTATGGTTAGCAGGCTTCCCGGGAGTACTGTGTATTTGACATATCCTGTCCAGGATTTTGTTTAGGTTAGATAGGTCGTCCCTGTTATCCTGGAGGGACGGCTTTTTCTGATTCTGCCGCGAGTTTTTAAATCCGGCGTTGACTGCCGTACTCTTTGGACTGTTTTCCTTAGTCCGGCGTCGATCCTTGTTGCGTCGCGGTTTTCCGTTTCCATCCCTAGTTTCGGATGTACTTGGGTCGCTGGTGCTACATCTTGCCAACCAGCTGTCCTCTCCTGCGTAAAAGCAGGTCATGAGGCTTGTTAATGCGGCCATTGTTCTTGGCTTTTCTTGGCCGAGGTGTCTGGCGAGCCATTCGTCTCGGACATTATGCCTAAAGGATGCTAAGGCTTCGGCGTCCGGACAGTCGACTATCTGATTCTTTTTAGTAAGAAATTTGTTCCAGAATTTCCGAGCTGACTCTCCGGGCTGTTGAGTAATGTGACTGAGATCGTCTACATCCGGAGGGCGGACATAGGTCCCTTGAAAATTTGCTCGGAAAGCGTCCTCAAGCTCTTCCAAACTTCCAATGGTGTTTTCAGGAAGGCTTTTAAGCCAATGCCGGGCTGGCCCTTTAATCTTGAGGGGTAAATATTTTATGGCGCGGAGATCGTCTCCTCTAGCCATATGTATGTGGAGGATATAATCCTCGATCCAGACTCCAGGGTCTGTTGTTCCATCGTACGCCTCTATGTTTATGGGTTTGAATCCCGCTGGAAATTCATAATCCAGGACCTCATTGGTAAAACATAGGGGGTGTGCGGCACCCCTGTATTTGGGTGTGCCGTGATGTTCGGATACTGGTTTTTGTTGCATTGCTTACAAGAGCTTGCTTTCTTGGCCCATAAATAGATCTAGTTGGGCCATCTTTTTGATGCGAATCCTTGAGTGGGTCGCGTGCCGGCTTGAGCGCGGCGCCGCTTGCCGCTTTATGCTGGCCATGGGGTCATCTATCCAACCAGGTGGCTTTCTTACTTTTTGACTGCGGGGGCTCTAGGGCCTCCTCGTCGAATTCAGGCAGCAGCTTTCACTTCGGATAGCTTTTAGTATGGTGACTGCCGCCGTATTTGTCTGCAGTATTGATTACTTTGCTCCATCTGATTCTGAGTGCATCTTCCGCAGTTTTTAGCTTCCACTTCTGCTTTTTTAGGTTGCGTGCGGTTGCAACGAGCCTTTTGTGGAGGTTCTTCTGCTCCGTGGGCTTATCCGGCGTAATATCGTCCGGAATGCCGCTTTCGCCGGGGACGGGTTGTTCGGTTTCTTTATCCGAGTTGCCCTGCTAGGACGGTTGCTCTAAGGCATGCTCGTCGTCTGCCGGCTCATCCTGCTCTATGGCTGGGTCTGTATCGAGGCGGGGCTTGGAGCGGCGTTTACGCCGCCGCTTTGTTTGCTTTTCGAGAGATCAATCCCTCGTTGCCTCCCTGTGTTCCTCGTTGTCGCTTCCTTTAGGGGTATCCACCATGTACACATCATGAGATGAGGTGGCTGTCCAATGCCCTACATGCGTTGGTTTAGATGCGTCTCCTGCATCGCCGTCGGTGACGTCGATGTCTTCGGAGTCGAAGTTGAGCACGTCGTATAAATTATCAACGGTGGCTACCAAATGGGTGGCGGGTGGGTTTTGAATTTCTTCATCATCCGTATCCCATCCTTGTTGACCGTAGTCCGGCCAGGGATCTCCTGATAAAGAGAGAGACTTTAGTGACTTCAGGATGTCGCCAAAGGGCGAGTGCTGAAAGATGTCTACAGCGGTGAACTTCATGATCGGCGCCCAATCGGATTCGATCGGCAGGGGCGCAGAGAGCTCGGAGTCCGGAGAGGAGTCCGGCCACTCGGAGTCATGGACCTTGTAGAGTGCGGGGCTGGTGTTCGGCTCGATCGCCTTTGAGATCGCAGCCCCCGAGGCGGCGTCCAACCACTCATCCTCGATCGGCGCAGTAGGCTCGAATTAAGGGTCGGAGCCGATGCGTGTGTGGCCTCCAGGGCACTGTTCGGCGGCAGAGTCAGATCATGCCCATCGAGACAGTGTGGCACGCTTGGCTGTGGCTCGAATCCGTCGAAGATCAAGTCCCCGCGGATGTCGGTCGTGTAGTTTAAATTTCCAAACCTGATCTGATGGCCAGGGGCGTAGCTTTCGATCTGCTCCAGGTGGCCAAGCGAATTGGCCCGCAGTGCGAAGCCGCTGAAGACGAAGATCTGTCCGGGGAGAAAAGTCTCACCCTGGACCGCATCGTTGTTGATGATCAAAGGAGCCATCGGGCCTAAAAGCGACGACACAGAGGAACTCTCAATGAAAGCACCAATGTCGGTGTCAAAACCGGCGGATCTCGGGTAGGGGGTCCCGAACTGTGCGTCTAGGCGGATGGTAACAGGAGACAAGGGACACGAAGTTTTACCCAGGTTCAGGCCCTCTCGATGGAGGTAAAACCCTACGTCCTGCTTGATTAATATTGATGATATGGGTAGTACAAGAGTAGATCTACCACGAGATCAAGGAGGCTAAACCCTAGAAGCTAGCCTATGGTATGATTGTTGTATGTTGGAGTTCTGTCTTACGGACTTAAACCCTCTGGTTTATATAGACACTAGAGAGGGTTAGGGTTACACAAAGTTGGTTACAATGGTAGGAGATCTAAATATCCGCATCGCCAAGCTTGCCTTCCACGCCAAGGAAAGTCCCATCCGGACATGGGACGAAGTCTTCAATCTTGTATCTTCATAGTCCAGGAGTCCGGTCTGAAGGTATAGTCCGGACACCCCCTAATCCAGGACTCCCTCAGAGCCATCACAACTAGGAAGCTTAAAGGGGTTAGTCAGGACAAGGACACGCGAGGTTTATACTAGTTCAGCCCCTTACGGTGAAGGAAGGCCTATGTCTAGTTAGGTTGGTATTGCTGGAGGTTTTGATGACCAGGGAGCAAGATACGCTATGCCTGGTTCTCGAGGTGTTGTTTCTTGCCCTAAGCTGCTGGCGGGTCGTCCCCTTATATACACGGGTTGACGCCCTGCGGCCTACAGAGTCCCGGCCGGCTCATAAATAGTGTCCGGCTCGGCGACTATTACTTCTACCTTACAGTACAAGTTATACCATCATGGCGGTTTATCTTTACGGGCTTCAGAGTCGTCAGTGGGCCTTTAGGCCCTTTAGTGAACCGCCATCTTCATGCCTTGGTCTTGGGCTTCTGATGAGCCTCTCTTTGCGTAACCCGGCCCCTCTTGGCCGGCTTACACAAATAGTTATATCCCCAACAGCAGGTATCATTATTTTCTGACCTTCACCGATGATTTGAGCAGATATGGGTATATCTACTTGATGAAACATAAGTCTGAAACATTTGAAAAGTTCATCTAATTTCAGAGTGAAGTGGAAAATCATCGTAACAAGAAAATAAAGTTTCTATGATCTGATCATGGAGCAGAATATTTTAATTACGAGTTTGGTCTTCATTTAAAACAATGCGGAATAGTTTCGCAACTCACGCCACCTGGAACACCACAGCGTAATGGTGTGTCCGAACATCGTAACCGTACTTTATTAGATATGGTGCAATCTATGATGTCTCTTACCGATTTACCACTATCGTTTTGGGTTTATGCATTAGAGACACCTGCATTCATGTTAAATAGGGCACCATCTAAATCTGTTGAGACGACACCATATGAACTATGGTTTGGCAAGAAACCAAAGTTGTCATTTCTTAAAGTTTAGGGTTGTGATGCTTATGTGAAAAAGTTTCATCCTGATAAGCTCAAACCCAAATCGAAGAAATGTGTCTTCATAGGATACCCAAAAGAGACTATTGGGTACACCTTCTATCACAGATCCGAAGGAAAGAACTTTGTTGCTAAGAATGGATCCTTTCTGGGGAAGGAGTTTCTCTCAAAATAAGTGAGTGGGAGGAAAGTAGAACTTGATGAGGTAACTATACCTGCTCCCTTATTGGAAAGTAGTTCATCAAGAAATCTGTTCCTGTGACTCCTACACCAATTAGTGAGGAAGCTAACGATGATGATCATGTAACTTCAGATCAAGTTACTACCGAACCTCGTAGGTCAACTAGAGTAATATCCGCACCAGAGTGGTACGATAATCCTGTTCTGGCGGTCATATTACTTGACCACGACGAACCTACAAACTATGAGGAAGTGATGATGAGCCCAGATTCCGCGAAATGGCTTGCGGCCATGAAATCTAAGATGGGATCCATGTATGAGAACAAAGTGTGGACTTTGGTTGACTTGTCTGATGATCGGCAAGCCATAGAAAATAAATGGATCTTCAAGAGAAAGACGGGCGCTGATAGTAGTGTTACTATCTACAAAGCTAGACTTGTCGAAACAGGTTTTTGACAAAGTTCAAGGAGTTGACTACAATGAGACTTTCTCACCCGTAGCGATGCTTAAGTCCGTCCGAATCATGTTAGCAATTGTTGCATTTCATGATTATGAAATTTGGCAAATGGATGTAAAGACTGTTGGGGAACGTAGCAGAAATTCAAAATTTTCCTACGTATCACCAAGATCTATCTATGGAGAAACCAGCAATGAGGGGAAGGAGAGTGCATCTACATACCCTTGTAGATCGCTAAGCGGAAGCGTTCAAGTGAACGGGGTTGATGGAGTCGTACTCGCCGTGATCCAAATCACCGATGACCAAGTGCCGAACGGACGGCACCTCCGCGTTCAACACACGTACAGCCCGGTGACGTCTCCCATGCCTTGATCCAGCAAGGAGAGAGGGAGAGGTTGAAGAAGACTCCGTCCAGCAGCAGCACAACGGCGTGGTGGTGGTGGAGGAGCGTGGCAATCCTGCAGGGCTTCGCCAAGCACCGCAAGAGAGGAGGAGGGAGAGAGGTAGGGCTGCGCCAGGGAGAGGTCAAAACTCATGTGTATTGGGCAGCCCAAACCTCAAATATATATAGGGGGAGGGGAGGGGCTGCGCCCCCACCTAGGGTTCCCTCCCCAGGGGTGGCGGCAGCCCCCAGATCCCATCTGGGTGGCGGCCAGGTGGAGGAGAGGGGGAGGCGCACCAGGGGTGGGCCTTAGGGCCCATCTGCCCTAGGGTTTGCCTTCTTCCCCTCTAGGAGGCGCCTTGGGCCTTGGTGGAGGGGCGCACCAGCCCACCTGGGGCTGGTCCCCTTCCACACTTGGCCCATGCAGCCCTCCGGGGCCTATGGCCCCACTTGGTCGACCCCCGGACACCTCCGGTGGTCCCGGTACACTACCGGTGATGCCCAGAACACTTCCGGTGGCCAAAACCATACTTCCTATATATAGATCTTTACCTCCGGACCATTCCAGAACTCCTCGTGACGTCCGGGATCTCATCCGGGACTCCGAACAACATTCGGTAACCACATACGAACTTCCTTTATAACCCTAGCGTCATCGAACCTTAAGTGTGTAGACCCTACGGGTTCGGGAACCATGCAGACATGACCGAGACGTTCTCCAGTCAATAACCAACAGCGAGATCTGGATACCCATGTTGGTTCCCACATGTTCCACGATGATCTCATCAGATGAACCACGATGTCGAGGATTCGATCAATCGCGTATGCAATTCCCTTTGTCTAGCGGTATTGTACTTGCCCGAGATTCGATCATCGGTATCCTGATACCTTGTTCAATCTCGTTACCGGCAAGTCTCTTTACTCGTTCCATAACACATCATCCCGTGATCAACTCCTTGATCACATTGTGCACATTATGATGATGTCCTACCGAGTGGGCCTAGAGATACCTCTCCGTCACACGGAGTGACAAATCCCAGTCTCGATTCGTGCCAACCCAACAGACACCTTCGGAGATACCCGTAATGCACCTTTATAGCCACCCAGTTACGTTGTGACGTTTGGCACACCCAAAGTATTCCTACGGTATCCGGGAGTTGCACAATCTCATGGTCTAAGGAAATGATACTTGACATTGTAAAAGCTTCAGCATACGAACTACACGATCTTGTGCTATGCTTAGGATTGGGTCTTGTCCATCACATCATTCTTCTAATGATGTGATCCCGTTATCAATGACATCCAATGTCCATGGTCAGGAAACCGTAACCATCTATTGATCAACGAGCTAGTTAACTAGAGGCTTACTAGGGACATGGTGTTGTCTATGTATCCACACATGTATCTGAGTTTCCTATCAATACAATTCTAGCATGGATAATAAATGATTATCATGAACAAGGAAATATAATAATAACCTATTTATTATTGCCTCTAGGGCATATTTCCAACAGTCTCCCACTTGCACTAGAGTCAATAATCTAGTTCACATCGCCATGTGATTAACACTCACAGGTCACATCGCCATGTGACCAACAGCCAAAGAGTTTACTAGAGTCAATAATCTAGTTCACATCACTATGTGATTAACACTCAATGAGTTCTTGGTTTGATCATGTTATGTCTGTGAGAGAGGTTCTAGTCAACGGGTCTGCAACATTCAGATTCGTATGTACTTTGCAAATGTCATCTCGTAGATGTCGCTACTACACTATATTTCAAACAACTGTTCTACTATACGAATCCGGTTTACTCTACTCAGAGCTATCCGGATAGGTGTTAAGCTTGCATCGATGTAAATCTTTACGTTGAACTCTTTATCACCTCCATAACCGAGAAACATATCCTTATTCCTCTAAGGATAATTTTGACCGCTATCTGGTGACCTACTCCTATATCACCTTTGTACCCTCTTGCCAGACATGTAGCAAGGCACACATCAGGTGCGGTACTCAGCATGGCATACTGTATAGAGCCTATGACAAAAGCATAGGGGACGACCTTCATCCTTCCTCTTTCTTCTACCGTGGTCGAGCTTTAAGTCTTAACTTCATACCTTACAACTCAGGCAAGAACTCCTTCTTTGACTGATCCATCTTGAACACCTTCAAGATCATGTTAAGGTATGTGCTCATTTGAAAAGTACCATTAAGCGTTTTGATCTATCCTTATAGATCTTGATGCTTAATGTTTAAGTAGCTTAACCCAGGTTTTCCATTGAAAAACACTTTTCAAATAACCCTATATGCTTTCCAGAAATTCTACATCATTTCTGATCAACAATATGTCAACAACATATACTCATCAAAAATTCTATAGTGCTCCCACTCACTTCTTTGGAAATACAAGTTTCTCATAGACTTTGTATAAACCCAAAATCTTTGATCATCTCATCAAAGTGTACATTCCAACTCCGAGATGCTTACTCCAGTCCTTAGAAGGATTGCTGGAGCTTTGCATACTTGTTACCATCTTTCAGGATAGACAAAATCTTCTGGTTGTGTCACATACAACCTTTCCTCAAGAATAAGGAGACAATATTTTGACATCCTATCTGCAAGATTTCATAAATAATGCAGTACCTGCTAATTCCAACAGACTCTTAGCATCTCTACGAGTGAGAAAGTCTCATCGTAGTCAACTCCTTGAACTTGTCGGGAAACATCTTAACGACAAGTCGAGCTTTCTTAATGGTGACATTTACCATAACTGTCCGTCTTCCTTTTAAAATCCATTTATACTCAACAGCCTTACGACCATCGAGCCGTTCTGCCAAAGTCTACACTTTGTTTTCATACATGGATCCTCTCTCGGATTTTATGGCCTCAAGCCATTCATCGGAATCCGGGCCCACCATCGCTTCTCCATAGCTCATAGGTTCATTGTTGTCTAGCAACATGACTTCCAAGACAGGATTACGTACCACTCTGAAGTAGTACGCATCCTTGTCGTCCTACGAGGTTTGGTAGTGACTTGATCCGAAGTCTCATGATCACTATCATAAGCTTCCACTTCAATTGGTGTAGGTGCCATAGGAACAACTCATGTGCCCTGCTACACACTAGTTGAAGTGATGGTTCAATAACCTCATCAAGTCTCCACCATCCTCCCACTCAATTCTTTCGAGAGAAACTTTTCCTCGAGAAAGGGCCCGATTTGAGAAACAACCCCTATTGCTTTCGGATCTGAGACAGGAGGTATACCCAACTGTTTTGGGTGTCCTATGAAGATGCATTTATTCGCTTTGGGTTCGAGCTTATCAGCCTGAAACTTTTTCACATAAGCATCGCAGCCCCAAACTTTTAAGAAATGATAGCTTAGGTTTCTCTAAACCATATTTCATACGGTGTCATCTCATCAGAATTACGTGGTGCCCTATTTAAAGTGAGTGCGGTTGTCTCTAATGCCTAACCCATGAACGATAGTGGTAATTTGATAAGAGACATCATGGTATGCATCATATCCAATAGGGTGCAGTTATGATGTTCGGACACACCATCACACTATGGTGTTCCAGGCGGTACTAGTCGTGAAACAATTTCCACAATGTCTCAATTGTGTACCAAACTCGCAACTCAGATATTCATCTCTATGATCATATCATAGATACTTTATCCTTTCGTCACGACGATCTTCAACTTCATTCTGAAATTACTTGAACCATTCAATAATTCAGACTTGTGTTTCATCAAGTAAATATACTCAGTATCTACTCAAATCATCTGTGAAGTAAGAGCATAACGATATCCACTGCGTGCCTCAGCATTCATTGGACTGCAGACATCAAAATGTGTTACTTCCAACAAGTTGCTTTCTTGTTCCATTTTACTGAAACCGAAGCTTTCAGTCATCTTGCCCATGTGGTATGATTTGCATGTCTCAAGCGATTTAAAATCAAGTGAGTCCAAACGGTCCATCTTCATGGAGTTTCTTCATGCGTATATACCAACAGACATGGTTCACATGTCTCAACCTTTTCAGAAATGAGTGAGTCCAAAGATCCATCAACATGGAGCTTCTTCATGCGTTTTATACCAATATGACTTACATGGCAGTGCCACAAGTAGGTGGTACTATCATTACTATCTTATATCTTTTGGCATGAACATGTGTATCACTATGATCGAGATTCAATAAACCATTCATTTTAGGTGCAAGACCATTGAAGGTATTATTCAAATAAACAGAGTAACTATTATTCTCCTTAAATGAATGACCGTATTGCGATAGACATAATCCAATCATGTCTATGCTCAACGCAAACACCAAATAACAATTATTTAGGTCTAACACCAATCTTGATGGTAGAGGGAGTATGCGATGCTTGATCACATCAAGCTTGGAAACACTTCCAACACATATCGTCATTTCGCCTTTAGCTAGTCTCCGTTTATTCCGTAGCTTTTATTTCGAGTTACTAACACTTAGCAACCGAACCGGTATCTAATACCCTGATGCTACTAGGAGTACTAGTGAAGTACACATTCACATAATGTATATCCAATATACTTCTATCGACAGCCTTCTCATCTACCAAGTATCTAGGGTAATTCTGCTCCAGTGGCTGTTCCCCTTATTACAGAAGCACTCAGTCTCGGGTTTGGGTTCAACCTTGGGTTTCTCCACTAGAGCAGCAGCTGATTTGTCATTTCATGAAGTATCCCTTCTTGCCCTTGCCCTTCTTGAAACTAGTCGTTTCACTAACCATCAACAATTGATGCTCCTTCTTGATTTCTACTTTCGCGGTGTCGAACATCGCGAATATTTCAAGGATCATCATATCTATCCCTGATATGTTATAGTTCATTACGAAGCTCTAGCAGCTTGGTGGCAATGACTTTGGAGAAACATCACTATCTTATCTGGAAGATCAACTCCCACTCGATTCAAGTGATTGTTGTACTCAGACAATCTGAGCACAAGCTCAACGATTGAGCTTTTCTCCCTTAGTTTGCAGGCCAAGAAAATCATCGGAGGTCTTATACCTCTTGACGTGGGCACGAGCCTGAAATCCCAATTTCAGCCCTCGAAACATCTCTTATGTTCCGCGACATTTCAAAAATGTCTTCGGTGCCTCAATTCTAAACCACTTAACATTACCGAACTATCATGTAGTCATCAAAACGTGTATGTTAGATATTCGCAACATCCACAGACCACGTTCGAGGTCCAGCACACCGAGCGGTGCATTAAGGACATAAGCCTTCTAGTGTCCGCATAATTGCTACTATCAACTTTCAACTATATTTTCTCTAGGAACGTATCTAAAACAGTAGAACTAAAGCGCGAGCTACGACATAATTTGCAAAGATCTTTTGACTATGTTCAGGATAATTAAGTTCATCTTATGAACTCCCACTCAGATAGACATCCCTCTAATCATCTAAGTGATTACATGATCCGAGTCAACTAGGCCGTGTCCGATCATCACGTGAGACGGACTAGTCATCATCGGTGAACATCTTCATGTTGATCGTATCTACCATAGGACTCATGCTCGACCTTTCGGTCTCTTGTGTTCCAAGGCCATGTCTGTACATGCTAGGCTCGTCAAGTCAACCCAAGTGTTTCGCGTGTGTAAATATGGCTTACACCCGTTGTATGTGAACGTAAGAATCTATCACACCCGATCATCACGTGGTGCTTCGAAACGACGAACTTCCGCAACGGTGCACAGTTAGGGGGAACACTTTCTTGAAATTTTAATGAGGGATCATCTTATTTACTACCGTCGTTCTAAGCAAATAAGATGCAAAAACATGATAAACATCACATGCAATCAAATAGTGACATGATACGGCCAATATCGTATTGCTCCTTTTGATCTCCATCTTCGGGGATCCATGATCATCATCTTCACCGGCATGACACCATGATCTCCATCATCGTGTCTTCATGAAGTTGTCTCGCCAACAATTACTTCTACTACTACAGCTAACGGTTAGCAATAAAGTAAAGTAATTACATGGCGTTGTTCAATGACACGCAGGTCATACAATAAATAAAGACAACTCCTATGGCTCCTGCCGGTTGTCATACTCATCGACATGCAAGTCGTGATTCCTATTACAAGAACATGATCAATCTCATACATCACATATCATTCATCACATTCTTCTTGGCCATATCACATCACATAGCATACCCTGCAAAAACAAGTTAGACGTCCTCTACTTGTTGTTTGCATGTTTTACGTGGCTGCTATGGGTTTCTAGCAAGAATGTTTCTTACCTACGCAAAACCACAACGTGATATGCCAATTGCTATTTACCCTTCATAAGGACCCTTTTCATCGAATCCGACCCGACTAAAGTGGGAGAGACTGGCACCCGCTAGCCACCTTATGCAACATGTGCATGTCAGTCGGTGGAACCTGTCTCACGTAAGTGTACGTGTAAGGTCGGTCCGGGCCGCTTCATCCCACAATGCCGCCGAATCAAGATTGGACTAGTAACGGTAAGCATATTGAACAAAATCAATGCCCACAACTACTTTGTGTTCTACTCGTGCATGGAATCTACGCAATAGACCTAGCTCTGATACCACTGTTGGGGAACGTAGTAGAAATTCAAAATTTTCCTACGTATCACCAAGATCTATTTATAGAGAAACCAGCAACGAGGGGAAGGAGAGTGCATCTACATACCCTTGTAGATCGCTAAGCGGAAGCGTTCAAGTGAACGGGGTTGATGGAGTCGTACTGGTCGTGATCCAAATCACCGATGACCAAGTGCCGAATGGACGGCACCTTCGCGTTCAACACACGTACAGCCCGGTGACGTCTCCCATGCCTTGATCCAGCAAGGAGAGAGGGAGAGGTTGAGGAAGACTCCGTCCAGCAGCAGCACAACAGCGTGGTGGTGGTGGAGGAGCGTGGCAATCCTGCAGGGCTTCGCCAAGCACCGCAAGAGAGGAGGAGGGAGAGAGGTAGGGCTGCGCCAGGGAGAGGTCAAAACTCATGTGTATTGGGCAGCCCAAACCTTAAATATATATAGGGGGAGGGGAGGGGCTGCGCCCCCACCTAGGGTTCCCTCCCCAGGGGTGACGGCAGCCCCTAGATCCCATCTGGGTGGCGGCCAGGTGGAGGAGAGGGAGAGGCGCACCAGGGGTGGGCCTTAGGGGCCATCTGCCCTAGGGTTTGCCTTCTTCCCCTCTAGGAGGCGCCTTGGGCCTTGGTGGAGGGGTGCACCAGCCCACCTGGGGCTGGTCCCCTTCCACACTTGGCCCATGCAGCCCTCCGGGGCCTATGGCCCCACTTGGTGGACCCCCGGACACCTCCGGTGGTCCCGGTACACTACCGTTGATGCCCAGAACACTTCCGGTGGCCAAAACCATACTTCCTATAAATAAATCTTTACCTACGGACCATTCCGGAACTCCTCGTGACATCCGGGATCTCATCCGGGACTCCTAACAACATTCGGTAACCACATACGAACTTCCTTTATAACCCTAGCGTCATCGAACCTTAAGTGTGTAGACCCTACGGGTTCGGGAACCATGCAGACATGACCGAGACGTTCTCCAGTCAATAACCAACAGCGGGATCTGGATACCCATGTTGCTTCCCACATGTTCCACGATGATCTCATCGGATGAACCATGATGTCGAGGATTCGATCAATCCCGTATGCAATTCCCTTTGTCTAGCGGTATTGTACTTGCCCGAGATTCGATCGTCTGTATCCTGATACCTTGTTCAATCTCGTTACCGGCAAGTCTCTTTACTCGTTCCATAACACATCATCCCGTGATCAACTCCTTGATCACATTGTGCACATTATGATGACGTCCTATCGAGTGGGCCCAGAGATACCTCTCCGTCACACGGAGTGACAAATCCCAGTCTCGATTCGTGCCAACCCAACAGACACCTTCGGAGATACCCGTAATGCACCTTTATAGCCACCCAGTTACGTTGTGACATTTGGCACGCCCAAAGTATTCCTACGGTATCCGGGAGTTGCACAATCTCATGGTCTAAGGAAATGATACTTGACATTATAAAAGCTTCAGCATACGAACTACACGATCTTGTGCTATGCTTAGGATTGGGTCTTGTCCATCACATCATTCTTCTAATGATGTGATCCCGTTATCAATGACATCCAATGTCCATGGTCAGGAAACCGTAACCATCTATTGATCAACGAGCTAGTCAACTAGAGGCTTACTAGGGACATGGTGTTGTCTATGTATCCACACATGTATCTGAGTTTCCTATCAATACAATTCTAGCATGGATAATAAACGATTATCATGAACAAGGAAATATAATAATAACCTATTTATTATTGCATTAAGGGCATATTTCCAACAAAGACTGCATTCCTGAATGGATTTCTCAAAGAAGAGTTGTATATGATGCAACCTGAAGGTTTTATCGATCCTAAAGGTGCTAACAAAATGTGCAAGCTCCAGCGATCCATCTATGGACTGGTGCAAGCATCTCGGAGTTGGAATATACGCTTTGATGAGTTGATCAAAGCATATAGTTTTATACAGACTTGCGGTGAAGCTTGTATTTACAAGAAAGTGAGTGGGAGCATTACAGCATATCTGATAAGTATATGTGAATGACATATTGTTGATCGGAAATAAAGTAGAATTTTCTGGAAAGCATAAAGGAGTATTTCAAAGAAGTTTTTCAAAGAAAGACCTCGGTGAAGCAACTTATATATTGAGCATCAAGATCTATAGAGATAGATCAAGACGCTTGATAAGTTTTTTCAATGAGTACATACCTTTACAAGATTTTGAAGTAGTTCAAAATGGAACAGTCAAAAAAGAGTTTTTGCCTGTGTTACAAGGTGTGAAATTGAGTAAAAACTCAAAGCCCGACCACGGCAGAAGATAGAAAGAGAATGAAAGTCATTCCCTATGCCTCAGCCATAGGTTCTATAAAGTATGCCATGTTGTGTACCAGATCTATTGTATACCCTACACTGAGTTTGGCAAGGGAGTACAATAGTGATCTAGGAGTAGATCACTGAACAACGGTCAAAGTTATCCTTAATGGAATAAGGATATATTTCTCGATTATGGAGGTGACAAAAGGTTCGTCGTAAAGGGTTACGTCGATGCAAGTTTTGACACTGATCCAGATGACTCTAAGTCTCAATCTAGATACATATTGAAAGTGGAAGCAATTAGCTAAAGTAGATCCGTGCAGAGCATTGTAGACATAGAAATTTGCAAAATACATACGGATCTGAATTTGGCAGACCCGTTGACTAAACTTCTCTCACAAGCAAAACATGATCACACCTCAGTACTCTTTGGGTGTTAATCACATGGCGATGTGAACTAGATTACTGAATCTAGTAAACCCTTTGAGTGTTGGCCACATGGCAATGTGAACTTTGGATATTAATCACATGGTGATGTGAACTATTGGTGTTAAATCACATGGCGATGTGAAGTAGATTATTGACTCTGGTGCAAGTGGGAGACTGAAGGAAATATGCCCTAGAGGCAATAATAAAGTTGTTATTTATATTTCCTTATATCATGATAAATGTTTATTATTCATGCTAGAATTGTATTAACCGGAAACTTAGTACATGTGTGAATACATAGACAAACAGAGTGTCACTAGTATGCCTCTACTTGACTAGCTCATTGAATCAAAGATGGTTAAGTTTCCTAACCATAGACATGAGTTGTAATTTGATAAACAGGATCGCATCATTAGGAGAATGATGTGATTGACTTGACCCATTCCGTTAGCTTAGCACTTGATCGTTTTAGTTTACTGCTATTGCTTTCTCCATGACTTATACATGTTCCTATGACTATGAGATTATGCAACTCCCGATTACCGGAGGAACACTTTGTGTGCTACCAAACGTCACAACAAAGGGAACAACGTATGTAGTTATGCGGTTTGACCGATAAAGATCTTCGTAGAATATGTAGGGACCAATATGAGCATCCAGGTTTCGCTATTGGTTATTGACCGGAGACGTGTCTCGGTCATGTCTACATAGTTCTCGAACCCGTAGGGTCCGCACGCTTAACGTTCGGTGACGATCGGTATTATGAGTTTATGTGTTTTGATGTACCGAAAATAGTTCGGAGCCCCAGATATGATCACGGACATGACGAGGAGTCTCGAAATGGTCGAGACATAAAGATCGATATTTTGGATGACTATATTTGGACATCAGAATGGTTCCGGGTGAAATCAGGATTTTACCGGAGTACCGGGAGGTTACCGGAACCCACCGGTAAGTGTATGGGCCTTATTGGGCCATAGTGGAGAGAGAGAGAGAGGAGACCAGGGCAAGCCGTGTGCCCCCTCTCCCTCTGGTCCGAATTGGACTAGGAGGGGGGCGGCGCCCCCCTTTCCTTCCTCCCTCTCTCCCCCTTCGTTCTCTCCTAGTCCAACTAGGGAAGGGGGGAATCCTACACCCGGTGGGAGTAGGGCTCCTCCAGGGTGCGCCATAGCTAGGCCCTCCCTCCCCCCACCTCCACTCCTTTATATACGTGGCCAGGGGCACCACATAGACACACAAGTTGATCATTGATCTCTTAGCCATGTGCGGTGCCCCCCTCCACCATAATACACCTCGGTCATACTGTAGCGGTGCTTAGGCGAAGCCCTGCATAGGTAACTTCATCATCACCGTCATCACGCCGTCATGCTGGCGAAGCTCTCCCTTGAAGCTCTACTAGATCGTGAGTTCGTGGGACGTCACCGAGATGAATGTGTGCAGTCCGTGGAGGTGTCGTGCCTTCGGTGCTAGGATCGGTCGATTGTGAAGACGTACGACTACATCAACCGTGTTGTCATAACGCTTCCGCTTACGGTCTATGAGGGTACATAGACAACACTCTCCCCTCTCATTGTTATGCATCACCATGATCTTGCGTGTGCGTAGGAATTTTTTTTAAATTACTATGTTCCCCAACAGTCCTTCCTTAGCCACAACTTCCTTTTGATTGCTCAAAAGATCATGTAGACTCTTCTCACCTTGTATCCAAGATCACATTGAGTCTATAGGAAAAGCCAATACTATCAAGGAGGGATGAGGTGTTGCTTAATGGCTTGCTTTCTCAAAATGCTTAGTGATATGCTCCAAAATCCTCAACTACCTTCCCACATCCACATATGACCTAAACCAAAAGTCAAACTCGGCCCCACCGATTCTTTCTATCCGGTGCCACCGAGTTTCAAATGTCATAGCCACTGCCACAAACCCTAGGCAAATCGGTCTCACCGATAGGGATCTCGGTCTCACCGAGATGGGATTGTAATCTCTCTGTTTCCCTTCATAATGTTTCGGTCTTACCGAGATGAGCGATCGGTCCCACCGAGATTGCAATGTAAACTGTCTGTTTCCCTTTTGTAACATTTTGGTCTCACCGAGATGAGCGAATCAGTCCCACCGAGTTTACCTGACCAACTCTCTGGTTAGCTTATTACCAAAATCAGTCCCACCGAGTTTGTGTAATCGGTCACACCGAGATTACATTATGCCCTAACCCTAACCATATCGGTCCTACCGAGTTGCATCTCAGTCCCATCGAGAATCCTAACGGTCACTAGGTTTGCTGAATCGGTCCGACCGAGTTTAACCATTCGGTCCCACCGAGTTTGGCAAATTGTGTGTAACGGTTAGATTTTGTGTGGAGGCTATATATACCCCTCCACCCACTCTTCATTCGTGGAGAGAGCCATCAGAACATACCTACACTTCCAATACACATTTTCTGAGATAGAACCACCTACACTTGTGTTTAGGTCAAGATATTCCATTCCAACCATATGAATCTTGATCTCTAGCCTTTCCCAAGTTGCTTTCCACTCAAATCTTCTTTCCACCAAATCCAAATCCTGTGAGAGAGAGTTGAGTGTTGGGGAGACTATCATTTGAAGCACAAGAGCAAGGAGTTCATCATCAACACACCATTTGTTACTTCTTGGAGAGTGGTGTCTCCTAGATTGGCTAGGTGTCACTTGGGAGCCTCCGACAAGATTGTGGAGTTGAACCAAGGAGTTTGTAAGGGCAAGGAGATCGCCTACTTCGTGATAATCTACCGCTAGTGAGGCAAGTCCTTCGTGGGCGACGGCGTGATGGAATAGACAAGGTTGCTTCTTCGTGGACCCTTCGTGGGTGGAGCCCTCCGTGGACTCGCGCAACCGTTACCCTCCGTGGGTTGAAGTCTCCATCAACGTGGATGTACGATAGCACCACCTATCGGAACCATGACAAAAACATCCGTGTCTCCAATTGTGTTTGAATCCTCCAAACCCTTCCCTTTACATTCTTGCAAGTTGCATGCTTTACTTTCCACTGCTCATATACTCTTTTGCATGCTTGCTTGAATTGTGTGGAGATTGCTTGACTTGTGCTAAGATAGCTAAAATCTGCCAAGAACTAAAATTGGGAAAAGGCTAGATTTTTATTTGGTCAAGTAGTCTAATCACCCCCCCTCTAGACATACTTTCGATCCTACAAGTGGTATCAGAGCTTTGGTCTCCATTTGCTTTGATTTCCATAGCTTTTGGAGGTCATAGACTTGGTTTCACAACCTAGGAGAGTATGGCGTCTAGCGAGGGAAATTATCACCGTAGAGGTCCTTACTTTGATGGTACTAATTTTGCTAGTTGGAAGCATAAGGTGAAAATGCATATTCTTGGACATAACCCCGCCGTTTGGGCTATTGTGTGTATTGGCTTGCAAGGTGAATTCTTTGACGGGAAAGAACCGAACCATGAAGCCGCCGCGGAAGAGTTGAAAATGCTGCAATACAACGCTCAAGCTTGTGATATCCTCTTCAACGGATTGTGCCCCAAAGAATTCAACAAAATCAGCCGTCTTGAGAATGCAAAGGAAATTTGGGATACTTTGATTGATATGCACGAAGGTACCGACTCCATCAAGGAATCCAAATTGGATGTGCTTCAAAGTCAACTTGACAAGTTCAAAATGAAGGATGGTGAAGGTGTCGCTGAAATGTACTCTAGGCTTGCTCTTATCACAAATGAGATTGCCGGCTTAGGGAGCAAAGGGATGACCGATAGATTCATTATCAAGAAGATCCTAAGAGCCTTGGATGGAAAATATGATACCGTGTGCATATTGATCCAAATGATGCCAAATTACAAAGATCTCAAGCCAATGGAAGTCATCAGAAGAATTGTTGCTCATGAGATGTCACTCAAGGATAAAGAGGAACTTCACAACAAATCAAGTGGTGCTTACAAAGCCTCATGTGAAGCCCCCACATCATCGAGTGAGAAACAAACCTTCAATTAAGAATTGAGCTTAATGGTGAAGAACTTCAACAAGTTCTACAAGAGTAGAAGCAAAGAGAGAAGCTCCAAGTCAAGGTCCTACAATGACAAAAGATCTTCTAGTCGAGAGCGAAACTGCTACAATTGTGGAAGGCCCGGACACTATTCCAATGAGTGTACGGCCCCTACAAGAGAAGAGAAGATTCTCCCAAGAGAAGAAGTAGAAGAGAAGAATCACCATCTAGAGAAAGAAGGAGTAGAGATGATCGTTATGAACGAAGACCCTCACGAAGAAGCAAGGATTCGGAAAGAAAGGACAAGTCATCAAGGAGCTACACAAAACAAAGACATCAAGCTCATGTTGGTGAATGGGTATCCGGCTCCGACTCCGACAACCACTTCGAGAGAAGCTATCACTCCGACTCCGAATATACTCAAGATGAAGGTGTTGTCGGTCTAGCACTTGTGACAACCAACTCCTGCGACATATTTGACTCACCAAATGAAGGAGTTGGAACATGCTTCATGGCTAAAGGCCCAAAGGTATCACACCTCGAGTATGCTGATTTCAATAGTGATGAAGATGACTTGTTAGGTGATGATGATTTAATTGTTGACAACTCTAGTGATGAATACTATGATGAAATGTCAATTAATCATGCTAATCAAGATAAAACGAATGACAATGATAAGGAGAAGATTGAGTCACTAACTAAAGAACTAAACACTCTTAAGTTAGCTCATGGAGCTATCTTAGGAGATCATCGAGAACTTTTAAGGACTCATGAGAAATTACGCTTTGAAAAGCTCAACCTTGAGCAAGAGCATGAGTTCTTAAAAGCAATCAATGATGATCTTCGTAAGAAAAGTTCTTCTTACATTGCCAAGTGTTTACTCTTATCCACTTACATGCCTCAAGTCAAGTCTAGTAACAAGAACAAGAAAGATTCTTCCTCTAGTAGTAACAATAATCATGCTAAATCCAATATTGTTGCTTCTAGTAGTTCTCTTGATTCCACTAATGATTCTCTTAGCCAAGTTACACTTGAGCAAGAAAATAGCTTATTGAAGGGAATTATAGAGAAAAGTGTTTACAAGAGCCTTGCCGGAAGTAAGCAATTCGAGGAAATTGTACGCAAGCAAGGAAGGCACCGGTAGAATCGAGGTGTTGGTTTTGAACGAAGTTTGTTCCTCAACAAGAGAAGTATGATCCTACTTCTTTCAAAGGGACACAAGCTCAAGATGATCTTCCACCACAAGACCACAAGCAAAAAGGCAAGGACAAGCTTCAAGAGGAAATTGATGCATTTGAAGAAGCTCCTAAGGCCTTGGTCAAGTGGGTTCCCAAGACTACTTCAATTTCCACTTCATCAAGTACAACTACAACACCGAGGATTCCCATCAAGATGGTGTGGATCCCGAAGAAGAAGAACTAGAGAGTTCTTGAGGGTGACTCCGCCAACATACTTCACTCTTATCATCTTGGCAAGGACAAGTGCAATCAACTTCCACATCTTGCACTAGTTCAATGAGTCACAAACCCTCTTGTTGGTAAGACAAGGGACAAGGTAACCTAAAAGCTTTCATAGACATCATCTTGTGTGTGCATCACTCTATGTCTATGGATATCCTTGTTTGTTCCTTGTGGGACTAACCCGTGTAGGTATTGAAAGTGCAACTCACTCCAATGGATAGCTCCAAATGATCTACATCAACATTGAGCATCCACATCTTCAACATCTACATGAATTCATCATCGACAAAACCCAAGGTTAGTTCATCCCTCTTAGGGGGGATCTCACATCTAGGGGAGCTTTACTCTAAGAATTGAGCTAAAGCAACTCTAATGGTGTGAACACAACAATGCTTTATGTAAAAGTGGTAACCCCACTTGTGCTTAAACGATGAGTATGACCTATGATCAAATGTTCTCATTTGACTCCTAAGTCAATATACTCATATATAGATGACCTAGTCATCGCAAATTGTTTGATAGATGCTAGAATTGGTTGTGCATGCTTTGCCACATATTTCAATTGCCATTTTATTGTGTGAGCATGTTGATTGCATATTTTACTCATTCGAGGACATCCACTTGTTGTTTTGATTGATTGGTTTTCTTTTCTTTTGCAAAGTGGATGGACAAGAATGCCTAAGAACCCTCTCTAGCTATCTATGCTTTTCTAGTCTCAAACTCTATTCATGCTACATCACAAAATTTGATCAAGTCAGATTCGAACCACTCTGTGTGAGGAGCACTCGGAGTCCCCGATTCGTCATAGACTTAAACTTCCAAAACTTCTTTGTGCGTTTCGGTCTGACCAATTCATATATTTCGGTCATACCGAGATCACTAAGTCGATCTAGGTTTTCAATCTTGGTGCAACCGATTTGAACCTTTCGGTCACACCGAGTTTCAGTAACTGCTTGCAGTTATGAATCTCGGTGCCACCGAGTTGTTCCACTCGGTCACACCAACAGGGTCGAGCTATATATATCCATGGGCAATTTTTTTGGAAATTTCTCCGAAGTCTTTTCGCCCGCGCTTAGCTCGCTCTACCTCCAGGGTCTCTGGATCGTCCTCCTCGTCGCCAGTTGCCTCCTGCCGCTGGTCTCCGCTGTCGTCAAAGGATATCATTCCCGTCGTTGCCGCTGTAGCAAGTTTATCGCCGAACTAGGGTATGAACTTGATCACCATGCTATCCTCAATCCGATTCCTAGCACATTGTGTTTGCCATGAATCTTGCCGTGACTGAAATGATCTTATCTAGTCAAAACACTCCATAGATTAGAGTTGAATTTAAAATTTAGGGTTAGGTTTCCGCTGAAACCTCTCGGACCATCCGAGTTGTGGAACTCGGTACCACTGATTTGGCTCAGGCCATTGCACATGAGATTCTCGGTCTGACCGAGAATTGGAAATCGATGTGACCGAGTTCAGGACTTTGTGAAACCCTAGCAGTCTCGGTGCCACCGAACTGTGACTTGGTCTGACCGAGTTCACTAGTTTTGGTTCCAACAGCTGCTTCGGTATCACCGAGTTTACAAATCGGTTGATCTGAAATGCTTTCTGAGGAAAACTAAAACTAAGTTTTTGATTCATTCTTTTGCAAAAACCACTGTATTTTGTGATGCTTATCCACTCTACCTCATCTATAATCTATTCACAGGGTCAGCTGTCAGTGTTTGCATCATGTCTGATCAGAGTGACAGTCAGAACAAGGAAGAGGAGCAGGTTCACATGAGTGAGGGCACTAGTCTCTCTAGCAGCTCAGATGATGGAAGCAGGAGCACTCCCAGCAACTTGCCCAAAGCTGCCACCAGAACAAGGAAGAAGAAAACTTCAGAGTCTGAGGATGAAGACTATGTGGCCACTGAGGATGATGCCACATCAAAGAAGAAAGTGCCGAAAAAGGAATATGGCTTAGCTACAGCCACAAAGCCAGGTATGTAGAAGAAGGCACCTGCAAGGAGAGTTCCCACTTCCAAACCTAGGAAGGTTGCCACTAGAGAAACCATAAAGTTTACCATTGAGTCAGAAGAGGAAGCTATTGGCCAAGATAAAAGAAAAAGAGAGTCAGAACCACTACTGCCAGAGTTCTTGGCAAACCCTCTATGACGAGAGATTCAGAAGAGGAAGAAGAAGAGGAAGAGGTTGCTGCACCAGCACCTAAGGCCCAGAAGCTTATGGGTGATGCTATCAGGACAGGGGCTGCTTCATCAAAGCCCAAAGAAGCACCCAAAGCTGCCTCCAAGCACAAGACTGCACCAAAGAGAAATACTAGAAACATATCTGCTGCTGAGAAGAACAAGGACCCAGTGCCTGAGACTGTTGCTGAAGAAGAAGGAGATGAAGAGCATGTTCTGAGAAAATTGAAGCCAAAAATTCCAGACCACAATGATGCTCATCCTGTGGCTGAGAACATGAAGATCAGGAGAGACTCAGGACTGAGGAAATGGAGAGAGACAGATTCTTATGCTACCAGAAGAAGAACTGTTGTGGATTACAGGTTCCACACCAAGGAACAGCAGGATCTCTATGAGACAGTACTGCTTGACAAGAAACCTATAGTGTGTGACATGAGGTGGGTCGACTGGACCTACATGAAGGAGAATGAGGAACACTATCCTGGTGTGTATGACAGTTTCAAGGCTTGTGGAGTAGATGAGTTTGTGGCTCAAAAGCTCACTAAGTGGAATGATGAACTTATCATGCAATTCTACTCCACGGCTCACTTCTACCCAGATGGAAGAATTGTCTGGATGTCTGAAGGCACTAGATACCAGTCTACAGTTGCAGAATGGGCTCAGTTGATCAATGCCCCAGAAGAGCAAAAAGATGACTTGGATGTCTATGCCAAGAATAAGAAGGATCACAACTCCATGGCCAGCATGTACAAGGAAATTCCAGATGCAGACCTTGAGACTCACCAGTTTGGGTCAATGAAACATTTGCTGTCAGGACTGCCTACTATCAATTGGATACTAAGGCATACTCTTCTGCCCAAGTCTGGATATCACAGGATGATCAGAGGCCACTCCATAAAGTTTCTACATATATTTGATGTGCCACAGAAGTTCAAGGTCATGAGTCTCATTGTTGAAACTATCAAGAGGACTGCTGCAGACCAAAAGAGAAGTTGTGGGTATGCCCCACAGATCCAGGAGTTGATTAACTCAAATATGGGCACTGGCACATAATTGTTGGACAAGGAACACTTGGCCATCTATCCAGATTTTGAGGACAACCAAGTGGTTATGGATGAAGATGAACCATCCTCAGTACAAGCACAAGCCAAGAGAGAGAAGGCAAAGACAGAAAAAGTAGCAAAGATGCCAACCCAGGAGGAGGCATCTCAGCATCTTCTAAAAAGCAAGCAAGATCAGCTTGGCTACTTGATTGCATCCACTCTAAGGATAGAGAAAGGACTAGCCACCCTGACTCGAAACTAGGAGAGCTTGGAAAGAATCATGGAGCAGAAGTTCCATGACATGGATGTGAAGGTAACTGAGATCCAGTCTGTTGTGGAGCAACTTCAGGATGACATGCAGGAGAGGAAGGGCAAGACAACAACTGAGGCATTTGCCAGAGTGCCTAGAGCTCAGAGGTCAACTGCAGTACTAGTACCAGACACTAGAGCCACTTCATCTGCACCAGCTACAGCTTCAGTGCCACCAACTCCAGCACCTACCCCAGCAGCTCCATCTACTTCAACTGAAGCCTTTGTTCTTGGATTTATCCGGACACCACCACCTAAAGACCAAGCTTGAGAGACGTTTTAGTGCTATGCATTTTCTATGAACTTTTTGGTAACTTGTTGCCAAAGGGGGAGACAAATGTATAGATCATAGGCTTCGAGAGAGAGCGTTGCTTTTTATTCTCTCTTGCTTTGGTACTTGAACTTTATTTGCTTGTTTGTGATACTTGGATGATCATGTGTGTTTGATCATATGCTACATTAATGCTTGTTGGATGATACTATCATTTTATCCCTATTTGATCATTCACTTTGCTTAGTGATGAGTGCATGTATTTAATTATTATCATTTTGAGTGCTCCACCAAGATGTATGTGACATGGAAGAGTAACCCATGATCCTAACTCATTGTGCATTTGCAGTCCAAAGCAAATCTTAAGATATGCACAAATTTAGGGGGAGCTCTTGCTTTTCACATACTTCTCAAAGCGACAATATCTTTCACTCTTATTATCATTTGTCAAAGCTTTGATCTATATGTTGTCATCAATTACCAAAAAGGGGGAGATTGAAAGTGCAACTATCCCTGGGTGGTTTTGGTAATTCCTAACAACATATAGCTCATTGAGCTACCATTATTCCAAGATTAGTATTTCAGGAAAAGCTCAATGAATGGCATGCCATGGATGAGGAAAGTGGATCCCTCAAAATTCGAAGGACAAAAAGTTTGGCTCAAGCTTGAAGCTCAAGACTCTACATTTTATATTTTAGTGATCCAAGATCACATTGAGTCTATAGGAAAAGCCAATACTATCAAGGAGGGATGAGGTGTTGCTTAATGGCTTGCTTGCTCAAAATGCTTAGTGATATGCTCCAAAATCCTCAAATACCTTCCCACATCCACATATGACCTAAACCAAAAGTCAAACTCGGCCCCACCGATTCTTTCTATCCGGCGCCACCGAGTTTCAAATGTCATAGCCACTGCCACAAACCCTAGGCAAATCGGTCTCACCGATAGGGATCTCGGTCTCACCGAGATGGGATTGTAATCTCTCTGTTTACCTTCGTAATGTTTCGGTCTTACCAAGATGAGCGATCGGTCCCACCGAGATTGCAATGTAAACTCTCTGTTTCCCTTTTGTAACATTTCGGTCTCACCGAGATGAGCGAATCGGTCCCACCGAGTTTACCTGACCAACTCTCTGGTTAGCTTATTACCAAAATCGGTCCCACCGAGTTTGTGTAATCGGTCACACCGAGATTACGTTATGCCCTAACCCTAACCATATCGGTCCTACCAAGTTGCATCTCAGTCCCATCGAAAATCCTAACGGTCACTAGGTTTGCTGAATCGGTCCGACCGAGTTTAACCATTCGGTCCCACCGAGTTTGGCAAATTGTGTGTAATGGTTAGATTTTGTGTGGAGGCTATATATACCCCTCCACCCACTTTTCATTCATGGAGAGAGCCATCAGAACATACCTACACTTCCAATACACATTTTCTGAGATAGAACCACCTACACTTGTGTTGAGGTCAAGATATTCCATTCCAACCATATGAATCTTGATCTCTAGCCTTTCCCAAGTTGCTTTCCACTCAAATCTTCTTTCCACCAAATCCAAATCTTGTGAGAGAGAGTTGAGTGTTGGGGAGACTATCATTTGAAGCACAAGAGCAAGGAGTTCATCATCAACACACCATTTGTTACTTCTTGGAGAGTGGTGTCTCCTAGATTGGCTAGGTGTCACTTGGGAGCCTCCGACAAGATTGTGGAGTTGAACCAAGGAGTTTGTAAGGGCAAGGAGATCGCCTACTTCGTGAAGATCTACCGCTAGTGAGGCAAGTCCTTCATGGGCGACGGCCGTGATGGAATAGACAAGGTTGCTTCTTCGTGGACCCTTCGTGGGTGGAGCCCTCCGTGGACTCGCGCAACCGTTACCCTCCGTGGGTTGAAGTCTCCATCAACGTGGATGTACGATAGCACCACCTATCGGAACCATGACAAAAACATCCGTGTCTCCAATTGCGTTTGAATCCTCCAAACCCTTCCCTTTACATTCTTGCACGTTGCATGCTTTACTTTCCGCTGCTCATATACTCTTTTGCATGCTTGCTTGAATTGTGCGGAGATTGCTTGACTTGTGCTAAGATAGCTAAAATCTGCCAAGAACTAAAATTGGGAAAAGGCTAGATTTTTATTTGGTCAAGTAGTCTAATCACTCCCCCTCTAGACATACTTTCGATCCTACAATCTACCACGAGATCAGAGAGGCTAAACACTAGAAGCTAGCCTATGGTATGATTGTTGTTCGTCCTACGGACTAAAACCCTCCGGTTTATATAGACACCGGAGAGGGCTAGGGTTACACATAGTCGGTTACAATGGGAGGAGATCTATATTTCCGTATCGCCAAGCTTGCCTTCCACGCCAAGGAAAGTCCTATCCGGACACAGGACGAAGTCTTCAATCTTGTATCTTCATAGTCCAGGAGTCCAGCCAAAGGTTATAGTCCAGCTACCCGGACACCCCCTAATCCAGGACTCCCTCATTAGCCCCTGAACCAGGCTTCAATGATGACGAGTCCGGCGCGCAGATTGTCTTCGGCATTGCAAGGCAGGTTCCTCCTCCGAACACTTCATAGAAGATTTTGAACAAGTTCCACATACCACCGTAGAGAGAATATTATCTACACAAATCTAATCTGCTGACGTATTCCGTAGCGTGTCATCACATCACAGCCAAGCCTTTATTTGAATCATTTTTATTGTCCCACCTCCGCGCGTTTAGCGAGGCGATTTCCTTGGCACGTCCTGTCGAAGCAGAGATCGTGTCCCCTTATTCCGGGATTCTCATCAATACGGGCGTGGTTAACCCAACCGTGCCATTGATTATGGCGCTTGGGAGATAAGCGAGTTTTACCAGGCTAGTGGGGGCACATAGTTTCGTCCGCCCATATAAGGGGATAAGGATCCACCTTTTTAATCCACGCCTTCTTCCTCCTTTGCTCATCCATTTTCGCACACTCGAGCTCCAGCGCCCAAGTCCGCATTCCCCCCACCCCAACCTTCTCCGACCATGTCTGGAGCGGGAGGCAAGTGGATGGTATCCTCCGCCACGGAGGGAGATGTCAAAAAGCTTAGGAAAGCCGGATACTTGTCCGACGACATCGCGCACCGGCTCCCCGAAAAGGGGCAGCTCATCCCCACCCCCAGGCCCCATGAGAGGGTGGTGTTTCTCACCCATTTCCTCCGCGGACTGGGCTTCCCTCTCCACCCGTTTGTCCGGGGGCTCATGTTCTACTACGGCCTGGATTTCCACGATCTGGCCCCAAACTTCATCCTCAACATCTCGGCGTTTATCGTCGTGTGCGAGGCCTTCCTCTGCATCCAACCCCACTTCGGCTTATGGCTGAAGACTTTTAATGTCAAGCCGAAGGTAGTGCGCGGCTGCCAAGCGGGGTGCGGAGGCGCCATGGTGGGCAAGATGCCCAATGTCCTATGGCTCGAGGGCTCCTTCGTGGAGACCATAAAGGGGTAGCAATCGGGGTGGTTCTACATCACCGAGCCGCGTGACCCTAAATGGGTCGCAGCCCCCGAGTTTCGATCCGGAATCCCTACGCAGCTCACCTCCTGGACGGAGAAGGGCCTGTCATGGGGTAAAAAAGGAGAGCCGACCGGACTTCAGACATGCATCCAACACCTGGTGAGCAAGAAGCTCAAACTTGTCAATGTAGTCCAGGTCATGCTCATCCGCCGGATCCTCATGTGCCAACGACGGGCTTTCAGCTTGTGGGAGTTCAATCCGGCCCAGCACCAAACTCTGAGCAGGCTCTTCGATACATCGTACGAAGATGCCTGGAGGGTGCTATTCAAGGGTGCCAAGGCTCCTGCATCCGCTACCGAAGATCGCGGATTCAGCGCGTCTCGTCAAGCCAACGCGGTAAGCTGTTTTTACCTTTTACAGGATATTTGTCTTTCATAGTTTAACCCTATGCGGGATCTAAACTCCCGTGCCTTTGACAGGAATGGTTGGAGAAGGCCGAACAGATTAACTGTCCGGCCCCTCTGCCCGAAGACCCAGCCGATGCTCGCTTGGCGAAGCTGCTGGCTCCGGCACCTTACGTGGTGCTGGAGAAGAAGGTCAAGAAGAAGACCACGGGAACCCGGAAGAGTTCCCGGCGCCCGGCGGAGTCGGACTCATCGTTCGATGACTCCGAGGCGGACTCCTCCCACGAAGACGAGGAGGAGGAAAGAGAGGTTCCCTCCCCAGCAGGGGGAGAGAAGAAAAGGAAGGCCGCCCCAACTGGGGAGGCCGGAGGGTCCAAGAAAGGGAGGGCCTATGGACTACTCCACCAACGCCAACGACGGCGAAGAGGAGTGGCCGCTCAGGGCCAAGCCCCTGGCAAAATCGTAAGTATCCGAATACCAGAATGACCCATGGCGTTCCTTTATTGCACAGCTTTTCCTTACACCGAATATAATTATGCAGTCTGCCCAAAGCCCGGCTCGATGTGTCGTCGAGCGGTTCCTTGGGTTCGTCGGATGTGAACAGTACTTCACCTCCGGCCGCCTCCTCCCCTCGCCCTACGGACGACGCCAAGGTGCTGTCCCAAAAGGGTCCAGGCCCGGAGGAGGTGGTCCTGGAGGCGCCGCAAGGCGACCTCCCGGACTTCAGGCGCAAAGGGGACAAAACCCCCAAGGGCTCCAAGTTCGGCCCTGGGCCGGACACCGCACCGGAACCTTCAATGGTTCCGGAGTCCGGCAGGCGCCCCCCTAGTAAGAAGGGCAAGCCTGCGACGCCGGTGACCTCCGCCCAACCCGAGGCACCGGATAATTTGCTGGAGGTGCTTAACGTCGCCTCCATCGACGAGGAGCACCGCACTATTATGAGTGCGGTGATCCAGAAGGTTCAGTCCGCCAAGAGCGGGCTGACTGAAGCATGTGCTAGCCTTCTAACAGGCTTTGAGGTAAGTAAAAAATATGTCAAAATATTACCGCATAGACAGTAGCCCCTGATGCTCTGTTTGGCGTTCACAAAGAAAAGCCGAATAGAGGATCTAATAATATGTCGCAGGAGTCTAACAAAATTGTGTCGATATGCGTATGCAGGCTTCGCTGCTGGCCTCTGTCGCACTGACTGCGGAGGTGGACACGCTGAAGCAGAACCTTGAGCGGTCCGAGCAAGATCTTGGCCTCGCCAAGAAGCAGCTCGAGGAAAAAGAAGGTAAGTAGTACCTTGTGGAGTATATATGAAAAGATGCAATTGCAAAAAATGACAGGATCGCTATTGGTGTTCTAGGGGCCACGACTAAGGTGGCATCCCTTAAGCAAGTGTTGTCCGAGGCCGAAAGGAGGGTGGCCATAGAGTGCACCGAGCGGGAGAAGCATGAGGCGCGGGTTGGCGAGGTGCAGCAAGAGCTCCAGGCTCTCATGAAAAAACATGAGAGTTTGGAGCTTGACTCGAAGACGCGAGAGTCCGAGCTCGCGGCGGCCCTTGAAAATGCCAAGTCTGCCAAGGCCGAAGCCCAGAAAGCCCTCCAGGAGGTCGAGGCGGTGAAGAAGATAGCGGCGGGTAAGGCATTCTTTATGCAAAGCAAGCATGTGAAAGTGAATTACTTGTTACTTACCCGAGTCCGGAGCTCTCCAGGAGCATTCGCAGATTTGCCCCGTAGCGTGTCAGACGCCGCCGCCTTCTACCGGGCCGAGGAGGGCAGCTCGACGGAGAAGGTGTTCTGGTCACAGTATGCGGAGGCCGGACACCCAGTGCCTTTGAGCAACCAGATGAAGCAGCTAGTCGAGCTCCACAAGGTGGCCGAACAGGCCATGAAGGGCCTTATAGTTCGGCTGTGTCCTGGAGAGGCCCTGCCTGGGAGCTACTTCGGGCTGGTGAGGCGGCTAGTGGACGCCTGTCCATGGCTTGAAGTCGTCAAGCGCTCCGTCTGCATCGAAGGTGCCCGTAGGGCGCTTGCCCGTGCTAAGGTGCACTGCGGCAAGATGGATGCGGAGAAGCTTGTGAAGGACGGGCCACCGCAGGGCAAGGAGCATCGCCACCCCGAGATGTATTATGAGGGCGTCCTGAAGGGCACCCGCCTTGTGGCGGACGAATGTACTAAAGATGTAATATTTGAGTAAACTTGCTCGTGTTATCCTGTACGCTAAAAACTTGTTCATATGCGCTATGCAACGCTTGTTTTAATTTAAAATATTACCTTCTGTGCGGCCGTTTATAAAATCTGAGAGATGACGAGTCGTCGGCTTCTGCCCCCATGCCACGAGTGCAGGGGTGTTAGGAATAAACCTGAGCACTCTTTTTCCCATTCTTGGGTCCTTTGAGGGAGGTGCTCAGCACAACGAACAAGGCAATCGGACTATAATGCGTTATCACTCTCACTTTGCCATAGAATTCTATAATTTTAAATTTCGGCGAAGCCCCTAGTGTTCGGAAGACCGAATTCGGGGCACTATACACGCCTGGGCCGGACAAAGCCGACTCCTTGCTCTAAGCGGCATAAGTCTTTAGGGACTCGAAACCTTCTCGAATAGC
Source organism: Aegilops umbellulata (assembly GCA_032464435.1). Lineage (NCBI taxonomy): Eukaryota > Viridiplantae > Streptophyta > Magnoliopsida > Poales > Poaceae > Aegilops > Aegilops umbellulata. The sequence goes on from CP136055.1 coordinate 89,823,461, forward strand.
GACCAACTCTCTGTAGCGACCAGACCTCAAACAGTCTGATCCCTGTGCTCAGGTGTCATCTCTGGATCAGTAATGCTGACACCACACAGTACTCGAAGGATTTATAACAGAGTAGCAATCACACACTTATTACATCGAATGTCTCAAAAGAGAACTTATTACAATAATATGGCTTAAGGCCATCTAATAACGATAACAGCGGAAGGCTTGGAAGAAAAGCGAGTCCATCAACTCCAACGACATCACTGAGTATAGAACCACGACCTAAAGGCACCTTACTCGTCGTCTGAAAAGTCTGCAACATGAAACGTTGCAGCCCGAAACGGGTCAGCACATGGAATATGCTGGCAATGTAACACATAGAGAGTAGTGAATGAATAAGCCTATACTACATGCATATATGGCTGGTGGAAAGTTCTATGGTTACAGTTTTTGCGTAAAGCCATATTTTCCCTACTGCAAAGGAATAATTTCATTTAACTATCATGGTGGTTGTTAAACATTGAGAATGGTTGACAGCATCCTCAATCCCAATTAAAGTAATCATCATTAAAACCCAACAATATTAATTTAGAAGTAACATGATGAGATTCGCATGATATCCAAGTACTAGATACTCAAAACGTCCATAACCGGGGACACGGCTAACCATGATTAGTTTGTACACTCTGCAGAGGTTTGCGCACTTTTCCCCACAAGACTCGATCGCCTCCGTTGGATTTCTCACACTTCAAAATGTTTGAGAAACGGATGACTGAGACATAGTCTTTTAGAAGCGCTAGCACCTTACGATGGATACACCGGTACACCTACTTTCCCCTACATCAGCTAGTCTACCCTGTAAGAGTTCGCACGACTTAATCAACTATGCTAGAGCCCATAATAGCTTGTGGCTGCACACAGGAAGTTTCTAGTATGAAAAATCTCATGATCCCTTTGGGCCTGGGTGGCGGTCCATAAAGAAAAACAACAGGCAATCCTGGAATACCCATGTACCTCAATCCACCCAGATGTGTGTTTAAGTTGCCACCTTAGATAAACCATTAATTATCAAACTCACATCTGTCATGGATATCACTCACCCAATCCACGTCTACTAGCGTAGCATGGCATAATAAGCAAACGTAGAAGTATCTCCCAAAGGTTTGATAATAAAGCAGGTAATAGGTGCTACCTCAACTACTTCCCATCCCACAATTTAATTAGATCCTAATCATGCAGTGTTTGAGGATTGATCTAATGCAATAAAACTGGGTAGTAAAGAGGTATGATCAAAGTGTTACTTGCCTTGCTGATGATCCGCGAAACCTAGAGATTCGAAGTAACAGGCGGCGCACTCCGGGTATTCTATCGCAGACAAACAAACAAGCATACAATAAGTACTCATCTAATGCATAGGTAAAACTCGGATAAGAGATCCAACCAGAAAATTCAACTTAAGAACTCCGGTTTGCAAAAAGAATCAAATTGAACGAAGCAACGAAAGTCAAACGGCGAAAGAAAACAACTTCGTTCTACTAATTTGGACCTAAGTCAAGTTTTACATAAGCAAAAACTTGTTTAAGTTGGTTAAACGGATAGAGGGTTTCGAGACGAAACTCCTGGCGCTTGAATCGCCTGATTCCGATAAACGAGCGAAAAGTTATACTAAAACGAAAATCAGATCAGAAATCGCGATCAGAAAATAATCACGGAAAATCCGAGAAAAAGAAAAACGACAAACAGATTAACGAACCAACGTTCGTTATCTGGATCTAAACGACGAATACGTTCGTTAAAACGAACGAACGAACGCTCGCTAATTAACCTAAACCGAAAAAAATTGATCTAATAAAAAAACAAAACTAAAAAAACCGACAAAAAACCGAATGGTTTTTTGAGAAAACCGACGGTGCGGAAAATGAGGCAACCTCGGGCGGCGGGTCCGCGAGGCAGCGAGCGGCGGCTCCGGCGACGGCGGGAGGCGGCGGCGGCGCTGGCGGCGGGCGGCGGCGGCTAGGGTGGGGCTGGGGCTTGGGTTTGGGTGGGGAGGCTCCCGGGCTGGGCTCCCGGCTTATAAAGCCCGATCGGGCCTAGAGTCCCGGTCGGACACGGCCCGTAGGTCGGTTGCGTTTTTTATAAATAATAACGCGCAGAAAAACAAATAAAAGAAATACTAAACGGACTCCAAAAATCCTGAAATAAATTTTCCCCGACTTCTAAAATCAAGCCGGACAAAGTGAACATTTATTTGGGGCCTAAATGCAATTTTGGAAAACGCATATTTTTCCTAAATTCAAATAAAACAGCGAAAAAACTCCGAAATAAAATCGTATTTGATTTTACTATTAAATCCTCAATATTTCTTTATTTTGGGAAAGTCATTTTATTCCCTCTCTCATATTTTTGTAATAGAAATAATTAATGATAAAATAGTTAAAATCAAATGATCCTATTCTCAAAATTTGAGAAAACTCAAATATGAAAATAACGAAATCCCCAACTCTCTCCGTGGGTCCTTGAGTTGCGTAGAATTTCTAGAACCAAATCCAAAAGCAAAAGAAATATGATATGCAATAATGTTCTAATATATAACATTCCAAATTGAAAATTTGGGATGTTGCAAACGTACCCCCCTTAAGATGAATCTCGCCCTCGAGATTCGGGTTGGCTAGAAAATAGGTGAGGGTGGTCCTTCAGCAAATTTTCCTCTCATTCCCAGGTGGCTTCATCCTGGTGTGGTGGCTCCACTGAACCTTGCAAAACTTGATAACCTTGCTGCGAGTGACTTGGCTGGCAAACTCGAGGATCTTAACCGGTTTCTCCTCATAGGTCAAATTGTCATCCAACTGAATTGCTTTCAATGGCACTGTATCCCTCAGAGGTATGTCAGCCATCTCCGCGGGGCACTTCTTCAACTGAGATACATGGAATACATCATGAACTCCTAACAATCCTTCGGGCAATTCCAACTTGTAGGCCACTTCTCCCATACGTTCCAAAACTCGGTATGGTCCTACAAAACGTGGCGCTAACTTTCCCTTAACTCCAAAATGCTTAATTCCTCGTAGTGGGGATACTCAAAGATAAACTCGGTCTCCAACTTCGTAAACTGCCTCCTTGCGTTTAGAATCTGCGTAGCTCTTCAACCTAGACTGTGCTACCTTGAGCCTATCGCGAATCAACTTCACCTTCTATTCAGACTCCTTAATCAAATCAGGTCCAAACAACTGGCGGTCTCCAACTTCGTCCCACGACAACGGTGTCCTGCACCTCCTTCCGTACAGGGCTTCGAAAGGGGCCATTTTCAAGCTGGCTTGGTAATTGTTGTTGTAAGAGAACTCTGCATATGGCAAACTATCATCCCAACTAGATCCATAATCAAGCGCACATGCTCTCAGCATATCCTCCAAAATCTGATTGACTCTCTCGGTCTGTCCATCTGTCTGTGGATGAAAGGCTATACTGAACTCTAACCTGGTACCCAAAGTTTCGTGCAACTGCTTCCAGAACTTTGAGGTAAACTGGGTTCCTCTATCTGATACGATACTCCTCGGAACTCCATGCAGACATATGATCCTGGTCATGTATATCTTTGCCAACTTAGCACTGGTGTAAGTGGTCTTTACTGGGATGAAATGAGCTACCTTCGTCAATCGATCAACTACAACCCAAATTGAGTCATAGCCTGAATGAGTCCTGGGTAATCCCGTGATAAATTCCATGCCTAACTTATCCCACTTCCATTCATGTATCAGCAATGGTTGTAGCAATCCTGCTGGCTTCTGATGCTCTTCCTTTACTCTCTGACATATATCGCAAACTACTACATACTCCGCAATATCCTTCTTCATTCCGGTCCACTAGAATGTATCCTTCAAGTCCAAAAACATCTTGGTATTACCTGTGTGAATTGAATACGGTGAATCATGTGCCTCTTGCAGAATTAACTTCCTGATCTCCGGGTCATTGGGCACATAAACCCGGTCTTCAAACCATAGGGTATCATGCTCATCCTCACAAAATCCTTTAGCCTTTCCTTTGCTAATTTTCTCCCTTATAGAAGCAATCTCCTTGTCAGATTTCTGAGATTCCCTAATTTTATCCATCAAAGTTGATTGAATCTCCAATGCTGCTACATAGCCTCTCGGAACTATTTCCAAACATAGCTCACGAAGGTCCTCGGCTAACTCCTTTGGCAAATCTCCCGTCATTAGTGTATTGACATGGCTCTTACGGCTCAATGCGTCAGCTACTACATTGGCCTTTCCGGGATGATAATGCAATCTCATATCATAATCCTTGATGAGTTCCAATCATCTCCTTTGTCTGAGGTTTAACTCCTTCTGTGTGAAGATGTACTTCAAACTCTTGTGGTCCGTGTACACCTCACAATGGTTTCCAATGAGGAAATGTCTCCATGTTTTCAATGCATGCACTACGGCTGGTAACTCCAAATCATGCGTGGCATAATTCAATTCGTGAGGTTTCAGTTGTCGTGAAACATATGAAACAACTCTTCCCTCCTGCATAAGCACTGCTCCAAGTCCTCGACGTGAAGCATCGCAATACACCTCATAATCCTTGGTCTGGTCTGGCAAAATCAACACTGGTGAGGTAACCAAACGTTTCTTCAACTCCTGGAAACTAGTCTCACACTCCTTAGTCCATATGAACTTAGTATCCTTCTTCAGCAACTCCGTCATAGGCTTTGCAATCTTTGAGAAGTTCTCAATAAATCTCCGGTAGTATCCTGCGAGTCCAAGAAAACTCCGGATCTCTCCAACTGTTGTCGGTGCTTCCCAATTGGTCACAGTGATGACCTTTGTGGGGTCAACCGCTATTCCTTCTCCGGATATAACGTGTCCGAGGAACCCTACTTCCTTCAACCAAAACTCACATTTGCTGAACTTGGCATATAATTGATGTTCTCTGAGCTTCTCAAGTACCAATCGCAAATGTGCTTTATGCTCCTCTTCATTCTTCGAATAAACCAGAATATCATCAATGAACACTACGACGAACTTATCCAAATACTCCATAAACACCTTGTTCATCATGTTCATAAAATAGGCAGGTGCGTTAGTCAGACCAAATGACATAACGATATACTCATACAGTCCATATCTTGTGGTGAAAGTTGTCTTAGGTATGTCCTGCTCTCGAATCTTCAATTGATGGTATCATGATCGCAAATCGATCTTCGAAAACACTTTAGCTCCTTGCAACCGATTAAACAGATCATTGATCATCGGTAGTGGGTACTTGTTCTTGATCGTTACTTCATTTAATCCACGATAATCAACAACCATCCTTAACGATCCATCCTTCTTCTCCACTAGAAGTACTGGTGATCCCCAAGGCGACGAACTTGGGCGAATGTAACCCTTATCCAGTAACTCCTTAATCTGCTTCTTAATCTTCTCCAAATCATTTGCGGGCATCCTGTATGGTCTCTTCGATATTGGCCCTGTGCCTGGCAAAATTTCAATCAAGAACTCAATGTCTCTATCCAGTGGCATGCCTGGCAACTCTTCTGGAAATACGTCAGGGAATTCCTTTACCACTGGTACTTCCTCCTGCACAACTCCTGTTAAGGAATTTACTTGAGTCCTTTTTGGCACATGCCGTGATACATACTTGATCCTTCTTCCTTCTGGCGTTGTAAGCAAGATTGTCTTACTAGCGCATTCAATGTTCCCTTCATACTTTGACAACCAATCCATGCCTAATATCACATCCAATCCTTGAGACTCCAATACTATTAGGTCCGAGGGAAACACATAGTTACCAATCCTTAATGGTAACCGATCACACCATCGACTAGCCATATACTCTGCTCCAGGCGAGGTTACTAACATGGGTGACCTTAGGGCTTGGGTTGGCAGGTTATACTTATCCACAAATCCCCTTGAGATGTATGAATGCGATGCACCAGTATCAAAAAGAACGAGTGTAGTAAATGACTTAACCAAAAACTTACCTATTACTGCATCAGGCTGAGCTTCAACCTCCTCCACACTAACGTGGTTCACCTGTCCCCTGTTGAAAGGGTTCGGCTTCTTTCCAGAGCTTCCATTGCCATTCTGGCCTTCAGGACATTCGTTGGCATAATGTCCTGTCTTTGTACACTTAAAACAGGTGATTTGGCTCAGGTCTCTCTTGGCTGGGGTTGATGGGGTGGTACAGTTCTGGTTGTTGCTTCCTCCATTCCCATTACCATTCTTGGGGCCATTATGGTTGTGCGAGCTACCTCCTCCATGGGTATGCTGAAAATGAACTCCCGGTTTAGGGGTAAGACGGGGCTTCTGCTGAGCTCCTGAGTTGTACTTGCCTTGTCCATACTTCCTCTTGCGGTTTTCAATCTGCTGCTGCTTCCCTTCAATCATAAGAGCACGATCTAACAACTCCTGGTAGTTGTTGAAACTTTCTACCATCAACTGCATGCTCAGCTCGTCATTCAGTCCTTCCAGGAACTTCTCCTGCTTGGCTGCATCCGTAGCAACGTCATCTGGGGCATAACGTGCTAGCTTACTAAAGTCATCCACATACTGGCCAACTGTCCGTCCTCCTTGGCGCAAGTTACGAAACTCATGCTTCTTCATGGCCATAGCTCCTGCTGAAACATGGGCAGTACGGAAAGCTTGCTGAAACTGATCCCATGTGACAGTGTCTACAGGGTAAGTGGCTGTAAAATTCTCCCACCATGCTGCTGCGGGTCCTTCAAGCTGATGAGCGGCAAACTTCACCTTTTCCCCATCTGTACATCCTGCAGTGGTCAACTCCCTCCTTGTCTTGCGGAGCCAATCATCTGCCACTATCGGCTCGGTGCTACTGGAGAACACCGGCGGATTCAGTCTAAGAAAACGGGTTAAGTGATCAACATGTGGTGGCGGTGGGGGGTTGTTGTTGTTGTTGTTGTGGTTCTGGACTAGCAACTGCATCAAAGCATTTTGCTGTTGGATCAACTGAGTGAGCTCCGGTGGAAAAGCAAATCCGTTGTCACGTCTCGGAGGCATCTGAGGTTTTAGAAAAGATGAGAATTAAGAATAGAATGAGGTCTAAAGAGAAAACACTACCCATATGCACATGAGACAAATGCACACAAAATCACTTCACTCAATCAAACAAGGGCATACAATCGGTCTAGAACTATCGCAAAAGTGCATGGACTATACTATATACATGGTGGAACACTACTACTGTTATGGTAGTCTACTAGAAAAACTGCTCCGATGAAGATTCCATGATATCTGCTCCAGCTTCGTCTTCGAATTCATCATCACTTGGATCGGAATCGGTGTCATCGATGATGATGTAGTTATCTGGATAGGTGCAATCGTCATCTTCTCCTCCGGGTGCTGAATTCCCCATGAGTTCTTCAATCTTCTCCTTAAGGTCGCCGTTTTGTCTCACTAGAGCTACAATATCATCCATGTAGTCCTTGCGAGTGGCCTTCAGTTCTCCTTCTAGTTCGATAATCTTGGCTTTTGCTTTCTTCAACTCCATCATGTCTGCGCACATCTGATTCTCCTGGCATCGAATGTGCTGGTTTAACTCTTGGATGAAAGCTGCAATGGATTTATCTTTCTTGGTGCTAACTATCTCCCATTGTTCATCTCGGCGTCCGCAAATCTGGTAGATAGTATCCTTGAGGTCTTCTTGGTAGACTTCTCCAATGCGTCCCATGGTTATGTGAGCTGCCATGCCCTTTCCCAGACTCCAGGTTGGTGCATTAAAAATACACTCTATGGGCTCCCTGACTGGCGCGAACGTCCTTCCTGGAACTTGAACTTGAATCTTCCAATGCTCCTCTTCGGGTAAAGTGGCGTTGTAGGTCCCGGTGAAGCTTGGTATTCCAATGTTCAGGTACTTAGTGACTTCCTTCAGGTGTCATCCAAAAGGTGTATCTTCATCCGGCTGCGTGAACCTTATCCTTACTTTCGTCATCCTAAAAGAGTAGAAAAGATGAGGAGTCAGAAATGAGAAGAGAGTAGTGATCTAGGGCTTTAGCTTAGTGGTCGTGTCCTACAGTCAGCGTGTGCTCTGATACCATCTTTGGAGCGACCAGACCTCAGACAGTCTGATCTCTGTGCTCAGGTGTCATTCCTGGATCAGTAATGCAGACACCACGCAGTACTCGAAGGATTTATAACAGAGTAGCAATCACACACTTATTACATCGAATGTCTCAAAAGAACTTATTGCAATAATATGGCTTAAGGCCATCTAATAACGATAACAGCGGAAGGCTTGGAAGAAAAGCGAGTCTATCAACTCCAACGGCATCACTGAGTATAGAACCACGACCTAAAGGCACCTTACTCGTCGTCTGAAAAGTCTGCAACCTGAAACGTTGCAGCCCGAAACGGGTTAGCACATGGAATATGCTGGCAATGTAACACATAGAGAGTAATGAATGAATAAGCCTATACTACATGCATATATGGCTGGTGGAAAGCTCTATGGTTAAAGTTTTTGCGTAAAGCCAATTTTTCCCTACTGCAAAGGAATAATTTCATTTAACTATCATGGTGGTTGTTAAACATTGAGAATGGTTGACAGCATCCTCAATCCCAATTAAAGTAATCATCATTAAAACCCAACAATATTAATTTAAAAGTAACATGATGAGATTCACATGATATCCAAGTACTAGATACTCAAAACGTCCATAACCGGGTACACGGCTAACCATGATTAGTTTGTACACTCTGCAGAGGTTTGCGCACTTTTCCCCACAAGACTCGATCGCCTCCGTTGGATTTATCGCACTTCAAGATGTTTGAGAAATGGATGACCGAGACATAGTCTTTCAGAAGCGCTAGCACCTTACGATGGATAGACCGGTACACCTACTTTCCCCTACATCAGCTAGTCTACCCTGTAAGAGTTCGCATGACTTAATCAACTATGCTAGAGCCCATAATAGCTTGTGGCTGCACATGGAAGTTTCTAGTATGAAAAATCTCATGATCCCTTTAGGCCTGGGTGGCGGTCCATAAAGAAAAACAACAGGCAATCCTGGAATACCCAGGTACCTCAATCCACCCAGATGTGTGTTTAAGTTGCCACCTTAGATAAACCATTAATTATCAAACTCACATCTGTCATGGATATCACTCACCCAATCCATGTTTACTAGCGTAGCATGGCATAATAAGCAAACGTAGAAGTATCTCCCAAAGGTTTGATAATAAAGCAGGTAATAGGTGCTACCTCAACTACTTCCCATCCCACAATTTAATTAGATCCTAATCATGCAATGTTTGAGGATTGATCTAATGCAATAAAACTGGGTAGTAAATAGGTATGATCAAAGTGTTACTTGCCTTGCTGATGATCCGTGAAACCTAGAGATTCGAAGTAACAGGAGGCGCACTCCGGGTATTCTATCGCAGACAAACAAACAAGCATACAATAAGTACTCATCTAATGCATAGGTAAAACTCAAATAAGAGATCTAACCAGAAAGTTCAACTTAAGAACTCCATTTTGCAAAAACAATTAAATCAAACGAAGCAACGAAAGTCAAACGGCGAAAGAAAACAACTTTGTTCTACTAATCTCGACCTAAGTCAAATTTTACAGAAGCAAAAACTTGTTTAAGTTGGTTAAACGGATAGAGGGTTTCGAGACGAAACTCCAGGCGCTTGAATCGCCTGATTCCGATAAACGAGCGAAAAGTTATACTAAAACGAAAATCGGATCAGAAATCACGATCAGAAAATAATCGCGGAAAATCCGAGAAGAAGAAAAACGACAAACAGATTAACGAACAAACATTCGTTATCTGGATCTAAACGACGAATACGTTCGTTAAAACGAACGAACGAGCGAACGCTCGCTAATTAACCTAAACCGAAAAAACCGATCTAATTAAAAAACGAAAACTAAAAAAACCGACGAAAAACCGAACGGTTTTTCGAGAAAACCGGCGGCGCGGAAAACGAGGCAACCTCGGGCGGCGGGTCGGCGAGGCGGCGGGCGGCAGCTCCGGCGACGGCGGCGCGGCGGGCGGCGAGTGGTGGCGCAGGCGGCGAGCGGCGGCGGCGGCGCGGGCGGCGGGCGGCGGCGGCGGCTAGGGCGGGGCTGGGGCTAGGGTTTGGGTGGGGAGGCTCCCGGCTTATAAAGCCCGATCGGGCCTAGAGTCCCGGTCGGACACGGCCCGCAGGTCGGTTGCATTTTTTTATAAATAATAACACGCAGAAAAACAAATAAAAGAAATACTAAACGGACTCCAAAAATCCCGAAATAAACTTTCCCGACTTCTAAAATCAAGCCGGACAAAGTGAACATTTATTTGGGGCCTAAATGCAATATTGAAAAACGCATATTTTTCCTAAATTCAAATAAAACAGTGAAAAAACTCCGAAATAAAAATCTCGTTTGATTTTATTATTAAAATCCTCAATATTTCTATATTTTGGGAAAGTCATTTTATTCCCTCTCTCATATTATTGTAATAGAAATAATTGATGATAAAATAATTAAAATCAAATGATCCTATTCTCAAAATTTGAGAAAACTCAAATATGAAAATAACGAAATCCCCAACTCTCTCCGTGGGTCCTTGAGTTGCGTAGAATTTCTAGGATCAAATCCAAAAGCAAAAGAAATATGATATGCAATGATGTTCTAATGTATAACATTCCAAATTGAAAATTTGGGATGTTGCACTCTCGCTCTATCATGACAGTCAGTTTTAGCTTTTTCTACTAAGGTGCTTAGCCCAGCTCAACTGGGGCACAATCGCAGTAGTTCTCCAAGTGCTACCTTAGCCGATATAGCGGAACGTAAGGTACCAAAGCATGGGAGCCGGGCAAACCCAACTATTGACCAAATACATGATTCAGAGCTGATGCATATAATACTATAAGTTCGGAGGGCCGCACTTGTGAAAGTGTTCGGACTTCTCACGCCGTATTATGGGGTGTTTGAGCCCCTGGCGTATTGGTCGTACCAAAGTATACAGGTGCTAAATGCCATGACTGAACATATATATTGACAAAGGAATAAATATAGAATGCAATAATAAGCTGAAGCTAAGCATTGTTCATTCAAAAAAGACTGCGGTAAACGCAGAACGATACAAATAGTGCAATAAGCAAGAGGTGAGACTATTTAACATGTCCCCTCCAGGGGCAGGCTGCGGAATGGTATGTGAAACAGGCATACTGCTCATTATAGAGACCACCTGAGGGTTCCATAGTGCGGCGTAGCTTTCTGCTTCCCTGGTTTTTGCATCGTTTTGTGCGGCAATTGTATTGCCGGATAGGTCTTCCGGAGAGTGGAGTCCTGAAATTAAGAAAAAATGACAAAAATTGGCAGCCCCTAGTGCGGTTAAGCCGCGTTTTGGGCGTGCCATGGTGGTGCCCCTCTCCCTGCGCCCATGGGATTTTCAGAGCGTAGTTATGTACGCGTAGCACTTGTTGCGCCGTTTCACGAGGGCTGGGGTTGGGGCCGCATTGCTACGCTTGCTCGGAACGTGCCAGGCGGTCTTGTTGTAGGTTGCTCCTGCCACGCTTTACGGTGTCCGAACGTTTAATAGCTGGACTGGAGAGTTGCCTTGAGAGGCTGCTTTGTACTTCCGCTACGAGGGCTGCCGTATGCTCCTCCGTTTGGAGAGAGCGTTCGGTATTTCCATTGACCGTAATGACTCCTCGAGGGCCTGGCATCTTGAGCTTGAGGTATGCATAGTGCGGCACCGCATTGAACTTTGCGAATGCGGTTCGCCCGAGCAGAGCGTGATAGCCACTGCGGAACGGGACTATGTCGAAGATTAACTCCTCGCTTCGGAAATTGTCCGGGGATCCGAAGACCACCTCAAGTGTAACTGAGCCTATGCACTTGGCCTCTACACCTGGTATGACGCCTTTAAATGTCGTTATCTATGCCCATTTTCCGCACTGTATCCTGATAAAGCAGGTTCAGGCTGCTGCCGCCGTCCATAAGGACTCTAGTGAGGTGAAATCCGTCAATGATTGGGTCTAGAACCAATGCGGCGAATCCGCCATGGCGGATGCTAGTGGGGTGGTCCCTTCGATCAAAAGTGATCGGGAAGGAGGACCATGGGTTGAACTTTGGGGCGACTGGCTCCAACGCATATACGTCCCTGAGTGCACGCTTCCGCTCCCTTTTGGGGATGTGGGTTGCGTATATCATGTTCACCGTCCGCACTTGTGGGGGGAAGCCCTTCTGTCCATTGTTGTTCGGCGGCCGAGGCTCCTCCTCGTCGTTGCTATGTAGCCCCTTGTCTCTGTTTTCGGCGTTTAACTTGCCGGCCTGCTTGAACACCCAACAGTCCATGTTGGTGTGATTGGCTGGCTTTTCGGGCCATGTATTTGGCACGAGCGATCGAGTATTCGGTCCAGACTGGACGGGCTCGGAGTATTTCGTTTGAATGGCTTTTTCCACTGACCGGGTTTAGAGCCTCTGAATCCGGCATTAACTGCCGTATCCTCGGCATTGTCGTTGTTAATGTGGTGCTTTTGCTTGTTGCGACGCGACCTGCCACTGCTGTCCTTGGTATCCGAATTACCAGGGCTCTTGGTCATGTTATTGCTACGAGCCAGCCAGCTGTCTTCTCCCGCACAAAAGCGGGTCATGAGTATCATGAGGGCTGCCATAGATTTTGGCTTTTCCTGTCCTAGGTGCCGGGCCAACCACTCGTCACGGATGTTATGCTTGAAGGCTGCTAGGGCCTCTGTGTCCGGACAGTCGACGATTTGATTTTTCTTGGTTAGGAACCGTGTCCAGAATTGTCTGGCAGGTTCTTCTAGCTGCTGAATTATGTGGCTCAGGTCATCGGCATCTGGTGGTCGCACATAGGTGCCCTGGAAATTGTCGAGGAATGCGGCTTCTAGGTCCTCCCAACAACCAATTGATTCTGCTGGCAAGCTATTAAGCCAATGCCGAGCTGGTCCTTTAAGCTTGAGTGGGAGGTATTTGATGGCGTGCAGATCATCGCCACGGGCCATGTGGATATGAAGGAGATAATCCTCAATCCATACCGCAGGGTCTGTTGTGTCGTCATATGACTCAATGTTTACGAGTTTGAAACCCTATGGGATTTGATGATCCATTACTTCATCTGTGAAGCATAGTGGGTGTGTGGCACCTCTGTACTGGGCTATGTCACGACGTAGCTCGAATGAGCTTTGTCTGCTGTGTTCGGCCCGGCCGGATTTAATGTATCCGGCGTGACGGTTATCAACTCGTGTCGTGGGGCGCCGCGCGATCCGTAAATCGATCTTGTTTGCCTTGCCATGTCCTCCAATATATCTCGCAGGTCTGGCCCATTTTCCCGTGCCTTGGTATTTTTTGAGCGACGCCGGGGTGCGGCTTGAGTGGAGGGCCGAGAGGCCTCTCTGTCGCGGCCACGAGGTGGCCGATCGGCCGCGTCATGCGCTGGTGATGTAGGTTTAGGTGCTTCCTCCTCTAATCGGGGTAGCAGCTTGCGCTTTGGGTAGCTCTTAGAGGGGCGTTCGAGTTTACACTCCTCGGCCGCAAGGACTTCAGTCCATCTGTCGTCTAGCAATTCTTGATCAGCTCTAAGTTGTTGTTGTTTTTTCTTGAGGCTACTCGTCGTGGCCATAAGCCTGCGCTTGAAGCGCTCCTGCTCGACGGGATCCTCAGGCACAACAAATTCGTCGTCATCGAGGCTTGCCTCGTCTTCGGAGGGAGGCATGTAATTATCATCCTCTACCTCTCTGTCTGCCGCTCTCTCATGAGGGCTGGCTTCTCCATCCTCTTGTGGTGAATCTTGCTGGAGGGGGTTGTCTTCGGCACTGTCCGGGGTGTTATTATCTCCTGTGCCGGAATCGCCGTTTTTGCTTTGGCGGGATTTAGAGCGGCGTCGCTGACGCCGGCGCTTAGGCTGCTTCTTGGAGGGGTCATCCTCCGCTGTTCCATCGCCATTGCCTTCTTTTGGGGTGTCCACCATGTATATTTCATACGACGAGGTGGCTTTCCAGTGCCCTATAGGCGCTGGTTCCTGATCGTCTCCTGCATCGGCGTCCATACCGTCGATGTCTTCGGAGTCGAAGTCTAGCATGTCGGTTAAATCATCGATAGTGGCTACGAAGTGGGTGGTGGGTGGGCGTCGAATTTCTTCGTCGTCTGCATCCCAACCTTGCTGACCATAGTTCGGCCAGGACTCTCCTGATAAAGAGAGAGACTTTAGTGAATTTAGAATATCGCCGAAGGGTGAGTGCTGAAAGATGTCCGCGGCGGTGAACTCCATGATCGGCGCCCAATCGGATTCGATTGATAGGGGCGCGGAGGGCTCGGAGTCCGGAGAGGAGTCCGGCTCCTTGGAGTCACGGGCTTCGCAGAGGATAGGGCTGGTGTTCGGCTCTATCGCCGTAGAGATTGCAGCCCCCGAGGCGGTGTCCAACCAACCATCCTCGATTGGCGTAGTCGGCTCCGAGCTAAGGGTCGGAGCGGACACGGGTGCGGCCTCTAGGGCACTGTTTGGCGGCAGAGCTAGATCATGCCCATCGTGATAGTGCGACACGCTCGGCTGTGGCTCGAATCCGTCAAAGATCAAGTCTCCGCGGATGTCAACCGTGTAGTTCAAACTTCCAAACCTGACCTGATGGCCAGGGGCGTAGCTTTCGATCTGCTCCAGATGGCCAAGCGAATTGGCCCGCAGTGCAAAGCCGCCGAATACGAAGATCTGTCTGGGGAGAAAAGTCTCACCCTGGACCGCATCGTTGTTGATGATCAGAGGAGCCATCGGGCCTAAAGATGACGACACAGAGGAACTCTCAATGAAAGCACCAATGTCGGTGTCAAAACCGGTGGATCTCTGGTAGGGGGTCCTGAACTGTGCATCTAGGCGGATGGTAACAGGAGACAAGGGACACAATGTTTTTACGCAGGTTTGGGCCCTCTCGATGGAGGTAAAACCCTACTCCTGCTTGATTAATATTGATGATATGGGTAGTACAAGAGTAGATCAACCACGAGATTAGAGAGGCTAAACCCTAGAAGCTAGCCTATAGTATGATTGTTGTTCGTCCTACAGACTAAAACCCTCTGGCTTATATAGACAGCGGAGAGGGCTAGGGTTACACAGAGTCGGTTACAATGGGAGGAGATCTATATTTCCGTATCGCCAAGCTTGCCTTCCATGCCAAGGAAAGTCCTATCTGGACACGGGACGAAGTCTTCAATCTTGTATCTTCATAGTCTACGAGTCCGGCCAAAGGTTATAGTCCGGCTACCCGGACACCCCCTAATCCAGGACTCCCTCAATGAGGCTCCTTGAGAGAGGCATGAACACCCTTCAAGACCTTGTGAGCTTGTCGAGTATGTCAAACTCTTCCTTGAGTCTATCATGGCCAACCCCAAGTGAAACCTTCTCGGATTTAAGCACACGAGTAAGAACAATAGCATGATCAAGATCCTTTTGTAATTTAAAAAGGTCAATGTTGTGTGACTCCTCAAGAGCCAAACGAAGACCTCGTTCTTCCTTAAGAGCAATGGATAGATTCGTAATTTCATCGGCATAGTCATGACTATGCCCTTCTAATTTAGAGATTGTGTCCTCATGAGACTCAACGATATCATTGGCCTCACCAAGTTGCTCCAAGAGAGCAACAAAGTGCTTCTTGGTATCACCTCTTAGCTTACTCAAGAACTTATCAAATTCGTTCTCGTCCACCTTTGCCTCCACATGATTATCCACACAATCCAACATGAAGGAATAGTAGTGATGGAAGTTTTGATGTTGGAGGTTACCTTGTTGGTACCTTTGGCCATGAGGCACTTGGCAATGTGGTTCTCGCTGGGGGCATCGAAGGGAGACACCTTGGTTAGGGAATAGGTGGCAATGGCCACGGTGGCCGTTTCTATTCCTTCACCGCTTGTATCTTCATCATCATCATCGTAGAGGTACTCTTCTTGTGCCGCCAACCCCTTTTGAGGCACTTTTTGGTGAAGTTGTTCTTGTTTGGGAAGGACTTGGCCTTGTCCGTGCGAATAAGCTTGTCACCGTTGTCTTCCCTCTTCTCATAGGGCAATCCACCACAAAGTGGCTCACATTGCTACAGTTGTAGCAAGTTCTCACATGTTGCTTGCCCTTCGAGGCACTCGAGTTGTTCTTGGAGAAGTTGGGCCTTGAGTTTATCTTGTTGCCCCAAAATTGCCTTGACGCAAGAGCCATGTGCTCGCAGTAAGCATATTTGGTGTCTTCGGGGCAACTTGCCTTGGACTTCAAAGCAAGGTTGGGAGAGGCCTTCTTTGACCGTTGGACACGAGCTAGAGCGTTGTTGGCGGTCTTGTTCATGATGTTCATGGCAATAAACTCATCCAACACCTCACTTGAAGATAAGGTGTGGAAGTCCGGCCTTTGACGGATCACGGAGGACATGGCCTTGTTGAATGGCATGATGGCCTTGAGAAACTTGCGGTTGATCCGATTATCATTCGTATCCTTGCTCCCATGATCTTGAAGAGCGACCGCAAGAGTTTTCAATCTTCGATAGAGATCGCGAGGATCCGCATCTTCATTCATCACAAACTCATCGTCCTCATCAAGGACCACCTCAAAGTTGGACTGTTGAATGCTTGAGCTCCCTTGTATAAAGATATGATATGTTCCCAACAATCCATTGCATGGGCGAAGGGACGCAAGTGAGATAGATCTTTGGGAGGCACTACAGACTGAAGGGTGAACAATGCGGAGTGATTGTATTGATTGTCCGTCTCTTCTCTTGGAGTGAGGTTGTTTGGATCATGCGGGTAGAAGCCTTGTTCGATGATTCTCCAAAGATTTGTTGAGTTGTGATTTAAATAAGACTTAATATGAAAAACCCAATTAGCAAAATCACCCTTCACAAGCTTAGGAGGAGGACCAAGATTGTTAATATGCGGTGTAGGGACCCGCTACTTCTTGAGCTTGCGTTGGTTTTTCCCTTGAAGAGGAAAGGGTGATGCAGCAAAGTAGAGATAAGTATTTCCCTCAGTTAAGAACCAAGGTATCAATCCAATAGGAGGAACACACAAGTCTCCAATAATTGCACCTACACAAACAAACAAATACTTGCACCCAACGCGATAAAGGGGTTGTCAATCCCTTCACGGTTACTTGCAAGGATGGGATCTGATAGTGATGGATATAAAAGATAAATAAAAGTGTGAAATAAAATAAAATAAAATAAATTGCAACAAGGTATTTTTGTGTTTTTGATTTTATAGATCTGAAAATAATATGATAAAAGATAGACCCGGGGGCCATAGTTTTCACTAGAGGCTTCTCTCTCGAAAGAAAGCATACGGTGGGTAAACAAATTATTGTTGAGCAATTGATAGGAAAGCGCATAGTTATGACGATATCCAAGGCAATGATCATGTATATAAGCATCACGTCCGAGATAAGTAGACCGACTCCTGCCTGCATCTACTACTATTACTCCACACATCGCCTGCTATCCAGCATGCATCTAGTGTATTAAGTTAACAGGAACAGAGTAATGCCTTAAGCAAGATGACATGATGTAGAGGGATAGATCCAATTGATATGAACAAACCCTATATTTTTATCCTCAATGGAAATAATACAAATATATGTCATGTCCCCTTCTGTCACTGGGATTGAGCACCACAAAATTGAACCCATTACAAAGCACCTCTCCCATTACAAGAAAAATCAATCTAGTTGGCCAAACCAAATCAATAGATCGGAGAGAAATACTGAAAGCACAAGTGCTCCCTGGGTGATTTTGGTAATTAATGTCAACATATCTCTTGTTGGACTAATGTTTCTACCTAGTATGTTTCAGATAAGTTCAACAATGGAGTGGCATGGACTAGAGGATGTGGAACCCCTTCAAAATGCTAAGGACAAAGGATTGGCTCAAGCTCAAAGCCCAGGACTCTACATTTTCTATTTAGTGGTCCAAGATCACATTGAGTCCATAGGAAAGCCAATACTATTAAGAGGGGATGAGGTGCTGCTTGGCTTTCTTGCTCAAAGTGCTTAGTGATATGCTCCAAAGCCCTCAACTACTTTCTCACATCCACATATGTCCCAAACCAAAAGTCCAACTCGGCCCCACCGATTTTTCTATCCGGAGCCACCGAGTTCTCTTGACATAGCCACTGCCAGAAACCCTAATCAAATCGGTCTCACCGATAGGGATCTCGGTCTCACCGAGATGGGATTGCAAACTCTCTGTTGCCTATTGCAATAATTTTGGTCTCACCGAAATATGCAATCAGTCCCACCGAGATTGCGATGCAAACTCTTTGTCGCCCCTTCATAACGTTTCGGTCTAACCGAGATGAGCGAATCGGTCCCACCGAGTTTGCCTAACCAACTCTCTGTTAGTCCATTACCAAAATCGGTCTCACCGAGTTTGTGTAATCGGTCTCACCGAGATTACGTTATGCCCTAACCCTAGCACATCGGTCCCACCGAGTTGATCCAGTCGGTCCCACCGAAATGCCTAACGGTCACATTATCGACCAAATCGGTCTGACCGAGTTCCTTGAATTGGTCCCACCGAGTTTGGTGATTTGTGTGTAACGGATAGATTTTGTGTGGAGGCTATATATACCCCTCCACCCACTCTTCATTCGTGGAGAGAGCCATCAGAACATGCCTACACTTCCAACACATATTTTCTGAGAGAGAACCACCTACACTTGTGTTGAGGTCAAGATATTCCATTCCAACCACATAAATCTTGATCTCTAGCCTTCCCCAAGTTGCTTTCCACTCAAATCTTCTTTCCACCAAATCCAAATCCTGTGAGAGAGAGTTGAGTGTTGGGGAGACTATCATTTGAAGCACAAGAGCAAGGAGTTCATCATCAACACACCATTTGTTACTTCTTGGAGAGTGGTGTCTCCTAGATTGGCTAGGTGTCACTTGGGAGCCTCCGACAAGATTGTGGAGTTGAACCAAGGAGTTTGTAAGGGCAAGGAGATCACCTACTTCGTGAAGATCCACCCTAGTGAGGCAAGTCCTTCGTGGGCGACGGCTATGGTGGGATAGACAAGGTTGCTTATTCGTGGACCCTTCGTGGGTGGAGCCCTCCGTGGACTCGCGCAACCGTTACCCTTCGTGGGTTGAAGTCTCCATCAATGTGGATGTACGATAGCGCCACCTATCGGAACCACGGATAAAAAATCTCCGTGTCTCCAAATTGCGTTTGCACACTCCAATCCCATCCCTTTACATTCTTGCAATTTGCATGATTTACTTTCCGCTGCTCATATACTCTTGGCATGCTTGCTTGATATATATTGTGAATGTTTAAACTTATGCTAAAACTCCACATCAACCTAAATAATTAAAAACTGTAACTTTTCTTGATAAGAGTCTATTCACCCCCCCCCCCCCCTCTAGACACCTCTTCTCGATCCTTTCAAATACAAAGCTATATAAATCATGCATAAAAGAGTTTAGAGAATACTCCAATAATATTCGTAGATAATCTGGTCATAAACCCATAATTCATCGGATCTCAACAAACACACCGCAAAAGAAGATTACATCGAATAGATCTCCAAGAACATCGAGGAGAACATTGTATTGAAGATCAAAGAGATAGAAGAAGCCATCTAGCTATTAGCTATGGACCCACAGGTCTGTGGTAAACTACTCACACATCATCGGAAGGGCAGCAAGGTTGATGTAGAAGCCCTCCATGATCGAATCCCCCTCCAGCAGAGTACCGGAAAAGGTCCCCATATGGATCTCATGGAGACAGAAACTTGCGGTGGTGGAAAAGTACTTTTGGTGTGCCCTCTAGTCTACGGGGAATGTTTGGGTATTTATAGAAGAAGAATTGGGGTTGGAAGTGCCACGGGGGCCCCACAAGCCTGGAGGGTGCGCCCCCTGAGCTTGTGGCTCTTCTGGCCTCCTCCTGAAGCTTCCAGGGTGTCTTGTGGTCCAAGAAAAATCGTCAAAAAGTTTTGTTCCATTTGCGTTTGATATTGATTTTCTGTAAAGACAAAAACAAGGAAAAAACAACTGGCACTGGGCACTAGGTTAATACGTTTGTCCCAAAAATTTATATAAAATAGCATAATAATGCATATAAAACATCCAAGATGGATAATATAATAGCATGGAACAATTAAAAATTATAGATACGTTGGAGACGTATCAGGACCAGTCTTCCATAGACCGGGGGAGGGGGAATCGAGGCATAGGTTCCCGTCCCATTCTTACCATGAGGGGAAGAGGTATGAGTACCTTTAGCCGCTTCCTTGCCGAAATTGGCCTCCAACTCCGAAGCGGTGGGATTAACCACAAGCAATGGACCGGGATAGGATTTCAACCCCTCAAGAAGTTCTTTAAGCATGGACTTGACCTCGGATGTCACAGACGTCTTAAGTGAAATTGTAGCTTCATTTAAGTCATCTCGGGTGACCAAGTTCGACTCCACGGCCTCGGGTACTTCCTCATCCCCATCCCCATTGCCAATCATACTCTTCAGGTGGTGAAACCCTTAGTATAGAGATGAGACTCTCATACCAATTGAATGGATCGATATGGTTGACTAGAGGGGGGTGAATAGGCAACCACCAATATTTAGCTTTTCTTATCAAATTAGGTTAAGCAACAAATAGGTTGTCTAGATATGCAACTAGGGTGAGCTAATGCTAACAACAATAACCACGCAAGCAAGATATACAACATAAGTAATGCTTGCAGAAAGTAAAGGTAAGAGATAAGTCGGGGGAGACGAGGATGTGTTACTGAAGTTCCTTCCCTTTGAGAGGAAGTACGTCTCTGTTGAAGTGGTGTGGAGCCACAATGATCCCAAGAAGCCACTAGGGCCACTGAATTCTCCTCACGCCCTCACACAATGCGAGATGTCGTGATTCCACTAGTGGTGCCCTTGAAGGCGGCAATCAAACCTTTACAAACGAGGTTGGGGCTCTCTCCACAACCGAATTGGAGGCTCCCAACATCACCACGAAGCTTCACCACAATGGAATGTGGCTCCGAGGTGACCTCAACCATCTAGGGTGCTCAAACACCCAAGAGAAACAAGATCTGCAAGGGATTAGTGAGGGGAATCAAATTACTCTTGGTGGAAGTGTAGATCTAGGCCTTCTCAAGCAATCCCTAAAGAACCAACAAGTTTGATTGGCTAGGGAGAGAGATCGGGCTAGAATGATCTTGTGAGCAACAATGGAGCTTGGGGGAGGAAGAGGTAAGTCAACTTGGAGAAGCTGACTCCCTTATATAGTGGGAAAAGAAATCCAACCATTATGCACCCACAACGCATGCACAAGCGGTAGTACCGCTCAGGCGAGCGGTACTTCCGCTGGTGAGGGAATCCTAGATTAGGGGGCCCTCGGACAGCCGGACTATATCCTTTGGCTGGACTGTTGGACTATGAAGATACAAGATTGAAGACTTCGTCTCGTGTCCGGATGGGACTCTCCTTGGCGTGGAAGGAAAGCTTGGCAATACGGATATGTAGATTTCCTCCCTTGTAACCGACTCTATGTAACCCTAGCACCCTCCGGTGTCTATATAAACTAGAGGGTTTAGTCCATAGGACAACAACAACAATCATACCATAGGCTAGCTTCTAGGGTTTAGCCTCTATGATCTCGTGGTAGATCAACTCTTGTAATACTCATATCATCAAGATCAATCAAGCAAGAAGTAGGGTATTACCTCCATCGAGAGGGCCCGAACCTGGGTAAACATCGTGTCCCCCGTCTCCTGTTACCATCCGCCTTAGACGCACAGTTCGGGACCCCCTACCCGATATCCGCCGGTTTTGACACCGACATTGGTGCTTTCATTGAGAGTTCCACTGTGTTGTCACCGTAAGGCTTGATGGCTCCTTCGATCATTGGCAACGATGCGATTCAAGGTGAGGTTTTCCTCCCCGGACAGATCTTCGTATTCGGCGGCTTCGTACTGCGGGCCAACTCGCTTGGCCATCTAGAGCAGATCAAAAGCTACGCCCCTGGCCATCAGGTCAGATTTGGAAACTTGAACTATACTGCTGACATCCGCGGAGACTTGATCTTCGACGGATTCGAGCCCATGTCAGGTGCGCTGCACAATCACGACGAGCATGATTTAGCTCTGCCATCAGACAGTGTTTGGGAGATCACACCTGCAACTACTCCGGCCCTCAATCCGGAACAAATCGCGCCATCTGAGGACGGGTGGATGGACCCCGTCACGGAGGCCGCACACTCAGTGGCAATAGAGCCGAATACTGACTTCACCTCCTACGAGACCCGTGTTGCCGAACTGTTGGATTCGTCCCCGGCCATGGGCTCCGAGCCGCCTGCGTCCGTGCCCGTCGAATCCGATGGGGCACCGATCATGGAGTTTACCTCCGCGGATATCTTTTAGCACTCGCCTTTTGGCGATGTGCTAAATTCATTAAGGTCTCTCTCCTTGTCAGGAGAACCTTGGCCGAACTATGTCCGGCTGGAATGGGAGGCGGATGACGAAGAAATTTGCTCCCCACCCACCACCCACTTAGTAGCCACTGTCGACGATTTAACCGACATGCTCGATTTCGGCTCCGAAGACATCGACGGTATGGACGATGATGCAGGAGACGAACAGGAACCACCGCCCACAGGGCGCTGGACTGCCACCTCATCATATGATATTTACATGGTGGACACCCCCAAAGAAGGAATGGCGATAAAACAACGGAGGATAATCCCTCCAAGAAGCAATCCAAGCACCGACGTCAGCGGCGCCGCTCTAAGTCCCGCCATAGCAAAAGCAGTGATACCGGCACAAGAGACAATAACGCTCTAGATAGTGCCGAAGACGACGACAATCCCCTTCAGCCAGACCTCGAGTGGGAGGATGAACAAGCTAGCCCTCCAAAATAGGCAGTAGACGGAGAATCAGAGGATGACAATTACGTACCTCTCTCCGAAGACGAGGTAAGCCTCGGCGATGAAGAATTTATTGTGCATGAGGATCCCATCGAGCAGGAGCGCTTCAAGCGCCGGCTTATAGCCACAGCAAACAGCCTGAAGAAAAAGCAACAACAGCTTCGAGCTGATCAAGATCTGCTAGTGGATAAATGGACTGAAGTCCTGGCGGCCGAGGAATACGAACTCGAGCGCCCATCCAAGAGTTACCCAAAGCGCAGGTTGCTACCCCACCTCGAGGAGGAAGCACTGAAACCTACATCACCAGCGTATGATGCGGCTGATCGGTCACCTCGTGGCCGAGACAGAGAGGCATATGAGCCTGAAGTCCAGCCCGCACCCCACCGCCATTCAAACAAAAATACCAAAGCCCGGGGCAACACGAGGGACCTGCGAGACATATTTGAAAACAAAGCAAAACATGCAAGATCGATCTATGGATCATGGGGGGGCGCCCCAACGCGGGACGGTGACCGTCACGCCGGATATACTGATAGCAAATCCGGCCGGGCCGAATACAACAGACAAGACTCGTATGAACTGCGTCGTGATATAGCCCAGCACAGAGGCGCCGCACACACCCTATACTTCACTGATGAAGTAATGGATCACGAATTCCCAGAGGGTTTTAAACCCGTAAACATTGAATGATATGATGGCACAACAGACCCCGCGGTATGGATCGAGGACTTCCTCCTCCACATCCACATGGCTCGCGGTGATGATCTACATGCCATCAAGTACCTCCCACTAAAACTCAAAGGACCAGCTCGGCATTGGCTGAATAGCTTGCCAGAAAACTCCATTGGCAGTTGGGAGGATTTGGAAGATGCATTCCTTGACAACTTCCAGGGCACTTATGTGCGACCACCGGATGCTGATGACTTGAGCCACATAACTCAGCAGCCAGGGGAATCGGCCAGGAAATTCTGGACCCGGTTCCTAACTAAGAAAAAACAAATTGTCGACTGTCCGGATGCAGAGGCCTTAGCGGCATGTAAGCATAACATTCGTGACGAGTGGCTCGCCCAGCACCTTGGTCAAGAGAAGCCAAAATCCATGGTAGCCCTCATGACACTTATGACCCGCTTTTGCGTGGGCGAAGATAGCTGGTTGGCTCGTAGTAACAATACAGCAAGCAAACCTGGCACATCAAAGGCCAGGGATAGCAACGGCAAACCACGACGCAACAAACACAAGCGCCGCAAATATGGTGAAAACGCCAAAGATACGACAGTTAATGCCGGGTTCAGGGGCTCAAAGTTCGGTCAGCGGAAAGGGCCACTCAAAAATAACAATTCGGGTCCATCCAGTCTGGACCGCATACTCGATCGCCAATGCCAAATTCATGGCACCCCAGGAGCGCCAGCCACCCATACCAACAGAGAATGCTGGGTCTTCAAACAACACGGCAGGGCAAGCGCCAAATTTGGAGAAGGGGGGTCTCAAAGCGATGATGGCGACGAAGAGCCCAGATCACCGAACACGAGAGGGCAAAAGAAGATTCCCCCGCATATTCAATCGGTGAACGTGGTGAACACCACCAAAATTCCCAACTCGGACCGGATATGCACCCTTCGGGATGTCGATTTAACGGAAATGGTCGTCCCACAATATAAACTAGGGCTGGTCACCTTCAACCGCATGGATCGTCCGGTTAACGCCTATCAGGGCCATCCAGCCGCACTAGTCCTCGACCCAATAATTGATGGGTTCCACCTCACACGAGTCCTTATGGACGGAGGCAACAGTCTAAATCTGCTTTACCAGGACACAGCGCGCAAGATGGGCATCGATCATTCGGTGATCAAACCCACTAAAGCCACTTTCAGAGGCATTATACCAGGCATGGAAGCCAGCTATACAAGCTCCATTGCCCTTGAGGTAGTCTTCGGATCACCAGAAAATTACCGTACCGAAGAGTTAATCTTCGAAATCGTCCCTTTCCGTAGTGATTATCAGACACTGCTCGGATGAACCGCGTTTGCTCGATTCAATGTGGTGCCACATTATGCCTACCGTAAGCTCAAGATGCCCGATCCATGCAGCGTCATCACGGTTAATGGCAAGGCCGAACCTTCCCTCGGCGCCAACGAGTACACTACTGCCTTAACAGAGTCGACGTCCAGGCTCCCGGACACCGTCAAGGGACTCCGAACTACTTCGTGGAAGGATAGACCGGCTCGTCCAGAGCTCAATTAAACACTCTGGCGAAGGCCAGGACATGCCGCACTCAGCGTCTCAACCGCTCTCCGGCACGCAAACATTTCTTACATTTCCATCGCAGGTTCACCTTTACGCTAACCAGGATGGGCGACGCGGAGGCAGCTTGAACGCGCAAGGGAATCCTTAGACATTCCCCGCAATGACCATCCGGCTATATTACGGATCCGCAATCATACTCCTTTTTTTATCACATTACCTGTACTCATATGCATAGACGTACTATTCAAATACAACATGTGGATTTATATGATGCTTACCTGTTGTTATTTCTTATTGAAATTCTTTGGTCAAGTGGCATCCATACACAGCGATATGCCTTAAAATATGCCAGGGGCTTCGTTTTACCCATAACACGGCAGTAAAGTCCGAACACCTTCATGGAAGTTCGGCACCCCGAACTTATAGCACTATATGCATCAGCTCCGAATCATGTCTTGGGTCAATAGTTGGGTTTGCCCGGCTCCCATGTTTTGGTACCTTATGTTCTGCTATATCTGCTAAGGTAGAACCGGGAGAACTACTACGATTGTGTCCCGGTTCTTCCGGACGAGCACCTTAGTAGAGAAAGTCGAAAACTGACTGTCATGATACGGTGAGAGCTGGTCAGCTGTTCGAGAGGTCGTAAAATCTTTAAGGATTTCTCCCTCATAATGCCATAACCAATGCAGCATGTGATGGATCAGGTTTTTCTCCGATCAGGTGCTTACAGAGCCCCTAGTACGGTCTTCCGAACACCAGGGGATGCGCCTACCTTACTAAAGCTCCTATGGCTACGTGAGAGTGATAAAGCCCTATAGTCCAATTGACTGGTTCGTTGTGCTGAGCACCTCCTTCGAAGGACCCAAAACTGGGATAAACAGTGCTTAGGTTTATCCCGAACACCCCCGTACTTCTTATGTGGGGGCAGAAGCCGACGACTGGCCAACTCTCAGGTTTAACATATAAAACGGCCGCACAGGAGGGTAAACTTTTATATAACAGGCAATAAATAAATGACCTTGTTCAAACATTGCAAAGGACAACATGATTTACATTCATGGGAATATAATGTCCTTGGTACATAGCTCCGCTGCAAGGTAGGATCCTTTCCGTACACTCTCATAATATAATTCAGGCTTGCGGTGCTCCTTCCCCTCTGGCGGTCCTTCGGTCATCAGCTTTTCAGCATCCATCTTCCCCCAGTGCACCTTCGCGCGGGCAAAGGCCATTCGCGCACCTTCTATGCAGACCGACCGCTTGATGACGTCAAGTCGAGGGCAAGCGCTTACAAGCCGCTTCACGAGCCCGAAGTAGCTGCTTGGAATCGTCTTGGCAGGCCATAGCCGGATAACCAAATCTTTCATGGCTAGTTCCGCCGCCTTATGCAGTTCGATCAGCTGTTTCAGTTGATCGGCAAAAGGTACCGGATAATTCGGTGCCAAATACTGCGACCAGAAGAGCTTATCCGCAGTGTTCCTTTCTTCGACTCGGTAGAATTGGGCGGCTCTGATATGCTGTGGGGCAGCTCTGCAAATACCCCTGAGAAGTCCGAATTCAAAATTAGAAACACAATTTTTCCTCAAATACTTGCTTTACATGGAAAAAACCTTACCCGCCGCGATCTTTCTCGCTTCTTGGATCCCCTGCAGGGCGCTTTGGATTTCCCCCCGAGCATCGTTCATGGCCTGATGCGCCTTGGTGAGTTTGGATTCTTTCTCCGTTAAACTCTGCTCCAAGGTCTCGCATTTTCTCACGGCCTCTTGCAACTCCTGCTCAGCTTTAATAACCCTGGCCTCATGCTTCTCACGAAGAGCCTGCTCTGTGGCTGCCTTTTTCTCGGCCTCGGCCATAGCCATCTTAAGAGCCTCGACTTCGGTCACTATCCCTAGCACAAATCATGAAGCTTATTTTATGATATTGAAAATTCATTTGCAATAAACGCGAACAAGACTTGTGCATACCTTGTTTATCCCCCAACTGCATTTTCAATTGGCCAAGTTGTTCTTTGGCCCGCTCCAGACTTTGATTCAGTCCGGAGATCTCCGCAGTATGAGAGGCAGCAGCCGCTACAGGCGCCTGCTTATAACAGAAGAGAAATATATGTCATTCAATAAGTTTTCCTGCGAACATAAATTCGATCCTCTGTCCGGTTCTTTCTTTCACCGAATAGTGTATCAGGGGCTACTATCTATACTATGACACTCTTCGAAAACTCATAAAACATACCTCAAAGCCTCTTATAAGGCTGATACGGGCTTCGTTTAGTCCACTCTCAGCAGACTGAATCTTCTCAATCACCGCACCCATAAGGGCACCGTGTTCATCAACGATGGAGGCGCTCTTCAGCGCCACCAACAATGAATCCGACACCTATGGTTGGACAGAGGTTGCCGGTGGAACAGGCATGCCCCCTCCAGCTGAGGGAGGCGGCCTGCTTGATTCTGGAGCCGTATAGATCTTCGGAATCGCATCTGGCTGGGAGCCGAGTTCAAGATGGCCCCCGCCGTCAGCTCCCATAAGAATCTTTTCCCCCATATGCTCGGCCCCTGAAGTTTGACCTCCAGGCGCCGCCTTCACGGTCTTTTCCTCTCCTCCTTGGCCGGGGTCCTTCTGGGACGAAGCCTTGGTGTTATTCACCTGTGGGGTAGAAGGGGCCTTCGGGGACGTCCCGCTCTCCATAGCATCTGAGCTCAGCAAATCCTCTGATGAGGATTGTTCGGTGCGAGACCTCGCCGGACTACAAAAAACATGGCTTAGGTTAAATTTTTATGCCATGATAAGTCTGGACACACAAACATATCCGGATTTTATATACTTACGAGTTCACTAGGGGCTGGGCCCTAGGATCCCACACCGGGTCGCTATCGGCGGTGGCAGTGGACTCCTCCGGAAGAGGAGCCTTGCCCCTTTTGGGTGGCTCGGCCTCCAAGTGTACGGAGGCCGTCCTCTTCTTTCTTACCCCCACCGGGGATTCATCTTCCTCCCTCTCCTCGTCCTCTTCGGAGGCGGAACGGGCATCAGAGCCTTCGGATTTTGTGTCCGAAGTGCCACGGCGACGAAGGCCGCCCCGGGTCTTTTTGGCCTCCTTCTCGGCCGTCTTCTTCAGCACCTTGTAAGGCGCCGGGACCAACATCTTCGTCAGAAGTGGGATGGCCGGTTCTTCGGGTAGCCGGGCCGGACAATGGATCCGCTCCGCCTTCTTCTTTCATCCCTGGGAGAGTTGTACAAAACACATTAAGCGCTTCCTTTGGGTTACGCGGATAAAAGTATGATGACTCACCGAACTTGCAGGATGGGACAGTTGGTACCCGTGGTCCTTGGCGGAGTCCGGCCATGATTTGCTGGACTTGAAAAGCACCTTCTAGATGTCCTTGTGTGATGATCCGAAGAGCTCTCGTAAGGTCTGGTGCTTGGCCGGATCGAATTCCCATAGATTGCAAGTCCGGTGTTGACAAGGCAGGATCCGGCGAACTAGCATCACCTGGACCACATTGACAAGTTCAATGTTCTTGTCTCCCATATCTTTAACGCGCGTCTGGAGCACCGATAGTTCGTCGAATGAGGACCAGTTCAGGCCCTTCTTGACCCAGGATGTAAGCCGCAAGGGGGCACCGGATCGAAATTCAGGAGTAGCGGCCGATTCCGTGCTGCGCGGCTCAGTGATATAAAACCACTGCTGTTGCCACTCCTTGACGGAATCTTTAAAGGTGCCTGTTGGCCATATGACATTGGGCATCTTGCTCACCATAGCGCCCCTACACTCGGTGTGCTCGCCGCCCACTACCTTGGGCTTCACATTAAAAATCTTCAGCCATAGGCCGAAGTGTGGTGAGATGTGGAGAAAAGCCTCGCACACGACAATGAATGTCAAGATGTTGAGGAAGGAGTTAGGGGACATATCGTGAAGATCGATCCCATAATAATACATGATGCCGCGAACGAACGGGTGGAGGGGAAACCCTAGCCCGCGGACAAAGTGAGGGAGGAATACAACCCTCTCGTGGGATTCCGGAGTAGGGACGATCTGTCCCGCCGTCGGGAGAGTATGGCTGATTTTCTTGGTCAGATACCCGGCCTCCCGAAGCTTTTTTGATATCCTTATCCCGGACGGTAGAGGCCATCCATTTGCCTCCTGCTCCAGATCCGGACATTTTCGGAAGGCCTTTTGTGGGCAAAAAAGATAAACGCTTGGGCGTTGGAGCTCGAGCGAAGGGGAATGGATCGGGAAGAAGAAAGCGTGGGTGCAAATGGGCGCTCTTATCCCCTTATAAAGGCAGCAGGTATTCTGCGCCTCCCCACTTGCCTGGTAAAACCGCTTATTCCCCAAGCGCCGTAATTGATGGCGCGGTTGGGTTACCCACACCCGTATTGATGAGAATCCCGTGAATAAGGGGACATGATCTCTTCTTCGACAAGACATGCCAAGGAAGTCGCCTCACGATATGTGAAGTGGCTGTTGTGAAAAACGGTTCGAATAATGACCAGGCCGTGATGTGATGTCACGCTACGAAATGTGTCAGCAGATTAGATTTGTGGAAATATTATTCTCTCTACGGTGGTATGTGGAATTTGTTTTGCAGAGCTGGACACTATCCTTGTGTTCAAAATCTTCTATGGAGTATTCGGAGGAAGAACCCGCCTTGCAATGCCGAAGACAATCTGCGCGCTGGACTCATCGTCATTGAAGCCTGGTTCAGGGGCTACTGAGGGAGTCCTGGATTAGGGGATCCTCGGACAGCCGGACTATATCCTTTGGCCGGACTGTTGGACTATGAAGATACAAGATTGAAGACTTCGTCTCGTGTCCGGATGGGACTCTCCTTGGCGTGGAAGGAAATCTTGGCAATACGGATATGTAGATTTCCTCCCTTGTAACCGACTCAGTGTAACTCTAGCCCCCTCCGGTGTCTATATAAACCGGAGGGTTTAGTCCGTAGGACAACAACAACAATCATACCATAGGCTAGCTTCTAGGGTTTAGCCTCTATGATCTCGTGGTAGATCAACTCTTGTAATACTCATATCATCAAGATCAATCAAGCAGGAAGTAGGGTATTATCTCCATCGAGAGGGCCCGAACCTGGGTAAACATCATGTCCCCCGTCTCCTGTTACCATCCGCCTTAGATGCATAGTTCGGGACCCCCTACCCGAGATCCGCCGATTTTGACACCGACAGCTGGCACGGAAGTTCTAGCCGCTACGTTCAACAGAGCAGATCAGGGACGCGGTAGTGCCGCTCTCTAGCGGCACTACCGCTCCCCCCAGCGGTACTTCCTCTTGGTGTTAAACAACAACCGGAACCAGCGGTAGAAGAGAAAGGGAGGGCAGTACTACCGCTAACAACTACCGCTCAACTTTCGTTTGAGGGACCGAGCTATCCAGAAGGCCAATAGTAAGCGATACTCTGTGCGGTACTTGGACAACGGTAGTTCTGCCGGAGCGGTACTTCCGCTTAGCTATAGTATGCTGAGTAAACCTGCGGTAGTAGAGTAGTAGTCAGAGCCGCAGTACCGCTGGAGCGGTACTACCACACTATACTGCCACTCTACTACCGCCCATTTATAGAACCTAAACAACAAGCGGAAGTGAGGGCCGCACTGAACTGCGGCAGTACCACTAAAGCGGTACTACCGCTGAGCAGAGCGGTACTATCGCTTAGAATGCTCTGAAAAGCCCAAGCACAAGGGAAGGCCAAGCTCAAATGCAAGGAAGGAGGGAGGGTGCAGAGGGACTGTGCACGTGTTGATTCCACCCAACCTTTCCGAAGCGGACCCCCTCTTAATAGTATGGTGTTCCTACGACTCAAATCCACCAAAAATGAAACGAAGGAAAAACACCGTCTTCGCAATAGCTCAGAGGAGCACGAATCGTCTTGTGCTATATGAGAGATTATCTGAAATGCTCAATGCACACGGTTAGTCCGTAAAAGCATTTTCATCAATCACCAAAACCACTAAGGGAGAAATATGCCCTAACACCTAGTTTATGGGCTATTCAGTAAGGGGCTGATTTGGATCCATATGTTTTATGATATGGTTAGATTTATCTTAATTCTTCTTTCGTAGTTGTGGATGCTTGCAAGAGGGGTTAATCATAAGTGGGAGGCTTGTTCAAGTAAGAACAACACCCAAGCACTGGTCCACCCACATATCAAATTATCAAAGCAGCAAACGCGAATAAAATAAACATGATGAAATTGACTAGATGAAATTCCCATGTGTCCTCAAGAACGCTTTGCTTATTATAAGAGACCGTTTCGACATGTCCTTTGCTACAAAAAGGATTGGGCTAGCTTATTGCACCTTTGTTATCATTACTACTTGTTGCTCGTTACAAATTACCTTGCTATCAAACTATATGCTACCGATAATTTCAGTGCTTGCAGACAATACCTTGCTGAAAACTGTTTGTCATTTCCTTTTGCTCCTCATTGGGTTCGACACTCTTACTTATCGAAAGGACTACGATCGATCCCCTCTACTTGTGGGTCATCAACCTCCTGCCTGCCTTCCCACCTCCCACTACCCACCAGCCACCATAAGACTCGATGGACATCTCCCCGATCTCGCGGCCGCCACCGCCACTCCACCACATCTTTTTTTGAAAAGGAGGATAACCCCCGACCTCTGCATCAAGACGATGCATGCAGCCATATATTATTAAAAGTGCAAAATCCAGCAGGCGAACACCATTGACCCAGAAATAAATCAGAAAACAAACCCTGAGGCATATACCTTGCGACATTACCTTCCCCAGATCGCCTCTAATACCTATGATACAAGACACAACATAAACGAAAATACACAACTCCTAGGCTACGCCTTCAAGAAGGAATCGCCACACGTGCGCCGATGATGGCGAGTCCACCACAAGGTTGAAATCCGTATTCTCATTCCCAAAGCCAAGCTTCAGTCCACCACCTTCAGCAAGGACACGACACTGAACACGATGATGTCGCTTGAACTACGTCGGTATTTCCCCAAAGAGGAAGGGATGATGCAGCACAACTACGGTAGGTATTTCCCTCAGTTATGGAACCAAGATATCAATCCAGTAGGAGAACCAAGCAACACTATGTAAACGGTACCTGCACACAAAGAACAAATACTTGCAACCCGACGCGTATAGGGGTTGTCAATCCCTCCTTCGGGTAATGACACCAAAAATTGTCAAGTTGAGGGGATAAAATTGTGATAGATTGGGTAAACATGCCTTGATAAAACGCGAAATAAAAGATGCAAATAAAATTGTCAAGTTGAGGGGATAAAATTGTGATAGATTGGGTTTTTTGGAACAATAGATCTGAAAATAAAAGTGGCAAACAATAGATCGGAAAGCAAATATGATGAAGAATAGACCCGGGGGCCATAGATTTCACTAGTGGCTTCTCTCAAGAAATAGCACACGGTGGATAAACAAATTACTGTTGGGCAATTGATAGAACCTCAAATAATTATAATGATATCTAGGCAATGATCAATATATAGGCATCACGTCCAAGATTAGTAGACCGACTCCTGCCTGCATCTACTACTGTTACTCCACACATCGACCGCTATACAACATGCATCTAGTGTATTAAGTCCATTGAGAAACGGAGTAATGCAATAAGAACGATGACATGATGTAGACGAGATCTATTCATGTAGGAATAGCCCCCATCTTGTTATCCTTAATAGTAATGATACATACGTGTCTTGCTGCCCCTTCTGTCACTCGAAAAGAACACCGCACGATTGAACCCATCACAAAGCACCTCTTCCCATGGCAAGAAAAATCAATCTAGTTGGCCTAACTAAACCAAAGATTCGAAGAAGAAATACGAGGCTATAAATAATCATGCATATAAGAGATCAAAGAAGACTCAAATGATATTCATGGATAAAAGATTTGACCATAAACTCAAAGTTCATTGGATCCCAACAAACACACCGCAAAAGAGTTACATCAAATAGATCCCCAAGAGACCATTGTATTGAGAATCAAGAGAGAGAGAGAGAGAGAGAGAGAGAGAGAGAGAGAGAGGAAGCCATCTAGCTACTGCCTACGGACCCGTAGGTCTATGATGAACTACTCACGCATCATCGGAGAGGCACCAATGAGGATGATGAACCCCTCCATGATGGTGTCTAGATTGGATCTCGTGGTTCCGGAACTTGCGGCGGCTGGAATTGTGTTTCGTCGCCTCCCCTAGGGGTTTTGGAATTTTTGGGGATTTATAGGGTGAAGAGGCGGTGCAGGAGGCCACCGAGGTGGGCACAACGCACCTGGGCGCGCCTGGGCCCCCAGGCACCCCCAGGTGGGTTGTGCTCCCCTCGGAGCCCCCCTCTGGTACTTCTTTGGCCCATCTTGTGTCTTCTGGTCCAGAAAAATTCTCCAAAAATTTCGCTGCGTTTGGACTCCGTTTGGTATTGATTTTCTGTGAAATAAAAAACAAGAAAAAACAGCAACTGGCACTGGGCACTATGTCAATAGGTTAGTCCCAAAAAATGATATAAAGTTACTATAAAATGATTGTAAAACATCCAAGAATGATAATATAACAGCATGGAACAAGCAAAAATATAGATACGTTGGAGACATATCACGCGACAAACATAGTCTGATGAGAGATCTTGTGTTTCCATCGGAGTGCATAAACTCATAATTGAAGTTGTTTGTACCATCCGCCCTTATCCGTCTATCGACACCTCAATAGCCGGATACCTCTGAAGGAGACAACAGAAGACAAAGACGTCCCATACCGCCTGTCTCCCGCTACTGTCGCACCACCTTCAATCTGATAGTAACAGGCTAAACATGACACCTTCGCTAGAGCCACCGTGCATCACGGGCCGCTAGCAGGCATGACTTGACGTCTCCATATACGACGCCGTGCGTAGCATCCGCCGGTAGCGCATCCAACGGTGGCTTCACCTGTCGGCGACAGGCACTGCCCGACAACTCCGAAAGAGGCACATGCGTCACCTGTTGAGCCGCATCGAACCCGATCTATTGATGGAAGGGACGTCCCATACCGCCATCGGCCTCAGAAGGCCGTCACCACCTCGAGATCCAGACTCCGAATCACCCACACGATCCCAGAGTCCACCGTCGTTGATGAAGAGGGGCCGCCACCCCGATTCCGGGCGCTACAGGGAGGACCCACCGTCACGCCAGCCGACAACAACAACCGCCGTCGCGATCCCGCATCATGAGCCGTCAACGTTGGAGGAAGCTCCAGCCGCCACGCGCGTCCTGTGACGTCCTCGGGTGCGGGATCCCAAGATCTGCCGCCACCGGCGCCGCCACGCGGACCCACCATCTGGCCCGTCATCCCCGGCAGAGGGGAGGCCGCCGCCGCCATGTTCGGATCCGGGCCGGAGTCGCCGCGTCCGCCAAGACCGGATCCGGGCCGGCCGCCGTCGCCGCCATCGGCCACGCCCAGCCCCACCTCTATCCTCTGTCCATCTCACCCCGCATCACCACAAACGCCTCCAGCAGGAGCCACCGCGCCGCCATGGATCGAGGAAGAGGCCGCACCTCCGCGGATCTGGCGCCCTCGCCGCCGTACAGTCTGGGAAGGAGGAGCAGCCCTCCGCGTCGCCGTCAAACGCACGGGCTCCGCCCGGCGCTTCCCCCCGACAGCGGAGGGGAAGGAGGGATGGGATCGAGGCGGCTGGGGGCTAGGGTTGCCCCCCGATCACCCTGGAGGGGCGAGCGACGAGGGGGTCCCAACCAGGCCACCTCCGCGTCTTACCATGCCACCTCCATGTCTCCTATTGTTCCCGCCGCCGCCGCCATGCCTGAGCGCAACAAGCTAGGCCTTGGAAGCGGTGATCACACGGCTATCTCGGGTGGCATCCGAGATCCGACTGCTACCGAGGCGGCCGATCTAATCGGTTTATCACCCGGGGGACGCGTATCACTGCCCTATTTTGCTTCAATCACAATTTAATAATGATGTAAAATACATCATTTTTTCTTTTGAAAATGTAAAATACATCATCTATCAGTCCAAACCGTCAAGTTGTGGACGTGTCGTCGCTTGCCGTCTCTGACATGTTCATCCTCTTCGACTTCCACTTGACGCCTTCTGTTCCTCGCACCCTCCAAGTCTTCCGTTTCTTCCAGCAGCTTCTCCCCCTTCCCCACTATACTTCCAAGCAAAGGCGAGAACCCTAGCCTCACGAGCACCGCGCAGCGGAAGCCGCAAGAGATCCCGACCATCACCGCGATGCAGGCCCCGACGAACCCCCCCGTGGACCTCCCGCCGCTGGTGGCGCCGCCGCCGCGGGTGAAGGCGCCGACCCCGCGCCCCCCTCCGCCGGCTTCGCTCCAGCCCGACTCCCCTGGCGTCTTCTTCACCAACGCCGCCGCAGCCGCCCCACTGGGCTCCGCCCACCGCCGCATCGCCATCGCCGTCGATCTGTCCGACGAGTCCGCCTACGCCGTAAGCTGGGCCGTCGCCAACTACCTCCGGCCCGGTGACGCCGTCATCCTCCTGCACGTCCGCTCCACTAATGTCCTCTACGGCGCCGATTGGGGCTCCGTCACCCCCACATCCCCCGAAGACGACGCTGAGGTCGCCGCGCGCAAGATGGAGGAAGACTTCGACGCCCTCACCGCTTCCAAGGCCGACGACCTGGCCAAGCCACTCGAGGAGGCCAAGATCCCCTACAAGATCCACATCGTCAAGGATCACGACATGAAGGAGAGACTCTGCCTCGAGGTGGAGAGGCTAGGGCTTAGCGCGGTGATCATGGGGAGCAAGGGGTTTGGTGCGGCGCGGCGGGCCAGCAAGGGAAGGCTCGGGAGTGTGAGCGATTACTGCGTCCACCACTGTATTTGCCCCGTCGTGGTGGTGCGTTCCCCTGATGATGCTGTAGCAGAGGGCGGGGAGTCCGCCACTGCGATGGAGGCGGCGGTCGGTGCAGAGGACGTGCTGCACCCTGTGCCAGAGGAGGATGCTGAGTACCATGACGCCGCTGAGGAGCACAAGGGTAATTGTCTCTATACTTTTACCTCCGGCTTTGACTAACCACTGAAAATTGAAGTCAAATTCGATATGTTCGACAAATTCTATAGGTACAGTTGCGAACTTAGGCTACTATATGTCTAGCTAAATGCTACTTATACACTTATACTGAGCTTGACTATAGGATTTGTAAGGTTTATGCGGATTACACTTCATTAGTGTTAGTTTTTAACCAAATACCTATGTCTGATCCACAGGGTAATATATGAAGGGTTTTTATCAGTTTTGCCACTAGTTTTGTCACTCTACTCAATTTGCCATTAGAAGTTTCAACTAATAAAAAAAAATGTCATCCTTTTGTTAAGCGTGTGCTCACAAATGCCACTCGGCACCATTACCATTTGGTCAAAGACATCGACCGGGGTGAAGTGACCAAAATACCCCTGGACCCCACTTGTCAGCGTTCCCTCTACAAGTCACTGTAACCTGTGGGTCCTAGTTTTCAGTACACAGAGAATGAAATTAGAAGCAAAATAGCTTCATGCGCGGCCGCACGGGTGATCGAATCCCCGTGTGTCGTTATTTCTTCTTCTAAGTTAATTCTCTTTGTGCTGACAATTAGGACCCAGAAGTTTTAGGGGAGCGCTGGCAAGTAGTGTCCATGGGTATTTTGGTCACTTCACCCTGGTCAATGGCCTTTGACCGAATGGTAATGGTGTCGAGTGGCATTTTTTAGCACACGCTTAACGGAAGGATGTCATTTTTGAGTAGTTGAAACTTTTAATGGCAAAACTGAGTAGTGTGACACAACTAGTGACAAAACTGATAAAACTCCTAGTTTTAATGCCTATCAATTGCTATCCTTGCATAGTTTGTAACTTCATCCAAATCTACTGTTCGATTTGAACTTACCACGTTGATGGACTAATAAGCTTGTGCTATTAGTGGTCAGGCATGGGCTAATAAGCTTGTGTTATTAGTACGACACATTGGGCATATGTATACACACCACAATCGAAAATTGTATTTGCCGTCATTTTCAGCATGGACAGAAAGGCTATTATCTGTTGATTAGTATGTATGTTTGTTGCTTACCTGATTGATCATTTTGTAGCACACATTTAGCTTTGATTTACATTTGAATTAGTTTAGTGTTATATTTATTAAGGCCTGCATACCCGGCTTGTTCGGCTTAGATAAAAATAAAGCTTGCTGGTTGGGATTCTTTCTCTCTCAAACACAAATGCTTTGCATCTTGATGCGTTAATAGAAACAAAATAGTTATATCACAAGTCTAGGACCAAGGCTGTGAGCACCACTGACAACCCAGCTCTAACATTACATTTCTCCCAACCTGGCTACAGCTGTTGGACACTGGCAGCACCTGCCAAGTGCCATTCCTGCCTTTGCCTGGTTGGTTAGGAGTGCTACTCATCCTCGCCCCCTTTATTATTGTGCTTAGCAATGGATTAATGCTTGGCTCTCTCTTCTGGCCTCCTCACCTTGTCAATGATGGAGATTCAAGCTTTGCCTTGTGGCTATTGCTGATAAAGCATATATTTTCCTTGGCCTCCTGTATTGACACCGGTACGAGTGTCACGTGCCAATTACAGGCTAACAAGCAGCTTCTACATGACTATCTATGCCACATATAAGCCCAGAACCAATCTCAGCTCAGCTGTGGCTTATCATTCATATGGAGCCTATATGTCCCAACTCCAAACTAAGTCCTCCTTTCTGGTGCTTAATTTGTTGTATGCATGGTTACTATTCCACTATTCCATTAGGATTTCGCTTCGATCTCACTCCAAAATTTTCCGGGAAGAGGATGGGAGGGGAAGAGAATAGGAAGATGCTGGGGCATTGATTACTAGATTGTAATTGTACTAAGAAGTTGCTGGGGCATTGATTAGTACTCCCTTTGTAAAGAAATATAAGGGCGTTTAGATCACAACAACAACAACAACAACAAAGCCTTTAGTCCCAAACAAGTTGGGGTAGGCTAGAGGTGAAACCCATAAGTTCTCGCGACCAACTCATGGCTCTGGCACATGGATAGCAAGCTTCCACGCACCCCTGTCCATAGCTAGTTCTTTGGTGATACTCCAATCCTTCAGGTCTCTCTTAACGGACTCCTCCCATGTCAAATTCGGTCTACCCCTGACCTCTCTTGACATTCTCCGCACGCTTTAGCCGTCCGCTATGCACTGGAGCTTCTGGAGGCCTGTGCTGAATATGCCCAAACCATCTCAGATGATGTTGGACAAGCTTCTCTTCAATACCCTTATATTTCTTTACGGCGGGAGTAGATTGTAATTGTATAAATTTAAATCGTACTATAGAAAAATTAGCAACAAGCCTTCTTAGTAACAGTCAGTTCTTAGGGAATGTAGGCAGGCCACCCTAGACACACAATTTCAGTTTTGAAAACTATTGGTAATCGAGGGTATTGTCATTTGTCTAGGGAAAGTATAGTTAAAAGGTTGGTCTGAATTTATTGATCCCACTTTATTCTGTAGTTCCACTTGATGCCTTTTGATCCTAGAGTATGAAGGCACTGTTTCATCCTAGACACACTGTTTTACTTTTGAAATCGGTCTAACCAAGGGCATTGTTTGGGAAAAGTATACTTAGAAGTTACTGGGTTATGTTACTGTTTGATCCATTCTCGTTGGTATTCATTATGTGCTTCAACCAGTGTGCTTTTGTTAATAGAGAAACTATAGTTCATCCCAGATTGCCAGTTGTGATTGTTTAGTTACCATTACCGTTAACGTATACTTTGACAAAACTGGCTTATTTGTTGTGCCTCGGATGTAAAGAATGTCGCATATGATGTACCGTATCTGCTGTTATATACAGTGTGGCTGCACATAAGTGCATTTCCCTAAATACCTAGGCAATAGTTGTTCTAATGCTGTTCAAAATCAAGGAGTTTATGCACGAACTTGTGATTATTAAGGGGACTAGCTAACATTTAAGATTATTATGCCTTTTTTATTAACTGCTACCATTTTTCTATAATAACAAGCCGTGATCAATGTTAGGCATCTGTTTCCTTGTGAATTATGGCATGGGAAACTGAAAATGCACTTGAATTTCACTAGCTTTGAGCTTTTTTCCTTATTTGTGATTTTTCTGGTGGCTGTAATTATAAGATGCATTGACATGTATCTTGTCAAGGTTCTGGGTTATCAGTTGAGCTAATACATACTGGTGTTATTTATGCAGATACTTGATTGGATCTATGCATCGATGTACTGTTGGATCCAGGTGAGCATAGAATTAAATGTTTCAGTTTGTTCTGTATGATCGGCTAGTCGCTTTAGGGTAAATTTTCGCTCTCTTGGGGGTAATTCGCATGTCCGTTTTTACGATGTTGTATCTTGCAACCTGTACAAAATGAAGACATCATGCAAATATAGTTCCGTTTTAACCTGTCATCCTTGTCTCTTCTTTATTTCCATAGGAAACAAAATGCATCTCTT
This sequence comes from Aegilops umbellulata, assembly GCA_032464435.1. Lineage (NCBI taxonomy): Eukaryota > Viridiplantae > Streptophyta > Magnoliopsida > Poales > Poaceae > Aegilops > Aegilops umbellulata. The sequence goes on from CP136055.1 coordinate 89,862,982, forward strand.
GCACAAAAGTTTGTAAGGACACATATGCATGTCTTACTATTTTGTTCTTTAAGATGTACTTCCTCTGTAAATAAATATAAGATGTTTTAGATATTTCAATATGGACTACGTACGGACTGAAATGAGTTAACAAATACACTAAAATTTGTCTATATACATCCGAATCAGAAAAGAGTAAGAACATCTTATATTTGTTCATGGAGGGAGTACATTTTGTTGTATAGGTTGTAGTGAGCTCATGAATATCCTATGTAAATAACAAATCAGATGTCCTATCTCTACTTGGCTTAAGACCAGCTAAGGGGGGAACTCTGTAACTTAAAGATAAGTTTCCTAAGTAAGGAGAACATGGGGATCCTATCACTGAGAAAGAAGTATGGGATGCTATTTGCTTAAGGGCCAGCTAGGAACTACTGGTCCTTCCATGTGGATTGCTTAGCCCACATAACATTGTGTCAATGGCCCACATGGTCGTTTCATGCTCCAAGGCTCTGGAAAATCCAAGGTGGGCCTGGAGAACCTTATATACTTATCATGTTGAAATTGAGGTTGAAGAGCCCAGTGGCCCCAGCCTTTGATACTACCTCTAAAGAATCCTAACCTTTAGCTAAAAGTGGATGTGTTTCATAAGGTCATATCCCTGACTTAGCTCCCTTGGATGTTCGTTTTCCCCTCCCCTTTGACCATTGTTAAAGAGTCCACCTTACCTTAACTCCAGTGTGACATTGTTCTAAAGGATCCCCGCCTCCAATATACTGGAATTTTGAGGAAGTAAACTTTTGGAGTAGGATTTTGCATTCAGACTGACAACAATTAAAAATCTTGTTTGCGGCGTACTACCTCTGTAAACTAATATAAGACCTTTTAGATAACTAAAATAGTGATCTAAAAGCGAAAGTGCCCTTCTCAGCTCGAGCTCATATGAGCTCGAGTGAACAGTAAAATCCAAAAAAAAATCTGATTTTTTTGTGGTAACATTTTACAAATATTTCCAATGCTTGCAAAGTTTCATCATGAAATGACATTCGTTGAAGTCGTGGCAAAAAAAAATAAAAAAAAATCAGCACTCCAAAAATGACTTTTTTAGAGCATGGTTTTTGGTTTTTTTGCCAAGTCTTCCATGAATGTTATTTTGTGATGAAATTTTGCAAGCATGTAAAATATTTGTCAAATGTTGACTGTTCACCAAGCTCATATGAGCCAGGGTCTTATATTAGTTTACGGAGGGAATACTTTAGCTGAAACAAGTCCTCAGTGTTTCTGTTCAGCCTCTAACTCTGTCTTTTTGGTTGACAGCATGTAAAGGTTCTAGCAGTCGACTGTTGGCTGAGTGCTACCTCGTGGTTTCTGCTGAGCACATTAGCTGTTTGTTAGACTTTACTGTTCATGTCGATCTGTGCTTCCACTCTGTTGTATTTGGTGAACATTTGTTCTCTAGAACTTTTGTGCTTCTTGGATATCAAATTATATGTTGCTGATGAGACAGTTTGACTACTTAGAGAACCACATGATTGCCCGCTATACTTATTCGGTTTTGCTAAACATCTTGCAACTGAAATTCATCTTCGAATGAACCGATTTTGTGGGGAGGAGACAGCGCCGAACATTGAGCTCGAGTCCGGAATGTTATCGGGGAGTCGCCACAGGACCTCATGAAAAGTGGGGATGATGTGGCTTATTGCAGCTTGCTGTCGAGTGGGAGGAAGAGGGTTCCCCGGTTGGGTTGGGGCGCTTCCGTTTTGACCCCTCCCTTAGATTAGGCAGCGCCTGGGCTTGAGCCGGGGATGTGGGCTCATGAAGACCTCGCCGGAGGCGGCAGCGTGGTGTCACTGCCGAAAGGGAGGAAGAGACCGGCTGTGACGACCACTGGCGAAGGGGAGGAAGAGATCGGCTGTGACGCCGGACGGTGTCACCACCGCTGGGGTAGTGTGAGGAAGAAGCCTAGTAATTCTCATGCTTATCGTATCTTTTGAAGAACATCCAGGATTTTCTTAACGCGTATCTTTAAGAACAGATGGATGTCTCTGTTAGAGATTGCTTAAGTTTTAGTAGTAGTATTCTCCGTATGGCCTTTTTTTTAACATGCCATTTTCATTGAGAAAGCCCTGAGTAAGTGCGAATGACCAATTTTTTTTGAAACGACCATCGTCACTGGATCTAGCACAGTACTGAAGGTCTGTACCGCCACGGTTGCTTCCCGTCAGCCAGGCCAAATGCTCAAAAAGCTGGCGACTGCATCGCTGTGATCCATTCTACTAAAAAAAAGAGTTGCATCGATTAAGAGTATGATTTATTCTGAGTTAGAACGCGGCAACTGGGCTCTAGAATCTTCTGTTATTCAGATAACCATTTCTTTTAATAATTCAGATAGCCTTTTGGCACGTAAATATGTTGGAAGTATTCGTATGAAACTGGGCTCTAGAATGTTCTCTTATTCAGATAACCTTTTGGCACGTAAATATATATAGTATATATATACGGAAAGTACTACTAGTATGGTGTCGTTTGCTACTGTTGTAAGCAATTATGACAAGTCTGGATTAGTTTATTGCAGCCTTTTAGTCTGGATTGGCGTTGTTTGGTTGGCCGGTTTGGAGTTCTTCTCATGGTAATCAGTTCAGCTTGGATGTGCCCTCTCTTTTGTGTGTGGAACCTGTATCATGTTTTTTTCTTTGAACTCTGGAACCCTTTATCATGATAGATCCTAACAAAACCACGTCATGTCTAAAACCTACTGTAGATGTGTGTTACAAAATAGCTAGTGAACATATCTTTATGAAATTTCCTATTCCTGTGTTTTAGATATCCAGTGAAGCAAAAAAAGGCAAGGACCACTTTCCTGATATTTCTGTCGTAGTAAATCCATGCGAGCAATGAAAATTTCTTGAGTGGCGTAAAATTTCAAAATTTCCATCATGTCCAGCTGCCGTGAAGATGTCTAGTTTTAGACATCTCTTCTCTGTAATCTGCAAAGAGACGAATGAGAAGGAGACGAATGAATGCTCTTGCTGCAATTCCGTGAGCAGTGAGTGTGTGTCTATTAGGTGAGTAGCTCGTCATTATTCTTTGTTGTTCAGATATGTTTAAAAAACTTTCTTAGATTCCTCTCTGTTTATTAGCGATCATGATCTATTCCAAGCCCCTCATCTCCAGCTCAACTTGCACTTTGTGTAACGGAATAATTGACGTTTCACATTCTCCACCCCTTTTCGGGGGCGAATCAGAGTTCATGTCACCCACCTGCCCTCTACGTATTTGACTAATTATGGATCATCAGACAGCACGTTGTCAGCATGGGCTCCTTCATTAGGATAATAAATTTGGGACGCATGCATCTTGTTCCATCACGCCATGTGACTTCCTGCTTCTGTTGTCGCGCCTAGAGACGAATTCAGAATTGGTTGGTTATATGAGAATCAACGCAACTCTGGTGACAATGGTTGTACTGTCATATTTTTTACATCATCGACAGTGACGAGGAAAGCACGAGCAGTGCGGGCAGGCTCGTCCTACAATTTTCTCCGGAAATTCAGAGAGAAAAGGCATACGAGACGGCAAAGGAAAACACCACACCCATAGCTTGGTCCTTGTTTGGTCCATGACAATGACGAGCATAAGGGAGATCATGGAGGAGAAAGAAAACGACGACGACGACGACGACAACCGCAAAGACAATAGTAACACGTTCTTTGTTGGCACGGTCAAAACCGCTTGTTTATCCATCAAGATCAAGGGCATCATCAGCTTGACTCTCTGCGAGAGCTCTTGTTATAACGCTTGTATATCCATCAAGGGCATCATCAGCTTGACTCTCTACGAGAGCTCTCTCTCGTTGTTTATCTGGCCCGGTAGTTCCGGGTCTCGATGCAGAGTTGCTGAACAGTTTTATTCTAGATAGATATGAAGTTGTTGGTCATGGGTATAGACTTGAGAGGCCAGGAGGAGCTAGATTTCTATAGGGCTTGCCATATGATATCCATGGGCATGGATATAAACTGGCCACGAGCTGCTGCGTTTGGGGGTTGTTTATGCAGGGAAGTCATTGGATATATATATAGAGAACCCGTCCGCGTCCTTGTCCCCCGGATAGCCGGTGCGTAGCGTGGGACTCCTGTAGATTATGTACAGCGACACAAAACGTAGCTTGAAGAGAACGTCGTGTCCAGCGGTCGGCATCGAGTTTTGAGTCTGATCGTCTGCTCCGACCTCGTTAACTGGAAGCTCACAGCTCGTTTCCAAACAAGAAAGCTGCTGCTCCGTCGAACCAGTTTATGCTCTCTCTTTTCCTTTCCTGCTGCACTGCAAAAGGCAAAGCGAGAATGATCTAAATATTATTCTACCGAGTGAATCACATTATTCGCCTTTCCGAGGCAGCAGGGGTGTGGGCAGCGGGCGACACTGGTCATTCATTCCCCCGGTTCCTGAACTCTCGGTTTTTTCTGTTGGTACAGCTAAAATTCCGTGTTGCGGGCCCAAGCAAGCAGTCGAGACCGCTTTACGCTCGTGGGACATGTACGACCCGACCCACCGACCTGGTCTATGTGTCCGCGTGCTTTCCGACGGCTGGTCGTCACGCCATGCGTGTGTTTTTACGGGAAATTTGATGGCCTCATGTGCGCCATTTTCTTGCATAGCAACATAGTTATGATATCTATTTGTCTAACCACTGTTGTATTTTGTCGGCCCAAGGCATCATCTACTACTGTTGTAGTATCATGTTGCCCCTGATTACTGAATACCAACTGTTGTAGTAACTCTTTATTCAAGAGTAGCGCCAAAGTGAAAAAGGCTTCTTCCCGAAGACAGCAAACAAAAAGTTAAGCACCTCGTCCACCTGGATCACATCGGAGCACTTCGTAGATGCGCTAGTGAAGGAACAAGTCATTCCACTACAACACAAAAAGAGGTTGCAAAAACTGTGGTGGTGGTGTGCCACTGGTGTCACCGTCCCGGCTTCTCCTGTCACCTCTCCTTTTCTTCGCCAATGAACGCGCACGTACAAGTACAACACGCCAGATCTTAGGCCATGTCCAACACTATCCGTAAAACGGACACGGCACGGTATTTGTCCGTGGACCAAGGGGTGCCGCCTTAGGATATATCAGTTTGCATCTGGTTTGCAAGAATCCCGACAACCGGATTGATCGGCAGACCAATGAAGTACCGTGTTGAATGACAAATTGCATCCGGACGGTTGCGGGCTTTTTGAGTGTACGCGTTGGAAATGCCCTTACATCACTTCCCGTCACCTTTGTCGACATCACCATTTTATTGGCCGACACACTCCCTGTCGTCGTTGCCCACTGCCATATTTAATTTCTGGTACTACTCGACATAGTAACTTGTTGTAGGCTCCAGGAAAGAAAAAAACTTCTTATAGAGACAAATTTGGCCATGCAAAAATGCTTAAAGAGGTGTTCGTGAAAATAAATCATTTCTTCTTAAGCATTCGTGCCTATTTGTAAAGCAGAGGTTTTCGGTGTGCATCTTTGCCAAACCTAACCCATACCTCGCTCAAACATATTCATTGTATTCTGGGAGAAATATGTTAGTTGGAGCTAGCTATTTAGATGTAGAATATTAGTTGGTGGAGGAAGTTTGAAGTCTACATGAATCGTACACCAAAGAAGAGTGTCAAATGGGCATGAAAGGAACAAAAGACATATTGTTTCCTCTTCGTAAAAAAATAACACATTTTACATCCAGAAATTCGCAGGGACACGCAGGTGCATGGGCACGAACCTGCCCATTCGTTCTCGGCCATCCGATTGCTTTAAGATTCATAAAGTTGGTTAGTCTTATGCCTTTGATTAGTGTAGTGTGGGGTCCATTCATGCATGCTTTTCGCAGCTTTTGCCAGAGTTGCATACGTTATCCACCCCACCTCTCATGCTTTTTTTCATTTCATCTTTTTATTTTAATCTACTATATATTTTGAACCAAAAGTCTAAATTAAGATTCATTTGCATATTTGTGTTCGTCACGACCAGAACTCTCGAACAAGACTAATCTTGAATATATTTCGACAATTTTTTAAAAAAAATCAAGTTTCAAATATTGAAACTTGATACTCGTAACATTAACTTGTATCAAGTTTTTACCAAGTTTCATATGCTTTTAGGGTTTTAGGGTTTTGTGCTTAGGGTTTACGGTTTAAGTTTTAGTTTTTGAATCTTGCTAAATATGTCATCATTCTTTCAAGTTATAATAGTTGAAACTTGCCCGACCGCCCCGATTTGCGTCACAATCCGCAAAGTAGTTGGATTCCGCACGAGGGCATGCCAAGTTTTAAGTTTTATTTTCTGAAACTTTTGATTTTGTTGTTAGCTAGTACCAAGTTTCAACAATTCAAACTTAATGAATTTATAAAAACTCGTCAAAACAAATTCAAAATGGATCGTATCTGAAAGTCCTCATCACAAGAAACACAAATATGCAAACGAAATATAAATTAAAATATTGATTCACAAGATATAATAGATTCAAATTTAAAAGTCAAAAGAAAAACATGGAATGTGGGATGGGTGGAGCTGCCAAAGCTACGATAAACTGCGGATATGGACCCCATCTAAGGTAATTAAGCGCTAAAGCACATGCAAAGACCAAACCAGTTTTTGAATCACGAAGCAGTCGACAGCCAGAAATCCGCATGCCGTCACATCTGGGTGCTACGAATCGTCTTCCTATACATCCTTGGCATTTACCTTTTGCCAGGTTATTTTTCAGTTAAGGGCGCACCTATATTCAAACACCACATGGTTATTTTAACCTTCTTGATTCCTCCACATATACCACTTACGAAAGACACACCAGGAGTTGACGAGGTCAACATACATGAGTTTGATGGTGAAACCCTCAGAAGTGTGTAACTTGCAACGAAACATCGGGATCTTGCGATAGGTGGATCATCACCAATCTACAGATACATAGATGCAACCAAGCTGTCCACGTGTCCCAATTAATCAGAGTCCTTTGAAACTCAATATTTAACAAATCGGCCATGAACTGCATCAAACCTTTCTAGAATGAGGAATCAACCGATTCCATCAACACCTAGGACAAAGTTTACAGACGGTATTTGTTTGGAAGCAACTGCCAGCAAACACCATCATCGGCAAGAAGATTGAACAACCACTTACTGCACTTGTTCTTGACTTTACTTTTGTTTATGATCATCACTTTGCTGGAAGAATTTGGATCTGTAATAGCCCAAGCTATCTCGTACTCCTTTAGATATTTCACAGAAGGATATCACGAACATCGGTAAACTAGTGATCCTACATGGCTTGAGTTTTTGCGTGTCAGTGATTAATCTGAATGATCTATGAGATCACTAAACTCATCCTGTCACAATTAAGATTGTTGATTCATGGATGAATGGTTTGAGTTCGACCCAACTCATGTTCTTTATTTGATTGGTCATTTTGGAAGTCTCGAAACGGAGTCGTCGAGCAATCTATTGAAGATCTTGAATGTTAGTCAGATTTTAAATGGTGCTAAAGATTTTAGTAGTGGGGTGGGTGGGACGGGGGCTATTGTGCTTACCTTGGGACTCGTGTAGATGTAGGCAATTTTTTGTTGTTGCAGGGTGCCATGCAGTTTGAGAAGAAATTATTGTTGCACAAAACACCTACTTTACAGGTTTGTTGCATAAAACACCATATATTGGTGTAATTTGTTGCAGCTAGGTCCAATCCACCATTTAGGTGTGTTGACACTTTTATAAACAAAATTAGGTGTGTTGACACGATTCCTGAAAAGTGGGTCCAGTTTGTAAGTGCACTGGTGGCAAAAAGAAAAAATGGCCACATCAGCAACCAACTAGAATTGTCAATATCTCACAATCCTTTGCTCGAGTGGAGTTGAATTCTCCCTAGAATATTAGCGAGTGCATTTATGATTTATTGGATATTTTTGCATTTTTTTGCACAAAACACCTCGCACAGAGGAGCAGGCAGCGGCGGCCGTCCCTTCGCTGGCAAAATGGTCGTTGGTGATGGAGACTCCAGCTCTCCTACGTCGTCAGGTAGGCGTGTCTCCGGGGTCCCTCCCAACCTCCCACCCCACCCCCAAGGTGAGCTCGTCTCCCCCTACCTCTGACTATTCGTCAGGTATTCTTCTCCCCCGTGAAACCTTACATTTTTAGGCGGAAATTTTATCGTGATCGACGTATATTTGTTTAGAAACCTAAATTTTTGGGTGTTCATGTCATAGCATGAAACAATAAAAAAATATAGATATACTTAAGACGTATCAGCGGCCGCCCCCTGCCCCCTCAGGGCCGGGCCTTTATTAGAGATTGTTTGCGCACTATAAAGGTAAAGAATCCTAATTCTAGATTTCATGTACGGACATTCCGCCTATCAACAAACCTAAAAAACAAGTTTTCATGGTCTTTTCTTTGGTCTACATGGGCAAATCAAAAGGGTTTAAGAATGGATGTATGCCTTGCATTGGTAAATATCTCACCTCCAACCGAAGGGTTTAAGAATGGATGCAGTACTTTGATTGGTCAACTTTTTTGTTCAAAATTTAACATTTAAAAAATGCAAAAATAATCCATTGAATCATAAATGCACTCACTAATATTCTGGGGGAAATTCAGCTCAATTGGAGCATAGGATTGAGAGACATTGACAGTTTTAGTTCACTGCTGATGTGGCAGTTTTTTTTGCCACCGGCGCAGTTACAAACTGGACCCACTTGTTAGAGCATCTCCAGCCGTTGGCCCCCCAGGAGGCATAAAAATCGCCGCATGGGGGCGAGCCGGCGGTAGAATCAGCCCTGGGGGCGGTTGGGCATCCAGCCGTCGCCCCCAGGCGCCGATATCGGCCCATTCCTGGCCACTTTTCGGCCCACTTTCGGTGAAAAATGGCCCGATATCGGCGAGAATCGGCCCATATTTGGCGTGGTCCTGCGTGGTTCGGTGTTGAATTCTCAACATAAATAATTCTTTTATCTCATAGTTCATCACAGAAAATCAAATAGTTCAACAAAATAGTGCAACAACAAATAGTTCAATACAAATTATATAGTTCAACAAATAAAAAACTCATATTTCATCACACATCGAGCTAGGCGTCACCCTTGATCCTCCATAGGTGCTGCACCAGATCCTGCTGCAGTTGATGATGCACCTGCCGGTCTCGGATCTCCTGACGCATACTGAGGTAGACAGTTCAGGTAGCCGGTAGCTGGTGATCAACTTCGCTAGAGGACCCTGCCTGTAGTATGGTTCAATGTCAAACACTGGCTCTTCCTGCTCGCTCTCGATGGTCATATTGTGCAAGATGACACAACAAGTCATGATCTCCCACATTTGATCTTTCGACCAGGTCTGAGCAGGGTACCAGACAACAACAAATCAAGATTGGAGCACACCAAATGCCTGCTCGACATCCTTCCTGTAAGCCTCCTACACCTTGGCAAAGTGGGACTTCTTGCCTCCTAGCACAGCGTTTGAGATAGTCTTCATAAATGTAGACCATCTCAGATAGATGCCATTAGCTAGGTAGTACCCCTTGTTATAGTGCCGCCCATTGACCTCGAAGTTCACCGGAGGAGAATGACCTTCAACAAGCTTGGCAAAGACAGGGGAGCACTGCAGCACGTTGATGTCATTGTGAGTTCCTGGCATACCAAAGAAGGAGTGCCAAATCCAGAGGTCATGTGTGGCCACCGCCTCAAGTACCACACTCCAACCGCCTTTGGCGCCTTTGTACGTCCCCTGCCAAGCAAATGGGCAGTTCTTCCATTTCCAATGCATGCAGTCGATACTTCCAAGCATCCCGGGAAATCCTCTTGCTGCATGATGACCCACAAGTATAGGGGATCTATTGTAGTCCTTTCGATAAGTAAGAGTGTCGAACCCAACGAGGAGCAGAAGCAAATGACAAGCGGTTTTCAGTAAGGTATTCTCTGCAAGCACTGAAATTATCGGTAACAGGTAGTTTGTGATAAGGTAATTTGTAACGGGTAACAAGTAATGAAAGTAAACAAGGTGCAGCAAGATGGCCCAATCCATTTTGTAGCAAAGGACAAGCCTGGACAAACTCTTATATGAAGGAAAACGCTCCTGAGAACACATGGGAATTATCGTCAAGCTAGTTTTCATCACGCTCATATGATTTGCCTTCATTACTTTGATAATTTGGTATGTGGGTGGACCGGTGCTTGGGTGCTGCCCTTTCTTGGACAAGCATCCCACTTATGATTAACCCCTATTGCAAGCATCCGCAACTACAAAAGCAGTATTAAGGTAAACCTAACTGTTGTGGTTTTGTCACGGCAGATGTCCTCATGAAAGGACTTAGTCGTGGAGCCATCGCTACGGGTTAGCTTAAAGGGGTTAAAGCGGACAAGGGACGCAAGAGAGTTTTATACTAGTTCGACCCCTTACGATGAAGGTAAAAGCCTACGTCTAGTTGTGATGGAATTGATGGGGTTTCGATGACCAGGGAGCGAATACACTTTGCCTGAGTCTCGAGTTGTTGTCTGTTGTCCTGAACCGTCGCCGGGTTGTCCCCTTATATACATGGGTTGACGCCCGTCGGTTTACAGAGTCCCGAGGCCGGCTCATAAACGTGTCCGACCCGGTATATGCTCTTTATACCTTATAGTACAAGTTACATTGTCAATACCGGTTTATGTCTACTAGCCTTAAACCGGCTTTGGGCCCTGGGCCTTCTTGAAGCGTCTTCGTCTGTCTTCATGGGCTTCATATATGATAACTACTGATGAAGTTAACCCGGCCTCTCCTGGCCGGTTTACGCCCAGTAGTAATATCCCCAACATTAGGCCCCAAATTGATTTGAACAGGTTCATGTCAATCCTCAGCACTTAATAAAACTTCGTCTTCAATATCTTCTCATAATTTTGTAAACCGCCGTGACGTCATCTTCCCGGACCGTGGTAAACCGCCGTGACATCATCTGTTATTAAAAAATGTGCATAACCCATCTTCATTAACGGGCCTCCGATAATCGAGGCGACAGCTCCGCCGTATTTCTAAATTTCTGTCTCCTAGATTTTCGCGCCTGACACTTATCCCTTGCCTTTATAAATAGGGTCGAGGGGTCATTTTCACTTTTCCCCTTCGTGCCTCTTCGTGTCATCGTCTTCCTCGCGCTGCTCAACCTCTGGAGCTCCGCCGCCACCGTCGACCGTAGCCTCTGCTTCAACTCTGGCCGCTGCATCACCCTGAACGCACCAGAGAGCTGCGGTGCTTCTCCGTTCTCCCATCAGCACTGGTATGTTCTCTGTTCTTCCACCATAGATCTGTTCTGGGGTTTCGGTGTTCTTCGGCGTTCGTCGGTATTCGTTGCTTGTATAATAGGGCTTTGATCCAGACCTTTGATATTCATCCTGTTCAATGATAGCCGTAGCCCTTCTTTTCCATCTAATGCACCTCGTTAAAATAGAAGATCCCATCTGAACCTTCATCCACTGTTTCGGTACTACTTCTTATGTCTGGATATATTTTCCTTTTCTGATATACGGTAGATCCAAAATTATAATGCCAACTTGTGAAATCTGTTTTTCCTTCACTTACACATCTGTAGACTTGAATCTTCAATGTTAGACTAGGCGGTTTAACTTGAGAAAAAATGACGACCCAGTATATACCATTAGTCCCCTTTTTGAACCACCAATGTACTTCAACTTATAGCCTTTGTTTAGTGAATTCCGGTTCATGATTAACCAACTCCGGTTTAACAACATGCTTACATCCTTGTACCACCGCATAGTTGTCCACTGTAAATCTTAAACCGGTAATTATCATGTTGTAGATCATTCATTGCCATGGCCAAGCAAGTGTATGAATGCAATTGGGTCCCTTCTCGAGTGACTGAAGAACAATTAGACAACCTTGTCAAAACGGGCGCTTTAACCAAGAAAGATGTCATTCACTGGAGGGTCCCTGGCACGGAATGTCCTCATGCACCCAAGGACGGAGAGGTTGTTGTATTTGCTGATCACTTAGGCCGGGGTTTCAACCCTCCCGGTTCAAAAAATTTCTAGGATGTACTGGCCAGCTTTTAACTGCGCCCACAAGACATCGGTCCTAACTCTGTGACCAACATCTACCACTTCCAAGTTTTTTGTGAGGTTTACCTTAAAGAGGAACCTATAGCAGAACTGTTCAGGGATTTCTTTCACCCAAACCGTCGCACAGAATTCAAAGACGGACCCAACACATAATTGGGTGGAATGGCGGTTCAGAAAAGAAAAGAAGTCACCTTTCCTCATCCCAGTCTCCACAGTCACCCCAAAGAGTGGAACCAGACCTGGTTTTATTGCAAGGACACGTCTCCAGCTGACGAAAACCCCCTGCCGGGTTACCGTCCTGAACGTCTGAGCAACACAGATCCTCTTCCTCAAAGGCTGACCACCAAAGAAAGGGCCAAATATGCTCCTCAACTATCAAAGCGTAGGGCCTTTATAGCAAACGGTTTGACAGGAGTTGATCTTGCGTGCTGCTGGATAAGCTGGAGCGTTTTGCCCTTAAGCCGGCGCCCCGGTTTGATGTGTGAGTATACTGGGAATTTGAAGGATGCTCAGCGGCACATTAACATTCAGCTTTCAGATGACGAAGTCACTGAAGCTGTAAAAAAGATGTTGAACGAACCGGAGTCTGTCTGTGCTCAAACCAGACTACTCCCTTTCTGCACCACCAACAAACCGCCAGCTGTAAGAATCATATAAACTGTTTATCTAAAATTGCTTCTGTCCCAATATTCTCTGAAAGTGTGATTGTTTTCTTGACAGGGCGATGATCCGTTCTGGAACAAGAAACCCCCGCAAGACAAACCGGTGAAGCTAACCCGTCAAAAAACCAAAGTTGTGAAGAAACCTGCCAACAGGAAGAGGACCACTGCATCTTCCGATCCACCAGCTGACGATGATGTGGGTAACCTGGAACTAGAGGTAGAACTTGACTCACTTGGTTCATTTTTTGTTCGCCTTATTGATGATGATTATTGTCAGGACGACGCTGAGACCAGCCAAGCCGAAGCTATAGAGGTAATTACTCTTTCCTCCGATTCAGATCCTCTGCCAACACAAAAGATCCGTCGAGCAAACCGGAAAGTTAAATTTTCTCATCCTCTTGCTTACTTGGATCCGAACTTTGTTGTGAAGACACAACAGCACGAGGCTCGATGCACAACCCGGCATAGCGGCCAGGTAGTTACCTCCGCCGATTTACCGAATAGTCCGGTTCGGAAACGCCGATTAGAGGTCTCTTATTCCCTTGACATTTCACGCCCCAAAGCGGGTTGTTTTCGTCAACCTCTTAATCCGTCTGACTCAAATTATCATGGCACTTCTCATTCATCCTCTCGCGAGTCGTCTGCCACAAAACTTCCACCGCTTAAGACAGTGCTTGGGTTAGCCATACTCTTACTTATATTCTTGATATGTTACTTAATATATACTGTACTGATCCTTATTTTTATTTTTCTCAGGGCCAAGCCCAGACCCAGCAAGAAGGCTCGTCTGAATAAACCAACAGAGGAAGACACGGCTGCTGAACCGGAGAAAACTCCAGATCCTGAAGAGGCCAACATTGATGATATGTTGAATGATCCACCGCCTCAAGATCATGACTTCGTTACTGAGCAGGAAGAAGTTGATGCCACCGGCCATGCCGACCAGCCAACAAGCCCTATCCAGACTGACAAGCCGGCCAGTCCAGTAAAAAATACTGACAAACCGGCAACTCCAGTATGAGCTGCTGAGGAGAAGGATGATGACGTTCTGATTACTGGCATTGGCCATATAGACCTAGGAAATCCTGTCGCTTTGTCAGGGCATACCGCCAAAGAGGAATTCTCTGCAATTGGAAAAGGCAAATGGAATGCCGATCTGTCCACTTACGCCCATCTGAATGCTCAAGACCTTCATTCCGGCTACCTGAACCGTCTATATACCAGTCGTGGTTATGAAGCCGGCTTGGTAAATATGATGAAGGAACGATATGAGGTAAATCCACAAGTGTTTTTCCCTTACGTTTAATTTCATCTTATCAGCTCCAGTAGCCCCCAAGTGACGGTTTAAGATATCAATCTAAACCGGGACTTAGTAAAAATGTTTACGCCTTGCAACAATGCATCTGAACTTCCCTGAAGTAGCCCCCAAGTGCCGGTTTAACTTTATAAAGATGAACCGGGACTATGTAGAAGAAAACTCCTGTATCAACATTCTTTGAGCAAATATCCATTAGCCCCCAAGTGCCAAGTTGAATACTTGTATTATGCTTGGGACTTGTAGAAAATGTATGATGAAGAGCAAATATGCATTAGCCCCCAAGTATTAAGGGCATAACTTGTTATGTGCTTGGTACTTCAAATATGTACTATCACCTTATCATATAACTGTCTCTTTGTAGGCTGAGCTGAGCAAGAAAGAGAGCCAAACCGCTGATCTGCAGGAGAACCTTAAATCGCAACAAGCTGAAACCTCCAAGGCGAAGGAAGAATTGACCAGCGCTCTAGGCGCTACGGAGAAACTGAAAGAAAACTTCAACAAGGAGCGGACGGATTGGGAGAGTGAAAAATCCGATTTGATCAAAAGGGCTGAGAAAGCAGAGGCCGCTCTTAAACCAGTGGTTGATGAACTGACCAGTGTAAAGCGGCAGGTTCATGCCATGACTGCAGCTGCCTTTGGTAAGCATCCTTGACTCCCGATTTTAACATATCCTTTCATGTATTTGCCAGTTTACTAATCCATGCAATGATACAGGAACTCGTATTAGCCACTTAGGATCTGATGTTCAGAAGAAGTTAAAAGTGGCCTACACTCTGATAGAGCAGCCGTATACCAGCGCACAGCGGATCATCTACACTGCTTACCACAACAATCCGCCTCCCACTTTGATCAAGGATACCATAGAAAGGTTATCTATGCTTCCTGCTTGGGTAGACGAGCTAAAAAAGTCTGCCGCTAGAACGGGTGCTTTGGCCGCACTAATCCGGGCAAAAGCATGGGTGCCTGACTTTGATCTTGTTGAAGCGGCCCAAGGCTATCCCAGTTTGAAGGAAGACGGAACAGAATTTAGCGAAGATGATCTCCGAATCATAAACCGGGAAGTGCGCCCACTGGTTTGTCAACTGGTTGAAGAAGCGGATCTTTCACACTATCATGCAAACTATGATGACAAGAACAAATGGGTTGCTGCGCCGATTCCTGAAGATCAAAATCTTATCCCGCCAATCCATAAGCACACTTATGCCCCTGACATTGAACCGTCCACGCTTATAAGTGATGAGGCTGTTTTCCAAGCTTTAACTGGAATCAACTGGGCGACTGCTAACTTCCAGCCGATGGGTAGAGAGGAGGAAGTTGAACCAGCGCGAGATGATCCGCAACCGTCAGGCCAAGCTGGTGACCAACCATGAACCGGAGGCTGGTTTAATCTTCCACATGCTGCAACATGTATTTGAGAAAACAATTATCCTTTTGGGCACTGGAAAGCCTTGTAATAGGCTTAGTTAAAATACTTGTTCTGATATGCCTTTGCGCATATTTATCTGTAATTGATGCTTGCTTGATTCGACATACGTAAGATATGACATCCATATTCATTCGTTCAAGCTGTTCCTGCAAACAAGAAGCTTAAAGCGCCCTGGCGGTTTACCACCGGGTGGTTCATGATACCCATATATATATATGACCAAGGATTATAACCTAGGTTGTGAAATATAACCAAATATGGAAATATATAATACCTGCAACCTTTAGGCATGATGTTGGCTGACCAACCCAACTCTTGGAGGAGAAATAACTCCTGTTTATATAAGGCTGGTTTATAGTAAAACCGTTCCGGGTTATGATAAACACCGGTTTACTCCATACAGGGATTTCAATTCAAAACCAGACCGGGCTGATAGTCTCCGGATTATGATTTTATCGTGTACTGTCGATTTGTAATTGGCAGTCTAACCGGGTTGATAACACCGGTTTAAAAAAAACATCATAAATGTTATAAAAAAGAGAGCGAAACTCAATCAAAGGCAAATAAAACCGTTGTAGTCGAGGCTTTTCACGGGCTGCCAGGCCCCAAATTCGAGGCTTTTCATGGGCTGCCAGGCCACTGAGTTAAACCATTTTTGCAAAGCCTTTTAAGATGGTCCGCAATCCTTAACCAATCATCGTTTTAACTTGACAAGTTCATGGTCTGTATTTTAGAGTAACTTGTCAAAGTTCGAAGGGTCATACCAGGTTTACCTGGGCGGCGTGACTTACTTAAAGAGGCAGGTTAACCCGGGGTTTTAGGTGTATACACCAGGCTTCCAAACCATGGCTTAATAGCCCAATTACAAGCATTGATTCTAAGTTCATTGCGATAGCAAAGAATCCCCAAGTAATGTTTTGAGCAGTGCTCAGTGGGTGCCTATGTTTGAGTTGTTGTTTTTACAACACTCTCTTTGGCCCCGGTTTGATTTGGCTTTAAGCCGATCAAGAGGTGTGACTGTGGTTCAGATACAACCAAGCCCCCAAGTGATGCTGTGGCATTACGCCGATCAAGAGGTGTAGCTATGGTTCGAATACGACAAAGCCCCCAAGTGATGTGATATAAAGCTTTAACAAGCTAAATCAAGGGGTAAACCGGACGCCGTTTTAGAAACAGAAGCTCCATGTAACCACATATGATGGAAGAAAACAACGGATACCCCACTTTAACTAAGGTTCCGGTTTATTGTATTGATCGTAATATATACATTGTCATAATATGTACATAAGCAGAGCCTATAGCTCAAGTATAGTAGGGTCGAAGATGAGCAATGTTCCACGGCCGATTGGTCTCCTCCTCCGATTTACGTGAGTCTTTGCGCTCTCGAACATCGATTAGGTAGTATGACCCGTTGTGCAGATTCTTGCTGACCACAAAAGGTCCTTCCCAAGGGGGGGGATAACTTGTGCATATCCGTCTGATCCTGGATGAGCCGAAGCACCAAATCTCCTTCTTGAAAGGTTCTGGTTCTAACCCGGCGGCTATGATAGCGATGCAGATCTTGCTGATAAATCGCTGAACGGGCTGCCGCTATGTCACGCTCCTCATCTAACAGGTCAAGAGCCTCTTGTCGTGCCTTCTCGTTGTCAGCTTCAACATATGCCGCTACACGAGGTGAGTCATGATGTATGTCACTAGGAAGAACCGCCTCCGCTCCATAAACCATGAAGAACGACGTGTATCCTGTCGACCTGTTGGGTGTGGTGTTGATGCTCCATAACACAGAAGGTAGCTCCTCAACCCAACAACCCGGCGTCCGTTGCAAAGGAACCATAAGCCGGGGTTTGATGCCTCTCAAGATCTCTTGATTGGCCCTCTCTGCTTGACCATTGGACTGTGGGTGAGCCACTGATGACACGTCAAGCTGGATGTGCTCACGTTGACAGAATTCCTTCATGGCACCCTTTGACAGATTGGTACAATTGTCTGTTATAATGCTGTGTGGAAAACCAAACCGGAAGATCACCTTTTGATGAATTGAACCGCCGTGGCCGCATCACACTTACTGACTGGCTCTGCCTCCACCCACTTTGTGAACTTGTCAACCGCCACCAAAACGTGGGTCTTCTTGTCCTTGGACCTCTTGAAAGGCCCAACCATATCCAGCCCCCAAGTCGCAAACGGCCAAGTGATTGGAATCATCCTCAATTCTTGAGCCGGTACATGAGCGCGCCTTGAGAATTTCTGACAGCCATCACATCGTCTGACCAAGTCCTCGGCATCAGCGTGAGCTGTCAACCAATAGAAACTGTGACGAAACGCCTTGGCCACCAAAGATTTTGAACCGGCGTGGTGACCACAGTCTCCTTCATGGATCTCACGCAAAATTTCACAGCCTTCTTTAGGAGACACACAACGTTGAAACGCCCCTGTCACACTGCAATGATGCAACTCTCCATTGATAATAGCCATGGACTTGGACCGCCGGATTATCTGCCTGGCCAGAGTCTCATCCTCTGGTAATTCGCCCCGGTTCATATACGCCAGATAAGGAACCGTCCAATTCGGGATAACATGAAGAGCCGCCACCAATTGAGCTTCCGGATCAGGAATAGCCAGATCCTCTTAACCAGGGAGCTTGATGGACGGATTATGTAGAACATCCAAGAAGACATTAGACGGAACTGGTTTACGTTGGGAACCCAGGCGGCTTAAAGCGTCCACCGCTTTGTTCTTCCGCCGGTCCACATGATCCACCTGATAACCTTTAAAGTGACCTACAACAATATCCACCTCACGACGATATGCTGCCATGAGTGGGTCTTTGGAATCCCAAGTGCCAGATACTTGTTGAGCTACCAGGTCCGAGTCACCGAAGCACTTAACTCAGCTGAGGTTCATCTCCTTAGCCATCCGAAGACCATGGAGTAAGGCCTGATATTGAGCTGCATTGTTAGTGCAAGGGAACATTAAACGGAGAACATAACAAAACTTAACACCTCGCGGGGAAGTTAATACAACTCCAGCCCCCGAGCCCTCCAATTGCCTGGACCCATCAAAATGAATAGTCCAATAAGTGTGATCCGGCTTCTCTTCTGGTGCTTGTAGTTCCGTCCAATCATTGATGAAATCCACAAGTGCCTGAGATTTAATCACCGTTCGGGGTATGTATTTCAACCCGTGAGGCCCGAGCTCGATAGCCCACTTGGCAATCCGGCCAGTTGCTTCCCTGTTCTGGATTATATCTCCTAAAGGAGCAGAGCTGACCACCGTGATGGGATGACCTTGGAAATATTGCTTGAGCTTCCGGCTTGCCATGAAAACCCCATATACCAGCTTCTTCTAGTGCGGGTACCTCAGCTTGGACTCAATAAGTACCTCGTTGACGTAATGAACCAGACGCTGAACCGGATATTCCTTTCCTACCTCCTTGCGCTCCACCACAATAGCTACACTAACTGCCCGAGCGTTAGCTGCCACATATAGCAACAATGGCTCCTTGTCAACCGGAGAAGCAAGAACCGGCGGGTTAGCCATCTGCCGCTTTAAGTCTTCAAACGCTTTATCTGCGGCGTCACTCCAAATGAAGTTATCCTTTTCTTCAGCATCTGATACAAAGGGATGGCCTTCTCACCCAGGCGGCTGATAAACCGGCTCAACGCGGCAATCCAGCCTGCCAGGCGTTGAACATCATTGATACACTTCGGTTTTGCCAACGAGGTGATGGCCTTGATCTTTTACGGATTAGCTTCAATGCCCCTGTTAGACACCAAAAAGCCCAAGAGCTTGCCTGTCGGTACACTAAAAACGCACCTGGCCGGATTAAGCATCATCTTGTAAACCCGCAGGTTATCAAAGGTTTCCTTCAAGTCATCAATCAATGTTTCCTTCTTCCTTGATTTCACCACAATATCATCCACATAGGCGTGAACATTACGGCCGATTTGTTTATGAAGGCAATTCTGCACACACCGCTGATAAGTCGCCTGGGCACTCTTGAGCCCAAAGGGCATGGACACATAGCAGAAAGCTCCAAAGGGGGTTATGAAGGCCGTCTTCTCCTGGTCCTTAACTGCCATCTTGATATGATGATAACCAGAATATGCATCCAAGAAGCTCAAACGCTTGCAACCCGCCGTAGCATCAATAATTTGATCAATACGGGGGAGGGCAAAGGGATCTTCTGGACAAGCTTTGTTGAGATCTATGTAGTCCACACACATACACCAAGTGTCGTTCTTCTTAAGGACCAGCACCGGATTAGCCAACCACTCAGGATGAAAAAATTCAACGATAAATCCAGCCACCAAGAGCCTGGCCACTTCTTCTCCCATAGCCTTGCGTCTTTCTTCATTGAACCGGCGGAGAAACTGCTTGACCGGTTTATACTTAGGATCAACATTAAGAGTGTGCTCAGCGAGTTCTCTCGGTACACCTGGCATGTCAGAAGGCTTCCACGCAAAGATGTCCCGATTCTCATGGATGAACTCGATGAGCGCGCTTTCCTATTCCGGATCCAAGTTAGCACTGATGCTGAACTGCTTGGACGAATTGCCAGGTATGAAGTCAACAAGCTTAGTCTCATTAGCCGATTTAAACTTCAGGGCCGGTTCATGCTCTGTAGTTGGCTTCTTCAATGAAGTCATATCTGCCGGATCAATATTATCTTTGTAAAAGTTTAACTCTTCTGTGGCACAAACCGACTCAGCATAAGCCGCATCACCTTCTTCACACTCCAGAGCAATCTTGTGGCTTCCATGGACGGTTATAGTTCCCTTATGACCCGGCATCTTGAGCTGCAGATAGACATAACAAGGCTGTGCCATAAACTTAGCATAAGCCGGCCGGCCAAATAGGGCATGATACGGACTTTTGATTTTCACCACTTCAAAGGTCAAAGTTTCTAATCTCGAGTCATGCTCATCTCCAAAAGCCACCTCCAGAGCTATCTTACCAACAGGATATGCCGATTTACCAAGCACCACACTACGGAACACCGTATTGGACGGTTTAAGATTTTTATCTGTTAACCCCATGCGACGGAAGGTTTCATAATAAAGGATATTGATACTACTCTCTCCATCCATGAGTACTTTCGTGAACTTATAACCTCCCACCTAAGGTGCCACTACCAGTGCCAGATGACCCGGATTGTCAACCCGAGGTGGATGATCTTCCCTGCTCCACACAATCGGCTGCTCGGACCAGCGCAAATAACGAGGCACCGCCGATTCAACAGCATTCACTGCCATGAAGCTTCTGATCGCGCTTATCCAGACTAGTGGTAAAGACATGATACTGTCTGCCATTCAACTGCTTTGGGTTGCTCTAGTAACCCGACTGCTGCTGCTGTTGCTGGTTTCCCTGATTGTTGTAACCACCTTGATTGCCCTGGCTACCTTGATTGCCATGCCCACTCTGGTTACCATGAAACCTAAACCGGAGCTGCCTCCTCCATAACCCGGCCCATGAGATCTGTGGCCTGAACCGCCACCCGGTCCGTTATCATACCGGAAAGAATTAGAATTCTTGAACTCTTGCATGATGTAGCAATCCTTCCACAGTTGTGGGGACAGAATCTCCTTCGTCCCATGTTTTGGGCACGGCTGGTTCAGCAGGTAGGACAGGCGGTCTGGGTTAGGGCTCGGTGCTCCCCCGCGCTGGGGCGGTTTACCCTTACGTCGCTGGCCCTTGTCTTGCATGCTGGTATTAGCCACGAAGTCCAAGTTGTGATCCGCTTTACGCTTGCCGCCGTTTCCATGACCCGCCGAATTGTGGTGCTGCCTCTTGGCGTTGCCGCTTCTTTTTCCCTTCCCTGTCTTATCATCGTCAGACTCGGGATCCTTGGTACTATCAGAATCGGCATACTTCACCAGAGTAGCCATGAGGGTTCCCATGTCATTACAATGACGTTTGAGCCATCCCAACTTCAACTTCAGGGGTTCAAACCGGCAATTGCCTTCCAATGTTAGAACTGCAGTATCCGCGTTGATGCGGTCCGATGGATGCAAAATTTCCGAAACCCGGCACACCCACCGGGTTCTTGATTCTCCTTCCTCCTGGACACAGGCAGCTAAGTCCACAATTGACATGGGCTGCTTGCATGTATCTTTGAAATTCTGGATAAACCGGGTTCTCAACTCGGCCCACGACCTGATACAATTCGCCGGTAAACTCTTTAGCCAAGTACGGGCCGTCCCTTCCAACATCATGGTAAAATATTTTGCACATGCCGCATCATCCACATCCAGCACCTCCATGGCCATCTCATAGCTTTCAACCCATGTCTCGGGGGATAAATCAGTAGTGTAATTTGGCACCTTACGCGGGCCTTTGAAATCCTTGGGCAGGCGCACGTTGCACAACGCTGGGACAAGACATGGCACTCCCAAAGAACTAGAGGTAATCCCGGGCTCTACCGACGTGGTTGGACGAACCGGAGTAAGCTGACGGGCTTCATGTTGTGCTGCTAACTCGGCCTCTCTGCGTGCCCGAGCCCGATCTACTACCTCCTGAGCATCACCCGCCGGGTTATTGCCACGGGCCGGATCATGGTTCCGCGCGTTGCTTGACACTGCCGGTTCATCCATACGCCTGCTGAAGCTCCGGCTTGGAGGGGGAGTGGAATGAATCCGATCGCGACTATATGAGTAAGCCTCCTGTTGGACCAAGGCTGTCTGAAGAAGCTCCTTAACCCGACGCGTCTCAACCGTCGCCGGAGAATCACCTTCGATCGGGATGGCCGCCAGCCGTGAAGCGGCAACAACAAGTTTGTCCATCGGGGTAGAGTAATGACCCGATGGTGTTGGGACAGGCTGCATCACAATGTTGTTCTGACGAGGCGGATCCATCAAACGTGGCTGAACCGGCCCCCCTTCTCCAGGCGCCTCCGCCCGGTTTGCTACCGGTGGGTTACTGGTCCCTGCTCCTGGGGTGTTAAAGAGGTTCCTAGCATCATAAACCGTAGGCAGGCGAGACCGGTGCCTCCTCTTCAGAACTTCGTGCGATGCATTCTGATCCAGCATAAGCCGGTAAGCATGTGCATCAAAGGCGACCCGCTCCGCGGCCATCCTGGTATCTTCAGCTGCCAAGTCGGCTTTGGCTTGAGTAATCTGATCCTTTACTTTCGCGATTTCCGCATTGTGGGCATCCTGATCCGCCGGGTTAGCCTCCGCCATCAGCGTTGCCAACACATCAAATAAATCAGATAAAACCTGAGCCGGCGGTCGCACAGGGCCTCCTGCCCCGGCTGGCGTCGCCGCTGCTGATCCGGAAATCATCGCTGCTGCGGTCGAAGAATGGAGCGGCGGCTGTGTACAAGCCATGAAGATTGCAACCCGGTTTGGCAGGTCAAAGGGGTCCGGAATACTGTCGCCATCGGAACAACCCCCAATCCGGCCATCTTGTAGCTGATATAACGACTCGGTCTCTCCGGTAGATGACTAGTCGCTGGAATAAACGACGGTCTCACCACCAGATTCCGATCTGTCCTCGTATTCCCCTCCATGGATGACTCCCACGAAGGCACGCTTCATGACAGGCTTGACCCGAGCAGATCTCGCACGCTGAGCCGTCTCGACCAGGTCGGTGCAGATGTCCGGCTCAGGGCCTGGTTCGCCGATCTTGCCGATGAAAACGTGGATGCCACCAAAGGGGACCCGGTACCCTTACTTGATTGAGCCGGCCTCGGGGCCCCAGCCTGCATCGTCGATGTAGAGCTTGCCGCGACGACTCTTGGTCATCCCGCCCACAGCGTAACCCTTGAGTCCTTCGAAGTTGCCCTCTAAGAACTTGAAACCATCGTGCGATAGCCCCACGGTGCCAACTGTCGTGGTTTTGTCACGGCAGATGTCCTCATGAAAGGACTTAGTCGTGGAGCCATCGCTACGGGTTAGCTTAAAGGGTTTAAAGCGGACAAGGGACGCAAGAGAGTTTTATACTAGTTCGGCCCCTTACGATGAAGGTAAAAGCCTACGTCTAGTTGTGATGGAATTGATGGGGTTTTGGTGACCAGGGAGCGAATACGCTTTGCCTGAGTCTCGAGTTGTTGTCTGTTGTCCTGAACTGCCGCCGGGTCGTCCCCTTATATACATGGGTTGACGCCCGTCGGTTTACAGAGTCCCGAGGCCGGCTCATAAACGTGTCCGACCCGGTATCTGCTCTTTCTACCTTATAATACAAGTTACATTGTCAATACCGGTTTATGTCTACAGGCCTTAAACCTGCTTTGGGCCCTGGGCCTTCTTGAAGCGTCTTCGTCTGTCTTCATGGGCTTCAGATATGATAACTACTAATGAAGTTAACCCGGCCTCTCCTGGCCAGTTTACGCCCAGTAGTAATATCCCCCACACTAACCATAGCATGAAACATATGAATCCAAATCAACCCCTTACGAAGCAACACATAAACCAGGGTTTAAGCTTCTGTCACTCTAGCAACCCATCATCTACTTATTACTTCCCAATGCCTTCCTCTAGGCCCAAACAATGGTGAAGTGTCATGTAGTCGATGTTCACATAACACCACTAGAGGAAAGACAACATACATCTCATCAAAATATCGAACGAATACAAAATTCACATGACTACTTATAGCAAGACTTCTCCCATGTCCTCAGGACAAAAAGTAACTACTCACAAATCATATTCATGTTCAAAATCAGAGGGGTATTAATATGCATAAAGGATCTGAACATATGATCTTCCACCAAATAACCAACTACCATCAACTACAAGGAGTAATCAACACTACTAGCAACCCACAGGTACCAATCTGGGGCTTTGGGACAAAGATTGGATACAAGAGATGAACTAGGGTTTGAGAGGAGATGGTGCTAGTGAAGATGTTGATGGAGATTGACCCCCTCCCGATGAGAGGATCGTTGGTGATGACGACGGCGATGATTTCCCCCTCCCAGAGGGAAGTTTCCCCGCCAGTACAACTCTACAGGAGCCCTAGATTGGTTCCGCCAAGGTTCCGCCTCGTGGCGGTGGAGTTTCTTCCCGAAAGCTTGCTTATGATTTTTTCCAGGGTAAAAGACTTCATATAGCAGAATATGGGCACCGGAGGCCTGCCAGGGGGCCCACGAGGCAGGGGGTGCGCCCAGGGGGTAGGGCGCGCCCCCACCCTCGTGGCCAGGGTGTCGGCCCCCCTCTGGTGGATTCTTTCGCCAGTATTTTTATTAATTCCAAAAATAACTTCCGTGAAGTTTCAGGACTTTTGGAGCTGTGCAGAATAGGTCTATAATATTTGCTCCTTTTCCAGCCCAGATTTCCAGCTGCCGGCATTCTCCCTCTTCATGTAAACCTTGTAAAATAAGAGAGAATAGGCATAAGTATTGTGACATAACGTGTAATAACAGCCCGTAATGCAATAAATATAGATATAAAAGCATGATGCAAAATGGACGTATCAACTCCCCCAAGCTTAGACCGCGTTTGTCCTCAAGCGGAAGCCGATAACGATAAATATGTCCACATGTTTAAAGATAGAGGTGTCGATAAAATAAAATACGAACATGAGGGCATCATGATCATTCCTATAGCAACAACATATACGGATATTGTCATATGATTTATTATGTTCAAGTAATAATCTATTCACAATGTCAAGTATGAATCAAAAACTTCATTGAGAACCAACAAACTATAATCTCAGTCACTGAAGCAATTGCAATTTATCATAACATTGGAAAGAGTTAATATAAGAGCTTTTCAGCAAGTCCACATACTCAACTATCATTTAGTCTTTCACAATTGCTAACACTCACGCAATACTTATGGGTATGGAGTTTTAATCGGACACAGAGAAATATAGGGGCTTATAGTGTTGCCTCCCAACCTTTTACCTCAAGGGTAATGTCAACAATAATTATTAATGCTAACTTACATCCAATTGGATATATATATCAGGATCTTTCCAACACAATGTGCTTGCCAAAGGATAAAAATGTAAAAAGGAAAGGTGAATATCACCTTGACTCTTGCAAGGTAAAAGACAAAACTAAAAGATATGCCCTTCGCAGAGGGAAGCAGAGGTTGTCATGTGCTTTTATGGTTGGATGCACGATATCTTAATGCAAAAGAACGTCACTTTATATGCCACTTGTGATATGGACCTTTATTATGCAGTCCGTCGCTTTTATTGCTTCCATATCACAAGATCGTATAAAGTTTATTTTCTCCACACTAATAAATCATACATATTTCGAGAGCAATTTTTATTGCAATACAACATCACAACTTACTTGAAGGATCTTACTCAATCCATAGGTAGATATGGTGGACTCTCATGGCAAAACTGGGTTTAAGGATATTCGGAAGCACAAGTGGTATCTCTACTTGGTGCAAAGAATTTGGCTAGCATGAGGGGGAAAGGCAAGCTCAACATGTTGGATGATCCATGACAATATACTTTATTTCGGATATAAGAAAACATAATCCATTATGTTGTCTTCCTTGTCCAACACCAACTCTTTCGCATGCCATACTTTAATGAGTGCTCACAATCATAAAAGATGTCCAACATATTATATTTATATGTGAAAACCTCTCTTTCTTTATTACTTCCTATTAATTGCAACGATGACCAAAACTAGGTTTGTCAACTCTCAACAACTTTTATTCATCATACTCTTTAGATGTGAAGTCATTACTCTCCATAAGATCAATATGATCTCTTTACTTCTTTTTATTCTTTCTTTTTCTTTTATTCCCTCACGATCGTAGCAAGATAATCAAGCCCTTGACTCAACACTAATCTTTATTATATATAGCTCACGGACTCGATTACATAGAAGGATCATAAGGCAAAACTCAACACTAAATCGTACTAAAACTTTATTCTACTAGATCAAGATATTACCAAAAGGATCGAACTAAGAAAAAGGGTAAAGATAGGGGTGTGATGGTGATACAAAACCGGGGCACCTCCCCCAAGCTTGGCAGTTGCCAAGGGGAGTGCCCATACCCATGTATTTATAGCTCTTTCTTCGGACGTGGTGATGTGATATTCTTGGCGATGATGCCCCTCAGGATACGATTCTCCTCCTCGAGCTTATTGACTTGGTGCTGATCCATTATTTCCTTACGGAGCTTACCCGTGACGGTTAAAGCTCCTTTCACCCATGGATGTTACATAGCTGTGGGAGAACAAGTAACACTCTTTTTCATATTTTCATAAGAGAGGAATTTAACATTGGAAGGGATGACCGAGGTTGGAATGGCCGAGCTCTGTAGTTCCTCCATTGTGAATCCGGCTCGGAAACGGGAAGTAACTTCTTGATCGTCCTCCATGGCATCTATCCTTTTCAAGTCGGCCTCCATCTCTTCCTCCGTCGATGGCCCAAAGTGGTCAACATCGCTATTTGCTCTTGGTCCCGGTGTCGGATTAGACACCCGGCTCTCCCCGACTGACTCTTGAGAAGACATCTTGCTCTAAATCTGCAACAGAAACAACTCGAAACAAAAATAGGGGATATTTGCGTGGTACGGTGGTCAAAACCTTTGGGAGATCATATAGTGAATTTTTACTGACCAAAAGAAGTATCGTGCAAGAAAACGGAGTCCGGAGGGCACACGAGGTGCCCACGAGGCAGGGGGCGCGCCCAGGGGGTAGGGCGCGCCCTCCACCCTCGTGGAAGCCTCATGTCCTTCCCAGACTACTTATTTTCCTATTTTCTTAAATATTCCAAAACGGAGAAAAAATGCCATTAGAACTGTTTTGGAGTTGGTTTACTTACCGTACCACATACCTATTCCTTTTCGGAGTCTGAAACGTTCTGGAAAGTGTCTCTTATATATTCCTCCGGGGTTACAGTTTCAATAACATTGGTTTCAAAATTTATAGGATTACCTGAGATATAATGTTTGATTCTTTGACTGTTCGCCACCTTTGGATTTGTGCCTTCGAAGTTGTTGATTTTTATGGCACCGAAACGATAGACCTCCTCGATAACGTAAGGACCTTCCCATTTAGAGAGAAGTTTTCCTGCAAAAAATCTTAAACGAGAGTTGAATAGCAACACATAATCACCTACATTAAACTCACGCTTTTGTATCCTTTTGTCATGCCATCTTTTAACTTTTTCTTTAAACAGTTTGGCATTCTCATAGGTTTGGGTTCTCCATTCATCAAGTGAGCTAATGTCAAATAGCCTCTTCTCACCGGCAAGTTTAAAATCATAACTGAGCTCTTTAATGGCCCAATATGCCTTATGTTCTAGTTCGAGAGGTAAGTGACATGCTTTTCCATAAACCATTTTATACGGAGACATACCCATAGGATTTTTATATGCAGTTCTATAGGCCCATAATGCATCATCAAGTTTCTTAGACCAATTCTTTCTAGATCTATTAACAGTCTTTTGTAAAAATTAATTTGAGCTCTCTGTTACTCAATTCTACTTGACCACTAGACTGCGGGTGATACAGAGATGCAATTCTATGATTAACATCATACTTAGCAAGCATTTTACGAAAAGCGCCATGAATAAAATGTGAACCACCATCAGTCATTAAATATCTAGGGACTCCAAACATCGGAAAAATAACTTCTTTAAGCATCTTAATAGAGGTGTTATGATCAACACTGCTAGTTGGAATAGCTTCTACCCACTTAGTAACGTAATCAACAGCAACTAAAATATGTGTATACCCATTAGAGGAAGGAAACGGTCCCATGTAATCAAAACCCCAAACATCAAATGGCTCAATAACAAGTGAATAATTCATATACATTTCTTGACGTCTACTAATATTACCAATTCTTTGACATTCATCACAAGATAAGACAAACTTACGGGCATCTTTGAAGAGAGTAGGCCAATAAAAACCGGATTGCAATACCTTATGTGCAGTTCTATCTCCAACGTGGTGTCCTCCATAAGCTTCGGAGTGACACTTGCGTAGGATTTGTTCCTGTTCATGCTCAGGTATACAACGTCTAATAACACCATCTACTCCTTTATAAAGGTGTGGGTCATCCCAGAAGTAATGTCTTAAATCATAGAAAAACTTTTTCTTTTGTTGGTATGTGAAACTAGGTGGTATAAATTTAGCAACAATGTAATTAGCATAATCAGCATACCATGGAGCAGTGCGAGAAGCATTTATGACAGCTAATTGTTCATCAGGAAAGCTATCATCAATATGTAGTGGGTCATAGGTTTAGCATCTTTCTTTTCCATACGATATTTAATAGCAGCATGATCAGTGTGAACAGTTAATTTGGAATCAACAATATAAGGTCGGAACTTATCACAAGCAAATACAACCGCTAAAAATTCTTTTTCAGTAGTAGCATAATTTCTCTGGGCACTGTCTAGAGTTTTACTAGCATATTGGATAACATTTAATTTCTTATCAACTCTTTGTCCTAGAACAGCACCTGCAGCATAATCACTAGCATCACACATAATTTCAAAGGGTAAATTCCAATCAGGTGGCTGAACAATAGGTGCAGAAATCAAGGCTTTCTTAAGTATTTCAAATGCTTCTACATAATCATCATCAAAGACAAAAGGAATATCTTTTTGTAAGAGATTAGTTAGAGGCCTAGAAATTTTTGAGAAGTCCTTATTGAACCTCCTATAAAAACCGGCATGACCAAGGAAACTTCTTATACCTTTAATGTCCTTTGGACACGACATCTTTTCAATAGCATCAACTTTAGCTTTATCAACTTCAATACCTCTTTCAGAAATTTTATGCCCCAAGACAATACCTTCATTAACCATAAAGTGGCACTTCTCCCAATTCAAGACAAGGTTAGTTTCTTCGCATCTCTGCAAAACTCGACCAAGGTTGCTTAAGCAATCATCAAAAGAAGTTTCATATACGGAGAAATCATCCATGAAAACCTCAACAATCTTTTCACAAAAATCAGAGAATATAGCCATCATGCATCTTTGAAAGGTAGCAGGTGCATTGCATAAACCAAAAGGCATACGTCTATAAACAAAGGTACCAAAAGGGCAAGTAAAAGTGGTATTTTCTTGATCCTCTTTTGACACAGGTATTTGAGAGAAACCAGAATAACCATCTGGATAATCTTTCTAGCATTTGATCAATAAAAGGTAAAGGGTAATGATCCTTTTTAGTAGCTTTATTTAATTTGCGTAAATCTTCTATAACCTGTAATAATTCTTTGTGGGATCAATTCATCTTTATCATTAGGAACAACAGTAATACCTCCCTTCTTAGGGACACAATGGACAGGACTTACCCACTGACTATCAGCAACGGGATAAATTATACCTGCCTCCAGAAGCTTTAGTATTTCTTTCCTTACCACTTCTTTCATCTTAGGATTTAACCGTCGTTGGTGATCAACAACTGGTTTAGCGTCTTTCTCCAATTGTATTTTGTGTTGGCATAGAGTGGGACTAATGCCATTAAGATCATCAAGAGTATATCCAATAGCAGCACGGTGCTTCTTCAGAGTTTTCAATAATTTCTTTTCTTCATGCTGTGAAAGGTTAGCACTAATAATAACATGATATATCCTCTTTTGATCAAGATAAGCATATTTAAGAGTATCGGGTAATGGTTTAAGCTCGAACACGGGATCACCCTTGGGTGGAGGGGGGTCCCCTAGTATTTCAACAGGCAAGTTGTGTTTCAAAATAGGTCCCTGTTTAAATAATACCTCATCTATTTCCCTTCTTTCATCCATAAACATATCATTTTCATGGTCTAGCAAATATTGTTCTAAAGGGTCATTAGGAGGCACGACAATAGAAGCAAGACCAATAATTTTATCTTTACTAGGCAATTCCTCGTCACGGGGTTGTCTACGAAATTTAGCAAAGTTAAACTCATGAGACATATCCCCCAAACCAATAGTAACAACATCCTTTTCGCAGTCTATCCTAGCATTAATAGTATTCAAGAAGGGTCTACCAAATATAATGGGACAAAAGTTATCTTGTGTGGAACCAAGAACAAGAAAATCAGCAGGATATTTAACTTTCCCACACAAGACTTCAACATCTCTAACAATCTCAACTGGTGAAATAGTGTCTCTATTGGCAAGCTTAATTGTAACATCAATTTCTTCTATCTCAGCAGATGCAATATCATGCATAATTTCTTTGTATAAGGAATGAGGTATTGCACTTGCACTAGCAACCATATCACATAAGCCATGATAACAATGATCTCCTATTTTAACAGAAATAACATGCATGCCTACAACAGGTCTATGTTTATTTTTAGTATCAGGTCTGGCAATTCTAGCAGTTTCCTCACAGAAGTAAATAGCATGCCCATCAATATTATCAGCCAAGAGATCTTTAACCATAGAAATACTAGGTTCAACTTTAATTTGCTCAGGGGGTTTGGGTGTCTTAATATTACTTTTATTGACCACAGTTGAAGCTTTAGCATGATTCTTTATTCTAACAGGGAAAGGTGGTTTCTCAATATAAGCAGTAGGAACGACAAGATCATTATAAGTGATAGTATTTTCTTCAACTTTAATAGGTGCAACTACTTTTACTTTAATGGGAGGATTATATTTAAACCACTTCTCCTTAGGGAGATCAACATGAGTAGCAAAGGATTCACAGAAATAAGCTACTATCTCAGAGTCAAGTCCATATTTAGTGCTAAATTCACGGAAAACATCGGTATCCATAAAAGATTTAACACAATCAAACTTAGGTGTTATACCTGACTCCTTACCTTCGTCGAGATCCCAATCTTCAGAGTTGCGTTTAATTCTTTCCAATAAATCCCATTTGAATTCAATAGTCTTCATCATAAAATAACCAGTACAAGAGGTATCGAGCATGGAGCGATTATGGAGAGAAAGCCAAGCATAAATTTTTTGAATAATCATTTCTCTTGAGAGCTCATGATTGGGGCATGAATATAAAATTTACTTAAGCCTCCCCCAAGCTTGAGCGATGCTTTCTCCTTCGCGAGGCCAAATATTATATATATAATTATGATCACGATGAACAAGATGCATAGGATAAAACTTGTGATGAAATTCCAATTTCAATCGGTTGTAGTTCCATGGTCCCATATCATCACATAGCCTAAACCATGTCGATGCCTCTCCCTTCAAAGATAAAGGGAAGACCTTCTTCTTGATAACATCCTCGGGCATACCTGCAAGCTTAAATAATCCACAAACTTCATCCACATAGATTAGGTGTAAATCGGGATGCAATGTTCCATCACGTGTGAAAGGATTAGCTAGCAGTTTCTCTATCATACCCGAAGGAATTTCAAAGTAAACATTTTCAGTAGGTTCAGTAGGTTGAGGAGCAACTCTTTGCTCTACTGGTCAGGGTGAAGATACCCCGAACAAGCCCCTCAGAGGATTACTTTCCATAGTAACAAGTGACAGTAAATATCGGCAAACTATATAAATTTTTCCTTACCAAATTCCACCTACCAAAGGCGCTTCACTCCCCGGCAACGGCGTCAGAAAAGAGTCTTGATGACCCACAAGTATAGGGGATCTATCGTAGTCCTTTTGATAAGTAAGAGTGTCGAACCCAACGAGGAGCAGAAGGAAATGACAAGCGGTTTTCAGTAAGGTATTCTATACAAGCACTGAAATTATCGTTAGCAGGTAGTTTTGTGATAAGGTAATTTGTAACGGGTAACAAGTAATGAAAGTAAACAAGGTGCAACAAGATGACCCAATCCTTTTGGTAGCAAAGGACAAGCCTGGACAAACTCTTATATGAAGGAAAACGCTTCCGAGGACACATGGGAATTATCGTCAAGCTAGTTTTCATCACGCTCATATGATTTGCCTTCGTTATTTTGATAATTTGGTATGTGGGTGGACTGGTGCTTGGGTGCTGCCCTTTCTTGGACAAGCATCCCACTTATGTTTAACCCCTATTGCAAGCATCCACAACTACAAAAGCAGTATTAAGGTAAACCTAACCATAGCATGAAACATATGGGTCCAAATCAGCCCCTTACGAAGCAATGCATAAACTAGGGTTTAAGCTTCTGTCACTCTAGCAACCCATCATCTACTTATTACTTCCCAATGCCTTCCTCTAGGCCCAAGCAATGGTGAAGTATCATGTAGTCGACGTTCACATAACATCACTAGAGGAAAGACAACATACATGTCATCAAAATATCGAACGAATACCAAATTCACATGACTAATTATAGCAAGACTTCTCCCATGTCCTCCGGAACAAAAGTAACTACTCACAAATCATATTCATATTCATAATCAGAGGGGTATTAATATGCATAAAGGATCTGAACATACGATCTTCCACAAAATAAACCAACTAGCATCAACTACAAGGAGTAATCAACACTACTAGCAACCTATACGTACCAATCTGAGGCTTTGGGACAAAGATTGGATACAAGAGATGAACTAGGGTTTGAGAGGAGATGGTGCTGGTGAAGATGTTAATGGAGATTGACCCCCTCCCGATGAGAGGATCGTTGGTGATGACGATGGCGATGATTTACCCCTCCCGGAGGGAAGTTCCCCCGGCAGAACAGCTCTGCCGGAGCCCTAGATTGGTTCCACCAAGGTTCCGCCTCGTGGCGGCGGAGTTTCTTCCCGAAAGCTTGCTTATGATTTTTTCTAGGGTAAAAGACTTCATATATTAGAAGATGGGCACCGGAGGCCTGCCAGGGGGCCCAGGAGGCAGGGGGCGCGTCTAGGGGGGTAGGGCGCGCCCCCACCCTCGTGGCCAGGGTGTGGGCCCCCTTTGGTGGATTCTTTCGCCAGTATTTTTTATTAATTCCAAAAATAACTTCCGTGAAGTTCGAGGACTTTTGAAGCTGTGCAGAATAGGTCTCTAATATTTGCTCCTTTTCTAGCCCAGATTTCCAGCTGCCGGCATTCTCCCTCTTCAAGTAAACCTTGTAAAATAAGAGAGAATAGGCATACGTATTGTGACATAACGTGTAATAAAAGCCCATAATGCAATAAATATAGATATAAAAGCATGATGCAAAATGGACGTATCACTGCATTCTGTGCTAGGATCCGAGCCGTGTCTTAAGCATTGGGTGTTCGCAAGTATTGCGGTCCAAACACTGCCACCACTGTCCGACATAACTTGTAGAAACACTCAATGGTAGTGGACTCGGCCATGCGCCCATAGTCGTCGAGTGAATCACCGGGAGCTCCGTATGCAAGCATCCTCATCGCTGCCGTGCACTTCTGGATTGAGGTGAATACAAGTTTGCCGGTGAAATCCTTCTTGCACCTGAAGTAGCTGTCAAACTCCCGGTTCGAATTCACAATCCTGAGGAAAAGCTTTCAGCTCATCGGATAACGGCGTCGAAATACTTTGTCGCCGTGCAGTGGAGCGTCGGCGAAGTAGTCGGAGTAGAGCATGCAGAGTAGCCTTCGAGACGATGCCGGTTCTTTGCTTTCATCCGCCCCGGCGCCGAGCCACCTTGCCGCGGCTTTTCATTGCTTGCCAGCAGGCTGGCGAGGGCGGCGAGGACCATGAGATGTTCCTCTTCCTGGACGTCAGCCTCGACTTCCTCCTCCAGCAGCGTCGCGAGCGCCTCCTCGTCGTCCGAGTCCATTGCCGAGGTAGGCAAATCGCCGAACACCTTGCGGGCGCGGTGGGTGCGCACCAGTCGCTACACTGTCCCTCAACGGCCGGAACGCCGGAAAAATCGCCCAGCCGTTGGTGAAGAGGCTGCCTCGGCGAAACCTCTACTCTTTTTCCGGCGGGGAATGGGCTATCCAGCGGTGGTGGGCGGTGGGCGGCGTCGGGATCAGCCGGTTGGCGGCCGAGCGCGCGGGGGGTGGGAGGCGAATCTGGACGATATGCTTGACTTTTCGCCTGACGATGTGGGCCAGACGTGCTTTTCCCTTGCGCCGGGTTCGGCCTGCGATCGCCGGACCCAAAAACGGCCCAAGCCGGCGGATTTCGGCGTCCTGGGGACGTTTTTTCAGCGCCGGCGTGGAAAAAGTCGCATGGGGCCTGTTTGGGGCGTGGCTGGAGATGTTCTTAGGAATCATGTCACACACCTAAATGGTGGATTAGACCTAGCTGCAATGAATTACCCCGATATATGATATTTTGTGCAACAAACTTGTAAAGTAGGTGTTTTGTGCAACGCTAACACCAAAGGTAGGTGGTTTTTGCAATTTCCTATGCAGCTTGAAGACAACGCGACTCCATCCAACAATGGACAGAGAGGTTGTGTTTGATCTTTTCCAAGCTCGTGCTTGGAAAATTAACTTGTAACTTTAATCAGAGGTAATATATCTCCCCTCCTCACTGTAAACAAAAAAACAAAACAAAAGCAAGACGGCTGCTGCTCAATGTAACTAGTTTAGACTTCCTTTCATTTCATACAAAAGGTAGAGAATGATTCGAGACTGCGCAGGACCTTCCAGCCCAAAAGCTCTGGTAGGAGTATATACATATACTAGTGCGAAATCACATATCCACATAATTATTGCTCCATAAAAGCCATGAATCCACCTTAGCAGAGGCGCCGCTGCGGGCACAACCTGTGATCATTCCTTCCCGGGACCCTCTGGTTTAAGTTGGTACAGCCAGGAATGCGTGTTGCGGGTCCAATCAAGGAAGCAGCCCCAGACCGCTTTACGCTCAGTCACAGGAACCGTACGACGAACCAAGCAACAAATGTTTGTGTTTCCCCTCCCGTATGCCTTTCCAGCGGTCGTTGCTGGTTGGTGCACGTTCCGGGAACGAACTCGACGGCCGCAAGTGCGTGCGTGCGCGCGCGCGCATTTTTCTTCCACGGCGACACGGCGATCCTGCATCGTCTAACCACCAAACGCCGCCGCATCGAGAGCAAAACGAGACTCCCAAATGGTTGAAAGAAAATATAGGTAATCCTCCACATGCTAAATGCATGTGTAGAGCAGTGAGTTTACGGTTCTTCTTTGGCACGTCGGCAGGACTACCCAAGCAAATGCCTTGTGCATGCCACATGCACACCACAAGGTATTCCACTAGAGCACAAAAAGATCCAGAACTATGGTGGTTCGCCACTGTCTCGCCTTCCCCTTTTTGCCCGGCGTGTGTGAACGACGAGGCCGATCTCCACCATGAGCCCCGTGCTGCGCCGCGCTGTGCTGCACTGTGCGACGGCACTCGGGGGATAGGGACACAAGGATCGCGCACGTTATGTTCCGTTTGCATCATGGCCCTCCTCCCCATCCTGCCTGGCCCTGGCCGGGGCTCACACCGTGGGACAAGCCCAGCCCCAGCCGCGGCTCACCGGCCGGCAGATCGCTTTTGAACCAACCCGAAAGCAAAGCTACTGTACGTGCTTAGGCTCTCCGCTAATCAATATACTACTAGGGCGCACTAAACAAATCCACGACATCGGTCTCGCCATAACGCGCTCCCTCTCCCTCTCTCTGCTCGCCACCAGTGAGGTGGTAGTTGGTGGCTGGCTGGGCGCCCCAGTAGGCAAAAGCAGCGAGCCAGGGGTAGCGGGTGCCAGGAGGAGGAGGGAGGGCCTGCTGTGCTGTGTCCACGGCGATGGCGGCTTCTCGTCTCCTCTTCTCGCTCTGCACCGCGCTGGCCGTGGCGGCGGCGACGGCGGCGGCCACGGACACGCTGAAGCAGGGGGACTCGCTGACGGCGCCGGCGACGCTGGTGTCCTCGCCGGCGGGGGTGTTCGAGCTGGGCTTCCACGCGCCGGACCCCGCGCGCCCGGCCCGCCTCTACCTCTGCGTCTGGTACCGCGACACCCAGCCCAGGACCGTCGCCTGGGTGGCCAACCGCGCGAGCGCGGCCGCGGCCGCCGCGCCGTCGCTCACGCTCACGGCCGGCGGCGAGCTCCGCGTGCTCGACGGCGCCGCCAAGGACGGCGCGCCCATGCTCTGGTCCTCCAACACCACCACGCGGGCCGCGCCGCGGGGCGGCTACCAAGCCGTCATCCAGGACTCCGGCTCCCTCCAGGTGCGCGACGTCGACGGCACCGTCATCTGGGACAGCTTCTGGCACCCGTCCGACACCATGCTCTCCGGGATGCGCATCAGCGTCAACGCCGAGGTCAGGGCGCAGGTCAGGGGCCCGCCCGAGCGGATGCTCTTCACGTCCTGGGCCAGCGAGACGGACCCCTCGCCGGGCCGGTTCGCGCTCGGGCTCGATCCGGCGAACCCCAGCCAAGCCTTCATCTGGAGAGATGGCAATGTTCCATTCTGGAGGTCAGCCTCTCCCTGCCCTGCTCCCTGCCATCTTTTCCCTTCCTTGGACAAGTATAGTTTGCTTCAATATTTTTTGTGCCAAATTTTAAATAATTATACTGTAGGAATGTTGTAGAGACTAGTACTATATTTTATTGGGGCATTAATGTGGTTAGTAATCAGGTGTTATCAACATGTTACTGTACCTGCTAGTTGTTCTGTTCTTCTGCCATCTACTTGGAAATATGGAATCTGTCATCTGCTATGGTTTTTTATTTCCTTTTAGGAGGTTGCGTATTGTTCATTCCTGATTTGTGTTTTGTTTTAGTTGTTCCAGTCGGCACTAGGCAGCATCAGCTGTCGGCTTAGCTAGTCTGAATTGCGAATTGCGAGCATCTTCTTTTCGTGTGCTACACAAACATCATTCACACTTCATTGTAGGATGGTGCATCAAAAGGATCAGTTTCAGAAGTGGGAAACTGACTAGCCAGGTGGGGCTGTGTGGGACGGTAGCTCTACTTGCAGTCCATCAGTAGTCATGGTAGATTCGTAGGTCATCCCAGAATTATAATCTCACTTTTTTTTGATCGATTAGTCTGTTTGCTCGCCATCTTTTGATAAGGATGGCCGATGGCATATGGTAAAGTTATTTGTAAATCTTCAAATCTTGCCGGCTAGAGGACCGTTCCTCTCCAAACCCTAGGAGAAACGATCTCCGAGCGCACCACGCCGCCACCTCTCCTCCGTTGGTAGGTCGTCGCTCATAGCCTCGCTGTGCGGAGGCCGGGGAGGCCCCACTACCGGATGGATTCCCTGCCCTAACAACGATTGGCTGGCTCCGGCGATTGAGCAGCAGTGGCGTGCCCTCGCCCATTCGGGACTAACCTTTTTTATTTTCCAGGGATGTCTATACTGCCGGTTTGGTTTTTCTGCAAAAAAAAAAAAACTTGTTTGCTAGAGTACCGTTTGGAACAATCTCTGAAAGATAAACTTTATATCTTGTGTGCTTGTATTTATCCTTTTTTTTGTGCTTGTATTTATCCAATAGTGTTTGCGTAATGTTGTTGAAATGTGCTAACTTTCGGTTAATGATTTCAAATGAAAAGGAGTAGAATTCCATTTGTTCCTTAGTTAAGCTTCTGGGTACTATTGGTGCATGAAATCAACATGTAGTGCAGGAGTTCCTTAACTACCTAAGGGGAAATTGTGGTTGCTTATTAGTAAGATTTTGAATTGTGGGTCCATTGGTGTTCTGATCTGCATTTTTATCAGGTTGTCGCTAGACTGATTTCTGGATGCAGCCTTTTCAATTTTCTGCCAGTTGCATTGGACCCATTCTATTATATCTGTGTTTTAGAGCTGATCAATCTCTAGTTGTAAGATGAAGGGGCCGTTTGGTTCTAGGCCTTGCCATGCCACACTTTGCCACACATTTCTTGCCAAAGTTGCCTAAGGTTAATTCAATCTCTAGTTGTAAAATGAAAGCCACAAGTTGGCAAGCCTAATGGAATCTTGCCACATTTTTTGAGTGTGTGATGTGGGGCCCTAGTGTGGCAAAAAGCATCTTGCCTAAGGTGAGGCTTGAACCAAACACCTTCTTAAGTTGGTCAAACTTGCCTAAGCTTAGGTGTGGAAACCTAAGTCAACCTTAGTCACAAACCAAAGAGTCCCGAAGTATTGAAATATAATTAGGATGCCCACCATTTTCTTACTGGACAGACTTTTTGGGAGAGGGTTGGTTTATGAAGCTCAACCAGGCTCTAGCTGGTTTTATAATGTTGTTTTAGCTGTGAGTTGCAACTTGCAGCCCATATTTGCACATGTGCTATTCTTCTATATATTGGTGATTCTTAACTAAGTCTACCTGCTATATTGTGGAATGGGGCCTGCGCAATCTAATCGTAATCCTTGACAAACCCATTAAGTCTGCACTGACATTTATGAAGTTGGTCGATCCATCTTTTGACAAATCTGAAACATGTACACAGTACACTTTAAGTTCATTTGCATTTGCAATGTGATTTCAGCCTTCTTGTTCCTGTAATTACTGACCAATTCACTTGTGCTTGTTTCATAGAAAAAACCTATACTGGGCTTCACTATCTCGAGATAACTGAATAGAGTTCGGTGTCCAACACCCACATGCACCCCCCAAAGGCAAATAGAAATGAAAAGGCAGTAGCTTCCACAGAAGAGAAGTCCCCAACTAGGAAAGCAAGTAATCCAAGTTTCACAAACTAAAGATGGCAAACAATTGAAATTCCACAAGTATATACTGAGAAAGCGACCACAAATTCCTAGGGACAACCTCAAAAGAGTACAAGATATTTTCAGTCTCTCACAATCCCCTTGAAACTTTTGAACCCTCAGATCCCATATATAGTGTTAAAGAATATCCTAAATTTTGATCCACTGTGCACATAATTTTTTCTACCTTGTTTTGGATGAGATTTGTCTCCTTGGGTTGGGTTCTCCATGACCATTTCTTATAGGTTTATATGGCCCCCAACCTTGAAAGTCGTCTGCATTACATGATTAGAATTACTATGAAAATTCAATAGTCACACCTCTCCAAGTCCTCATAGGATTCGGTCGTAAGTAGGAGTATCATTTCTCAACATAAACTGTAAAAATTATTGAACGGCTTAGTTCAAGATATTATAACTTGTATGTAATCCTTTACAGGTCGGGCCAATGGACTGGGCTAAATTTTGTAGGAATTCCATATAGGCCACTGTACGTGTATGGGTACAAACAAGGAAATGATCCAATCCTGGGAATGTACTTCACTTACACTGCAACAAATACATCTCTGCAGAGGTTTGTTGTTGCGCCAGATGGCAGAGACGTCTGCTACATGGTTAAGAAGTCTACACAGGAGTGGGAAACTGTGTGGGTGCAACCGTCAAATGAGTGCGAGCGTTATGGTGCATGTGGTTCAAATGCGATATGTACGGTGGTGCAAGATACGAAGGCAAAATGTACCTGCCTGAAAGGTATGTCTTTGACTACAAAATCGGGTTCCGCTCTTACTAGTTTCCAGTAAAAGATGAACTGTCTTGTTCCTTACACAATTGGGTGAACTTCCTCCCTTGTTCACCGGCACAACTGACTATAAGTCGCAGTTAGGACCCTAAAATAGGAAGCATGGACGTTATCACTACTTATTTTGACATCTCAAGCCCTTTCATACATGTTTACAGAAGTATATGCTTCACAAATTAGTCACCTTTTTCCTTTCTTTCCCTTTTTCCTTCAATAGGTTTTAAGCCAAAGTTAGCAGATGAGTGGAATGCAGGAAATCGGAGCCAGGGTTGTGTTAGAAACCCACCTTTGGACTGTCAGGTGAACAAAACTGGAGATGGATTTCTCTCTATCCCGAATGTCAAGTGGCCAGATTTTTCATACTGGGTATCTGGTGTGACTGATGAGTATGGGTGCATGAATACCTGCCAGCAAAACTGCTCATGTGGTGCCTATGTCTACATGACCCAGTTGACGGGGTGTCTACATTGGGGTAGTGAACTGATCGATGTTTACCAGTTTCAGGCTGGGGGTTATGCCCTAAACCTCAAGCTTCCTGCTTCTGAGTTAGGTAAGTGATGAAGATTATCTAAAGAATAAAGTTTATATATGCAGTTATGCACGCTACCATATTTTCTCACCTTTGACTTACCATGTTTATGTTGGGTTATGCTGTTCCTTCATCAGCAGGTTCACATATCGCAGTTTGGAAAATAGCCGCAATAGCGTCTGCCGTGGTGCTATTTGTTTTGTTAGCTTGTCTCTTTTTATGGTGGAAGCGTGGCAGAAATATCAAAGGTGAGGTTCCTTGGATTTGGCTCAATGATTATAGTCTAACGAAAGCTCACCTGATTCTTCTGTTGCCCTCCGTAGTTGTCTGCACAAGACTGCATTCTCTTGTGGTGCTAATCAGTATAGTCAAGTGTACCTAACTAGTTCCACGAATTCATTACAGATCATAAATAGGAAAAAAAATCAGTTTTTACCCCTCAACTCTTGTAATGGTAAAAACCCAGGTCAACCAATAAGTAGGGGGAGGTAGAAAAGGGAGACCTGAAACCAATGTGGTAGAAGCTTGAGAACTATTTTTTGCCTTGATTAGCAATGTAAGCCAAATCAAGAATCAATCATGATTTTATCGTGATCAAATCAGCCGATCAGGATCTGTACAAATCAGTACAGATTATTTACTTCTACCTAGATACTAACCAATTATTAACAGTAGACATGTAGGGGTGATCACAGTTCTTGTGGCAC
Organism: Aegilops umbellulata; assembly: GCA_032464435.1. Taxonomy (NCBI): domain Eukaryota; kingdom Viridiplantae; phylum Streptophyta; class Magnoliopsida; order Poales; family Poaceae; genus Aegilops; species Aegilops umbellulata. The sequence continues at coordinate 89,903,849 of CP136055.1, forward strand.
CTTGTTATGCCAAAACCACTGGCCACATTTGACTGGTCTAAGAGGGTAATTTGTCCAAATTAGCAGGCAATGGTGTCATCTGTAATTTGTTTGGCTTTAGAGTCAAGGATGAAATCTAGAAATTTATAGGCGTTGCGGGGTAAAAAGGACTTGTGCCTTGGGAGAAACCATGCTGCCAAGCTGTTGTGAAGACTGCTAAAATGGATCTAGCTGTGAACTGTTAGCTGTAGTAATTAGTCTCAGTTTCTAATATAAATGGACTCTTGGAGGCAAGTATAGTGCTAACTGGTATTCTGGGGCAGATGCAGTGCACAGAAGTTGGAGGAGGTCAAGACGTTCATCTACCAGATCTCAGCAAAGTGCTGGCATGCTGGATATCTCACATTCGATTCCTTTCGATGATGAAACAGAGGACGGAAAAAGTCATGAACTCAAAGTACTCTCCCTGGACCGCATTAAAGCTGCTACTGGTAGTTTCAGTGAATCCAACAAGCTTGGGGAAGGCGGATTTGGCCCGGTTTATATGGTACGAGTGATATTATCATGAATCTTTGTACTCCCTCTGTCCGGAATTACTTGTCGTAGAAATGAATGTATCTAGATGTATTTTTAGTTCTAGATACGTCCATTTCTATCCATTTCTGCGACAAGTATTTCAGGGCGGAGGGAGTATTATACTTGTTTTTTTTTTTGTGGCCAGTATTACACTGTACTTGGCTTGATGCAAATTAATACCATGAATCACTTCAGGGAACATTACCTGGTGGAGAAGAAGTAGCTGTGAAGAGGCTTTGTAAGAACTCAGGTCAAGGCCATGAGGAGTTCAAGAATGAGGTCATACTGATTGCAAAGTTGCAGCACCGGAATCTTGTCAGACTATTAGCTTGCTGTATACAGGGAGAAGAGAAGATCTTGGTTTATGAGTACATGCCTAACAAGAGCCTCGACGCATTTATCTTTAGTACGTACCATTTCCATTCATCCTCATTCCTCTAGATGGACAAATATACTGATTGGATTGTAATTACTGTGGGCGAACAGATCCTGAAAAGCGAGGTCTCCTAGACTGGAGGACAAGGTTTGATATCATCGAAGGTATTGCTCGAGGACTGCTATATCTCCACCGGGACTCAAGGCTACGTATTGTTCATCGTGATCTCAAGGCCAGCAACATTCTCCTAGACACAGACATGAACCCCAAAATATCAGATTTCGGGATGGCAAGGATCTTTGGAGGGGATGAAAACCAGTTCAACACGAACCGTGTGGTCGGAACATTGTACGTGCATTTCTCATAGACCCTGTGATGGCTGGAATATTACTGCTGCATTACGTTAAGTTGGGTTTTCTTTTTGCAGCGGCTACATGTCTCCTGAGTATGCCATGGAAGGCATTTTCTCGGTCAAGTCCGATGTCTATAGCTTTGGAGTTCTGATCTTGGAGATCATCACAGGGAAGAGGGCTGTCAGCTTTCATGGCCAGCAGGAGTCCCTAAACATCGCGGGATATGTAAGCGCACACGTACCCCATATGCCACACCCATCCTGACATTTCGTTTATCTGTTTCCTCATGGCTTGAGTTTGCAACCATTTTCCAGGCATGGCAACAATGGAACGAAGACAAGGGCGAGGAAATGATTGATCCGTTGATAAAACCGTCGTGCTCGATTCGACAGGTGCTGAGGTGCATCCACATTGCATTGTTATGCGTGCAAGATCATGCCCAAGAGCGTCCGGACGTGCCCGCGGTCATCCTGATGTTGAGCAGTGACAGCTCCAGCCTACCCATGCCGAGGGCGCCCACCCTGATGCTCCGTGGCCGTGCTCTTGAGTCGAGCAAATCAAGCGAGAACGAGAGGAGCCACTCCATAGGCACCGTATCAATGACACAGTTGCATGGAAGATAGCATGGCAGGGACAGTACATACTGAAGATATCATGTCTTTCTTTTTCTCCAAATGTTATGTTGCAATGCTGGTGTTTTCTGTAGATTAGGATCTGGGCAGTTTGAGGAAGCCCAATGTGTACGAAAGAAGATATTCATTTATGTCATCTGTAAAGTCGGAATGGAGGTCCATTCTCAAGTTTAGTTACGCTGTTACGGCTATAGCTACGAGCATGACAGAAAGCGACCCAGATCTCTAACTTGACGGCGATGGCTGGGCTGCACTCGTGTATCATTTCCTTGTCTGGACATGGAATATACGTGAACCTCCATATAAACGCATCAGTTCTTTATTTAGGCTTGAAGTTTGATCCTTTTTCTTTTTCTTTTGAAGCCGAGGCAAGAACTTTGCCTTTTTTCGTCAGTTATTAAGAAGACGCCCTAGTTTATATGCAGAGAATTTACCCTAATGTTTGTATCTTAGCACGGTTCAGAGGTAAAATGCTAACGTGGCACATCAATTAAAGAAGAAATAGGGGTGTTGCATTTTATTCCCTTAGAGCATCTCGAACGGCCTTTGTATATTTAGCTAGGATTACTAAAAACTGGAAATATAGCAACTTGGCCCAAAAATGTTGCTCCAACAGCCTTTGTACCCCTCACAAATTGTTTTACAAAGCTTGCTATTTTTGCACCCACACTTGGTATATTTGTAAACTGGAGAGACACTTGCTATAATTTTTAGCAGCCCAGTTTTTGTGGTCCCCTACATACCTTTGTTCCATTGACAAGTGGACCCCACCGCCCCCTAGATTCCTGCTGCCCTGGGCCTAGCACATGTCCCTACGTGGCAAATGCTGTTGGGTTTGCTTAATCTTCTCTTTCCTCTTGCTATACCCAGTTTTTAGCAAGTCAGAATAGCAATGCTGTTGGAGATGCTCTTAGAGCAATTTTAATGGGGCGACCCATTTCGTCCGTCACCGTCCGTTTGGGTCGGCGCAGACACAAAAGGCGGCCCAACGCGCCGACTCAAACGGACGCGCGTTCGCTTTTTGTCCGCGAGTGACCTATTTTCGGTCTATTTTTGAGCCGGAATTGTGTCGGCGCGGACACGCGACGGATGCGCGCACGCTCGCCTTCTCCTTTTCCCGGGCCCGCCGGTTGGTGGCACATTGGCCTCCCCCCACCCCCAGCCAACAGCAACCCCCCGCCCGCCTTCGTCGTCGACGCCGCCGCCCATTTATGCCGGCGACTTTGCCAGCTGCCGCCGCCTCCATATCCGCCCAGCAACACCGTCCACTCCCCCCGTTGTCCGCCGCCGCCGTCTCGCCGCCAGGGAGCAAACTGTTTCCCACCGCCGCTCCCCCCACCGCAAAGCCGCCTCGCCGCCCCGGTCAGATCCGACCAGCACGCTCGTCTGATGCCGACCCACTCGTAGTACACCGGCAAGGCAGCTAGCTGGTCCGTGCGCGCCGCGACTCCCCTTGCCGGCCGTCTCCTTCTTCGACGCCCGCAAGCTGTTCGACAGTTTGCCAAGGTACGAAAATGGACTCCGCTGACGAGTTTTTTTCCACAATTTGCTTTGCGACTCCGACGATTCGACGTCCGAAGAGGAGAAGGAGATATTGGCTGCCGTGTTGGTCCATCACCACCTCAACAACCAGCGGCCGTTGTTCCGTGGCTCCATTCCCGGCCACCTTCCGGCGTTGAGTCGCAACCGAGAGAGCGGGCGTTTCCTTCTTTGGAAGGACTACTTTGATACAACAAACCCGTTGTTCAAACATAAAAAATTATGCCGCTGTTTCCGTATGAGTAGGCATATTTTCAACTGTATTAGAGAGGGGGTGGTCGGCTATGATGACTATTTCGAGTGCAAAGAGGATGCCGTCGGCAAGATCGGTTTCTCCTCTTATCAGAAATGCACTGCCGCCATCCGAATGCTTGCATACGGAGTGTCTGGTGATCTCATTGACGAGTACGTCCATATGAGTGAGTCTACATGCCTAGAGTCTCTGTATAAGTTCTACAAGGCTGTTATTGCTGTGTTTGGCCCTGAGTACTTGAGAGAGCCGATAGCTGAAGATACAACCCGTTTGTTGGCGATGAATGCCAGAAGGGGCTTCCCAGTGATGCTTGGTAGCATAGACTGCATGCACTGGGAGTGAAAGAACCGTCCTTATGCTAGGCAAGGGCAGTATAAGGGACATGTCAGGGCTTGCACTGTCATACTAGAGGCCGTGGCGTCTCAAGATCTCTAGATCCGGCTCTCTTTCTTTGGCATGGTTGGATCACACAATGATATCAATGTGCTTCAGCACTCGCTGATGTTTGCTAGGCTTGCCGAGGGCAACAGCCCACCGGTGAACTTTACTGTCAATGGCCACAACTACGACAAATGATACTACCCAGGTGACAGTATCTATCCTCAGTGGACCACTATTGTCAAGACAATACCCAACCCTATCGGAGAGAAGAGGAAAAGATTTGCCCAAGAACAAGAGAGTGCTAGGAAGAATGTTGAGCGTGCCTTTGGTGTTTTGCAATCTCGATGGGGCATCGTTCGGTATCCCGCTAATACCTGGAGCACGCAGAAAATATAGGAGGTGATGACTGCTTGTGTGATCATGCATAATATGATCGTAGAAGACGAGGGCCCGGAACGTCTGTACAATCAAGGGTTTCAGTTTCAGGGTGAGAATGTTGTGCCTGAGCATGAAGTAACGACAATGTTTGAACAGTTCACCCAATTTCATCAAGCCATGCGTGATTAGGAAACTCACGTGCAACTGCAAAATGATTTGGTTGAGCATATGTGGACTCATGTTGGTCACCAATAGATGTATCTTCTTTTATTTGTTTGCAAAACTATGTGAAACATTTTTATTTGTATCCAGCTTGTAAAACTATACAATTTTATTTGGTGAACTATCTTTGACAATATGTTTGAATGCAAATCAATGTAATATTAAGCGGCCAGCCGGCCACGCCGGCACATATGGGTCGACGTGTTGGGCGCGCTGCCGACCCATATCAAAAACAGGACGGACGCCGGGCGGGCGGCCGACCCAAACGAACAAAAAGCGAACGAAATCGTCGTCCATTTGGGTCGCCCCATTGGAGTTGCTCTTAGTTCCTAAATATAAGTCATTTGATATTTCAATAAAGGACTACATACTGAGCAAAATGAGTGAATCTACACTCTAAAATTTGTCTATATTTATCTATATGTAGTTTGTATTAAATATCTAAAAGGACTCATATTTATTTAGAAACAGAGGGAATATTAGATATACGGTCTTAGAGCATTTGCAACCGGTCTTGACTAATTATTTTTTCGACAAAGGGTGAATTTTATTGACTCAAAACGAAGCATCAAGAGAATACACACACAATAAGAACATACATGACCTATGTATAACTAAGATGCACACAACCGACACTAACGCGCGCACACAAAAGAAGAAAAAAAAGAACACACCGACAAAGAGCAAAGTCATACAAAAGCCAAGCTATGCCTAAGCGAGAGAAAAAAGAATCTCTGAAAGATCAAAGCAACGGTCGATAAACTACAACAACAACCATATCCGCACCAATTATCTCTTGACACCACAAGGACAACAAGAAGGTTCTTCAACAACAACACCTCCAAGAAGGAAATGACGCTCAAACGTCGTCGCCACTGGATCCAACCATTAAAGGCTAGATAAGTTTTCTCCCTGAAGAACAAGTCTGAGGACATCCGAGCAATGCCCTCAACAAGGTAATAGCGCAAAAACATCGTCATTGTAAGGTATAACCAATTCTGGTCACACCTGAGGTTTTCACCACGGAACTCGAGACCAAGTACTCGAGAAGCACCGCCAAATCAAGTCATCATGTGTTGTCACCACCACTTTCCGCATTCCCAGCAGCTACAAGCATAGCACGATCTTTTGGACGGCACAACCACCGCGGCTACACAACCTAATCCTCTGAGTCAAACCGTCATCCATATAATTCATCTCGCCGCCGAATGCAAACTGGCCAGAATGAGAGCGGCCAAAACTCATAGAAGAGCCTTTCGGTTGCATCTCGCCAGTGCGAGCCGCTAGCAGCAACCATCGGATTTGGATAGAAAATCCTCACAAAGATCCACCAATGCGCACCACAATCCACCATTTGAGTGGCTGGACGTTTCCGCCACAGCCAGGATGAAAAACACCACTTCGCATTGATTGGACGAACCACCTAGCGGCCAAGCACCAAGCATCGGCACGCCGATCTGAGTCCCGAGGCGCCACCATTGCCCACCTTTGGCCGTGTGATCTGCCAACGGCAAGCATCCTGGGTCGCCTTGGGACGCGGTGCACCAAAGAAGGCACACGACCCGTATCACCAACGCCGCGGTGCTTAAGGTTCTAGACATCCGGAGTAGCAGTGCGTCGGACTCCGAGCCTGTAGGACCTTGACTGCGGGCCGCTGGAGCTTCCACGAAACAAACATTGAGGATGGATGGTCATCTCCACCCAGGTTGTTGCCAAGGCATGACCATGTCGTGTCTGGATCGCGGCGCTTAGATCACTTGAGCCACCCACCGCTGCATGAAGATCGTTGCAGATTCATCATTCACCCTCATGCGCCCTGCAATGCCTTGACTTGCGTCGAAGCCATCGCCTGGAGCCCTGCCACCACCGTCAGCCTCACAGGCTTTGCCAGGCAGCGTCGTCCAGTGGCGGTGAGGGAAGCGAGAGAGGTGGGGAGGTCGCAGAGAGATTGTATCGGAAGCCGCCCATGCTGTCCATCTGGATGATGCAGGGGCGGTTGCCTACTGTTACACAGGGTCTCGGCTAATATGAGCCCCTATATGTCTCTGGACGCGTTCACGGAGAGGAGCCGGTCTCCCCGTGTAACCGCATCCTCCACCTTTAAAATCTCAAATTCACATGCACGTCAATACTGTGGCAGTTGATGATGTGTTGCGCAATTTCGCACAACATGATTATGGAGGATAAGGGTGAAAGAGTGGCCCCCACACATAATTTTGAGAACACCTAAAAAACATAATTTTGAGAAGTTCGGAGAACATGTCCGCCTACTGGAACAAGATGAAGAGCATGATATGAACTTTCTAGAGATGCGTAGACAACTTTGAGATCAACACATGCATGTTATGAACACGTTTCACTGCAATGACGCGCTGGAAGTTGAGATACTCCCTCCTTTCCAGTTTACAGGGCTTATCTCAAAATTTTAGTTTTCCATTTTATAAGGCTCAATTTGGTTGTTCCCATCACATGTTCAGATTCCAAGGTGCATTAAATCATTGCATGCAAGTATTAAGAGAACATTGACCAATGCATGTACTTTATACATGCATGCATTGCAATTAATGCATTGGTAAACATAATTTTCTGAGAAAAACAAGAGCATTAATTTGATGCTTTTGCAAACTACAAAAAGTATTCCACCACTCACCATCTATCTTGGTTGGTGAGATTTTTGAATTGAGCCTTAGGCTGGTCATAGTGGGGAGTAACTTATACTAGTGTCATGTATATGACACTAGTCTAAGTTAGTACCTTCATAGTGCAAAGTAACATAGTAGTAGTGTCATAGATTGTTTCATTTAATATCTTGTAGATTCATCTTGTCTTGGGAAGCGCTATGTTACAGTAACATATTATGTTACCACCTCTCATTAACTACTTGCCACATAAGCAAAGATTTATCAAAGTGTGCTATGTTACTACCTAAGTTACTCCCACTATGACTAGCTTTATAAACCGGAAAGGAGGAAGTACGTGCGATGATGCAAGGCATGGCTTTAGCAATGGAACACACTGAGCTTCAGGTCATCTTGCAGCGGGACTCATGTATGGCCCTATCCATCTTCAGAGACGATTCGCTTGTTCATTCTTCATATGGTCATCCTGCCGCATTGGAGACCAAAGCCCTGAGAGAATGAGTGAGTCATCCGAGAGGCGGCGACTCTGAAGAACGCATTCGGAGTAACTGAAGCTCCGCAAAATGCGGATCGCCTCTCAGAGGCGACTGACCCTGGCGCCTTGCTAGTCGCCGACGGCGCCGGAATCCTCAGGCTCCCGGTTCTCCTGGCTAGGTTCTTCTGACGCGGAGGAGCCGACGCATGCGGGCGCTGAACCCTCCCACGACAACTCTTCTCTTCTGTTTCCTGCAGGTCGCCGAAGGAAAGCCGATGAGGAGTTAGCGAACGAGTTCTGGGCGGACATCGGCTACCCTCTGATGACCCACAAGTATAGGGGATCTATCGTAGTCCTTTCGATAAGTAAGAGTGTCGAACCCAACGAGGAGCAGAAGGAAATGATAAGCGGTTTTCAGCAAGGTATTCTCTGCAAGTACTGAAATAAGTGGTAACAAATAGTTTTGTGACAAGATAAATTATAACAAGCAACAAGTAACAAAAGTAAATAAAGTGCAGCAAGGTGGCCCAATCCTTTTTGTAGCAAAGGACAAGCCGGAACAAACTCTTATAATAGGAAAAGCGCTCCCGAGGACACATGGGAATATCGTCAAGCTAGTTTTCATCACGTTCATATGATTCGTGTTCGGTACTTTGATAATTTGATATGTGGGTGGACCGGTGCTTGGGTGTTGTTCTTACTTGAACAAGCATCCCACTTATGATTAACCTCTATTGTAAGCATCCGCAACTACAACAAAAGTATTAAGGTAAACCTAACCATAGCATGAAACATGTGGATCCAAATCAGCCCCTTACGAAGCAACGCATAAACTAGGGTTTAAGCTTCTGTCACTCTAGCAACCCATCATCTACTTATTACTTCCCAATGCCTTCCTCTAGGCCCAAATAATGGTGAAGTGTTATGTTGTCGACGTTCACATAACACCACTAGAGGCTAGACAACATACATCTTATCAAAATATCAAACGAATACCAAATTCACATGACTACTAATAGCAAGACTTCTCCCTTCTCCTCAGGAACAAACGTAATTACTCACAAAGCATATTCATGTTCATAATCAGAGGGGTAATAATATGCATATAGGATCTGAACATATGATCTTCCACCAAATAAACCAACTGGCATCAATTACAAGGAGTAATAAACATTACTAGCAACCTACTAGCACCAATCCCGGACTTTGAGACAAGAATTGGATACAAGAGATGAACTAGGGTTTGGAGATGAGATGGTGCTGGTGAATATGTTGATGGAGATTGCCCTCTCCCGATGAGAGGAGCGTTGGTGATGACGATGGTGATGATTTCCCCCTCACGGAGGGAAGTATCCCCGGCAGAACAGCTCTGCCGGAGCTCTAGATTGGTTCCGCCTCGTGGCTGCGGAGTCTCGTCCCGAAAGGTTGCTTCTAAATTTTTTTCTCATCAAAAGACTTCATATAGCAGAAGATGGACGTCGGAGACCCACCAGGGGGCCCACGAGGTAGGGGGGCGCGCCCCACCCTCATGAGCAGTGTGTGGGGCCCCTGGACTTCATCTTTGGCGAGGATTTTTCTTTATTTATTTTAAGATATTCTGTGGAGTTTCAGGACTTTTGGAGTTGCGCAGAATAGGTCTCTAATATTTGCTCCTTTTCCAGCCCAGAATTCCAGCTGCCGGCATTCTCCCTTCTTATGTAAACCTTGTAAAATAAGAGAGAATATCCATAAGTATTGTGAGATAAAGTGAAATAACAACCCATAATGCAATAAATATCGATATAAAAGCATGATGCAAAATGGACGTATCAACTCCCCCAAGCTTAGACTCGCTTGTCCTCAAGCGAAAAGCCAATAACAATAAATATGTCCTCATGTTTAGAGGTAGAGGCGTCGATAAAAATAAAATACGGACATGAAGGCATCATGCTTATTATCATAACAGCAACATATATAGATTTTGTCATATGACTGCTTATGTTCAAGTGATGATCTATTCACAATGCAAAAGTATAAATCAGAAACCTTATTGGGCTCCAACAAACTATAATCTCAGTCATTGAAGCAATTGCAATTTATCATAACATCGGAAAGAGTCTATGTCAGAGCTAAAAAGCAAGTCCACATACTCAACTATCATTAGTCCTTCATAATTGCTAACACTGACGCAATACTTGTGGTTATGAAGTTTTAATCGGACACAGAGAAAGATAGGGGCTTATAGTTTTGCCCCACAACCTTTTACCTCAAGGGTAATGTCAACAATAATAATTCATGCTCCCTTACATCCAGTTAGATATATATATATCATGTTCTTTCCAACATGCTGAGCTTGCCAAAGGATAAAATGAAAAAGCAAAGGCGAAGATCACCGTGATTCTTGCATAAGGTAGAAGATAATAATAAAAGATAGGCCCTTCGCAGAGGGAAGCAGAGGTTGCCATGCGCTTTTATGGTTGGATGCATAAAATCTCAATGCGAAAGAATGTCACTTTATATTGCCCCTTGTGATATGAACCTTTATTATGCAGTCCGTCGCTTTTATTACTTCCACATCACAAGATCGTATAAAGCTTATTTCTCCCACACCAATCAATCATACATATTTAGAGCAATTTTTATTGCTTTGCACCGATGACAACTTACTTGAAGGATCTTACTCAATCCATAGGTAGATATGGTGGACTCTCATGGCAAAACTAGTTTAAGGGTATTTGGAAGCACAAGTTGTATCTCTACTTAGTGCTGACAATTTGCCTAGCATGAGGGGGAAAGGCAAGCTCAACAAGTTAGAGGATCCATGACAATATACTTTATCTCAGATATAAGAAAGACATAACTCATTATGTTGTCTTCCTTGTCCAACATCAACCCTTTAGCATGTCATATTTTAATGAGTGCTCCCAATCATAAAAGATGTCAATGATAATATATCTATATGTGAAACCTCTCTTTCCTTATTACTTCCTATTAATTGCAACGATGACCAAAGCTATGTCTGCCAACTCCCAACAACTTTTAATCATCATACTCTTTCTATGTGAAGTCATTACTCTCAATAAGATCAATATGAACTTTTTGTTTCTTTTTATTCTTTCTTCTCTTTTCTTTTATTCACCCAAGATCATGGCAAAATAATCAAGCCCTTAACTCAACACTATTCTTTATTATATATAGCTCACGGACTCGAATACAAAGAGAGATCATAAAGCAAAACTCAAAACTAGATCATGCCATAAACTCTATTCTACTAGATCAAGATAGTACTAATAGGATCGAACTAAGAATGAAATGCAAGAATGAAATGTGATCCTAAGTTTGCTACTTCACCTGTCTTTATTGATGACAAGGATTATGAATTCTCTATCGACCCAGAGTTAATTACTTTGGTTGAATCTGATCCTTTCCATGGTTATGAAACTGAAACTGTTGTGGCACATCTTACTAAGTTGAATGACCCTAGCCACCCTTTTTGCTCATGATGAGAAAACTCGCTATTATTATATTCTCAAATTATTACCGTTCTCATTAAAGGGTGATGCTAAAGCTTGGTACAATACTCTTGCTCCTGGTTGTGTGCGTAGTCCCCAGGATATGATTTATTACTTGAAAAATATTTCCCTGCTCATAAGAAACAAGCTGCCTTACAGGAAATATATAACTTTATGCAAATTGAAGAAGAGAGTCTCCCACAAGCTTGGGGAGTCTTCTCCAATTGCTTAATGCTTTGCTTGATCATCCTCTTAAGAAAAATGAAATACTTGATATCTTCTATACTGGACTAACTGATGCTTCTAGGGATTTCCTAGATAGTTGTGCTGGTTGTGTTTTCAGGGAACGAACTATTAGACAAGCTGAAGAATTATTGAATAACATATTGAGAAATTATGATTATTGGACTCTTCCTGAAGTACCGACTAAACCCACTCCGAAGAAGGGTATTTTATATCTCAGTCCTGAAGATATGCAAGAGGCAAAGAAATCTATGAAGGAAAAAGGTATTAAAGCTGAGGATGTCAAAAATTTACCTCATATTGGAGAAATACATGGGCTTAATACACCACCACTGCCTAAGGTGGAGAGGTAAATTCTCTAATGAAATTCAATGATAGTGATAATCCTCACAATATGTACCCTAGCCAATGCCTTTATGAGTTTGAAAATTATATTAGAAAACAAGATCACTTCAATGCAAATGTTATGAAACAATTGAAATGCAATTCTGATATGATTGCTCGCTTGAGTGACTTGTTATTTAGAATCTCAAATGATGTTAGAGGTGTGGGGAAGCATGCTTCTATGGTTCAAACTCAATTAAAACAAGTTGCTAAATCTCAGAGAGAGTTGCTAGATGAAATGAATAATAATATCAGTGATCATGATATTAGAGTAATGACTAGAGGAGGTAGGATGACTCAGGAACCACTTTATCCCGAGGGACACCCAAAAAGAATTAAATAAGACTCTCAAAGAGTTAACACTGATGCACGTAGTCAATCTAAAAATAAAAAAGAAGAAGAAAAATGATAGGACCTTGCATGCCTCTAGTGAACATGAAGTAGAAAAACCTCTTGATAATGATAATGAAGTTTCTATCTCCGATGCTGAAACTCCATCTGGTAGTGAACACTCACCTTCTGATAATGAAAAAGATAATAATGAGGTTCATGAAGATACTCAAACAAATAATAAAGAGCCGGAGAATGATGTTGAGATAGAACCAGCAGTTGATCTTGATAACCCACAACCCAAGAATAAAATATATGATGAAACAGACTTTGTTGCTAGAAAACACGGTAAGGAAAGATAACCGTGGGTTCAAAAACCTATGCCCTTTCCACCTAAGTAAACTAAAAAGAAAGATGATCAAGAATTTGAACGCTTTGCTGAAATGCTAAGGCCAGTCTTTTTGCGTACTCGCTTGACTAACATCTTGAAAATGCCTCCTTATGAAAAGTACATGAAAGACATCATCACCAATAAGAGAAAAATACCGGAAGCTGAAATCTCCACCATGCTTGCTAATTATACTTTTAAAGATGGAGTACCTAAAAAACTTGGAGATCCGGGAATACCAACCATACCTTGCTCCATCAAAAGAAATTATGTGAAAACTACTTTATGTGATTTGGGAGCCAGTGTTAGTGTTATGCCTTTCTGAGGGAGTCCTGGATTAGGGGGTGTTCGGATAGCCGAACTATACCTTCAGCCGGACTCCAGGACTATGAAGATACAAGATTGAAGACTTCGTCCCGTGTCCGGAAGGATCTTTTCTTGGCGTGGAAGGCAAGCTAGGCGTGCGGATATTCGAGATCTCCTACCATTGTAACCAACTCTGTATAAACCCTAACCCTATCCGGTGTCTATATAAACCGGAGGGTCATAGTCCGTAGGACAACCATCATCATACGCAATCATACCATAGGCTAGCTTCTAGGGTTTAGCCTCCTTGATCTCGTGGTAGATCTACTCTTGTACTACCCGTATCATCAATATTAATCTAGCAGGAGTAGGGTTTTACCTCCATCGAGAGGGCCCGAACCTGGGTAAAATAAAGTGTCCCTTGTCTCCTGTTACCATCCGACCTTGACGCACAGTTCGGGACCCCCTACCCGAGATCCGCCTGTTTTGACACCGACATTGGTGCTTTCATTGAGAGTTCCTCTGTGTCGTCGCTTTTAGGCCCGATGGCTCCTTTGATCATCAACAACGATGAGGTCCAGGGTGAGACTTTCCTCCCCGGACAAATCTTCGTCTTCGGCGGCTTCGCTCTGCGGGCCAATTCGCTTGGTCATCTGGAGCAGATCGAAAGCTACGCCCCTGGCCATCAAGTCAGGTTCGGAAGCTTAAACTACACGGCTGATAACCGCGGAGACTTGATCTTCAACGGGTTCGAGCCACAGCCAAGCGCGCCACGCTATTCCGGGGGGCATGATATAGCTCTGCCTCCGAATAGCACCCTGGAGGCCGCACACGCTCCGGCCCCGATCTTTGACTCGGAGCCCGCTGCGTTCTCTGAGGATGAACGGTTGGACGTCACCTCGGGGGCTGCGATCTCAAAGGCGATCGAGCCGAACGCCAGCCCCGTACTCCGCAGGGCCCAGGACTCCAAGGAGCCGGACTCTTCTTCGAACTCCGAGCCTTCCGCGCCCCCGCCGATCGAATCTGATTGGGCGCATGTAATGGAGTTCACCGCCGCGGACATTTTTCAGTGCTCACCTTTCGGTGATATCCTGAATTCCCTCAAGTCTCTCTCTTTATCAGGAGAGCCCAGGCCGGACTATGGTCTGCGAGGTTGGCATTCGGGCGACAAAGAAATTCAAAGCCCACCCACCACCCACTTAATAGCCACTGTCGATGATTTAACCGACATGCTTGACTTCGGCTCCGAAGACTTCGACGGAATGGACGACGAAGGAGGAGACGAACAAGAACCAACACCTGTAGGGCGCTGGACCACCACCTCGTCATATGACATATACATGGTGGATGCTCCAAAGGATGCGGATGGCGATGGAGCAGCGGAAGACGACAACTCGAAAAAACCGCAAAAACGTCGGCGCCAACGGCGCCGCTCCAAATCCCTCCACAGCAGAAATGGTGATTCCGGCACAGGAGATAATACTACCCCGGACAGCGCCGAAGAACACTAGAACCAGCAAGATTCGGCGCAGGAAGATGAAAAAACCAGCCCTAAGGAGAGAGCGGCAGATCAAGAGGTTGAGGATGATAACTACATGCCTCCCTCCGAAGACGAGGCAAGCCTCGACGACGACGAATTCGTCGTACCATCAGACCCTGCCAAACAAGAGCGTTTTCAACGCAGGCTTCTAGCCACGGCCAACAGCCTAAAGAAAAAGCAGCAACAACTTAGAGCTGATCAAGATCTGCTAGCTGATAGATGGACTGAAGTCCTTGCGGCCGAAGACTATGAACTCGTGCGCCCCTCCAGAAATTATCCTAAACGCAGGCCGCTACCCCAATCAGAGGGGGAAGCATATGACATGGCAGACCGGCCACCCCGTGGCCGCGACAGAGAGGCCTGTCGAGCCCTTAGGCAAGCCATGCCCCGGTGCCGCTCAAATAAGGCACGGGAAAACGAGCCAGACCTGCGAGACGTACTAGAGGATAAAGCAAAGCAAACAAGATCGATCTATGGATCGCGTGGACGCCCGAAGACACGTGATGATCTTCACTCCGGACACAATAAATCCGGCCGGGCCGAACACAGCAGGCACAACTCTTCCGAGCTGCGTCGTGACATAGCCCAGTACAGGGGCGCCGCACACCCACTATGCTTCACAGACGAAGTAATGGATCATAAAATCCCAGAGGGTTTTAAACCCGTCAATATCGAGTCGTACGTTGGTACGACAGATCTGGCAGTATGGATTGAGGATTATCTCCTTCACATCCACATGGCACGCGGCGATGATCTGCACGCCATCAAATACCTACCCCTTAAGCTTAAAGGACCAGCCCGACATTGGCTTAACAGCCTACCAGCGGACTCAATCGGTTCTTGGGAGGACCTGGAAGCCGCATTCCTCGACAACTTTCAGGGGACCTATGTGCAGCCACCGGACGCCAACGACCTAAGCCACATAATTCAGCAGCCAGAAGAATCGGCCAGGCAATTCTGGACACGGTTCCTAACAAAGAAAAATCAGATAGTCGATTGTCCGGACGCAGAGGCCCTAGCAGCCTTCAAACATAACATCCGTGACGAGTGGCTTGCCCGGCACCTGGGACAGGAAAAGCCGAAAACCATGGCAGCCCTCACGGCACTCATGACCTGCTTTTACGCGGGCGAAGATAGCTGGCTAGCTCGCAGCAACAACTTATCGAAGAAGCCCGGTAATTCGGATACCAAGGACAAAAGTGGCAGGTCACGTCGAAATAATCAAAAGCGCCGCGTTAGCAGCGACAGCAATGAGGATACGGCAGTCAATGCCGGATTCAGAGACTATAAATCCGGTCAGTGGAAAAAGCCATTTAAGAAGAATACCCAGGGCCCGTCCAGTCTGGACCGGATACTCGATCGCTCATGCCAGATTCACGGCACCCCCAAAAGGCCAGCCAATCACACCAACAGGGATTGTTGGGTGTTCAAGCAGGCAGGCAAGTTAAGAGCCGAACACAAGGACAAGGGGCTGAACAGCGACGACGAGGAGGAGCCCAGGCCGCCGAACAACAATGGACAGAAAGGGTTTCCCCCACAAGTGCGGACGGTGAACATGATATACGCGACCCTAATTCCCAAGCGGGAGAGGAAGCGTGCGCTACGGGACATATACGCGATGGAGCCAGTCGCCCCAAAGTTCAACCCATGGTCCTCCTGCCCGATCACTTTCGATCGAAGGGACCACCCCACTAGCATCCGTCATGGCGGTTTTGCCGCACTGGTCCTCGACCCAATCATGGACGGATTTCATCTCACAAGAGTCCTCATGGACGGCGGCAGTAGCCTGAACCTGCTTTATCAGGATACAGTGCGGAAAATGGGCATAGATCCATCAAGGATCAAGCCCACAAGGACGACCTTTAAAGGCGTCATACCAGGTGTAGAGGCCAATTGCACAGGCTCGATAACACTTGACGTGGTCTTCGGATCTCCGGATAACTTCCGAAGCGAAGAGTTAATCTTCGATATAGTGCCGTTCCGCAGTGGCTATCATGCCCTGCTCGGACGAACCGCATTCGCTAAATTCAATGTGGTGCCGCACTATGCATATCTCAAGCTCAAGATGCCAGGCCCTCGAGGAGTAATTACGGTCAGCGGAAACACAGAACGCTCCATCCGAACGGAAGAGCACACGGCGGCCCTCGCAGCGGAAGTACAAAGCAGCCTTTCAAGGCAACTCTCTAGTCCGGCCGTTAAAAAACCGGGCAATGCAAAGCGCGCCCGGAGTAACCTGCAACAAGACCACATGGCACGATCAGAGCAAGCGTAGCAATACGGCCCCGACCCCAGCCATTGCAACATAGCGGAGCAAGTACCTCGAGTACACAATTACGCCCTTAAAATTCCATGGGCACGGGGGAAGGGGCACATTAATGACATGCCTACAACACGGCGTCAAACGTGCTAGGGGCTGCCAGATTTTTCTTTTTTACTTTCAGGACTCCATACTCTGGATAACCTGTTCGGCAGTATTGCCGCACAGACGATGCAAGATCCAGGAAAGCAGACAAAGCTACGCCGCATTCCGGAACTCTCAGGTGATCTCTATTTCGAGCGATATATTTGTTTCTAAATTCCGTGGCCTGTGCCTGGTCAGGACATGTTAAATAGTCTAATATCTTTTTTGCTTATCGCACTACTTGTATCGTTCGGCTTTGATAAATAGCCTCTTTATAAACAATGCATAGCTTTTTTCCTATGTTTTGCATTATCCCCTTTGAATATATGTGTTTATTACATAACATGATCGCACCCGTACACCATGGTACGGCAAACCACGCCAGGGGCTTCATTTCCCTTTTATCTGGTGTGAGAAGTCCGTACACTTTCACAAGTGCGGCACCCCGAACTTATAACACTATATGCATCGGCTCCGAGTCATGATTTTGGTCACATGTTGGGTTTGCCCGGCTCCTATGTTTTGGTACCTTACGTTCCGCTCTATCGGCTAAGGTAGCACTAGGAGAACCACTGTGATTGTGCCCCAGATCAGGTGGGTTGAGCACCTCGGTGGAGAAAGCTAAAACAGACTGTCATGATAAGGCGTGAGACCGGTCGCTGTTCGAGAGGTTTTTCGAGTCCTTAAAGGCTTATGCCGCTTTGAGCGAGGAGCTGGCTATGTCCGGCCAAAGGCGTGGATAGCGCCCCGAATTCGGCCTTCCGAACTAGGGGCTTCGCCGAAATTTAAAATTATAACGTTCTATGGCTAAGTGAGAGTGTTCAAGCATTATAGTCCGATTGCCTGGTTCGTTGTGCTGAGCGCCTCCCTCGAAGGACCCAACTATGGGAACAAGAGCCCTCGGGTTTATCCCGAACACCCCAGCACTAGTGGCATGGGGGCAGAAGCTGACGACTCGCCATCTCTCAATTTTTAATAAACGGCCGCACAGGAAATAATATTTTAAATTAAACAAGCATTGCTTTGCGCATATGAACAAGTTTTCAGCGCACAGGATACAAACGAGCGAGTTCACTCAAATATTACATCTTTAGCACATTCATCCGCGACTAGGCGGGCTCCGGCAAGAACGTCCTTGTAGTAGTTCTCGGGCTTGCGATGCTCCTTCCCCTGCGGCGGCCCGTCCTTCAACAGCTTCTCTCCGTCCAGCTTACCCCAGTGTACCCTTACACGGGCAAGGGCCCTCCGGGCACCTTCAATGCAGACGGAGCGCTTGATGACCTCAAGCCGTGGACAGGCCTCCACCAGCCGCCGCACCAACCCGAAATAGCTCCCAGACAGGGTCTCTCCAGGCCACAGCCGAACTAGTAAGCCCTTCATGGCCTGTTCGGCCGCCTTGTGGAGCTCGACCAGCTGTTTCAGCTGATCACTTAAGGGAACAGGGTGTCCGGCCTCAGAATACTGAGACCAGAACACACTCTCCGTCGAGCCGCCCTCTTCAGTTCGGTAGAACGCGGCGGCGGCGGATACGCTGCGGGGAAGATCGGTGAACGCCCCTGGAGAACTCCGGATTCGGGTAAGTAATAGGTAGTTTACTTTTATATTCCTACTCTGCATTGAGAATGCCTTACCCGTTGCTATCTTTTTCACCTCCTCCAACTCTTGGAGGGCCTTCTGGGCTTCGGCCTTGGCACTCTTGGCGGTCTCGATGGCCGGGGCGAGCTCGGATGCTTGCGCCTTCGCCTCAAGCTCCAAACCCTCATGTTTTTTCATGAGAGTTCGCAGCTCTTCCTGCACCTCGCCGACCTGAACCCCAAGCCTTTCTCGCTCGACGCGCTCCTCGGCCGTTTTCTTTTCGGCCTCAGCCAGCGCCTGCTTCAGGGTTATCACCTCGGTTGTGGCCCCTACAATAAGCAGTACAATTAATCCTATTATTTCTTTCTGCAATCAAGCCTCTCTGTAGGCGCCTTTTTTCTTCTTTTTCTTTTTTTAGGTATCTCTTACCTTCCTTCTCCTCGAGCTGCCGTTTGGCAAGGCCGAGCTCTTGCTCGGTCCGCCCGAGGTCCTTCTTAAGGACATCCACCTGCGCAGTCAGTGCGGCGGTGGACAACAGCGAAGCCTGCATACGCATATTTGACCTTTTTTGTTAGACTCCTGCGAAAACTACTAGATCCTCTATCCGGCTTTTCTTTCCGAACACCGAACAGAGCATCAGAGGGCTACTGTCTATGCGGTAAATAAATTGACATATTTTTTCCTTACCTCGAAGCCTGTTAGAAGGCTAGTGCAAGCTTCATTCAGTCTGCTCTTGACGGACTGAATCCTTTGGATCACCGTACTCATAACAATACGGTGCTCCTCATCGATGGCGGTGCCCTTAAGCACCTCCAACAGATTGTCTGGCGCCTCCGGTTGGATGGAGGCTGCCGGCTCAGATGGCTTACTCCTCTTGGAAGGAGTTCGCCCACCGCGGACCGGGACTGTCGAGTCCGGCGCGGTGTCCGGCACAAAGCCGGACTTGGAGCCCTGGGGGGGTTTCATCCCCTTTACTCCTGGGGTCCGGAGGATTGCCTTGTGGCTCCTCCAGGACCATCTCCTCCTGCCCCGAAGCTTGGCGGGGCGCCACTTCGGCGTCGTCCGCCCCGCGGGGGGAGACCGCGGGCGGGACAGAGTTCACGTCCGACGAATCCAGGGAGCCGCTCGATGAATCGTCGAGTTCGGCCCGGGGTGGGCTGCATAGATTACGCTCGATATTAGGGAAAGCAGCGCATTAAAAGAATATCATGAGTCACTCTGGTATGTAAACACTTACGATGTTGCCGGACGCTTGGTTCTGTCCGGCCACTCCTCTCCGCCCTCTTCGGCGTCGTGGGAGTAGTCCGGCGGAGGGGTCTTCCTTTTCCTCGACCCCTTGGCCTCCCCCGTTGGGGCGGCCTTCTTCTTCTTTGCTCCCCTCGCTGGAGGGGCAGAGCTTCCTTGTTCCTCCTCCTCGTTTTCACGAGAAGAAGGCATTGCGGACTCGTCGGATGACGAGTCTGACACCACCATATTGCAGGAACTTTTTCGAGTCCCGGTGGTTTTCTTCTTCTTGGCCTTCCTCTCCGGCACCACGTAGGGTGCCGGAGCCATTAGCTTCACCAAGAGAGCTGGGGCCGGGTCTTCGGACAGAGGAGCCGGACAGTTAATTGGTCCGAATATTTCCTGCCAAGCCTGTCAAAGGTAAAAGGGAGTTTAGATCCCGCATAGAGTCGATCTATGAAGAAAAGCTTAATGAACGTGTCAAAGGTGTAGATAGCTTACCTCGCTAGCGTTACGCTGCGAACTATATCCGCGATCCTCGGAGGCGGATGTGGGCGACTCGGCGCCTTTGGTCAGCACCTTCCAGACGTCTTCATACGTCGTGTCGAAGAGCCTACTGAGGGTTTGGTGCTGCGCCGAGTCGAATTCCCACAAAGTAAAATCCCGTTCTTGGCACGAGAGGATCAGGTGAACGAGCATGACCTGGACTATGTTGGCAAGCCGGATTGGCTTGTTCACCAGGGACTGGATGCATGTTTGCAACCCAGTCACTTCTTCCTCGTTGCCCCACGACAGGCCTGTCTCTTTCCAGGACATGAGCCGCGTGGAGGGTCCGAATCTGAACTCGGGGGCCGCGACCCATTTCGGATCGCGGGGCTTGGTGATGTAAAACCACCCAGCCTGCCACCCCTTAAGGGACTCCACGAGGGAGCCATCGAACCAGAGGACGTTGGCTATCTTGCCAACCATAGCGCCTCCGCACTCCGCCGGGGTGCCGGACACCACCTTGGGCTTGACGTTGAAGGTCTTGAGCCAGAGGCCGAAGTGGGGGCAGATGCGGAGAAAGGCCTCGCACACGACGATAAACGCCGAGATGTTGAGAATGAAGTTCAGGGCCAGATCATGGAAATCCAGGCCGTAGTAGAACATGAGCCCCCGGACAAATGGGTGAAGTGGAAAGCCCAGTCCGCGGAGGAAGTGGGGAAGAAAAACTACCCTCTCATGGGGCCTTAAGGTAGGAAGAAGCTGCCCCTTATCAGGAAGCCGATGCGGGATGTCCTTGGACAAGTATCCGGCTTTCCTTAACCTTTTTACTTGAGCCTCCGTAACGGAGGAGACCATCCACTTGCCTCCCGCTCCGGACATTGCTGGAGAAGGTTGAGGAAGGAAGAGCGGACTTGGGCGCTGGAGCTTGAGTGCGCGAGAGATGGATTGGCGAAGGAGGAAGAAGGCGTAGGTTAAAAAGGTGAATCCTTATCCCTTTATATAAGCAGGTACGGTTAGGCGTCCTCACCTACCTGATAAAACTCACTTGCCTCCCAAACGCCGTTGTAAACGGCGTGGTTGGGTTACCCATGACCGTATTAATGAGAATCCCGTTAAAGGGGGCACATGATCTCTGCTTCGACAAGACGTGCCAAGGAAACCGCCTTGCTAAACAAGCTGCAATTTATATAGAAGGCTTGGCCGCAGTGTTGTGACGCACTGCGGAATACGTCAGCAGATTTGATTTGTGTTAATATTATTCTCTATATGGAAATATGTGGAAACTTATTTTGCAGAGCTGGACACTATTTTGTGGTGTTTAATCTTCTTGAAGAACTTGGAGGAGGAACCCACCTTGCAATGCCGAAGACAATCTGCGCGCCGGACTCGTCGTCATTGAAGCCTGGTTCAGGGGCTACTGAGGGAGTCCTGGATTAGGGGGTGTTCGGATAGCCGAACTATACCTTCAGCCGGACTCCAGGACTATGAAGATACAAGATTGAAGACTTCGTCCCGTGTCCGGAAGGATCTTTTCTTGGCGTGGAAGGCAAGCTAGGCGTGCGGATATTCGAGATCTCCTACCATTGTAACCGACTCTGTATAAACCCTAACCCTATCCGGATTCTATATAAACCGGAGGGTCGTAGTCCATAGGACAACCATCATCATACACAATCATACCATAGGCTAGCTTCTAGGGTTTAGCCTCCTTGATCTCGTGGTAGATCTACTCTTGTACTACCCATATCATCAATATTAATCTAGCAGGAGTAGGGTTTTACCTCCATCGAGAGGGCCCGAACCTGGGTAAAATAAAGTGTCCCTTGTCTCCTGTTACCATCCGACCTTGACGCACAGTTCGGGACCCCCTACCCGAGATCCGCCGGTTTTGACACCGACACTTTCTCTTTATATAAAAGACTTGATTTGAATAAACTCACACCTATTGAAATATCTTTGCGAATGGCTGACAAATCAACTGCCATACCTATCGGTATTTGTGATGATGTGCCCGTTGTTGTTGCCAATGTTACTATTTTGACCTTCTTTGTTATACTTTAGATGCCCGAGGACGACAACATGTCGATTATCCTTGGTAGACCCTTCTTGAATACTACAGGGGCTGTTATTCGTTGCAATAAAATCAAGGTCACTATTCATATCAATGGTAATGAGCATACGGTGCACTTTCCGAAGAAGCAATTCAAAGTGAATGGTATTAATGTTATTGAGAAATCTCCGACAATCACTATTGGAAGTTTTCAACTACCTCTACCTACTATCAAAAAGAAATACGAAATGCTTATTGTTGGGGACATTCATATCCCCGTTTAGGTAACTTAGTGATTTACGAAAATTTTCAGTTTCATGCTAATCGAAAGTGGTTCTTAATAAGACTTGATCAACCTTATTAATGTATCATTTTTTAGAGGTATGGAGTTGATGAATTTAGTAAGCACTACCTTCTGTCCCTATGTTTTGTTTTCGGTTCTTACTAGTTAAATAAATTAAAATGCCATGTTTTGTCTGTTTTCTGAATTCCCTGTGCAATAAAAAATGACCCAAAAATAGAAGTTCTAATTTAATATGATTTTTCCCCTGAATATTTAAGAATTTTTGGTGCAAATAATATGAAAGGGAGGTGCACTAGGTGGGCACAACCCACCTGGGCGTGCCAGGACCCCCAGGCGCGCCCTGGTGGGTTGTGGTCCCCACGTGAGCCCCCTCACTTATCTCTTCATCCCACATCACCACCTACCTCCAAAAAATAATCACCATTGCTCTCTCTCTCTCTCTCTCTCCCTCTCTCTCTCTCTCTCGTGTTCTTGCTCTCAAACCCATGGATTTCGATCTTTGCTAGAAGCTCCGATTCTGAAACTGTTTCAGGGGATTGTTGGTTGGTATGTGACTCTGATACGTCTCCAACGTATCAATAATTTTTTATTGTTCCATGCTATTATATTATCTGTTTTGGATGTTTAATGGGCTTTAATATGCTCTTTTATATTATTTTTGGGACTAACCTATTAACCGGAGGCCTAGTGCCAATTTCTGTTTTTTTTGCCTATTTTAGAGTTTCGCAGAAAAGGAATACAAACGGAGTCCAAACGGAATGAAACCTTTGCGATGATCTTTCTTGGACCGAAAGCAATCCAGAAGACCTGGAGTTGAAGTCTCGAACTCTATGAGGCGGCCACGAGGCAGGAGGGCGTGCCCAGGGTGGTAGGCGCGCCCCTACCCTCATGGGCCCCTCGTAGCTCCACCGACGTACTTCTTTCGCCTATATATACTCTTATACCCTAGATCGCCCAGGGGGAGCCACGAAACCACTTTTCCACCGCCGCAACCTTCTGTACCCGTGAGATCCCATCTTGGGGCCTTTTTCGGCGATCTACCGGAGGGGGAATAAATCACGGAGGGCTTCTACATCAACACCATTGCCTTTCTGATGAAGCGTGAGTAGTTTACCACAGACCTTCGGGTCCATAGTTATTAGCTAGATGGCTTCTTCTCTCTCTTTGATTCTCAATACAAAGTTCTCCTCGATGTTCTTGGAGATCTATTCGATGTAATACTGTTTTGCGGTGTGTTTGCCGAGATCCAATGAATTGTGGATTTATGGACAAGATTATCAATGAATATTATTTGGTTCTTCTACGAATTCTTATATGCATGATTTGATATCTTTGCAAGTCTCTTCGATTTATCGGTTTAGTTTTGCCTACTAGATTGATCTTTCTTGCAATGGGAGAAGTGCTTAGCTTTGGGTTCAAACTTGCGGTGTCCTTTCCCAGTGACAGTAGGGGCACCAAGGCACGTATTGTATTGTTTCTATCGAGGATAAAAAGATGGGGTTTATATCATATTGCTTGAGTTTATCCCTCTACATCATGTCATCTTATTTAATGCATTATGATGACCCACAAGTATAGGGGATCTATCGTAGTCCTTTCGATAAGTAAGAGTGTCGAACCCAACGAGGAGCAGAAGGAAATGATAAGCGGTTTTCAGCAAGGTATTCTCTGCAAGTACTGAAATAAGTGGTAACAGATAGTTTTGTGACAAGATAAATTGTAACGAGCAACAAGTAACAAAATTAAATAAAGTGCAGCAAGGTGGCCCAATCCTTTTTGTAGCAAAGGACAAGCCGGAACAAACTCTTATATAAGGAAAAGCGCTCCCGAGGACACATGGGAATATCGTCAAGCTAGTTTTCATCACGTTCATATGATTCGCGTTCGGTACTTTGATAATTTTATATGTGGGTGGACCGGTGCTGGGGTGCTGTTCTTACTTGAACAAGCATCCCACTTATGATTAACCTCTATTGCAAGCATCTGCAACTACAACAAAAGTATTAAGGTAAACCTAACCATAGCATGAAACATATGGATCCAAATCAGCCCCTTACGAAGCAACGCATAAACTAGGGTTTAAGCTCCTGTCACTCTAGCAACCCATCATCTACTTATTACTTCCCAATGCCTTCCTCTAGGCCCAAATAATGGTGAAGTGTTATGTAGTCGACGTTCACATAACACCACTAGAGGCTAGACAACATACATCTTATCAAAATATCAAACGAATACCAAATTCACATGCCTACTAATAGCAAGACTTCTCCCTTGTCCTCAGGAACAAACGTAATTACTCACAAAGCATATTCATGTTCATAATCAGAGAGGTAATAATATGCATATAGGATCTGAACATATGATCTTCCACCAAATAAACCAACTAGCATCAACTACAAGGAGTAATCAACACTACTAACAACCTACTAGCACCCATCTCAGACTTTGAGACAAGAATTGGATACAAGAGATGAACTAGGGTTTGGAGATGAGATGGTGCTGGTGAAGATGTTGATGGAGATTGCCCTCTCCCGATGAGAGGAGCGTTGGTGATGACGATGGTGATGATTTCCCCCTCCTGGAGGGAAGTTTCCCCGGCAGAACAGCTCTGCCGGAGCTCTAGATTGGTTCCACCTCGGTTCCGCCTCGTGGCGGCGGAGTCTCGTCCCTTAATGTTGCTTCTTATTTTTTTCTCATCGAAAGACTTCATATAGCAGAAGATGGACGTCGGAGACCCACCAGGGGGCCCACGAGGTAGGGGGCGCGCCCTAGGAGGGGGGGGGCCCACCCTCGTGAGCAGGGTGTGGGCCCCTTGGACTTCATCTTTGGTGAGGATTTTTCTTTATTTATTTTAAGATATTCCGTGGAGTTTCAGGACTTTTGGAGTTGCGCAGAATAGGTCTCTAATATTTGCTCCTTTTCCATCCCAGAATTCCAGCTGCTGGCATTCTCCCTCATGTAAACCTTGTAAAATAAGAGAGAATAGCCATAAGTATTGTGACATATTGTGAAATAACATCCCATAATGCAATAAATATTGACATAAAAGCATGATGCAAAATGGACGTATCAACTCCCCCAAGCTTAGACCTCGCTTGTCCTCAAGCGAAAAGCCGATAACAATAAATATGTCCTCATGTTTAGAGGTAGAGGCGTCGATAAAAATAAAATACGGACATGAAGGCATCATGATTATTCTCATAACAACAACATATATAGATTTGGTCATATGATTACTCATGTTCAAGCAATGATCCATTCACAATACAAAAGTATGAATCATAAACCTTATTGGGCTCCAACAAAATATAATCTCAGTCATTGAAGCGATTGCAATTTATCATAACATCGAAAAGAGTCTATGTCAGAGCTTAAAAGCAAGTCCACATAGTCAACTATCATCTAGTCCTTCATAATTGCTAACACTCACGCGATACTTGTGGTTACAGAGTTTTAATCGGACACAGAGAAAGATAGGGGCTTATAGTTTTGCCCCACAACCTTTTACCTCAAGGGTAATGTCAACAATAATGGTTCATGCTCCCCTACATCCAATTATATATATATATATATATATATATATATATATATATATATATATATATATATATATATATATATCATGTTCTTTCCAACATGCTGAGCTTGCCAAAGGATAAAATGAAAAAGAAAAGGTGAAGATCACCATGATTCTTGCATAAGGTAGAAGATAATAATAAAAGATAGGCCCTTCGCAGAGGGAAGCAGAGGTTGCCATGCGCTTTTATGGTTGGATGCATAAAATCTCAATGCGAAAGAATGTCACTTTATATTGCCCCTTGTGATGTGAACATTTATTATGCAGTCCGTCGCTTTTATTACTTCCACATCACAAGATCGTATAAAGCTTATTCCTCCCACACCAATCAATCATACATATTTAGAGCATTTTTTATTGCTTTGCACCGATGACAACTTACTTGAAGGATCTTACTCAATCCATAGGTAGATATGGTGGACTCTCATGGCAAAACTGGTTTAAGGGTGTTTGGAAGCACAAGTAGTACCTCTAC
Organism: Aegilops umbellulata; assembly: GCA_032464435.1. Lineage (NCBI taxonomy): Eukaryota > Viridiplantae > Streptophyta > Magnoliopsida > Poales > Poaceae > Aegilops > Aegilops umbellulata. Next base: position 89,930,426 of record CP136055.1, read on the forward strand.
TTAGCGCTGAGAATTTGGCTAGCATGAGGGGGAAAGGCAAGCTCAACAAGCTAGAGGATCCATGACAACATACTTTATCTTAGATATAAGAAAGACATAACTCATTACGTTATCTTCCTTGTCCAACATCAACTCTTTAGCATGTCATATTTTAATGAGTGCTTCCAATCATAAAAGATGTCAATGATAATATATCTATATGTGAAACCTCTCTTTCCTTATTACTTCCTATTAATTGCAACGATGACCAAATCTATGTCTGCCAACTCCCAACAACTTTTAATCATCATACTCTTTCTATGTGAAGTCATTACTCTCAATAAGATCAATATGAACTTTTTGTTTCCCCCTTTTTTATTCTTTTTCTTCTTTTCTTTTATTCACCCAAGATCATGGCAAAATAATCAGGCCCTTGACTCAACACTAATCTTTATTATATATGGCTCACGAACTCGATTACAAAGAGAGATCATAAAGCAAAACTCAAAACTAGATCATGCCATAAACTTTATTCTACTAGATCAAGATACTACTAATAGGATCGAACTAAGAAAAACGTTAAAGATAGGAGTTGTGATTGTAATACGATACCGGGGCACCTCCCCCAAGCTTGGCAGTTGCCAAGGGGAGTGCCCATACCCATGTGATTATGTCTCCTTCTTTGTTGTTGAAGAAGGTGGTGGTGATGTTGGCTTAGTTGATGGCTTAGGCTTCTCCCTTAATTTGCGCTTGAGGACGGCATTTTGATCCCTCGGATCATCAATCTCCCACTCCAGGGTTAATATCTTTTTGCATAGGTCCTGCTTATTTTCCTGCAAGAGACGAAAAGGGATAAACTCGAACTTGGGTTTCTTTACCCTATCAGGGAGACTTGACTTTTTGAACTCCACGTGCATGTCCCCAGGTTGAGGTAATGGTGCTTCATCTTCATCTGAGCTCGTCTCCTCCTTCCCCTTGGGTTCATAGTCCTCTTCATCCTCCGTGGTCCATCCATCGTGTTCCACATCTCCATAGACCTTGGGATTTGCTAAGTAATCATCCACATAGCTTTCTCCTTCCGAATCCTGGGAAGACATGTTGATTTAATCTGCAACGAGACAGCTAGAAACAAAAAAAGAGGATATTTGCGTGATACGGGAGTCAAAACCTTCAGGAGAATATATAGTGAATTTTTACCGACCGAAATACGTATCGTGCAAGAAAACGGAGTCCGGAGGGCACACGAGGTGCTCACGAGGTAGGGGCGCGCCTAGAGGAGTAGGGCGCGCCCACCACCCTCGTGGGGCCCTCGTGTCCTTCCCTGACTGCTACTTATTTTTCTATTTTTCTAAATATTCCAAAACGTAGAAATATTGCCTTAAAAAATTGTTTTGGAGTCGGTTTACTTACCGTACCACATACCTACTCCTTTTCGGAGTCTGAAACGGTTTGGAAAGTGTCCCTTATGTACTCCTCCGGGGTTACAGTTTCAATAATATTGGTTTCAACATTTATGGGATTACCTGAGATATAATGTTTTATTCTTTGACCGTTTACCACCTTCGGGTTTGTGCCTCCAAAGTTGTTGATCTTTATGGCACCTGAACGATAGACCTCTTCGATAACATAGGGGCCTTCCCATTTAGAGAGAAGTTTTCTTGCAAAAAATCTTAAACGAGAGTTGTATAGCAATACATAATCACCTACATTAAACTCACGCTTTTGTATCCTTTTGTCATGCCATCTTTTAACTTTTTCTTTAACAACTTGGCATTTTCATAAGCTTGGGTTCTCCATTCATCAAGTGAGCTAATATCAAATAACCTCTTCTCACCAGCAAGTTTGAAATCATAGTTGAGCTCTTTAATAGCCCAATATGCCTTACGTTCTAGTTCGAGAAGTAAGTGACATGCTTTTCCATAGACCATTTTATATGGAGACATTCCCATAGGATTTTTATATGCAGTTCTATAAGCCCATAATGCATCATCAAGTTTCTTAGACCAATTCTTTCTAGACCTATTAACAGTCTTTTGCAAAATTAATTTGAGCTCTCTATTGCTCAATTCTACATGACCACTAGACTGTGGGTGATAAGGAGATGCAATTCTATGATTAACATCATATTTGGCAAGTATTTTACAGAAAGCACCATGAATAAAGTGTGAACCACCATCAGTCATTAAATATCTAGGGACTCCAAACCTCGGAAAAATAACTTCCTTAAGCATTTTAATAGAAGTGTTATGATCAGCACTGCTAGTTGGAATAGCTTCTACCCACTTAGTAACGTAATCAACAACAACTAAAATATGTGTATATCCATTAGAGGCAGGAAAAGGTCCCATATAATCAAAGCCCCAAACATCAAATGGTTCGATAACAAGTGAATAATTCATAGGCATTTCTTGACGTCTACTAATATTACCAATTCTTTGACATTCATCACAAGATAAGACAAACTTACGGGCATCCTTGAAGAGAGTAGGCCAATAAAAACCGGATTGCAATACCTTATGTGCAGTTCTATCTCCAGCGTGGTGTCCTCCATAAGCTTCGGAGTGACACTTGCGTAGGATCTGTTCATGTTCATGCTCAGGCACACAATGTCTAATAACACCATCTACTCCTTTATAAAGATGTGGGTCATCCCAAAAGTAATGTCTCAAATCATAGAAAAACTTTTTCTTTTGTTGGTATGTGAAGCTAGGTGGTATAAACTTAGCAACAATATAATTAGCATAATCAGCATACCAAGGAGTACTACAAGAAGTACTTATAACATTTAATTGTTCATCAGGAAAGCTATCATTAATAGGTAGTGGGTCATCAAGAACTTTCTCTAACCTAGACAAGTTGTCTGCAACGGGGTTCTCAGCTCCTTTTCTATCAACAATATGCAAATCAAATTCTTATAGCAGGAGAACCCATCTAATGAGTCTAGGTTTAGCACCTTTCTTTTCCATAAGGTATTTAATAGCAGCATGATCAGTGTAAATAGTTACTTTAGAATCAACAATATAAGGTCTGAACTTATCACAAGCGAATACAACTGCTAAAAGTTCTTTTTCAGTAGTAGCATAATTTCTTTGAGCATTGTCTAGAGTCTTACTAGCATATTGAATAACATTTAATTTCTTATCGACTCTTTGCCCTAGAACATCACCTACAACATAATCACTAGCATCACACATAATTTCAAAGGGTAAATTCCAATCAGGTGGCTGAACAACAGGTGCAGAGACTAATGCTTTCTTAAGTATTACAAATGCTTCTACACAATCATCATCAAAGACAAATGGTATATCTTTTTGCAATAAATTAGTTAGAGGCCGAGAGATTTTTGAGAAGTCCTTAATGAACCTCCTATAAAATCCGGCATGACCAAGGAAACTTCTTATACCTTTGATGTCCTTGGGACATGGCATCTTTTCAATAGCATCAACCTTGGCTTTATCAACTTCAATACCTCTTTCAGAAACTTTGTGCCCCAAGACAATACCTTCATTAATCATAAAGTGGCACTTTTCCCAATTCAAGACAAGATTAGTTTCTTCACATCTCTGCAAAACTCGATCAAGATTGCTCAAGCAATCATCAAAAGAGGAACCATAGACGGAAAAATCGTCCATGAAAACCTCACAAATCTTTTCACAAAAGTCAGAGAATATAGCCATCATGCATCTTTGAAAGGTAGCAGGTGCATTACATAAACCAAAAGGCATACGTCTATAAGCAAAAGTACCAAAAGGGCATGTAAAAGTAGTCTTTGATTGATCTCTAGCTGACATAGGTATTTGAGAGAAACCAGAATAACAATCTAGAAAACAGTAATGTGTATGTTTGCATAATCTTTCTAGCATTTGATCAATAAAAGGTAAGGGGTAATGATCTTACTTAGTAGCCTTATTCAATTTGCGGAAATCAATTACCATCCTATAACCTGTGATAATTCTTTGTGGAATCAATTCATCTTTATCATTAGGAACAACAGTAATACCTCCCTTCTTAGGGACACAATGGACAAGACTTACCCACTGACTATCAGCAACGGGATAAATCATACCTGCCTCCAGAAGCTTGAGTATTTCTTTTCTTACCACTTCTTTAATTTTAGGATTCAGACGTCGTTGAGGATCACGAACTGGTTTGGCATCTGCTTCCAAATTTATTTTATGTTGACATAGAGTGGGACTAATGCCCTTAAGATCATCAAGAGTATATCCAATAGCAGCACGATGCTTCTTCAGAGTTTTCAATAATCTTTCTTCTTCATGCTCTGAAAGGTTAGCACTAACAATAACAGGATATATCTTCTTTTCATCAAGATAAGCATACTTAAGATTATCAGGCAAAGGTTTAAGCTCAAACACGGGATCGCCCTTGGGTGGAGGAGGATCCCCTAAAATTTCAACAAGCAAATTGTGTTGCAGAATAGGTTACTGTTTAAAGAATACTTCATCTATTTCCCTTCTTTCATTCATGAAGATATCATTTTCATGGTCTAGCAAATAGTGTTCTAAAGGATCACTAGGAGGTACGGCAATAGAAGCAAGACCAATAATCTCATCCTTACTAGGTAATTCTTCCTCACGTTGTTGTTTACTAAATTTAGAGAAATTAAACTCATGAACCATATCATCCAAGCCAATAGTAACAACATTCTTTTCGCAGTCTATCTTAGCATTAACAGTGTTCAAGAAAGGTCTACCAAATATAATGGGACAAAAGCTATCTTGTGGAGAAGTGAGAACAAGAAAATCAGCGGGATATTTTGTTTTCCCACACACGACTTCAACATCTCTAACAATTTCCATCGCTGAAATAGTATCTCTATTGGCAAGTTTAATTGTGACATCAATACCTTCTAATTCAGCAGGTGCAATTTCATGCTTGATTTCTTTATACAAGTCATAAGGTATAACACTAGCACTAGCACCCATATCACATAAGCCATGATAATAATGATCTCCTATTTTAATAGAAATAACAGGCACGCCTACCACAGGTCTATGTTTATCTTTAGCACAAGGCTTAGCAATTCTAGCAGTTTCACCATCGAACTGAATAACATGCCCATCAATATTATCAGACAAGAGATCTTTAACAATAGCAATATTAGGTTCTACTTTAACTTGCTCAGGAGGTGTATAAGTTCTAATATTGCTTTTACGAACAACAGCTGAAGCTTTAGCATGATCCTTTATTCTAACAGGGAAAGGTGGTTTCTTAACATAAGAAGTAAGAACAATATGATCATTATAAGTGACAGCCTTTTCTTCAACTTTAATAGGTGAAGCTACTTTTACTTCTATGGGAGGATGATATTTAAACCATTTCTCCCTGGGGAGATCAACATAAGTAGTAAAAGATTCATAGAAAGAAGCTACTATCTCAGAGTCAAGTCCATATTTAGTGCTAAACTTATGGAAAATATCGGTATCCATAAAAGATTTAACACAATCAAACTTAGGTGTCATACCTGACTCCTTACCTTCATCGAGGTCCCAATCTTTAGAGTTGCATTTAATTCTATCCAAAAAGTTCCATCTGAATTCAATAGTCTTCACCATAAAAGAGCCAGCACAAGAAGTATCGAGCATGGTTTGATTATTATGAGAAAGCCGAGCATAAAAACTTTGCATAATTATTTCTCTCGAGAGCTCATGATTGGGGCATGAATATAACATTGATTTAAGCCTCCCCCAAGCTTGAGCGATGCTTTCTCCTTCGCGAGGCCAGAAATTATATATATAATTGCAATCACGATGAACAAGATGCATAGGGTAATACTTTTGATGAAATTCCAACTTCAATCTTTTATAGTTCTGTGATCTCGTATCATCACATAGCCTATACCATATCAATGCGTCTCCCTTCAAAGATAAAGGGAAGACCTGGCAACATCATCGGGTACACCTGCAAGCTTAAATAATCCACAAACTTCATCCACATATATTAAGTGCTCATCAGGATGCTTTGTTCCATCTCCTGTAAAAGGGTTAGCTAGCAGTTTGTCCATCATACCCGAAGGAAATTCAAAAGGAGTTTCATTTTCAATAGGTTCAGTAGGTTGAGGGGCAACTCTTTGCTCTACTGGACAGGGTGAAGATACCCCGAACAAGCCCCTCAGAGAATTACTTTCCATAGTAACAAGTGACAGTAAATTTCAGCACACTATATAAATTTTTCCTTACCAAATTCCACCTACCAAAGGCGCTACACTCGCCGGCAACGGCACCAGAAAAGAGTCTTGATGACCCATAAGTATAGGGGATCTATCGTAGTCCTTTCGATAAGTAAGAGTGTCGAACCCAACGAGGAGCAGAAGGAAATGATAAGCGGTTTTCAGCAAGGTATTCTCTGCAAGTACTGAAATAAGTGGTAACAGATAGTTTTGTGACAAGATAAATTGTAATGAGCAACAAGTAACAAAAGTAAATAAAGTGCAGCAAGGTGGCCCAATCCTTTTTGTAGCAAAGGACAAGCTGGAACAAACTCTTATAATAGGAAAAGCGCTCCCGAGGACACATGGGAATATCGTCAAGCTAGTTTTCATCACGTTCATATGATTCACGTTCGGTACTTTGATAATTTGATATGTGGGTGAACCGATGCTTGGGTGCTGTTCTTACTTGAACAAGCATCCCACTTATGATTAACCTCTATTTCAAGCATCCGCAACTACAACAAAAGTATTAAGGTAAACCTAACCATAGCATGAAACATGTGGATCCAAATCAGCCCCTTACGAAGCAACGCATAAACTAGGGTTTAAGCTTCTGTCACTCTAGCAACCCATCATCTACTTATTACTTCCCAATGCCTTCCTCTAGGCCCAAATAATGGTGAAGTGTTATGTAGTCGACGTTCACATAACACCACTAGAGGCTAGACAACATACATCTTATCAAAATATCAAACGAATACCAAATTCACATGACTACTAATAGCAAGACTTCTCCCTTGTCCTCAGGAACAAACGTAATTACTCACAAAGCATATTCATGTTCATAATCAGAGGGGTAATAATATGCATATAGGATCTGAAAATATGATCTTCCACCAAATAAACCAACTAGCATCAACTACAAGGAGTAATCAACACTACTAGCAACCTACTAGCACCAATCCCGGACTTTGAGACAAGAATTGGATACAAGAGATGAACTAGGGTTTGGAGATGAGATGGTGCTGGTGAAGATGTTGATGGAGATTGCCCTCTCCCAATGAGAGGAGCATTGGTGATGACGACGATGATGATTTCCCCCTCCCGGAGGGAAGTATCCCCGGCAGAACAGCTCTGCCGAAGCTCTAGATTGGTTCCGCCAAGGTTCCGCCTCGTGGCGGCGGAGTCTCGTCCCGAAAGGTTGCTTCTGATTTTTTTCTCATCGAAAGACTTCATATAGCAGAAGATGGACGTTGGAGACCCACCAGGGGGCCCACGAGGTAGGGGGCGCCCCCTAGGAGGGGGGCGCGCCCCCCACCCTCATGAGCAGGTGTGGGCCCCCTGGACTTCATCTTTGGCGAGGATTTTTCTTTATTTATTTTAAGATATTCTGTGGAGTTCCAGGACTTTTGGAGTTGCGCATAATAGGTCTCTAATATTTGCTCCTTTTCCAGCCCAGAATTCCAGCTGCCGGCATTCTCCCTTCTTATGTAAACCTTGTAAAATAAGAGAGAATAGCCATAAGTATTGTGACATAAAGTGAAATAACAACCCATAATGCAATAAATATCGATATAAAAGCATGATGCAAAATGGACGTATCACCCTACTCTGGCATCCAGGGTTTGGGAGAGGCCTTCAGCTCGACGTGCAGGTGAGGTTTCATCGTTTTGCAGGTTTGACGGAGATCCTTCGTCGGCCTCGGTGGAGGGCGCGGTGGACTCTTCCTCAATCGTGACGGCGACGGCTGTGGATCCGCGCGGTCTCTCTGTGGCGGCGACGGATGCAGCTCCACGCGGGGTCCCTGTGGCGACGACGGCGGCAGTTCCACGCGTTGTCTCCGGGGTTCCCGGCCAGACGAGGCCACTCATCAAGCCTTGGATCGGCCCAGTTCCGACACCAAGGCTATCTCCGCCAAGAACGTTCGGTGACTTGCTGCCACGTGCTCGTCTCGGCGATGGAGGGATCTCGCCGGAGTCCAGTGGGCCTTCGCTGTACTCGGGCCTACCTGGACGGGACGAGGCGGCTGCACCGGGTCTGCAGGCGCATCATGAGCGTCCACTTCGGATGGTCCATCTCAGGCGTTGGCTTGAGTATATGTGGAAAAGGAAAGGACAGGGGGTGAACCCTAATCTCGATCACTCCTATGCTGCCATCGTCGCCTCTCCACCGATGACGCGCGGCGATCAGTCCGCGCCGCCAGGCATCTCCACTGGACACCAGTCCATGCAACCCCCAACTCAGCCGGTCTCTTCCCAGCCAGTTTCCTCTCCGACAGGTGGCGCACCAGGCTTCGCTCCGGGTGTCTATCAACCGGTGCACGCAGCGCAGCCGTATATGACACCGGGTGACGTCGTGCCGGCGCAGCAGCCTCTGGCTCAGCAACCGCCTCTGCAACAGCCTCCGATGTATCAACCGCACTTGCAACAGCCTCTCTTCAATGGCCAGGGTCAGTTCATACAGCCGCAGCCGTTCTTTGTTCAACAGACAGGTGGCTTCGTGCAGCAGCAACAATTCCAGCATATGCCAAACGCTGGTTCTGCCTGGGTGCAGCCGCCGGCCGGTTTCAACGCCCGCATGCACATACTCCAGCCGCTGCCGGTGTTCATGCGGCCGCGCGCCCTCGGAAGCCAAAGGGCAGCAAGGGGGGTCATAACAAAGTCCATCAGGCAGCTATTCCACCTACTGTTATCCCACCGGTGGCCGCTATGATGCCGCCATTGGTGCAGGTGCCCGCTTCTTCGCCTTCGATGGCAGTGGGTAATGGGCAGATCACCCTTCTACAGTCCAGCTCGGTGCAACAACAACCTATGATTCAAAATACAGGGGTAGCCGAGGGGACAACTCATCCTAAGAAAGTATGGTGCTCCAAGTGCCAATCTGCTGGGCACACATATGATGACTGTGAGACACAACAGTACTGCTTTATTTGTAACAAGTTTAATCACCCGATGACCATGCGGCGCTGTCCTGCTCTCAAGATGCCGAAGCCGGTGCCGATGCTATGCGGTTATGGAACTGAAAGTATGGCATTCTTCCAGATGCCTGACAATGTTTGCAGGGAGGATCTTGCACCACAGGACTCATTGACGGCGTTGGTATCTATTTCTGGTGGCTCTATCACTCCCAGTATCGTGGAGGCATAGGTTGCTAAGATAACTCAGTACCAGCAGCAGTGGGTGTGGGAGGCCATACCGCATGGCAGAGATGCTTTTCTCATGTCCTTTCCGAGTGAGGAGGTGTTACAGAGGGTGACGGGCTTCGCAGTTTTCATCAAATCCCATAATGTCACTATCGAGTTCAAGCCTTGGAATACAGAGAAGATACCACACCGTTTCGAGCTAATTCCTATATGGGTTCATGTGCATGGGGTGGCTCACGCTCTCCGACACTTCTTGGGGCTATGGGCAGTTGGCTCGGTGATTGGTGCTACTCTTGATGTTGATCTTCTCTGTTTGCGCCGGAGAGGAATTGTTCGTATCCAGGTAGCGGTTTTGAACCTTGACGCTTTCAAAAGCAGCACAATTGATTCTCTTTCTTCACATGTGGTGGTTCAAAGAAAAGGTTGTGAGTTCCGGTACAGTCTTGAAGAATCAGACTTCCGTGTTGATAGTGACTTTGTACCTCAAATCTGGGAGCACGGCGATGATTCAGGTGGTGACAAGGGGCATGATAGGGAGGACACAACCAGGAATAATGATCCAAGCAAGAGGTCCAAACCCACTTCATCAGCTAACAACTCTTCGAAACCTTCTTCATCGGGCGGCGTGGTGCGCATGCAGATGGCCAATGCCGTCACACCTCCGAACTCTCATAGAGACTTGCCCGTCACAGAAGCTCCATCGCCACTAAGGGGGTCTTCGTCGTCGGGGTCGGATTCTACGTCTACGGATGCTTCCCCTACGACGTCGCCACGGTTCTCCACGTCACCATCTTCGGCTCGCCGGTCGCCTTCGCCTAACCCCCAAGTGGGGAGTCGTGGGCGCCCTGTCCCGGAGGGGACCGCCCCTTCTCCGTCGCCATCAACGCCCACTCCAGCGGCGCCCCGGCGCTCGACGCCACCATCTTCGGCTCCCTGGTCGCCACTGCCTAACCCCCATGAGGGGAGTTGCGGGCGACCCGCACCGGAGGGGACTCCTTCATCGCCGTCGCCATCACTGTCCACTCCGGCTTCTCCGACCTGACGAGGTGTCATCTTCTCTCCCTCCGTAAGAGCTAGCTAGGAGTCTGCTATGGAGGTGCTTCGTGCGTTATCTTCCACTACTCTGACACCAGGGGGGCGCCGGCTTCCGGACTTCAGGAGGCCGAAGGGCAGCCCCCTCTTTCTTCTTCTTCGATGCTGCAACAACCAACCATGCCTTGCAGAGTCGACGGGATGGGCTTCGAGGCCGATGTTACTCCTTCACCGCTGAGGTGCAGCGGGCATCATCATGTTGGGGCTGACGGATCCGCAGCCACCGAAGAGGATTCTATGGTGAAGGCCATGCGTAGGACTGTTGCTCGCAACCTCGACTTCGAAGGTACACCCTCTCGTAAATCTTTTATATCTTTTGATAATTCCAAAGTATCGTCAAATATTACTAGACTTGGGGTGTCACTAGGACGTAATGAGAACGAGATAGATTTTTTGGTCAAGGCTCTAAAACAAGTGGAGTTCGACCGGCTTACGGTTGCTCCGAAGTTATCGAGCCTTGTTGACCCTCTTGTGTCATATGAGGAGGTGGAGGATGCTGATGCCAATCATGAAGGCAAGCTCCTCACTCACTTAGTTAACGACGCGACTGAAGTAGACCTTGACGACACTATACGTGACACTACGCTTTTTGAGCTTGTCGTGACGGTGCGCAAGAACAAGTCTAACTCAGCAAAGAAAAGAGGCGCTCCTCATCTAAGAAAGTAAAGGCCTCTAAACATAAAGTTGGTTCAGCATGAGAGGCATATTTTGGAATAGCACAGGTCTTGGCGACTTGGCTAACACAAACACATTTCCGATTGCGTAAAGGATCATTCGTTGGACTTTGAGGCTATCACTGAGTCGGGTAAACGTGATTTTCCAACACGTGATCTGGACCACTTTTCATGTGGTTTTGATTACGAATGGCACATCTTACCGCCGACCGGGAGGTCCGGGGGAATATTGCTAGGTATTAACTCTACATACTTACATCTTTTGTCCACGTCAAAGGGGGAATGTCATATTAAATTCCACCTTCAAAATAAGTCCGACAACTTCACCTGGAGTCTGGTCGCTGTATATGGCGCCGCTCAAGAGGAGTATAAGTCTACATTTCTAAAAGAATTAGTCAACACCTGTCGAGACAATCCCCATCCCATCTTAATCGAGGGGGATTTTAATATCCTACGATACCAACAGGAAAAAACAATGATCGGTTTGACACTAGGTGGCCTTTCCTCTTTAATGCTGTTATTGATAGCTTGGACCTGAGGGAGATCATGATGTCTGGTCGTCAGTATACCTGGGTCAATAACCGATCGGTGCCAACCTTTGAAAAACTGGACCGGGTGCTAGTTACCACTGATTGGGAATATAAATATCCCCTAGCTTCGGTTCGGGCACTAGAAAGAGAGGCCTTATCGGATTTCGCCCCGTTGCTAACCGATTTTGGTCAACCAATCCCATGTTCTAACCGTCACCAGTTTAAATTTGAACTGGGGTGGCTCACTAGAGAGGGATTTCATGAGCTGGTTAAGAAGGTGTGGGTGCGCCAGCCTCGCGGTAATACACCCATTCAACGATGGAATAATCGAATCCGCGCCTTGCGTCGATTCCTTCGAGGATGGGCCAAACATATCGCTGGCATTTACAAAAAAGAAAAACTGCGACTGTCTACCTTAATTGATGCCCTTGATAAAATAGCGGAGGTGAGGCCTCTGTCTGCTGTTGACATTGAACAAAAAAGTAATCTTAACGAGCAGATTGCCCGCTTACTATGTGAGGAAGAGATTAAATGGTACCAACGTAGCAAGGCGGACTCGCTTGTGCAAGGTGATGATAATACGAAATACTTTCAAATGCTAGCCAATGGCAGACATAGAAAGAAGCGTATATTCTCCCTTGACCAGGAGGAATGTCGAATAGAAGGGGACGTACCACTTAGAAATTTTATTACTAAGTATTACAAAGACCTTTTTGGGCCTTCAGCTAAAACTAATTTTCAGTTGGACGAATCTGTTACTCATGAAATTACTCAAGTTACAGACACAGAAAATGAATTCCTAACCTCTCCATTTTCACAGGAGGAAATTCGAACTGCTGTGTTCCAGATGGAACACAACAAGGCGCCGGGACCGGATGGCTTCCCCGCAGAGTTCTATCAATGCTTTTGGGACATGATTAGGGCAGACTTGGTTCAGTTATTTAACCAACTGCATTATGAGGACCTTGGTATTGCTCATTTAAACTTTGGGGAAATTATCCTATTGCCTAAGATTAAGGAGGCTAGTCGTATTCAACAATATTGACCGATTTGTCTCCTAAATGTTAGTTTTAAATTTTTTACGAAGTAGCGACTAATTAGTTGAATGGTGTAGCTGATCATGTCATAAAACCCACTCAAACAACATATATGCAAGGACGGAACATATTAGATGGAGTGGTCGTCCTGCATGAAACTGTTCATGAGCTGCATCAGAAAAAGTTGAACGGTGTCATTCTTAAAATTGATTTTGAAAAAGCATACGACAAAGTTAAGTGGCCCTTCCTGTTGCAAACTTTGCGCATGAAGGAGTTTTCACAAAAATGGTGTCGCTGGAAAGAGAGCTTTGTCTCTGGAGGTAGTGTGGCCATAAAAGTTAACGATGACGTTGGCAACTATTTTCAGACACGGAAGGGGCTTCGTCAAGGTGACCCTGCATCTCCCATCCTGTTTAACATAGTCGCTGACATGCTAGCTACCCTTGTTGAGCGGGCTAAGCTGGATGGTCAAATTAGTGGAGTCATCCCACACTTGGTAGAAGATGGACTATCCATTCTACAATATGCGGATGACAGGATACTATTCATGGATCATGATCTAGATAAGGCTAGAAATCTCAAGCTGCTCTTATGTCCTTTTGTGGAACTTTCTGGTCTTAAAATTAATTTCCATAAAAGCGAACTTTTTTGCTTTGGTGATTCTGCAGAATCAGCACCCGAATATGCCGAGATTTTTGGATGCCAGCTTGGGCAGTTTCCGATTTGGTATCTGGGTATTCCCATACACTATCGGCGTTTAACTATCGCTGAGTGGAGGCATGTGGAAGAGAGACTGGAGAAACGATTAGCCAGTTGGAAGGCCAAACTCTTGTCTTATGGGGGCCGACTGATTTTGATCAATTCTGTCCTAAGCAACATGATATATGTTTTCATTCTTCCACCTGCCGAAAGGGGTTCTACAACGGCTAGATTACTTTAGATCTAGATTTTTTTGGCAGTCTGATAACGAAACCAAAAAATATCGACTTGCTAGGTGGAGCGTATTATGCAGACCTAAAAGTTAGGGGGGCCTGGGTATCCCAGACCTTGAGATTAAAAACATCGCTCTTCTCAGCAAGTGAGTTTATAAACTACTCACTGAGAATGGAGTATGGCAGGAAATCATTCGCAACAAGTATGTGGGATCCAATGCCATTTCTCAAATTCATTGAAACCTGGGGATTCACATTTTTGGAGTGGTGTCATTAAGGCCAAGGAATTCTTCTTCCAATTTGGGACCTTCTCGGTTAGGGATGGTTCTCAGGTTCGTTTCTGCGAAGATACCTGGTCAGGGAACAACTCACTAATGGTGCAATATCCAAGCTTGTACCGGATTGTTAGACATAAATTCGTCACGATCAAACAAGTCTTCAGAAAAGAAAACCCCGATATTTCTTTTCGTAGGGATCTTTTGGGCACTTGTCTGGCAGCATGGAATGAATTACTCACTCACCTGAAGGACATTCAACTGTCAGATGAGCCGGACACTATGGAACTTGCATCAGAATGGCAAATTTTTGGTCAAATCCATGTATGATGCAATGGTTCATTGTGATGTTCCAGTTGATAATAGGAAATTGTGGAAGCTAAAAATTCCTCTAAGAGTGAAGATTTTCCTCTGGTTTTTAAACAAAGGAGTCATCCTAACCAGAGATAACCTGGCACGACGAAACTGTCATGGGTCCAAGACATGTGTCTTTTGCCAACATGACGAGACTATTAAACACTTATTTTTCGAGTGTAAGTTTGCTCGGACAGTTTGGGCCATGGTCCAAGTAGTTTCGAATTTATACCCACCACGTAGTGCATGGAATATGTTCGGCAACTAGTTGCGGGGTATTGATAAACAATTTTCTGCACATATTCTTGTGGGAGCGGCGGCCTTATGCCTGGCAATGTGGCTTACCAGGAATGATGTGGTTTTTAACAATAAATGTGTCTCATCTCTTATGTAGGTTATACATGTTTGTACACGATGACTCCGTACGTGGTCTATCCTGCAGAAGCCGGAGGACAAGAACCTTTTTAGATGGCGTCTACACGGCTGGAGCGTACGGCCAGGGAGATTTTCTACCCACATGGATGACGGTGTGATTTCCGGATAGGGTCTACTGCTTCTTAGGCTGGACATGATTTATTGCTCGGCTTTGTATCGAATTATTTTATTTTAGAGTGCTCTGGACTTTTTGGCTGTGTGCATCTAGCTATGCAGAGGTCGAGCTTTCTTTCAATACGATTGTATCATCTCGATATATATATTCAATGAAAAGTCCTTTATAAAAAAAAGCGCTGAGAGAGACCCAGGAGTTTATTCCATAAAAGCTTCATCGTAGTCAGTCAAAATAAAATAGTAAATTGTCTGGTGAGACACCGTGTATCCATTTTTGCTTCTGTTATTAGTACCACACAAAGACAGCGACCAGCTCAGCTCGTCCAAATCATACCCCCGCTTCCGGAGATTCACCACCCTCTCCATCTACCCCTTCTTGGCACTTTCTCCCTCTCATGCGTCGCGCCGGCGTGTCCAGCCAGCCACACATGCCAAGTGGTGCCACTGCGCTCAACGACCAGACCCTGCTTCGCTGACTCGTCCACGGACGCGTTGGGTGTTTCCGGGTCTCAACCGGAGCATGTGCTCTCGTCCTTTTCTTTCCTCCTCCGCGACCAGCCCGCGCGTACGTGGTCTCCGACACTTCCGCCCTTCTGCGTCAGCGCTTCGTGAAACTCTCAACTCCGTACGGTGTATGCAAGCTGGACTGCTGCACTCCCCGGAACAGACACTTCGTTCGGCAGTTCCCGGAAAATACGTGCAAAAAATACGTTCATCGTTACACTTTGTATATGCCATTCAGGATCCACGATACGGGAGACACGTATCAGTAAGTACTACTAGTTGCGGCTGCATCTTTCTTTTCCGGAGAGAAAGAAAATATTACCGTGTTGCGTTCAGTGCGTGCCTGCTGGATGTCTCATGTATGCAGCTCGTGTTACTCATGCATATGGTGTACCATGTTCCAACAAGTCATGTCCTAGACAGAGCTCTTTGAATCGATGGCCGCGTCCACCACTCCACAGCTCTGTCGCTAATTCGCTATTAGATAGTACAGCACTACGTACACACAAAATCTACGAGAAATGTCCGTCTTTGGCCGTTCTCACCAACGATCAAACCCGCGTAGCCGCTGACACTAGATTGGCGACAAGAACTGAGCTGATCTAGACAATCAGACTCAATGACCTAAATTAATTATTAGTATTAGTTTTTACTAAACTGGCCTGAACTTCAAGAAGCTCACAGAAGCATCGACTTTAAAGTAAGAAGAGAATTGTTACTATTTCACTGTCAAAAAGTACTATATTCTTTCGAATATGGATCCAACAATATAAATTTTGTGACATATAACTTATATTTTATTTGTTAAATCTACTGTCAAAATTTAAAACAAATACGAAGGGGATCAATAATCCGGACCGAGGGGGTAAGTTTTATAGCTTACATTATACTATCTCCGTACGGGTTTACTAGCCCTCCTAGTATTATTGGTCATATTTTGAAGATAACTTTAACTGATGAAAGTACCACAAATAATATTGATAAACTACATTCAATTACAAATTTAACAATATACTTTTTAATGACATACATTGATATTTTACTAGTCAAATATGTGGTCAAATTTGACAAAAATACGATGGGGACTAATAAACTCAGACTAAGGTAGTAACGGCAAATCTGAGTTCATATCTCAAAAGGTACCCCCCTCCCTCCCAACACACTCATTTTAAAAACTTACTGGCACAAAGTATCCCTTCCTGCCAATTATAACACTTTTTGTTTTACCATTACAATCAAATTGATGAGGCGCCCACTTGAAGAAGCCTTTGTAAAGTACATTTCCACCGACGTGTGCCACAACCGCCTGCTCGCCGGAGCCGAGGTCCACCTCAAGGAGGCGCGGATGGCCACCAGGACGGACTACTTATGTGGCCCACGAACATGTAGACATGAATGTAGTCACCGGTGCGTCGTCACCAGAGGCCATTGGGAAAGGCCGAAAACACCGCCGTTGTCGCTACGCAGCCACACTCTCAGCTTCTAGCAGTAGCAGCCGCCCGGAGATCGCATGTCGCCGCCGAAGGCTAACATAGTGGCGACCTTCTTGGTGATGCCATCATTAATCTATGTTGTTGAGACTTTGCTCTGCTACTGTTTCTAGCAGCGAGGAGGGAAAAGAGATGAACGGGAAGTAGAAGGCTGCGGGTTTAGGGTTTGTGTTAGAAGGCGGCGAGGGGGAGGTGTCTTCTCTCTCCGTACCTTTTCTTTTATGGACATAAAACATTTTCCCTCCCTTTTTAGTGCGTTCGCATTTGTTTGCGTGCATCAATCCTATGAAGTTCAAGTGTTTAACAAACAATTAATCATCACCTACTCCACGTACAAATTGTCCCATGTAGAAAAAATTGATTGACGATGATCTGGAACTCTTTGGACACGCCCTTCGAGATAAGCACTCAATTTTCCCATCATTAGTTAAGAGGTGCAAGCTCCCGTAGCGGCTCCTCATCAGCGACGTGAATCACCTTGTCCTCGATCAAAGATACTCCTATATCAACGGCTAACGAGTTTTGTCGCTCGTGCAGTCTTCTTTGAGTCTCAAACAATGTGAACCCGGAGCTTCGCAGCCCCTTCCGCTCCATAATTCTAACAACTCTTTAGTGTAGTCGCACTCGCACCACGCCTAATGAACCCTACCATCAGTTATTAAAGCTGGTTAGCCTAATTAAACCCCATTCAAAACCATGCGGCCCAAATGCTTTCCCCACGCGGCTCTCGCGCGCTCGCGCGCTTGATATATAACCACGCGCCCGAGGAAGAAGCAACCTCTTTATCCATTACGACCTCTTCTCCCCCGAACCCCTTCACCATTAGAGAGCCGAGGGAGGATCCGCTCGACCCCAGCCGCCATTGATGGCTCGTGCCACCTCCGCAGCGCTCGCTCTGCTCATCTTCCTCCTCTGCCGGCACGCCCACGCCGACGCGGGCACCACGCTGTCGCAAGGGCAGTCGCTGGCGGGTAACGACAAGCTCCTGTCGGCCAACGGCGCCTTCTCGCTCTCCTTCTTCTCGCCGCACGGCGGCGACGGCTCGCGGGTGTACCTGGGCGTCATGTTCGCCAGGGCCGCGGAGCCGACCGTGCCGTGGGTGGCCAACCGCGACGCGCCGGTGAGCGGCACGGCCTCCTCCTACTCCGCCACCGTCACGGACTCCGGGGACCTCCGGGTGCTGGAGGGGGAGCGCGTCGTGTGGCGGACCAACACGACCTCGTCGGCGGGGAACTTCACGCTGACGATCCAGGACACGGGGAACCTCGTGCTCGCCGGCGGCAGCGGCGCTCAGGCGGTGCAGCTGTGGCAGAGCTTCGACCACCCGGCGGACACCTTCCTCCCCGGGATGAACATCACGCTGGCCCGGCGCAACGGCGCCGTCGTCAGGCAGACGCTGTTCCGGTCGTGGAGGAGCCCCGACGACCCGGCCCCCGGCAACTTCACGCTCGGGCAGGACCCGCTGGGCTCGGCGCAGCTCTTCATATGGCGCCGCGGCCAGGACGGCAAGGACGTGACGCACTGGAGGTCCGGGCAGTGGGCCAAGGGCAGCTTCGTGGGCATCCCGTATCGGCCGCTCAACCTCTACGGCTTCCAGCTCTCCGGCGACCCATCCCAGATCAACGGCCTGTTCTACACCTTCCAACGCTTCAACTCCTCGCAGTACAGGTTCGTGCTCCAGCCCAACGGCACGGAGACGTGCTACCAGCTCGTCGACGCCACCGGCGCCTGGGAGGTCGTCTGGTCGCAGCCGACGTTGCCATGCCAGGCCTACAACACGTGCGGCCCAAACGCCGAGTGCTCCGCCGCCGACCACTGCACCTGCCTCAGAGGTTAGACTGCATTCCGATCATGTAGACACGTGCTGCATTACTCCCCATGAACGATCGCTCAATTACATTGGTGCAATTTTGCAGGTTTCGAGCCGAAATCCGAAGCGGAGTACAGCAACGGGGTGTGGACGCAGGGATGCGTGAGGAGCAGCCAGCTGACCTGCAGCGAGAAGAACGTGAGCATGAGCGGCGGCGACGGGTTCGCCGTCCTCTCCGGCGTGAAGCTGCCGGACCTGGCCGCGTGGGAGTCGGCGGTCATCAGCGCGGACGCGTGCAGGCAGTGGTGCCTGGCCAACTGCACGTGCAACGCGTACAGCTACAGCGGGGGCACCGGGTGCCTGACCTGGGCCCGGGAGCTGGTGGACGTCTACCAGTTCCCCGCTGGACAGTTCCCCAACGGACAAGGATTTGACCTGCACATCAAGGTCCCGGCTTCTCTATTAGGTAAGCTTAATCTTTGAACTTCTAAATTGAGTTATGAAAACTGCAGCTAGGAAACTTCTCGGTTGTTGAGGAAATGTTGATAAACGCTTACTGTAGAAATTGTTGTTTTAGTTGTGTGCTTGTGGCAAGACTTGCATGACTGACTTGGGGGTTGCTTGCCACAACCCAAATATCCAACCACTGAATTCGGCCTAGTAAAAATAAACAATGACATTTTGGTCCTTGTCAACGAGGCACGCGACTCCAGCCGTGTTGATAATAATTCTAAATATGAACAAACTTGTGTGGATGCATACAAAGTTGTGTGGATGCATGCACAGTGGTTGGGGTCTCCTCTGCCCTGTGTAGTCAGTCCACGGAATAAAATTCACCGGAACATGTAGTCGAGTAGGAGATGGTTGCCAACTTGGACCAGCAAACAGTTACCGTGAAGGGTGAAAACAACCAGGCTGCTCTGCCGTTCAGATGACTTTCGCCCCCCATTTGGTATGCTTTTTATCCGCTGTCGTTGTTCGGTAATAACGCATTAAGGGCAGCTAAAAGGGTCACTCTGAATATTCGAAGCCCTGCAAGAAGAAGGAAACGAATATAACTTGTGAACATATGCAAGCTGACTTTTGAGGAAAGATCGAAAAACACAGACGGTACAGTGTGTTTCGATCTTTCAGCCGGCTTAAAAGATTTTTCCGACAACGACACATACTAAATGTTTTCACCAACTAGCACATTTTCATGAAAAATGACCTAACATGATCTGATCTTTCATTATCTTGGGGTATGGATGAACCCGGTCGTGAGGTGGATAGTTTAGTTATGTTCTCTCGCGAATAATATAATATATTGCAAGTAGCACAAACGGAACATGTGGAATAAACCAAGCTTGATTTGACCATGCAGGCCAACATGTCTGACCATATTTGGTGGGTTTTATATTGACCTGATCTGAACCCACGTGTGGCTTTGCCAGATTACACGCCAGCAGTTTGCAACTTTAGGAGATGCGACCTCGATCAATGATTAAAGTATTCTTCTGATGTGACAGGGTCAATTCATAGATCCTTTGCAACTGTAGATGAAAATGACCCATTTGACTGACAATTGGACATGGCTGATCATAGTTTTGACTGTATTTTTTTTTACCTGGGCAGATTCAGGCTCCAAACGGAGGACAAGGATTATCGTTAGCGTAGTGATCGTCCTGGCGGTTGTACTGGCCGCATGCGGCTTTCTCATGTGGAAATGCAGAAGAAGAATCAGAGGTGAGGATCTGAATATTTCAGCAATTCGCAGGCAAGTTTCTTGTAGTAGTACGTAGTACTACATGACAGGCTAATTTGGTTTGTCTTATCTCGTACAGAGAAACTCGGCGTCGGTGGCGGGAAAAAGAGGACGGGAGCCGCGCAGATGCTGCGCCCTTCTACGATGAAAGCCAAGCACGACTTCTCAGGGCCGAAGCAGCCCGATCAGGAGGTGGCGGTGAACGGCGACGGGTGCGAGCTGCCGATGTTCACCCTGGAGACCCTGGCGGCGGCCACCGGCGGCTTCAGCGAGGCCAACAAGCTCGGGGAAGGAGGGTTCGGCCTCGTGTACAAGGGCAGCCTCCCCGGCGGCGAGGAGGTGGCGGTGAAGCGGCTGTCCAGGAGCTCCGGGCAGGGGTGCCAGGAGTTCAAGAACGAGGTGACACTCATCTCCGAGCTGCAGCACCGCAACCTGGTGAGGATCCTGGGCTGCTGCATCCATGGCCACGAGAAGATGCTGGTGTACGAGTACATGCCCAACAAGAGCCTCGACGCCTTCCTCTTCGGTATGCACACGCGCCGTCTATCTCATTGATGTAGTGTTTGCTTTCTTGGGCCAACTCTGACGATGTGCTGATCGGGTCAGATCCGGCGAGGCGGGGGCTGCTGGACTGGAAGATGAGGCTGCACATCATTGAAGGGATCGCGCGGGGGCTCCTGTACCTCCACCGGGACTCGAGGCTCCGTGTGGTGCACCGGGACCTCAAGGCCAGCAACATCCTCCTGGACCAGGACATGAACCCCAAGATATCCGACTTCGGCATGGCCAGGATCTTCGGCGGCGACAAGAACCAGGAGAACACCAACCGCGTCGTCGGCACACTGTGAGTACCATTGCTTGCAGCCAGAAACCATCAATAGCAGAAGAATGTTGAATTTTTTGCTGAAATTTTGGTACGACCATGTGTCACCAGAGGCTACATGTCGCCGGAGTACGCGATGGAGGGCCTGTTCTCGGTGAGGTCCGACGTGTACAGCTTCGGCATCCTCATCCTGGAGATCATCACCGGCCAGAAGAACAGCAGCTTCCACCACATGGAGGGCTCACTCAACATCGTAGGCTACGTAAGCGTCTCACACTGATTCTCATCAGCATTGCGTCAGCTGTCTTGTTCTTCTTCTTCTCTGAGAGTGAGCTTTGTTGCTGACCTGCTTTGGTCTCTGGTGCAGGCGTGGCAGATGTGGAACTCGGACAAGGGGGAGCAGCTGATCGACCCGTTGATCCGGGCGTCCAGCTCGGCGTCGGCGGCGCGGGAGGCGCTCCGGTGCGTCCACATGGCGCTGCTGTGCGTGCAGGACCACGCCGGAGACCGGCCGGACATCCCGTACGTGGTGCTGGCGCTGGGCAGCGACAGCTCCGTGCTGCCGATGCCGAGGCCGCCGACCTTCACGCTGCAGTGCACGTCCTCGGACAGGGACAGGTTCAGGGGGAAGGCCGGCGACGAGTCCTACT
Source organism: Aegilops umbellulata (assembly GCA_032464435.1). Lineage (NCBI taxonomy): Eukaryota > Viridiplantae > Streptophyta > Magnoliopsida > Poales > Poaceae > Aegilops > Aegilops umbellulata. The sequence continues at coordinate 89,952,180 of CP136055.1, forward strand.
CCGCCTGCGACCTCACCGTCACCATGCTTCAAGGGAGGTAGTCGTCGATGCTTCAAGGGATGTGTGAAACTTGTGCCGGGCGATTCAGCTGCTTGTAGAGATCGTTTCCGTTTGCTCTCTGTACATGGCGCAAATTTTGTAACACTGTGTTCTTTGGCAGGCTTAAAACTAGTCTAGTCGATCGGCATGGCAACAGCCAACTGTACATATGATAGCTCAGGTAGTCATCAGCCTGTTAATCTGTTTGCATTTTCTTTTGAATAGAGTCGACGTATTCAATTCACAGCGAGGTGCTTAAAGGGCATAGCAGCTATGTGCCGCCAAGCTATATGCTGCCATGTTTTAATTTTCAAATAGAACAATTGTAAATGTGCATGGAGGGCCAAGATCCAGTCCCACGAGGCATCCTTAGGACGTAACACCGTCAGTAGCCCCAGAATGGGTCCATGAACTTGGCCACTTCTGGGTTGAGGCAGATATGTTCCTGTCGGGACAAAAGCCTAATCTGGCCTCTTCCCCTTCTTGCTAGAGCCACAAAGACAACGTCATTCCTGGGGCCAGAAATACTACCAGCGTGATTCTGCTGAGGTGACGCGCCTGGACAAGGAGGTGAAGCGCCCCTCCAAGGCTAATTTTCATGTTTTGACTTTTTTTTAAGGTTAATCGAGATCTAACCCTACTTTGTAAAAAATTTGGATCTAACCTTTTTGCTACCGCCAGGATCCCCGGCGGTAGGCTAAGACATGCTACCATCATAATCAATGACGGTAGCAATTGGTCAATGTTAAAACGACGTCTGCTAAGTACAGAGGCCTACCGCCATAGCTGACGGCGGTAGCCTTAGCTACCCTTCCTCCAGACTTGGTGGCGGTAGCCTCCATGCCATCGTTTAATCACTCTGGTTGTGGTTGATACAACATGCATGCTGCTCTTTGTTTATATGGCAGTACATGCACGCAAGCATGCATCTGTGGTACCTTCAATACACATGCATGTGCATACTACATAGTTTAATATGATATCTAGCATAGTACGGATGAGAAATGGGACCCATGGTCTTGTGAATTGCAGCACACGCCAATGATTCTCCATAAACATGCATGGTACAATCACAATTGCTAAGAGCAACTCTAACGCGTCGACCCATTTTGTCGGTGCGTGTCGTTTGGGTCGCCGCGGACAGAAAAATTGGCACAATGCGCTGACCTAAACCGACGCATGTCCGCTTTTCGTCCGCTTGTCGATCCATTCCCGGCCCAAATTTGAGTCTCATTTGCGTCGGCGCGGACAGTAGACAGATTCTCCCCCTGGCCGGCCAGTCGGTGGCATAGCGACCACCATTTTCCTCCACTTTCGCAAAACCCTCCCGCCAGCTCGTGCTCCTGGCCATGGACGACGACACGCCGACCCTCGATGCCGCCGCCGGCCTCGCCTCCCTTGCCTCATCCGACCTCATCACCTCTGTCACCTTTGCGAAAGGCAAGCCCCGTGCGCCCCGCAAGACCGCGGCCGCCCAAGAAGAAAAAGTTGACGCCCGAGGAGCGGGCCGCGCAGTCTGTGTAGAGGAAGGACCGGAGGCACGCGCAGGACGCAAGGGACGAAGCGGCGGCCGTCGCCGCACAACAGGAGAAAACCAATGCCCGAGTCGCCGCGGCAACGACGGAGGCCCTGATCTACATAGGGTTGAACCCTGGCCATCACGGGCTCGTCAGCGCCCCGTGGCCGCGGCCAGCACGGGCTCATCAGTGTTTACTCGGACGGTGCTGTCAGAACCGCCATGCGCATCTGCCACACAGCTGATTCCCGGCTTCCACGTTTATCCGCAAGTCTCCTGCTTATTTTCGTTCGAAAATATATTTTTCACTAGGAAATAAATAAGTCATAAATAAATATTTTACACTTAGAAACAAATTTCTGGTGATTTCTATTATCAATAATAAGTTATATTATAGTTTTTCCAAACGAATATACGACATACTTGTTTATTTCCAGCAAAATTATCAATGACCTGTATAAACCACGTAGAAGTTGTTAAGAATGATTCATGCGTATATACCTCTAGTACATGCTACGCTAGAGAAGATATCATGCCAAGGTGAGGTATACTTCTGCTAAGTATGCCACGGTCCAGTGGGCGCTGCAAATCACTAAAGTGCTTAAAGAGTGGCAGAGAGGTTATGTCCCAAATCGATGTAGCCACACTTGCATGCATGCACGAGCAGAAATAAAATGAAAGATTGGCTGGAATAGTGGCTTGGAGGCTACCACCACCAAGTCTGGCGGTAAGGTAGCTAGGGCTACCGCCGGCAGTTATGGCGGTAGGTCTCTGTACCTAGCAAACGCCGTTTTAGTGTTGACCAATTGCTACCGCCATTGACTGTGGCGGTAGCCTGTCTTAGCCTATCGCCGGAGACGACGACGGTAGGAAAAAGGGTCAGATCTTAAAGTTTTTACAAAGTAGGGTCAGATCTCGATTAATTATAAAAAAAAGGGTCAAAACATGAAATTTTGCCCCTCTCCGACTCCGTGCGAATAATGGCGGATGTGATGATCACATGACTAGAGAGGAGGGTGCAACCCCTCAAAGCTAGGGAGCATCCGATGTTCAAATATACCCGGCGAGGGAGATTGTACCCGTACTCTGACCGGGTTCTTCGAGGATATATAGGTAGCTCCATTGGAATGACTAGCAAAAGAGTCTGTAGGTTGCAACGGGAGAAAAAATACAACACACACTCTTAACCGAACAACCATCACTCAAGACCACAATAGGTCCATCTCCTTTATTTTAACGACGCATCATATTTGTGTTGCCGCTTATCCTTCTTCTCATCCTCGCCGGCGGTGGCCTTAGTGTTCACACAAACCAAAACGTGTTAGAATGTGATTAATCCTAAGACGTCTCTCTCTCCCTCTCTCCTCCCTCTCGCTTTTTCTCACTCGCGATGAGAAATCTGTCCTTCTAATTCCATCTCAGCCTATCCGCCACAGAACAGGGGCGGGCTCTTTCTTCTTGTTCTTGCGTGACATCTCGGTAAGGCTTTAGATATACTAGCAAAAGGGCCAGTGCGTTGCAACGGGAGAAAAGTATATCGCATGCTCTTATAATCTAGAAAAGCTGGTATAGAATTTAAGAATATGTTCCACAAGTCCAGCTCTTCTATTTCAACATGGCTTGCATGTAGATTTAAAAAGTACATACAAAATGGGCTAGTGATAATCCATTTATTCATGACATGTGTGGAATGAGGAGTTATTATGGATAAAGGAAAACGACAAGAATAGACGATGATACATTAGCACACTACGGAGACATACATGCATCGCATCATGGACGGTTTTCGGTTCAAGCATCACCAACTTATGGCATGTTCAACGACATTCCTATTGTTAGCTCCCCTCCATGACCTCAAGCTCATCCTCACACCGGTCGTCCCGAGCTCGTCCTTTCTTCACTCTGACGTGAAATATTGCTCTGGAACTTCTCATGCCTCCTCTATGCTCATCCAATTTTGTTCGTCAATATTGTCTGCCTTATAATTCCCACCCCTCTACTAACGGGTCACTTGGCTTGTTATTTACAATCTATCTGAAAAGAATATGTTGGTGCTTGCAAATATTTTTGTTGCAATGCTTGAATGTATTGTTAGCGTATGTATTTATCAAAGAAAATACACGAAGAGGTTTTTTTAAATGCATAAATAATATTTGTGTTTAATGTCTGTAGACGCATGTATTATACTGCCCACATCCCATATATTTGTCGGATCTTATCTGATTTCCTTGCCATGCGTCCTTTCTTTTATTTCTTTTATATAGCGCAGCACATCCCACATCACATCTTAGCAAAAGTGCATGTGCGTTGCTACGGTTAATAATGCATCAAATATACAAAAAATTGGCGAATCGAACTGAACCGACCGAATTCAGTTGATGTGGCCACAGACTAAATTAAAAATAATAGGGCATGACGAAGCTCTTGAAGATGTCGGAGCTGACAAAAACATGATCTAGACACTTTAAAAGATGGAGGTAGGAAAAGTTAATTACTAAGTATATCATATCAAATCACATAAACATTTGGTTTTCACCATCTTCTCCAATTTTGGATCATTATTTCCCTTATTTGCAAAGATAAAACATTCTACAAATTATATTGTGCATAATACAGGATCCAAAACAGTGAAAATTAAATAATTGTGAACAAACATGAATAATGAATTACCTCGTTGTAACCAAACTGCTCCTAAGTCGTTAATTCATTGCAGCAACCGTACTTATTAAAGAATACGTGCACTTAGGTGAAGCTTTGCTTTGTATTTTTGTCTGTTCTCTAGCTTGCTCTGTATTCAACAGAAGGAGGTCCGATTTTCCTCCTGAGCTCGTCCCTGCTGTTGCTGCTAGCTCCGCTATGCTAAGCCAACTGAAAGTTGTCAACGAGGGCAGCGGCAAAAGGAAACGGCAGCAGGGAGGTCACCTGAAGTTGGAGTTCTTTGGAGATGAAGATGGAGTCCCTGGTGACCTCGTCGGTGACCTTGCTAGCGTGTCCAACATCACCAAGGTGAGTACAATGCTGCTCAGATCTCGTCGCAAGTATCGACCAGATCAATCAGAGCCCCAAGCTAGCTTCATGGACGGGAGTATCCAGCGAGATGCGCAAGTGCCGCTAGTTCCTGTAGATCAATCGAGCTGTGTGCTTGGTAGCTTAGTGTGCATGGCCACCATGGGCGCGGTCGCTGCTGGCCGAGGTGCCGGACATCCATGTCATCGCACCCAAACAATGCTGGCGGAGGCGACGGAGGCATAGTAGGAGAACGTGTGGCCATCGAAGATGCCGATTGGTGCCTTATACAGAGCTGACGGCGTCGAGGATGACTACTACGCCGGTGGTGAGCGAGAGGGTGCCGGGGGTGAGCGAGAAGGTGTAGAGGGCACCGCCGGTGAGGCTTATGTAGACGGAGCTGCCGGCCTCAGCCCCCGTCTTGGGTCGATCCCCTCCTCCTTCCCTCATGCGCCGCACCAGAAGGGGAGTGCCACATTCTCGTCGCCAGAGCAACCATGGCCCCACCCCGGAGAACCCCTAAGCCGCTCGCCTGGATCCGGATGCCACCGTCGTTTTGCGCGTCGAGCCCGTGCGCCGCCGCCGCCCTTTGCGGATGTCACTCGATCGGATCGAGCGAGAGCCGCGTGACGCCCCCCCTGCGGAAAAGAATTATATAAGACCAGGACTCATGATTAGCAGGTGAGACCCATCCTAATGGATGACACGTGGCATTCACAAATCACAAAGCATCTATTCTTTTTCCCCTGATTTCAAGTGGGGGGTGGGATGGATGCTTTGTGATTTGTGAATGCCACGTGTTATCCATCAGGATGGATCTCACCTGCTAACTCGTGAGACCTGGTCTCATAGAATTATTTCCCCCCTGCTCGTTGACCCGCATCGATCTAGATCGATTTGGACAATTACGGGTGAATATACGTTTTTTTTACTTAACGGTGGCAGCGGGTAAATATAAATCTTAGGGGTGAGATCAATTTTTGTTTCGCTGATCAATTCTTCCAACGAACAAGGGAAAAGAAAGGCAGGCCCAGCTCGACCCATCTGGCCCATGAACGTGCCGGAAAGAAAAATCGGACATGTACATTATTTTAGTACCACCTCGTTAGCGGCTTGTGCAAACTGAAAGTGTAAATTCACAGGAAGAAAGCGTATTGTGACGATGAACCCACGGAGTCAATCCGTGCTTTATTATTAGGGATTAGGGATTAGGGATAGATAGGAACTAGGGAAAAGAACCTCTTGCCGTCCTTGCCGATCGAAAAAAAGTAGTAAAATAGAAAAAATGATTCAAATCTGCGTACTACTCCCTAGCTTCTTGAAACCACCAATCCATTACGATGCCAGCAAAGAAAACCAACGCTTAAGACGCTATTGGAGACTCGCGTAGCTATATTCGAAGCTTATTAATTTATTTACTGCGTTCAAGGCATGACCGCGTGATAGGTGTCCTTTTCCCCCTACTCAAGAAGAAGAGTTACATGTGAGTTCCGATCGTGATATGACAAACAAATCTTACTTTTTCTTTCCCAAGCTGGCGCATAACCTCTGGACCCATAGGAAGATCGATGACCCGCATCCTACAAGTTCAAAGAAGTATTTGTATCACACCCGAGCAATGGACCGGGGAAGGAGTTTCATTCATTTACGGAGTTCGGAAGCGAGGACGATCCAGGATCGACTGCTATCTGAAGAAGTGGAGTGGAATGGATCTGATTACCCATTGCCGTCTGCATTGACGCTTCTGACTAGCCCTACTCTGTGTCTTTTGCGTTTCCTTATTCATGTACTTATATTGCAATCGATCTATCCCTTGGTCCTGCCAATCGAATTGTTAAGTATGTTTTTTTTCCTATATGATTATAGTGGGTGTTTATTTGACCTGCAGGGGAAAACACTCTACTCGCAGGTCAAATATTGGTTTTCCCCTGCGACGTATTCAGAGGTATGCATGTGTAGTTTTCGATATTTTTTTCCTATATGATTATAGTGGGTGTTTATTTGCAATCCGGATCGCCGCCTGTATGAAAGAAAAATGGATCGTGCGCTATAGTTATAAGTTTGCTTACAAAAAAATATTAAAAAAATATTTAACAGGTAAAATTAACATCATATACAGATTTCACACATTTTTCTAATCAAATTCCACATATAACATATTAAAATCGGAGTTACGGTTTAAAAGATACGTATAATTTAGAAAACCATTTGTTTGAATTAAGTATCTTCCAAAATTATATTTATAAATACTTAACATGTTAAAATAATCTTATATTCATATTTTATATATTTTTCTAATCAAATTTCATATATAACATATTTAAATCGAAGTTACGGTTTAAAAGATATGGATGATTTAAAAGCATTTGTTTGACTTAAATATGATCCGCGAATGGAATACCTAAAAAGTCAGGGGAGTTTTTGAAAAACTGTAAAATAACGGTTTGGTGTGACTTAAATCTGGACTGCGGGTTGATTTCATGAAAATGCAGGGGCTTTTTTGCAAATTGGCACGACAGACGGGCAGAAACCCTACGTGCTTTATTATTAGGTAGAGATATCTTCAATCTTGATGGGAAAAACCTCCAGTATTTCGGAGGAGCTTTAGTTTCCGGGCTTCTCGGGTAAGCACCCTCCAAACAACATCGATAGAGTATTATTCTTCAGCCTTTACCTTTCTGTGTTGGTCATTTTTTGGTCCTTAGACTCCGGCCTTCCTTTTTTAGGCTGGCCATAGTGGGGGTAACATAATCGTTAACATGCACTTGGGACTAGCAAACATGCTTATGTGGCACACAATTAAATTAGAGAGAGAGGGTTAGAGTAACATAGGTAGATACCGCATCATGCTAAATGATATGCTACTTTGTGTCATGCATGGCAATAAATATGATCGTCTATGATACTACTTTATGATACTATGCACTATGAAGGTAGTATCATATACTAGTATCATATGCATTATACTAGTATATGTTACTCCTCACTATGAGTAGCCTTAGGGCTTCTCCGGCTATGTCTCCCCGGCACCGCAACCAGAGGATCCGTTGACCAGAAACATGGAGTTCCTCATCGCCTTGGATACACCACTACCGAGAACGGGACCGACCAAAAACATGGAGTTCCTCATCGCCTTGGATACACCAATACTGAGAACGAGACCGTGTTTAACGCGAACCAGGACGACGATGACACCAACAACGGGGATGAGGTTGACGGCGGGGCCCATGACAAGGACGAGGTCGGCGGTGAGGAGGAGGAGGAGGATAACCTGACTACTATCTCAAAGGACGGCGGCGACAACATCAAAACAAGAGAGCAACCATTTCATATTTGTAATGCAATCTATCTTAGAATCAAGAAAGAGGAACAATCAAAGCACACCAATTTATACCAGCTACCAAATTTAAACATAAGGCCCATTTCATATTTCTATTACAATTAACCAGCTACCAATTTTGGAGAAGACAACATCTACCAAATTTAAACAAGATGGAATACAATGGATCCCCTTGTTTCAAACCCATACCAGTGACAACATAAGGCCCATTTACATCATTAAGTCTGGCACAATAGGAGCTATGAGAGAGGGCACTTTAGATCTAGTGGATTCATTTATTCCTAAAACCCTAGAAGTTTGTATTCCCATGAGGAATTCATAGCTAACCCGATCATGCGCTTTCTCATAGTTTCACTTAAGAACAACACCGTTATCACACTTACTAAAATACCCCCCTCCTAATAAACCAGGCTGGTTAGGAGAGATTAGTCTACCAGCAAAAGCTCCTATTAGTGATTGCTTTGTGAAAATAATTCACATAGTAGTTGCTCAAGCTAATAGGCCTATAGTCTTTCATTTAATTAACGTCAGGCACTTTAAGGATAAGAGTAACAATGGCAAAATTTAACCTACGAGTATCCAACTTGCCAAGTTCAAAATCCTTGACCAAAGGCCATGAAATGATCTTTGATAAGATCGCAATAAGTGTGGTAAAAAAGGAAAAAGAAGCCATTAGTTCCAGGGCCTCGCTGGCATAGGACCCCATAACAACTTCTTTAATCTCCTCCTTAGAAAGGTTTTTTATATAAAATATCATTTCCAATTTCAATAACTAAATCACTCTTAGGAAAAAAAATGACCACACAAACATACCTCAGGTTTAGGTTCAAAAGCAAAAAAGCTTCTCGTAAAAATCTAGTCATTAAACAAGAAGGCCCAATTAATATTAATGAAGCCAAAAGACTTGTCCTTAGCTTCTCTAGCAAGATAAAACTCCCTGAAAAGAGAGTAGGATAAGTAAGTAAACTTAGGATGTCATGTAATATAGCAAAAAAATCCATCATGTGTTTTGCATAAGCAGTGCCATACACTGTCACAAGTTGCCAAACAAAACCATCTTGTTTGTTTCTAATAGTAGTTATAACATGATAAGTTTTGTTAATGCACCCAATAACCTTAAACAAATCAACTTTGAAACGTACTAAAATACCACTAGTAGTATTCTAACTAGGAAAAATATGCCAAGAAAAATTGATGCAAGGACTAATGATAAATAGAAAACTATCATAAATCTTCTCCCACTTAATTTCTTCAAAACTGATGAAGTCTGGTTTAAACTTAGAAAATAGATCACAAAGAAACAATGTTTATCATTTTGGTCCAGAACTCTAATGTTCCAAAAGATTTCTACCATGATATTTAAAGGGCTTCAATATACCTCTTGTTGGAAATATGAGCAATTTACCATATGATTTTATTAACAGAAATAGTAGATAAAACATGACTATTGTAGCAGAGATAAAACAAGTCATGCAATCCGACAAAGAGAAGCTAAATAGCATCTGCATATATGAACTAGAACCGAACATATCTAGAACAAACACTAGAGCAAGAAGTTGTGGCAGAACCTCTAACAGAAAGAGTATGAGAACATACGGAACAGGAGCAGAAGCACCAGCCATGTCGTCGAGGAGGTTGCCGACGTCGGGGAAGAAGTCGTCATCGGAGTCCGTGACGAAGAAGTCATTAGTCGCGCGGAGCGCTCCAAAAAAACCTTATCACCCTTCTCACGTACATGACTCAAAGAGGTGCAGTTTTGGAGGCCTGTTGTCCCGACCTGCGGTGCACGCCCCAAGCCGGGATGGGGAATATCGTAGCAGCAGCATAGTTCTCAGGAACTTGGTGGCGAGAGGAAGCTGGTCTTCTGATGTGTCTCTCAAGAGAGGAGCGACCTCTCTTTTATAGGCACAGGAGAAGGAGGCGAATAGGCTGCATCGGGAGCTGAAGGGAGAGAGGGAGACAAAACAAACAGGCAACAACCGAAGGGTGCAGCATTCGTATTCAATATAGGCTATAGCAAAAAACTTTCCAGCTTCCGAGTAACCTTTCGTATACCAATCATGTGTGGCAAAAATTTAGACATCGGCTCGTCTCATTCCCGCAACCCGCGACGCGTCATGACGAGGCGTGGCATGGCGAGGCGGGCGGTGGAGGAGGAGCACGTGAACGTCCCTCATGTTCTCATGCTCATACATGTGGGGAAACACCCTCCCTTATAAGGAGGTCCAACTCCCACCAAACTAGCAATGTGGGACTAAACTTTGTTTCCACCTCTTGCCTTACACGAATGGGCTGAGTGGGCCTCTAAGATTTATTAGAAATTTCTGGAATTGCTATTGGGCTGGCCCAAAGTAGACTAAATTCCAGCAATCTCCCACCAGATCCTAGGGCACATAAATTTTCCTTTAGTTCCAAAACACTGTTTTATATACTGGTACTGTAGTGGAGACTGTAAAGTTGAACTTCCACCTAGAACTCAGTGCTACACTAGTAAGCCACTTGAACAGTGGATTGGGCCTTGAACTGCAAGTTTTCTGTGAATCTAGCTTCACACAAAGCCTTGACCGATACTAGGCTACCGTGGGTCTTTCCTGTGGGTGGAGCTTATGCGTCATGCTCCGAGACCTTTCATGAGTTTACTAGAGAGCACCCTGTTGGTGTCAAAACCGGCGGATCTCGGGTAGGGGGTTTCGAACTATGCGTCTAAGGTCGATGATAACAGGAGACTGGGGACACGATGTTTACCCAGGTTTGAGCCCTCTCTATGGAGGTAATACCCTACTTCCTGCTTGATTGATCTTGATGAATATGAGTATTAGAAGAGTTGATCTACCACGAGATTGAGATGGCTAAACCCTAAAAGCCTAGCATGTATGACTATGGTAAAGAGTATCTCCCCCTCCGGACTAAGTCCTCCGATTTATATAGACATCGGGAGGATCTAGGGTTACACAAGGTCAGTTACAAAGAAAGGAATCTACATATTCGGTCGCTAAGTGTGCCTTCCACGCTAAGGAGAGTCCCATCCGGACACGGGTGCAGTCTTCGGTCTTCGTATCTTCACAGCCCATTAGTCCGGCCCATGGCTAACAGGCCGGACGCCCGAGGACCCCTTAGTCCCGAACTCCCTCAGTAGCCCCTGAACCTGGCTTCAATGACGAGGAGTCCAGCACGCAGATTTGTCTTCGGCATTGCAAGCCGGGTTCCCTTCTTTCCGGATACTTCACAATGGTCTTATGACGATCGAGTTCGGCTCGGCAGCACGAGTAGCATATACTTCCATAGAGGGCAGAATAATTTATAAGTCCAATCCTCTGGCAACTTTTACAACATGACATCATGTCAGTCTAGTCATTATTTCGAACCGTTGTTTCGCCTGCGGCCCCACGTTCCAAGACACGGTCGTCATTGGCACGTCTTACCCAAGCAGAGATCGTGTCCCCTTATTAAGGGATTCTTTCATCGACACAGACGTGGGTAACCTAACCGTCCTTAGGGCACAACTCCTTGGGAATAGGCAAATTTTAAGGACCGGAAGGAGGCATTCGATATTCTCGACCTTTATAAAGGGGCACAGACCTGCCTTTCCTCCCCATGCTTGCTTCTTCCTCGACTCTTACTACCTCGAGTTCCAACACCCAGGTTTCACCCCCCGCAAGCCCCAGTCATGTCCGGATCCAGCCGTCAAGGCCGTTGGGTGGCTTCTTCTATCACAGAGGAGGATATCGCGAAGCTTCGGGCGGCAATATAGCTGACCGCAAAAATCCTCCATCGGCTTCCCGCGGAGGGGCAGGTTAACCCTACCCCCAGATCCGGCGAGAGGGTCGTGTTTGTTTCCCACTTTCTCTGAGGATTAGGGTTCGCCCTTAATCCCTTTGTCCGAGGGCTCATGTTCTATTATGGACTAGATTTTCACGATCTCGCCCCAAACTCTGTTCTTCTCATCTCGACGTTTATCGTCACGTGCGAAGCCTTCCTCCGAACTCCTCTACACTTCGGCTTGTGGCTCAAGACCTTCAATGTGAAACCGCAAATGATAGAGGGGGAGCAGGCGGAGTGCGGTGGTGCCTCAATGAGCAAGCTTACCAGCGCTATTTGGCTAAAAGGGTCTTTCAAAGAATCTTCCTACTTATGGCAGCATGAGTGGTTCTATATCACCAAGCCCCGCGGTTCCAAGTGGGCAGCTGCGCCTGCGTTTCGATCCAGCCCCCCAATTCAGCTTGCATCATGGATTAATAAGGGGTTGGACTGGGGATCAGTTGACGAGGTGCGGACTCTGCAAAGTCGCATCCGAAGCCTCATTGAGAAGGATATCGATCTTGTCAACGTTATTCAGGTAATGCTAGTCCGCCGGACCATGCCGTGCCAGCGACGGCCTCTCCGCATGTGGGAGTTTAACCCAGAAGGGCCACAGACTCTTCAGCACTTCTTCGGCACTACACACGAAGGAATGTGGAAATTATTTTCGGGAAACGAAAACAATGGCCGGACACCACCAAAGATACCGGCCTAGAGTGTAACCATCCGGATACCACGGTAAGTACTCGTCTACCGAACACCTCATAATCATATATCCTATGGTAAAACATTGAACAAACCATCTTTTTCCAGGGCTGGATAAAGAAAGCGGAACGGATTAGGTGTCCGGACCCTCTTCCTGAAGACTCAGCGGACCCCGTGTTAACAAGGATGCTCGCACCGGCACTGTACTAGGCGCCGGTAGGGGAGGGCAAGGTGGAGAGTGAGAAGACCCGGGGTGACCTTCGTTTTGGAGGTAAATTAGATACTGAGTCCAGAGAAACCGACATTTCCTTGCCCGAAGACAAAGGCGAAAGAGAAGCAAGTATCCCTTCTCCATTCAGGAAGAAAAGGACCGCCTCCGAAGGTTGGGAGGAGCGGTCTCCTAAGAGGGGCAAGATGCCACCGTCGAGCGGCTCGAGATTGGAAGGCGACGCCGTTGAACAGCTCCATCGTGAGGACAAGCCCTCAGCCAAATCGTAAGTGAATCCGGGGTGCTTTGATAGCATCTCGCTCCTTTCCTGTTACCAAAGAGACATGTAACGTGGCCGTGTATTTTTACAGTTCGGCATGGAGTTTTTCTGGGCAATCCTCTTCTTTGGGAGATCTCCTCCTAGAGATGATGGAAAGTGATACGCCTCCCCCGACCTCCTCGCCCAATAAGGTGGATGACTCCGAAGTGTCATCTCGGAGGGTTTTTCTTGATCAACAAGCGGTGCAGGGGATGAAAAAGGCAGTACCCGAAGGTGGACCTCTGATCGTACGGGATTCGGGGGCCAATAATGAAGGACCCGGACTGTCCGGTTTTCAGCCAACGATGATTCTAGAGACGGGTGAACGGGTTCCTTCAAAGGATGGTCGTGCTCCTACAGCGGCTTCCGGAAACCCGGCGGCGCCGGATATGTTGAGGGATATGCTGCGAAAAGCATCTGTCTCGGGGGAACAACGTACCTTGATGGGTACGATGGTTGAGAAGATTCTGTCCGTGAAGAGCGGATTGAATGAAGCCTTCATGAGCCTGCTAAGAGGCTTCGAGGTTTGTGATGTAATGTTTTCAACTATATTTTATTTGCAAAGATGCACCTGTGTATAGGTAGTAGCCCCTGAGACTCGGGTTGGCTTCCCATGGGAGGCGAACGGAGGATCAAGAAGAAATACTCAAGGACTAATCTGATTAACTAGAACACATGCTGCTTCCCCCTGACTACTTCCCGGACTACGGATATTGCCGAGCTGCAGCGGAAGCTTGATGTGGCAGGGGATGACATTGTGTTAATCAATATGCGTCTTGACGAGTCGCAAGGTATGTATCCGGAGCAGTCCTTTCACATACATTTTTGTAATATAAGCATAATGCTGAAAGTCATATACTGGGATATGCATGGCTGCAGATGGTGCTGCCGCCATTGAGATTCTTCAGGCGGAGCTGGCCCGGGCCAAGGAGCAGGCCCGGTTTAGTAATGCAGCTGCCGAAAAGGCATCGGCTGAGTTAAAGGTCGAACAAGCTGCTCGGCACCAAGACGAGGAGAAGATATCCATGATGGCGCTCGAACTAAAAAATGCTACTGGCTGCTGTGGATTTCTTGAGAAGGAGAATGAAGCCAAAACGGCTGAACTTGACAAGGCCTTACGAGAGGCGAGAGAAGCGCGGTCTGAATCCAGAGCAGCCCGTGAGGAGATTCGGCAAGTTGGGGAGATTGCGGCCGGTAAGCCCTTTTTGCTACAGGCTAAGTTCGGCGATCCAAACTATGCTCAACTTAACCAAGTGTGGAGGTCTCCGGACGAGTTTTTAGACTTGCCGAAGAGTTCTTCCAATGCGGCGCAGTTTTAGCAAGCGCGAGAGGGTTATGCAACGGAGAAGCTTTTCTGGTCACAATTTGGCTCGTCAAAGCGCCCTCTGTTGCTGAATGAACAGATGTCCCAATGGGTCGAGGTTCATAGGATATCCGGCGCTGTCATGAAGAATGTCATAATCCGGCTGTGGCCGACTGAGCCTGTTCCGAATAGCTACTTCGGCTTGGTGCAGCGGCTTGTTGATGCGGTGCCACGTATCGATGCTGTGAAGCAGTCAGTGTGCATTGAGGGTGCACGGATGGCCTTTGCCTGTGTCAAGACATTCTGGGGGAAGATGAAGGCCATCAATGTTGCGGCGAAGAGTCTACTCAAGGGCAAGGACCGTCACACACCGGAGCATTATTTTGAAGACGTCTTAGAGGCCACCCGCTTGATAGAGGGTCAATGCTCGAAAGGCATCATATTCTAGTGAGGTGTATGGGAATTGTAAAAGACAAATTTATAGTTAATTTACTTTTATGTTTTGCTCGAAAGCTTGTGTTCCTCCTGTGTGGCCGTTTTATATAATCTGAAAGTTTTCCAGTCGTCGGCTTCAACCCCCTCATAGGAAGTGGGGGGGGGGGGTGTTCGGAAAAGCATTTGATCACTCTTGACCCAACGTCTTGGTCCATGAAGGATGTGATAATGCGGCGAACCAGGCAATCAGACTATAGGGCGTTAACACTTTCACTTAGCCATAGGAGTTTTATAGGGGGGACTACGACATAGCCCCTGGTATGTGTACGCCTTATTCGAATATGGTGCCTTACATATATGACCTGAAAAAAAGGTCATTCGTGTGATACGGAGGGAATCGCGACAGATTCCGATAAGTCATCAAGTGGTTGACCAGCTCCCGCAGTATCATGACAGTCGGTTTTCGGCTTTCTCTACTGAGGTGCTTGACCGGATGAACCGGAAGCACAATCATAGTAGTTCTCCCTTTACTACCCTAGCCGATAGAGCGGAATGTAAGGTAGCAAGCACAGGAGCCGGACAACCCAACCATTGACCCAAGACATGATTCGGAGCTGATGCATATAAGGCCAAACTCGCAACGCCGAAGTACGCTATAAAGCTGTTCGAACTTTGTTGGTAACTCATTTGTTCCCATACCGAGCCCCTGGCAAGTTATGCCGAGGTATGTCTGTGAAACAACTATAGGGGCCAAATTCATTTGTGAAAAAGAAACGAATGATTAATGCGGATTATGTTTACTGGGACCTGAGTGATATGCCAATGGTTACTTTATATGTAGAAAGACCACAACCCCGGCTATTTGACATGCCCGGGGTCAAAGGCGGAGGAAAAAGGCATATTACAGGCTCGAAATAAAGAGTGCGGTCTACAAAAAGTTATTTTGGACCTCCTGTCGCACGTCTACGCCGCCTGTCCTCGGCGAGGGGAATCCTTGACGGAAGTAGCCCCTTAGGCGAGCGTACGGATCCGAGCTCCGATAGAGTCAGTTAGATGTTTGTCCTTTGCGTCACCTGTTTTTAAGAGATAATGAAGAAAGAAAGAGTAATGTAGATAAAAAATGTTATGGGAATGCTTGCACGCTTGTCCGTATTGTGCTTCCGCCGATGCCCATGCTATCTTAAGTGCGTAGTGATGTATGCGCAATACAAATTTCGCGGGTATATGAGGTGGGCGGCGGAAGCTGAACAACTATTTCCGCTCTGAGATTGGTCAATCCTCGGGGGGAAATTGCTTCTGACCCCCAGTATTTGATTGGTGAATCTCTTCGTCGTCCCTATCGCCTGGCGGCCTCCTCCCCTTGTGTTCGGCGTTGAGCTTGCCGTCCTGCTTGAAGACCCAACAACTTCTGTTGGTATGATTAGCTGGTTTATCGGGGTGGCCGTCAATCTGGCAGGGTCGGTCCAATATCCTGTCTAGGTTGGATGGTCCATCTCTGTTCGCCTTGAATGGCTTTTTCCGTTGACCGGGTTTGGGACTGTTGAATCCGGTGTTGACCGCAGTGTCGCGTGATCTTTCATTATCATTGCGACTATTGTGTTTGCTTCGTCGTGGCTTGCCATTGCCGTCTCGGATTTTGGAAGTGCCCGAGTCGCTGGCATTGTTGCTTCTATGAGCGAGCCAGTTGTCTTCTCCCGCGCAAAAGCGGGTCATTAGAGCGGTAAGGGCTGTCATGGATTTAGGTCCTTCTTGACCGAGGTGGCGTGCAAGCCATTCATCCCGGATGCTGTGTTTGAAGGCCGCACGAGGGAGTCCTGGATTAGGGGGTATCCGGACAGCCGGACTATATCCTTTGGCCGGACTGTTGGACTATGAAGATACAAGATTGAAGACTTCGTCCCGTGTCCGGATGGGACTTTCCTTGGCGTGGAAGGCAAGCTTGGCAATACGGATATGTAGATCTCCTTCATTGTAACCGACTCTATGTAACCCTAGCCCCCTCCGTTGTCTATATAAACCAGAGGGTTTAGTCCGTAGGACGACAACAATCATACCATAGGCTAGCTTCTAGGGTTTAGCCTCCACGATCTCGTGGTAGATCAACTCTTGTAATACTCATATCATCAAGATCAATCAAGCAGGAAGTAGGGTATTACCTCCATCGAGAGGGCCCGAACCTGGGTAAACATCGCGTGCCCTGCCTCCTATTACCATCCACCTTAGACGCACGGTTCGGGACCCCCTACCCGAGATCCGCCGGTTTTGACACCGACATTGGTGCTTTCATTGAGAGTTCCACTGTGCCGTCACCGTAAGGCTTGATGCCTCCTTCGATCATCGGTAACGATGCGGTCCAGGGTGAGGTCTTCTTCCCCAGATAGATCTTTGTATTCGGCGGCTTCGCACTACGGGCCAACTCGCTTGGCCATCTGGAGCAGATCGAGAGCTATGCCCCTGGCCACCAGGTCAGGTTCGGAAACTTGAACTACACCATCGATATCTGTGGAGACTTGATCTTCGACGGATTCGAGCCCTTGCCAGGTGTGCCGCACAATCACGATGAGCATGATATAGCTCTACCCTCAGACGGTGTTCGGGAGATCACACTGGTAACTACTCCGGCCTTTAATCTGGAGCAAATTGTGCCATACGAGAACGAGCGGATAGACCCCGCCATGGAGGCCGTACTCTCAGCAGCGGTAGAGCCAGATACTGACCTTACCCCTCACGAGAGCCGTGTTGCCGAACCACTGGATTCATCTCCGGCCACGGACTCTGAGCCGCCTGCACCCATGCCTATCGAATCCGATTGGGCGCTGATCATGGAGTTTACCTCCGTGGATATCTTTCAGCACTCGCCTTTCGGCGACATGCTAAATTCATTGAAATCTCTCTCCTTGTCAGGAGAACCTTGGCCGAACTATGTCCGGCTAGGATGGGATGCGGACGACAAAGAAATTCGTTCCCCACCCATGACCCACTTAGTAGCCACTGTCGACGATCTAACCGACATGCTCGACTTCGACTCCGAAGACATCGACGGTATGGACGACGATGCAGGAGACGAACAGGAACCACTCCCCACAGGGCACTGGACCGCCACCTCATCATATGATATATACATGGTGGATACGCCCAAAGAAGGCAATGACGATAAGACATCGGAGGATGACCCCTCCAAGAAGCAACCCAAGCGCCGATATCAGCGGCGCCGCTCTAAGTCTCGCCATAACAAAAGTAGTGATACCGACACAAGAGACAATAACACTCCAGACAGTGCCGAAGACAACGACAATCCCCTCCAGCAAGATTTAGAGCAGGAGGATGAACAAGCCAGCCCTCCTGAGCGGGCAACAGACGAAGAAGCAGAGGATGACAATTACATGCCTCTCTCCGAAGACGAGGCGAGCCTCGGCGACGAAGAATTTATCGTGCCCGAGGATCCCGTCGAGCAGGAGCGCTTTAAGCGTCGGCTTATAGCCACAGCAAATAGCCTGAAGAAAAAGCAATAACAGCTTCGAGCTGATCAAGATTCGCTGGCAGACAGATGGACTGAAGTCCTTGCGGCCGAGGAATATGAACTCGAACGCCCCTCCAAGGGTTACCCCAAGCGCAGGTTGCTACCCCGACTAGAGGAGGAAGCATTGAAACCTACATCACCCGTGTATGATGCGGCTGATCGGCCACCTCATGGCCGAGATAGAGAGGCATTTCAGCCTGAAGCTCAGCCTGCACCCTGCCACCACTCAAACAAAAATACCAAGGCACGGGGCAACACGTGGGACCCGCGAGTCGTATTGGAAAACAAGGCAAAACACGCAAGATCGATCTACGGATCACGGGGGCGCGCACCTACGCGGGACGATGACCGTCATGCCGATATAGTAAAAGTAAATCCAGTCGGGCCGAACATAGCAGACAAGACTCATATGAACTGCATCGTGATATAGCCCAGCACAGAGGCGCCGCACACCCCCTATGCTTCACTGACGAAGTAATGGATCATGAATTCCCAGAGGGTTTTAAACCTGTAAATATTGAATCATACGATGGTACTACAGACCCCGCAGTATGGATAGAAGACTTCTTCCTCCACATTCACATGGCCTGCGGGGATGACCTACATGCCATCAAGTATCTCCCGCTAAAACTCAAAGGGCCGGCTCGGCATTGGCTCAATAGCTTGCCGACAAACTCCATCGGAAGCTGGGAGAGCCTGGCAGAGGCATTCCTGGACAATTTCCAGGGCACTTATGTGCGGCCGCCGAACGCTGACTGAGGGAGTCCTGGATTAGGGGGTGTCCGGGTAGCCGGACTATAACCTTTGGCCGGACTCTTGGACCATGAAGATACAAGATTGAAGACTTCTTCCCGTGTCCGGATGGGACTTTCCTTGGCGTGGAAGGCAAGCTTGGCGATATGGATATGTAGATCTCCTTCCGCTGTAACCGACTCTGTGTAACCCTAGCCCTCTCCGGTGTCTACATAGAACGGACAACAATCATACCATAGGCTAGCTTCTAGGGTTTAGCCTCTCTGATCTCGTGGTAGATCTACTCTTGTACTACCCATATCATCAATATTAATCAAGCAGGAGTAGGGTTTACCTCCATCGAGAGGGCCCGAACCTGGGTAAAAACATTGTGTCCCTCGTCTCCTGTTACCATCCGCCTAGACGCACAGTTCGGGACCCCCTACCCGAGATCCGCAGGTTTTGACACCGACATTGGTGCTTTCATTGAGAGTTCCTCTGTGTCGTCACCTTTAGGCCCGATGGCTCCTCCAATCATCAACAACAATGCGGTCCAGGGTGAGACCTTTCTTCCCGGGCAGATCTTCGTATTCGGCGGCTTTGCACTGCGGGCTAATTCGCTTGGCCATATGGAGCAGATTGAAAGCTACGCCCCTGGCCGTCAGGTCAGATTTGGAAGTCTGAACTACACGGCCAACATCCACGGGGACTTGATCTTCGACGGATTCGAGCCACAGCCAAGCGCGCCGCACTGTCACGATAGGTATGACCTAGCTCTGCCGCCGAATAGTGCCCTGGAGGCCGCGCCCGCATCAGCTCCGACCCTTAGCTCGGAGCCGTCTGCGCCAATCAAGGACGAGTGGCTACACACTGCCTCGGGGGCCGCGGCCTCAACGGCGATCGAGCCGAACACCAGCCTTATCCTCTGCGAAACCCGTGACTCCAAGGTGCCGGACTCTTTTCCAAACTCCGAACCCTCCGCGCCCCTGCCAATCGAGTCCGATTGGGCGCCGATCATGGAATTCACCGCCACGGATATCTTTCAGCACTCGCCCTTCAGCAACATTCTGAATTCACTAAGGTCTCTCTCCTTGTCAGGAGAGCCCTGGCCGGACTGTGGCCAACAGGATTGGGATGCGGACGACGAAGAAATTTCACGCTCACCCACCACCCACTTCGTAGCCACTGTCGATGATTTAAACGACATGGTCGACTTCGACTCCGAAGACATCGACAGCAGGTAGCCTCAGTAGAGAAAGCTAAAACTGATTGTCATGATAGGGTGAGAGCTGGTCGCTGTTCGAGAGGTTCCGAGTCCCTAAAGACTTATGCCGCTTAGAGTGAGGAGTCAGCTTTGTTCAGCCCAAGGCGTGTATAGCGCCCCGATCTCGGTCTTCCGAACACTAGGGGCTTCATCGAAATTTAAAATTATAGAATTCTCTGGCCAAGTGAGACTGATAACGCACTATAGTCCGATTGCCTTGTTCGCCAGGCTGAGCACCTCCCTCGAAGGACCCAACAATGAGGAAAACAGTGCTCAGGTTTATCCCCGAACACCCCAGCACTAGTAGCGTGGGGGCAGAAGCCGATGACTCCCCATCTCTCAGATTTAATAAACGGCCACATAGAAGGTAATATTTCAAATTAAAACAAGCGTTGCATAGCGCATATGAACAAGTTTTCAGCGCACAGGATAAAACGAACAAGTTTCACTCAAATATTACATCTTTTGAACATTCATCCGCCACAAGGCGGGCACCCTTCAGGACGCCCTCGTAATACATCTCGGGGTGGCGATGCTCCTTGCCCGACAGCGGCCCATCCTTCACAAGCTTCACAACATCCAATTTGCCCCAGTGCACTTTAGCACGGGCAAGCACCCTACGGGCACCCTCGATGCAGACGGAGCGCTTGATGACTTCAAGCCGTGGACAGGCATCCACCAACCGCCTCACCAGCCCGAAATAGCTCCCAGGCATAGCCTCTCCGGGCCACAGCCGGACTAGGAGACCCGTCATGGCCTGTTCGGCCACCTTATGGAGCTCGACCAGCTGCTTCAGCTGGTCGCTCAGGGGCACCGGGTGTCCGGCCTCAGCATACGACCAGAACACCTTCTCCGTCGAGCTCCCCTTCTCGGCCCGATAAAAGGCGGCAGCGTCCGACACGCTGCGGGGCAAATCTGCGAATGCTCCTGGAGAGCTCCCAACAACAGTTAGCCTCAAGAAAAAACAACAACAGCTTAGAGCTGATCAAGACTTGCTAGCCGACAGATGGACTGAAATCCTTGCGACCGAGGAGTACGAACTCGAACGCCCCTCCAAGAGCTACCCAAAGCGCAGGTTGCTACCCCGATTAGAGGAGGAAGCACTTAAACCTACGTCACCAGCGCATGATACGGCTGACCGGCCACCTCGCGGCCGCGACAGAGAGGCCTCTAGGCCCTCCACCCAAGCCGCACCCCGGCGCCGCTAAAAAAGTACTAAGGCACGGGGAAATGCGCTAGACCTGCGAGACATACTGGAGGACAAGGCAAGGCAAACAAGATCGATCTACGGATCGCGTGGGCGCCCCACGACACGTGACGATAACCGTCACGCTGGATACAGTAAATCCGCCCGGGCCAAACACAGCAGACAAAGCTCATTTGAGCTACGTCGCGATATAGCCCAATACATAGGTGCCGCACATCCACTATGCTTCACAGATGAAGTCATGGATCATCAAATCCCAGAGGGTTTCAAACCCGTAAACATTGAATCATACGATGGCACAAGAGATCCGGCGGTATGGATTGAGGACTATCTCCTTCATATCCACAAGGCCCGTGGCGATGATCTACACGCCATCAAATACCTCCCACACAAGCTCAAAGGACCAGCTCAGCATTGTCTTAACAGCTTACCAGCAGAATCAATTGGTTGCTGGGAGGACCTGGAAGCCGCATTCCTCGACAAATTCCAGGGCACCTATGTGCGACCACCAGACGCCGATGACCTAAGCCACATAACTCAGCAGCTAGAAGAATCTGCCAGACAATTCTGGACACGGTTCCTAACTAAGAAAAATCAAATTGTCGACTCTCCGGACGCAAAGGCCCTAGCAGCCTTCAAGCATAACATCCGTGACGAGTGGCTTGCCCGGCACCTTGGACAGGAAAAGCCGAAATCTATGGCAGCCCTTATGACACTCATGACCCGCTTTTGTGCAGGAGAAGACAGCTGGCTGGCTCGTAGCAATAACATGACCAAAAGCCCTGGTAATTCGGATACCAAGGACAACAATGGCAGGTCACGTCGCAACAAGCACAAGCACCGCATTAACAGTGAAAGTGCTGAGGATACATCAGTTAATGCCGGATTTAGAGGCTCTAAACCCGGTCAGCAGAAAAAGCCATTCAAAAGAAATACTTTGGGCCCGTCCAGTTTGGACCGTATACTCGATCGCTCATGCCAGATACATGGCACCCCGAAAAACCAGCCAATCACACCAACAGGGATTGTTGGGTGTTCAAGCAGGCCGGCAAATTCAATGCCGAAAACAGAGACAAGGGGCTGCACGGCGACGAGGAGGAGGAGCCCCGGCCGCCGAACAACAGTGGACAGAAGGGCTTCCCCCCACAAGTGCGGACGGTGAACATGATATACGCAACCCACATCCCCAAGAGGGAGCGAAAGCGTGCATTAAGGGACGTCTACGCGTTGGAGCCAGTCGCCCCAAAGTTCAACCCATGGTCCTCCTGCCCGATCACTTTTGATCGAAGGGACCACCCCACTAGCATCCGCCATGGCGGATTCGCCGCATTGGTTCTAGACCCAATCATCGACGGATTTCACCTCACTAGAGTCCTCATGGACGGCGGCAGCAGCCTGAACCTGCTTATCAGGATACAGTGCGGAAAATGGGCATAGATCCCTCGAGGATTAAACCCACAAAAACGACCTTTAAAGGCGTCATACCAGGTGTAGAGGCCAGCTGTACAGGCTCAGTCACACTTGAAGTGGTCTTCGGATCCCCGGATAATTTCCGAAGCGAGGAATTAATCTTCGACATAGTCCCGTTCCGAAGTGGCTATCACGCACTACTCGGACGAACGGCATTTGCAAAGTTCAATGCGGTGCCGCACTACGCATACCTCAAGCTCAAGATGCCAGGCCCTCGAGGAGTCATTACGGTCAATGGAAACACCGAACGCTCTCTCCGAACGGAGGAGCATACAGCGGCCCTCGCAGCGGAAGTACAAAGCAGCCTCTTAAGGCAATTCTCCAGTCTGGCTCTTAAACATCTGGACACCGTTAAGCGCGCCCGGAGTAACCTACAGCAAGACCGTATGGCACGTTTTGAGCAAGCATAGCAATGCGGCCCCAACCCCAACCCTCATAAAACTGCGCAATCAGTACCACGCGTACATAACTACGCTCTGAAAATACCATGGGCACAGGGGGAGGGGCACGACCACGGTATGCCAAAAATGCAGCTCAACCGCACTAGGGGCTCCCGATTTTATCATTTTTTTCCTACTTGCAGGACTCCACTCTTCGGAAGACCTGTCCGGCAGTATAATCGCCGAACACACGATGCAACAACCAAAGAGGCAGAAGCTACGTTGAATTCCCAGGTGGTCTCTATAACGAGCAAAATACCTGTCTTACATACCGCCTCATAGCTGGCCCCGGGAGGGGGACATGTCAAATAGTCCCATCTCTTGCTCATCGCATTATTTGTATCATTCTGCTTTTACCGCAACCTTTTTGAATAAACAATGCTTAGCTTCAGCTCTTTATTGCATTCTCTATTTATTTCTTCAGTTATGACATTTAGCATCCGTACACTTTGGTACGGCTAATACTCCAGGGGCTTAGGCACCCCATAATACGGCATAAGAAGTCCGAACACTTTCATAAGTGCAGCCCTCCGAACTTATAGCATTATATGCATCAGCTCCGAATCATGTGTTTGGTCAATAGTTGGGTTTGCCCAGCTCCCATGTTTTGGTACCTTACGTTCCGCTATATCGGCTAAGGTAGCGCCGGGAGAACTACTA
Source organism: Aegilops umbellulata (assembly GCA_032464435.1). Lineage (NCBI taxonomy): Eukaryota > Viridiplantae > Streptophyta > Magnoliopsida > Poales > Poaceae > Aegilops > Aegilops umbellulata. Next base: position 89,976,142 of record CP136055.1, read on the forward strand.
CGATTGTGCCCCGGTTGAGCTGGGTTAAGCACCTCAATAGAGAAAGCTAAAACTGACTGTCATGATAGGGCGAGAGCTGGCCGCTGTTCGAGAAGTTCCGAGTCCCTAAAGACTTATGCCGCTTAGAGCGAGGAGTCGGCTTTGTTCGGCCCAAGGCATGTATAGCGCCCCGAGCTCGGTCTTCCGAACACTAGGGGCTTCGCCGAAATTTAAAGTTATAGAATTCTCTGGCCAAGTGAGAGTGATAACGCACTATAGTCCGATTGCCTTGTTCGCCAGGCTGAGCACCTCCCTCGAAGGACCCAACAATGGGAAAAAGAGTGCTCAGGTTTATCCCCGAACACCCCAGCACTAGTAGCGTGGGGGCAGAAGTCAACGACTTGCCATCTCTCAGATTTAATAAACGGCCGCATAGAAGGTAATATTTTAAATTAAAACAAGCATTGCATAGTGCATATAAACAAGTTTTCAGCGCACAGGATAAAATGAACAAGTTCCACTCAAATATTACATCTTTCAAACATTCATCCGCCACAAGGCGGGCACCCTTCAGGACACCCTCGTAATACATCTCAGGGTGGCGATGCTCCTTGCCCGACGGCGGCCCGCCCTTCACAAGCTTCACAGCATCCAATTTGCCCCAGTGCACTTTAGCACGGGCAAGCGCCCTACGGGCACCCTTGATGCAGACAGAGCGCTTGATGACTTCAAGCCGTGGACAGGCATCCATGAGCCGCCTCACCAGCCCGAAATAGCTCCCAGGCATAGACTCTCCGGGCCATAGTCGGACTAGGAGACCCGTCATGGCCTGTTCGGCCACCTTATGGAGCTCGACCAGCTGCTTCAGCTGGTCGCTCAGGGGCACTGGGTGTCCGGCCTCAGCATACGACCAGAATACCTTCTCCGTCGAGCTCCCCTCCTCAGCCCGGTAAAAGGCGGCAGCGTCCGACATGCTGCGGGGCAAATCTGCGAATGCTCCTGGAGAGCTCCGGACTCGGGTAAGTAACAAGTAATTCACTTCGACGTGCTTGCTTTGCATAAAGAATGCCTTACCCGTCGCTATGTTCTTCATCGCCTCATCTTCCTGGAGGGCTTTCTGGGCTTCGGCCTTGGCAGATTTGGCGCTTTCAAGGGCCTTCGCGAGCTCGGACTCTCGCGTCTTTGAGTCAAACTCCAAGCTCTCGTGTTTTTTAACAAGAGCCTGGAGCTCTTGCTGCACCTCGCCAACCTGCGCCTCATGCTTCTCCCGCTCGGTGCGCTCCGTGGCTGCCCTCTTTTCGGCCTCGGACAACGCTTGCCTAAGGGTCGCTGATAGAGGCAAAGGTGTCCCGTCTTTCGATGAGATGGTGGCTATCATTTTGGAGGAAGTCGACTTTGACAATCCGACTACGAACGTGCGAGGACGTCGCGCCTTAGCAATCGCTAAACCAACTCCGAGAGGTTATTGACCACGCCGGAGCATGATCAACCTGACCACGAAGGTCTGTTTCCTACAGGCAAATGAAGATCAAGCAAGAAACTAAGATTGCAATCTGGATATTGCGAATATAAGAGTAAAGCTTTATTGATCAGGGAGGGGTTCTGTAACGCCTTTGTCTGGTCGTTGAACACAAACGAAGTACGCGAAGTTGCAGCTATGGCGAACTTTTAATCTAATCAAAACCCAAAGTATAAACGGTGCCCTAAGGGCTGTATATATGGAGGAAGAGGGGGAAATTTCGTGGCCCTTGGGGAAGGGGTCCAAAACCAACCCTATCTTTTGTTTCCCCACACATACAGACTCTAAAAACAGCCTATACTTATGTATTTCGAAATTACATGGGCCTGGCCCAATAATAAGGTGACGCAGCACCTAGAATAGCCTCTGGACTAAATTTATGAAGTGACATCTTGTATATTCCGTCCAAGGCTTCATTAACTCCTTACGGTGGCTTCAAAGTCCTGAAATCATCACTTGTAACTCTGTTCTTGTTCCCTTTGCGCATGCCATCAACTCCATGCTTGTTCTTGCTCCAATGTTCATCCTTCTCCAAGCTAGGCCCTTCATTTGTAAGCAAAACAAATGTATCCAATTTAGGCAGCATCATATTCTCATGAACATTAGAATCATTACCAAGAAACGAAAGTACCTGGTAATTTAATTGGCGTGCGCGAGCTCTAATTGGTCCATTATATGTAACAGTAGGGGCTGTGGGTGTAACAATGGTATTGATGTCCTCATCATCCTCCCCTTCTTGAAATGAAGTCGTCCTCGACGGAAGCCCATCTTCCTCACCCAAATAAGGCTTCAAATCTGCAATGTTAAAAGTGGGACTAACCCGAAAATCTGCAGGCAGCCCAAGTTTATATGCATTATCATTTATTTTCTCTAACACCTTAAAAGGACCATCAGCACGTGGCATTAGCTTTGATTTGCGCAAATTAGGAAACCTATCCTTACGCAAATGTAACCAAACAAGATCTCCAGGTGCAAAGACAACATGTTTTCTACCCTTATCTCCAGCAAGTTTATATTTAGCATTCATACGCTCAATGTTTTCCTTAGTTAACTCATGCATTTTTAAGATCAATTCAACACGTTGTTTAGCATCAAAATTAACCTTCTCTGAAGATGGAAGAGGCAACAAATCAATGGGTGCACGAGGTAGGAAACCATACACAATTTCAAAAGGGCACATCTTAGTAGTAGAATGCAATGAATGATTATAAGCAAATTCAATATGAGGCAAGCATTCTTCCCACATTTTCTTGTTATTTTTCAAAACAGCCCTAAGCATAGTAGACAATGTTCTATTGACTACTTCAGTTTGTCCATCAGTTTGGGGGTGACAAGTAGTACTAAAAAGAAGTTTAGTCCCCAACTTAGCCCATAAACATCTCCAAAAGTGGCTAAGGAATTTAGTATCACGATCTGAAACAATAGTATTTGGCACACCATGCAAGCGAATAATTTCCCGAAAGAACAAATCAGCAACATTAACAGCATCATCGCTTTTATGACATGGTATAAAGTGTGCCATTTTCGAGAATCTATCCACGACAACAAATATGCTATCCCTCCCCTTCTTTGTTCAAGGTAAACCTAAAACAAAGTCCATAGATATATCTTCCCAAGGAACACTAGGTACAGGCAAAGGCATATATAAACCATGAGGATTGAGTCGTGACTTAGCTTTTTGACATGTAGTGCAGCGAGCAACAAAATGCTCAACATCCCGTCTCATCTTTGGCCAAAAGAAATGTGTAGCAAGTACGTCCTCCGTCTTATTCACGCCAAAGTGTCCCATTAATCCTCCTCCATGCGCCTCCTGCAACAACAAAAGACGAACAGAGCTAGCAGGAATGCATAGCTTGTTAGCAAGGAACACAAAGCCATCATTAAGAACGAACTTGTTCCATGTTCTTCCTTCTTTACAATTCTGCATTACATCTTTAAAATCAGCATCATGCACATATTGATCTTTGATGGTCTCCAAACCAAATATTTTGAAGTCAAGTTGTGAAAGCATAGTATAGCGACGAGACAAAGCATCAGCAATAACATTTTCTTTACCCTTCTTGTGTTTAATGACATAAGGGAAAGTCTCAATGAATTCAACCCATTTAGCATGTCTATGATTCAGTTTAGCTTTACTTTTAATATGTTTCAAAGATTCATGATCAGAATGTATAACAAATTCTTTGGGCCATAAGTAATGTTGCCATGTCTCTAAAGTCCGAACAAGAGCATATAATTCTTTATCATAAGTAGAATAGTTCAGACTAGGCCCACTCAATTTTTTAGAAAAGTATGCAACAGGTTTGCCATCTTGTAATAACACACCTCCTAATCCAATTCCACTAGCATCACATTCAAGCTCAAAAGTCTTATTAAAATCAGGAAGTTGGAGTAAAGGAGCATGTGTCAACTTATGTTTCAATACCGTGAAGGCTTCTTCCTGTGCGGTACTCCAACCAAAAGGCACATCCTTCTTTGTAAGCTCATTGAGAGGTGCAGCAATGGTGTTAAAATCTCTCACAAAACGCCTATAGAAACCAGCGAGTCCAAGAAAACTCCTCACTTGTGTGACCGTTTTGGGCTGCGGCCAACTCTCAATAGCTTCAATCTTGGCTTTATCAACTTCAATTCCCTGTGGAGTAACAACATAGCCAAGAAAAGATACTCGGTCGATGGAAAAGGTGCACTTCCCAAGGTTACCAAACAAATGTGCATCATGTAGAGCATTAAAAACAACACGTAAATGTTCCAAATGTTCTTCCAAAGATTTGCTATAAATCAGTATATCATCAAAATAGACTACCACAAAACATTCAATGAAAGCACGTAAAACTTCGTTCATTAGTCTCATGAAAGTACTAGGTGCATTAGTTAACCCAAAAGGCATGACTAACCACTCATATAATCCAAACTTAGTTTTAAATGCTATTTTCCATTCATCTCCCAATTTCATACGAATTTGATGGTATCCACTACGCAAATCAACTTTGGAGAATATTGTAGAGCCACTCAATTCATCAAGCATGTCATCTAGCCTAGGAATAGGATGACGATAACGAATAGTAATATTATTAATGCCTCTACAATCAACACACATACGCGACGTACCATCCTTTTTAGGCACTAGTACAATAGGAACAACACAAGGACTAAGAGATTCACGTACATAACCTTTGTCGAGCAGCTCCTGTACTTGATGCATAATCTCCTTCGTCTCCTCTGGATTGGTACGGTATGGTGCACGGTTGGGTAACGAGGCACAGGGAATTAAGTCAATTTGATGCTCAATCCCTCGAATAGGTGGTAATCCCGATGGCACATCTTGTGGGAAGACGTCAGCGAACTCCTGCAAAATGTTAGTGACAACAGGGGGCAAAGAGGAAGGCACGTCCTCGAATGAAAATAATGCCTCTTTGCACACAAAAGCATAGCAAACAGATTTGCTAAAATCTAGCTCATCAATATCAGATTTGGTGGCAAGTAAACATGCACTTTTCAATTTAATTTCAGAAGCAACACTAGATGGTTTATTATTAGGCTTCATTTGTTGCTCAAATTCTTTTGCCACAATCTGATTTTCACTCTTATTTTTCTCCTGTTTTGCTTTATTAGCTCTATGAATATCATCTTTCAAAATGGAATCAGGAGTCATAGGAAGCAAAGTAATATTTGTATCCTTATGAACAAGAGTATACTGATTGTTTCTACCATGGTGTACATAATTTTTATCAAACTGCCATGGTCTACCAAGTAATAAGGAACATGCTTGCATAGGTACCACATCACAATCAACATAATCAGCATATGTAGAGATACTAAAATGCACCCGAACAGTACGTGTTACCTTAACCTTGCCGCTGTTGTTGAACCATTGGATGTAGTAAGGATGCGGATGTGGTCTTGTGGTGAGAGATAGCTTCTCCACCATCTCCATGCTAGCCAAGTTGTTGCAGCTCCCTCCATCTATGATGACGCGAACAGAACATTCCTTCACAACTCCCTTTGTGTGGAATAAATTATGTCTCTGATTTTGCTCAGCTTGCGTGACCTGCACACTCAAAACACGTTGAGCAACTAAACATTCATACCTGTCAGCATCTTCAGCAGCCATATATTGCGTCTCATGATCAGAATCATCTCCACCGTGTTCTTCATGTGTAATAAGAGCCAAAGTCTCCTCATCATAGTCACTAGCGGACTCATACCCACCATCCTCAGTAGCAATCATCACACGCTTAGATGGGCATTCTCTCGCATAATGACCTCCACCCTTGCAACGTCGACAAATAATATCATGTGTTTGCCCTGTTGATGCCATGGATGAAGAAGAGCTCTTTGCAGGCCCAGAAGGTGTGCTCTTGGCAGATAGTGGTGCTTGTGCCTGCTTTATTGTATCACGGTTAGAGGTGGCAGCTGACGGAGGTGCCGGTGTAGCAGAACGTGCGGAAGTAGATGATGCACGTGGTGTCCATGATGAAGGTCGACCTGCAAAAAAGTTAGTTCGCGCCAATGCCTGTCGATCCTGCACTTCACGTTCAGCTTTACAAGCAAGATGGAATAAACGAGTGATATTATTATAATCCTTATAGTCTAGAATGGTCTGAATCTCTCTATTTAATCCACCCAGAAAACGTGCAAGCATAGCTTCATTCTCCTCAACAATACCACATCTAATCAAGCCAGTTTGTAATTCCTGATAATATTCTTCTGCTGAATTTTTTCCTTGTCTTAAGCGCTGCAATTTTTGAAGTAATTCACGTTGATAATATGGTGGAACCCAACGAGTACGCATAGCAGTTTTCAAAGCAGCCCAAGTAGCTGGAACAGGATATAATCTACAATGTTCAGACCACCAAACACATGCAAAGCTAGTGAAAGCACAAACAACAGCAGGAACACATCTCTCCTTAGGATATTGTAAACATGTAAATCGTTGTTCAGTTTCTAACTCCCAAGTAAGATATATATTAGGAACATATCTACCCTCAAATGGTGGAATACTCAATTTCAGTTTAGGGAGATGGTCATGATCTTGTACCTGAGGGGGAGCCCTAACATTGCCATTATTTGCATGTGGACGACCTGGTGGTTGTGGTGCTGGTGGTTGCACGTAGTTCTGATGTTGATCAACCTCATCCTCGTAATCCCCCCACATAATCATCCTCCTCCACATCAGCAGCAAGAGCCACAGAAGTATCAACAGCAGCACCAGCAGCTTGGCCAGGCTGAAGAGGGACACGGCTCGCTCGGCGGAGGGCTGTTTCGCGACTTGGAGGTAGTCGTTGTTGTTGTTGTAGAGGTGCGTTAGGTGCAGCCGGTGGTGGTGGTGGAAGACGCGCGAGCAATTCATTAAACTTGTTATCGAGCTTTGTTTCGAACACCTTCTCAATGCCATCTATCTTCTCCATGGCCTCTTCAAATCTATTTAGCACATCTTCCACCTGTCCACTCATCATTTGCTGAACCTTATCATGTAACTCTTTGTTTGTCATGTTCTCCCCGTCAGTCTCGTCGGCTTGTGATCCTGCCATGGTTAGCTGCAATAGAAACACACAAGAATATGATTCTACAGACTACTAGGAAGTGGTGGTGGTGGTGTGGTGGACAATCACAAATCCGTCAAGCAAATCTCAAATTCTTACCAGTTCTTACCCAGCAGCAGGCGGTGATCGGCAACCGTCGTAGTTAAAACTCTTAAAGCTTGGATAGAGCGATTACCAGGGAGAGTCAAACGCACGACATAGATGTACGTGGAGCTAGGAAGGCTTATAATATGGTAGCAAAAAGGGTCAGCAATAATCAATTTAGAGATGCAAAGTTGAATAAACGCTCAACGACGGTACTGTGCTGGTTCTAGGCTAGACCGTACTAGAGACGTGAGCCTAGAACACTAACAAAATCACGGCGCTGCACGTAAACAAGGGAGGAGCACACTCTGATTTTTTTTCCTTTTTTTCACTTTTTTTGCACTTATTTTTCCTCTTTTTTCTGCTCCGCAACATTTTTTTTCGAAAAAGTCTACAAATGTCCTAAAAACTGCCTAGCAAGAATTTTCCAGACTTAGTTTTTTTTAGTTTGGAACTATTTTTCTACTGCGGGTAGCACGGATGTTTGGGGAGTCCTTTTCTGTCACGACTCGGAGTATGGCATGATCTGGAAATCCAAAACAGAGTAACAAAATACTGGACTCGGAATAGGACTGGTGGCGGAGATGAATCTGGTGGAACTCGGACTAGTGGCGGATATATGTTGCAGGTGTACTCAGATTGGCGTGATGGCAGCGGATATGTGGTGGCGTATATGGACTCGGATTGGCGTGAATATGTGGTGGTGGTATATGGCAGCGGTGACGTGACAACATGTGAATAGAACTCAAAACTCTAAAGGACTAGACGCGAAGACCATCAACTTGACACGACGATGCAACCGCAAATTCAACAAAGCAAATACAGAAAAGATTATGCAAAGGCTCAGATTGGTTCGGATAAGATGAACTAACCCTAATTTTTTTGGCTTTTTCGTGGACTATAGGTATGAAGAACAGACTCGATCTAAACTACAAAAAACTGTAAAATCTCACTGAGCAACCTGGAAATCTGATACCACTTGATAGAGGCAAAGGTGTCCCGTCTTTCAATGAGATGGTGGCTATCGTTTTGGAGGAAGTCGACTTTGACAATCCGACTACGAACGTGCGAAGACGTCACGCCTTAGCAATCGCTAAACCAACTCCGAGAGGTTATTGACCATGCCGGAGCATGATCAACCTGACCACGAAGGTCTGTTTCCTGCAGGCAAATGAAGAACACGCAAGAAACTAAGATTGCAATCTGGATATTGTGAATATAAGAGGAAAGCTTTATTGATCAAGGAGGGGTTCTATGACGCCTTTGTCTGGTCGTTGAACACAAACGAAGTACGCGAAGTTGCAGCTATGGCGAACTTTTAAACTAAACAAAACCCAAAGTCTAAACGGTGCCCTAAGGGCTGTATATATGGAGGAAGAGGGGGAAATTTCGTGGCCCTTGGGGAAGGGGTCCGAAACCAACCCTATCTTTTGTTTCCCCACACATACGGACTCTAAAAACAGCCTATACTTATGTATTTCGAAATTACATGGGTCTGGCCCAATAATAAGGTGACGCAACACCTAGAATAGCCTCTGGAAGAAATTTATGAAGTGGCATCTTGTATATTTTGTCCAAGGCTTCATTCACTCCTTATGGTGGCCTCAAAGTCCTGAAATCATCACTTGTAACTCTGTTCTTGTTCCCCTTGCGCATCCATCAACTCCATGCTTGTTCTTGCTCCAATGTTCATCCTTCTCCAAGCTAGGGCCTTCATTTGTAAGCAAAACAAATGTATCCAATTTAGGCAGCATCATATTCTCATGAACATTAGAATCATTACCAAGAAACAAAAGTACCTGGTAATTTAATTGGCGTGCGCGAGCTCTAGTAATTGGTCCATTATATGTAACAGTAGGGGCCGTGGGTGTAACAATGGTATTGATGTCCTCATCAGTCGCCACCTCAGTCGTGGCCCCTATAACACCAATAGCGATCCTGTCATTTTTTGCAACTGCATCTTTTTATAATATACTCCACAAGGTATTACTTACCTTATTTTTTCCCGAGCTCCTTCTTGGCAAGGCCGAGCTCTTGCTCGGACCGCTCGAGGCTCTGCTTCAGCGCATCCACCTCCGCAGTCAGTGTGGCAGAGGCTAGCAGCGAAGCCTGCATACGCATATTGACTTAATTCTGTTAGACTCCTGCGAATGTTATTAGATCCTCTATTCGGCTTTTCTTTCCGAACGCCAAACAGAGCATCAGGGGCTACTGTCTATGCGGTAATATTCTCACATATTTTTTACATACCTCAAAGCCTGTTAGCAGGCTGGCGCAGGCTTCAGTCAGCCCGCTCTTGGCGGACTAAACCTTCTGGATCACCGCACTCATAATAGTGCGGTGCTCCTCGTCGATGGAGGCGCAGTTAAGCACCTCCAACAAGTTATTCGGCGCCTCCGATTGGACGGAGGTCGCTGGTGTCGTAGGCCTGCCCTTCTTCTTATGGGGCCGCCTGCCGAACTCCGGAACCTTTGAAGGTTCTGGTGCGGTGTCCGGCCCAGGGCCGGACTTGGAGCCCTTGGGGGTTTTATCCCCTTTGCGCCTGGAGTCCGGGAGGTCGCCTTGCGGCGCCTCCAGGACCACCTCCCCCTGGCTTGGAACCTTTTGGGACAACACCTCGGCGTCGTCCGTAGGGGGAGGGGAGGTAGCGGCCGGAAGTGAAAAGCTATTCACATCCGGCGAATCCAAGGAGCCGCTTGAAGATGCGTCGAGCCGGTCTCGGGCCGGACTACACGATTATATTCGGCGTTAGGAAAAGCTGTGCAATAAAGGAACACTATAAGTCACTCTGGTGTCCGAATACTTACGACTTCGCCAGGGGCTTGGCCCTGGACGGCCACTCCTCCTCGCTGTCGGTGGCGTTGGTGGAGTAGTCCGGAGGGATTGTCTTCGCCTTCTTGGACCCTCCGGCCTCCCCAGTTGGGGCGTCCTTTCTTTTCTTTTCTCCCCCCTGCTGGGGGAGAAACCTCTCTCTCCTCCTCCTCGTCTTCATGGGAGGAGTCCGCCTCACAGTCATCGGACAATGAGTCCAACTCCACCGGACGTCGAGAACTCTTCCGAGTTCCCGTGGCCTTCTTCTTGGCCTTCTTCTTCGACACCACGTAAGGTGCCGGGACCAGCAGCCCCTCTAAGCGGGCGTCCGCGGGGTCTTCGGGCAAAGGAGCCGGACAGTTGATCTGCCCGGACGTCTCCTGCCAATCCTGTCAAAGGCACGGGAGTTTAGATCCCACATAGAGTCAAACTATGAAAGACAAGTATCCTGTAAGAGGTAAAATAGCTTACCACGTTGGCTTGGCGCTACGCGGAAAATCCACGATCCTCAGTGGCGGAAGCAGGAGCCTGGCACCCTTGAACAACACCTTCTAGGCATCTTCGTACGTTGTGTCAAAGAGCCAGCTCAGAGTTCGGTGCTGGGCCGAGTCGAACTCCCATAAATTGAAAGCCCGTTGTTGACACGGGAGGATCCGGCGGATGAGCATAACCTGGACTACATTGACTAGCTTGAGCTTGTTGCTCATCAGGTTCCGGACACACGTTTGGAGTCCGGTCACCTCCTCCGCACTACCCCACAGCAGGCCCTTCTATTTCCAGGAGGTGAGCCGCATAGGGGCTCCGGATCGGAACTCGGCTGCGACCCATTTAGGGTCACGCGGCTCGGTGATGTAGAACCACCCCGATTGCCACCCCTTTATGGTCTCCACGAAGAAGCCCTCCAGCCATAGGACGTTGGGCATCTTGCCCACCATAGCGCCTCCGCACTCCGCCTGGCGGCCGCCCACAACCTTCGGCTTGACGTTGAAGATCTTCAGCCATAAGCCGAAGTGGGGCCGGATGTAGAGGAAGGCCTCGCACACGACGATAAACGCCGATATGTTGAGGATGAAGCTTGGGGCCAGATCGTGGAAGTCCAGGCCGTAGTAGAACATGAGCCCCCGGACGAATGAATGGAGGGGGAATCCCAGTACGCGGAGGAAATGGGTAAGGAAGACGACCCTCTCATGGGGCCTGGGGGTGGGGATGAGCTGCCCCTCATCGGGGAGCCGATGCGCGATGTTGTCGGGCAAGTATCCGGCTCTCCTCAACTTTTTAACGTCTCCCTCTATGACGAAGGAGACCATCCACTTGCCTCCCGCTCCAGACATGCTTGGAGAAGGTGGAGGAAGAAAATGCGGACTTGGGCACTTGAGCTCGATGTGCGAAAATGGATAAGCAAAGGAGGAAGAAGGCGTGGGTGAAGAAGGTGGATCCTTATCCCCTTATATGGGCGGTCGAAACTATGCGTCCCCACCGGCCTGGTAAAACTCGCTTATCTCCCAAGCACCGTAATCATTGGCGTGGTTGGGTTACCCACGCCCGTATTGATGAGAATCCCGGAATAAGGGGACACGATCTCTGCTTCGACATGACGTGCCAAGGAAACCGCCTCGCTAAACGCGCTGAGGTGAGACAGTAAAAACGATTCGAATAAAGGCTTGGCCGTGGTGTGATGTCACGCCACGAAATACTTCAGCAGATTAGATTTGTGTAAATACTATTCTCTCTATGGAAGTATGTGGAATTGTAGGATCGGAAGTATGTCTAGAGGGGGGTGATTAGACTACTTGACCAAATAAAAACTTAACCTTTTCCCAATTTTAGTTCTTGGCAGATTTTAGGAACTTTAGGACAAGTCAAGCAATCATCACACAATTCAAGCAAGCATGCAAAGAGTATATAGGCAGCGGAAAGTAAAGCATGCAACTTGCAAGAATGTAAAGGGAAGGGTTTGGAGAATTCAAACTCTATTGGAGACACGGATGTTTTTCCCGTGGTTCGGATAGGTGGTGCTATCCTACATCCACGTTAGTGGAGACTTCAACCGACGAAGGGTAACGGTTGCGCGAGTCCACGGAGGGCTCCACCCACGAAGGGTCCACGAAGTAGCAACCTTGTCTATCCCACCATGGCCATCGCCCACGAAGGACTTGCCTCACTAGCGGTAGATCTTCACGAAGTAGGCGATCTCCTTGCCCTTACAAACTCGTTGGTTCAACTCCACAATCTTGTCGGAGGCTCCCAAGTGACACCTAGCCAATCTAGGAGACACCACTCTCCAAGAAGTAACAAATGGTGTGTTGATGATGAACTCCTTGCTCTTGTGCTTCAAATGATAGTCTCCCCAACACTCAACTCTCTCTCACAGGATTTGGATTTGGTGGAAAGAAGATTTGAGTGGAAAGCAACTTGGGGAAGGCTAGAGATCAAGATTCATATGGCAGGAATGGAATACCTTGGTCTCAACACATGAGTAGGTGGTTCTCTCTCAGAACATATGAGTTGGAAGTGTAGATGTGTTCTGATGGCTCTCTCCACGAATGAAGAGGAGGTGGAGGGGTATATATAGCCTCCACTTAAAATCCAACCGTTACACACAATTTACCAATCTCGGTGGGACCGAATTAACAAACTCGGTCGGACCGAAAAGGTAAACCTAGTGACCGTTAGATTTTTTCGGTGGGACTCACATGCATTTCGGTAGGACCGATATGGTTAGGTTTGGGCATAACATAATCTCGGTGAGACCGATTACACAAACTCAGTGAGACCGATTTGGTAATCAGCTAACCAGAGAGTTGGTCAGGCAAACTCGGTGGGACCGATTTGCTCTTTCGGTGAGACCAAAAAGTTACAAAAGGGAATCAGAGAGTTTGCATTGCAATCTCGGTGGGACCGATCCGCTCTTTCGGTGAGACCGAAAAGTTACGAAAAGGAAACAGAGAGATTGCAATCCCATCTCGCTGAGACCGAGATCCCTATCGGTGAAACTGATTTGCTAGGGTTTTGGCAGTGGCTTATGACATATGAAGACTCGGTGGCGCCGGATAGAAAGAATCGGTATTACCGAGTTTGGCTTAGGGTTTAGGTCATATGTGGATATGGGAAAGTAGTTGAGGATTTTGGAGCATATCATTAAGCACATAAGGCCAAGAGCTCATTAAGCAACACCCCATCCCTCCTTGATAGTATTGGCTTTTCCTATGGACTCAATGTGATCTTGGATCACTAAAATGTAAAATGAAGAGTCTTGAGCTTTTGAGCTTGAGCCAATCCTTTGTCCTTAGTATTTTGAGGGTTCCACTTTCACCATTCATGCCATGCCAATCATTGAGCTTTCCTGAAATAGTTATCTTGGAATATCATTAGCTCAATGAGCTATATGTTGTTATGAATTACCAAAACCACCTAGGGATAGTTGCACTTTCAATCTCCCCCTTTTTGGTAATTGATGACAACATATAGATCAAAGCTTCGACAAATGATAATAAGAATGAATTACATCGCCGCTTTGAGAAGTATGTGATAAGTAAGAGCTCCCCCTAAATTTGTGCATATGTAAAATTTGCTTTGGACTGCAAATGCACAAGAAGTTAGAATTATGGGTTACTCTTCCATGTCACATACATCTTGGTGGAGCGCTCAAAATGATTAATAATGAAATACATGCACTCATCACTAAGGCAAAGTGAATGATCACATAAGATAGATAAGATATATCAAGCATGCATAAGTGTAGCTTATGATCAAACACATGATCATCAATGTCTCACAAGCATATCAAAGTATCTCAACCAAAAGCAAACAATGTTTTAAGGACCACCAAATAAAAGCAAAAGCAAGAGAGAATAAAAGCAACACTCTCTCTGGAAGCCTATGATCTATACATTTTTCTCCCCCTTTGGCAACAAGTTACCAAAAAGCTCCTAGAAAATGCATAGTGCTAGATCGACACTCAGGCTTGATCTTCAGGTGGTGGTGGAGTCTGGATCACTCCAAGGACGAAGGCTTCCGTAGATGCTGTTGGAGTTGGAGCTGAAGTGGATGCTGGAGCAGGTTGGGTTGGTGCTGCGGCTGGTGCTGAGGCGGTTGCTCTTGTGTCAGGAACTGGCACTACAGACGACCTTGGACCTCGTGGCACTCTGGCAAATGCATCTGTGGTTGTCTTCCCTCTCCTCTCCTGCATGCCATCTTGGAGTTGCTCCATTGCAGTGTGAATCTCTGTCACCTTGATATCCAAGTCATAGAACTTCTGTTCTACGATTCTCTCTAAGCTTGCCTGGTTCTGAGTTAGGTTGGCCAAACCTTTCTCAATCCACAGGGTGGATGCAATCAGGTAACTAAGTTGCTCTTGCTTGGTTTTCAAGAAGTATTCAGATGCCTCCTCTTGAGTTGGCATCCTTGCAGCTTTCTCCTTCCTTGCCTTCTCCTTCTATGCTTGTGCATGGGCTGAAGATGGTTCATCTTTGTTCATCACAACCTCATTGTCTTCAAAATCAGGATGAATAGGCAGATGTTCCTTATCCAAAACATATATGCCAGTGCCCATCTTGGAGTTGATCAGTTCCTGGATCTGAGGGGCATATCCACAACTCCTCTTCTGGTCTGCTGCAGTCCTCTTGATTGTTTCTATCATAAGGCTCATGACTTTGAAATTCTGAGGCACATCAAAGATATGAAGCAAATTGATTGCATGGCCTCTGATCATCTTGTGATCACCTAACTTGGGCAACAGAGTGTGCCTTAAGATCCAATTGATGGTTGGCAATCCTGACAGAAGTTAGTGTATAGATCCATACTTGAAAGTTTCAAGTGCCTTGTCAGGGATCTCTTTGTACATGTTGATTGTGGAGTTGCGGTCCATCTTCTTTTTGGAATAGACATCCAAGTCATCTTCATTTTCCTCTGGGGCATTGATCAACTTTGCCCATTCCTCAATAGTTGAGTGGTACCTTGTACCTTCAGACATCCATGTGATCCTTCCATCTGGGTAAAAGTGTGCTGTGGAGTAGAACTACATGATAAGTTCCTCATTCCACTTTGTGAGCTTTTGCCCAACAAAGTCTGCTACTCCACACGCCTTAAAGTTGTCCTGCACTCCAGGGTAGTGCTCTTTGTTGTCCTTGATGTATTGCCAATCGACCCATCTAATGTCACATACAGTGGGCTTCTTGTCTAACAAGACTGTCTCATAGAAGTCCTGCTGTTCCTTAGTATGGAACCTGTAATCTACAACAGTCCTTCTCCTGGTAGCATAGGGATCCTCTGCTCTCCATTTTCTCAATCCAGAGTCTCTCCTGATTTTCATATCCTCAGCCACAGGATGAGCATCATTGTGGTCTGGGATATTGGGCTTCAACTTTCTCAGCACTTGGCCTTCCTCTTCTTCTGCAGGTTCAGGCACTGGGGCCTTGTTTTTCTCAGCAGTTGGGATGCTCCTAGTATTCCTCTTTGGTTTTGGCTTTGGAGCTGGCTTGGCCTTGGAAGCAGACTTGGGGGCTTCCTTTGGCTTAGATGCAGCTGCTCCTGATCTAATGGAATCACCCATTAGCTTGGGTGCCTTAGGTGCTGGTGCAGCACCTTCCTCTTCTTCTTCTTCTTCTTCTTCATCAGAAGAATCTTTCCTCATAGAGGGCTTGCCAATAACTCTGGCAGTGACAGTTCTTGCTCTCTTCTTTTTCTTGCCCTGGCCATCATCTTCTTCTTCAGATTCCATAGTGAGCTTCATAGTTTCCTCAGGCATAGCCTTCCTTGGCTTGGAGGTTGGAACTCTTCTAGCAGGTGCCTTTTTGTGCATGCCTGGCTTGATGGCTGCAGCTGAGCTATATTCTTTCTTCAGCACAACTCTCTTGGAAGTTGCCTCTTCCTCTACCACATAATCTTCATCCTCTGAGTCTGAAGTTCTCTTCTTTCTCTGTCTTGTGGCAGCTTTTGGCAGATTGCTAGGGGTGCTCCTGCTGCCATCATCTGAGGAACTGGAGGGACTAGTGCCCTCACTCATGTGCACAAGTTGCTCTGACTGATTCTGACTATCACTTTGATCTGACATGATGAACAAGCTGACTGCTGACTGCTGACCCCTGTGAATAGTTTATAGATGAGGTAGAGTGGATGAGCATCACAAAATGCAGAGATTTTTGCAAAAAGAATGATTCAAAAACTTAGCTTTAGTTTCCCACAGAAAGCATCTCGGATCTACCGATGTTTAAATTCGATGATACCGAAGCCGTTTTTGTAACCTAAACTAGTGAACTCGGTCAGACCGAGTCACAGTTCGGTGGCACCGAGACTGCTAGGGTTTCACAAAGTTCAAAAATCGGTCACACCGATTAGTTACACTCGGTCAGACCGAGTTTCACTTGTGCAATGGCATAGGCCAAATCGGTGGGACTGAGTTTTTCAACTCGGTGGGTCCGAGATGATTTCGGCGGAAACCTAACCCTAGAATTTTCGAATCAAAACTAATCTACGAGTTCTTTGACTGGATAGAAGTTTATCAAACGTGGCAAGAATCATTATGATCACAATGTGCTAGGAATCGGATTGGGGAATAGCACAAAGATCGAGTCCGTACCCTAGTTCGGCGGAGACTCGCTACGGCGGCAACGGCGGGGTTGATTCCCGTTGACGGCGACGGAGACCAGCGACTGGAGGCTGCTGGCGGCAAGGAGACGATCCGAAGACCACGTCGGCAGAGCGAGCTATGGCGCGGGCGAAGAGGTTCGGAGAAATTTCCAAAATTTTGCCCGTGTCTATATATAGCCCGACCCTGTCGGTGTGACCGAGTGGAACAACTCGGTGTCACCAAGATGCAAAACTATGTACAGTTATTGCAACTCGGTGTGACCGAATAGTTCAAATCGGTTGCACCGAGATTAAAAACTTAGATCAACTTGATGATCCCGGTAGGACCGAAAGTGGGATATCGGTCAGACCGAAAATCACAAAGAGGTTTTGGAAGTTTAAGTCTATGACGAATCGGGGACTCCGAGTGCTCCTCACACAGAGTGGTTCGAATCTGACTTGATCAATTTTGTGATGTAGCATGAATAGAGTTTGAGACGAGAAAAGCATAGATAGCTAGAGGGGGTTCTTAGGCATTCTTGTCCATCCACTTGGCAAAAGAACAATAAAAACAAACAATCAAAACAACAAGTGGATGTCCTCGAATGAGTAAAATATGCAACCAACATGCTCACACAATAAAATGGCAATTGAAATATGTGACAAAACATGCACAGCCAATTCTAGCATCTATCAAGCAATTGGCGATGACTAGGTCATCTATATATGAGTATATTGACTTAGGAGTCAAATGAGAACATTTGATCATAGGTCAAACTCATCGTTTAAGCTCAAGTGGGGTTACCACTTTTACATAAAGCATTGTTTTGTTCACATCATTAGAGTCGCTTTAGCTCAAGTCTTAGAGTAAAGCTCCCCCTAGATGTGATATCCCCCCGAAGAGGGATGAACTAACCTTGGGTTTTGTCGATGATGACTTCATGTAGATGTTGAAGATGTGGATGCTCAATGTTGATGTAGATCACTTGGAGCTATCCTTTTGAGTGAATTGCACTTTCAATACCTACATGGGTTAGTCCCACAAGGAACAAGCAAGTATATCCATAGACATAGAGTGATGCACATACAAGATGATGTCTATGAAAGCTTTTAGGTTACCTTGTCCCTTGACTTACCAACAAGAGGGTTTGTGACTCCTTGAACTAGTGCAAGATGTGGAAGTTGATTGCACTTGTTCTTGCCAAAATGATAAGAGTGAAGTTTGTTGGCGGAGTCACCCTCAGGAACTCTCTAGTTCTTCTTCTTTTGGATCCACACCATCTTGATGTGAATCCTTGGAGTTGTAGTCATACTTGATGAAGTGGAACTTGAAGTAGTCTTCGGAATCCACTTGACTAAGGTCTTAGGAGCTTCTTCAAATGCATCTATTTCCTCTTGAAGCTTGTCCTTGCCTTTTTGCTTGTAGTCTTGTGGTGGAAGATCATCTTGAGTTTGTGTCCCCTTGAAAGAAGTTGGGTCATACTTCTCTTGTTGAGGAACAAACTTTGTCTTGGGGTATTGATCTTCTTCCCACTCAACTCCATTGGCATTGAACTTTCGTTCAAAACCAACACCTTGATTCTTCCGGTGCCTTCCTTGCTTGCGTACAATCTCCTCGAATTGCTTACTTCCGGCAAGGCTTTTGTACACTCCTTTCTCTATGATTTCCTTCAATATGCTATTTTATTGCTCAAGTGTAACTTGGCTAAGATAATCATTAGTGGAATCAAGAGAACAACTAGAAGCAACAATATTGGATTTAACATGATCATTGTTACTACTAGAAGAAGAATCTTTCTTGTTCTTGTTACTAGACTTGACTTGAGGCATGTAAGTGGATAATAGTAAACGTTTGGCAATGTAAGAAGAACTTTTCTTGCGGAGATCATCATTGATTGCCTTTAAAGGCTCATGCTCTTGCTCAAGATTGAGCTTTTAAAAGCGTAACTTCTCATGAGCCCTTAAAAGTTCTCGATGATCTTCGAAGATAGTTTCATGAGCTAACTTAAGAGTGTTTAGTTCTTTAGTTAGAGCCTCAATTTTATCCTTATCATTGTCATTCGTTTTAGCATGATTAATTGACGTTTCATCATAGGATTCATCACTAGAGTTGTCAACAAGTAAATCATCATCGCCTAACAAGTCATCTTCATCACTATTAAAATCTACATACTCAGGATGAGTTACCTTAGGACCTTTGGCCATGAAACATCTTCCAATTCCTTCATTTGGTGAATCAAATATGTCGTAGGAGTTGGTTGACACAAGTGCTAGACCGGCAACACCTTCATCTTGAGTATATTCGGAGTCGGAGTGATAACTTCTCTCGGAGTGGTTGTCGGAGTCGGAGCCGGATACCCATTCACCAACATGAGCTTGATGTCTTCGTTTTGTGTAGCTCCTTGATGATTTTTCCTTCCTTTCCGAATCCTTGCTTCTCCGTGAGTATCTTCGTTCATAACGATCATCTCTACTCCTTCTCTCTCGTGATGGTGATTCCTCTCTTTTGCTTCTTCTTTTTGGAGAATCTTCTCTTCTTTTGTAGGGAGCCGTACGCTCATTGGAATAGTGTCCAGGTCTTCCACAATTGTAGCAGTTTCGCTCTCGAGTAGAAGATCTTTTATCATTGTAGGACCTTGACTTGGAGCTTCTATCTTTGCTTCTACTCTTGTAGAACTTGTTGAAGTTCTTCACCATTAAGCTCAGTTCTTCATTGAAGTTTTGTTTCTCACTTGATGATGTGGGGGCTTCACATGAGGCTTTGTAAGCACCACTTGATTTGTTGTGAAGTTCCTCTTTATCCTTGAGTGACATCTCATGAGCAACAATTCTTCCAATGACTTTCGTTGGCTTGAGATCTTTGTAATTGGGCATCATTTGGATCAATGTGCACACGGTATCATATTTTCCATCCAAGGCTCTTAGGATCTTCTTGATGATGAATCTGTCGGTCATCTCTTCACTCCCTAAGCCGGCAATCTTATTTGTGATGAGAGCAATCCTAGAGTACATTTCAGCGACACCTTCACCATCCTTCATTTTGAACTTGTCAAGTTGACGTTGAAGCACATCCAATTTGGATTCCTTGACGGAGTCGTTACCCTCGTGCATATCAATCAAAGTATCCCAAATTTCCTTTGCATTCTCAAGACGGCTGATTTTGTTGAATTCTTCGGGGCACAATCCGTTGAAGAGAATATCACAAGCTTGAGCATTGTATTGTAGCATCTTCAACTCATCCGCGGTAGCTTCACGGTTTGGTTCTTTCCCGTCGAAGAAGTCACCTTGCAAGCCAACACACACAATAGCCCAAACGGCTGGGTTATGTCCAAGAATATGCATTTTCATTTTATGCTTCCAACTAGCAAAGTTAGTACCATCAAAGTAAGGACCTCTACAGTGATAATTTCCCTCACTAGACGCCATACTCTCCTAGGTTGTGAAACCAAGGCTATGACCACAAAAAGCTATGGAAATCAAAGCAAATGGAGACCAAAGCTCTAATACCACTTGTAGGATCAAAAGTATGTCTAGAGGGGGGTGATTAGACTACTTGACCAAATAAAAACTTAACCTTTTCCCAATTTTAGTTCTTGGCAGATTTTAGCAACTTTAGGACAAGTCAAGCAATCATCACACAATTCAAGCAAGCATGCAAAGAGTATATAGGCAGCGGAAAGTAAAGCATGCAAGTTGCAAGAATGTAAAGGGAAGGGTTTGGAGAATTCAAACGCTATTGGAGACATGGATGTTTTTCCCGTGGTTCGGATAGGTGGTGCTATCCTACATCCACGTTAGTGGAGACTTCAACGCACGAAGGGTAACGGTTGCGCGAGTCCACGGAGGGCTCCACCCATGAAGGGTCCACGAAGTAGCAACCTTGTCTATCCCACCATGGCCATCGCCCACGAAGGACTTGCCTCACTAGTGGTAGATCTTCATGAAGTAGGCGATCTCCTTGCCCTTACAAACTCATTGGTTCAACTCAACAATCTTGTCGGAGGCTCCCAAGTGACACCTAGCCAATCTAGGAGACACCACTCTCCAAGAGGTAACAAATGGTGTGTTGATGATGAACTCCTTGCTCTTGTGCTTCAAATGATAGTCTCCCCAACACTCAACTCTCTCTCACAGGATTTGGATTTTGTGGAAAGAAGATTTGAGTGGAAAGCAACTTGGGGAAGGCTAGAGATCAAGATTCATATGGTAGGAATGGAATATCTTGGTCTCAACACATGAGTAGGTGGTTCTCTCTCAGAACATATGAGTTGGAAGTGTAGATGTGTTCTGATGGCTCTCTCCACGAATGAAGAGGAGGTGGAGGGGTATATATAGCCTCCACTTAAAATCCAACAGTTACACACAATTTACCAATCTCGGTGGGACCGAATTAACAAACTCGGTCGGACCGAAAAGGTAAACCTAGTGACCGTTAGAGTTTTTCGGTGGGACTGACATGCATTTCGGTAGGACCGATATGGTTAGGGTTTGGGCATAACGTAATCTCGGTGAGACCGATTACACAAACTCGGTGAGACCGATTTGGTAATCAGCTAACCAGAGAGTTGGTCAGGCAAACTCGGTGGGACTGATTTGCTCTTTCGGTGAGACCGAAAAGTTACAAAAGGGAAACAAAGAGTTTGCATTGCAATCTCGGTGGGACCGATCCGCTCTTTCGGTGAGACCGAAAAGTTACGAAAAGGAAACAGAGAGATTGCAATCCCATCTCGGTGAGACCGAGATCCCTATCGGTGAAACCGATTTGCTAGGGTTTTGGCAGTGGCTTATGACATATGAAGACTCGGTGGCACCGGATAGAAAGAATCGGTATTACCGAGTTTGGCTTAGGGTTTAGGTCATATGTGGATATGGGAAAGTAGTTGAGGATTTTGGAGCATATCATTAAGCACATAAGGCAAAGAGCTCATTAAGCAACACCCCATCCCTCCTTGATAGTATTGGCTTTTCCTATGGACTCAATGTGATCTTGGATCACTAAAATGTAAAATGAAGAGTCTTGAGCTTTTGAGCTTGAGCCAATCCTTTGTCCTTAGTATTTTGAGGGTTCCACTTTCACCATTCATGCCATGCCAATCATTGAGCTTTCCTGAAATAGTTTTCTTGGAATATCATTAGCTCAGTGAGCTATATGTTGTTATGAATTACCAAAACCACCTAGGGATAGTTGCACTTTCAGGAATTTATTTCGCAGAGCCAGACACTATTCTTGTGTTCAAAATCTTATGAAGTATTCGGAGGAGGAACCCGCCTTGCAATGCCGAAGACAATCTGCGCGCCGGACTTATCGTCATTGAAGCCTGGTTCAGGGGCTACTGAGGGAGTCCTGGATTAGGGGGTGTCCGGGTAGCCGGACTATAACCTTTGGCCAGACTCTTGGACCATGAAGATACAAGATTGAAGACTTCTTCCCGTGTCCGTATGGGACTTTCCTTGGCGTGGAAGGCAAGCTTGGCGATACAGATATGTAGATCTCCTTCCGTTGTAACCGACTCTGTGTAACCCTAGCCCTCTCCGGTGTCTATATAAACCGGAGGGTTTTAGTCCATAGGACGGACAACAATCATACCATAGGCTAGCTTCTAGGGTTTAGCCTCTCTGATCTCGTGGTAGATCTACTCTTGTACTACCCATATCATCAATATTAATCAAGCAGGAGTAGGGTTTTACCTCCATCGAGAGGGCCCGAACCTGGGTAAAAACATTGTGTCCCTCGTCTCCTGTTATCATACGCCTAGACGCATAGTCTGGGACCCCCTACCCGAGATCCGCCGGTTTTGACACTGACACTGATGATTTAAGTCATATAACTCAGAAGCCAGGAGAATCAGCCAGGAACTTCTAGACCCGATTCCTAACCAAGAAAAACCAAATAGTCGACTGTCCGGATGCAGAGGCCTTAGCGGCATTTAAGCATAATATCCGTGACGAATGGCTCGCCCGGCACCCCGGCCAAGAGAAGCCAAAATCCATGGCAGCCCTCACGACACTTATGACCCGCTTTTGTGCGGGCGAAGACAGCTGGTTTGCTCGTAGTACCAATACAGCAAGCAAGCCTGGCATATCAGAAGCCAGGGATAGCAATGGCAAGCCGCGACGGAACAAACACAAGCGACGCAAATATGGTGAAAACGCCGAAAATACGACAGTTAATGTCGGGTTCAGGGGCTCAAAGTCCGGTCAGCGGAAAGGGCCACCCAAAAAATAAAAATCCGGGTCCATCCAGTCTGGACCGCATACTCGATCGCCAATGCCAAATTCATGGCACCCCAGAAACGCCAGCCACCCATACAAACAGAGAATGCTGGGTCTTCAAACAAGCCGGTAGGGCAGGCGGTAAAGATGAAAGGGGGTCTCAAAGCGATGATAGCGACGAAGAGCCCAGTCCACCGAACACAGGAGGGCAAAAGAAATTTCCCACGCATATTCAATCGGTGAATGTGGTAATTACCACCCAAATTAACAACTCGGACCGGATATGCATCCTTAGGGATAGCGACTCAACGGAACTAGTCGTCCCACAATATAAACTGGGGCCGGTCACCTTCAACGGCACGGATCATCCGGTTAACGCCAATCAGGGCAATCCATCCGCATTAGTCCTGGAACCAATAATAGACGGGTTCCACCTCACTCGAGTCCTTATGGACGGCGACAACAGTCTAAATCTACTTTACGAGGACACAGTGCGCACGATGGGCATCGGTCATTCGGCGATCAAACCCACTAAAGACACTTTCAGAGGCATTATACCAGATGAGAAGGCTTGTTGTACAGGCTCCATTACCCTTGAGGTAGTCTTCGGATCACCAGAAAATCACCGTATCGAAGAGTTAAACTTCGAAATCGTCCCTTTCCACAGTGATTATCAAGCATTGCTCGGACAAACCGCATTCGCTCAATTCAACGCGGTGCCACATTATGCCTACCGTAAGCTCAAGATGTCCGGTCCACACGGCGTCATCACGGTTAATGGCAAGGCCGAACCTTCCCTATGCACCAGCATATACACCACTGCCTTTGCAGCAGAAACAACGAGCAGCACCAGGCAGCCGAACCTCGAGCGGACGTCCAGGCCTCCGGATATCATCAAGGGACTCCGAACTACTTCACGGAAGGATAGCCCAGCCCGTCCAGGGCTCAACAAAAACACTCTGGCGAAGGCCAGGACAGGCCGTACTCAGCGGCTCAACCGCCCTCCGGCACATAAATATTTCTTACATTTCTTTCGCAGGTTCACCTTTGCGCCGACCAGGATGGGCTACACGGGCGCTATTTATATGACCGTCCAGCTATATTGCGGATCCGCACTCAGCCTCTTCCCCCTGGTCTCAGCAGGTTCCGCAATCATATTCCTTTTTTTATCACATTACTTGTACCCATACACATAGACGTACTATTCGAATACAACGTGTGTATTTATATGACGCTTACCTGCTGTTATTTCTTATTGAAATCATTCTGTCAAAGTGGCATCCGTACACAGCGATATGCTGTAAAATATGCCAGGGGCTTCGTTTTGCCCATAACACGGCAGTAAAGTCTGAACACCTTCATGGAAGTTCGGCACCCCGAACTTATAGCATTATATGCATCAGCTCCGAATCATGTCTTGGGTCAATAGTTGGGTTTGCCCAGCTCCCATGTTTTGGTACCTTATGTTCCGCTATATCGGCTAAGGTAGCACTGGGAGAGCTACTGCGATTGTGTCTCGGTTCTTCCGGACAAGCACCTCAGTAGAGAAAGCCGAAAACTGACTGTCATGATACGGCGAGAGCTGGTCAACTGTTCGAGAGGTCATAAAATCTTTAAGCATTTCTCCCGCATAATGCCATAACTAATGCAGCGTGCGATGGATTGGTTTTTTTGTCCGATCAGGTGCTTATAGAGCCCCTAGTACGGTATTCCGGAAACCAGGGGCTGCGCCGACCATACTAATGCTCCTATGGCTAATTGAGAGTGATAAAGCCCTACAGTCCGATTGCCTGGTTCGTTGTGCTGAGCACCTCCTTTGAAGGACCCAAAATTGGGATGAAGAATGCTCAGGTTTATCCCGTACACCCCCGTACTTCATACGTGGGGGCAGAAGCCGACGACTGGCCAACTCTCAGACTTAATATATAAAACGGCCGCCCAGGAGGGTAAACTTCCATATAACAGGCAATAAATGATATAATTGACCTTGTTTAAACATTACAAAGGACAACAGGATTTGCATTCATGAAAATATAAAGTCCTTGGTGCATAATTTTGCGGCAAGGTAGGATCCTTTTAGGACATTCTCATAATATAACTCGGGCTTGCGGTGCTCCTTCCCCTCCGGCAGTCCCTCGATCATCAGCTTTTCAACATCCATCTTCCCCCAGTGCACCTTTGCGTGGGCGAAGGCCATTCATGCACCCTCTATACAGACCGACCGCTTGATGACGTCAAGTCGAGGATAGGCACCCACAAGCCGCTTCACGAGCCCCGAAGTAGCTAGTTGGGATCGGCTTAGCGGGTCATAGCCGGATAATTAGATCCTTCATGGCTAGTTCCGCCGCCTTCTGTAGTTCGATCAACTGTTTCAGTTGATCGGCAAAAGGCACCGGATAATTCAGTGCCAAGTACCGCGACCAGAAGAGCTTACCCGCAGTATCCCTTTCTTCGGCTCGGTAGAATTGAGCGGCATCTGATATGCTGCGAGGCAGCTCGGCAAATACCCCTGAGAAATCCAGATTCAAAATTAGAAACATAAGTCTTCCCCCCAAATACTTACTATACGGAGAAACAACCTTACCAGCCGTGATCTTTCTCGCCTCTTGGATCTCCTGCAGGGCACTTCGGGTTTCCCCCCGGGCATCGCTCGTGGCCTAATGAGCCTTGGTGAGTTCGGATTCTTTCTCCATTAAACTCTACTCCAAGGTCTCGCATTTCCTTACGGCCTCTTGTAGCTCCTGCTTAGCTTTAATAACCGTGGCCTCCTATTTCTCACGAAGAGCCTGCTCAGTGGCTGCCTTTTTCTTGGCCTCGGCCACAGCCTTTTTGAGGGCTTTGACTTCGGTCACAATTCCTAGCGCAATGTCATAAAGCTCAGTTCATACTGAAAATTCATTCGCAATAAAGGTAAACAAGACTTGTGCATACCCTGTTTATCCCTCAATTGCATTTTCAACCGGCCAAGTTCTTCCTTGGCCCGCTCCATACTTTGATTCAGTCCGGATATTTCCGCAGTATGGGAGGCAGCAGCTGCTACAGATGCCTGCTTATAACAAAAGAGAAATAACTATCATTTAATGAGTCTTCCTGCGAATATATTTGATCCTCTGTCCGGTTTCTTCACCGGACAGTGTATCAGGGGCTATTGTCCATACTATGACACTCTTCGAAAAACATACCTCAAATCCTTTTACAAAGCTGATACAGGCTCCATTCAGTCCACTCTCAGTAGATTGAATCTTCTCAATCACCGCACCCATAAGGGTACGATGTTCATCAATGATGGAGGCATCTTCCAACACCACCAACAAAGCATCCGACACTTCCGGATAGACGAAGGTCGCCGATGGAACAGGCACGCCCCCTCCAGCCAAGGGAGGCTGCCTGCTTGATTCTGGAGCCATATAGGTATCTGCATTTGTATCCGGCTGGGCGCCGAACCCAGAATCTCCCTCGTCGTCCGCCCCCATGGGAATATTTTCCCTTACGTGTCCGGCCCCTGAGGTTTGACCTCCAGGCGCTGCCTTCACAGTTTTTTCCTTTCCTCCTTGGCCAGGGTCCTTCCGGGACGAAGCCTTGGTGTTATACACCTATTTGGAGGAAGGGGCCTTTGGGGGCGTCCCGCTCTCCATAGCGTTTGAGGTCAGCAAGTCCTCCGATGAGGATTGTTTGTACGGGACCTCGCCGGACTGCAAAAAATATGGCTTAGCTTAAAATACTAAGCCGCGATCAGTCCGGACATCTAAAACATACTCGGATTTGATACACTTACGAGTTCGCCAGGGGCTGGGCCGTGGGATCCCAGGCCGGGCCGCTGTCGGCGGCGACAGTGGACTCCTTCGGAAGAAGAGCCTATCCCCTTTTGGGCAGCTCGGCCTCCAAGTGTACGGAGGCCGTCCTCTTCTTTCTTCCCCCATAGGGGATTCATCCTCCTCCTCCTCATTCTCTTCGGAGGCGAGATGGGCATTGGAGCCTTCGGATATTGTGTCCGAAGTGTCGCGGCGACGAAGGCCGCCCCGGGTCTTTTTTGCTTCCTTCTCGGCCATCTTCTTCGGCACCTGGTAAGGCGCCCGGACCAACATCTTCGTCAGAAGTGGGATGGTCGGTTCTTCGGGCAGTGGGGACGGACAATGGATCCGCTCCGCCTTCTTTGTCCAGCCCTGGGAGAGTTGTATAAAACACGTTAAGCGTTTCTTTTGGGTTACGCAGATAGAAATGTTTGATAACTCACTGAACTTGCCGGGCGGGACAGTTGGTACCCACGGTCTTCGGCGGAATCCGGCCACGATTTGATGGACTTGAAAAGCACCTTCCAGATGTCCTTGTGCAAGGAGCCGAAAAGTTCCCGCAAGGTTTGGTGCTGGGCCGGATCGAATTCCCACAAATTGCAAGTCCGGTGCTGACAAGGCAAGATCCGGCGAATCAGCATCACCTGGACCACATTGACAAGCCCAATGTTCTTGTCTCCCATATCTTCAACGCGCGTCTGGAGCACCGACAGCTCGTCGGACGAGGCCCAGTCCAGGCCTTTCTTGACCCAGGATGTAAGGCGCAGGGGGGCGCCGGATCAGAACTCGGGAGAGGCGGTCCACTCTGTGCCGCGCGGCTCAGTGATATAAAACCACTGCTGTTGCCACTCCTTGACAGAATCATTAAAGGTCCCCGTTGGCCATATGACGTTGGGCATCTTGCTTAATTACCATGGTGCCCTCACACTCGGCGTGCTTGCCGCCCACCACCTTGGGCTTCAAATTAAAAACCTTCAGCCATAAACCGAAGTGCGGTGAAATGCAGAGAAAAGCCTCGCACACGATAATGAACGTCGAGATGTTGAGGAAGGAATTAGGGGACATATCGTGAAGATCGATCCCATAATATTATATTATGCCGCGAATGAACGGGTGGAGGGTAAATCCTAGCCCGCGGACAAAATGAGGGAGGAATACAACCCTCTCATGGGGTTCCGGAGTAGGGACGATTTGTCCCGCTGTTGGAAGACGGTGGCTGATTTTCTTGGCCAGGTACCCGGCCTTCCGAAGCTTTTTAATATCCTTCTCTTGGACTGTAGAGGCCATCCATTTGCCTCCCGCTCCGGATCCGGACATCTTCGGAGGACCTCTTGTGGACAGAGAAGAGGGACGCTTGAGCGTTGGAGCTACCTTGAGTAGAAGGGAGTAAACGGGGAGGAAGGTGTGGGTGAGAAGAATAAATCCTTGTCCCCTTATAAGGACGGGAGAGGCGATGCGCCTCCCCACTTACCTGGTAAAACCTCTTATTCCCCAAACACCGTAATTGATGGTGCGGTTGGGTAACCCACATCTTATTGATGAGAATCCCGTGATAAGGGGTCATGATCTCTGCTCCGACAAGATGTGCCAAGGAAACCACCTCGCAACATGCGTCAAGGCTGGTTGAGAAAAACGGTTCGAATAATGACCGGGCCGTGGTGTGATGTTATACTACGAAATGCGTTAGCAGATTAGATTTCTGGAAGTATTATTCTCTCTACGATGGTATGTGGAACTTGTTTTGCAGAGCCGGACACTATCCTTGTGTTCAAAATCTTCTATGGAGTATTCGGAGGAGGAACCCGCCTTGCAATGCCGAAGACAAAACTGCGCGCTGGACTCATCGTCATTGAAGCCTGGTTCAGGGGCTACTGAGGGAGTCCTGGATTAGGGGGTATCCGGACAGCTGGACTATATCCTTTGGCCGGACTGTTGGACTATGAAGATACAAGATTGAAGACTTCGTCCCGTGTCCGGATGGGACTTTCCTTGGCGTGGAAGGCAAGCTTGGCAATACGGATATGTAGATCTCCTTCCTTGTAATCGACTCTGTGTAACCCTAGCCCCCTCCAGTGTCTATATAAACCGGAGGGTTTAGTCCGTAGGACGACAACAATCATACCATAGGCTAGTTTCTAGGGTTTAGCCTCCACGATCTCGTGGTAGATCAACTCTTGTAATACTCATATCATCAA
Organism: Aegilops umbellulata; assembly: GCA_032464435.1. Classification (NCBI taxonomy): domain Eukaryota; kingdom Viridiplantae; phylum Streptophyta; class Magnoliopsida; order Poales; family Poaceae; genus Aegilops; species Aegilops umbellulata. The sequence continues at coordinate 90,004,844 of CP136055.1, forward strand.
GATCAATCAAGCAGGAAGTAGGGTATTACCTCCATCGAGAGGGCCCGAACCTGGGTAAACATCGTGTCCACTGCCTCCTGTTACCATCCGCCTTAGACGCACAATTCGGGACCCCCTACCCGAGATCCGCCGGTTTTGACACCAACACCGCAAGGGCTTCCGCGTCCGGACAGTCGACGATTTGGTTCTTTTTAACTAAGAACCTAGTCCAGAGCTTCCCGGCTGACTCTCGGGGCTGCTGGACAATGTGACTTAAGTCATCGGCATCTGGTGGCCAGACATATGTCCCTTGGAAGTTGTCGCGAAAGGCGTCTTCCAAGTCTTCCCAGCTGCCAATATAATTTTCTGGCAGACCGTTTAGCCAGTACCGAGTTGGTCCTTTGAGTTTTAGTGGTAGGTATTTAACGGCATGAAGGTCGTCTCCGCGGGCCATGTGGATATGGAGGAGGAAGTCGTCGATCCATACCGCGGGATCCATTGTTCCATCGTATGATTCGATATTCATGGGTTTGAACCCGTCTGGGAATTCACGCTCCATTACTTCGTCTGTGAAGCAAAGAGGGTGTGCGACGCCTCTATAGTGGGCCACACTGCGGCGTACCTCCGATGGAGTCCATTTGCAGTTTTGGGCCCAGGCGTGGCTAGGTTTGTCACGTCGAATAGGTAGGCGTCATCGCGTGTCGAGGCACGTCCTCGCGATCCGTAGATCCATCTTGTGTGTCCTGCTCTATTATCCAAGTCATGTCGAAGGTCGTATGTACAACCCCGAGCTATTTTATTCTTGCCTTTACGGCGAGGTGCTGCGGTCTAGTGTTCGGCTTGAGTTGCCGCTTTATCCTAACCAAGTTGTGGTCGGTCTGCCGCCTTGTGTGATGATGGTACGGGGTCCAGCGCCTCGTCATCGATCTGAGGTAGCAATCTACGTTTCGGGTAACTTTTGGCTGGGCCACTAAGGCCGTATTCTTCGGCGGCCAGGACTTCGGTCCATCTATCATTGAGCAGATCTTGGTCCACTTGAAGCTGTAGCTGCTTATTTTTCAGGCTCCTTGCAGTGGCTATTAGTCGGCGTTTAAAGCGCTCCTGCTCGAGAAGTTCCTCAGGCAAGATGAAATCCTCATTGCCGATGCTCTCCTCTTCCTCGGAGAGCGGAAGATAATTAATGTCCTCCGAGTCTTCGTGTATGGCCTGTTCATCAGGTCTGACTTGCCCATCGTCCCATTCCTCCTGTTCGGAGGTTACCTTGACGGGGTCTTCATTGTTTTCGGCATCGTCCGGAGTATTATTTTGGTGCCGGTATTGCTGTCTTTGGAACGACATGACTTAGAGCGGTGCCGAGGAAGCCGACGCTTAGGGTGTGTCTCAGGAGGTTTGTTCTCAACTGGATTTTCTTTGTGGTCGTCGTTAGTTGCTTTGGCTGTATCCACCATGTACACATCGTACGAAGAAGTGGTCATCCGACATCCGGTAAATGGCGGGTTTTGGCCCTGCTCCTCATCGGCATCGTCATCCATACTGACGATGTCTTCGGAGCCGTAATCAAGCATGTCATTTAAGTCCTCGACAGTGGCTATGAAGGGGTGGCGGGTGGGAAGCAAAATTCCCCATCATCAGCCCCTAGTTCGAACCATACATAGTTCTACTGTGAGTCCCCCGCCAAGGACAGGTTCTTCAATGACCTTAGCACATCACCCAAGGGCGAGAGCTGGAAGATGTCTGCGGTGCTGAACTCGAAGATCGACAAACGATCACGTCTGGCATCTGCGGACTCACATGGTTCGGAACTTACACCCAGAGACGAATCCGGGGTTCCGGTGACACAAATATTGTGTGAGTTTAAGTCCATGTGCGGCTCCAACGCCGGGTAATGTGTGGCCTCCGTGGTGGGGTTGAGTCTCCACTTCTTGGACAGCGCTGTATGCTCTGGATATAAGACCAGAGCTGTTACAGGAGCTATCTCCTGGATACGGTTTGGCGACAAATTTAGGTCATGTTCATCAAGGTGACCAGGAGCGGTTGCCGCGGTCTCGAATCCGGCGAAGATTAAATCTCCACGGATGTCTGCGATGTAGTTCAAGATCCCGAATCTGACCTGATGGCTAGGGGCATAGCTATCGATCTACTCCAGATGGCCAAACGAGTTGGCCCACAGTGTGAAGCCGCCGAATATGGAGATTTGTCCGGGGAGGAAGGTTTCTCCTTGGACAGCATTGTCGTTGACAATGAAAGAGGCCATCAAACCTTTTGGGGACGGCACAGTGGAACTCTCAATGAAAGCACCAATGTTGGTGTCAAAACCGGCGGATCTCGAGTAGGGGGTCCCGAACTATGCATCTAAGATCGATGGTAACAGGAGACCCGTGACACAATGTTTACCCAGGTTCGGGCCCTCTCTATGGAGGTAATACCCTACTTCCTGCTTGATTGATCTTGATGAATATGAGTATTACAAGAGTTGGTCTACCACGAGATCGAGATGGCTAAACCCTAAAAGCATAGCCTGTATGACTATGGTAATGAGTATCTCCCCCTCCGGACTAAGTCCTCTGGTTTATATAGACACCGGGAGGATCTAGGGTTACACAAGGTCGGTTACAAAGAAAGGAATCTACATATTCGGTCACCAAGCTTGCCTTCCACGCCAAGGAGAGTCCCATCCGGACATGGGTGCAGTCTCCGGTCTTCGTATCTTCACACCCATCAGTCTGGCCCATGGCTAACAGGCCGGGCACCCGAGGACCCCTTAGTCCGGGACTCCCTCACACCCTACTCTCATAGATTGCGACATTTAACAATCAAACTCATATAGGTGTGTTCTTCAAAAGATGTTCTACAAGACAACATCTCTGCTTAAACGAGCCACTTAGAACTAAAGGAAATATGCCCTAGAGGCAATAATAAAGTTGTTATTTATATTTCCTTATATCATGATAAATGTTTATTATTCATGCTAGAATTGTATTAACTGGAAACTTAGTACATGTGTGAATACATAGACAAACAGAGTGTCCCTAGTATGCCTCTACTTGACTACCTCGTTAATCAAAGATGGTCAAGTTTCCTGACCATAGACATGTGTTGTCATTTGATGAACGGGATCACATCATTAGAGAATGATGTGATGGACGAGACCCATCCGTTATCTTAGCATTAATGATCATTTAGTTTTATTGCTATTGTTTTCATCATGACTTATACATGTTCCTCTAACTATGAGATTGTGCAACTCCCGAATACCGGAGGAACACCTTGTGTGCTATCAAACGTCACAACGTAACTGGGTGATTATAAAGATGCCCTACAGGTGTCTCCGATCGTGTTTGTTGAGTTGGCATAGATCCAGATTAGAATTTGTCACTTCGTGTATTGGAGAGGTATCTCTGGGCCCTCTCTGTAATGCACATCACTATAAGCCTTGCAAGCAATGTGAATAATGAGTTAGCTGCGACATGATGCATTACAGAATGAGTAAAGAGACTTGCCGGTAACGAGATTGAACTAGGTATGAGGATACCAAGGATCAAATCTTGGGCAAGTAACATACCGATGACAAAGGGAACAACATATGTTGTTATGCGGTTTGACCGATAAAGATCTTCGTAGAATATGTAGGACCAATATGAGCATCCGGGTTCCGCTATTGGTTATTGACTGGAGATGTGTCTAGGTCATATCTACATAGTTCTCGAACCCGTAGGGTCCGCATGCTTAACGTTCGATGACGATTTGTATTGTGAGTTATGTGATTTGATGACCGAAGTTTGTTCGGAGTCCCGGATGAGATCACAGACATGACGAGGAGTCTCGAAATGGCCGAGAGGTAAATATTCATATATTGGAAGGTTATATTCAGACACCGGAATGGTTTCGGGAAGTATCGGATAAGTTTTAGAGTACCGGGAGGTTACCGGAACCCCCCGGGGTAGTATTGGGCCTTAATGGGCTTTAGTGGAAAGGAGAGAAGGGCCACAAGGGGAGGCAGCCCCCCATGGGCTGGTCCTAACGGGACTAGGAGGGGCCGGCGCCCCCCTCTTTCATTCTCCCCTCTTCCTCCTTTCCCTCTCTCCCCCTTGTTGGAATAGGAAAGGGGGGGGGGCAAATCCTACTTGGACCGGGAATCCAAGTAGGACTGCCCCCCTTGGGCCGGTCTCCTCTCCCCCCATTTATATATGTGGGAGGGGGCACCCCAAAGACACACCAAGTCTTCTCTTAGCCGTGTGCGGTGCCTGTCGGATCTCGGGTTCCGGCAGACCCTTAAGGTTCGAACTCTGGGGTGCGCGCGGAGGTTCTGCCCTCTACCTCTCCGTCTCGCATGGACCTAAACTACCAAAGGAACAACACAAAGAACACAGAGTTTATACTGGTTCGGGCCACCGATGTGGTGTAATACCCTACTCAAGTGTGGTGGGTGGATTGCCTCTTGGGCTGATGATGATGGACAGTACAAAGGAGAACAGCCTCGCGAGGGCGTGTTCTTGCTGGGACGATGAACTGCTAGGGGAGTTCAGCCGCCCTTCTCTCTCTCTTTCTCTACTTGCTCCATGATTGCTCTGGGTACTCTCCCCCCTACTCTGGGGGTGGCTAGTCCTATTTATAGGCAAAGGCCCTGGGCCTCTTCCCAAATATTGAGCGGGAAGGGCGCCAACAATTGGCCAATTTGAAGGGGAACATCTGGTACACTTATCCTGACCAAAGTTGTTCCTCGCCTGCCAAAGGCCCTGTGGTGACGCCGTTCTGGGCTCCATGATGAGCTCATTCCCACCGTTGGACTGGTCTTGGTCTCGTTGCACCGAAATGGGTGCCTTTGCTTGATCCTCTCGCCTGCGCTTGCCCCCTTTGCACCAAAGAGGAAAGGGAGGACACTGCACGGTCTGGCGCCCGCCCGACGCCCTTGGTCATCATGGCTTTTGTCATGGGCGCCTCGCGAGGTACCTTGCCTTGATCTCTCCGCCTCCTCGTGAGCCAGCCTGAGGAGGGCGCGTCCGAGGAAGCGCTGTGTCGTCCGCCCCACGAGGCTTGGCCCCTCGCGAGGGTCTTGAGTCTCGTGTTGAAGAAGTTGGGCCGTACTGGGCCTCCTTTGAGCCACGCCGCAGGCCGCAGGCATCCAAGTCTGGGGATCCCCGCTCCCAGAATGCCGACACTAGCCCCCGGGCCCAAGGCGCGCCCGGACTTGGCCGTGCCGAGAGGCGAAAGGGCAAGGGCGAAGCGCCGCGGGCCCTAATAGCCTGCGGCCTTGGGCGCCGCGTGGCGGTTTGATAGGACGTGGGTGTCTCCGCTTTCCCACGACGCCTTGGCAACTATGTGACTTGACTAGTCCCTGCATGCGCAGATACGGGTCATTATTACCTACGATCGTAGTGCTCAACGGTTGGCCTCTTCTGGCTATAAGTACGGGGCCGTGTAAGCTCCGCTAGTCTCCCCTTCCTGCTTCTCTTCTTCTTCCTTTCTCTTGCCGCCCGCCGCTCGCATGGCTTCGAAGAGGTTCTCAGCCGCGGAGATGGGGAAGGCTAGTCGGGCGGGGCCCGACTCCCCTCCGGCCAAGCGCGGCCGGGGTCATCCCCGCAAGCATCCCGCGGTCCCCGCTGTGGCTCCCCGTGGTCACAGGGATGGTTCTCCGCGTGGTGGTGAGCGCTCGGCCGCCAAGGGGAGGCAGGCTGCGACTGCGCGGCCCCCCAGGCCGCGCTTTCGTTCGGCGGAGGTGCTACCGGAGTTCGTCGTGTGGTCGGCGGACCCGACCAGCACCTGGCTCCAGCTCCCTCGCTTCTTCATCGGCGAGCTGCCGGCCAGCGCCCGGTGCGACTTCTGGCTTCAAGCTAACGGTTGCTGCAGCAGGGCCTCCTGGGTTTCGCTCGAGGTCTCCCCTTCTGGGAAGGGGCCCTGACCCGCGGCTGGCAACCGTTTGCCCGCGCACGCAGCCTGGGCCAGCGGTGCACCCTGCACTTCAAGTTTGACGGCGACGGCACCCTCTACGTGAGGGTGTTCGGGGAAGATGGTCGCCGCGCAGGCTGCTGCCCCGAAGGCGACGACTGTGGCCAGTGGCCTCGCTCCGACGACGATGGAGGAGACAGCGCCCGCCCCGATGGCAGCGCCCGATGCTCCCCAAGCTCCACCAACTCGTCCTCGGGCGGCTCCTCCAGCGGCGGCCGCAGCCAGCCCCCTCGCCGTCGCGCTTGCTTGGGGGGTGGCTGTTCATTCGCCCGTCGCCCCGCCCCGGTGAAGCGCGAGAGGGAGTCCGCCTGAGCCTCGGAGGCATCCCGTGTCGCCTCTGCAGGCCGATGTGAGGCGGGCCACTCCGGGCTCGCCTTTTCCTTTTCCTTTTGCTTCCTGTGTAAGACAAAACAGCTGCATGGAGCCCCGCAGGGGCGTGTTGAGAATCATTGCCCTTGTAGCTATTACCTTGACTTTGTTGTTGCGCTTCTCAACTATTTGCCTTTGCGTAGGTAGTTTTCGGCCCCAGCTGGGGGGCGGGGGGGGGGGGGGGGGCGACCGACCCAGGCCCTGTGCGCGTGTCGCGGTGCCCGAGGGGCACGGACTAGAGGGGTGCTCCTGAAGAGAGCCCGGGCCGTGAAACCTTTAAGCGGCTAGGGCGGAAACGCTCGCAAGGGCATTCGAGTTCCATCCCTCGCGAGGCCTTTCATGAGAGAAATCAAAACGAGGAGCGAAAATCAACGAACCACAAATCAATGATGGCAATGGTTTCGATAAGATTTCAGATGCAAATAAACACGTCAACTGCGGAAAGCAAATAAAAAAGCCGCGTCCGACACCTAATCTAGTCTTCGACGTCCTCTGACCAGCGCGGAGCTAAGTGCTGCCACTGGGCGTGGGAGGGAGCCCCAGGGCCTGAGGCCGGCGCTCCTGAGACTCCGGGGCATGTACAGCCCCACTCATTATTACGTGAGAGTGTCACGGGGCGGCGAGCTTCACAGGCATTGGCCTTCTTCACAGGCTTCGGGCCTTTCTTCCTAGAGGTGATCAGCTTCACAGGCACTTGCCTTCTTCACAGGCTCTAGGCCTTTTCCAAAAAGGGAAGGTCTTCACGGGCGTTCGCCTTCTTCACAGGCTCTGGGCCTTTTCCAAAAAGGGAAGGTCTTCACAGGCGTTCGCCTTCTTCACAGGCTCTGGGCCTTTTCCAAAAAGGGAAGGTCTTCACAGGCGTTCGCCTTCTTCACATGCTCTGGGCCTTTTCCAAAAAGGGAAGGTCTTCACAGGCGTTCGCCTTCTTCACAGGCTCTGGGCCTTTTCCAAAAAGGGAAGGTCTTCACAGGCGTTCGCCTTCTTCACAGGCTCTGGGCCTTTTAGGGGTAGAACCTCCAGAGGTGCTGGATGTTCCACGCGTTCTGTATCGGCTCCCCCTCTTGAGTCTCCAAGCGCATGGAGCCTGGCCTGGAAACATGAACAACCTTGAACGGGCCCTCCCACATGGGCGAGAGCTTGTGCAGCCCCTCCCTGGAGAGAACCCGTCTGAGCACGAGGTCTCCTACCTCGAGGGTCCTGGGGCGGATGTTGCGGCAGTGATATCGTCGCAGCGCCTGTTGGTACCTCAGCGCTCGCAACGCGGCTTCCCGGCGGCGTTCCTCCCCCAGTACGAGGTCCATCCCCCGCATGGCGTCCTGCTGCGCTTCGTCGAACGCTAGGACCCGCGCGGAGCGATGCCTGACCTCGTGAGGGAGGACTGCTTCAGCTCCATAAACTAGAAAGAACGGGGTCTCCCAAGTTGGTTTGGTCCCGGTCATGCGGATGGACCACAACACGGACTGTAGCTCGTCGTACCAACTCTGCCGCAAGCCTCCAGCTTCTTCTTGAACGTCCTGGTCTTGAGGCCTCTCAGGACCTCCGCGTTGGCCCGTTCGGCCTGCCCATTGCTTCGCGGGTGTGTCACTGAAGCGTAGCATACCTGCGTCCCAAGGTTAGCACAATATGTTTTGAAGAGATTACTGGTGAACTGCGAGCCGTTGTCCGTGATGATGCGGTTCGGCACCCCGAACCGGCTCACGATACCCTTGATGAACTTGACCGCTGAACCAGCGGGGATGGTACGGACGGCCTCCACTTCTGCCCACTTGGTGAACTTGTCAATGGCGACGTAGAGGTAGCGGTAGCCCCCTGGTGCCCGAGGGAACGGGCCCAGAATATCCAACCCCCAGACTGCGAATGGCCACAAGAGGGGTATAGTCTGCAGGCCCCCCACCGGGTGATGGATCTGCTTGGAGTGAAACTGGCAGGCCTCACAAGCCTTCACTAATTCGACTGCGTCATTGAGCGCGGTGGGCCAGTAGAATCCGCTGCGGCATGCCTTGCCGACGAGGGTTCGTGATGATGAGTGATGCCCGCAGTCTCCACCGTGTATGTCCTCCAGTAGTTCCTTTCCCTGCTCCCAGGAGATGCAGCGCAGAGATACATCATTTGGTCGCTTCCAGTAAAGCTCTCCATCTCTGATGCAGTATGCCGTGGCCTGCTGCGCCACACGCTCTGCTTCCTCTTCTTTTTCCGGTAGGGTTCCTTGTGTTAAATAGCTCCGGAGTTCTGTGATCCAGCACTCCTCCCGAGGTTCCATCGTCAGGAGTAGACGCGCTCATGAGGTCGGTCCACAGATCGGAGCTCCCGAGGCTGGCGGCCGAGGGAGCTCCTCTCGAGGCTGAGCGACGTTTGATAACGTCGGCTGTGTTGAGGGTTTGAAGAGCCGCTCTTCGAAGACGCCTGGTTCCTGTGGCAATCGCCTAGATGCCCGTCCGGCTATGTCGTCAGCTTCCTGATTGGTGCCATGGGGCACGTGCTTCAGTTCCAATCCCCAGAATTGCTTTTCCATCCCGCGGACTTCCGCTAGATAGGCTTCCATATGCTCGTCCTTCGGCTCGTATACCTTGTTGGAGAAGTTGACAAGGAGCTGTGAGTCACCCTTGACGGTGAGGCACTTCACCCCCAGAGCTACTGCGGCCTTTAATCCGGCTATCAGACCCTCATACTCTGCTATGTTGTTGGAGACCTTTTCACCTTGCTGGAAACAGAGCTGTACGGCATAGTAGAGCTTATCCTGAGTGGGTGATATCAGCACCGCGCCAGCCCCCGCGCCGTACCTGGAGAACGCCCCATCGAAATACATGACCCAGCCTTCTGGCGCCTCACTCCATGGAGAGAGGGACCGATCCTCGTTGTCCTTGATGCCTGGTGCCTCCGCCCATTCAGCCACGAAATCCGCTAATGCTGCTCCTTTGATGACCCTAGTTGTGCTGAACTCGAGTTGAAACGCCTGCAGCTCTATGTTCCACTCGGCGACCCTTCCAGCTGAGTTAGGGCTCCTGACCACCCTCTCCAGGGGGTACGATGAGACGACCTTAATGGGATGGGCCTGGAAGTAGTGATGCAGCTTGCGCGAAGCCACCAGTAGAGCGAGGAGGAGCTTCTGAGGCATTGGGTACCGTGCCCTCGCGTCCCGTAGCACCGTGCTAACGAAGTAGACTGTATGCTAAACAAGGCTGAGAGCGTCTGGGGTTGCGGCGCCCTCGGGAGGTGAGGGCGCCTCACGAGATGACGCGGCCTCGGGAGGCGGACCATCTGGGCGTGTGGCTTCTCCTGCCTCCAGTGTACTCTTCGGCAGCCTACCCTCCTCAACTGCGGTTGTGGCTTTCGCAGGCTTTCCTTGCTCTCGTCTTGCCTTGCCTCGGGTTGCCGCTGCGGTCTTGGCTTGGCGCTCCTCCCTAACCGCCACCAGGGCTGCGCTGGCGGAGTAGGGAGTGGCGGCGAGGTAGAGCAGCAGGGGCTCTTGAGGGCGCGGAGCCACCATGACTGGGGGACTGGTCAGGTACCTCTTGAGATCTTGAAACGCCTTATCTGCCTCTTCAGTCCATTCAAAGGGCCCCTTTTTCTTCATCAGCTGAAAGAAAGGCAACGCTCGCTCCCCCAGTTTGGAGATAAAGCGCCCTAGCGCGGTCACGTGTCCAGTGAGCTTCTGCATCTCTCTGAGGGTCTTTGGCGGACTCATGTGCTCGACCGCCTTGACCTTCTCTTGGTTGGCCTCGATGCCACGATGAGATATGAGGAAGCCCAAGAGCTTGCCCGAGGGGACGCCAAACACACATTTCTCCGGGTTGAGTCGCAGGTTTACTGCGTCGAGGCTCGCAAAGGTCTCCTCCAGGTCTTGTATCAGGGTCTTGGCCTCCCGAGATTTTACCACAATGTCATCAACGTAGGCTTCGACATTCTTTCCGAGTTGCGGGCCCAAGGTGATGCGCATCAACCGCTGAAAGGTAGCTCCTGCGTTACGCAGTCCAAACGGCATGCATGTATAACAGTATACCCCGCACGGGGTCAGGAAGGCGGTCTTTTCAACGTCCTCTACCGCCATCCTGATCTGGTGATACCCGGAGAAGGCATCCAGGAAGCATAGCAGGTCGCACTCTGCGGTGGAATCGACGATCTGGTCGATGCGGGGGAGCGGAAACGGATCTTGCGGGCATGCCTTGTTGAGATTGGTGAAGTCGACACACATGCGTTCCTTACCCCCCTTTTTAGGCACAACGACGGGGTTGGCCAACCGATCCGGGTATCGGACCTCGCGAATGACCCCTGCGGCCTCTAGCTTGCGGGTCTCTTGGACAATGAAGGCCTGCTTCTCTGCGGATTGCTGCCTGGCCTTCTGCTTCACGGGGCGCACATTTGGGCACACGTTGAGGTGATGCTCGATGACACTCCTGGGAATCCCTACCAACTGATCGGGCTCCCAAGCGAACACCTTCTTATTCGCGCGTAGGAACCTGACCAAGGCCTCCTCCTGCTCAGGCTCAAGGTTGGCGCCTATGGTGAAAGTGGCACTGGAGGACCCGTCCTCGTCAACGGGTATCTGCTTGGTTTCTGCCTTGTCCTGGGCGAACAACTGTTTTTTCTTGGCGGGCGCAGCCCCCTTGGGCTTAGGGGTCTCCGCATCGGCGGGCCGTGCCGATGCCGCCGTCTTGAAGGCGAGCTTGAGTACTCCCAGGGCGTCCCCGGTGTCTCCATGCACGGTGAGGGTACCGCTGCTCCCGGGCATCTTTATGAGGTTGTACGCCGGGTGTGTGGCGGCCATGAACTGAGCCAGCGCCGGGTTACCGAGGATGGCGTTGTAAGGGAGGCTGACGGGGGCGATGCCGAAGTCGTCCATCTCCGTGCGGAAGTTGTCGTAGGTGCCGAAGGTTACCGGGAGCCGGATCTGTCCCATGGAGTCGGACGATCCGCCCCCGATGCCCGAGAAAGATCGATTGGGCCGCAGCCGCTCCCGGGGTATGCAGAGGAGATTGAAGGTCTCGACCGAAAGCACACTGAGGCCCGCGCCGCCAACAACGAGGGTTCTGGTGACGGCCACCTGGCAGATGGTGGGGGCGCACAACAGGGGGAGCGCACCCGAGTCGGCCAAGTTGGTGGGGTGGTCCTCCGAGCTGAAGGTCAGATCGTCCTCGTGCGCTGCCCAGTCCGAGGAAGCCCCCTGCCGTGTGGAAACGGTGCTGACCCGGCGGGCAAATGGCTTGACATGGCGACTCGTGGGCGGCGCTTGCGAGCCGCCCAAGAGGGCCGCAATGACCGGAGGTGTCGATGTTGCGGCGTACTCGCCCCGTCGCACAGGCGGATGCTGGGGCGGTGCTTGCTGCTCGTTCCCCGCCGGGCCGGTGGCGGCGTTAACGGCGGGCGACGGGGAACGACAAGGACGCCCGCCGACGGGAGCTGTCTGGGCGACGCGGGAAGCGATGGCGGCCCGGCGCTCGGCGCGGGCCCGACGAGCGCCAGACATGGATACGACGGTCGGAGGAGAGCGGAGCGATGGAAGACAGATTCCGGTGCACCCCTACCTGGCGTGCCAAATGTCGGATCTAGGGTTCCGGCAGACCCTTAAGGTTCGAACTCTGGGGTGCGCGTGGAGGTTCTGCCCTCTACCTCTCCGTATCGCAAGGATCTAAACTACCAAAGGAACAACACAAAGAACACAGAGTTTATACTGGTTCGGGCCACCGATGTGGTGTAATACCCTACTCAAGTGTGGTGGGTGGATTGCCTCTTGGGCTGATGATGATGGACAGTACAAAGGAGAACAGCCTCGCGAGGGCGTGTTCTTGCTGGGACGATGAACTGCTAGGGGAGTTCAGCCGCCCTTCTCTTTCTCTTTCTCTACTTGCTCCATGATTGCTCTGGGTACTCTCCCCCCTACTCTGGGGGTGGCTAGTCCTATTTATAGGCAAAGGCCCTGGGCCTCTTCCCAAATATTGAGTGGGAAGGGCGCCAACAATTGGCCAATTTGAAGGGGAACATCTGGTACACTTATCCTGACCAAAGTTGTTCCTCGCCTGCCAAAGGCCCTGTGGTGACGCCGTTCTAGGCTCCACGATGAGCTCATTCCCACCGTTGGACTGGTCTTGGTCTCGTTGCACCGAAATGGGTGCCTTTGCTTGATCCTCTCGCCTGCGCTTGCCCCCTTTGCACCAAAGAGGAAAGGGAGGACACTGCGTGGTCTGGCGCCCGCCCGGCGCCCTTGGTCGTCATGGCTTGCGTCATGGGCGCCTCGCGAGGTACCCTGCCTTGATCTCTCTGCCTCCTCGTGAGCCAAGCCTGAGGAGGCCGCGCCTGAGGAAGCGCTGTGTCGTCCGCCCCGCGAGGCTTGGCCCCTCGCGAGGGTCTTCAGTCTCGTGTTGAAGAAGTTGGGTCGTACTAGGCCTCCTTTGAGCCATGCTGCAGGCCGCAGGCAGGCAAGTCTGGGGACCCCCGTTCCCAGAACGCTGACAGTGCCCCCCTCCACAGTTACACACCTCGGTCATATCATCGTAGTGCTTAGGTGAAGTCCTGCGCCAGTAACTTCATCATCACCGTCGTCACGGCGTCATGCCGACGGAACTCTCCCTCGTCCTCAACCGGATCAAGAGCTCGAGGGACGTCATCATGCTGAACGTGTGCTGAACATGGAGGTGCCATACGTTCGGTGCTTGGATCGGTAGGATCGTGAAGACGTTCGACTACATCAACCATGTTACTAAACGCTTCTGCTTTCGGTCTACAAGGGTACATGGACACACTCTCCCCGCTCGTTGCTATGCTTCTCTTAGATAGATCTTGCGTGATCATAGGATTTTTTTTGGAAATACTACATTCCCCAAAAGTGGCATTCGAGCCAGGTCTATGCATAGATGTTATATGCATGAGTAGAACACAAAGAGCTGTGGGCGATAATAGTCATATTGCTTACCACCAACGTCTTACTTTGATTCGGCGGTATTGTTGGATGAAGCGGCCCAGACTGACATTACATGACCGTGTTCATGAGGCTGATTTTACCAACGTGCTTCGCACACAGGTGGCTAGCGGGTGTCAGTTTCTCCAACTTTAGTTGAATCGGGTTTGACTACGGTCGGTCCTTGTTGAAGGTTAAAACAGGACACTTGAAGAAAAATCGTTGTGGTTATGATGCGTAGATAAGAACGATTCTTGATAGAAGCCCATAGCAGCCACGTAAAACTTGCAACAACAAAGTAGAGGACTTCTAACTTGTTTTTGCAGGGCATGTTGTGATGTGATATGGTCAAGACGTGATGAGATATAAACTGTTGTATGAGATGATCATGTTTTGTAACCGTTATCGGCAACTGGCAGGAGCCTTATGGTTGTCGCTTTATTGTATGAAATACAATTGCCATGTAATTGCTTTACTTTATCACTAAGCGGTAGCAATAGTCGTAGAAGCTAGCGAGACGGCAATGATGCTACGATGGAGATCAAGGTGTCAAGTCAGTGACGATGGAGATCATGACGGTGCTTTGGAGATGGAGATCAAAGGCACAAGATGATGATGGCCATATCATGTCACATATTTTGATTGCATGTGATGTTTATCCTTTATGCATCTTATTTTGCTTAGTACGACGATACCATTATAAGATGATCCCTCACTAAATTTCAAGGTATAGGTGTTCGCCCTGAGTATGCACCGTTGCTACATTTCGTCGTGCCGAGACACCACGTGATGATCGGGTGTGATAAGCTCTACGTTCACATACAATAGGTGCAAGCCAGTTTTGCACACGCAGAATACTCGGGTTAAACTTGACGAGCCTAGCATATGCAGATATGGCCTCAGAACACTGAGATCAAAAGATCGAACGTGAATCATATAGTAGATATGATCAACATAGTGATGTTCACCATTGAAAACTACTCCATCTCACGTGATGATCGGACATGGTTTAGTTTATTTGGATCACGTGATCATTTAGATGACTAGAGGGATATCTATCTAAGTGGGAGTTCTTAAGTAATATGATTAATTGAACTTTAATTTATCATGAACTTAGTACATGATAGTATTTTGCATGTCTATGTTGTTGTAGATCAATGGTGCGTGCTACCGTTCCCTTGAATTTTAATGCGTTCCTAGAGAAAGCTAAGTTGAAAGATGATGGTAGCAATTACACAGACTGGGTCCGTTACTTGAGGATTATCCGCATTGCTGCACAGAAGAATTACGTCCTGGAAGCACCGCTAGGTGCAAGATCCGCTGCAGGAGCAACACCAGACGTTATGAACGTCTGGTAAAGCAAATCTGGTGAGTACTCTGTAGTTCAGTGTGCCATGCTTTACGGCTTATAATCGGGACTTCAATGACGTTTTGAACGCCATGGAGCATATGAGATGTTCCAGGAGTTGAAGTCAATATTTCAAGCAAATGCCCGAATTGAGAGATATGAAGTCTCCAATAAGTTCTATAGCTGCAAGATGGAGGAGAATAGTTTTTTCAGTGAACATATACTCAGAATGTCTGGGTACCACAACCACTTGACTCAACTGGGAGTTAATCTTCCTGATGATAGTGTCATTGACAGAGTTCTTCAATAACTGCCACCAAGCTACAAAAGCTTTGTGATGAACTATAATATGCAAGGGATGAATAAGACAATTCCCGAGCTCTTCGCAATGCTAAAGGCTGCGGAGGTAGAAGTCAAGAAGGAGCATCAAGTGTTGATGGTTAACAAGACCACTAGTTTCAAGAGAAAGGGCAAAGGGAAGAAGGGGAACTTCAAGAAAAAACGTCAAGCAAGTTGCTGCTCAAGTGAAGAAGCCCAAGTCTGGACCTAAGCCTGATACTGAGTGCTTCTACTATAAAGGGACTGGTCATTGGAAGCAGAACTGCCCCAAGTATTTGGCGGATAAGAAGGATGGCAAAGTGAAATGTATATTTGATATACATGTTATTGATGTGTACCTTACTAATGCTCGTAGTAGCGCCTGGGTATTTGATATTGGTTTTGTTGCTCATATTTGCAACTCGAAACAAGGGCTACGGATTAAACGAAGATTGGCTAAGGACGAGGTGACGATGCGCGTGGGAAATGGTTCCAAAGTCGATGTGATCGCCGTCGGCACGCTACCTCTACATTTACCTTCGGGGTTAGTTTTAGACTTGAATAATTGTTATTGAGTGCCAGCGTTAAGCATGAACATTATATCTGCATCTTGTTTGATGCGAGATGGTTATTCATTTAAATCAGAGAATAATGGTTGTTCTATTTATATGTGTAATATCTTTTATGCTCATGCAACCTTCATGATTTGTATATTCTTGTTGAATCTCGATTGTAGTGATACACATATTAATAATATTGAAGCCAAAAGATGTAAGTTTAATAATGATAGTGCAACTTATTTGTGGCACTACTGTTTAGGTCATATTGGTGTAAAGCGCATGAAGAAACTCCATGCTGATGGGATTTTGGAATCACTTGATTATGAATCACTTGATGCTTGCGAACCATGCCTCATGGGCAAGATGACAAAGACTCCGTTCTCCGGAACAATGGAGCGAGCAACAGACTTGTTGGAAATAATACATACTGATGTATGTGGTCCAATGAGTGTTGAGGCTCGCGGCGGGTATCGTTATTTTCTGACCTTCATAGATGATTTGAGCAGATATGGGTATATCTACTTGATGAAACATAAATCTGAAATATTTGAAAAGTTCAAAGAATTTCAGAGTGAAGTGGAAAATCATCATGACAAGAAAATAAAATTTCTACGATCTGATCGCAGAGCTGAATATTTGAGTTATGAGTTTGGTCTTCATTTGAAACAATGTGGAATAGTTTCACAACTCATGCCACCTGGAACACCACAGCGTAATGGTGTGTCCGAACATCGTAACCGCACTTTATTAGATATGGTGCGATCTATGATGCCTCTTACTGATTTACCGCTATCGTTTTGGGGTTATGCTTTAGAGACAACCACATTCACGTTAAATAGGGCACCATCTAAATCCGTTGAGACGACACCATATGAACTATGGTTTGGCAAGAAACCCAAGTTGTCATTTCTTAAAGTTTGGGGCTGCGATGCTTATGTGAAAAAGCTTCAACCTGATAAGCTCGAACCCAAATCGGAGAAATGTGTCTTCATGGGATACCCAAAGGAGACTGTTGGGTACACCTTCTATCACAGATCCGAAGGCAAGATATTCGTTGCTAAGAATGGATCCTTTCTAGATAACGAGTTTCTCTCGAAAGAAGTGGGTGGGAGGAAAGTGGAACTTGATGAGGTATTTGTACCTGCTCCCGAATTGGAAAGTAGTTCATCACAGAAATCAGTTACAGTGATTCCTACACCAATTAGTGAGGAAGCTAATGATGATGATCATGAAACTTCAGATCAAGTTACTACCGAACCTCATAGGTCAACCAGAGTAAGATCCGCACCAAAGTAGTACAATAATCCTGTTCTGGAGGTCATGTTACTTGACCATGATGAACCTACGAACTATGAGGAAGCGATGATGAGCCCAGATTCCGCGAAATGGCTTGAGGCCATGAAATCTGAGATGGGATCCATGTGTGAGAACAAAGTGTGGACTTTGGTTGACTTGCCCGATGATCGGCAAGCCATAGAGAATAGATGGATCTTTAAGAAAAAGACTGACGCTGACGGTATTGTTACTGTCTACAAAGCTCGACTTGTTGCGAAAGGTTTTCGACAAGTTCAAGGAGTTGACTACGATGAGACCTTCTCACCCATAGCGATGCTTAAGTATGTCCGAATCATGTTAGCAATTGCCACATTTTATGATTATGAAATATGGCAAATGGATGTCAAAACGGCATTCCTTAATGGATATCTAAAAGAAGAGTTGTATATGATGCAACCAGAAGGTTTTGTCAAACCAAAAGGTGCTAACAAAGTGTGCAAGCTCCAACGATCCATTTATGGACTGGTGCAAGCCTCTCGGAGTTGGAATATACGCTTTGATAGTGTGATCGAAGCATATGGTTTTATACAGACTTTTGGAGAAGCCTGTATTTACAATAAAGTGAGTGGGAGCTCTATAGCATTTCTGATATTGTATGTGGATGACATATTGTTGATCGAAAATGATATAAAATTTCTGGATAGCATAAAAGGATACTTGAATAAGAATTTTTCAATGAAAGACCTCGGTGAAGCTGCTTATATATTGGGCATCAAGATTTATAGATATAGATCAAGACACTTAATTGGACTTTCACAAAGCACATACCTTGATAAAGTTTTGAAGAACTTCAAAATGGATCAGTCAAAGAAAGGGTTCTTGGCTGTGTTACAAGGTGTGAAGTCGAGTCAGACTCAATGCCCGACCACTGCAGAAGATAGAGAGAAAATGAAAATAATTCCCTATGCCTTAGCCATAGGTTCTATCATGTATGCAATGATGTGTACCAGACCTGATGTGTACCTTGCTATAAGTTTAGCAGGGAGGTACCAAAGTAATCCAAGAGTGGATCACTAGACAGCGGTCAAGAACATCCTGAAATACCTGAAAAGGACTAAGGATATGTTTCTCGTTTATGGAGGTGACAAAGAGCTCGTCGTAAATGGTTACATCGATGCAAGCTTTGACACTGATCCGGATGACTCTAAGTCACAAACCGGATACATATTTATATTGAATGGTGGAGCTGTCAATTGGTGCAGTTCCAAGCAAAGCGTCGTGGCGGGACGTGTGAAGCAGAGTACATAGCTGCTTCAGAAGCAGCAAATGAAGGAGTCTAGATGAAGGAGTTCATATCCGATCTAGATGTAATACCTAGTGCATTGGGTCAAATGAAAATCCTTTGTGGCAATACTGGAGCAATTGCCTTGGCGAAGGAATCCAGATTTCATAAGAGAACCAAACACATCAAAAGACGCTTCAATTCCTTCCGCGGTCAAGTCAAGGAGGGAGACATAGAGATTTGCAAGATACATACAGATCTTCATGTTGCAGACCCGTTGACTAAGCGTCTCTCAAGAGAAAAACATGACCAGCACCAAGACTCCGTGGGTGTTAGAATCATCACTATGTAATCTAGATTATTGACTCTAGTGCGAGTGAGAGACTGAAGGAAATATGCCCTAGAGGCAATAATAAATTTGTTATTTATATTTCCTTATATCATGATAAATGTTTATTATTCATGCTAGAATTGTATTAACTTGAAACTTAGTGCATGTGTGAATGCATAGACAAACAAAGTGTCCCTAGTATGCCTCTACTTGACTAGCTCGTTAATCAAAGATGGTCAAGTTTCCTGACCATAGACATGTGTTGTCATTTGATGAACAAGATCACATCACTAGAGAATGATGTGATGGACAAGACCCATCCGTTAGCTTAGCATTAATGATCGTTTAGTTTTATTGATATTGCTTTCATCATGACTTATACATGTTCCTCTGACTATGAGATTGTGCAACTCCCGAATACCGGAGGAACACCTTGTGTGCTATCAAACATCACAACGTAACTGGGTGATTATAAAGATGCTCTACAAGTGTCTCCGATGGTGTTTGATGAGTTGGCATATATTGAGATTAGAATTTGTCACTCCGTGTATCGGAGAGGTATCTCTGGGCCCTCTCGGTAATGCACATCACTATAAGCCTTGCAAGCAATGTGACTAATGAGTTAGTTGCGGGATGATGCATTACCGAACGAGTAAAGAGACTTGCCAGTAACGAGATTAAACTAGGTATGAGGATACCGACGATCGAATCTCGGGCAAGTAACATACCGATGACAAAGGGAACAACTTATGTTGTTATGTGGTTTGACCGATAAAGATCTTCGTAGAATATGTAGGATCCAATATGAGCATCCACGTTCCACTATTGGTTAATGACCGGAGATGTGTCTCGATCATGTCTACATAGTTCTTGAACCCGTAGGGTCCGCACGCTTAACATTTGATGACGATTTGTATTATGAGTTATGTGATTTGATGACCGAAGTTTGTTCGGAGTCCTGGATGAGATCATGGACATGACGAGGAGTCTCAAAATGGTTGAGAGGTAAAGAATTATATATTGGAAGGTTATATTCGGACACCAGAATGGTCTCGGGAAGTATCGGATAAGTTTCAGAGTGTCGAGAGGTTACCAAACCCCCGGGGAAGTATTGGGCTTTAATGGGCTTTAGTGGAAAGGAGAGAAGGGCCACAAGGGGAGGCAGCGTGCCCACCCATGGGCTGGTCCGAATTGGACTAGGAGGGGTGGCGCCCCCCTCTTTCCTTCTCCCCTCTTCCTCCTTCCCTCTCCCCCCTTGTTGGAATAGGAAAGGGGGGGGGGGGGCGAATCCTACTTGGACCGGGTGTAAGCAGCGGCGCACATGTGATTGGAGATGGCGTTGTACAGAAGACAAGCAGCGCGTGCCAGAAAGATAAAGGGAGTTAAACCCAGCATTAAGGTTGGGCCTAGGAGCCGTGGGCTCGTGTGGTGGGCCTGTGGGCCATGTAATGGACTTGTGTATATAAGCAAGCGTGTAAGCCGTGTTGGCCGTCAAGTTTGAAATGAAAATACTCCAGCCTCCCGTTCTATTCTTATCCTCTCCTGCTCTGTATCTCTCTCTCTCTCTCTCTCTCTCTCTCTCTCTCTCTCTCGTCTCCGATCCCCTTTCTCCTCCACACGCTGCTCCAGCTCGCCGCCGTCGAATTCTGGCCGACCCTAGGTCGTGACAGCCTGGTATCAGAGCCATCGCTCCTCTCCGCTGTGAATCGCTCGAGATTTTTTTTACCTAACTCGTGACCAGCAAATCCGAGGCGACGGTAGCGGATCACCCTAGGGTTCGATCTGCGTAATCCCCGACCTGAGGTGGGCTGTTCGGGGGAAATCGGCGACCACGACGACATTCAAGCCGAATCCGCAATCGCGCTTGTCGGATTTCGGGTTCCGATAGACCCTTAAGGTTCGAACTCTGGGGTGCGCGCGGAGATTACGCTCTCTACCTCTCCGTCTCGCAAAGATCTAAACTACTGAAAGAACAACACAAGAGACACATGGTTTATACTAGTTCGGGCCACCATTGTGGTGTAATACCCTACTCTAGTTTGTGGTGGGTGGATTGCCTCTTGGGCTGATGATGATTAACAGTACAAGGTAGAACAGCCTCGCGAGGGCCTGTTCTTGGCTGGGAGGATGATCTGCTAGAAGGAGTTCAGCCGCCCTTCTTTCTCTCTGTCTTTCTCTCTGGATTCTAGCTCGCTAGTTCTCTACCCCCGCTAGTTCTCGACCCTCGCTCGTTCTCGACCCCCTTGCTATGGGGGTGGCTAGTCCTATTTATAGGCAAGGGCCCTGGGCCTCTCCCCCAAATATTGAGCGGGAAGGGCGCCAACAGTTGGCCATTTTGAAGGGGAACATCTGGTACACTTATCCTGACTAAAGTCGGTCCTCGCCTGCCAAAAGGCTCTGTAGTGACGCCGTCCTGGGCTCCACGGTGACTTCCTTCCCGCCGTTGGAATGGTCTTGGTCTTGTTGCACCGAAGTGGATGCCTTTGCTTGATCCTCTCGCCTGCGCTTGCCCCCTTTGCACCAAAGAGGAAAGGAGGACACTACGCGGGCTGGCGCCCGCCCGGCGCCCGGGGTCGTCATGGCTTACGTCATGGGCACCTCGTGAGGTACCCTGCCTTGATCTCTCTGCCTCCTCGTGAGCCAGCCTGATGAGGCCGCGCCTGAGGAAGCTCTGCGTCGTCCGCCCCGCGAGGCTTGGCCCCTCGCGAGGGTCTTGGGTCTTGTGTTGATGAAGATAGGCCGTGCTGGGCCTCCTTTGAGCCACGCCGCAGGCCGCAGGCAGGCAAGTCTGGGGACCCCCATTCCCAGAACGCCGACAGTAGCCCCCGGGCCCAAGGCGCGCCCGGACTTGGCCGTGCCGAGAGGCAAAAGGGCAAGGGCGAAGCACCGTGGGCCCTAATAGCCTGCGGCCTTGGGCGCCGCGTGGCGGTTGATGGGACGCGGGCGTCTCCGCTGTCGCGCGAGTTGATCAAGGAGCGGCATCCGTCCGGCTTTGCTTTTTCTACTTCCTCGGTTGGTGCTCAGATTCCCTTTCTTGCGCCTCCCCTTCCTTCCTCCAAATCTCCAGATCTACTTCGACCGCGTGAACTAGAAGCCATGGCTCCTCGTTAGTCCCCGGCCGAAGCTTGGTACTCGTCTGCGCTGGACTCGCCAAACGTGTCTGAGTCGAGCTTCGCCCGGTTGCGCCGGATGGAGGCGGCGCAGGGCATCGACGGGGCGAGGGTGTTCAAGGCCGGCTCCGCCACCCTTGAGGGCCGAGGGAGCACCTTTTATCCTCTCTTTGTAAGCTCCATTGCTGCTGGTCTGGTGCCTCCCTTCTCCGAGTTCTTCTTCTCTGTCCTCCACCATTACAACCTGCAGGCTCTGCATCTCCACCCCAACTCTGTCCTTCTCTTGGCAATCTTTGCCTATTACTGCGAGGCTCACGTAGGGGTGTAGTCCTCAGTGGCCTTGCTGCGCCACTACTTCTCCCTCCGGGTCTCTCGCGGTTCTCCTTCCGCGTGCACGAGCTTCATCGCGTAGAGTGGCGCCATTGCCATTTCGAAGCCCGGGAAAAGGATCGAGGGCTTCAGGAGCAAATGGATCTTGACAGACGCCGGGCGCATTCACCCGCGGCTGATCTTGCCCAAGGAGCCGCCCACGAGCTCCGGTGATTGGGCCCGCGCAGAACTCACGGACCCCCGTGCGAAGCCGGTGCTGGAGAGGATGGACGCGGATTTGAGGCCGGCTAGCATGGCGGCGGCGAAGCTGACCAGCACGTCACTGCTGAGGGAATTCCTGGAGCACCAGCTGGCTCCGCTTCGGCAGTACTCACCTCCGATGTGGAGGCCTCATCCGAGCCCCGCGGCCTTGGGCGGCGAAGATCTGGCCGCAGTGCTCCAATCTCTAGTCGAGGGCTATGTGGCGAGGTTGGAGGGCGCTCCTACGCCCTTGTTCCTTCGCGATGATTGGGAGCAGGTGGTGGAGTCCATGCCTGCCTTCAACGGGGACGGGCCCGTGCCCGCGGAGGCTCCCGAGGGACTGGTGGACGTGTCCTCTGATGACTCCGGCGAAGAGGAGGACGAAGAGGAGCGGAGGGAGGGGCATGACTCCGAGGTGACCGACGGAGAGTCGACGGCTCCCCTCCCCCGGCGCAGGCCCCGTGTAACACCCCGGATGTAACTTGCCATATTTGTAACTCCAACTCTTGCCATTTTCGGCAATGTGATATGATATTCCCTCGTGGTTGGGTTTTCCTTCATTTTGCATTTTTTCCTTGTCATGCATTTCATGTCATGTCATCATGCACATCGCATTCGCATACGTGTTCGTCTTATGAATCCGAGCATTTTCCCCGTTGTCCGTTTTGCAATCCGGCACTCCTATATTCCCCGGCGTCCTCTTTTACCTTTTTTTCGTGAGCGGGTATTAAACTTTCTCGGAATGGACCGAGGTTTGTCAAGCGGCCTTGGTATAGCACCGGTAGACCGCCTGTCAAGTTTCGGGTCATTCGGAGGCCGTTTGATACTCCAACGGTTAACCGGGTAACCGTGAAGGCCTCGTGTGTGTTGCAGCCCAAAACCCCTTCAAATCAGCCCAATAACCCATCTAAGACACTCCCATGTCCATCGCCGTTCGATCACGATCGTGTGGCTGCAAACCGCTCTCCATTTGGAGCTTCCTAGCTCCTTCTACCTATAAATAGGTGCTCCCCGTCCAAATCTCGCAGTCCAAACCCTAGCCCCGCTCCTCCGCGCCGCCGGACACGTCCGGGCGAGCCGGACGCCTCCGCCCCGCCGCCTGGCCAACCCCAGGCCGCCACCTGTCCCCGCCGTGACCACATCGCCGCGCCTCCCGCGTGGGCCCGCTCGGCCCAGGCGGGGCCCTTCCGGCCCGCGCGCCGCCCGCCGCCGCCCGGGCGCCTCGCCCCGCGCCCGCTCCCGCCGGCCGCCCGGGCGCCTCGCCCCACGCCCGCTCCCGCCGGCCGCCGCCGCCTCCCGACCGCGCCCCGCCGCCTCGCGCTCGCCGCCGCCGCCGCCGCCTCGCCTGCGCCGCCTCCCGCCTCCGCCTCGCGTCGCCGTCGCCGGCGCCGGATCCGGCCGGATCCGGCCCGGATCTGCCTGCTCCGACCTCGCCGGCCGCCATCTCCCTCCTCTCCGGTCTCTCTCTGGCGAGACTCTGGCCCCGCCTCGGAGCCCGTGCCAAGAACCCTAGATCCGGCCCGTTGACTTTTCGCGAGGTGGTTTTTCGTCTAAGTCCCGTAATATTTTTGCATTATGTTGCATTTTTGACCTGTCATAACTTGCTGCATACTGCTCCGTTTCGTGCGTGTAATATGTCAAATTGTTCGTCTCAATGAGTACATCATTTCATCTCATTGCATCATTTTCATTTGATCTCATCTTGATGCCCTAAATGCTGTTGGAATAGGGCTATGTGATGTTAGTTTCAGATCTGTTTCAGTAGATGCACTTTTGTCATTTTTGCCATGATTGATGTGTGCTTCCTATGAAGTTGAGTCCTACATGTGTTTTGTAATATGCCATGCCATCTTTACAGGGGTGTATGCCATGTATTTTTGTGATCTCTGTGGTGACTAGCATAAGCATGCAAACTAAGTCATGTCCTGCTGTTATTTTTATGCCATGTGTTCATGTTGTTTCAGAGAGATCTATGCCTATTTTGAGCATGATCAGTAAGGGTGTTTTTAACATATGGATTTTCTCTATCCATCCATGCCTTTGTTTGTAATTATCGAGTGCCATAGCTTGAGTCAATCGAGCTCTACTTTTGCTATAAAATATTACTGGCAGATTGTTTACATGTTATTCGATTTTGCCAAGCTTATTGTAGTTGATCCTTGCATGATATTATGTTATTCTTGCCATTTATAGCTTCTATGCCATGTCTTCTTGATGAATGTATGCTTAGTTTATCATGAAATGCTCTGTAGTTAGTGCATCGAGCTCGTAAACATGCCTACTTGTTATCTGTTTTTGACATGTCCAGTTTTCTGCTAGTCTGAAAACTGTAAGGAAACTTGCTTAATTGACATGGGCATTATTATATTTTCAGGTCCTTCTTGGCTAATGGTCAGTAAGGGACTTTTGTTCAATGCATTGATTAGATTCATGCCATGCCATATCTTGCTATGTCCTGGTCCTGTAGCATGTTGTTTCCTTGCTCTAAACATGTCATCCTGATGTTAATTTCTGGCATGATAGTATTTTCACCAAGTCTGTGAACCTGTTATCTTTTGCACTTTTGCCATGCTCGTTTGAACCTGTTGTGTTGTGATTTAGCCGTAGCTCAGTGTTCATCTTTTGTCAAGCATCTTGAGTAGATCACTGCCATATGCTTTGCTGATATGTTTGGGTGCAGTAGCTTAATTTCTTGTTGCACGCTAATTGGCATCATGCTGTTAATGGCAGAATCTTGTCATTCTTGTTTTGCTTGTCATTTGCAAACCGTGCATCCGATTCCGTTGATCTTTATATCGATTTCAACCGAAATCACCTCACCTATACAGTGGCATACTTGGTTTGCCAAGATTATGCCTTGTTAATCCTTTTCCTTCTGGAGCACGAATATGCATTGCATACCACATCTCGCATATCATGCCATATTTTGCATCATGTTGTTTGTGCATTGCATCGTGGTTCATAGTTGTTCCTTTGCTTGTGTTCTTGTTTTGGGTAGAGCCGGGAGACGAGTACGTGAACGAGGAACCTGTTGAGAACGCTTACGAGGATCAAGCCTTCGACAACTCTGAGAACCTTGCAGGCAAGATGACCATACCCTCGAAATCACTTCTATCTTTGCTTGCTAGATGCTCGCTCTTTTGCTATGTCTATGTTGCGATACCTACCACTTGCTATATCATGCCACCCATATTGCCATGTCAAACCTCTAACCATCCTTTCCTAGCAAACCGTTGATTGTCTATGTTACCGCTTTGCTCAGCCCCTCTTATAGCGTTGTTAGTTGCAGGTGAAGATGAAGTTTGTTCCTTGTTGGAACATGATTATGTTGGGATATCACAATATCTCTTATTTAATTAATGCATCTATATACTTGGTAAAGGGTGGAAGGCTCGGCCTTATGCCTGGTGTTTCGTTCCACTCTTGCCACCCTAGTTTCCGTCATACCGGTGTTATGTTACTTGATTTTGCGTTCCTTACACGGTTGGGTGATTTATGGGACCCCCTTGACAGTTCGCTTTGAATAAGACTCCTCCAGCAAGGCCCAACTTTGGTTTTACCATTTGCCACCTAAGCCTTTTTCCCCTGGGTTTTCGCGAGCCCGAGGGTCATCTTTATTTTAACCCCCCGGGCCAGTTCTCCTTCGATTGCTGGTCCAAACTAGAGCCCTTTGCAGCGCCACCTTGGGGCAACTTGAGGACTGGTTTTAGTTGTACAGACTGCTCATCCGGGTGTGCCCTGAGACTGAGATATGTGCAGCTCCTATCAGGATTTGTTGGCACGTTTGGGCGGCTTTGCTGGATTTGTTTTATTACTGTCGAAATGTCTTGTAGTCCGGGATTCCGAGACTGATCGGGTCTTCCCGGTAGAAGGAATATCCTTCATTGACCATGAGAGCTTATAATGGGCTAAGTTGGGACACCCCTACAGGCTATTATCTTTCGAAAGCCGTGCCCGCGGTTATGAGGCAGATGAGAATTTGTTAATGTCTGGTTGTAGAAAACCCGAAGTTGTCCTTAATTAAAACACATCAACCGCGTGTGTAACCGTGATGGTCTCTTCTTGGCGGAGTCCGGGAAGTGAACACGGTGTTGGAGTTATGTTTGACGTAGGTTGTTCTAGGATCACTTCTTGATCACTTCTAGCTTCACGTCCGTGCTTTGCTTCTCTTCTCGCTCTCTTTTGCGTTGTTAGCCACCATATATGCTAGTCGCTTGCTGCAACTCCACCTCACAACCCTATCCTACCTTTAAGCTTAAATAGTCTTGATCTCGTGGGTGTGAGATTGCTTAGTCCCCGTGACTCACAGATTCTACCAAAACAGTTGCAGGTGCCGACGATGCCAGTGCAGGTGACGCAACCGAGCTCAAGTGGGAGTTCGACGAGGAATGTGGTAGTTACTATGTGTCTTTTCCTGATGATCAGTAGTGGAGCCCAGTTGGGACGATCGGGGATCTGTGTAGCATATGGGGTAGTCTTCTTTTATTTTGGTTCCGAAGTCGGACCTTGAGTGTAATCTGGATGATGAATGTTTATTTATGTATTGTGTGAAGTGGCGACTATAAGCCAACTATGTATATCTTTCCCTTATGTATTACATGGGTTGTGTGAAGATTACCTCGCTTGCGACATTGCTTCCAATGCGGTTATGCCTCTAAGTCGTGCTTCGACACGTGGGAGATATAGCCGCATCGAGGGCGTTACAAGTTGGTATCAGAGCCTTCCCCGACCTTAGGAGCCCCCACTGATTGATCGTTTTTAGCGGCCGAGTTGTGTCTAGAAAAATGTTTTGAGTCATTTAGGAATTATGTATCGGAGAGTTTAGGAATTCTTTTTACTTCCCAGTCTCCTCATCGCTCTGGTAAGGCATCCTGACGTAGAGTTTTGACTCTTCTATTCTCAAATTTCACTAAAAAATTTTTTAGGATCACACGGGTATCTTAGAATCGTTCCAATGGTTTTATGATGACAACATTGTCTTGGTGCCTCCTATCAGCAGGGGTTTAGTGGAGGTGTCCCGGGGAGTTAAGCTCTGAGGTGTTGTCGTCATAATTTTATCGTTGCAGTTCTGGAATACCTGAGTTTAGTACGGCGACATCGAAAATCTCTTTTGTACAGTTGTTGGTGAGATAACCCTGATAGCCCAGTACTAAGGCGAGTGCGGGAGTATTGCCATAACTCGTATAACGGATGCTTTTCGAAGGTTGAGGTAGACGATTTTCGAAGGTTTCTTGGTTATGTGTTGAAGGATGGATACAGCTGGATCTAGGTATTGTTAGTTTGGGTGATATATTTTGTGTCCCCTGTATCCCCAACACCTGATTGCATAACCAGAAAGTTTCGGGAGTTTATAAGTGGGAATTCAAGTATCTCGTAGGATATATTTCCAACAGACACATCATACGATATGGGATCTATCATATGTTTGTTCCGGCTTATTCTGCAAGCCAATCCTTTGTTTTGTTTTCAGTTGTGACATTCGAGTTGTTTCGAGGCAGATGGTGATTCCATACCTTTATCTAAATGGCTTCTCAGCTCATGGAAGTGTGATGCTTTACTTTGGAATTCATTCGTTCATTCTTGTTCGAATGTTTATTGTGAAGACTATATGTTGCAATTTCGATCCTTTGATTCAGCTTGAATATATGGCTTTCAAGATGCTAATGGATGTCACCCTCTTCAGGATGGCTCCCCCAACGCGTCAGAATCCGGAACGCAATGAAGGAAGTCAGGCTAACCCTCCGCCACCACCTCCGCCTCCGGAGGCATGGCAAGCCTTGATGACAGCCACCAATGCCAACGCTCAGATTCTGATTCAGCTCTTGCAAGATCACAACCAAGGGCAAGGTAATCAGGGAAATCAAGGCCAAGGCAACAATCAGCCGCATTTTGCTACCCTCAATCAGTTCCTTGCAAATCAGCCAAAGACTTTCAGCTACTGTGTCGAGGCCACAGACGCCGATGATTGGCTCGTGGACATCAACAAGCACTTCGAATGTAGCAATGTCAGACCTGAGGACTTTGTCAAGTTTGCCTCTTTTCAACTCAAGGATCAAGCTGCTGAGTGGTTCCAACAATACAAAGATTCCAGAGCAGGTCGTGTGATTACCTGGGATGATTTCCGCCGTGACTTCAAAGCTCATCACATTCCCGAAAGTGTTGTTGAGAGTAAGCGTGAGGAGTTCCGCAATCTCAAGCAAGGCAACATGTCTATGTATCAATACAACACTCAGTTCCAGAAGCTCTCTCGTTTTGCTAAGCAAGACATCCCTGATGAGAAGAGCATGATTTACCAGTTCAGGCGTGGCCTCAGAGAAGATCTGCAACTAGCTCTCGTGCTTTTTGAGCCATTAAAGTATGATGAATTCTACAACATGGCACTGAAACAAGAAGCTGCTCAACTCAAGTGTGAGGCATCTAAGAAGAGAGTCAGGGACGCAGTTCAGTCCTCTTCTTCCTCACTAGTGGCGGCCAAGCAACAGAAGTTTTGGTTGCATCCTCCTCCTCCGTTCCATCAGCCTTATCAGCAGAAGAACTCAGGTGGTCGTGGATCTTCCCACCCACCCAACCCTGGCTATCAGAACAAGTCTCAGAACCAAGCTCCAAGGCCAAATTCTCCTTATCACCGTCCGCTCTCAGAGGTGACTTGCAACAAATGTCAGCAAAAGGGTCACTCTGCGAACAAGTGCTTCAACCAAAGGCGCCTTCCGCCTCCTCCTCCTGTGAAATCTTCCAGCAATGCAGTGGTCAAGCATAATCCTAAGCATGCCAAGGTGAACATGATGAACGCGGCTCAGGCAGAGGATTCTTCAGAAGTGATCATGGGTAACCTTCCTGTTAATGATATTCCTGCAAAAGTCTTATTTGATACTGGTGCTTCACATTGTTTCATCTCAAGACCTTTTGCATCCATGAACAATTTGCATACTGTCAATCTGCCTAAGCCAATAGCGGTTTCCTCTCCGGGTTTGTTCATGAATACCAAGATGATGGCTTCAGATGTTTCTATCAAGATGGGCGACTATAGATTTCTGGCTAAACCAATTGTTCTTGGTGACTCTGATATTGATCTTATTCTCGGGATGGACTAGCTTTCTAAGCACAAGGCTCAACTTGATTGTGCCGCCAGGGAAATTCAATTGACTCACTCTTCTGACGATGTGATCATCTATGCCACTCGTGATGATACCAGTCGGTTGTTTTCTCTCAATGAGAAGGGCGAATTGGATGCTATCTCTCAGATTCCAGTCGTTTGTGAGTACCAAGATGTCTTTCCAGAAGAGCTTCCGGGTATGCCTCCTCACCGGCTAGTTGAATTTGTTATTGATCTTGAGCCTGGCACGGAACCCGTTTGCAAGCGTCCATACAAGCTTGGGCCAAAAGAGTTGAAGGAATTGAAGAAACAACTCGATGAACAAGAGCGTCTGGGCCTGATCAGACCGAGTTCATCTCCTTGGGGTTGTGGTGTTCTTTTTGTCCAGAAGAAGGATGGCACAGACCGACTTTGCGTCGATTACCGCCCATTGAACAAGAAGACAATCAAGAACAAGTACCCACTTCCCAACATCAATGAGCTATTCGAGCAACTTAAAGGTGCTAAAGTGTTCTCCAAGCTTGACCTTCGTATGGGTTATCATCAGATTCGCATTCGTGAAGAAGATATTCCCAAGACAGCATTCAGAACAAGTTTTGGTTCTTATGAATATACTGTCATGTCTTTCGGCCTTGTCAATGCTCCTCCAACTTTCTCTCAAATGATGAACTTCATCTTCAACCCCTACACCAATGAATTCGTCTTGGTCTATCTCGATGATATATTGGTCTTCTCCAAGAATAAGAAGGATCATGCCAAGCATTTGCGATTGGTGCTCGACAAGCTCAGAGAGTATAAATTCTATGCGAAGTTCTCCAAATGTGAATTCTGGCTTGATGAAGTTCTTTATCTTGGGCATATCATCTCTGCCAAGGGCATTGCTATTAATCCCGAGAGGGTGTCTGCAGTTTTGAATTGGGAACCTCCTCAGAATGTCAAGCAGCTTCGCAGTTTTCTTGGACTTGCAAGCTATTGCCGAAGATTCGTTGAGAATTTCTCAAAGATTGCAAAGCCTCTTTCCAACCTCCTCTAGAAGCATGTGAAGTATGTCTGGTCTCCTGAGTGTGATGTTGCTTTCAACACTATCAAAGAGAAACTCGTCACTGCTCCAGTTTTGACTCCTCCTGACGAATCCAAGCCTTATGAAGTTTTCTGTGATGCTTCTCTGCAAGGTCTCGGTGCTGTGTTAATGCAAGAGAAGAAGGTTGTGGCCTATACCTCTCGTCAGTTGAAGCCCAACGAAAAGAACTACCCCAATCACGATCTTGAGTTGGCAACAGTTGTCCATGCGTTGATAACATGGAGACACCTCTTGTTGGGAAGGAAAGTGGACATTTTCACCGATCACAAGAGTCTCAAGTACATCTTCACTCAGCCCAACCTCAACCTTAGGCAAACTCGATGGGTCGAAATGATTCAAGAGTATAATCCGAGTATTGAATATACTCCAGGCAAGGCTAATGTGATTGCAGACGCTTTGAGCAGGAAGGCTTATTGCAACAGCTTAATCCTCAAGCCCTTTCAACCGGATCTTTGCGAAGCTTTCCGCAAGTTGAATCTCCAAGTTGTTCCTCAAGGTTTTCTTGCCAACCTCATAGTCTCTCCTACTTTGGAAGATCAAATTTGTGAGGCACAACTGATGGATACCATGGTGAAGAAGGTGAAACGTGGTATTGACAAGGGCATTTCCAAATACAAGTGCTATCACGTTGATGACAGAGATACTCTTTTCTTCGAGGACCGGACTGTGGTTCCAAAGGGTGATCTTCGTAAAGTCATTATGAACGAGGCGCACAATTCACTCCTATCCATTCATCCTGGAAGTACAAAGATGTACCATGACCTCAAGCAGTCGTACTGGTGGACTCGAATGACGCGAGAAATTGCTCAATTCGTGAACGAATGTGATGTCTGTCGAAGGGTGAAAGCAGAACATCAACGACCAGCTGGTCTCCTCCAACCTCTTGCTATTCCAGAATGGAAGTTTGATCATATCGAAATGGACTTCATGACTGGTTTTTCAAAGTCCAAGCGTGGAAATGATGCCATCTTCGTCGTCATCGACAAGCTCACTAAAGTGGCTCATTTTCTTCCTATCAAAGAGTCTATCACAGCAGCGCAGCTGGCAGAGCTCTACACCTCCAGAATTGTCTCCTTGCATGGCATTCCACAATTGATTTCTTCAGATCGTGGAAGCATCTTCACATCCAAGTTTTGGGATTCTTTTCAGAAGGCCATGGGCACAAATATTCGCTTCAGCACAGCTTTCCACCCTCAAACTAGTGGACAAGTCGAGCGTGTCAACCAAATTCTTGAAGATATGCTCAGGGCTTGTGTTATCTCTTTCGGCATGAAGTGGGAGGATTGTCTTCCATATGCTGAGTTCTCTTACAACAACAGCTTTCAAGCGAGCTCGGGCAAAGCCTCATTTGAGATTCTCTATGGCAGAAAGTGTCGTACTCCTCTCTATTGGTCAGAGACGGGCGAACGCCAACTTCTTGGCAACGATTTGATCACAGAGGCTGAAGATATGTGTAAAGTCATTCGTGAAAATCTCAAAGCCGCTCAATCGCGCCAGAAGAGCTATTACGATAGCAAACACCGTGATTTGGCATTCGAGATCGGAGATCATGTCTACCTCCGCGTCTCTCCAATGAAAGGCACTCGTCGCTTCGATATCAAAGGGAAACTTGCCCCTAGATACGTCGGTCCTTTCAAGATCATCAGCAAAAGAGGCGATCTCGCCTATGAACTTGAGCTTCCCCCCAACTTTGCAAATGTGCACGATGTGTTCCACGTGTCACAGCTTCGCAAGTGCTTCAAGACGCCTGAGCGCACCATCAACTTCGAAGAGATTGATCTTTAAGAAGATTTGTCCTATCATGAGCATCCCGTTGCCATTCTTGAAGAAACTGAGCGCAAGACTCGCAACAAGTCCATCAAATTCATGAAAGTGAAGTGGTATCACCATTCAGACCGAGAAGCCACCTGGGAGCGCGAGGACCACCTCCGTTCCGAATATCCGGAGTTCTTTCAGTCCTAGATCTCGGGACGAGATCCTCTCGTAGTGGTGGAGTGTTGTAACACCCCGGATGTAACTTGCCATATTTGTAACTCCAACTCTTGCCATTTTCGGCAATGTGATATGATATTCCCTCGTGGTTGGGTTTTCCTTCATTTTGCATTTTGTCCTTGTCATGCATTTCATGTCATGTCATCATGTGCATCGCATTCGCATACGTGTTCGTCTTATGAATCCGAGCATTTTCCCCGTTGTCCGTTTTGCAATCCGGCGCTCCTATGTTCCCCAGCGTCCTCTTCTACCTTTTTTTCGTGAGCGGGTATTAAACTTTCTCGGAATGGACCGAGGTTTGTCAAGCGGCCTTGGTATAGCACCAGTAGACCACCTGTCAAGTTTCGGGTCATTCGGAGGCCGTTTGATACTCCAACGGTTAACCGGGTAACCGTGAAGGCCTCGTGTGTGTTGCAGCCCAAAACCCCTTCAAATTAGCCCAATAACCCATGTAAGACACTCCCATGTCCATCGCCGTTCGATCACGATCATGTGGCCGCAAACTGCTCTCCATTTGGAGCTTCCTAGCTCCTTCTACCTATAAATAGGTGCTCCCCGTCCAAATCTCGCAGTCCAAACCCTAGCCCCGCTCCTCCGCGCCGCCGGACACGTCCGGGCGAGCCGGACGCGTCCGCCCCGCCGCCCAGCCAACCCCAGGCCGCCACCTGTCCCCGCCGTGACCACATCGCCGCGCCTCCCGCGCGGGCCCGCTCGGCCCAGGCGGGGCCCTCCCGGCCCGCGCGCCGCCCGCCGCCGCCCGGGCGCCTCGCCCCGCACCCGCTCCCGCCGGCCGCCGCCGCCTCCCGACCGCGCCCCGCTGCCTCGCGCTCGCCGCCGCCACCGCCGCCTCACCTGCGCCGCCGCCTCTCGCCTCCGCCCCGCGTCGCCGTCGCCGGCGCCGGATCCGGCCCGGATCTGCCTGCTCCGACCTCGCCGGCCGCCATGTCCCTCCTCTCCGGTCTCTCTCCGGCGAGACTCCGGCCCCGCCTCGGAGCCCGTGCCAAGAACCCTAGATCCGGCCCGTTGACTTTTCGCGAGGTGGTTTTTCGTCCAAGTCCCGTAATATTTTTGCATTATGTTGCATTCTTTGACCTGTCATAACTTGCTGCATACTGCTCCGTTTCGTGCGTGTAATATGTCAGATTGTTTGCCTCGATGAGTACACCATTTCACATCATTGCATCATTTTCATTGGAGGTCATCTTGATGCCCGAAATGCTGTTGGAATAGGGCTATGTGATGTTAGTATCAGATCTGTTTCAGTAGATGCACTTTTGTCATTTTTTCCATGATTGATGTGTGCTTCCTATGAAGTTGAGTCCTACATGTGTTTTGTAATATGCCATGCCATCTTTACAGGGGTGTATGCCATGTATTTTTGTGATCTCTGTGGTGACTAGCACAAGCATGCAAACTAGGGATCATATTGTTGCTGATTTCAGGGACTTAGTGAAATTACTGTCATGTCCTGCTGTTATTTTTATGCCATGTAATCATGTTGTTTCAGAGAGATCTATGCCTATTTTGAGCAAGATCAGTAAGGGTGTTTTGAACATATGGATTTTTGCTATCCATCCATGCCTTTTTTTGTAAATATGGAGTGCCATAGCTTGAGTCAATCGAGCTCTACTTTTGCTATAAAATGTTACTGGCAGATTGTTTACATGTTATTCAATTTTGCCAAGCTTATTGTAGTTGATCCTTGCATGATATTATGTTATTCTTGCCATTTATAGCTTCTATGCCATGTCTTCTTGATGAATGTATGCTTAGTTTATCATGAAATGCTCTGTAGTTAGTGCATCGAGCTCGTAAACATGCCTACTTGTTATCTGTTTTTGACATGTCCAGTTTTCTGCTAAGTCTGAAAACTGTAATGAAACTTGCTTAATTGACATGGGCATTATTATATTTTCAGGTCCTTCTTGTCTAATGGTCTGTAAGGGACTTTTGTTCAATGCTTTGAGTAGATTCATGCCATGCCATATCTTGCTATGTCCTGGTCCTGTAGCATGTTGTTTCCTTGCTCTAAACATGTCATCCTGATGTTAATTTCTGGCATGATAGTATTTTCACTAAGTCTGTGAACCTGTTATCTTTTGCACTTTTGCCATGCTCGTTTGAACCTGTTGTGTTGTGATTTAGCCGTAGCTCAGTGTTCATCTTTTGTCAAGTATCTTGAGTAGATCACTGACATATGCTTTGCTGATATGTTTGGGTGCAGTAGCTTAATTTCTTGTTGCACGCTAAGTGGCATCATGTTGTTAATGGCAGAATCTTGTCATTCTTGTTTTGCTTGTCATTTGCAAACCGTGCATCCGATTCCGTTGATCTTTATATCGATTTTAACCGAAATCACCTCACCTATACAGTGGCATACTTGGTTTGCCAAGATTATGCCTTGTTAATCCTTTTCCTTCTGGAGCACGAATATGCATTGCATACCACATCTCGCATATCATGCCATATTTTGCATCATGTTGTTTGTGCATTGCATCGTGGTTCATAGTTGTTCCTTTGCTTGTGTTCTTGTTTTGGGTAGAGCCGGGAGACGAGTACGTGAACGAGGAACCTGTTGAGAACGCTTACGAGGATCAAGCCTTCGACAACTCTGAGAACCTTGCAGGCAAGATGACCATACCCTCGAAATCACTTCTATCTTTGCTTGCTAGATGCTCGCTCTTTTGCTATGCCTATGCTGTGATACCTACCACTTGCTATATCATGCCACCCATATTGCCATGTCAAACCTCTAACCATCCTTTCCTAGCAAACCGTTGATTGGCTATGTTACTGCTTTGCTCAGCCCCTCTTATAGCGTTGTTAGTTGCAGGTGAAGATGAAGTTTGTTCCTTGTTGGAACATGATTTTGTTGGGATATCACAATATCTCTTATTTAATTAATGCATCTATATACTTGGTAAAGGATGGAAGGCTCGGCCTTATGCCTGGTGTTTCGTTCCACTCTTGCCACCCTAGTTTCCGTCATACCGGTGTTATGTTCCTTGATTTTGCGTTCCTTACACGGTTGGGTGATTTATGGGACCCCTTGACATTTCGCTTTGAATAAGACTCCTCTAGCAAGGCCCAACTTTGGTTTTACCATTTGCCACCTAAGCCTTTTTCTCCGGGGTTTTCACGAGCCCGAGGGTTATCTTTATTTTAACCCCCCGAGCCAGTTCTCCTTCGATTGCTGGTCCAAACTAGAGCCCTTTGCAGCGCCACCTTGGGGCAACTTGAGGACTGGTTTTAGTTGTACGAACTGCTCATCCGGATGTGCCCTGAGACCGAGATATGTGCAGCTCCTATCAGGATTTGTCGGCACGTTCGGGCGGCTTTGCTGGATTTGTTTTATTACTGTTGAAATGTCTTGTAGTCCGGGATTCCGAGACTGATCGGGTCTTCCCGGTAGAAGGAATATCCTTCGTTGACCGTGAGAGCTTATAATGGGCTAAGTTGGGACACCCCTGCAGGGTATTATCTTTCGAAAGCCGTGCCCGCGGTTATGGGGCAGATGGGAATTTATTAATGTTCGGTTGTAGAAAACCCGAAGTTGACCTTAATTAAAACACATCAACCGCGTGTGTAACCATGATGGTCTCTTCTCGGCGGAGTCCGGGAAGTGAACACGGTGTTGGAGTTATGTTTGACGTAGATTGTTCTAGGATCACTTCTTGATCACTTCTAGCTTCACGTCCGTGCTTTGCTTCTCTTCTCGCTCTCTTTTGCGTTGTTAGCCACCATATATGCTAGTCGCTTGCTGCAGCTCCACCTCACAACCCTATCCTACCTTTAAGCTTAAATAGTCTTGATCTCGCGGGTGTGAGATTGCTGAGTCCCCGTGACTCACAGATTCTACTAAAACAGTTGCAGGTGTCGACGATGCCAGTGCAGGTGACGCAACCGAGCTCAAGTGGGAGTTCGATGAGGAACGTGGTCGTTACTATGTGTCTTTTCCTGATGATCAGTAGTGGAGCCCAGTTGGGACGATCGGGGATCTGTGTAGCATATGGGGTAGTATTCTTTTATTTTGGTTCCGAATTCGGACCTTGAGTGTAATCTGGATGATGAATGTTTATTTATGTATTGTGTGAAGTGGCGACTGTAAGCCAACTATGTATCTCTTTCCCTTATGTATTACATGGGTTGTGTGAAGATTACCTCACTTGCGACATTGCTTTCAATGCGGTTATGCCTCTAAGTTGTGCTTCGACACGTGGGAGATATAGCTGCATCGAGGGCGTTACACCCCGCACTCTCCGCCTTTCTTCAAGCGATGATGACGAGGATGGAGACAAGCAGGTTGGCGGGAGCTTGCCCCCGATCCTGAAGAAGGACAGTACAGGGCTGATCTCCCGTGGGTCTGCCCCCGCCCCGAGGCGGCCTGCAGACGCGCCTTCTGCTCCCGAGGTTGACCCTTCCAGCCGGCTGTCAGGCTTCGAATTTGGCCGGAGGCTGCCCGAGCTCACCGGCGACGACCCGTAAGCGCTTGATCCTTGTCTTTATTTCTTGTTCCGTTGCTGAGGCTTGATGTTCGCTTCTCTTGAATAGGCTAGCGCCACGGGCGAAGAAGACGAAGGGGGCTCCCAAGACCCCATCCGCAGCAGCGCCTCCGCCCGCGGGGGAAGGTGACCGCGACGCACGGGCTTCTCCCGCCCGGTCGTCCTCGCGAGGCCTGGCTGAGCTGGCTGGGGCGAGCCCAACCCCCATGGCCCAAGTGACTCCCGAGGTGCCTCTGCCTGCTGCCGCCACCACAGTCGTTGAGGCGCAGCAGACTCCGCCTCAGGATGTTGTGGTCTCGCCGCTGCTACCTTCTCCTCCTGTTCCACCGACTGCTGTTTCTCCAACTCCTCCTGCCGTCTTGGAGCGTGCCGCTACTGGACTGGACCGGCTGCGGCAGGATCTTCTTGGCGCCGACCCCCGCCTAGCGGCCGGGTGCCTGGACCTGGCTTCAGGATGGATTCGCTCCGACGCCTTGATTCAGGCGGCGCTGGTTCAGGCCTCGACGGCCTGCAATGAAGAGAGGGAGGCCGTCATCGAAGCGAAGGCTGCTCGAGACGCAACCCTGGGGGAGGTGGTCGAAGTCCGTAGTCATTGCAAGGCGCTGGAGGACGAGCTGCAGGGCCTACGGGACCAGCTCACGAAGGAGGCTCGTCATTGCCAGGAGCGAGAAGAAGGCATGAAGGCTCGCGAGGCGGCCATCGAGGGCCGGGAGGCCAAGCTCAAGAAGCGTCGCGGCCGTCTAGGCGCGCTGAAGAAGGAGCCGGAGGTGGCGAAGATTGAGCTAGATGGCAAAGCCCGAGTTCTTGCCGAGGATCGCGTGGCCTTCGCGGACAGGGAGAAGAAGGCCCGTTCCTTGCTGAAGATGCTTTACGAAAGCGGCCTGGAGAGCCCGCTGGCCGGCGCCGAGGACGGCCCTGCCAAGATGCTTCCCTTCCCGGTTCGTGCCCTTGAGGATGTCGTCCTTGGCCTTGGCCCCACGCCTGAGGCCGAGGCGCGTGTCCTGTCTTCTGCAGCGCTGACGCGGGTCTTCGCCCACATCTACCTTCACGACCCCAGCGCCGACCTCGACAGCCTGTTGGAGCCAGTAAGCGGCGAGGGTGCTGCCGCCGCTGCCGAGGCCGTAAGGGGGCGCGCAGAGGCGCTGCTGGGGAAGTTCCGGGCCTTCAGCACCAAGCCGAAGCAAGGCGCTGCCGGCCCTCCTGCTCCATGAGGCGAAGCCAATTCGCGCTGCTCCACCGCCGACAAGCGACTCCGCCACTGCTCCTGTCTTGCCTTTAATTCATGCACGTGTATCATGCCTCGGGGAGGCGTTTAAACTTGCGTTTGGTATTGAGACGACAGTATGGACTGTAATATTTTCTTTTAAATTCCTTGAATTTTATGTGCTTCCTCCCTACTTGCTTGTGTTCCACGCCGGCAGAGCCCGGCCCCGCGCGTACCTCACCCAACATTAGCCCATACCGGAAACCAGAACGGGACCAAAGGAGTGAGGGACTACGTGGCAAGTTAGGCTCCTGAGTCGCGATGCTCAGGAGTCCCCCTTGGCGTACGGACAACAAGTAGGGAGGTCTGATGTAGGTGGATCTTCCGTTCTACGTCTGCGGAGCCCGGCCCCGCGCGTGCCTCACCCAGCGCTAGCCTTTCGGAACTAGGGAGTGAGGGGCTACGGGACAAGTTAGGCTCCTGAGTCGCGATGCTCAGGAGTCCCCCTTGACGCGCGAACAACAAATGAGGAGGCGAGATGCAAGTGGGACTACCGTTCTACGTCTGCAGAGCCTGGCCCCGCGCATACCTCACCCAGCGCTAGCCTTTTGGAACTAGGGAGTGAGGGGCTACGGGACCAGTTAGGCCCCTGAGTCGCGATGCTCAGGGGTCCCCTTTGACGCTCAAACGGCCTTCATACCTTGTCTCCGCTTGGGGAGAGACGCGCGACGAACCAGGCCCGAGGGGCCTGGCTGGGTGGCGTACGTCTGGGCGTGACCCAGGCGCAGCCCCCGTGCCTAGCCCCCTCGCGCGGCACTCCCGAGGGGAGGTGTTGCGATGAGGCTAGACACTGAGCTCTGGGCTCCCTGAGGTTGATGCGGCCCGGGGGCCACCCTCAGTTGTTTATCACCAGCACGGAGCATAGCGCTTCCGCATGTGTACGGGCATAGCCGCTCCTCGGCAGTGTCGTCAGCCAGCGCGGAGCATGGTGCTTCCACTGGTTCGTGGGAGGGGGCCCCCTCCGGGAGGAGCCCCCGGGGCATGTAGAACCCTGCCCTGACACGTGGCCGGCACGGTAGGGCTAGGTGAGGTGTATCTAGGCACCCGTGAGCCAGCGTGGGACTCACGGGGCCCTACCTCTAGGCGGGTTGTGCCTGGCACTGGGCCTTATCTTGTGATGTGTTCCTGCAACTTGGGTTAGATGCCTATACTCTACGTCCTCGGGTCCCGGCCCTCGAGCTGGTCTCAGCCGTCGCTGGTATGCCAGGTCGCGATGCCGTGGACAAGGCCAGAGGTTGAGGGCTGGAGCGCTAGTAAGAGCCCTGAGTCGCGATGCTCACGTACCCCCGCCTTTAACGTGCAAGTGGTCGACATGGAGGAGAAGAAGTGCCCTGGACAGGCATCAAGTAATCAAGCATGGTGG
Organism: Aegilops umbellulata; assembly: GCA_032464435.1. Classification (NCBI taxonomy): domain Eukaryota; kingdom Viridiplantae; phylum Streptophyta; class Magnoliopsida; order Poales; family Poaceae; genus Aegilops; species Aegilops umbellulata. The sequence continues at coordinate 90,044,119 of CP136055.1, forward strand.
GCGAATGCATAGCTGGAAATAAACGCAAGGGAGATACATGTCGCTGGGCCTAGCCCGAGCGACTTGGGGATGGTGCGGCCCGAGGGGCGCCCCCAACAAAGCAAGCTAATCAACATGAAATAAAAAGGGATACATGCCGCAGGGACGGACCCACGCGGCCTGGGAATGATGCAGCCCTGGGTGGGCGCTCCCAGCTAGAAATGAAACTTGAAAGATGTCACCTGAAGATGTCGAGGATGAAGGGGTGTTGGTGCAGCAGACTCGGTGGGCTGCGGAAGCCGGTCCTCACGAGCCCCCAGGCCCAGGGGCCTCGAGAGGCTCCGGAGGCGCTGGTGGCTCCTCGCGAATCATCTCCATCTCCGCCAAGGCTGCGGAACACCTTTCTTCTTGAGCCTCCATGATGCCCCTCATGAGGCGCTGGTACGTAGCAGCCGCGCTCGGCAAGCCGTAAGGCATGCGAACGTAGTTGTGGGGCGGACCTCCGCAGCGCCCCACTTGCGAGGGCCAGAGGCGCTTCATCGTGGCGACCTAGTTGAGCCCTGGTATGTCGATGCACACGCGCAGCCCACCATCCTCGCCTGGATGGGGAGCCACAGCCGGTAGACGGCAGCAGCCTCTCATGATTCTTGATTCCTGTAGTTCTTGAATGGCCTTGTTGACGAACTCCTGCTGGTCTGACCTTCCTTGCCTTGCTCCTCCTTGAGGCAAACGTGCTTTGAAACACGCCTCCACGTGGTGCCCTAGCGCCTCCCTCGTGACCTTGCCCAGGTCGGTGGCCCTCCAGGGGAGAGCCCCCGAGCCCTGCCTGAGGAGGGCGCCGGGCGCGCTTTCCTATGCGATGGAGGGAGGTTCCCCTTGGGCAGACGAGGGCTCTCAGGGGCCTGCCTCCTGAGGAGTCGGTCCGGGCGATGTCTTCTTCTTCTTGAGGGTGGTCTCGGGAAACCTCCTGTCCCCGCGATCTGGGTCTTCCAGTGACGCGGCCTGAAAGGCTCGCTCCAGGGAACACACTGCATCCCTCTCTTCGCAGGGTACCGTGATGACTCCGCCACTTCCCGGCATCTTGAGGACGTTGTAGCCATGGTGAGTTACGACCATGAACTTGGCCAGCGCTGGGTACCCGAGGATGGCATTGTACGACAGGCGGATGTGAGCGACGTTGAAGTCGATGAGCTCGGTGCGGTAGTTGTTGCGTGCTCCGAAGGTGACAGGGAGGCGGACCTGCCCAATCGGGACCGTGGAGCCGTCGGTGACCCCGGAGAAAGGCTTGGTTGGCTGAAGCTGGTCATAGGGTACTTGGAGATTGTTAAATGTTTCCATGGACAGGACGTTGAGCCCTGCCCCACCATCGATGAGGGTCCTGGTGACCAGTACGTTGCTGATGACTGGGGAGCAAAGCATCGGGAGGACTCCGGCTGTGGCCGCACACTTGAGCTGATCCGCTAAGCTGAACGTGATGGTGCACGCCGACCACCTGAGAGGGCGCGTTGCTTCGAGCTTGGGTAAGACTGCATTCACTTCGCGGGCAAACTGCTTGAAGATGCGTTGGGAGGCTGGGGCTTGAGCTCTGCCCAGGATGCAAGCGATTGCGCGTGGCTCCTGGAAGCCCCCAGCCCCTTCGTCTTGATGGCGGTCCTCGTTCCTCCTTGGCCGAGGCGGTAGTGGAGGGAGGCCTGCGTTACCTTGTGGGCGATCCTCACGAGGCTGATCCCTCCAGTCTCCCTCGCGAGGCATGTCTGGCCAGCGATCCTCGCGAGGTTGATCACTCCATCCTTGGCCCGGACCACGGTCTTCCCAGCGTCCTGCGTTTCTTCCTCCTCCTCGGCCGCAGCCCCGGTCAGCACGGTCGGGACGACGACCGATCCTTCCTTCTCGCACGGCGCGGAGTTCTTCGCATTCGTTGGTGTTGTGGGTGTGGAGGTCATGGTACACACAGTACCAACTGCCCCTGGAGGATTCAGGCAGATCTTCGCCCCTTTTGGTGTCTGGTTCTGCCGCGAGCATGGCAGCCCCCTTGCGCTTTACGACCTTTGCCTTGGGCTTCTTCTCTTTTGGGTCTACGGCAGGCAGCTCGAGGAGGGAGAGGCGGCCTTCCTCAGCCCTGGCGCACTTGGTCGCCAAGTTGAACAGCTCCAGGGAGGTGCACAGGTCTTCATGCATCGCCAGCTCCTCCTTCATTTTGACGTCGCGCACACCATCGGAGAAGGCTGAGATGATGGCCTCCTCGGACACTCTGGGGATCTTAAGGCGCGCACTGTTGAAGCGCTGGATGTACTTTTGCAGGGTCTCACCAGGTTGTTGCTTGATGCGGCGCCTGTCGCTCACGGCAGGCGGCCGGTCGCGAGTACCGTGGAAGTTGGCAATGAAGCGGGTGCGCATCTGGTCCCAGGAAGAGATCGTGCCTGGAGCCAGATTCAGGAGCCAGGTGCGAGCTCCTTCCTTGAGCGCAATGGGGAACCAGTTCGCCATGACCTTCTCGTCCCCACTGGCAGGTTCGATGCCCAGCTCATAGAGCTGGAGGAAATCTACAGGGTCGGTCGTGCCGTCGTAACGAGGAGGTAGATCGGGCTTGAACTTGCCGGGCCATACGACGCTACGCAGCTCGGTGGTGTAGGCACGACAGCCTGCGGTGGTCACGGGAGGATTTGGGTGAGGGAGAGCTTGGTCTTGCAGGTCCCCATGCGCTGCGGCTGGGAGCAGCGCGGTGTCTTGACGCGCGGGAGCAGGAGCAGGGTCGCGACGTGCCGGAGCAGGGAGCGCCCGGGCAGCTTCTTGCGGGCGAGGGACTTCTTGGCAGCTCTGCTCTTGTCGCGCCGGCGCCTGACGGAGCGGGTTCCTGCCAGGGGCCGTGTGCCTTGGAGCCATGGTGTCTTCTTGAAGAGGAGGCAGCTGGTACGCCCCCGGAGCTTCGTTGCCTGCGCAGGACAGGGTGCGGCGCATCGGAACGAACGGCGCGGGAGAGTCCCCTACGGCGTGGACGAGCTCGGCGACGCGGTCGAGCCACTCTTCATAGACGTCATTGACGGGACGGTAGCGCAGGAGCTCGTTTGCCGCGATGAGCGCAGCTCGAGCCTCCAAGGGCGCGCGGAGCGCGTGGGACGAAGAACCAGCGGGTGTGAGCGACGGAGTAGCGGTACGGCCGTCTTGCCGCACGGACGGATGCTGAGACGACGCTTGCTGCTCGTTCCCCGCAGGGACGGTGGCGGCGTTGACGTCGGGCGACGGGGAACGACGAGGACGCCCGCCGACGGGAGCCGTCTGGGTGACGCGGGAAGCGATGGCGGCCCGGCGCTCGGCGCGGGCCCAGCGGGCGTCCGACATGGACGCGACGGTCGGAGGAGAGCGGAGCGGTGGAAAACAAATTCCGGCGCACCCCTACCTGGCATGCCAAATGTCGGATTTCGGGTTTCGGCAGACCCTTAAGGTTCGAACCCTGGGGTGCGCGCGGAGATTACGCTCTCTACCTCTCCGTCTCGCAAAGATCTAAACTACTGAAAGAACAACACAAGAGACACAGGGTTTATACTAGTTCGGGCCACCATTGTGGTGTAATACCCTACTCTAGTTTGTGGTGGGTGGATTGCCTCTTGGGCTGATGATGATGAATAGTACAAGGTAGAACAGCCTCGCGAGGGCCTGTTCTTGGCTGGGAGGATGAACTGCTAGAAGAAGTTCAGCCGCCCTTCTTTCTCTCTGTCTTTCTCTCCGGATTCTAGCTCGCTAGTTCTCTACCCCCGCTAGTTCTCGACCCTCGCTCATTCTCGACCCCCTTGCTATGGGGGTGGCTAGTCCTATTTATAGGCAAGGGCCCTGGACCTCTCCCCCAAATATTGAGCGGTAAGGGCGCCAACAGTTGGCCATTTTGAAGGGGAACATCTGGTACACTTATCCTGACTAAAGTCGGTCCTCGCCTGCCAAAAGGCTCTGTAGTGACGCCGTCCTGGGCTCCACGGTGACCTCCTTCCCGCCGTTGGACTGGTCTTTGTCTTGTTGCACCGAATTGGATGCCTTTGCTTGATCCTCTCGCCTGCGCTTGCCCCCTTTGCACCAAAAAGGAAAGGAGGACACTACGCGGGCTGGCGCCCGGGGTCATCATGGCTTACGTCATGGGCACCTCGTGAAGTACCCCGTGTTGATCTCTCCGCCTCCTCGTGAGCCAGCCTGATGAGGCCGTGCCTGAGGAAGCTCTGCGTCGTCCGCCCCGCTAGGCTTGGCCCTTCGCGAGGGTCTTGGGTCTTGTGTTGATGAAGATGGGCCGTGCTGGGCCTCCTTTGAGCCACGCCGCAGGCCGCAGGCAGGCAAGTCTGGGGACCCCCGTTCCCAAAACGCCGACAATGCTTCATCGCGGACGAGATGGAGGCGTTTCAGGAACGGATGTTGAAGGAGTTTGCGGAGATCCGCGCCGTGGAGAGCAAATTGGCCGCCGTTGATGGACTCAACGTGCAGCTAGCGGTTCTCGACGCCAAGCTGACCGAGCAGTCCGCGCGTCTCGACCAGGTACAAGTCAAGGTCGATCTCTCGTGCAACACGCTCGGGCAAGTGCAACAGAGTCAAGCCCATGCAGCGCAGATGTGCAGGCAGCAGGGAGTACCTGAGGCGTCGTCCCCGAGTGCTTTTGAGGTTTCCGATGGCATCCTAGGAGTGATACCACCACCGGTGGGGCGCCCACCACCGCGTCCTATCCAAATACCTGAGGTAGCGTCTGTTCATCACCATACTGTACTTCCTGTGGTGGATGAGAACATGGGCTAGCGGCAATGGATGTCGAAGATGGATTTCCCCAAGTATGATGGCACAGATCTATGAATTTGGCTAGACAAGTGTGATCCATTTTTCAGGCTATACCACATTCCAGATAGCTTTAAGGTCACATCCGCATCTCTGTACTTGTTAGATAATGCAGCTTGCTGGTACCAGGCTTTCAAACAGTGGGGTGAATTTCACACTTGGGAGCAGTTCTGTCAGGCGATACTGCTGGAATTTGATGTTGATGTGTACAGACAAAAGATAAAGGAGTTGATGATGTTGAAACAAGTGGACATTGTCGAAGAGTACAAACAGCAGTTTCTGCAGCTATTTTACACAGTCAGGCCGTACGAGCCTACAATCAGTGACACTTTTCTGGTTACTCGCTTTGTGATGGGTCTCAAGGAGGAGCTCAGGTCAACTGTGGAATTTCAGATACCGACTACGATCCAAATGCAGCTCTATATGCATCAGTGCAGGAAGGATTACTGCTTCAGCAAAAAAGTAGCAAACCCAATTATACCAAAACGTCATATAGCAAGTCAGACACATGCTCTGGATTGGGAACTGTGGAATTGTGGAAAGCTTAGCAGTTAAAGGAGTATCGTTATGTAAATGGCCTGTGCTACAAGTGTGGAGATAAATTTGTACCAGGACACACATGCAATCAAGCAGCGACGGGAGGAGCACAGTTGAAGTCGGCTGAGCTGGTTGACCCACATGAAATTATATCAGATGCAGTGTTGGATGCTCTGGTTACAACAGATGTAGAGGAATGTGCAACTATTTCAGCTACAACACTGTCCGGTGCTTCACACCCCAGAACAATTCAGCTTAGGGCACTGGTGGGCAACAAAGTGGTGTTGATTCTGGTAGACTGTGGCAGCACTCACACGTTTGTGGACCAGTCACTGTTAGACAAGATTGATGTTACTGCAGAGAAGCTGGAATACCCATGACCAGTGAAAGTGGCTAATGGAGAGATCATCACCTGCACTGAAGTAGTTCCCCAGTTAACTTGGTGGATACAAGGCCACAGTTTCTGTAACTCCATGCAGGTGTTACCATTAGGAGGCCATGACATTATCTTGGGGATGGACTAGTTAGAACAGTGGGGAGTAATGCAATGCCATTGGGCTGACAAATGGATTTAGTTCCAGTATGAAGGACAGGAAGTCAAACTACAAGGTGTATTGCCCAAGAAACAAGACCATCTACAAGAGGTTTCTCCAGAACAACTACTTAAGTGGGAGAAAGGAAATGAAGTGTGGGCTACAACCCTGTTAAATCACATAGTTATGGCACATGTCACTGAAGTACCTCCTGTTGTGCAACAAGTAATAGATAGAAACAAAGAGGTATTCCAGGAACCAAAGTCTCTACCTCCTCACAGAGCTTTTGATCATACAATCAGTCTGTTGCCAGATACAATAGCTGTCCATTGCAGACCCTACAGATATTCCCGACAACAGAAGGATGAAATAGAAAAACAAGTCAAAGAGATGCTGGCTGCTAGACTGATAACACCCAGTTTGAGCCCTTTTGCTGCTCCTATGTTACTAGTTAAAAAGAAAGATGGCACATGGAGGTTCTGTGTAGATTACAGAAGGCTGAATGAGGTGACTGTCAAAAATAAGTTTCCTATGCCTGTCATTCATGAGATCTTGGATGAGTTAGGGGGAAGTAAATGGTTTTCTAAGTTGGACGTCAAAGCTGGTTACCATCAGATAATAATGAAGGAAGAGGATGAGTACAAAACAGCTTTAAAGACACACCATGGACAATTTCAGTTCAGGGTGGTTCCCTTTGGATTAGCAACTGCCCCAGGAACATTTCAGTGTGTAATGCACTTCATGTTTGCAGGCCCAAACAGGAAGTATGTGCTTGTGTTTATGGATGATATCCTGATATTCAGTCTCACACTAGAAGATCATTTGGAACATCTACAGTCTGTGTTTGACATTCTCAAGAAAAACCAACTATTTGTGAAAGAATCTAAGTGTGTGTTTGCTCAGGGTCGGTGTCAAAACCGGCGGATCTCGTGTAGGGGGTCCCGAACTGTGCGTCTAGGCCGGATGGTAACAGGAGACAAGGGACACGAAGTTTACCCAGGTTCGGGCCCTCTCGATGGAGGTAAAACCCTACTCCTGCTTGATTAATATTGATGATATAGGTAGTACAAGAGTAGATCTACCACAACATCAAGGAGGCTAAACCCTAGAAGCTAGCCTATGGTATGATTGTTGTATGATGAAGTTGTCCTACGGACTAGAACCCTCTGGTTTATATAGACACCGGATAGGGTTAGGGTTACACAAAGTCGGTTACAATGGTAGGAGATCTTGAATATCCGCATCGCCATGCTTGCCTTCCACGCCAAGGAAAGTCATATCCGGACACGGGACGAAGTCCTCAATCTTGTATCTTCATAGTCCTGGAGTCTGGCTGAAGGTATAGTCCGGCTATCCGAACACCCCCTAATCCTGGACTCCCTCAGTAGCCCCTGAACCAGGCTTCAATGACGACGAGTCCAGCGCGCAAATTGTCTTCGGCATTGCAAGGCGGGTTCCTCCTCCAAGTTCTTCATAAAAAGATTTGTAAACACCAAGAGTAGTGTCCGGCTCTGCAAAATTACTTTCCACGTATTGCCATAGAGAGAATAATATTAACACAAATCTAATCTGCTGACGTATTCCGCAGCGTGACATCACACTACGGCCAAGTCCTTTTCTCCAATCGTTTTTACTCTTCCACCTCAGCGTGTTTTGTGAGGCGGTTTCCTTGGCACGTCTTGTCAAAGCAGAGATCGTGTCCCCCCTTTTACGGGATTCTCATCAATACGGACATGGGTAACCCAATCGTGCCCGTTAGCATGTTTCCTCGATTAAAGGCGAGTCCCAAACGGTTAGGGGGGCTCTTGGTATTCAATCTCTTATAAAGAGACCAAGGCCTTACTTCTTTTTCCAACCTCAAACGAGTTCGCCCGTCACCTCGAGTTCCAACACCCTAGGCTCCAGATTCCAGGCGCTTCGGACCTTCAACCATGTCCGGTTCTGACCTTCAAGGTCGATGGACGCCCTACTCCGTCACGGAAGGGGACGTGCTAAAGTTGAGAGAGGCTAAGTTCCTGACCGGCGAAATCTCGCACAGGTTACCTGTTCAAGGGCAGGCCATTCCCAGTCCCCAGCCCGGTGAGAGCGTGGTGTTCATGTCTCACTTCCTTCGAGGGTTAGGCTTCCCAATGGATCCCTTTGTGAGGGGGCTGCTGTTTTATTACAGGCTGGAATTCCACGACTTAGCTCCGGAGTCCATCCTCCACATTTCCTCATTCATCGTCATGTGTGAAGCATTCCTCCGTGTTACCCCTCACTTCGGATTATGGCTCAAGACTTTTAAAGTGGAGCCGAAGATAATCGAGGGACGGCACGCAGAGTGCGGAGGTGCTGTTATAAGCAAGAATCGAGGGCTCTTTTCAAGAGGAGCTCGGTTTGTGGTAACGAGAGTGGTTCTATATCACCACTACCAGGGGCACTAAGTGGGTGACGCCCCCTGCCTTTCGCTCGGGTCCCCCGCCGCGGCTGACGTCATGGGTCAGCAGAGGGTTAGATTGGGGGTTACCCAAAGACGTGCCCTTGTTGCAGGGCCGTATTAGGGATCTCTTAGAAGGAGACCTCAGCCTGGTCAAGGTGACGCAGGTCATGTTGATTCGCCGGATATCGCCCGGCAAACGTCGCTCCCTTCGCCTGTGGGAGTTTAATCCAGAGGGACCGCGGGCTCTCCAGAATTTCATGGGCGCAACGCCTGCGGAGATGTATAAACGGTTCTTTGGATCACAAGCAATGTGTCCGGATTTGACCGAGGACGCAGGCCTAAGCTGCAATCGCCCAGATACTCAAGTAAGTAACCTCGTGCCCGGACACGCTATCCGTATAATTGTCATGAACTTGCCCCTAAAAGAGCTGTCCTTTTAAACAGGAGTGGATAGCGAAGGCAAAGCTGATCAGGTGTCCGGCTCCCCTTCCCGAAACCAGGGCGGATCCCGTGCTTGTCAGGATGTTCAAGATAATGCTGTAAGTGCATCTAGTGCCCCTTAGTGATTTTGGTGTATTGAAGACTTATAGGATAAGCATCTGATGTGTTTATGAGTGTACACAGGTCTATAGGTCTATGAGGAGTTTGATATTTACAGTAAAAGTCGACCCCTAAAAATGAAGTTCTTCGACTGAAGACTTTGATATTCTGAAGACTTTCTGAAGACTTTCTGAAGACTTTGAAAGTGAAGAAATTGGTGTGACCTTGAAGACATGGTATTCGTTCGAGGAACGTGAAGCGTGAAGACTTTGTTTTCGTATTTTCATTTTTCTCTTTCTTGAGTCATAGGAAACACCGTACTGTTAAAGGGGGTCGAGCAAATACTAAGGAGAAAATTTCCATGTGATGCTCAACCCAAATCCTACACCTACCAATCCCTTCGAGTGAAGCCATTGGAAATCTCATACAGTTTAGTTAATTTCTTCAGTGACAGAGACGCAGTTCTTTTGGTCACTGAGGACTTTGCTCTGACTGAGGAGTTAGGAATTCGCCAGTGCGAATTGCCTACACAGTGAGGAACATGATAGCCCTGAGGAATTTGTACTCCAAATTTCCGACCGTTGTTGTGCCACGCGCCAGCTGTCCTAAAATATCTTGTCCACCTAACGGTCATATCATTGAAGGGCATTTATGTCTTATCATGTCGGGCTGCTCCCTAGGCTATAAATAGCCGCCCCCTACAACCACTAGCTGGTGGGCTGCTCCGCGTGAACTTGACACTTGTCATTTGAGAGCAACCCATCCTCCGAGGACTTTGAGCGAAAATCATCAAGTGAGGAAAATCCAAACCCAAACCCAAAACACCTACAAACCCAAAGTGATTGAGCATCACTGAAGAAATTGATCCTGCGTGGATCCGACGCTTGTTACCTTTGAAAACTATGCTTCTTCCAGACGGTTAGGCGTCAAGGTCTAGAGCATCCAAGAGGAATTGTGGATCGCCGAGTGACCAAGTCTGTGAAGGTTTGGAAGTCACCTGAAGACTTACCACGAGTGATTGGACGAGGACTGTGTGTTCTTAGTTCAAGGAGAATACGGTGAGGACTTGGTGTCCCGAGCTGCGTGCTCAGGACTGGGTGTCCGGGACTGTGTGTCCTCGAGTTTAAATACTCAGCCGCTCCAACCAGACGTACAACTGAGACAGCAGTTGGAACTGGTCTACCAAATCATTGTCTTCACCAAGCTTACTGGTTCCATTTCCTCAACACCTTCATTTCCTCATTACTGTGTTGTCTGTTTGTTCATATCTGTGTTTGAAGACTTTGACTGAAGACTTCCACAAATTCCTCAGTTCAATTTCTTCAGTCTGTTTGTCTTCATCTAGAGTTATCCTGTGCCTACGCTTTCTGTACTCTGTGTTTGTCTTCATTTCATCATGATGACCATGCATGTAATCCGTTATGTTTACTTCTGAGTACTTATTCCGCTGCTAGTATTTCTTCGCTAAGGAATTTCCTCACGAGCAAATTCCTCAGTGAAGAATTTCATAAAAATCGCCTATTCACCCCCCCCCTCTAGTCGATATAACGCACTTTCAATTGGTATCAGAGCAAGGTACTCCCTTGTTCTGTGTGATTTTGGTTTAACCGCCTGGAGTTTTAGTTATGTCGACCGCAGATATGAAGAAAGTATCGTGCCCCATCTTTGACGGTCACGAGTATCCCAAATGGAAGGCTATGATGAAGAAGCGTCTCATGGTGATGGACAGCGAGCTATGGACCGTCACTGAGATTGGTCTGACCGATCTGTGCAAGATGGCGGAAGCTGATGACATTCGCAAGTACACTCAACTTAACCTCACAGCGAAGGCCGTCATCTGCTCCAGTCTGTCTCGAAACCAGTTCAGAAACATGATGCATCTCGATCAGGCGAAGCTTGTCTGGGACCGTCTCTCTGATGTCTATGAAGGCCATCGAACCCGTCATGATCCTTGGTTTGAGGATTTCAAGGAATCTCTCAAATCGATGACATTCGAACCAGAATCATCATCCTCTACTTCATGCCTTATGGCAAAAAGTGCTGAGGTAACTGAATGCTACCTATTTGAGTCTAGTGATGAAGAATCTGGTGATGAATTTGGACCTAGTTATGTCAAACTTGCTTCCCTTGCTGCTAAACAACAAAGGGCTTTGAAAAATGCTAATGATATGCTTAGTAAGAGCAATGATATGTTGGGTGAAGAAATGGATCAGTCACAAGCCTTGGCTGAAAGTCTTCAGAGACTGCATTCTAAGTATGACTCCCTTCAAGATCAGCATAACTCTCTCTTGTCTGACTTTGAGAAGATAAGAGTGAGTTATGAAGATCTTCAGAAGGAGCGCGATTCATTACTTGCTCAACAAATCAACGCTGCTCAGGAAGAATTTATTCCTCCATGTTTAAAATGCATTGAACGAGAATCTGCTAATTCTTCACCTGAATGTTCAAATGCTTCAAATGTTACAAATTCATCACCTGTCTCTGCTATCACTAATTCCTCATCTGAGGACATTGCTAGTATCACTGACGATGCAGGGCTGAAGGAATTGTACATGACAGGCATGTACAAAAGCCTCAAAGGGCATCAGGCTCTTTGTGATGTGCTTAAAAAGCAGATCCTCAACAGGAACCCTAGGAAAGAGGGTATTGCCTTTGAGAGGAAACTCAATGCGGATGGTACTTATTGGAAGCCTGAGCAGTACCCCAAAACCTCATGGGTTGCTGCAAAGGGACCTCCAGTTGATCCATCTGATTTATCTGGCTATACATGTGAATCTTCTCATTCTTCTGATGAGTCATTTGACTCCAACTATAAACTGTTCAAAAAGCAGAATGGTGAAGTATTTGCTAGATATGTTGGCACTAACTGCAGGAACAGTTCCCCTATGAAGAAAATCTAGGTTCCCAAAAGCTGCCTTGAAAGTCTTCAGGTGAATGTCCTCATGACACCACCTGTGAAGAAAAGGAACCCCAGATCTAATTCTTCATATGGACCAAATTCTTCACATGGATCAAAGTCCTCATATGAACATCATCGTGCTAACAACTCTGTTTCGCAGGGAAGAGCCAAGGGCTATGAATATGAGCATTATTATTCAAATTATTATGTTCATAAGTCCTCGAAGAATTTCTCTGCTTATTCATATGCTTACCCTAACCCCTCTTATGTGAAACGAAATGGTTTGGCTGCTTTGCCACCATTCTCATATGGAGCTCGCAGAGTGATGAACTCTTTGCCACCCCTTCAGATGTGGGTGGTGAAGAAAAAGAACTAATCTCTTCCGCAGGGTCAAGTCTCCAGACGTGCTGTAACGTCTGAAGAATTTGCTGGGGACCTGACAAAAATACCTGAAAGGACGCAGGCTAACCATGATGAAATGAACTTTCATTTCACACGTCCTCCCTCTGTTTTATCGGTTCTACTACTAGATGAAATTGATCTGATGAATTGTGATATCATATTCTTCACTACTGAAGTATATGAGGTTCGTAAGTTGCACTAATTCATCTGCAGGATGATCAACCCAAAGCCACTGAATGGGTACTTGATAGTGGATGTACAAATCACATGACCGGTGACAAGAATCTGTTGATGGATGCTCCCTTATCAGCATCACACATGAAGCATATCATCTTCGCTGATAAAAGCAAAAGTCAGGTATTGGGTCTAGGTAAGGTTGCTATCACAAAGGATCGACACATGGACAAAGTCATGCTTGTTGAGTCCTTAGGATACAATCTTATGTCTGTCTCAATGCTTTGTGATCTTGATATGGTTGTTGTCTTCGGCAAGTATCGTTGTGTTGTGATTATGGAATCTGACAAATCCAAAGTCTTCGAAGGCTTTAGGAGAGGAGACTTGTATATTGTTGATTTCTCTGCAGATTCACAACCTGCCGTGTGCCTACTGACGAGGATATGTACCTAGGGTAGGGTAACTTATCATACCTGAGGTACCCAATCAAGGACATGACTCCTACAATGAAAGACATTCTAAGAAGTATCAACATTTCAGTCGACCTGGTCAGCCCAGTCGACGGACACGAGCGTACTCGACCAGAAGCACAAGCAGTCGACCATGAAGACATTCACTCGACTGTAAGAAGACCTAAAGGCACTGCCTACAAACGGTCAACTCATAAGTAGCTTTTATGGCCTTCATGGTCCTTTATTACAGGCGTTACCAGTAACCCTTTCTCTTTATGTACATTAAACTCCTTGTAACGTGGGCTGGCTGGGGTCCTGGCGAACTCTATATAAGCCACGCCCCTCCACTAGGACAAGGGTTCGCAACTTTGTAACACACACACACACATAATCCAGTCGACTGCCTCCGGGCTCCGAGACGTAGGGCTGTTACTTCCTCAGAGAAGGGCCCGAACTCGTAAAACTCCGTGCGCATACAACTACTCCATAGCTAGGATCTTGCCTCTCCATACTGTTGGGGAACGTAGTAATTTCAAAAATTTTCCTACGTACACGCAAGATCATGGTGATGCATAGCAACGAGATGAGAGTATTGTCTACGTACCCTCGTAGACCAGCAACGGAAGCGTTGACGCAACGTAGAGGAAGTAGTCGTACTTCTTCACGATCCAACCGATCCAAGTACCGAACGTACGGCACCTCCGAGTTCTGCACACGTTCAGCTCGATGACGTCCCTCGAACTCCGATCCAGCCGAGTGTTGAGGGAGAGTTTCGTCAGCACGACGGCGTGGTGACGATGATGATGTTCCACCGACGCAGGGCTTCGCCTAAGCTTCGCAACGGTATAATCGAGGTGTAATTTGGTGGAAGGGGGCACCGCACACGGCTAAGGAAAGATCTCAAGGATCAACTTGTGTGTCATGGGGTGCTCCCTGCCCCTGTATATAAAGGAGGGAAGGGGAGGGGCTGGCCGGCCAGCAAGGGGCGCGCCAGGGGGTCCTACTCCTACTAGGAGTAGGATTCCTCCCCCCCAATCCTAGTCCAACTAGGGTTTGACCAAGGGGGAAGGGAGAGAGAGGGGGGGCGCCCCCTTCTCCTAATCCTAATAGGACTAGGGAAGGGGGGAAGGTGCGGCCAGCACTTGGGCCCCTTTCTCTCCTTTCCACTAAGGCCCATCAAGGCCCATTGACCCCCCGGGGGGTTCCGGTAACCCCCCGGTATTCCGGTAAAATTCCCAATTTCACCCGGAGTGATTCCGGAGTCCAAACATAGGCTTCCAATATATCAATCTTTATGTCTCGACCATTTCGAGACTCCTCGTCACGTCCGTGATCTCATCCGGGACTCCGAACAACCTTCGGTACATCAACATCATAAAACTCATAGTAACTGTCATCGAAACGTTAAGCGTGCGGACCCTACGGGTTCGAGAACTATGTAGACATGACCAAGACACCTCTCTGGTCAATAACCAATAGCGGGACCTGGATGCCCATATTGGCTCCTACATATTCTACGAAGATCTTTATCGGTCAGACCGCATAACAACATACGTTGTTCCCTTTGTCATCGGTATGTTACTTGCCCGAGATTCGATCGTCGGTATCCAATACCTAGTTCAATCTCGTTACCGGCAAGTCTCTTTACTCGTTCCGTAATACATCATCTCACAACTAACACATTTAGTTGCAGTGCTTGCAAGGCTTTATGTGATGTGCATTACCGAGAGGGCCCAGAGATACCTCTCCGACAATCGGAGTGACAAATCCTAATCTCGAAATACGCCAACCCAACATGTACCTTCGGAGACACCTGTAATGTACCTTTATAATCACCCAGTTACGTTGTGACGTTTGGTAGCACCCAAAGTGTTCCTCAGGCAAACGGGAGTTGCATAATCTCATAGTCATAGGAACATGTATAAGTCATGAAGAAAAGCACTTAGCAACAAACTATACGATCAGGTGCTATGCTAATGGAATGGGTCATGTCAATCAGATCATTCAACTAATGATGTGACCTCGTTAATCAAATAACAACTCTTTGTTTATGGTTAGGAAACATGACCATCTTTGATTAACGAGCTAGTCAAGTAGAGGCATACTAGTGACACTCTGTAGGTTTATGTATTCACACATGTATTATGTTTCCGGTTAATACAATTCTAGCATGAATAATAAACATTTATCATGACATAAGGAAATAAATAATAACTTTATTATTGCCTCTAGGGCATATTTCCTTCAGTCTCCCACTTGCACTAGAGTCAATAATCTAGATTACACAGTAATGATTCTAACACCCATGGAGTCTTGGTGCTGATCATGTTTTGCTCGTGGAAGAGGCTTAGTCAACGGGTCTGCAACATTCAGATCCGTATGTATCTTGCATATCTCTATGTCTCCCACCTGGACCAAATCCCGGATGGAATTGAAGCGTCTTTTGATGTGCTTGGTTCTCTTGTGAAACCTGGATTCCTTTGCCAAGGCAATTGCACCAGTATTGTCACAAAAGATTTTCATTGGACCCGATACACTAGGTACAACACCTAGATCGGTTACGAACTCCTTCATCCAGACTCCTTCATTAGCTGCTTCTGAAGCAGCTATGTACTCAGCTTCACATGTAGATCCCGCCACGACGCTTTGTTTGGAACTGCACCAACTGACAGCTCCACCGTTTAATGTAAATACGTATCCGGTTTGCGATTTAGAATCGTCCGGATCAGTGTCAAAGCTTGCATCGACGTAACCGTTTACGACGAGCTCTTTGTTACCGCCATAAATGAGAAACATATCCTTAGTCCTTCTCAAGTACTTAAGGATGTTCTTGACCGCTGTCCAGTGATCCACTCCTGGATTACTTTGGTACCTGCCTGCTAAACTTACAGCGAGGCACACATCAGGTCTGGTACACAGCATTGCATACATGATAGAGCCTATGGCTGAAGCATAGGGAACATCTTTCATTTTCTCTCTATCTCCTGCGGTGGTCGGGCATTGAGTCTTACTCAACTTCACACCTTGTAACACCGGCAAGAAACCTTTCTTTGCCTGATCCATTTTGAACTTCTTCAAAACTTTATCAAGGTATGTGCTTTGTGAAAGTCCTATTAAGCGTCTTGATCTATCTCTATAGATCTTAATGCCCAATATGTAAGCAGCTTCACCGAGGTCTTTCATTGAAAAACTCTTATTCAAGTATCCTTTTATGCTATCCAGAAATTCTATATCATTTCCGATCAGTAATATGTCATCCACATATAATATCAGAAATGCTACAGAGCTCCCACTCACTTTCTTGTAAATACAGGCTTCTCCAAAAGTCTGTATAAAACCAAATGCTTTGATCACACTATCAAAACGTTTATTCCAACTCCGAGAGGCTTGCACCAGTCCATAAATGGATCGCTGGAGCTTGCACACTTTGTTAGCTCCCTTTGGATCGACAAAACCTTCTGGTTGCATCATATACAACTCTTCTTCCAGAAATCCATTCAGGAATGCAGTTTTGACATCCATTTGCCAAATTTCATAATCATAAAATGCGGCAATTGCTAACATGATTCGGACAGACTTAAGCATCGCTACGGGTGAGAAGGTCTCATCGTAGTCAATTCCTTGAACTTGTCGAAAACCTTTTGCAACAAGTCGAGCTTTATAGACAGTAACATTACCATCAGCGTCAGTCTTCTTCTTGAAAATCCATTTATTCTCAATTGCTTGCCGATCATCGGGCAAGTCAACCAAAGTCCACACTTTGTTCTCATACATGGATCCCATCTCAGATTTCATGGCCTCAAGCCATTTTGTGGAATCTGGGCTCACCATCGCTTCTTCATAGTTCGTAGGTTCATCATGTTCCAGTAACATGACTTCCAGAATAGGATTACCGTACCACTCTGGTGCGGATCTTGCTCTGGTTGATCTACGAAGTTCTGTAGAAACTTGATCTGAAGTTTCATGATCATGATCATTAGCTTCCTCCCTATTTGGTGTAGGTGTCATAGAAACTGATTTCTGTGATGTACTACTTCTCAATAAGGGAGTAGATACAGTTATCTCATCAAGTTCTACTTTCCTCCCACTCACTTCTTTCGAGAGAAACTCCTTCTCTAGAAAGTTTCCGAATTTAGCAACAAATATCTTGCCTTCGGATTTGTGATAGAAGGTGTACCCAACTGTCTCCTTTGGGTATCCTATGAAGACACATTTCTCCGATTTAGGTTCGAGCTTATCAGGTTGAAGTTTTTTCACATAAGCATCGCAGCCCCAAACTTTCAGAAACGACAACTTTGGTTTCTTGCCAAACCATAGTTCATAAGGCGTCGTCTCAACGGATTTAGATGGTGCCCTATTTAAAGCGAATGCAGCCGTCTCTAAAGCATATCCCCAAAACGATAGCGGTAAATCAGTAAGAGACATCATAGA
The DNA here is from genome assembly GCA_032464435.1 of Aegilops umbellulata. Classification (NCBI taxonomy): domain Eukaryota; kingdom Viridiplantae; phylum Streptophyta; class Magnoliopsida; order Poales; family Poaceae; genus Aegilops; species Aegilops umbellulata. The sequence continues at coordinate 90,061,291 of CP136055.1, forward strand.
TCGCACCATATCTAATAAAGTACGATTACGACGTTCGGACACACCATTACGTTGTGGTGTTCCAGGTGGCGTGAGTTGCGAAACTATTCCGCATTGTTTCAAATGTAGACCAAACTCGTAACTCAAATATTCCCCTCCACGATCAGATCGTAGAAATTTTATTTTCTTGTTACGATGATTTTCCACTTCACTCTGAAATTCTTTGAACTTTTCAAATGTTTCAGACTTGTGTTTCATTAAGTAGATATACCCATATCTGCTCAAATCATCTGTGAAGGTGAGAAAATAACGATATCCGCCACGAGCCTCAACATTCATTGGACCACATACATCAGTATGTATGATTTCCAATAAATCCGTTGCTCTCTCCATAGTTCCGGAGAACGGTGTTTTAGTCATCTTGCCCATAAGGCACGGTTCGCAAGTGCCAAGTGATTCATAATCAAGTGACTCCAAAAGTCCATCAGTATGGAGTTTCTTCATGCGCTTTACACCGATATGACCTAAACGGCAGTGCCACAAATAAGTTGCACTATCATCATTAACTCTGCATCTTTTGGCTTCAACATTATGAATATGTGTATCACTACTATCGAGATTAAGTAAAAACAAACCATTCTTCAATGGTGCATGACCATAAAAGATATTATTCATATAAATAGAACAACCATTATTCTCTGATTTAAATGAATAACCGTCTCGCATTAAACAAGATCCAGATATAATGTTCATGCTCAACGCTGGTACTAAATAACAATTATTTAGGTCTAATACTAATCCCGAAGGTAGATGTAGAGGTAGCGTGCCGACCGCGATCACATCGACTTTGGAACCATTTCCCACGCGCATCGTCACCTCGTCCTTGGCCAATCTTCGCTTAATCCGTAGCCCCTGTTTCGAGTTGCAAATATTAGCAACAGAACCAGTATCAAATACCCAGGTGCTACTGCGAGTATTAGTAAGGTACACATCAATAACATGTATATCATATATACCTTTGTTAACCTTGCCGTCCTTCTTATCCGCCAAATACTTGGGGCAGTTCCGTTTCCAGTGACCAGCCTGCTTGCAATAGAAGCACTCAGTTTCAGGCTTAGGACCAGACTTGGGTTTCTTCTCTTGATCAGCAACTTGCTTGCCGTTCTTTTTGAAGTTTCCCTTTTTCTTTCCTTTGCCCTTTTTCTTGAAACTGGTGGTTTTGTTAACCATCAACACTTGATGCTCCTTTTTGATTTCTACCTCCGCGGCTTTCAGCATCGCGAAGAGCTCGGGCATTGTTTTGGTCATCCCTTGCATATTATAGTTCATCACGAAGCTCTTGTAGCTTGGTGGCAGTGATTGGAGAATTCTGTCGATGACGCAATCATCCGGAAGATTAACTCCCAGTTGAATCAAGTGATTGTTATACCCAGACATTCTGAGTATATGCTCACTGACAGAACCGTTCTCCTCCATCTTACAGCTATAGAACTTATTGGAGACTTCATATCTCTCAATCCGGGCATTCGCTTGGAATATTAACTTCAACTCCTGGAACATCTCATATGCTCCATGGTGTTCAAAACGACGTTGAAGTCCCGGTTCTAAGCCGTAAAGCATGGCACACTGAACTATAGAGTAGTCATCAGCTTTGCTTTGCCAAACGTTCACAACTTCTGGCGTAGCCCTTGCACCAGGCCTAGCACCTAACGGTGCTTCCAGGACGTAATTCTTCTGTGCAGCAATAAGGATAATCCTCAAGTTACGGACCCAGTCCGTGTAATTGCTGCCATCATCTTTCAACTTTGCTTTCTCAAGGAACGCATTAAAATTCAACGGAACAACAGCACGAGCCATCTATCTACACAACATAGACAAGCAAGATACTATCAGGTACTAAGTTCATGATAAATTTAAGTTCAATTAATCATATTACTTAAGAACTCCCACTTAGAAAAACATCCCTCCAATTTTCTAAGTGATTGCGTGATCCATATCAACTACACCATGACCGATCATCACGTGAGATGGAGTAGTTTTAATGGTGAACATCAATATGTTGATCATATCTACTATATGATTCACGCTTGACCTTTCGGTCTCCGTGTTCCGAGGTCATATCTTATATGCATAGCTCGTCAAGTATAACCTGAGTATTCTGCGTGTGCAACTGTTTTGCACCCGTTGTATTTGAACGTAGAGCCTATCACACCCGATCAACACGTGGTGTCTCAGCACGAAGAACTTTCGCAACGGTGCATACTCAGGGAGAACACTTCTTGATAATTTAGTAAGGGATCATCTTATAATGCTACCGTCAATCAAAGCAAGATAAGATGCATAAAGGATTAACATCACATGCAATCAATATAAGTGATATGATATGGCCATCATCATCTTTTGCTTGTGATCTCCATCTCCGAAGCACCGTCAGGATCACCATCGTCACCGGCGCGACACCTTGATCTTCATCGCAGCATCGTTGTCGTCTCGCTAATCTTATGCTTCTACTACTATCACTACCGTTTAGCAATAAAGTAAAGCATTACATCGCGATTGCATTGCATACAATAAAGCGACAACCATATGGCTCCTGCCAGTTGCCGATAACTCGGTTACAAAACATGATCATCTCATACAATAAAATTTAGCATCACGTCTTGACCATATCACATCACAACATGCCCTGCAAAAACAAGTTAGACGTTCTCTACTTTGTTGTTGCAAGTTTTACGTGGCTGCTACGGGCTTTAAGCAAGAACTCATCTTACCTACGCATCAAAACCACAACGATAGTTTGTCAAATAGACTCCGTTTTAACCTTCTCAAGGACCGGGCGTAGCCACACTCGGTTCAACTAAAGTTGGAGAGACAGTCTTCCGCAAGCCATCTCTGTGCAAAGCACGTCGAGGGAACCGGTCTCGCGTAAGCGTACGCGTAAGGTTGGTCCGGATCGTCTCATCCAACAATACCGCTGAGCCAAAGTATGACATGCTGGTAGGCAGTATGACTTGTATCGTCCACAACTCACTTGTGTTCTACTCGTGCAAATAACATCAACCATAAAACCTAGGCTCTGATACCACTGTTGGGGAACGTAGTAATTTCAAAAAATTTCCTACGTACACGCAAGATCATGGTGATGCATAGCAACGAGATGAGAGTATTGTCTACGTACCCTCGTAGACCAGCAACGGAAGCATTGACGCAACGTAGAGGAAGTAGTCGTACTTCTTCACGATCCAACCGATCCAAGTACCGAACGTACGGCACCTCCGAGTTCTGCACACGTTCAGCTCGATGACGTCCCTCGAACTCCGATCCAGCCGAGTGTTGAGGGAGAGTTTCGTCAGCACGACGGCGTGGTGACGATGATGATGTTCCACCGACGCAGGGCTTCGCCTAAGCTTCGCAACGGTATAATCGAGGTGTAATTTGGTGGAAGGGGGCACCGCACACGGCTAAGGAAAGATCTCAAGGATCAACTTGTGTGTCATGGGGTGCTCCCTGCCCCTGTATATAAAGGAGGGAAGGGGAGGGGCTGGCCGGCCAGCAAGGGGCGCGCCAGGGGGTCCTACTCCTACTAGGAGTAGGATTCCTCCCCCCCAATCCTAGTCCAACTAGGGTTTGACCAAGGGGGAAGGGAGAGAGAGGGGGGGCGCCCCCTTCTCCTAATCCTAATAGGACTAGGGAAGGGGGGAAGGTGCGGCCAGCACTTGGGCCCCTTTCTCTCCTTTCCACTAAGGCCCATCAAGGCCCATTGACCCCCCGGGGGGTTCCGGTAACCCCCCGGTATTCCGGTAAAATTCCCAATTTCACCCGGAGTGATTCCGGAGTCCAAACATAGGCTTCCAATATATCAATCTTTATGTCTCGACCATTTCGAGACTCCTCGTCACGTCCGTGATCTCATCCGGGACTCCGAACAACCTTCGGTACATCAACATCATAAAACTCATAGTAACTGTCATCGAAACGTTAAGCGTGTGGACCCTACGGGTTCGAGAACTATGTAGACATGACCAAGACACCTCTCTGGTCAATAACCAATAGCGGGACCTGGATGCCCATATTGGCTCCTACATATTCTACGAAGATCTTCATCGGTCAGACCGCATAACAACATACGTTGTTCCCTTTGTCATCGGTATGTTACTTGCCCGAGATTCGATCGTCGGTATCCAATACCTAGTTCAATCTCGTTACCGGCAAGTCTCTTTACTCGTTCCGTAATACATCATCTCACAACTAACACATTTAGTTGCAGTGCTTGCAAGGCTTTATGTGATGTGCATTACCGAGAGGGCCCAGAGATACCTCTCCGACAATCGGAGTGACAAATCCTAATCTCGAAATACGCCAACCCAACATGTACCTTCGGAGACACCTGTAATGTACCTTTATAATCACCCAGTTACGTTGTGACGTTTGGTAGCACCCAAAGTGTTCCTCAGGCAAACGGGAGTTGCATAATCTCATAGTCATAGGAACATGTATAAGTCATGAAGAAAAGCACTTAGCAACAAACTATACGATCAGGTGCTATGCTAATGGAATGGGTCATGTCAATCAGATCATTCAACTAATGATGTGACCTCGTTAATCAAATAACAACTCTTTGTTTATGGTTAGGAAACATGACCATCTTTGATTAACGAGCTAGTCAAGTAGAGGCATACTAGTGACACTCTGTAGGTTTATGTATTCACACATGTATTATGTTTCCGGTTAATACAATTCTAGCATGAATAATAAACATTTATCATGACATAAGGAAATAAATAATAACTTTATTATTGCCTCTAGGGCATATTTCCTTCACATACTTACCCCCCATTCTTACTGTCAGACTTAGAACCACGACAGTTGGCGCCCACCGTGGGGCAGGTGTTCTAGCGATTTGTTGGAGGAGTTGGGATTCTTTCACCCCACATCATGTTTTCGAGTGGAGTCATGGTCGAGAGCCGCGAGATCCGTCTCGGCGCTCTCTCCTTCATCGTTGACAACTCTGCTTGGCTGCAGGAGGCTCCACTCGACGTGGACGCGCTTCCCGCCCGCGGAGCCACGCATTTTCGCGCATGCGTCCGCGGCGTCCTCCTGCGGCAACCGTCGACCCAGTACGGGTCGGCATTCGTTTCGCCATCGTCGTCATCAGTTTCCCACTGGTGCAAGCGCACCGGTCGGTCGAGACTCCAGCGGTGGGTGAAGCACGCACTGGCCCGCCAGTCGGCCATCCCCCAAGTCGCGGCAATCGAGCCCGACGAGTCACTCTACGGCCTGTTCGACCTGTCGACTGGCTCCGTAGAGACTGCGTCCAAGTGCGACAACAGTGATCTAGCGGCGGAAGTACTAATGGTCGACGGACCACGTAGTCCCCCCGGATTCCCCCACACCGAAGAGGTTACCGCAGGGGGGATTCCGGCGCGGGGCCACGAAGAGTACAGGCCCGAGCCCCTTACCTCAGTGCAGAGGGAGGAACTCCGTCGCCGGAACATGGACGCCCTTCACACTCCTATCGTTGGAGAAACCCCTGAGGCACGAGCCCTGGAGGAGGTGCGCTTGGCCAACTTGGCTGAACGTACTCGACTGGAGAATCTCCAGAGAGCACTCGACGAGCGCGCACGACCGCCCGTTCCCGAGTCCAGTCGTCGTCGCCTCTTCCAGCCGCCGACCCAGGTATACCGTACCCCGATTCAGAATTTGGCAGCTGCGGCTCGCATAGCGGAGTCGATCCAGCCTTCACAGTCAGAGGCAGGGAGAGGTCTGTTGCAGATCAGAGATTTGCTCCGTGCAGCGGGTGACCAGAATTCAGCCGTATCTCAGTCGCGCAACAGGATTCACAGTCGATCCGTCACTGCGAATTCCGTTCAGTCGGCTTATAGTCCAAGGTCGCCCCCGAGGCGTGAAGGACACAGAGGCCGGCACGAGGATCAATACCAAGGGCACGAGCGATATGAGCACCGATTCGATCGCAACGATCAACGTCGAGTGCCTTCCCCTGCCCCAAGAGCGGGGTCGTACGTTCCTCGACGGCAAGAGGACAGACGCCAGTTCAGTACTGGGCGAAGGGTCCCAATCGACCCCAGGGAACCAGGCTTTGATGCGAGATCCATCATCGTTCAAGGTCTGGTCGACCGAAATCGAGCTCACCGAGAAGACCGTGACAGAGGCGCGCCGTCCAGCAGCAGAGTTCTCGTCTCAGGTCCCGAGTGTTTTAGCAGAGCAATCAGAGCTGCAGTGATTCCTCCCAACTTCAGGTTGGCGACTGGAGTCAGCAAGTTCACCGGAGAGTCCAAGCCGGACACATGGCTCGAGGATTACCGAGTGGCTGTTCAGATCGGAGGCGGCAATGACGAGGTGGCCATGAAGCATTTGCCCCTCATGTTGGAAGGATCAGCCAGAGCGTGGTTGAATCAGTTGGCTCCCAGCAGCATTTATACTTGGGAAGATCTAGCCCAGGTGTTTGTCAGGACATTCGAAGGGTCTTGCAAGCGACCGGCAGGGTTGACAGAATTGCAGTCATGTGTTCAGAAGTTGAGTGAAACCCTGAGGGATTATATCCAAAGGTGGATCACTCTGAATCACACGGTCGAGAATGTGTCCGATCATCAGGCAGTTTGCGCCTTCAAGGAAGGCGTCAGAAACAGGGAGTTAAGTTTGAAGTTCGGTCGAACCGGGGATATGACCCTGAGTCGAATGATGGAAATCGCCACCAAGTACGCGAACGGAGAAGAGGAAGATAGACTCCGGAGTGGCAAGTATAAGGCAGCCGCTAATGAGGCCGGCGGAGGACACTCCAGTCGGAAGCAGAAGCGCAAGGCCGAGCCAGTCGCCCCCGGGGAAGCCTTAGCTGTGACCCCAGGGAAGTTTAAGGGGAAACCCAAGGGTCCTTGGAACCCCAAGAAAGTGAAAGACCAGGACGGGAACAATGTGATGGACTTACCATGCCACATTCACACGAAGAAAGATGAAGAGGGAAATCTCATTTACCCTAAGCATACCACTCGACAATGTCGACTCCTGATGCAACAGTTCCAAGGGAAGCAGGCCAAGGACAAAGAGAAAGAGTCAGACAAAGTTGAAGACAGGGAAGACAGCGGTGAAGAATACCCCCAAGTCAATTCCACTCTGATGATTTTCGCTGATGTCGAAAGTAAGAGTCGACTGAAGGTCATCAATCGCGAAGTAAACATGGTCGCTCCGGTGACACCCCATTACCTGAAGTGGTCCCAGACCGCCATCACCTTCGACCAGTCCGATCATCCGACTCATATTGCCACCCCAGGGAGGCAAGCGTTGGTGGTCGACCCAATTATTGAAGGCACTCGACTGACCAAGGTTCTGATGGACGGCGGCAGTGGGCTAAACTTGTTGTATTCAGAGACGTTGAAGGGGATGGGCATTCCGATGTCCCGACTCAGCCCCAGCAACATGAGCTTCCACGGAGTCATTCCTGGGAAGAAAGCTGAGTCACTCGGTCAAATCACTCTCGACGTCGTCTTTGGTGACTCGAAGAATTTCCGGAAAGAAAAGTTAACCTTTGAGGTCGTGGATTTTCAGAGTGCGTACCACGCCATTCTTGGGAGGCCAGCCTACGCTCGTTTCATGGCTCGGCCATGCTACGTATACCTCAAGCTGAAGATGCCTGGCCCCAAAGGTGTAATCACCATCGTTGGCAATCGGAAGAAGGCAGAGGAGTGCTTCTAGAAAGGCGCCAAAATTGCTGATGCTCAGATGGCCAAGATAGAGATACAAGAGTACCAGAAGACTGCGGATCCGAGTGAGTTGTTACGAGCCAAGAAGCCCGCCACGGAGTCAGCATTTCAGTCGACTGGTGAGACCAAGCAAGTCCACATCCACCCGACCGATCCAAATGCGGCTCCAACCAACATCTCCACTACACTCGACTCTAAATAGGAAGAAGCGCTCGTCCAGTTCCTCCGTGAGAATTGGGACATCTTTGCATGGAAGCCTGCTGACATGCCAGGTGTGCCCAGGGGACTGGCCGAGCACCGCCTTCGAGTCGACCCAAAGGTCAAACCAGTCAAGGAGCATCTCCGACGGTCCGCCATTCAGAAGAGAAAGGCCATTGGTGAAGAAGTGGCCCGACTCCTAGCAGCAGAATTCATTCGCGAGATCTACCACTCCGAGTGGCTCGCTAATGTTGTAATGGTCCCTAAGAAGGACAAATCGCTGCGCATGTGCATCGATTTTAAGCATATCAATCGGGCCTGCCCGAAAGATCATTTTCCTCTTCCTCGCATCGACCAAATAGTCGACTCGACTGCAGGATGCGAGAGGTTATCTTTTTTAGATGCTTACTCTGGATACCATCAGATCCATCTGTATGGACCCGATGAAATAAAAACAGCCTTCATCACCCCATTTGGGTGTTTCTGCTATGTTACCATGCCTTTCGGTCTCAAGAACGCCGGAGCTACATTCATGAGAATGATTCAGAAGTGCCTAATCACTCAAATCAGTCGGAATGTAGAAGCATACATGGATGACATAGTGGTCAAGTCACGAAAAGGTTCCGACCTGCTGACTGACCTAGCTGAAACTTTTGCCAATCTCAGGAATTATGATATCAAGCTCAATCCGTCGAAGTGCACATTTGGAGTCCCTGGAGGAAAGTTACTCGGTTTTCTTGTTTCCGAACGAGGAATCGACGCTAACCCCGAAAAAGTTGGCACCATACTCCGGATGAAACGCCCCGTGCGTGTGCACGATGTCCAGAAACTTACTGGATGCTTGGCCGCCCTAAGTCGATTCATCTCCAGGCTCGGTGAAAAGGCGCTGCCTCTTTACCGACTGATGAAGAAGTCAGACACGTTCGAATGGACTCCAGAAGCTGATGCAGCATTTGCAGAGCTAAAAGCTCTGCTCTCCACCCAGCCGGTGCTTGCTGCTCCCGTCAGCAAAGAGCCATTGTTGCTTTACATAGCAGCCACGGGACAAGTCGTTAGTACCGTTCTTACGGTCGAGCGGGAAGAGGAAGGAAAGACCTTCAAAGTTCGACGCCCAGTTTATTATCTCTCTGAAGTTCTGACCCCGTCGAAGCAAAGATATCCCCACTATCAGAAGCTTGTTTACGGGATTTACATGACCACGAAGAAGGTTGCTCATTATTTCTCTGATCACTCTATCACAGTCGTCAGCGACACTCCATTATCAGAGATTCTTCATAACAGAGATGCAACCGGTCGAGTGGCGAAATGGGCAATCGAACTTCTTCCTCTTGATATCAAGTTCGAGGCAAAGAAAGCTATTAAGTCCCAGGCAATAGCTGATTTCCTCGCCGAGTGGACCGAGCAGGAGCTTCCGACTCAAGTTCACCCGGAGCACTGGACTATGTTTTTCGATGGCTCCAAGATGCTGAACGAATCCGGTGCGGGGGTTGTACTGGTTTCCCCCCGAGGAGATAAGCTCAAGTATGTCCTCCAGATTCACTTTGATTCCTCCAACAATGAGGCAGAGTATGAAGCGCTTCTGTACGGATTACGTATGGCCATTTCACTCGGCGTCCGTCGCCTCATGGTCTACGGCGACTCAGATCTGGTTGTTAATCAAGTGATGAAGGAGTGGGACGTCCGAAGCCCATCCATGACGGGATATTGCAGCGCAGTGAGGAAGCTGGAGAAACGATTCGAGGGGTTGGAGCTCCATCATATACCCCGACTGAAAAATCAAGCTGCAGATGTTCTGGCGAAGATAGGGTCCAAAAGGGAGGCCATCCCTAAAGATGTGTGTTTGGAGCACATTCACACACCATCAGTGCAAGAAGATCCTTTCACAGAAGAGCCTCCACAACCAAAAAGCGCCTCTGACTCGACCGAAGTGGAGGTTCCAGCTGTGGTCGACCTGATTATGGAAGTTATGATCACCACTCCCGATTGGACAGTGCCGTACATTGCGTATATCATGAGAAAAGAGCTCCCAGAAGATGAAGAAGAGGCTCGACAGGTCGTCCGTCGATCCAAAGCCTTTACAGTAATCAAAGGGCAGCTATACAGAGAAAGCGCGACTGGAGTTGGTCAGAAGTGCATCACACCTGAAGAAGGACAGATAATTCTCGAGGACATCCACTCGGGCACCTATGGCCAAAGCATACCGAGCGGGTTTTTACTGGCCAAAGGCGAACGAAATGGCAAAGGATATAGTCGACAAGTGCGAGGGGTGCCAGTTTTATTCAAACATGTCTCACAAGCCCGCCTCCGCCTTGAAGACCATTCCACTCGTCTGGCCTTTCGCTGTCTGGGGTCTAGACATGATCGGACCACTGAGAACCGGTAGGAGTGGCTTCACCCACTTATTGGTTGCAGTCGACAAGTTCACGAAGTGGATAGAAGCCAAACCCATAAAGGACCTCAACGCAAGCACTGCCATCAGTTTTATCAGGGGATTGATATTCAGATATGGAGTTCCGCACAGCATCATCACGGATAACGGATCAAACTTTGATAATGACAGATTCAAAGCCTTCTGCGCCTCTCAGGGCACTCGAGTCGACTACGCTTCAGTTGCTCATCCTCAGTCGAATGGACAGGCCGAACGCGCGAATGGCCTCATCCTCAAAGGACTAAAACCCCGACTGATGCGTGATCTCAAACACGCAGCAGGCGCCTGGGTCGACGAACTTCCGTCAGTTCTATGGGGGTTGAGGACCACCCCTAACCGGTCGACTGGAAGAACACCATTCTTTCTGGTCTATGGAGCCGAAGCGGTTTTGCCGAGCGACCTGCTCCACAACGCGCCTCGAGTCGAGTTATATTCCGAAGCAGAAGCAGAACAGGCCCGACAAGATGCAGTCGACCTCTTAGAGGAGGAAAGAGAGATGGCTCTAATCCGCTCGACCATCTACCAGCAAGAGTTGCGTCGGTTCTACGCCAGAAATGTGAAGGGTCGAGCCTTTCAGGAAGGAGATTTGGTCCTCCGCGTGGATCAGCAAAAACCTCACAAACTTGCCCCGACCTGGGAAGGCCCCTTCATCATCACCAAAGTCCTGCACAACGGAGCGTATCACCTCTACAACATCGATCGACGGATCGACGAGCCTCGAGCATGGAACGCGGACCTGCTCCGTCCTTTTTACACTTAAAAACTCACTCGACTGAGATGTAATAAAAGTACCTCTGTAGTTCTTTTGTTTCAAGCAAGAATTTCTTTTTCTGTTTGTTTAAATTTCCCCCAATGGGTGACTTAGCTGCGAATCCGCTTCGTCTAAGTTTTCAGGAAATCCTACCGAGTGGAGAGCAAGTCTCCCACTCGGGGGCTTAGCTGCGAATCCGTTTCGCCTAAGAAATTAAAATCCTACCGAGTGGAGAGCCAGCCTCCCACTCGGGGGGCTTAGCTGCAGTCCAAGGACTCGCCTAAGTAATTGAAATCCTACCGAGTGGAGAGCAAACCTCCCACTCGGGGGCTTAGCTGCAGTCCAAGCACTCGCCTAAGTTTGAAAAAATCCTACCGAGTGGAGAGTCAGCCTCCCACTCGGGGGCTTAGCTGCAGTCCAAGGACTCGCCTAAGTATTTGAAATCCTACCGAGTGGAGAGCAAACCTCCCACTCGGGGGCTTAGCTGCAGTCCAAGCACTCGCCTAAGTTTGAAAAAATCCTACCGAATGGAGAGCAAACCTCCCACTCGGAGGCTTAGCTGCAGTCCAAGTACTCGCCTAAGTTTGAAAAAATCCTACCGAGTGGAGAGCAAACCTCCCACTCGGGGGCTTAGCTGCAGTCCAAGCACTCGCCTAAGTTTGAAAAAATCCTACCGAGTGGAGAGCCAGCCTCCCACTCGGGGGCTTAGCTGCAGTCCAAGGACTCGCCTAAGTAATTGAAATCCTACCGAGTGGAGAGCAAACCTCCCACTCGGGGGCTTAGCTGCAGTCCAAGTACTCGCCTAAGTTTGAAAAAATCCTACCGAGTGGAGAGCAAACCTCCCACTCGGGGGCTTAGCTGCAGTCCAAGCACTCGCCTAAGTTTGAAAAAATCCTACCGAGTGGAGAGCCAGCCTCCCACTCGGGGGCTTAGCTGCAGTCCAAGGACTCGCCTAAGTAATTGAAATCCTACCGAGTGGAGAGCAAACCTCCCACTCGGGGGCTTAGCTGCAGTCCAAGGACTCGCCTAAGTAATTGAAATCCTACCGAGTGGAGAGCAAACCTCCCACTCGGGGGCTTAGCTGCAGTCCAAGGACTCGCCTAAGTAATCGAAATCCTACCGAATGGAGAGCAAACCTCCCACTCGGAGGCTTAGCTGCAGTCCAAGCACTCGCCTAAGTAATTAAAATCCTACCGAGTGGAGAGCAAACCTCCCACCCGGGGGCTTAGCTGCAGTCCAAGCACTCGCCTAAGTTTGAAAAAATCCTACCGAGTGGAGAGCCAGCCTCCCACTCGGGGGCTTAGCTGCAGTCCAAGGACTCGCCTAAGTAATTGAAATCCTACCGAGTGGAGAGCAAACCTCCCACTCGGGGGCTTAGCTGCAGTCCAAGTACTCGCCTAAGTTTGAAAAAATCCTACCGAGTGGAGAGCAAACCTCCCACTCGGGGGCTTAGCTGCAGTCCAAGCACTCGCCTAAGTAATTGAAATCCTACCGAGTGGAGAGCAAACCTCCCACTCGGGGGCTTAGCTGCAGTCCAAGGACTCGCCTAAGTAATCGAAATCCTACCGAATGAAGAGCAAACCTCCCACTCGGAGGCTTAGCTGCAGTCCAAGCACTCGCCTAAGTAATTGAAATCCTACCGAGTGGAGAGCAAACCTCCCACCCGGGGGCTTAGCTGCAGTCCAAGCACTCGCCTAAGTTTGAAAAAATCCTACCGAGTGGAGAGCCAGCCTCCCACTCGGGGGCTTAGCTGCAGTCCAAGGACTCGCCTAAGTAATTGAAATCCTACCGAGTGGAGAGCAAACCTCCCACTCGGGGGCTTAGCTGCAGTCCAAGTACTCGCCTAAGTTTGAAAAAATCCTACCGAGTGGAGAGCAAACCTCCCACTCGGGGGCTTAGCTGCAGTCCAAGCACTCGCCTAAGTAATTGAAATCCTACCGAGTGGAGAGCAAACCTCCCACTCGGGGGCTTAGCTGCAGTCCAAGCACTCGCCTAAGTTTGAAAAAATCCTACCGAGTGGAGAGCCAGCCTCCCACTCGGAGGCTTAGCTGCAGTCCAAGGACTCGCCTAAGTAATTGAAATCCTACCGAGTGGAGAGCAAACCTCCCACTCGGAGGCTTAGCTGCAGTCCAAGGACTCGCCTAAGTAATTGAAATCCTACCGAGTGGAGAGCGAACCTCCCACTCGGGGGCTTAGCTGCAGTCCAAGCACTCGCCTAAGTAATTGGAATCCTACCGAGTGGAGAGCGAACCTCCCACTCGGGGACTTAGCTGCAGCCCAGTGCTCGCCTAAGCCACGTTGACAGACACCATCGCGGCGATAAGCATCATGCAAACCAAGCAGCCTCTGAGGGAACAACGAATAGTAGATCGGCGGATCAAGTCACGAAGACATTCAACGTCGAGCCATGTTCAGATAAAATCAAAAGATCCTAGATCGCAAATAAAAGTACTCGAGCTATAAGCTCGACGGAGTTTATCGGTTACATAAACCACTCGGCATCCCGAGGCAAATTTAAGGTAAAGCACAGCAGTTTTTTACTCTTCTGGCGGAGGGCTTGATGGCGCAACGAATTCGTCCAAGTCGATCCCGTCTGAGATTCGGGTGGCAGCAGCGATGAAGGTCTCCATGAAATCCTGAAAATTATGCTTCCTGGTATTGGCAACCTGGAGAGCGTCCAGCTTCTCCTCTCGCGCCTCCTTGCAGTGGACACGAACCAGTGAGAGAGCCACATCAGCACCGCACCTAGCAGAAGACTTTTTCCATTCTCGCACTCGACCTGGAACATCACTTAGTCGTGTGACCAAGGATTCAAGGTCGTTCTGAAGGGTCTCCTTGGGCCATAGTGCGGAGTCGATCCGCAACACAACAGCTTTCAGTCGAGCCAGGTAGTCCACCACACCAGCGATACGGGATTCCAACCGGAGGACATTCATGGCCACTTCATCCTTCACAGGAGAATTGATAGGGTCCAGGCTGGTCTCCACTCGACTGGTCTCTTCCTCAAAATTCCGGCAGAATTCTGAAAGAAGTTTCGACAGAGCAAAACTGTAACCAAATGGTGAGTCGACAACAACAAGATTAATCGCACAAAGGGGGTTACCTTCAAGCATGACGTATAGCTTCTTGGCGAGACCCCCAAGATAATCCTCCAAGTCCTTGTGCTTCCCCGCCAGCTGGCCGAGCTTGTCGTTCAGAGTACTCTTGTCAGTCTTCAGTCGACTCGCTTCCTTATTGGCCGTGTCAAGAGAAGACTTCAGCCTAGCGTTCTCGTTCTCAAGATGGCTGACTGAAGCAAGTTTCTCTTCAGCGAGCTTTAACTTCTCCGCAGCTGCCTTTTGCGCCTCCGCAAGGTCAAGATCTTTCTTCTTCAGGGCCTTCTCTAGTTCGTCTGCAAAGCAACAACAGACACAGAGTTCAGAACGGGCAGAGGAACAGAGATAGACGTCGAGTCCTCACCAGCCATACCTTTCGCTTCATCCTTCGCCTTCTGCACGTTTTCCTGAGCAAACTGTAAATCAAGATTAAGCTGGACCTGCTTATCCTTCAGATCAGCGAGCTGAGCAACAAGCTCACAAGACTTCTGCAAAGAGTCAATCGACAAAGGGTATCAAAGACAAGTTACTCCCGAGTGACTGAAAGAAAGAGCACAACACTTCTAAGACTACAGCCGAATCAAAACATTCGACAGTAGCCTCGGGGACTACACCCAGTGGGTGCACTCAGCGTGCCCCCACCGGTTTTCCTTGATTTCCACTCGACCCAATCCGATCAGTCGAGTGAGGAAGTTTGAAAGCATAAAGACCGCAGTCGACTGCCAGCAGTCGACCGTGGCCTTGGGGACTACACCCAGTGGGTGCACTCAGCGTGCCCCCACCGGTTTTCCTTGATTTCCACTCGACCCAATCCGATCAGTCGAGTGAGGAAGTTTGAAAGCATAAAGAGCGCAGTCGACTGCCAGCAGTCGACCGTGGCCTTGGGGACTACACCCAGTGGGTGCACTCAGCGTGCCCCCACCAATGAAAAATTTCAGATCAACAGCACCCAGTGGGTGTACAACGCATGTGAAGACCAACTAACCTGGACGTTCTGCTGCAACGCCGAGCTGATGTCATAGGCCGCTTGACTGGCATCCCGAGCCGCTTTGGTCTGCTCCATCACGAGCCCCGCCTGACGTATAGCCTCCTTAGCAGCACTCACTTGATCCTCCGGGGTCTGGTAGGCGGCGAAGAACGAGGGCGGGTCGACCAGTGGGGGAGCAGTCGACGACGAAGGCCGGGCAGTCGTCAGTGGTTCAGCAAAAGTCACAGTAGTCCGGGCGGTGTTGTCATCCCCTTGGACCACCGCCTCAGCAGTCGACGCGGTCTGAGGAGCCTTGTCGACCGAGGCCCTCCGGCCTCTCCTCCTAAAAGGCCTGAGCGGCACTTCCGCCTTCTCCTCATCATCCGGAAGGTCAATAATGTTGGTCGGAGCTACAAAAGTTCAGAAATGAATATCCAATCGACTCAGCAGTTAAACAGTCGGATCGTGTCAAAGATTATACCTAAGTTGGAAGTGACGGCGTCCTCCATCGTCTCATCGACATTCTGGATGGAAGTCTCGGAAGTAGCGGCGCTCCACGATTCCAAGCAAATAATTTGAAAGTGAATCGACTAAGAATCCGTTCTAGTCGACTCAAGAAAGATAAAAACAGTCACTTACCCAGAGATGACAGGGATGGCGACCCTGATCTTGGGCAAGGCCTTGGGTGGCTTGGTCGGGATGGCTCTGGGCTGCTTGGGTGCCTTCTCAGTTGGGGCCGGCAACACGGTCCGAGGGCGCTTGGATGACTGGCCCACCGGAGCACTCGACTGACTGCGCTCCCCGGCGGGATCCTGAGCGTTCTTGGAGCGTCTCTCGTGTCGAGGAAGGTCGACCTCCACCTCTTCATCTTCATCACCCGAGTCGTCGCTGGTCTCCTCCTCTACGTCACCATCAGATTCCCACTCCTCGACTTCACCTCCACCCTCACTTCCTTCGCCTCCACTCCCTCCTCCTTTAGATACTTGCTCCTGGTTCCCTTTCGGCATCGAATACATGTCGTTGATCTCCTGCAAGACAACGGGCAGAGCAAGGATCAGTCGACTTATCACAAGCCAGTTACTAGACGGAGTGAAAATTTCAGTCGGAAGAAGTAAAACGTACCTTGTCTGTCTCCATCATCCCATCAAGCGGAGCAATCCTCCTAGAACCCCTGGGGTTGTCCTTATTCCCGGTCATGCTGGTCAGCCAACTCTCCAGTACAGAAGCCTCGACCGCCTCCGGGTGGATCCGAGTGGAGTCGTCGGGCCCGGAATACAACCACATCGGGTGATCCCGAGCCTGGAGAGGTTGGATTCGTCGCTGGAGGAAGACTTCGAGCAAGTCCATGCCGGTCACGCCTTCCCGAACCAACTCAACCACTCGACTGACTAATAACTTCACCTGAGCCTTCTCCTCTGGAACCACTTTCAAAGAAGCGGGTTTCTGCACTCGGTCCAAGGTAAAAGGAGGAAGGCCGGTTGAGTGGCCAGGGGTCGGCTGGTCCTTGCAGTAGAACCAAGTCGACTGCCACCCGCGCACGGAATCAGGAAGTGTCATGGGAGGAAAACAACTCTTACCCCTCGTTTGGATCCCGAGGCCCCCGCACATCTGGATCACCTGCGTCCTTTCCCCGTCCGGGTTAAGCCTTTTAACCGACTGGGATCGGCAAGTGAAAATATGCTTGAAGAGGCCCCAGTGAGGTCGACAGCCTAAGAAACACTCACACAGAGACACGAACGCAGCAAGATAGACTATGGAGTTGGGCGTGAAATGGTGGAGCTGCGCTCCGAAGAAGTTCAGAAAGGCCCTAAAAAAAGGACTCGGGGGCAGGGAAAACCCTCGGTCGACGTGGGTGGCTATCAGGACGCGCTCACCCTCGCGAGGTTTCGGCTCCGTCTCCTCCCCAGGGAGGCGAGCAGCCTTGTAGGGAATGAGTCCCCCCTCCACCATGTCGTCGATATCCGCTTGAGTAAGGATGGAGGGCATCCAATCCCCCTGTAACCAGCCGGACGGCAGGGCGGCCCGCGAGGACGACCCGCCTCGGCCAGATTTCTTCCCCTTACCCTTTGCCGCGGCCTTCTTCGCGCGTTCCGCCGCCGCCGTCTTGTCCTTCCCCATCGTCTCGAACGAGGTCTTGGCCGAGCGGCGGTGTCGAGATTGCAGCGAAGAGCGAGGGGGAGGCTTACGGAGGAAAGGAGAAGAAAAACAAGGGCGCACAGTGAAAAAAAATCGGAATCATTACCTTATATAAGGCCACACCCGAGTGGCTGATCAGTGGGCCTGCGCCCCCCAGTCAAATCCCGCAGCGGACGCACGCGCGGTACGTGGCAAAAAAGGTGGCGCGGAGATCGAGGCGCCCTTGCCTTATCCAGCCGATTCGCGCGATTTTCTCCGTCCGGAGCGCTTCCCAATTTTCAAATCCCGCAAGATCCGCGATCGACAGGATGGTTTGTCAGACGAAAAGATCCGTTTCCTTAAGTCTCCCAAGAGACTCGTCATGTAAACACACTCGACGGTAATATGAAACCACTCGACGGACATCTGAATGGATCAAGGCAACTGAAGAATGGGTTCCCACCGTAACTTCCATTTATCCAAAGACAGATGCAACCGAAGCATGGAGGTTGAGTCGGAAGCATAGGCTCGGCCCCATTCTCACTTAACCCCTGACCCATTCGAGGGCTAATGACGAGGATACGTACCTAGGGTAGGGTAACTTATCATACCTGAGGTACCCAATCAAGGACATGACTCCTACAATGAAAGACATTCTAAGAAGTATCAACATTTCAGTCGACCTGGTCAGCCCAGTCGACGGACACGAGCGTACTCGACCAGAAGCACAAGCAGTCGACCATGAAGACAGCCACTCGACTGTAAGAAGACCTAAAGGCACTGCCTACAAACGGTCAACTCATAAGTAGCTTTTATGGCCTTCATGGTCCTTTATTACAGGCGTTACCAGTAACCCCCTCTCTTTATGTACATTAAACTCCTTGTAACGTGGGCTGGCTGGGGTCCTGGCGAACTCTATATAAGCCACCCCCCTCCACTAGGACAAGGGTTCGCAACTTTGTAACACACACACACATAATCCAGTCGACTGCCTCCGGGCTCCGAGACGTAGGGCTGTTACTTCCTCAGAGAAGGGCCCGAACTCGTAAAACTCCGTGCGCATACAACTACTCCATAGCTAGGATCTTGCCTCTCCATACTTACCCCCCATTCTTACTGTCAGACTTAGAACCACGACACCTACTTGCAAAAACTTCAGAAGGATGGCTATGGCATCGACAACTTGGTCATGCAGGCATGAGGAATCTGCACACGCTTGGGAAGAAGAAGCATGTCATTGGCATTGAGAATGTCAAATTCCTCAAGGATCACTTATGCGGTGCCTGTGAAGCTGGAAAGATGACCAAGGCCAAGCATCCAGCGAAGACTATCATGACCACTAATCGTCCATTCGAATTGCTTCACATGGATCTCTTCGGTCCTAACCATTATTCCTCTGTCTCTTATGAAGCATCTCAATATGGTTTTGTTATTGTTGATGATTACTCTCGTTACACATGGGTGCACCTTGTCTCTTACAAAACTGAAGTGCAGGAAGTCTTCAAACGATTTTCCTCGAGGGCTTCAACTAACTTTGGTGTGAAGATCAAGCACATCAGAAGTGACAATGGCACTGAGTTCAAGAATTCGGGTCTCAATGACTATCTTGATGAACTTGGTATTACTCATGAATTATCTGCTCCTTATACTCCTCAACAGAATGGCGTCGTGGAGCGCAAGAACAGGACTCTTGCTGAGATGGCTCGCACTATGCTCGATGAGTACAAAACCCCTCGTCGTTTCTGGGTTGATGCAATTGATACTGCGTGCCATATCATCAACAGAGTATATCTTCACAAATTCTTCAAGAAGACTGCCTATGAACTCCTCACTGACAAGAAACCCAATGTGAGTTATTTCAAAGTCTTCGGTGCTAAATGCTGGATTAGAGATCCTCATCACAACTCTAAATTTGCACCGAAAGCACATGAAGGTTTCATGCTTGGTTACGGAAAGGACTCGCACACCTACAGAGTCTTCACCAATGTTCTTCACAAGATTGTTGAAACTGTAGATGTGCGGTTCGATGAAACTAATGGCTCGCAAAGAGAGCACCTACCTTCTGTGTTAGATGAACCAGCACCTGAGGAATCGATCAAGCACAAGGCTACTGAAGATATCATTCCTACTGAAGAATCTGCTGAAGAATTCGTTCCAGAACGTGAAGAACGTCGAACTGATGCACCTGAAGAAAATGCTGAGGAAATTGATGCTGAAGAAAATGTTGATAAAATTCCTCAACGGCAACCAACTCACCCTCGCATTGCAAAAGAAGTGCAAGTGGAGAAGATCATCGATGACATTAGAGCACCAGGTCCTCTCACACGCTCAAAAGCTTCACATCTATCTAACTTTTGTGGGCACTTTGCTTTTGTCTCTATCACAGAGCCCACTAAGGTAGATGAAGCATTTCTGGAGCCTGAGTGGATTCAGGCCATGCAAGAAGAATTACATCAGTTCAAGCTCAACAACATATGGGAACTGGTCAATGGTCCCGATCCTCGCAAGCATAACATCATTGGTACAAAGTGGATCTACCGCAACAAGCAAGATGAAAATGGTGTTGTGGTGAGGAATAAGGCACGACTAGTAGCTCAAGGCTACACATAGGTTGAAGGAATTGATTTTGATGAAACTTTTGCACCTGTTGCTAGACTTGAAGCTATTCGCATATTACTTGCTTATGCTAACCATCATGATATCATCTTATACCAAATGGATGTGAAAAGTGCATTCCTCAATGGTAAGATTGAGGAAGAAGTATATGTTGCTCAACCACCAGGTTTTGAAGATCCAAAACATCCTGACAAAGTCTTCAGACCTAACAAGGCCCTCTATGGCCTCAAGCAGGCCCCACGGGCGTGGTATGACACATTGAAGGAATTCTTCATGAAGAAAGGCTTCACACCCGGTTCACTCGATCCCACTCTTTTTACTAAATCATATGATGGTGAACTGTTTGTGTGCCAAATATATGTTGATGATATCATCTTTGGCTGTACTGACCAACGTTATAGTGATGAATTTGCCTATATGATGAGTGAAGAATATCAAATGTCTATGATGGGAGAATTGAAGTTCTTCTTAGGTCTACAAATTCGTCAACAGCACAATGGGATATTCATATCTCAGGAGAAATACCTCAAGGATGTCCTGAAGAAATTCGGCATGCAAGATTGCAAAGGTCTCAAAATTCCTATGCCCACAAATGGTCATCTATGCACTGATGAAAATGGTACTGACTTTGATCACAAGGTATACCACTCCATGATTGGCTCTTTATTGTACTTATGTGCATCTAGGCCAGATATAATGCTTAGTGTTTGCATGTGTGCACGATTTCAAGCTGCACCGAAGGAATCACACCATACGGCTGTGAAGCATATTCTTCGATATCTAGCTCACACACCAACACTAGGATTATGGTACCCCAAGGGCTCAGACTTTGACCTCATTGGATATTCTGATTCTGACTATGATGGTGACCGTGTGGATCGCAAGTCAACATCTGGTACTTGTCATTTCCTCGGACGATCCTTGGTCTGTTGGTCCTCGAAGAAACAGAACTGCGTATCACTGTCTACTGCTGAAGCTGAGTACATTGCTGCTGGTTCTAGCTGTGCTCAACTACTATGGATGAAGCAAACACTCAAGGACTATGGAGTCAACGTGAAGAATGTGCCTCTCCTCCGTGACAATGAGAGTGCCATCAAGATTGCTCACAACCCAGTTCAGCACTCGAAGACAAAGCACATTCAGATTCGTCATCATTTTCTTCGTGATCATGTGTTGAAGGGCGACATTTCTATTGAGCATGTGAAGACTGAAGAACAGCTAGCAGATATCTTCACTAAGCCCTTGGATGAGAAGAGATTTAGCAAGTTGCGGTGTGAGCTAAATATCTTAGAATCTTCGAATGTACTTTGAAAATGCACTCATCCTAACACTTATGCATAATTGATGACTTAGATGTGCAACACATGAAGAAACGTTTTTCTTCAATCAATGAAGAATAACACTCTAGGTGTGAAGAAATTAATGAAGAATTTGATTCTCAGAACCCTACGACAATTGTACGCGGTGTCTGAAATCATCATTCTTACACGGTGGGTCACGCCACCACAAAAGTTGAAAATCTTCAATTTGAGTTTTTCCTCAACTTTTGAAATTCTTCAGTTTTTCAAATTCTTCAAACTTTACAAAGTCTTCACTTGTGCCGTCGTTTTTCTTCATTTGCTATATATATATATATATATATATATATATATATATATATATGAGTTTATGTCCTCTACAGCATTCACTTATAGCTATTTCTTCAAGTTGGAATTTTTTTCTGCTAAGTGAATGTGATCGGACCCTTCCCCTCTATGTTATACTCAATCTAGTCTATTCACAAATTCTTCATGTGTGTTCTATTTGAAACTTGTTCAAATTCTTCACTGTGTCCTTGTCAGCTGAAGAAATTGCGAACGGAACGTTAAAACTAATCTTATCCAAACCTTCAGTTTTGCCGCGCAATCCGTTCCACTTCCCACGATGGATTATTTTACTCACCCACGATCTTACACGATCTCCACTACACAGTACGTGGGTGACACATGTCAAGTGAAGGAGAACGGCCAGGGGCATGTTAGTCCTAAATCTTCGGACGAGCAGTTTTTCACTGCGGCTATAAATACCCCTCCGTTGCCATCCTCACTTCCTTTACCCCGCTCGATCTCACTCCCTCGCTCGATCTCTCCAAACCCTAGCGCCGTCGCTACTCCATCGTCGCCGGTGAGGAAAAGCTTCACTGCCTCGACCTCATCGCCGACGTACTCGCGCCGACAGCGGAAATCTTCACCTCCGCCGCCGCTGTAGACGTCTTCCTCCGCCAACTTAGGGCGTGGAAGATCTGCATTGACGAACTTCACTGTTCCAACTCACAGTTTATCGTGTTATTCATTCAGGGTAATTAAAAGCTATTTTTACTACCCTCTTTGATTCGAAGTTTTTCTACAAAATCTTCAAAGGTGTTTTTATTCTTCAAATCCTCACACACAAAACACCTCACTTATTCTCTGTTCTTGATTCATTTCCCTAAGTCTAAATTTCTTCAAGATTCCTCAATTGTGTGGATTCTCAATCTATACAACTCTGGAACCTAAGATATATATATGGAGCTTAGTGAAATTCCTCAAGACGAATCTGGTCAAATTCCTCAAAACTTGTTCTTTATGAAAACCCCTCTGAGAACGCATATGACCTCTTCAAATTCCTCGCAACTATACTCTGTTCATAGGTACACATGTCCGCTGCTGAATCCTTAGGTTCTCATCAACTTAACTCATTTGCGGCGTTCCTCGAAGAAAAGTTGCATACTTCTTCAGAGAATTCCATTGTTCAAATTCCTCATCTGAAGAAAATGGCTGAAGGTAAAAGGCCGTAGAAAGGAGGAAAGAGACCAGAGGTCATGACTGCATTTGAAATCCCTGAGGACATTTATGCTGGGTACTGCACACCTCCTGAAGAAGATAGAAATCAGCACAAGGTGCACATACAGAAGATTTAAAGGAGATGGGCAAGAGAATGGAGGGAGTACAGATATGTTACTCCTAAGTACATGAAGAAATTCACCATAAACCCTCCATGTCAACGCCCTCCATTGGCACCTGGCCAAGTGGCTGATCCCTCTAGCATCAGAAGAGGTGAGGAATTTCCTCAAGAATGGGCCAAGCACCAGCGTAAACTGCAAAAGCAAGCAAAAGAAGCAGTGAGGAAATTCAATGAAGAATCTGCTGCTGTTGCTGCCACTGAGGCTTCTGCCAAGCCAAGGAAATCAATGATGAAGAAGCCTGCTCGTAAGCCAAGTGCTTCACCTTCAATGCCCTCACGGCCAAGTTCCTCAGCTGCGCCCTCACGGCCAGAATCTTCAAAGCAAATTCCTCATGCTGCTCCTGCTCCCACAAAGTCCTCAGCTCCTGCGCATCTGGCCTCATGACAAAGGACAACTGGCATCTCTATTGCCTCTGGTGTCTCAGCTAGTTCCTCAGCTGCACCAAAATCCTCAGTTGGACCCTCGTTACTGAAGAAAAAGGCTACCGCTGGACGTGGCACTCGCCCAAGTCCAAAGAAGCAAGTGGTCTTCACTGTGCCATCTGATGATGATGAAGCTGATGAAGAAGAACTCGCTGAAATCATCAGATACCGCCAAGAAAGGGCTGCTAAAGCCAAAGGCACACATGTGCCCCTGCTTTTGGATCCAAGGGCGATCCTAGACTATATTGATCTCTGGCACAAGGATCCCAACACTCCTATGCCTGATTTCAAGCTGACACCTGGCCAAAGTCACATGCTGACTCACTTCATCCAAGAGGAGAAGTGGAAATATGATAGGGCCAGAGAGATCAAGAAATCCTAGTACCGCAAAGAGAAGCTGCTGAAGAAAAATGTTCTCAAAATGAAGCCTGAGGAACTTGTCAAGATGCAGGCTGAGATCAAAGCCCTCAGCGACAACTTTGACTCGTACTATGCTGATTGGCAAGGAGCCAAGGTCAGATTTGTGAGGCTGACTGATACCTTCACCAAGGGTACTGCCTCAAAGCAACAAATTCCTCAAGCTGAAGCATCTGTTCAGCAAACTGAAGAACATGCCAGCACCGCTGATGAAGTTCAGGCTGCTGAAGAAAATGCTAGTTCCAAGGCTGATGACTCTGCTCCAGCCGTTGATGAAATTGCCAGGGCATCCACTAGTGGTGCGCCTGAAGAAAATGAAGAGACCAGGGCAACTGCATCAGTTGTGCCTGAAGAAAATGAACCAGATTCCTCAGCTCCACCTGCACCAACTCCAACTCCAATTCTTCCCTCTGCTTTAGATGTGAAGAAAACCAAGGCTGCAGAGCGAGCTGCAGTGAAGAAAAGGAAAGCATCAAGTGCTTCAGAATCTTCAGTCCCAAAGAAGATGAAGCCCATGACCAGCTCATTTGCCAATCCAATTGATGCTATTCCTATCTCCTCCATGCCATCAAAGGACCTTGTTCCTTTTGGTGAAGATTATGAGATCCCAAGTGGATCAGATGAAGAAACTCAGTCTGCTGCTTCCTCAGAGCAGATTGATGAAGAAATTGAAGTGGATACAATCCCTTCAACCCCAATAGTCTCATCACCAATGCCTCAGTTTGATGCTGAAGAGGCTGGTGTTGAAGAAATTGATGATGAAGATGTGGATATTGGAAGCACAACTCCAGTAATGAATGACGACTTTTGGGAAAGTCAGCATCCCAATTCCCCACTCTTCACTCCCCTGCAGCAAATTCCTCACTCTCCTTCACCAACTATAAAATTGGGCTCTGATGCAACTCATCCCACTGCTTCTATGAATGAAGAAATTCTAGCCACTAGTGCTGAAGAAACTGCTGCTGAAACAGACAAGGTGACTGCACCTGAGGAAAATCCTGAAATTCCTCAGCCTGAAGAACCTGAGCTTGTGATTCCTGAGGTCGTGATGCAACTCACTGACACTCCTCTGCCAAGGCCAAAGGATCCATTCTCACGCAAACAGAAATTCAAGGCTGAAGACTTCTATGGCGAGCACGTATTCTTCACTGAATACAATCCTTATGACTCTGCTCGCATAAGGAAGAGGCATTTCTGGACTGCCAGCCAAGCAAATTTCTATTCCTCAGTGCTTTACAACAAAGACAAAGTCTTCGACCATGCACATATTCCTCACGTGGATATGGAATCTATGCCGTGCTTTACGCCAGTCCTCAGTGTTCTTCACGACGCTGGGCTACTCAACTTCTGCACAGATATATGCGATTGGAATGAAGAACTTATTCTTCAGTTCTATGCTACACTGCACATCACTGGCAACTCTGAAGATGTCAATTCATGGGTTCTGGACTGGATGACTGAAAATACACATTACAAGGCCCGAGCAACTGAATTGCTTCGCTGCCTTTCTCTTAGTCCACCCACTGAAGATGCGTGTTGCGTGTATGATGAACCTGAACTGTCAAACCATTATATGCAAGTGCTCATGAAGCCTCTGAAGCCAGGGCAATCACCTCGTACCAAATTCCTCATCAAGGAATTGTTGTATGTGCCTAGGACTGTCTATCGCATTCTGACGAAGACAATATGTCCCATCAAAGGACACGATTCTTCCGATGAAGAAATTGTTTGCATCATGAAGAATATGCTTTTCAATATCATACATGGCGTTCCCATAAACTTCCATGATTTCTTCATGAGGACTCTGGCCAACATTGCTATGTCACCATTTGAGCTGAAGCCTTATGCACCTTGGATTATGAGATTCATCAGGACAAGGTCTTCACTCAACTACAAGGCTGAAACTCTCAACCACTGCAGCTACTTGCCTCCTATTGAAGTCCTCAAAAGGACATTTTCCTCAGCTGATGAAAAGGGCAAGGCCACTACTGTGATAGATGAAGGCATTCGTCCATTGGATGGTCAATTTCGCAAGGCTGCTTCTTATTCCACCAATGATGACTCTGCCACACATGACTCTGCTGCTAATACCGCCAAGACAAATCCTCAAGCCATAGCACCCAGGGTGATGACTGATCGTGAGTTACTCCTCAGTCTTCATCAAAAGGTTGATCGCAATCACAAATGGGTCAAGCGTCAGTTTAGTTCAATTCTTCACAACATGACTGCCACACACAATGCAGTGAAGAAAAACCATTACTACCTTCATGAAACCCTCAACCGCACCTGGGCTGTTCTGTCTCAAGTATATAGTGCTGAAGATTTGGAGAACATGGGCCTCAAAGAAGAATTTGCCTGGTCGGCACCTCCGCCGAAGAAATTCAAGAAGGTCAAGGTTCCTTCTCTGGTGGTCAGTTCATATTCTTCATCGTGTGACACTGATGAAAATGAAGACTTGGACGACACTGCAGCAGGCCCTACTTCAACAACCAACCCCAACAACACTGGCGCTCCTCCATCAACTTGAATATCTTCAGGGGTTTTAGTCCTCAGTTTCGATCCTTTTGGTCATTTGTTGACAAAGGGGGAGAAATCTGAGTTAGTCTTCAAGCGGGTCTATAATAAGGGCATATTTTTTTTAAGTTGCAACTCTCTTCTTCCGAAACTTTTATTGGATCGAGTTGTAATCTTAAACCCTATGGTGCTCGGTGCTCTGATACTTCGATACATGCTTGAGCTCCGATACTTTTGATGCACTATTCTGCATGCTTATTCCTCATTAATGTTATCGCACGCATGCTGAATTGCATCAGGCACCATGATTCAACTCTTCAAGTGTGCATTGCCTCAAAAGCAAATTCCTCACTATGCACAACTTCAGGGGGAGTTCTTCTGTATCTTGCAATCAAATTCCTCAATATCAGTTTCTACACTTCATATATTTATCCCCGTTGAAAACTTAACCTATGTTGTCATCAATCACCAAAAAGGGGGAGATTGTAAGTGCATCTAGTGCCCCTTAGTGATTTTGGTGTATTGAAGACTTATAGGTTAAGCATCTGATGTGTTTATGAGTGTACACAGGTCTATAGGTCTATGAGGAGTTTGATATTTACAGTAAAAGTCGACCCCTAAAAATGAAGTTCTTCGACTGAAGACTTTGATATTCTGAAGACTTTCTGAAGACTTTGAAAGTGAAGAAATTGGTGTGACCTTGAAGACATGGTATTCGTTCGAGGAACGTGAAGCGTGAAGACTTTGTTTTCGTAGTTTCATTTTTCTCTTTCTTGAGTCATAGGAAACACCGTACTGTTAAAGGGGGTCGAGAAAATACTAAGGAGAAAATTTCCATGTGATGCTCAACTCAAATCCTACACCTACCAATCCCTTCGAGTGAAGCCATTGGAAATCTCATACAGTTCAGTCAATTTCTTCAGTGACAGAGACGCAGTTCTTTTGGTCACTGAGGACTTTGCTCTAACTGAGGAGTTAGGAATTCGCCAGTGCAAATTGCCTACACAGTGAGGAACATGATAGCCCTGAGGAATTTGTACTCCAAATTTCCGACCGTTGCTGTGCCACACGCCAGCTGTCCTAAAATATCTTGTCCACCTAATGGTCATATCATTGAAGGGCATTTATGTCTTATCATGTCGGGCTGCTCCCTAGGCTATAAATAGCCGCCCCCTACAACCACTAGCTGGTTGGCTGCTCCGCGTGAACTTGACACTTGTCATTTGAGAGCAACCCATCCTCCGAGGACTTTGAGCGAAAATCATCAAGTGAGGAAAATCCAAACCCAAACCCAAAACACCTACAAACCCAAAGTGATTGAGCATCACTGAAGAAATTGATCCTCCGTGGATCCGACGCTTGTTACCTTTGAAGACTGTGCTTCTTCCAGACGGTTAGGCGTCAAGGTCTAGAGCATCCAAGAGGAATTGTGGATCGCGAGTGACCATGTCTGTGAAGGTTTGGAAGTCACCTGAAGACTTACCACGAGTGATTGGACGAGGACTGTGTGTCCTTAGTTCAAGGAGAATACGGTGAGGACTTGGTGTCCCGAGCTGCGTGCTCAGGACTGGGTGTCCGGGACTGTGTGTCCTCGAGTTTAAATACTCAGCCGCTCCAACCAGACGTACAATTGAGACAGCAGTTGGAACTAGTCTACCAAATCATTGTCTTCACCAAGCTTACTGGTTCCATTTCCTCAACTCCTTCATTTCCTCATTACTGTGTTGTCTGTTTGTTCATATCTGTGTTTGAAGACTTTGACTGAAGACTTTCACAAATTCCTCAGTTCAATTTCTTCAGTCTGTTTGTCTTCATCTAGAGTTATCCTGTGCCTACGCTTTCTGTACTCTG
Organism: Aegilops umbellulata; assembly: GCA_032464435.1. NCBI lineage: Eukaryota > Viridiplantae > Streptophyta > Magnoliopsida > Poales > Poaceae > Aegilops > Aegilops umbellulata. The sequence goes on from CP136055.1 coordinate 90,089,342, forward strand.
TGTTTGTCTTCATTTCATCATGATGACCATGCATGTAATCCGTTATGTTTACTTCTGAGTACTTATTCCTCTGCTAGTAATTCTTCGCTAAGGAATTTCCTCACGAGCAAATTCCTCAGTGAAGAATTTCATAAAAATCGCCTATTCACCCCCCTCTAGTCGATATAACGCACTTTCAAATGCCTTTGGAGGGAAGTAAGGGGAAAAACAAGGGAACTATGGCCTCCTCGAAGGAGGCTGCGTCAGAGGGAGGAACCGACAATTCCTCTCCTAAGGGGAAGAAGAGGGCCGCCTCCAACGACCCGGAGACCATGGCCTCGAAGCGGGGGGGAAAATCCTCGTCAGAGGGTCCGACGCCGGGGAGTTCCTCAGCCGAACTACGCCCTCAAAGGGATCAGCCCTCCAGCGAGCCGTAAGTAGAGAAAGGTTTCCCTTTTGAGGGATGAGAGAAATCCTTGATTTATATCTGAGAAGATTAACCGAAATTTTACCTTTTAGCTTGGACCTCAGTCCTTCTTAGCAGGGCTCGTCCTCGGGGGATCTTCTTCCGGAGATGATGGAGAGCGGGACGCCTCCCCCTGCCGTACCGCCTAGCGAGGCGGGCGACGCTGAGGTGTCGTCGCGGAGGGTTCCTCTGTTGGAAATATGCCCTAGAGGCAATAATGAATTAGTTATTATTATATTTCCTTGTTCATGATAATCGTTTATTATCCATGCTATAATTGTATTGATAGGAAACTCAGATACATGTGTGGATACATAGACAACACCATGTCCCTAGTAAGCCTCTAGTTGACTAGCTCGTTGATCAATAGATGGTTACGGTTTCCTGACCATGGACATTGGATGTCATTGATAACGGGATCACATCATTAGGAGAATGATGTGATGGACAAGACCCAATCCTAAGCCTAGCACAAGATCGTGTAGTTCGTATGCTAAAGCTTTTCTAATGTCAAGTATCATTTCCTTAGACCATGAGATTGTGCAACTCCCGGATACCGTAGAATGCTTTGGGTGTACCAAACGTCACAACGTAACTGGGTGGCTATAAAGGTACACTACAGGTATCTCCGAAAGTGTCTGTTGGGTTGGCACGGGTCGAGACTGGGATTTGTCACTCCGTGTGACGGAGAGGTATCTCTGGGCCCACTCGGTAGGACATCATCATAATGTGCACAATGTGATCAAGGAGTTGATCACGGGATGATGTGTTGCGGAATGAGTAAAGAGACTTGCCAGTAACGAGATTGAACAAGGTATCGAGATACCGACGATCGAATCTCGGGCAAGTACTATACCGGTAGACAAAGGGAATTGAATACGGGATTGATTGAATCCTTGACATCATGGTTCATCCGATGAGATCATCGTGGAACATGTGGGAGCCAACATGGGTATCCAGATCCCGCTGTTGGTTATTGGCCGGAGAGTTGTCTCGGTCATGTCTACGTTTCTGCCGAACCCGTAGGGTCTACACACTTAAGGTTCGATGACGCTAGGGTTATAGGGAATAGATGTACGTGGTTACCGAATGTTGTTCGGAGTCCCGGATGAGATCCCGGACATCACGAGGAGTTCCGGAATGGTCCGGAGGTAAAGATTTATATATAGGAAGTATGGTTTTGGCCACCGGAAGTGTTCTGGGCATCACCGGTAGTGTACCGGGACCACCGGAGGTGTCCGGGGGTCCACCAGGTGGGGCCACCAGCCCCAGAAGGTTGCGTGGGCCAAGTGTGGGAGGGGACCAGCCCCAGGTGGGCTGGTGCGCCCCCACCAAGGCCCAAGGCGCAGGGAGAGTGGGAGGGGGCAAACCCTAGGTCCAGATGGGCCTTAAGGCCCACCCTTGGTGCGCCCCCCTCTCTCCCCCTTGGCCGCACCCTAGATTGGTTTTGGGGGCTGCAACACACACGATTTGATCTCTCCCTCGCGCAGCCGTACCTCTCTCCTCCTCGTCTCTTGCGGTGCTTGGCAAAGCCCTGCTGGAGTACCACGCTCCTCCACCACCACCACGCCGTCATGCTGCTGCTGGATGGAGTCTTCCCCAACCTCTCCCTCTACCCTTGCTGGATCAAGGCATGGGAGACGTCACCGGGCTGCACATGTGTTGAACGCGGAGGTGCCATCCGTTCGTCACTAGGATCATCGGTGATTTGGATCACGACGAGTACGACTCCATCAACCCCGTTCACTTGAACGCTTCCGCTTAGCGATCTACAAGGGTATGTAGATGCACTCTCCTTCCCTCGTTGCTAGATTACTTCATAGATTGATCTTGGTGTTGCGTAGAAAATTTTGAATTTCTGCTACGTTACCCAAAAGTGGCATCATGAGCTAGGTCTATGCGTAGTTTCTATGCATGAGTAGAACACAAAGCAGTTGTGGGCGTCGATATTGTCAATTATCTTGCCGTTACTAGTCTTATCTTGATTTGGTGGCATTGTGGGATGAAGCGGCCTGGACCAACCTTACACGTACGCTTACGTGAGACCGGTTCCACCGACTGACATGCACTAGTTGCGTAAGGTGGCTGGCGGATGTCTGTCTCTCCCACTTTAGTCGGATCGGATTCGATGACCAGGGTCCTTATGAAGGGTAAATAGAAATTGGCAATTCACGTTGTGGTTTTGGCGTAGGTAAGAAACGTTCTTGCTAGCAACCTATAGCAGCCACGTAAAAACTTGCAACAACAATTAGAGGACGTCTAACTTGTTTTTGCAGCAAGTGTTTTGTGATGTGATATGGCCAAAGGATGTGATGAATGATATATGTGATGTATGAGATGATCATGTTCTTGTAATAGGAATCACGACTTGCATGTCGATGAGTATGACAACCGGCAGGAGCCATAGGAGTTGTCTTAATTTATTTATGACCTGCGTGTCAACATAAACGTCATGTAATTACTTTACTTTATTGCTAACTGTTAGCTGTAGTAGTAGAAGTAATTGTTGGCGAGACAACTTCATAAAGACACGATGATGGAGATCATGATGATGGAGATCATGGTGTCATGCCGGTGACGATGATGATCATGGAGCCCCGAAGATGGAGATCGAAAGGAGCAAAGTGATGATGGCCATATCATGTCACTATTTGATTGCATGTGATGTTTATCATGTTATTACATCTTATTTGCTTAGAACGACGGTAGCTTAAATAAGATGACCCCTCACTAAAATTTCAAGAAAAGTGTTCTCCCTAACTATGCACCGTTGCGAAGGTTCGTCGTTTCGAAGCACCACGTGATGATCGGGTGTGATAGATTCTTACGTTCGAATACAACGGGTGTTGACGAGCCTAGCATGTACAGACATGGCCTCGGAACACATGCGAAACACTTAGGTTGACTTGACGAGCCTAGCATGTACAGACATGGCCTCGGAACACGGAGGACCGAAAGGTCGAACATGAGTCGTATAGAAGATGCGATCAACATGAAGATGTTCACCAATGATGACTAGTCCGTCTCACGTGATGATCGGACACGGCTTAGTTGATTCGGATCATGTATCACTTAGATGACTAGAGGGATGTCTATCTGAGTGGGAGTTCATGAAATAATCAGATGAACTCAATTATCATGAACATAGTCGAAAGGACTTTGCAAATTATGTCGTAGCTTACACTTTAGCTCTACTGTTTTAGATACGTTCCTAAAGAAAATTTAGTTGAAAGTTGATAGTAGCAATTATGCAGATTGGGTCTGTAAACTGAGGATTGTCCTCATTGCTGCACAGAAGGATTATGTCCTTAATGCACCGCTCAGTAAGCTGAACCTCGAGCGTCGGTTGTGGATGTTGCGAACATCTAACATACACGCTTTGATGACTACATGATAGTTCAGTGCGTATGGTTTAGAATTGAGGCACCAAAGACGTTTTTTGAAACATCGCAGAACATATGAGATGTTCCAAGGACTGAAATTGGGATTTCAGGCTAGTGCCCGCGTCAAGAGGTATGATACCTCTGACAAGTTTCCTAAGCCTACAAACTAAGGAGAAAAGCTCAATCGTTGAGCATGTGCTCAGATTGTATGAGTACTAGAATCGCTTGAATAGAGTGGGAGTTAATCTTCCAGATAAGATAGTGATGGTTCTCCAAAGTCACTGCCACCAAGCTACTAGAGCTTCATGATGAACTATAACATATCAGGGATAGATATGATCCTTGAGCTATTCGCGACACCGCGAAAGTAGAAATCAAAAGGGAGCATCAATTGTTGATGGTTAGTAAAACCACTAGTTTCAAGAAGGGCAAGGACAACAAAGGGATACTTCATGAAACGACAAATCAGTTGCCGCTCTATTGAAGAAACCCAAAGTTGAACCCAAGCACGAGACTAAGTGCTTCAGAAATAAGGGGAACGGTCACTGAAGCAGAACTACCCTAGATACTTGGTAGATGAGAAGGCAGGCAAGGTCAACAGAAGTATATTGGATATACATTACATTAATGTGTACTTTACTAGTACTCCTAGTAGCACCAGGGTATTAGATACCGGTTCGGTTGCTAAGTGTTAGTAACTCGAAATAAAAGGCTACGGAATAAACGGAGACTAGCTAAAGGTGAGATGACGTTATGTGTTGGAAGTGTTTCCAAGGTTGATGTAATCAAATATCGTACGCTCCCTCTACCATCGAGATTGGTATTAAAACCTAAATAATTGTTATTTTATGTTTGCGTTGGGCATAGACATGATTGGATTATGTTTATCGCAATACGGTTATTCATTTAAGGTGAATAATGGTTACTCTGTTTATTTGAATAATACCATCCCGATCGTAGTGATACACATATTCAAGCCAAAAGATATAAGATAGTAATGATAGTACCACATACTTGTGGCACTGCAATTTGGGTCATATTGGTATAAAACGCATGAAGAAGCTCCATACAGATGGATCGTTTGGACTCACTTGATTTTGAATCACTTGAGACATGCAAATCATACCACATGGGCAAGATGACTGAAAGACCTCGTTTTCAGTAAGATGGAACAAGAAAGCAACTTGTTGGAAGTAATACATCCTAATGTGTGCAGTCCAATGAGTGCTGAGGCATGTAGTGGATATCATTATGTTCTTACTTCATAGATGATTTGAGTAGATGCTGGGTATGTTTACTTGATGAATCATGAGTCTGAATTATTGAAAGGTTCAAGTAATTTCAGAGTGAAGTTGAAGATCATCGTGACAAGAGGATAAAATGTCTATGATATGATCATAGAGATTTATATCTGAGTTACGAGTTTGGCACACAATTAAGACATTGTGGAAATTGTTTCACGACTAATACCGCCGGGAACATCATAGTGTGATGGTGTGTCCAAACATCATAACTGCACCCTATTGGATATGGTGCATACCATGATGTCTCTTATCGAATTACCACTATCGTTTATGGGTTAGGCATTAGAGATAACCGCATTCACTTTAAATAGGGAACCACACAAATCCGTTGAGACGACACCGTATGAACTATGGTTTAGAGAAACCTAACCTGTCATTTCTTAAAAGTTTGGGGCTGCAACGCTTATGTGAAAAAGTTTCAGGCTGATAAGCTCGAACCCAAAGCGGATAAATGCATCTTCATAGGACACCCAAAACAGTTGGGTATACCTCTTGTCTCAGATTCGAAAGCAATAGGGATTGTTTCTAAAATCGGGTCCTTTCTCGAGGAAAAGTTTCTTTCAAAAGAATTGAGTGGGAGGATGGTGGAGACCTGATTAGGTTATTGAACCGTCACTTCAACTAGTGTGTAGCAGGGCACAGGAAGTTGTTCCTGTGGCACGTACACCAATTGAAGTGGAAGCTTATGATAGTGATCATGAAACTTCGGATCAAGTCACTACCAAACCTCGTAGGACGACAAGGATGCGTGCTATTTCAAAGTGGCACATAATCCTGTTTTGGAAGTCATGTTGCTAGACAACAATGAACCTACGAGCTATGGAGAAGCGATGGTGGGCCCGGATTCCGAAAAATTGGCTCGAGGCAATAAAATCCGAGAGAGGTTCCATGTATGAAAACAAAGTGTAGACTTTGGAAGAACTACTTGATGGTCGTAAGGCTGTTAGGTGCAGATGGATTTTAAAAGGAAGACGGACAATGATGGTAAGTGTCACCATTGAGAAAGCTCGACTTGTCGTTAAGATGTTTCCCGACAAGTTCAAGGATTTGACTACGATGAGACTTTCTCACTCGTAGCGATGCTAAAAGCCTGTTGGAAGTATGTTAGCAGTTACTGCATTATTTATGAAATCTTACAGATAGGATGTCAAAACATTGTTTCCTCGATGATTTTCTTGAGGAAAGGTTGTATGAGATACAACCAGAAGGTTTTGTCAATCCTGAAAGATGCTAACAAGTATGCAAAACTCCACCGGTCCTTCTAAGGACTGGAGTAAGCATCTCGGAATTGGAATGTACGCTTTGATGAGATGATCAAAGATTTGGGCTTATACAAAGTTTGTGAGAAACTTGTATTTCCAAAGAAGTGAGTGGGAGCACTATATAATTTTTAATGAGTATATGTTGTGAACATATTGTTGATCAGAAATGATGTAGAATTTCTGGAAAGCATGCAGGGTAATTTGAAAAGGTGTTTTTCAATGGAAAACCTGGATTAAGTTACTTGAACATGGAGCATCAAGATCTATAAGGATAGATCAAAATCGTTTAATAGTACTTTCAAACAAACACATACCATGACAAGATTTTGAAGGAGTTCAAAATAGATCGGCAAAGAAGGAGTTCTTGGCTGTGTTATAAGGTTTGAGTGTTGAGTAAGACTCAAGAACTAACCACGGCAGAATAGAGAGAAAGGACGAAGGTCGTCCCCTATGCTTTAGACGTAGGCTCTAAAGTATGCTATGTTGTGTACCGCACCTGAAGTGTGCCAAGCCATGAGTCAGTCAAGGGGTACAAGTGTTATCTAGGAATGGATCACAGGACAACGGTCAAGCTTATCCTTAGTAACTAGCGGACTAAGAAATTTTCTCGATTATGGAGGTGGTAAAAGAGTTCGTCGTAAAGGGTTACGCCGATGCAATCTTTGACACTAATCTGGAAGATTCTGAGTAGTAAACCGGATTCGTATAGTAGAAAAGTTGTTTGGAATAGATCCAAATAGAGCGTGGTAGCTGCATCTACAAGATGACATAGAGATTTGTAAACCACACACGGATCTGAAAGATTCAGACCCGTTGACTATAAAATCTCGCACAAGCATAACATGATCAAACCCAGAACTCTTTGGGTGTTAGTCACATGGGAATGTGACCTTGAGTGTTAATCACATAGCGATGTGAACTGGATTATTGACTCTAGTGCAAGTGGGAGACTGTTGGAAATATGCCCTAGAGGCAATAATAAATTAGTTATTATTATATTTCCTTGTTCATGATAATCGTTTATTATCCATGCTATATATAATTGTATTGATAGGAAACTCAAATACATGTGTGGATACATAGACAACACCATGTCCCTAGTAAGCCTCTAGTTGACTAGCTCGTTGATCAATAGATGGTTACGGTTTCCTTACCATGGACCTTGGATGTCATTGATAACGGGATCGCATCATTAGGAGAATGATGTGATGCACAAGACCCAATCCTAAGCCTAGCACAAGATCGTGTAGTTCGTATGCTAAAGATTTTCTAATGTCAAGTATCATTTCCTTAGACCATGAGATTGTGCAACTCCCGGATACCGTAGAATGCTTTGGGTGTACCAAACGTCACAACGTAACTGGGTGGCTATAAAGGTACACTACAGGCATCTCCGAAAGTGTCTGTTGGGTTGGCACGGATCGAGACTGGGATTTGTCACTCCGTGTGACGGAGAGGTATCTCTGGGCCCACTCAATAGGACATCATCATAATGTGCACAATGTGACCAGGGAGTTGATCACGGGATGATGTGTTTCGGAACGAGTAATGAGACTTGCCAGTAACGAGATTGAACAAGGTATCGAGATACCGACGATCGAATCTCGGGCAAGTATTATACCGGTAGACAAAGGGAATTGAATACGGGATTGATTGAATCCTTGACATCGTGGTTCATCCGATGAGATCATCGTGGAACATGTGGGAGCCAACATTGGTATCCAGATCCCGCTGTTGGTTATTTGCCGGAGAGTTGTCTCGGTCATGTCTACGTGTCTCCCGAAACTGTAGGGTCTACAGACTTAAGGTTCGATGACGCTAGGGTTATAGGGAATAGATCTACGTGGTTACCGAATGTTGTTCGGAGTCCCGGATGAGATCCCGGACGTCACGAGGAGTTCCGGAATGGTCCGGAGGTAAAGATTTATATATAGGAAGTATGGTTTTGGCCACCGGAAATGTTCTGGGCATCACCGGTAATGTATCGGGACCACCGGAGGTGTCCGGGGTCCACCAGGTGGGGCCACCAGCCCCAGAAGGTTTCGTGGGCCAAGTGTGGGAGGGGACCAGCCCCAGGTGGGCTGGTGCGCCCCCACCAAGGCCCAAGGCGCAGGGAGAGTGGGAGGGGGCAAACCCTAGGTCCAGATGGGCCTTAAGGCCCACCCTAGGTGCGCCCCCTCTCTCCCCCTTGGCCGCACCCTAGATGGGTTTTGGGGGCCGCAACACACATGATTTGATCTCTCCCTGGCGCAGCCCTACCTCTCTCCTCCTCGTCTCTTGCGGTGCTTGGCGAAGCCCTGCTGGAGTACCACGCTCCTCCACCACCACCACGCCGTCGTGCTGCTGCTGGACGGAGTCTTCCCCAACCTCTCCCTCTCCCCTTGCTGGATCAAGGCATGGGAGACGTCACCGGGCTGCACGTGTGTTGAACGCGGAGGTGCCATCCGTTCGGCACTAGGATCATCGGTGATTTGGATCACGCCGAGTACGACTCCATCAACCCCGTTCACTTGAACGCTTCCGCTTAGCGATCTACAAGAGTATGTAGATGCACTCTCCTTCCCTCGTTGCTAGATTACTTCATAGATTGATCTTGGTGTTGCGTATAAAATTTTGAATTTCTGCTACGTTACCCAACATCCTCCGAGTCTGGCAGGGGCGGAAGATAGCCATATGGCCCCCCAAGATTCTCCGCGTCTGGACTTCAAAAGAGGCCATAGGAGAAGTCCGGCACCGTCTGGTGTTTGGCCGGAGGAGCTAAAGATTCTGCTGGGGCAAGCTTCTATCTCAGAAGAGCACCGTGCATTGATGGGCACGGTGATTGAAAGGACTTCATCCGCCGAAAGCGGATTTCATGAAGCCGTCCAAAGTTTACTGACGGGTTTTGAGGTACGTTAGATAATGTACACTTTTGTCAGTTGCGCATAAGTAAGTTGTGCCCTGTGTACATAGTAGCCCCTGAGACTCTGCGCGCTGTGAAGAAATGACGGCACGCAGAGGATCATAATCCCAGGTCTAAGGTGTCGCCCTTGAATCTAGGTGGCAAGGTGTCCAGAATCGAGCCGAACTGATGATTTTGCCGAACTAAAGCGGCAACTAGACGTGGCCGACGCCGACATCGCGCTTGTCAACAAGCGGCTTGATGAGGCTCAAGGTATGTAATTCCTCGGGCAGCATCGGGTAAGAGGAGTTTTATGCCATTGTCTTACAGTTTATGTGCTTGACGCAGATGGTGCGGCCGTTGTGGAGAATCTTAGGGCAGAACTTGCCTGAACTAAAGAACAAGCCCAAAAGAGCGATGCGGCTGCCCAGAAAGCTCTTGAAGAGCTGAGAGACGAACAGGCTGCTCACTACCGAAGCAAGGAGGAGATGGCTGAGATGACCGTGAAGTTAGAGCGCGCTGCTGACCGTTGCAAACTTCTTGAAGAAGAAGAACGGGCAAGGCAGACGGACTTGGAGAAGGCCGTTGCTGATGTCAAGGATGCTCGCTCTGCGATGAGAGCTGCGAAGGAGGAGCTGCGTCAGGCCGAACAGATTGCGGCTGGAAAGCCCTTTATGCTTCGGAGGAAATTTTGCAATCCAAAGTTTGCTCCGTTAGACCGGATGTGGAGTGTGGAGGACACCTATCTGGATTTGGCAGAAGTGCTGCTGATGCGACCGAACACTTTCGAGATCTAAAAGATCGTGAAGTGGAAAAGCTTTTCTGGTCGCAGTTCCACAATCCAGAACGCCCACTAGCAGTGGACGATCGCCTGGCTCAATGGACCGAACTGAATAGGTTGTCCGCACTTGCCATGAAGTACGTCATGGGTCATCTATGGCCTGGGAGATCGGAGCCGAAGAGTTATTTCAGCTTTGTGCGGCAATTCCTTGACGCGGTGCCGCGTATTAATGCGATGAAGATGTCAGCATGCATAGAGGGCGCACAGATGGCTCTTGCCCGTGTCAAGACATATTGGGCAGAGATGGAGACCACCGTTGTTGCGTCCCAAGATTCGGACAAAAGCCAAGTACCCTCCGAGCACTATTTTTAGGAAGTCCTTGAGGGCGCTCGTGTAATAGAGACGCAGTGCTCGAAGGATGCTATGTTATGATAGCATATGTAATTATAAAGCAATATTTTCATAAATTGTAGTGGCCTTTTATACTTGTGCCTTCAAGTATTGGGGACACCTCCTGTGCGGCCGTTTTAAAATATATATACAAAATCTGAAAGATAGCAGTCGTTGGCTTCAGCCCCCACGCACATAGTGCGGGGGTGCTCACAGAAGACGCATTTTCACACTTAATCCAACGTCTTGGTCCTACAAAGGAGGTGATAGCGCAGTGGGCCAGGCAACCGAACTATAATGCTTTAACACTTTCACTTAGCCATAGGAGCTTGACAGGGGGACTATTTAGGTAGCCCCTTGGTGGTGACTGCGCTCGCCCGAGTTCAGGGCGCGTATGTGCCTGGCCGGGAAACGGCCCTTCGTTAAAGCGGAGGAATCCTATAGATTCCGGTAGGTCATCGAGTGGCTGACCAGTCTCACGCTACATCATGACAGTCAGTTTTCGGCTTTCTCTACTGAGGTGCTCGCCCGGCCTAACCGGGGCACAATCGCAGTAGTTCTCCTGGTGCTACCTTAGCCGATAGAGAGGAACGTAAGGTAGCCGAACTCAGGAGCCGGGCAACCCAACATTTGACCAAAGACATGATTCGGAGCTGATGCATATAATGCCAAAACTCGCGACACCGAACACTCCCTAAGGTGCTCGGTCTTTATAAGTGCGGGCAAAACGACACTCCTTATTAAAAAGCCCCTAGTGTCTAGGTACGCGCAAAAGTTCTGACGTGGCCACATGCCAAGACGCCAGCCTCCTCCTTGGTTATGGCAGAGAAAACCAGGGGATATGTAGCAACAAGAGACAGTAAAAAGGTTACACAGGGTCTTAATCTAAAAAGAATCCTTAGGACGGGTCCCTACTGCACGTCTGCGCCTGTGTCTCCGTTGTGCCGTATCCTGAGTTGAAAATGGGTCGTGCTGAACAAGATTTTAAAATAGACAAAGTATAAAGTAAAATATGTAAAATTGAGCTTTATTGTCTCTTATTGTATATATACGGAGCCCCTAGTGCGGAGGTATATGGCCACTAAGCCTGCATCAATGATAATTTTGTACCGAACTCGTCTATCCGCGCTCGTGGTCTTTTAAGGACCTATTCCGAAGTTTTTGGCCGGTGAAGCCATTTTACTGTGGGGCTGTCAAAGCGGCCGCACAGTCCTCCGCTTGGGGGAGGCGCACCTCAATGCTTCCCCTTTAAAGAGATGATGCCTCGTGGACCGGGCATTTTAAGCGTTAGAGATGCATAATGCGGTATTGCGTTAAAGCGGACCAAAGCTTCGCGTCCTAGTAGTGCTTGATAGTGACTTGAGAATGGGACGATGTGGAAAATTAGCTTTTCGCGACGGAAGTTATTGGGGTAGCCGAATGTAACTTCAAGCCGGAGGAAACCCATGCATCGGGTGTCCGGACCTGGTGTTACCCCTTGAAAGGAGGTTTTGCTGTGACGGATTCTTGTTGGGTCTATCTCGATGCGACGGATTGTGTCCTGATATATCAGGTTTAGTCCACTGCCGCCCTCCATAAGGACATTTGAAAACTTGAGTCCGCCGATTATTGGATCGAGTACCAAGGCAGACCAGCCTGCGTTCCTTATACTTCTAGAATAGTCCCGTTGATCGAAGATGATTGGTTTTGACAACCAGTGGCGAGACCTCTTTGGGATAGGTCGTGTGGTGCGTACCTTTATGGGCGCCGCACGTTTCGTTATGTGAAGTAAGTTTACTATCTTTACTTCTTGTGGGAAGTTCTTTTGTTACCTGGTGCTCTGCTTTTGGGGTTCGTCTTCGTCCTCACTTGGTGTTTCGAGCCCCTTGTGTTCGGCATTGAGTCTGCCGGATTGTTTGAAAACCCAACAATCTCTGTGGGTATGGTTAGCAGGCCTCCCGGGAGTACTGTGTATTTGACATGTCCTGTCCAGGATTTTGTTTAAGTTGGATGGATCATCCCTGTTATCCTGGAGGGGCGGCTTTGTTTGATTCTGTCGTGAACTTTTGAATCCGGCGTTGATTGCCGTGCTCTTCGGACTTTTTTCCTTAGTCCGGCGACGGTCCTTGTTGCATCGCGGTTTTCCATTTCCATCCCTAGTTTCAGATGTACTTGCCAACCATCTGCCCTCTCCCGCACAAAAGCGGGTCATGAGGCTTGTTAGTGCGTCCATTGTTCTTGGCTTCTCTTGGCCGAGGTGTTTGGCGAGCCATTCGTCTCGGACGTTATGCCTGAAAGCTGCTAAGGCTTCGGCGTTCGGACAGTCGACTATCTGATTCTTTTTAGTGAGGAATCTATTCCAGAATTGCCGAGCTGATTCTCCGGGCTGTTGTGTTATGTGACTGAGGTCATCAGCATCCGGAGGACGGACATAAGTCCCTTGAAAATTTGCTCGGAAAGCGTCCTCGAGCTCTTCCCAGCTTCCAATTGTGTTTTCAGGGAGGCTTTTGAGCCAATGCCGAGCTGGTCCTTTGAGCTTTAGTGGTAAATATTTGATGGCGTGGAGATCATCTCCTCTAGCCATATGTATATGGAGGATATAATCCTCTATCCAGACTCCAGGGTCTGTTGTTCCATCATATGCCTCTATGTTTACGGGTTTGAATCCTGCTGGAAATTCGTAATCCAGGACCTCATCGGTGAAGCATAGGGGATGTGCGGCGCCCCTGTATTTGGTTGTGCCGGATTCTGATGATGGTTTTATTGCATTGCTTACGAGAGCTTGCTTTCTTGGCCCATAAATGGACCTGGCCGGGCCATATTTTTGATGCGAATCTGTAAGTGGGTCGCGTGCCGGCTTAAGTGCGACGCCATTTGCCGTTTTATACTGGCTATGGGGTCGTCTATCCGACCGTGTGGCTTTCTTGTTTTTTGAATGCGATGGCTCTATGGCCTCTTCGTCGAATTCAGGCAGTAGCTTTCTCTTCGAATAGCTTTTAGTGCGGTGACTGTCGCCGTATTTATCTGCGGAATTGATTACTTTGCTCCATCTGATCCTGAGTGCATCTTCCGCCGTTTTTAGCTTCCGCTTCTGCTTCTTCATGCTGCGTGCTATTGCCACGAGCCTCTTGTGGAGATTCTTCTGCTTCGTGGGTTTGTCCGGCGTAAGGTCGTCCGGAGTGCCGTTTTCGCTGGGGGAGGGATGTTCGGTTTCTCTATCCGTGTTGCCCTGTTCGGACGGTTGCTCTAAGGCCTGCTCGTCGTCTACTGGCTCATCCTGCTCTATGGCTGGGTCTCTATCGAGGCGGGGCTTGGGTCGGCGTTTACGCCGACGCTTTGATTGCTTTTCGAGGGATCGGTCCCTCGTTCCATCCCCTTTTTCCTCGCCATTGTTTCCTTTAGGGGTGTCCACCATGTACACATCGTGAGATGGGGTGGTTGTCCAATGCCCTATGGGCGTTGGCTCATCTGTATCTCCTACATCGTCGTCCATACCGTCGATATCTTCGGAGTCGAAGTTGAGCACGTCGTTTAAACTGTCGACAATGGCTACCAAGTGGGTGGTGGGTGGGCTTTGAATTTCTTCGTCGTCCGTATCCCATCCTTGCTGGCCATAGTCCGGCCAGGGCTCTCCCGATAAAGAGAGAGACTTTAGTGAGTTCAGGATGTCGCCAAAGGGCGAGTGCTGAAAGATGTCCGTGGCGGTGAACTCCATGACCGGCGCCCAATCGGATTCAATTGCCAGGGGTGCGGGAGGTTCGGAGTCCGGAGGGGAATCCGGATCCTCGGAGTCACGGGTCATGCAGAGTGCGAGGCTGGCGTTCGGCTCGATTGCTTTTGAGATCGCAGCCCCCGGGTGACGTCCAACCGCTCACCCTCGATCAGCACCGCAGGTTCCGAATTAAGGGTCGGAACCGACACGCGTGCGGGCTCCAGGGCACTATTTGGCAGTAGAGCTAGATCATGCCCATCGAGACAGTGCGGCGCGCTTGGCTGTGGCTCGAATCCGTCGAAGATCAAGTCCCCGCGGATGTCAGCCGTGTAGTTCAAACTTCCAAACCTGACCTGATGGCCAGGGGCGTAGCTTTCGATCTGCTCCAGGCGGCCAAACGAATTGGCCCGCAGTGCGAAGCCGCCGAAGACGAAGATCTGTCCGGGGAGAAAAGTCTCACCCTGGACTGCATCGTCGTTGATGATCAAAGGAGCCATTGGGCCTAAAAGCGACGACACAGAGGAACTCTCAATGAAAGCACCAATGTCGGTGTCAAAACCGGCGGATCTCGGGTAGGGGGTCCCGAACTGTGCGTCTAGGCCGGATGATAATAGGAGACAAGGGACACGAAGTTTACCCGGGTTCGGGCCCTCTCGATGGAGGTAAAACCCTACTCCTGCTTGATTAATATTGATGATATAGGTAGTACAAGAGTAGATCTACCACGAGATCAAGGAGGCTAAACCCTAGAAGCTAGCCTATGGTATGATTGTTGTATGATGAAGTTGTCCTACGGACTAGAACACTCCGGTTTATATAGACACCGGATAGGGTTAGGGTTACACAAAGTCGGTTACAATGGTAGGAGATCTTGAATATCCGCATCGCCAAGCTTGCCTTCCACGCCAAGGAAATTCCTATCCGGACACGGGACGAAGTCCTCAATCTTGTATCTTCATAGTCCTGGAGTGCGACTGAAGGTATAGTCCGGCTATCCGAACACCCCCTAATCCTGGACTCCCTCACTCAGCAATCCTTGGAATATTTAGGACACATTATCTCTGACAAAGGAGTAGCCACATACCCTTCCAAGACTGAGGCTATGGTACAGTGGCCTACACCCACTAATGTCACTGAATTAAGGGGTTTTCTAGGGATGACTAGATATTATCGGAAGTTTGCGAGAAACTATGGTTTGCTGGCTAAACCTCTCACTATTCTTATAAAAAAGCAAGCATTTGCTTGGTCCACATCATCTCAACATGCTTTCCAACAGCTCAAAGAGGCAATGGTCAACACTCCAGTTTTGGCACTACCAAACTTTGACAAAACTTTTACTGTGGAGACAGATGCCTGCAACACTGGAGTGGGTGCTATTTTGTCTCAGGAAGGGCACCCTGTTGCTTTTTACAGTAAATCTCTAGGGGTAGCCAACCAGAAGAAATCCATATATGAGAAGGAGTTTATGGAAATTATGATGGTAGTAGACAGATGGAGATCTTATCTATCTAGAGCACCATTTGTGATTAAGACTGATCACCAAAGTCTGTATCATTTGGGAGATCAGAACTTTACCTCAGATTTACAAAGGAAGGCTATGACTAAGCTAGTGGGACTGCATTTTTCTATTCATTACAGGAAAGGAGTGGAAAACACTGTTGCTGATGCTCTGTCAAGAGTGGCACACTTATTCACTGTGCAAAGTATATCTACCAGCAAGCCTGTCTGGGTGCAAGAGATCCTCAACTTTTATTCTGTTGATTCTGTTGCTTGTTCCATGTTGCAAAAACTGGCAGTGGATCCAGATTCGTGTCCATGTTTTTAGTTACAAGATGGGCTAATAAATCAGGATTGGAAAATCTGGGTGGGAGCAAATTCTGGTCTCCAAACAAAGTTAATTCAGGCTTTTCATTCAAGCCCTGCGGGAGGACACTATGGTATTCTTCCAACATATCAGAGTGAAGCAATTGTTCAGTTGGGCTGGTATGAAAGTGGCTGTGGAGAATTTTGTCAAGCAGTGTGCAATTTGTCAACAGGCCAAACATGAACTGTGCAAGAAGCCAGGTCTGCTACAGCCTCTGCCTGTTCCTGACAGTCCATGGCAAGCAATCAGTATGGACTTCATGGAGGGGTTACCTAAACAGAAGGATACAGTTCCATTTTAGTGGTTGTTGATAGCCTGAATAAAGTGAGCCACTTTCTACCTCTCAAACATCCTTTCACAGGCGCTTCAGTAGCGAAAGTGTTTATGAACAACATTGTCAGATTGCATGGGATGCCTCTGTCCATTGTATTAGACAGGGACAAGATCTTCACTAGTTCATTTTGGAAGGAGCTTTTTAGAGTGTGGGGGACAAAACTGCAGATGAGTACTGCCTATCATCCACAAACAAATGGTCAAACCGAACGGGTTAATCAGTGCCTGGAGATGTACCTGAGGTCTGCAGTTCATGACTATCCTGCCAAGTGGGCAACCTGGCTGCCACAGGCTGAGTTCTGGTACAATGCTTACATATCACTCCTCTCTGGGGTGTACTCCATATCAAGCTTTGTATGTCCATTCTCCTAACATAGGCCAGCTAGCAGGGCATCCCGTGTCTCCACATTCAGATGTCAAGGCCTGGATGGCCACTCACACTGAATGCATAGCTGCTCTCAAAGATCACCTGGCAAGGGCTCAAAGCAAGTACAAGCACTTTGCGGACCAAAAATGCTCGGACAGGGTGTTCATGCAGGGAGAGATGGTCTATCTGCGGCTCCAGCCTTATTCTCAATCAACTGTGGTAAACAGACCATGTCACAAGCCGGCGCTTAAATGTTTTGGGCCTTACAAAATTCTAGAAAAAGTTGGGACTGCAGCATACAGGCTGGAACTGCCACAAGGAAGTCAAGTCCACCCGGTTTTTCATGTATCCCAACTGAAGGGCCATGTTCCAGACCACACTCCGGTGTTCACCACATTGCTAGTGCCAGTGGACCTATCAGCTCGAGGTATAATCCCTGAAGAAATCATCGATCGTCGCTTGGTCAAGAAGGGGAATGCAACACATTTGCAAGTTCTGGTTAAATGGGCGATAGTTCCCGCTTCATCAGCAACTTGGGAAGATTACGAGGTGCTACAAGCCCGATTTCCGAGCGCACCACCTTGGGGACAAGCTGGTTCTTCAGGGGCGGGTACTGTAAGCAGTGGCACACAGGTGATTGGACATGGTGCGGTACAGAAGACAAGCAGCGTGCGCCAGAGAGACAAAGGGGTTTAAACCCAGCATTAAGGTTGGGCCTAGGAGTCGTGGGCTCGAGTGGTGGGCCTGTGGGCTATGTAATGGACTTGCGTATATAAGAAAGTGTGTAAGTCGTGTTGGCCGTCAAGTTTGAAATGAAAATACTCTAGCCTCTCGTTCTGTTCTTATCCTCTCCTGCTCTCTCTCTCTCTATCTCTCTCTCTCTCTCTCTCTCTCTCTCTCTCTCTCTCTCTCGTCTCCGATCCACCTGCTCCTCCGGCTCGCCACCGTCAAATTCTGGCCGACCCTAGGTCGTGACACGGGAGTCCAAGTACGTTCGATGCTTGGATCGGTTGGATCATGAATACGTTTGACTACATCAACCGCGTTACTAAACGCATCCGCTTTCGGTCTACAATGGTACGTGGACACACTCTCCCCGCTCGTTTCTATGCTTCTCTTGGATAGATCTTGCGTGATCATAGGATTTTTTTGAAATACTACATTCCCCAACAAGAACACATTAAGATATACATCAACCTGCCATGTAGATTAGGAGAGTATTACATCTTCATGGAGTCGTATTGTCAATAGTAAGGATACTCTCCTCTCTATTGACCAATAACTTGTCTTCCACATCTAATTCACGGGATCTCTAATCACATAGACTAGGTTACCACTATGAACAACTCATATTGTGGGTCTCATACCCATCTCCTTCGATGCACTCTGAACATGTCTTGATGAGTTCATGTTATCCTTTGAGCTGCTCACTTTTGTGATCACAGTTTGGTTGTCGTAGTTCATAAGGATACCCGGTACAGGTTTCTCAACAACCGACAAGTCATTCAAGAGCCAATGGAGCCAATCTGCTTCGACCGTAGCTGTATCTAGTGCTATGAGTTCTGCTTCCATTGTTGACCTCATTAAGATGGTCTGCTTGCAAGACTTCCAAGAAACAGTGCCACCTCCATGAGTGAATGCATATCCGCTCGTGGCCTTTATCTCATCAGCATCAAAGATCCAGTTTGAGTCAGTATACCCTTCTAGTACCTTTGGGTACCCAGTGTAGTGAATTCCATAACTCGCAGTGCCTTACAAGTAACGCATAACTCTCTCTAGAGCTTTCCAATGCACATCTCCTGGTTTTGAGACAAACCGGCTCAGTTTGCTAACAGCAAAAGAGATGTCAGGTCTTGTAGCACTGGCTAAGTACATAAGCGAGCCAATAATCTGAGAATATTTCAATTGATCTCTAGCAATTCTTTGATTCTTTCGAAGCAACAGGCTAGCATCATATGGTGTTAGAGAGGGCTTGCAGTCACTAGCCAAAGCGACTCAAGATCTTTTCCACATAGTGAGGTTGAAGCAATGTAATCCCACCATCATCGTCTCTCAACAACTTGATGTTCAGAATGACATCAGCCACTCCTAAATCCTTCTTCTCAAAACAACGAGAAAGGAAATCCTTGACCTCCTTAATAAAATTCAGATTTGTTCCAAAAATCAGTATGTCATCAACATAGAAGCAAAGGATAACTCCCTCGCCCCCACCATGGCGATAGTACACACATTTATCAGCTTCGTTTACAACAAAGCATGCAGCTGTTAAAGTTCTTTCAAACTTCTCATGCCACTTCTTGGGTGCTTGCTTAAGTCTATACAAAGACTTCAGCAACTTGCACACTTTCCCTTCCTGACCATATACTACAAACCCATCTGGTTGTTCCATATAAATTTCCTCGTATAACTCTCCATTTAGGAAAGCAGTCTTGACATCCATTTGATGAACAAGAAGATAATGTGAGGTAGCTAGTGAAAGTAGTACTCGAATAGTGGTCAGTCGAGCCACAGGTGAGTAAGTATCAAAGAAGTCTTCTTATTACGGCTTGAAGCTACGTTGGTATTTCCCCAAAGAGGAAGGGGTGATACAGCACAACATCGGTAGGGATTTTCCTCAGTGATGAAACCAAGGTTATCAAACCAGTAGGAGAACCAAGCACCACAACATAAATAGCACCTGCACACAAATAACAACTACTCGCAACCTGACATGTAAAAGGGGTTGTCAATCCCTTTCGGGTAGCGGCGCCCCAAGATAGGCAAACGGACGTGAGCAAATTGTAGTAGATTGATAAATCAGACGCCAAATAAAATAAATAAGAATAAATTGCATCAAGGTACTTTTGTATTTTTGGTTTAGTAGATATGAAAATAAAAGCAAACGAAAAGTAAATCGCAAAGGCAAATAATATGAGAAAGAGACCCGGGGGCCCTAGGTTTCACTAGAGGCTTCTCTTGAGAAAAATAGCAAACGGTGGGTAAACAAATTACTGTTGGGCAATTGATAGAACTTCAAATAATCATGAAGATATCTAGGAAATGATCATTATATAGGCATCACGTCCAAGATTAGTAGACCGACTCCTGCCTGCATCTACTACTATTATTCCACACATCGACCGCTATCCAGCATGCATATAGTGTATTAAGTTCATGGAGAAACAGAGTAATGCAATAAGAAGGATGACATGATGTAGACAAGATCTATCTATGTAGAGATAGACCCCATCGTTTTATCCTTAGTAGCAATGATACATACGTGTCGGTTCCCTTTCTGTCACTGGGATCAAGCACCGTAAGATCGAACCCACTATAAAGCACCTCTTCCCATTGCAAGATAAATAGATCAAGTTGGCCAAACAAAACCCAAATATCCGAGAAGAAATACGAGGCTATAAGAAATCATGCATATAAGAGATCAAAGAAACTCAAATAACTTTCATGGATATAAAAAGATAGATTTGATCATAAACTCAAACTTCATCTGATCCCAACAAACACACCGCAAAAAGAGTTACATCATATGGATCTCCAAGAGACCATTGTATTAAGAATTAAGCGAGAGAGAGCCAGACATCTAGCTACTAACTACGGACCCGAAGGTCCACAAAGAACTACTCACACATCATCAGATAGGCACCAATGGAAGTGGTGAACCCCTCCGTGATGGTGTCTAGATTGGATCTGGTGGTTCTGGACTCTGCGGCGGCTGGAATTGATTTTCGTCGACGCCCCTAGGGTTTCTGGAATATTTGGGTATTTATAGAGCAACAAGGCAGTCCGGGGGCACCCGAGGTGGGCACAACCCACCAGGGTGCGCCTGGGCCTCCTAGCGCGCCCTGGTGGGTTGTGCTCCCCTCGGAGCACCCCCAGGCGCTGCCTTGGCCCATTGGGTTTCTTCTGGTCCATAAAAAATCTCTGTGAAGTTTTGTTGCATTTGGACTCCGTTTGGTATTGATTTCCTGCGATTTAAAAAAACATGCAGAAAACAACAACAGGCACTTAGCACTATGTCAATGGGTTAGTACCAAGAAATGATATAAAATGACTATAAAATGATTATAAAACATCCAAGATTGATAATGTGATAGCATGGAACAATAAAAAATTATAGATACGTTGGAGACGTATCAACATCCCCAAGCTAACTCCTGCTCGTCCTCGAGTAGGTAAGTGATAAAAACAGAATTTTTTATGTGGAATTCTGCCTAACATGTCATATCATATTCTTTTCTTTATAACATGGACATTTGGACTTTTATATTCTTCAAAGCAATAGTCTAGTTTTGACATGATGACTTAAATACTCAAGCATACCGACAAGCAACCATGTCTTTCAAAATATCAACGCAAAAATAAGCTATCCCTAGCCCATTATGCTCAACCATTGATCCATTCATGAAACACACTCTCATATTAACAACACCCAATAGTCAAGTACGATCATAGTGCCTCCTAGTTGGTGCTTTTATAAGATAAGATGGAGACTCAAATTCAAAATAAAAATTGCATAAAGTAAAAGAAAGAGGCCCTTCGCAGATGGAAGCATGGACTTGTAGAGGTGTCAGAGTTCAAAGCGAAAAACTTAGAGATAAAAACATTTTGGGAGGTGTGCCTTTCCCACCAACGAAAACGACTTAGAGTTCCCAACACTTCCCCTTGCTAGATATATCATAGGCGGTTCCCAAATAGAAAATAAAGTTTATTCCTTTTTCCACCATACTTTCACTTTCCATGGCCAACCGTAGTCACGGGTGCCTTCCATACCAACACTTTCCAAGGAATTTATTATTTGTCAACATAAAGTAAATTCCTTTTTTATTTCGGGACTGGGCATCCCTAATACCTTTGCCTTACTCTCATGCAATGACAAGTGAATAAATACTCATCGTGAGAATAACACATCGAGCATGGAAAATATTAGCCATCCCTCACCGCTCCGCGAGCAGTACGAACACACAAAAGAGAAGTTTATTTTGAAAATTAGAGATGAAACATACAAATTTGCTTAGAACGGCAAAACAATACCGCATATAGGTAGGTATAGTGGACTCATTTGGCAAAACTGGTTTAAAAGTTTTTGGATGCACAAGTAGTGATCATACTTAGTGCAAAATGAAGGCTAGCAAAAGTTTGAGAAGCGACCAACCAAGAAACGAATAATCTCTCATAAGCGAGCATTAAGTATAATTAACACCGAATAATGCACCACAAGTAGGATATAATTTCATTGCATAATTATTAACTTTCGTGCTTGCATAGTGAATCACAAACCTTAACACCAATATTCTTACTAAAGCATAATTACTCATCAACATGACTCACATATCACATCATCATATCTCAAAATTATTACAAGGAATCAAGTTTATTTTGTCCAATGATCTTCATGAAAGTTTTTATTATATCCTTCTTGGAAATCTATCACTTTGGGACTAATTTTTATATGTTGCTTTTGATAAGCTCAAACAAATATAAGTGAAGAACATGAGCATAAAATTTCTTTCTCTCAAATTAATTTAAGTGAAGCTAGAGAGAATTTCTTGAAAATTTTACTAACTCTCAAATAAATCTAAGAGAAGCAAGAGAGCATTTCTTCAAAAATTCTAAAGCACACCATGCTCAAAAATATATAAATGAAGCACTAGATCAGGTCCATAGCTCATAAATTTTTAAGTGAAGCATAGAGAGCAATTCTAACAAGTCGTGACATAATTTTGGCTCTCTCAAATAGGTGTGTCCATCAAGGAATCAAGACTTATAAAACACAAAATAAAACAAGCAAAGACTCATATCATACAAGACGCTCCAAGGAAAACACATAGTACGTGACGAATAAAAATATAGCTTCAAGTAAAATACCGATGGTCGTTAGAAGAAAGAGGGGATGCCACTCGGGGCATCCCCAAGCTTAGGCTCTTCTTACTCCTTATTCCATCATCCATTCGTAAGATAACCCAAAACTTGAAAACTTCAATCACACAAAACTCAACAAAACCTTTGTGAGATCCGTTAGTATAAGAAATCAAATCACTACTATAAGTGTTGTATCAAACCAATCCATATTTTATTGTTGCATTATATCTACTGTATTCCAACTTTTTTATGGCAAAAACTCATCAAAGAAAACCATAGAGCCATCAAAACAAGAAGACAACACAAAGAAAACAGAATCTGTCAAAAACAAAACAATCTGTAGCAATCTGAATATTTTGAATACTTTTGTAACTCCAAAAATTCTGAAAAATTAGGACGACATGAGAAATTTGTATATTAATCTTATGCATAAAGAATTGGTATTTTAGCACACTCTAGTGATTTTTAACAATTGTTTTCGTGAGTGCAAAAGTTTCTATTTTTCGGCAAGATCAAGCAACTATCACCCAAGAAGATCCTAAAGGCTTTTCTTGGCACAAACACTAATTAAAACACACAAAAAAATCATAACAGTAGCATAATTGTGCAAACACTCAAGAACAGAAAGAAAAAAGCAAAAAATAAATTTATTCATTGGGTTGCCGCCCAACAAGCGCTATAGTTTTAGGCCCTTAGCTAGGCATAAAGCAAGGATCTAAGTTTTGTCATCTTTGTTTTGAGATCCATAAGATGTCCTCATGATTGATTCATATGGTGGACTAATTCTTGTTCTAGGAAAGTGTTCCATACCCTTCCTCTAAGGAAATTGGAACTTAATAGTGCCTTCTTTCATATCAATCACGGCACCAATAGTGCATAAAAATGGCCTACCGAGAATAATTTGACAAGACGGATTGCTATCAATATCAAGAACAATAAAATCTATGGGCACATAATTCCTATTTGCAAGAATAAGAACATCATTAATTCTTCCCATGGGCTTTTTAATTGTGGAATCCGCCAAGTGCAAATTTAAAGAGCATTCTTCAAGATCAGTAAGACCAAGAACATCACATAAAGATTTAGGAATTGTAGAAACACTAGCACCCAAGTCACACAAAGCAAAACATTCATAATTTTTAATCTTTATTTTGATAGTAGGTTCCCATTCATCATGTAATTTTCTAGGAATTGAAACTTCTAACTCCAACTTTTCTTCAAAAGCTTTCATCATAGCATCAACAATATGTTTAGTAAAAGCTTTATCTTGTTCATAAGCATGGGGTGAATTTATCATGGATTGAAACAAAGAAATACAATCAATCAAAGAGCAACTATCATAATTAAAGTCTTTGTAATCCAAAAGAGTGCGCACATCACTACTTAAAGTCTTGACCTCTTCAAACCCACTTTTATCAATTTACTCAACAAGGTTTTCACCCTCCTAATTATCGGGACGCCTTCTAGCTAAAGTTGACTCTTCTCCAGTCCCTTTTTCATCAATCTTAACTTTACTAAACAATGAATAAATAGAAGAAACACCAATCATTTTAAGATCTTCACCACATTTATGAAAGCAATCACTAGAAAATGCGTTTTCTAAAAATTCTCTTCTAGTTCTAAGCATAGCGGTTTTTTTTGTTACTTTCATCCATAGAAACCTCAACTTTAGGTACAAAAATTTTCATCTTGATATTTTCTACCTCATGAGAAATTCTGTCAACACTTCTAGACAAATCATCAATCTTATTCAACTTTTCATCTATGGAAGCATTGAAATTTTTTTGCGTGTTGATAAATTCTTTAATATTATTCGCAAGATCAGAGGTGTTCCTATTATTATTTTAAGGTTGATTTCCATAGGAACTACCATAATTATTAGAGGAATTACTAGGAAAAGGCCTAGGATTAAAATTACCTCTATAATCATTGTTGTTGAAATTATTTCGAGATATAAAATTCACATCTATAGAACCACTATTTTTTTCAATCAAAGTAGACAAAGGCATATCGTTGAAATCAATAGGAGAACCTTTACTAGCAACCAATTTCATAAGAGCATCAACTTTTTCACTCAAAGAAGAAATTTCTTCAACCGAATTAACTTTTTTACTAGTAGGAGCTCTTTCGGTATGCCATTGTGAATAATTTGCCATGATGTTATCAAGCAATTTGGTGGCTTCACCCAAAGTAATTTCCATAAAAGTACCACCCGCGTCGGAATCTAAAAGATTACGAGAAACAAAATTCAACTCTGCATAAAAATTTTGGATGATCATCCAAAGATTTAACCCATGAGTTGGGCAATGTTGGAACCTCCACTCCCTTGCCCTAGCTCTCCTATCCCTCTCGCTCTGATCACTCTCGGCAGCCGTGGCTCAAACTGAAGAAAGAGGAAGAAGAAGATCGAAGGAGAGGTGGACACAGGTGTTTTACTGGCGCACGAACGCC
The DNA here is from genome assembly GCA_032464435.1 of Aegilops umbellulata. NCBI lineage: Eukaryota > Viridiplantae > Streptophyta > Magnoliopsida > Poales > Poaceae > Aegilops > Aegilops umbellulata. The sequence goes on from CP136055.1 coordinate 90,114,350, forward strand.
CCTTGTTTTCCTTGAGCACGAACTCGACCATGTGAAACCATTACAACGTCACCACACGGCTTTATAGCCCCGAGCCGGCGCCCTGGGCACGCACCCACGCCTCCACTTGCCCGCGATCATCTCCACGTCCTGCATGCTCTAGCCGCGCCCACTACACATCAGCGCGCGCCCGCGTCTCGCGGTGAGCACCAGCCGAACAAGCCCGATCGCCCTGCGTGGTTCGCCAACAGCCCCAACACACTACCCTGGTGCACGGACACGCCCGTGCACCCAATGCACGCACACACGCACGCCCTACTCCTCGGACCCGACGCGCCCGGCAAGCCCAATGGGCGCCCATACCCGCACTTGATGTGCCCGGCTCGTCGCCGTAGCTTATTCGCCCATCATTCACGCCCTAAGCTGCGGCTCAGAGCAGCCCGACGTCCTCGACGTCGGCGTCCACCATCAGTGCACCCCCTGCGGCCGGCTCCTTGCGCAGCAGGGGGCACTTCCTTTTGAAATGCCCTCTGACGCCACACTTGTAGCACTTCCCACGGCGATTGTCCCCGCCGCCTGATGTTGTGCTCGCCGCACCGTCGTTGTCGTCCTGCGCACCTCCCAGATGCCATTCCCGCGCCCACCATTGCGCCGCCGTGTACAACAACTCGTCGTTTGCGCGCTCGCCACCCGCCTGTCCGCGTCGCCATAGTCGTTCGTCGAATGCCTTCAGGCGCCCCAGCGCGTCGTCAAACAGCAGCGTCTCCAGGTCACAGAACTGCTCCATCCCGGCGACCGCCGCGTACAGGCGATCGGGGACACAATCCAGCAGCTTCTTCACCATTGTTGTGTCCTCCAGCGTCGATCTGTGCCCTACAAAGCGTGCCGCCATGCCGCTGATCTTCCTCGCGAACGCGTCCAGTGACTCGTCGCTCGCCATGTGTAGGAGCTCAAACTCCTCCCAGAGCTTGCCGAGCCGCGCTGCGCGCACGCGGTCCGCACCGATGAATCACGCCTTGAGGCTGGCCTATATCTCCTCCATCGTCTTCTTCGCAACCACTTGCAGCAGAAGATCGTCGGCGAGCGCCCGGAGCAGATAATCCCTCGCCGGCTTATTGATGACCCACAAGTATAGGGGATCTATCATAGTCCTTTCGATAAGTAAGAGTGTCGAACCCAAGGAGGAGCAGAAGGAAATGATAAGCGGTTTTTAGCAAGGTATTCTCTTCAAGCACTGAAATTATAGGTAACAAATAGTTTTGTGATAAGATAATTGGTAATGAGCAACAAGTAACAAAAGTAAATAAAGTGCAGAAAGGTGGCCCAATCCTTTTTGTAGCAAAGGGCAAGCTTGGACAAACTCTTATATAGAGAAAAGTGCTCCCGAGGACACATGGGAATTATCGTCAAGCTAGTTTTCATCACGTTCATATGAATCGCGTTCGGTACTTTGATAATTTGATATGTGGGTGGACTGGTGCTTGGGTGTTGTCCTTACTTGGACAAGCATCCCACTTATGATTAACTCCTATTGCAAGCATATGCAACTAAAAAATAAGTATTAAGGTAAACCTAACTATAGCATGAAACATATGGATCCAAATCAGCCCCTTACGAAGCAACGCATAAACTAGGGATTAAGCTTCTGTCACTCTAGCAACCCATCATCTACTTATTACTTCCCAATGCCTTCCTCTAGGCCCAAATAATTGTGAAGTGTCACGTAGTCGACGTTCACATAACACCACTAGAGGATAGACAGCATACATATCATCAAAATATCGAACGAATACCAAATTCACATGACTACTAATAGCCAGACTTCTCCCATGTCCTCAAGAAACAAACATAACTACTCACAAAGCATATTCATGTTCATAATCAGAGGAGTATTAATATGCATAAAGGATCTGAACATATGATCTTCCACCAAATAAACCAACTAGCATCAACTACAAGGAGTAATCAACACTACTAGCAACCTACAGGTACCAATCCTAGACTTAGAGACAAGAATTGGATACAAGAGATGAACTAGGGTTTGAGAGGAGATGGTGCTGGTAAAGATGTTGATGGAGATTGGCCCTCTCTCGATGAGAGGAGCGTTGGTGATGACGATGGCGATGATTTGCCCCCCCCCCCCCGGAGGGAAGTGTCCCCGGCAGAATAGCTCCGCCGGAGCCCTATATTGGTTCCGCCAAGGTTCCGCCTCGTGGTGGCGGAGTCTCGTCCCGAAAGCTTGCTTCTAATTTTTCTTCGGACGAAAGACTTCATATAGCAGAAGATGGGCACCAGCGGGCCAACAGAGGGCCCACGAGGCAGGGGGCGCGACCAGGGGGTAGGGAGCACCCCCATCCTCGTGGCCAGGGTGTGGGCCCCTCTCGTATCTCTTCCGCTCAGTATTTTTTATTATTTCCAAAAATAACTTTTGTGGAGTTTCATAACTTTTGGGGTTGTGCAGAATAGGTCTAATATTTGCTCCTTTTCCAGCTCAGAATCCCAGCTGCCGGCATTCTCCCTCCTTATGTAAATCTTGTAAAATAAGAGTGAATAGGCATAAGTATTGTGACATAATGTGTAATAACAGCCCATAATGCAATAAATATTGATATAAAAGCATGATGCAAAAATGGACGTATCAACTCCCCCAAGCTTAGACCTCGCTTGTCCTCATGTGGAAGCCGATGACCATAAATATGTCCACATGTTTAGAGGTACATGTGTCGATAAAATAAAATACGGACATGAGGGCATCATGGTTAATCTTATAACAGCAACATATATGGATAATGTCATATGATTTATTATGCACAAGTAATAACCTATTCATAATGCAAAGTGTGAATCAAAAACTTCATTGAGAACACTAACAAACTATAATCCCAGCCATTGAGGCAATTGCAATTTATCATAACATCAGAAAGAGTCTATGTTAGAGCTTTTCAGCAAGTCCACATACTCAACTATCATTTAGTCTTTCACAATTGCTAACACTCATGCAATACTTGTGGTTACGGAGTTTTAATCGGACACAAAGAAATATAGGGGCTTATAGTTTCACCTCCCAACCTCTTACCTCAAGGGTAATGTCAACAATAATAGTTCATGCTAACCCACATCCAATTATATATATATATATATATATATATATATATATATATATATATATATATATATATATATATATATATGTATGTATTAGGATCTTTCCAACATCCTTTGCTTGCCAAAGGATAAAATGTAAAAAGGAAAGGTGAAGATCACCATGACTCTTGCATAAGGTAGAAGGTAATAATAAAAGATAGGCTCTTCGCAGAGGGAAGCAGAGGTTGCCATGCGCTTTCAGGGTTGGATGCACAAAATCTTAATGTGAAAGAATGTCACTTGATATTGCCACTTGTGATATAGACCTTTATTATGCAGTCCGTCGCTTTTATTTATTCCACATCACAAGATCGTATGAAGCTTATTTCCTCCACACCAATCAATCATACATATTTAGAGAGCAATTTTTATTGCTTGCATCGATGACAACTTACTTGAAGGATCTTACTCAACCCATAGGTACATATGGTGGACTCTCATGGCAAAACTGGTTTAAGGGTATTTGGAAGCACAAGTAGTATCTCTACTTGTTGCAAAGAATTTGGCTAGCATGAGGGGGAAAGGCAAGCTCAACATGTTGGATGATCCATGACAATATACTTTATCTCAGATATAAGAAAACATAACGCATTACGTTGTCTTCCTTGTCCAACATCAACTCTTTAGCATGTCATATTTTAATGAGTGCTCCCAATCATAAAAGATGTCCAAGATAGTATATTTATATGTGAAACCTCTCTCTCTTTATTACTTCCTATTAATTTCAATGATGACCAAAGCTATGTTTGTCAACTCTCAACAATTTTTAACCATCATACTCTTTCTATGTGAAGTCATTACTCTCCATAAGATCAATATGATCTCTTTATTTCTTTTTATTCTTTCTCTTTCTTTTATTCGCTCAAGATCATGGCAAAATAATCAAGCCCTTGACTCAACACTAATCTTTATTATATAGCTCACGGACTCGATTACATAGAGGGATCATAAAGCAAAACTCAAAACTAGATCATACCAAAAACTTTATTCTACTAGATCGAGATATTACTAAAAGGATCGAACTAAGAAAAATAGTAAAGATAGGAGTGTGATGGTGATACGATACCGGGGCACCTCCCCCAAGCTTGGCAGTTGCCAAGAGGAGTGCCCATACCCATGTGATTATGTCTCCCTTTTCGAGGATGTTGATGTGATATTCTTGGCGATGATGCCCCTCAGGATACGATTCTCCTCCTCGAGCTTATTGACTTGCTGCTCGAGGTCCATTATTTCCTTATGAAGCTTTCCTATAACGGCCAAAGCTCCTCGCACCCAAGGGTGTTGCATAGCTGCGGGAGAACAAATGACACTCCTCTTCATATTTTCATAAGAAAGAAATCTAACATTGGAAGGGATAACCGAGTTTGGAATAGCCGAGCTCTGTAGTTCCCCCATTGTGAATTCAGCTCGGAAGCGAGAAGTGACTTCTTGATCCTTCTCCATGGCGTCTATCCTCTTCAAATCAGCCTCCATCTCTTCCTCCGTTGCTGGCCCAAAGTGGTTAGCATCACTGTTTGTCCTTGATCTCAATGCCGGATGAGACACCCGGCTCTCCCCGACTGAGTCTTGAGAAGACATCTTGCTCAAATCTGCAACAGCAATAGCTCGAAACAAAAATAGAGATTTGCGTGATACAGGAGTCAAAACCTTTGGGAGATTATATAATGAATTTTTACCGACTAAAATACGTATCATGCAAGAAAATGGAGTCCGGAGAGCACACGAGGTGCCCACGAGGCAGGGGCACGCCTAGGGGGTAGGGCGGGAGCCCCCCCCCCCCTCGTGGAGGCCTCGTGTCCTTCCCGTACTGCTTCTTATTTTTCTAAATATTCCAAAACGGAGAAAAATTGCCTTTAAAACTGTTTTGGAGTCGGTTTACTTACCGTACCACATACCTATTCCTTTTCGGAGTCTAAAACGTTCCGGAAAGTGTCCCTTATGTAATCCTCCGGGGTTACGGTTTCGATAACATTGGTTTCAACATTTATAGGATTACACAGTCAAAAAAATATTTATAAGATTACTTGAGATATAATGTTTGATTCTTTGGCCGTTCACCACCTTCGGATTTGTGCCTTCGAAGTTGTTGATTTTTATGGCACCGGAATAATAGACCTCCTCGATAACGTAAGGACCTTCCCATTAAGAGAGAAGTTTTCCTGCAAAAAATCTTAAACGAGAGTTGTATAGCAATACATAATCACCTACATTAAACTCAAGCTTTTGTATTCTTTTGTCATGCCATCTTTTAACTTTTTCTTTAAACAATTTGGCATTTTCATAGGCTTGGGTTCTCCATTCATCAAGTGAGGTAATGTCAAATGACCTCTTCTCACAGGCAAGTTTGAAATCATAGTTGAGCTCTTTAATATCCCAATATGCCTTATGTTCTAGTTCGAGAGGTAAGTGACATGCTTTTCCATAAACCATTTTATATGGAGACATACACATAGGATTTTTATATGCAGTTCTATAGGCCCATAATGCATCATCAAGTTTCTTGGACCAATTCTTCCTAGATCTATTAACAGTCTTTTGCAAAATTAATTTGAGTTCTCTATTACTCAGTTCTACTTGAGCACTAGACTGTGGGTGATAAGGTGTAACGCCCTCGATGCGGCTATATTTCCCATGTGTCGAAGCACGACTTAGAGGCATAACCGCATTGAAAGCAATGTCGCAAGTGAGGTAATCTTCACACAACCCATGTAATACATAAGGGAAAGAGATACATAGTTGGCTTACAATCGCCACTTCACGCAATACATGAGTAAAGCATTACATCAAGCAGATACAATCAAGGTCCGACTACGGAACCAAAATAAAAGAAGACTACCCCAAAAGCTACACAGATCCCTGATCAACCCCAACTGGGCTCCACTACTGGTCAACTGAAATGAAACAACACAATGAACAAGATCTTCATCGAGCTCCTCCTTGAGCTCGGGTGCGTCACCTGCACGGTTTCATCGGCACCTGCAAACTGGTTTTGGAAGTATATGTGAGTCACGGGGACTCAGCAATCTCACACCCGTGAGATCAAGACTATTTAAGCTTAAAGGTAGGACATGGTAGTGAGGTGGAGCTGTAGCAAGCGACTAGCATATCTGGTGTCTAACATACGCAAATGAGAGCGAGAAGAGAAGGCAAAAGCACGGTCAAACAACTATGATCAAGAAGTGATCCTAAAACTACTTACGTCAAGCATAACTCCAACACCGTGTTCACTTCCCGGACTCCGCCGAGAAGAGACCATCACGGTTACACACGCGGTTGATGTATTTTAATTAAGATCAACTTCGGGTTTTCTACAACCGGACATTAACAAATTCCCATCTGCCACATAACCGCGGGCACGGCTTTCGAAAGTTCAAACCCTGCAGGGGTGTCCCAACTTAGCCCATGATAAGCTCTCGCGATCAACGAAGGATATTCCTTCTCCCTGGGAAGACCCGATCAGTCTCGGAATCCCGGCTACAAGACATTTCGACAGTAATAAAACAAGACCAGCAAAGCCGCCCGGATGTGCTGACAAATCCTGATAGGAGCTGCACATATCTTGGTCTCAGGGCACACCGGATTGTCCAAACTTCCGGTAGGCGAACCCAGAGTTTCCCCTGGTGGCCACCGGCGGCTGACGGTTTGGACCAGCACTCGAAGGAGAACTGGCCCGGGGGGGCTAAAATAAAGAAGACCCTTGGGCTCCGGAAACCAAGGGAAAAAGGGCATAGGTGAGGCAAATGGTAAAACCAATGTTGGGCCTTACTGGAGGAGTCTTATTCAAAGCGAACTGTCAAGGGGGTCCCATAAATCACCCAACCGCGTTAGGGATGCAAAATCCGGTAACATAATACCGATATGACGGAAACTAGGGCGGCAAGAGTGGAACAAAACACCAGGCATAAGGCCGAGCCTTCCACCCTTTACCAAGTATATAGATGCATTAATAATATAAAAGGTATTGTGATATCCCAACAAGTAAACATGTTCCAATCAAGGAACAACATCTCCATGTTCCAACAAGGAACAAACTTCATCTTCACCTGCAACTAGCAACGCTATAAGAGGGGCTGAGCAAAGCGGTAACATAGCCAATCAACGGTTTGCTAGGACAAGGTGGGTTAGAGGCTTGGTTTGACAATATGGGAGGCATGATAAGCAAGTGGTAGGTACCGCAGCATAGGCATAGCAAAAGAGCGAGCATCTAGCAAGCAAATATAGAAGTGATTTCGAGGGTATGGTCATCTTGCCTGCAAGGTTCTCAGAGTTATCGAAAGCTTGGTCCTCGTAAGCGTTCTCAACAGGTTCCTCGGTCACGTACTCGTCTCCCGGCTCTACCCAAAACAAGAACACAAGCAAAGGAACAACTATCAACCACGATGCAATGCACAAACAACATGATGCAAAACATGGCATGATATGCGAGATGTGATATGCAATGCATATGCGTGCTCCGGAAGGACAAAGATGAATAAGGCATAATCTTGGCAAACCAAGTATGCCACTGGAAAGGTGAGGTGATTTTGGTTGAAATCGATATAAAGATCACCGGAATCGGATGCACGGTTTGCAAATGACAAGCAAAACAAGAATGACAAGATTCTGCCATTAACAGCATGATGCTACTTAGCAAGCAACAAGAAATTAAGCTACTGCACCCAAACGTACCAACAAAGCATATGACAGTGAACTACTCTAGATGCTTGACAAAAGATTAACATTGAGCTACGGCTAAAACTTACCACAAAAGGTTCAAACAAGCATGGCAAAAGTGCAAAACATAGCAGCTTCACAGACTTGGTGAAATCAACATGCCAGAAATTAACATCAGGATGACATGTTTAGAGCAAGGAAACAACATGCTACGTGAACAGGACATAGCAAAGTATGGCATGGCATGACTCTACTCAAAGCATTGAACAAAAGTCCCTTACTGACCATGAGCCAAAAAGGACCAGAAAATATAATAGCACCCATGTCAATTAAGCAAGTTTCGTTACAGTTTTCAGACTTAGCAGAAAACTGGACATGTCAAAAACAGATAGCAAGTAGGCATGTTTACGAGCTCGATGCACTCACTACAGAGAATTGCATGATAAACCAATCATACACCCATCAAGAATACATGGCATAGACGCTATACATGGAAAGAACAACATCATAGCATGCAAAGATCAACTACAACAAGCTTGGCAAAATCGAATAACATGTAAACAATCTGCCAGGAAACATTTTATAGCCAAAGTAGAGCTCGATTGACTCAAGCTATTGCACTCCATAATTACAAACAAAGGTATGGATGGATAGATAACATTCATATGTTCAAAACATCCTTAATGATCATGCTCAAAAGAGGCATAGATCTCTCTGAAACAACATGAACACATAGCATAAAAATAACAGCAGGACATGACTTAGTAAAATTACTAAGTCCCTGAAATCAGCAACAATATGAACCCTAGTTTGCATGCTTGTGCTAGTCACCACAGAGATCACAAAAATACATGGCATACACCCCTGTAAAGATGTCATGTCATATTACAAAACACATGTAGGACTCCAGTTCATAGGGTGCACACATCAATCATGGCAAAAATGACAAAAGTGCATCTACTGAAACAGATCTGAAACTAACATCACATAGCCCTCTTCTAACAGCATTTCGGGCATCAAGATAAACTCAAATGAAAATGATGCAATGAGATGAAATGATGTCCTCATCGATACGAACGATTTGACATATCATGCACTCCAATCGGACACACATGCATAAAGTTACAGCAGTATGAACATGGCACCAGAAAATGGAATTTCGAGGACTTAGCAGCTTCTAGAAAAAACAGGATGAGCGTCAAATAGCAACATGCGCGCAGGGCGGGATTTAGGCGTGCTCACCACTGGGCTCGGCCCAGGACATGGAGAGGTAGCAGGCCGGCTCTGGGCCATGGCCCACGCGAGGTCAACGGCGGCGCAGCGACTGGATCGGGAACCTCCCGATCCCGATAGGCGGCGACGGCGACGAGAGCGGGCGGGCAGTGGACTCCGGCGACTCGGGTCGCGAGACGGCGGCGGGGGCGGGAAGATCCGGCCGGCCGGTGCCGGATCCGAGCACGGCGACGGCGGATGGACACCGAGGAGGCATTGGCGCGGCGGAACGGCGACGAGAGCGGGCGGGGAAACCCGGCGAGGGGCGGCGACCAACGGGCGGCGAGGTCGGCGGAGTCCGGCGATGCTCCGGCGAGCGGGCGCGGGAGGCAGGCGGCGTAGCCGCGGGAACAACGACGGGCGGGCGGCGGCCCAACTCGGGCCCGGGGAGGGCCGGATCTGGGCTCCCTCGGGCCCCGGCGAAGTGGGGAAGCTGCGGGCGACGTGGCGGCGTGTGGTTGGAGGAGGCACGCGGTGGGGTGACGTGGCGCGATGCCATAGGTCGAAGCGACGTGGCTGCTGGCGGTGGACACGTCCGGCAGTGGGGTGGACGCGTCCAGCGGCACGAGGAGAAAGAGGCTAGGGTTCATCCGCGAAATGGAAGGGGAGGGACGTTTAAATAGGTAGAGGGAGCTAGGAGAGTCCAATTGAGGAGCGGTTTTCGCCCACACGATCATGATCGAACGATCGAGATGATGGCAGGGGTTTAGGTGGGTTTGGGGCCATTTTGGAGGGGTGTTGGGCTGCAAGAGAAGGAGGCTTTATCGGTTACCCGGTTAACCGTTGGAGTATCAAACGGACTCCAAATGGCACGAAACTTGACAGGCGGTCTATCGGTGGTGTACCAAGGCCGCTTGGCAAATCTCGGTCCATTCCAAGATTTTTTAACACCCGCACATGATGTCGGAGTAATTGGACACGTATACCCCGAAGATGGCGAGACAATAATTCAAGACATCGGGGCTAGCAAAGCCCCTCAGTCCAACTACCCGGCAGGCTGCCGACTGCAGGCTGCCGACTGCAGGCTGCTGACTGTTGGCTGCCGACTGCAGGCTGCCGACTGCAGGCTGCCCACTGCAGGCTGCTGACTGCAGGCTGCCGACTGCAGGCTGCCGACTGCGGGCTGCCGACTGCAAGCTGCCGACTTCCCGGCCGCTCCAGGCCGACTGTAGGCTGCCGACTTCCCGGCCGCTCCAGGCCGACTGCAGGCTGTCGACTTCCCAGCCGCTCCAGGCCGACTGCTGGCTGCCGACTCCTCCACCAGGCCGGCTGCCCGAAGTCAACTGCAGCCTGACGCGACCCCAACGTGACGACCGTACCCGGCACTGTTCATGTGTCATCCCAGCCATCATGTACAGTGTCACTTGTCCCTGGGCACTATTCATGAAGTGACCCAGGAGACAAGCATGACACCCACACCATACCCCCATGCCCACTTGTCCATGCCACTACATAGCTTAGGAAGTAAACTAGCCATGCCTATATAAAGGCACACATCCATCCATCCAGGGGATGGACTCACACACACTCACGCATTAGCACTCGTATGCTCACGGCCATGAGCATGGCCGGCCACTAGCATGCCTCACGTAGGCATATACCAAATCATATGCACTTGGCACTGATCCCAGATACAGCTCCAGGAGCACTTTGTACTGCCCGATGTACACCCCAGATAGATACACTCAAACATGCAGCAGTAGGAGTATTATCTCTCCAGAGAGCTCCGAAGCTGGGTAAACCACCGCGTGCTACTCGCATACCCGTTCCTGGATATTCTAGCAGCAGTCTTGCCCTCACACGAAGCCACCTTGTGGCATATGTCGTCTAGCACCCCCCGTGAGAATACCACGACATTTGGCGCCCACCATGGGGTGGTACTATGCTACCGCGCTGCTGCTGGTTTCGCAGTCCGGGCGGAACCATCTTCGTCATCTCTGCCGCGACATCGCCGTCGTCTCTCCGGTAGCGCTCGAGGGCTCGACATCGACACGCCCTCGGAGCGGCCGCGAGGGGCGGTGCGTCCTCGCCGTCGGCCTCGCCTTCTTCACCACCACCGCAACGCCGGCCGTCCGTCCGCGCGCGCCGCACGCGGGGCCTCGTTTCGGTCGGTCGTGGCCATCCACGCGCCGCTTGCGTCTGCTTCGCTCCGCGTTGCGCCTTGCTCGTGCGGAAACACGCGCTCACTCCTCCATATACTATCTATGCAAGCTAGCTAGATGCGAGTCAACAATGGTCAAACCATTTGCCAAAACACACAAGTCGGACAATGCCCATAGATGCCTTGTACACGCCTCGTACAATACCCAGATATTCCTCAGATAATGGTCATGCACATCTCGCCTCTGCTCTTCTCCTGTGCGTGCGCGCAGCCGTGCTGGCTCGCCTCCGTTACTTCGCCGCCGGCCTCATCCTCCCCCGCGCCCGTGCGTGAGCGAGGACCTGAGCCCCACTGCTTAGCCGCCGACTTCCTCAAGCTCCCTGCTGAGCTGCTCCTCCACGGACGAGCTGTCGACTGCTCCGCCCCGCCTCCGCCGATGACCAATTGACCTCCCACCTGGTCCACTCCGCTTGGCTGCCTACTCCGCGCCTGCAGCCCGTGGCTCCGCCCGCATCGCTCCTCCCGCGAGGTCTCGGCCTCGGCCTCGTATGGGCTGCCCCGCATCGTGTCGGCTTCCCCCTGCGCCCGCCTGTGCGGCTGCGCCGGCGGCACCCTGCTCTACCTCCGCCCGCCGCTCGTGTCCTCCTTGCGCGCGCACGCGCCTGCTCTAGCCGTCTCCGAGCACCCGCCGGGTCGCTTCTGCCCATGGCCGGCGCCGGCTCCGCTCCGCTTGGCCTTTTCGCACGCCACCAGGGACGGATCCCCTCGCGCCCGCTCCCCGAGCGCGTCGTCCCGACTCGTCGCGGCTCTTCACCAACCGCGCCGCATCACTCGCGCTTCCCTCTTCATCGTGTCGGGTCCGCCTCGCGCCGCCGCCTCCAATTGGCTGTGGCTCTGGGACGGCATCCTGCAAGTCGGCTCCGCTTCGCGCCTCTGCGTCCAGTCGGTCTCCGCTCCAGTCGGCCTTCCTGCGTCTGCTTCCTGGACATCCCCGCGCCGTCTTCCGCGTGCCCTGGCCGGCTCCCGCCGCCTGGCTGTGGCTCGTCCTGCCACCCGGCATCCGGCCTCCACGGTCGTCTCGCCGGGTCCGCCCCGCGCCACTCCTCGCCGGCTCCCGCGCGCCTACCGGCTTGCCGCCCAGAGCTGGCCGGCTCCACGCGTCTATGCGACTCGGCCGGCTCCGCCTCCGACCCGGCCCGCCGACTCCACTGTCGCACTGCGTCCTGGCCGCCGACTTCTGCCGGGACCCAGACGCCGGCTGCTGCCGTCCCGCTCCTGCCGACTGCTCAGGCAAAGAAAGAAAAGAAAGAAAGAGCCGGCTGGGTCAACACAGTGCGCCGGCTGTGCAAAAGAAAAAAGAAAATGAAGAGCTATGTCCCACTGCTCAAAGTCAGCTGGGAGAAAAAGAAAAGGGCCTTCTGCCCGCTGTGGCCGAGTGCGTGATCCGGCTAAGGAAGAAGTGGCCGAGTGCTGAAAAAGAAAGAGAGAGAGAGAAGTCGGCTGGGAAGATAGAAAAAAGAAAGTCTGACTGCCCAGTCGGATGAAAAAAGAAATATGCGTCCGGCTGCCCACAGCTGGACAAAGAGAAGGAGAAAGAAGACAAAGTAGTCACCGGAAGATCCGGCCCGACTGCTCAGCAGTCGGCCTAGATCTCGGGGGCTACACCCGGCGGGTGCGCTGACGCGCCCCCGCGAAGAAGAAGACAAAGTAGTTGCCGGGAGATCCGGCCCGACTGCTCAGCAGTCGGCCCGAATATCGGGGGCTACACCCAGCGGGTTCGCTGACGCGCCCCCGCGAAGATTGCAGACAAGAGAAGAATTTTGTCCGGCTGTCAGCAGCCGGCAGAAGAGAAAAAAAAGAAGAAGGGCGTTGCAAGACACCCCGCCGCCTGGCCGGTCGAGCCTGACCGGTGGGGCCCCCTTCAAGCACCCGAAGGCCGCACCTAGAAGGTGCGCCGGCGCACTCTGCGAGCGTCGAGTCACGCCGGCTGTCTTAGGCAAACTCCGCCTCGGCTACACAAAAATCAATGTGAGCTCCTCACCCGCATATTTTTGCACCGCAAGAGCACGGATAACCCCGAGCGATGCTCAGGGGCTATCTCTGCATTTTATTACAGTTGCATCATTGTTCACCCCGGCGCCAACCAGAGTTGGCCCGGGGGCTGGCCGCTTGGCCTGAGACGTTAGTTCCCGCAGATGGCTTAGTAGCATGCGCGGTACCAAAGGCACACTCTTTGTCACAGACCGCAGAGCGGCTGTCCGACTAGCAAGAGTGAACGCTGGAGGCCACCCACGCGAAAAACGTCCGGGAAGAAAAACAGATCGGGCGATCCGGTCATTTCCTTTACAAGTATCTACTCGGTTGAATCTGCTCCCAGACTCTGAGTACTGTACACTCCGCTTCGCGGCCCACTCTCAGCCACAGACCGCAGAGCGGCTGTCCGGCAAGCAAGAGCACAAGCCAAAAAGCGGAGAGAACACGAAAAAGATTAAGGGGGCTCGGGCGAAACCGAGTCGGCACCCTTCGCATAAAACTTGCAATGCTAAAAAGCGAACATTTGATATATTTGCGTGGACTAACTTCGTCTTTTTCATGATCATTTTCATGAACACTCGCATAAAAACCTCCGCCCAACTTTGCCAAGTTGCCCGGAGGCTTGGGGGCTACTGTCGGAGTAATTGGACACGGATACCCCGAAGATGGCGAGACAATAATTCAAGACATCGGGGCTACCAAAGCCCCTCAGTCCAACTACCCGGCAGGCTGCCGACTGCAGGCTGCCGACTGCAGGCTGCTGACTGTTGGCTGCCGACTGCAGGCTGCCGACTGCACCACCAGGCCGACTGCAGGCTGCCGACTGCGGGCTGCCGACTGCCGACTGCAGGCTGCCGACTTCCCGGCCGCTCCAGGCCGACTGCAGGCTGCCGACTTCTCGGCCGCTCCAGGCCGACTGCAGGCTGCCGACTTCCCGGCCGCTCCAGGCCGACTACTGGCTGCCGACTCCTCCACCAGGCCGGCTGCCCGAAGTCAACTGCAGCCTGACGCGACCCCGACGTGACGACCGTACCCGGCACTGTTCATGTGTCACCCCAGCCATCATGTACAGTGTCACTTGTCCCTGGGCACTATTCATGAAGTGACCCAGGAGACAAGCATGACACCCACACCATACCCCCATGCTCACTTGTCCATGCCACTACATAGCTGAGGAAGTAAGCTAGCCATGCCTATATAAAGGCACACATCCATCCATCCAGGGGATGGACTCACACACACTCACGCATTAGCACTCGTATGCTCACGGCCATGAGCATGGCCGGCCACTAGCATGCCTCACGTAGGCATATACCAAATCAGTTGCACTTGGCACTGATCCCAGATACAGCTCCAGGAGCACTTTGTACTGCCCGATGTACACCCCAGATAGATACACTCAGACATGCAGCAGTAGGAGTATTATCTCTCCCGAGAGCTCCGAAGCTGGGTAAACCACCGCGTGCTACTCGCATACCCGTCCCTGGATATTCTAGCAGCAGTCTTGCCCTCACACGAAGCCACCTTGTGGCATATGTCGTCTAGCACCCCCCGTGAGAATACCACGACACATGAAAAGAGGTAAAAGGGGGCGTCGGGGAACATAGGAGTGCCGGATTGCAAAACGGACAATGGGGAAAATGCTCGGATTCATGAAACAAACACGTATGCGAATGCGATGCACATGATGACATGACATGAAATGCATGACAAGGACAAAATGCAAAATGAAGGGAAACCAACCACGGAGGGAAAATCATATCACATTGCCGAAAATGGCAAGAGTTGGAGTTACAAATATGGCAAGTTACATCCGGGGCGTTACATAAGGAGATGCAATTCTATGATTAACATCATACTTAGCAAGCATTTTACGGAAAACACCATGAATAAAATGTGAACCACCATCAGTCATTAAATATCTTGGGACTCCAAACCTCAGGAAAATAACTTCTTTAAGCATCTTAATAGAGGTGTTATGATCAACACTAATAGTTGGAATAGCTTCTACCCACTTAGTAACGTAATCAACAACAACTAAAATATGTGTATATCCATTAGAGGCAGGAAACAGTCCCATATAATCAAATCCCCAAACATCAAATGGTTCAATAACAAGTGAATAATTCATAGGCATTTCTTGAAGTCTACTAATATTACCAATTCTTTGACATTCATCACAAGATAAAACAAATTTACAGGCATCCTTGAAGAGAGTAGGCCAATAAAAACCGGATTGCAATACCTTATGTGCAGTTCTATCTCCAGTGTGGTGTCCTCCATAAGCTTCAGAGTGACACTTGCGTAGCATCTGTTCCTGTTCATGCTCAGGTACACCATGTCTAATAACACCATCTACTTCCTCTTTATAAAGATGTGGGTCATCCCAAAAATAATGTCTTAAACCTTAGAAAAACTTTTTCTTTTGCTGGTATGTGAAACTAGGTGGTATAAATTTAGCAACGATGTAATTAGCGTAATCAGCATACCATGGAGCACTATGAGAAGCATTTATGAAATTTAATTGTTCATTAGGAAAGCTATCATCAATAGGTAGTGGGTCATCAAGAACATTTTCTAACCTAGACAAGTTATCTGCAACGGGGTTCTCAGCTCCCTTTCTATCAATAATATGCAAATCAAATTCTTGTAGCAGCAGAACCCATCTAATAAGTCTAGGTTTAGCGTCTTTCTTTTCCATAAGATATTTAATAGCAGCATGATCAGTGTGAATAGTTACTTGAATCAACAATATAAGGTCTGAACTTATCACAAGAAAATATAACTACTAAAAATTCTTTTTCAGTAGTAGCATAGTTTCTTTGGGCATTGTCTAGAGTTTTACTAGCATATTGAATAACATTTAATTTCTTATCAACTCTTTGCCCTAGAACAGCACCTACAACATAATCACTAGCATCACACATAATTTCAAAGGGTAAATTCCAATCAGGTGGTTGAACGATAGGTGTAGAAATCAATGCTTTCTTAAGTATTTCAAATGCTTCTACACAATCATCATTAAAGACAAATGGTATCTTTTTGTAATAAATTAGTCAAAGGCCGAGAAATTTTTGAGAAGTCCTTAATGAACCTCCTATAAAAACTGGCATGACCAAGGAAACTTCTTATACCTTTGATGTCCTTGGGACATGGCATCTTTTCAATAGCATCAACTTTAGCTTTATCAACGTCAATACCTCTTTCAGAAATTTTATGCCCCAATACAATACCTTCATTAACCATAAAGTGGCACTTCTCCCAATTCAAGACAAGGTTAGTTTCTTCACATCTCTGCAAAACTCGATGAAGGTTGCTTAAGCAATCATCAAAAGAGGATCCATAAATGGAGAAATCGTCCATGAAAACCTCACAAATCTTTTCACAAAAGTCAGAGAATATAGCCATCATGCATCATTGAAAGGTAGCAGGTGCATTACATAAACCAAAAGGCATACGTCTATAAGAAAAAGTACCGAAAGGGCAAGTAAAAGTGGTCTTAGCTTGATCATCAGCTGCCACGTGTATTTGAGAGAAACCAGAATAACCATCTAGAAAGAAAAAATGTGTATGTTTGGACAATCTTTCTAGCATTTGATCAATAAAAGGTAAGGGGTAATGATCATTTTTAGTAGCTTTATTTAATTTGCGGAAATCAATTACCGTCCTATAACATGTAATAATTCTTTGAGGAATCAATTCATCTTTATCATTAGGAACGATAGTAATACCTCCCTTCTTAGGAACATAATGGACAGGACTTACCCACTGACTATCAGCAACGGAATAAATTATACCTACTTCGAGGAGCTTTAGTATTTCCTTTCTTACCACTTCTTTCATTTTAGGATTCAGCCGTCGTTGATGATCAATAACTGGTTTGGCATCTTTCTCCAAATTTATTTTGTGTTGACATAGAGTGGGACTAATGCCCTTAAGATCATCAAGAGTATATCCAATAGCAGCACGGTGCTTTTTTAGAGTTTTCAATAATTTTTCTTCCTCCTTCTCTGAAAGGTTAGCACTAATAATAAAAGGATACATCTTCTTTTCATCAAGATAAGCATATTTAAGAGTATCAGGTAATGGTTTAAGCTCAAACACGGGATCACCCTTGGGTGGAGGAGGATCCCCTAGGATTTCAACAGGCAAGTTGTGTTTCAGAATAGGTCCCTGTTTAAAGAACACTTCATCTATTTCCCTTCTTTCATTCATAAACATATCATTTTTATGATCTAGCAAATATTGTTCTAAAAGGATCATTAGGAGGCACAGCAATAGAAGCAAGACCAATAATTTCATCTTTACTAGGCAATTCCTCTTCACGGTGTTGTCTACAAAATTTAGAAAAGTTGAACTCATGAGACATATCATCCAAACCAACAGTAACGACATCCTTTTTGCAGTCTATCTTAGCATTAACAGTGTTCAAGAAGGGTC
Source organism: Aegilops umbellulata (assembly GCA_032464435.1). Lineage (NCBI taxonomy): Eukaryota > Viridiplantae > Streptophyta > Magnoliopsida > Poales > Poaceae > Aegilops > Aegilops umbellulata. The sequence continues at coordinate 90,131,973 of CP136055.1, forward strand.
TACCAAATATAATGGGACAAAAGTTATCTTGTGGGGAACCAAGAACAAGAAAATCAGCAGGATAATTAGTTTTCGCACACAAGACTTCAACATCTCTAACAATTCCCATTGGTGATATAGTATCTCTATTGGCAAGTTTAATCGTGACATCAATATCTTCTAACTCAGCAGGTGCAATATCATGCATAATTTCTTTATATAAGTCAATAGGTATTGCACTAGCACTAGCACCCATATCACACAAGCCATGATAATAATGATCTCCAATTTTAATAGAAATAACAGGCATGCCTACCACAGGTCTATGTTTATCTTTAGCACACGGTTTAGCAATTCTAGCAGTTTCATCGCAGAAATAAATAACATGCCCATCAATATTATTAGCAAAGAGATCTTTAACCATAGCAATATTAGGTTCAACTTTAACTTGTTCAGGAGGTATATAGGTTCTAATATTACTTTTACGAACCACAATTGAAGCTTTAGCATGATCCTTTATCCTGACAGGAAAAGGTGGGTTTTCAACATAAGCAGTAGGAACGATAGGATCATTATAAGTGATAGTCTTTTCTTCAACTTTAATAGGTGCAACTACTTTTACTTCTATGGGAGGATGATATTTAAACCACTTCTCCTTAGGGATATCAACATGAGTAGCAAAAGATTCACAGAAAGAAGCTACTATCTCAGAGTCAAGTCCATATTTAGTGCTAAATTTATGGAAAACATCAGTATCCATAAAAGATTTAACACAATCAAACTTAGGTGTCATACCTGACTCCTTACCTTCGTCGAGATCCCAATCTTCAGAGTTGCGTTTAATTCTTTCCAATAAATCCCATTTGAATTCAATAGTCTTCATCATAAAAGAGCCAGCACAAGAAGTATCGAGCATGGTGCGATTGTTATCGGAAAGCCGAGCATAAAAATTCTGAATAATCATTTCTCTTGAGAGCTCATGATTAGGGCATGAATATAACAATGATTTAAGCCTCCCCCAAGATTGAGCGATGCTTTCTCCTTTCCAAGGCCAAAAATTATATATATAATTATGATCACGATGAACAAGATGCATAGGATAAAACTTCTGATGAAATTCCAATTTCAATCATTTGTAGTTCCATGATCCCATATCATCACATAGCCTTTACCATGTCAATGCATCTCCCTTCAAAGATAAAGGGAAGACCTTCTTCTAAATAACATCTTCGGGCACACCTGCAAGCTTAAATAATCCACAAACTTCATCCACATATATTAGGTGCTCATCAGGATGCATTGTTCCGTCTCCTGCAAAAGGATTAGCTAGCAGTTTTTCTATCATGCCCGAAGGAATATCAAAGTAGACATTTTCATTTTTAGTAGGTTCAGTAGGTTGAGGAGCAACTCTTTGCTCTACTGGTCGGGGTGAAGATACCCCGAACAAGCCCCTCAGAGGATTACTTTCCATAGTAACAAGTGACAGTAAATTTCAGCACACTATATAAATTTTTCCTTTCCAAATTCCACCTACCAAAGGTGCTTCACTCCCTGGCAACGGCGCCAGAAAAGAGTCTTGATGACCCACAAGTATAGGGGATCTATCGTAGTCCTTTCGATAAGTAAGAGTGTCAAATCCAACGAGGAGCAGAAGGAAATGATAAGCAGTTTTCAGCAATGTATTTTCTACAAGCACTGAAATAATAGGTAACAGATAGTTTTGTGATAAGATAATTGGTAACGAGCAACAAGTAACAAAAGTAAATAAAGTGCAGCAAGGTGTCCCAATCCTTTTTGTAGCAAAGGACAAGCCTGGACAAACTCTTATATAGAGAAAAAGCGCTCCCGAGGACACATGGGAATTATCGTCAAGCTAATTTTCATCACGTTCATATGATTCGCGTTCGGTACTTTGATAATTTGATATGTGGGTGGACCGGTGCTTGGGTGCTGTCCTTACTTGGACAAGCATCCCACTTATGATTAGCTCCTATTGCAAGAATCCGCAACTACAAAAGAAGTAGTAAGGTAAACCTAACCATAGCATGAACCATATGGATCCAAATCAGCCCCTTACGAAGCAACGCATAAACTAGGGTTTAAGCTTCTGTCACTCTAGCAACCCCTCATCTACTTATTACTTCCCAATGCCTTCCTCTAGGCCCAAATAATGGCGAAGTGTCATGTAGTCGATGTTCACATAACACCACTAGAGGAGAGACAACATACATCTCATCAAAATATCGAACTAGGGTTAGAGAGGAGATGGTCCTGGTGAAGATGTTGATGGAGATTGGCCCTCTTACGATGAGAGGTGCATTGGTGATGATTTCCCCCTCCCGGAGGGAAGTGTCCCCGGCAGAACAGCTTTGTCGGAGCCCTAGATTGGTTCCGCCAAGGTTCCGCCTCGTGGCGGCGGAGCCTCGTCCCGAAAGCTTGCTTCTAATTTTTCTTCGGACGAAATACTTCATATAGAAGAAGATGGGCACCGGAGGGCCAACAGGGGGCCCACGAGGTAGGGGGCGCGCCCAGGGGGTAGGGCGCGCCCCCACCCTCGTGGCCAGGGTGTGGGCCCCCTCTGGTATTTCTTCCGCTCTGTAGTTTTTATTATTTCCAAAAATAACTTTCGTGGAGTTTCAGGACTTTTGGAGTTGTGCATAATAGGTCTCTAATATTTGCTCCTTTTCCAGCCCAGAATCCCAGCTGCCGACATTCTCCCTCCTTATGTAAACCTTGTAAAATAAGAGAGAATAGGCATAAGTATTGTGACATAATGTGTAATAACAACCCATAATGCAATAAATATTGATATAAAAGCATGATGCAAAATGGACCTATCACTTATCTTTCTTGGCGATCACCGCCGACGCCGCGTCCTCCGGCGGCACCACCGCCTCCCACAGCCCGGCGACATCAAGGTCCGCCTCCACCTTGATGGCCCAGGTAGTGTAGTTGTCCCCCGATAGCACAGGCGCTGGATGCGACACCGCGCCGCCCGATCCGCCGGTGTACGGGACAATCGACATCGCCGGCGCGCCCTGATGACCATGAGGCTCTGATGCCAATTGTTGGAACCGCCACTCCCTTGCCCTAGCTTTGCTCTCCCTCTCGCTCTGCTCACTCTCGGCAACCGTGCCTCAAACTGAAGAAAGAGGAAGAAGAAGATCGAAGGAGCGGTGGACACAGGTGGTTTGCTGGCGCACGAACGCCCCTTGTTTTCCTCGATCACGAACTCGACTGTGTCAAACCATTACAACGTCACCACACAGCTTTATAGCCCCGAGCCGGCGCCCTGGGCACGCACCCACACCTCCACTCGCCCGCGATCATCTCCATGTCCTGCATGCTCTAGACACGCCTGCGTCTCGCGGTGAGCACCAGCCGAACGAGCCCGATCGCCCCACGTGGTTCGCCAACAGCTCCAACACACTACCCCGGTGCACGGACACGCCCATGCACCCAACACACGCACACACGCACGCCCTACTCCTCGGACCCGATGCGCCCGACAAGCCCAGTGCACGCCCATATCCGCACTTGACGTGCCCGTCTCGTCGCCATGGCTTATTCGCCCAACAGGCAATTCCTTAGCATCATTTTCATCCTTTCCCAAGATTTGCAACATGCTCATGTTCAAGTTGCTTGAAATTCACAATCTGGTTTCTAAGGGAAATATTTTTTGCCGGCGAAAAATACTTAGTGATAAAAGCATCTTTGCACTTATCCCAAGAATCAATACTATTGTGAGGCAAAGAAGAGAACCAAATTTTTGCAGAGTCACACAAAGAAAATGGAAATAATCTCATCTTCACAACACCATTGTCCACATATTTTTTCTTTTGCATATTGCATAATTGCATGAAGGTAATAAGATGGATGCGGATCCTCATTAGGAGTACCGGAAAATTGATCTTTCATAACAAGATTTAGCAAAGCAGTATTAATATCACAAGACTCCGCACTAGTGGCGGGAGGAGCAATCAGAGTGCCAATAAAATCATGTTGGTATTTGAGAAATCAGACAACTTGGTGTTCTCTTGAGTCATGGTGACTTCACAACAAGATTGCACTAAAACACAAATCCGGCAAGAAAACGGTGAACGAAAAAGAGGGCGAATAAAACAGCTAATTTTTGTGAAGTGGGGGATAGGAAAACAAGAGGCAAATGGCAAATAATGTATATTGCAAGGAGATGAGATTTGTGATTAGGAACCTGGTATATGTTGAAGATCCTCCCCGGCAACGGCGCCAGAAATTCCTTTTGATTGCGGCTTGAAGCTACGTTGGTATTTCCCCAAAGAGGAAGGGGTGATGCAGCACAGTAGCGGTAGGTATTTCCCTCAGTGATGAACCCAAGGTTATTGAACCAGTAGGAGAACCAAGCAACACAAGTAAACAACACCTGCACACAAATAACAACTACCCGCAACCCAACGTGTAAAAGGGGTTGTCAATCCCTTTCGGGTAGCGGCACCCCAAGATAGGCAAACGGGCGTGAGGAAATTGTAGTAGATTAATAGATAGAACGCTAAATAGAATAAATGAGAATAAATTGCAGCAAGGTATTTTTGTATTTTTGGTTTAGTAAATCTGAAAATAAAAGCAAAGGAAAAGTAAATCGCAAAGGAAAATAATATGAGAAAGAGACCCGGGGGCCATAGGTTTCACTAGTGGCTTCTCTCGAGAAAAATAGCAAACGTTGGGTAAACAAATTGCTGTTGGGCAATTGATAGAACTTCGAATAATCATGATGATATCCAGGCAATGATCATTATATAGGCATCACATCCAAGATTAGTAGACCGACTCCTGCCTGCATCTACTACTATTACTCCATACATCGACGACTATCCAGCATGCATCTAGTGTATTAAGTTCATGGAGAAACGAAGTAATGCAATAAGAACAATGACATGATGTAGACAAGATCTATCTATGTAGAGATAGACCCCATTGTTTTATCCTTAGTAGCAATGATACATACGTGTCGGTTCCGTTTCTGTCACTGGGATCAAACACCGTAAGATCGAACCCACTATAAAGCACCTCTTCCCATTGCAAGATAAATACATAAAGTTGGCCAAAAAACCCAAATATCAGAGAAGAAATACGAGGATATAAGCAATCATGCATATAAGAGATCAAAGAAACTCAAATAACTTTCATGGATATAAAAAGATAGATCTGATCATAAACTCAAACTTCATCTGATCCCAACAAACACACCGCAAAAAGAGTTACATCATATGGATCTCCAAGAGACCATTGTATTAAGAATTAAGCGAGAGAGAGGAAGACATCTAGCTACTAACTACGGACCCGAAGGTCCACAAAGAACTACTCACGCATCATCGGATAGGCACCAATGGAAGTGGTGAACCCCTCCGTGATGGTGTCCAGATTGGATCTGGTGGTTCTGGACTCTGCGGTGGCTGGAATTGATTTTCGTCGGCTCCCCTAGGGTTTCTGGAATATTGGGGTATTTATAGAGCAACGAGGCATTCCGGGGGGCACCCGAGGTGGGCACAACCCACCAGGGTGCACCTGGGCCTCCTGGCGCACCCTGGTGGGTTGTGCTCCACTCGGAGTACCCCCAGGCACTGCCTTGGCCCATTGGGTTTCTTCTGGTCCATAAAAAATCTTTGTGAAGTTTTGTTGCATTTGGACTCTGTTTGGTATTGATTTCCTGCGATGTAAAAAAACATGCAGAAAACAACAACAGGCACTTGTCACTATGTCAATAGGTTAGTACCAAAAAATGATATAAAATGATTATAAAACATCCAAGATCGATAATATAACAGCATGGAACTGAGGGAGTCCTGTACTAAGGGGTCCTCGGGCATCCGGGCTATGTAATATGGGTCGGACTGATGGGCCGTGAAGATACAAGATAGAAGACTTTCCCTCATGTCCGGATGGGATTCTCCTTTGCGTGGATGGCAAGCTTGGCGTCCGATGTGTAGTTTCCTTCCTCTATAAACCGACCTTGTACAACCCTAGCATCCTCCGGTGTCTATATAAACTGGAGGGTTTGGTCCATAGGGGCCATCATAATCATACAGGCTAGACATCTAGGGTTCAGCCATCACGATCTCGAGGTAGATCAACTCTTGTAACCCCTATACCCATGAAAGTCAATCAAGCAGGAAGTAGGGTATTACCTCCATTAAGAGGGTCCGAACCTGGGTAAACATCGTGTCCCCTGCCTCCTGTTACCTTCGATCCTCAGAGCATCGTTCGGGACCCCCTACCTGAGATCCGTCGGTTTTGACACCGACATTGGTGCTTTCATTGAGAGTTCCTCTGTAGCGTAGACAGAAGGATTGATGGCTCATCTTGTCATCAAGGACAACATCACTTCCGGAGGAGCCCTAGTCTCAGGGCAAACCCTCCGGCTTGGCATCTTCACCATGGGCGCCCGTTCGGCCGTCAAGCCGAAGGCGACCGCCAAGTCATCAAAAATCATCTCCGCGTCGGCCCCGAATACTCCGACAAGATGGATCCGGCAGATTTATCGTCCTTGAACGAACTCCTAGATCGCATCACCGCCCTGGGAGTCGCACCTTACTATGATCGGATTGGGCTTAAACCCGACCAGAGAGAAATCAAATCTCCTCCGATCACCCACCAGCTGGCAGTTGTGGAGGAACAAGCCAACAGTAACTCTTCTCCCACATTGAGAACAAACTCACTGGACACTCCGGAGCCTAGGCCAGTAAACTCGGAAGTTCTTCAAACTCCGGACTCCACATTGGGATAGGGTCCGGATTTAATCCCGCCCACCCACCATAAGCAATATTCCCCAAGCAATTCCGGTCCTCCGGATATATGCGACTTAATGTATGTGCGGCAGCAACTGATACGTCTCCATCGTATCTACTTTTCCAAACACTTTTGCCCTTGTTTTGGACTCTAACTTGCATGATTTGAATGGAACTAACCCGGACTGACGCTGTTTTCAGCAGAATTGCCATGGTGTTATTTTTGTGCAGAAATAAAAGCTCTCGGAATAACCTGAAACTTCACGGAGAATATTTTTGGAATATATAAAGAATACACGCGAAAGAATCAAGGCCAGGGGCCCACACCCTGTCCACGAGGGAGGCGGCGCGCCTACCCCCTGGGCGCGCCCCCTGCCTCGTGGGCCCCCTGGTGCTCCACCGACCTCAACTCCAACTCCATATATTCATGTTCGGGGAGAAAAAAATTCAGAGAGAAGGATTCATTGCGTTTTATGATACGGAGCCGCCACCAAGCCCTAATCTCTCTCAGGGGGCTGATCTGGAGTCCGTTCGGGGCTCCGGAGAGGGGAATCCGTCGTCGTCGTCATCATCAACCTTCCTCCATCACCAATTTCATGATGCTCACCACCGTGCGTGAGTAACTCCATTGTAGGCTTGCTGGACGGTGATGGGTTGGATGAGTTTATCATGTAATCGAGTTAATTTTGTTAGGGTTTGATCCCTAGTATCCATTATGTTCTGAGATTGATGTTGCTATGACTTTGCTATGCTTAATGCTTGTCACTAGGGCCCGAGTGCCATGATTTCAGATCTGAACCTATTATGTTTTCATGAATATATGTGAGTCCTTGATCCTATCTTGCAAGATTATAGTCACCTATTATGTGTTATGATCCGTTAACCCCGAAGTGACAATAATCGGGATACTTACCGGTGATAACCGTAGTTTGAGGAGTTCATGTATTCACTAAGTATTAATGCTTTGGTCCAGTACTCTATTAAAAGGAGGCCTTAATATCCTTAGTTTCCAATAGGACCCCGTTGCCACGGGAGGGTAGGACAAAAGATGTCATGCAAGTACTTTTCCATAAGCACGTATGACTATATTCGGAATACATGCCTACATTACATTGATGAATTGGAGCTAGTTCTGTGTCACCCTATGTTATAACTATTGCATGAGGAGTCGCATCCGACATAATTATCTATCACCGATCCAATGCCTATGAACTTTTCACATATTGCTCTTTGCTTAGTTACTTTACCGTTGCCACTGTTACAATTACTACAAAACTGCTACTGTTACTTTTGACACTGTTACTGTTACTTCCATACTACTTTGCTACTAAATACTTTGCTATAGATATTAAGTTACTCAGGTGTGGTTGAATTGACAACTCAACTTCTAATACTTGAGAATATTCTTTTGCTCCCCATGTGTTGAATCAATAAATTTGGGTTGAATACTCTACCCTCAAAAACTGTTGCGATCCCCTATATTTGTGGGTTATCAAGACTATTTTCTGGCACCGTTGCTGGGGAGCATAGCTCTATTGTTTGAGTCACTTGGGATTTATATCTGTTGATCACTATGAGGAACTTGAAAGACGAAAGAACTAAGATTTTTCCCTCAACTACGAGGGGAGGTAAGGAACTGCGATCTAGCTCTGCACTTGATTCACCTTATGTTTTGAGTAAACTTGCGACACCTAAACCTGCTTCTGCTATTAATTCTGATATGTCGCATGCTATTGATGATGCCACTTCTGCTATGCATGATACTTATGATGAAACTACTTCTATGCTTGATACTACTGTGCCATTAGGTGAATTTCTTGATGAACAACTTGTTAGGGCTAAAGAGAATGAAATTATTGAAACTGATAATATTGATGAAAGTGATGATGAAGATTCTCCCCCTAGATATGAATTGTCTGTTGTGCCTGAGGGTTATGTTATGGATGAAGAAACTGCTAGAGACTTTCTTGCTTATAATGATACATATGAGCTTAAGAAATTATTAGCCAAGCTGAAGGAAAAGTCTTTGAATGCTAGAATGAAATATGAACCTGCTTTTGCTACTTCACCTATCTGTGTTACTGATAAGGATTATGATTTCTCTGTTGATCCTAAGATAATTACTTTGGTTGAATCTGATCCTTTTATGGCTATGAATCTGAAACTGTTGTGGCACATCTTACTAAATTGAATGATATAGCCACCCTGTTCACAAATGATGAGAAAACTCGCTACTACTATATCCTTAAATTATTTCCGTTCTCATTAAAGGGTGATGCTAAAACATGGTTTAATTCTCTTGATCCTGGTTGTGTGCGCAGTCCCCAGGATATGATTTATTTTTTCTCTGCTAAATATTTCCCCGCTCATTAAAAACAAGCTGCCTTAAGGGAAATATATAATTTTGTGCAAATTGAAGAAGAGAGTCTCCCACAAGCTTGGGGGAGGCTTCTCCAATTACTTAATGATTTGCCTGATCATCCTCTCAAGAAAAATGAAATACTTGATATCTTTTATAATGGACTAACTGATGCTTCCAGAGACCACCTGGATAGTTGTGCTGGTTGTGTTTTCAGGGAAAGAACTAATGAAAATAATTGGACACTTCCTGAACCAACTCCTAAGCCAACTCCGAAGAAAAGGGGTATTCTATTTCTCAGTCTTGGAGATATGCAAGAGGCAAAGAAATCTATGAAATAAAAGGGTATTAAAGCTAAAGATGTTAAGAATTTACCACCTATTGAAGAAATACATGGTCTTGATAACCCGACACAGGTAGTAAAGGTAAATTCTCTCTATAGATTTGATGAAGGTGATATTCCTCGTTATAAGTCTGCTAGCCAAGGCTTAGATGAGTTTGATAATTTTATTGTTAAACAAGAAAACTCAATGCTTATGTTGGTAGACAATTGAAACGTAATGATTATATGATTGAACACTTGAGTGATTATATGTCTAGAGTTAAAGGTGAACTTAAACTCATTATTAAACATGCCTCTATGGTTACCACTCAAGTAGAACAAGTGCTTAAGGCTCAAATGATTTGCTCAATGAATTAAATAATAAGAAGAATGACAATGCTATTATAGTTATGACTAGAGGGGGTAAAATGACTCAGGAACCCTTGTATCCTGAAGGCCACCTTAAGAGAATTGAGCAAGATTCTCAGAGAACTAATGTTGATACACCTAGTCCTTCTAAAAGGAAGAAAAAGAAAAATGATAGGACTTTGCATGCTTCTAGTGAACCTGTTGTTCACACACCTGAGAATCCCAATGATATTTATATTTCTGATGCTGAAACACAATTAGGTGATGAACATGAACCTAGTGATAATGTTAATGATGATGTTCATGTTGATGCTCAACCTAGCAATAACAATGATGTAGAAATTGAACCTGTTGTTGATCTTGATAACCCACAATCAAAGAATCAACGTTATGGTAAGAGAGACTTCATTGCTAGGAAGCACAGTAAAGAAAGAGAATCATGGGTTCAGAAACCCATGCCTTTTCCTCCTAAACCATCCAAGAAAAAGGATGGTGAGGATTTTGAGCGCTTTGCTGAAATGATTAGACCTATCTTTTTACGTATGCGTTTGACTGATATGCTTAAAATGAATCCTTATGCTAAGTATATGAAGGATATTGTTACAAATAAAAGAAAGATACCGAAAGCTGAAATTTCCACCATGCTTGCTAATTATACTTTTAAGGGTGGAATACCAAAGAAACTTGGAGATCCAGGAGTACCCACTATACCATGCTCCATTAAAACAAACTATGTTAAAACTGCTTTATGTGATCTTGGAGCTGGTGTTAGAGTTATGCCTCTCTCTTTATATCATAGATTTGATTTGAATAAGTTGACACCTACTGAAATATCTTTGCAAATGGCCGATAAATCAACCTCTATACCTGTCGGTATTTGTGAGGATGTGCCTGTTGTGGTTGCAAATGCTACTATTTTAACGGACTTTGTTATTCTTGATATCCCCGAGGACGATAGTATGTCGATTATCCTTGGTAGACCATTTTTGAATACTGCAGGGGCTGTATTGATTGCAACAAAGGCAATGTCACTTTTCATGTTAATGGTAATGAGCATATGGTACACTTTTCGAGGAAACAACCACAAGTCCACATTATCAATTCTATTGGAAAAATTTCATCAATTACTATTGGAGGTTTTGAATTTACTCTTCCTACTGTCAAGAAGAAAAATGATATTCTTATTGTTGGGGATGTTCATATCCCCGTTGAGGTAACCTAGTGCTATTCAAAAATTCTCTGGTTTCATGCGATTTGGAATGAGTTTGTTAACAAGACTTGATCAACCTTGTTAGTGGATTCCTTTTGATGAACATGAGTGATGACCCACAAGTATAGGGGATCTATCGTAGTCCTTTCTATAAGTAAGAGTGTCGAACCCAACAAGGAGCAGAAGGAAATGATAAGCGGTTTTTAGCAAGGTATTTTCTACAAGCACTGAAATAATAGGTAACAGCTAGTTTTGTGATAAGATAATTGGTAACGAGCAACAAGTAACAAAAGTAAATAAAGTGCAGCAAGGTGGCCCAATCTTTTTTGTAGCAAAGGACAAGCCTGGACAAACTCTTATATAGAGAAAAGCGCTCCCGAGGACACATGGGAATTATCGTCAAGCTAGTTTTCATCACGTTCATATGACTCGCGTTCGGTACTTTGATAATTTGATATGTGGGTGGACCGGTGCTTGGGTGTTGTTCTTACTTGAACAAGCATCCCACTTATGATTAACCTCTATTGCAAGCATCCGCAACTACAACAAAAGTATTAAGGTAAACCTAACCATACCATGAAACATATGGATCCAAATCAGCCCCTTACGAAGCAATGCATAAACTAGGGTTTAAGCTTATGTCACTCTAGCAACCCATCATCTACTTATTACTTCCCAATGCCTTCCCCTAGGCCCAAATAATGGTGAAGTGTCATGTAGTCTACATTCACATAACACCACTAGAGGATAGACAACATACATCTCATCAAAATATCAAACGAATACCAAATTCACATGACTACTTATAGCAAGACTTCTCCCATGTCCTCAGGAACAAACGTAACTACTCACAAAGCATATTCATGTTCATAATCAGAGGAGTATTAATATGCATAAAGGATCTGAACATATGATCTTCCACCAAATAAACCAACTAGCATCAACTACAAGGAGTAATCAACACTACTAGTAACCTACAGGTACCAATCCCGGACTTGGAGACAAGAATTGGATACATGAGATGAACTAGGGTTTTGAGAGGTGATGGTGATGGTGAAGATGTTGATGGAGATTGCCCTCCCCTATGAGAGGAGCGTTGGTGATGACGATGGCGATGATTTCCCCCTCCCGGAGGGAAGTGTCCCTGGCGGAACAGCTCTGCCGGAGCCCTAGATTGGTTCCGCCAAGGTTTCGCCTCGTGGCGGCGGAGTCTCATCCCGAAAAGTTGCTTCTGATTTTTCTTCGGACGAAAGACTTCATATAGCAGAAGATGGGCATCGGAGGGACAACAGGGGGCCCATGAGGCAGGGGGCGCGCCCAGGGGGGTAGGGCGCGCCCCCCACCCTCGTCGATAGGTGGAGGTGTAACACCCCGAGAATCATGCTACATTAATCTCTCCCTAACGGTGGCCATGTCATCATGATTACTATGCAAATTACCACTTGTCCAAAATCAAAGTCAAATTCAAATTTAAATCGCAAGTGAAATTATTATTTCTTCGAACGGTAAAACTAAAATGTTCACATTATTCTATAATTCCCTTAATCATTTTCATGTTGAAACCAACCTTATTTGACCCACCAATTAATCATTGGCAAAATATTAAAGTGGTCCAAAAGCATTTAAATTGGCCTTTTCAAAATAAGCAAGTATTTATAATTTTCCAAATGATGTGAAACATTGTGTGTGGTCTCAAAATATTGCCTACTAATTATGTGCCAAATTTCAAGTTGGACTAAATTTAATTACTTTGGCCATTAAGTAGAAAACAATACAGAATTAATAAAACAAAAAACTTGAAAAAAAAGAAAATGCGCCAAGTGCACACTGTGCACTAGAAGCCTAGTGCTGCAGTAGCGCGGCCCAAGCCCACCAGGTCCTTCTCCAACTTCCTCTGTACAGGAGGCAAAGACCTGTGCGTGGCGCACATCCACGCCTCCATGGCCGCTGTGTCGACCATCCGGTCAGCCCCCGCGGTGTACAAGACCATCCCCAAGCCCCATGACAAACCCTAAATGCCCAGTTCCCTCGTTTCCCCCTCGCACTCGATCTGGAAGAGGAGCCGAAGCTTCCGGCGCGGCGCCATAGTCGTCATCTTGGCCGCCGGCCTTCCCTTGCTGCACCAAGGTGTCCAGAAGCCCCCCCGCGGTCCTCTCCTTCGTCCCCACCGAAGAACCCGAGCCAAGCCGCACCATATGCTCGGGATAGAGCCGGTTTCCCGGCCACGGCCGCGGCATCTCGCCGTCGATCTACACCACCGCGCCACCCCGGCCATCACAAGCACGTCCTCGACCTCCCTATCGGTGAGCCGCGCCGATTCCCCCCCATTTTCCCCTTTGATCCATCGTTGTAGGCCGTGTTTTCCATCGTGCCCGAAGCTCCACGCGCCCGCGTGTTGCTGGTTTTGTTCGGCTGCGCCTTGGCCACCCGCCCATGTGTGAACCTCCACGGCCTGGCCATGCCCAAGCGCGCACTCTACCGCCCCTGGCTATGCCCTTGCCTAGCCACCCGCGCGCTGCTGCCGCCTGTTACTGCTTCTGCTATCGTTGTTGCTCGTGCTGCTGCTGTCATGTGCTCACCCATGACCCTGGCAGCCCCGCACCGCGCGCTACGGCCACCGCGCCCAGCCCACGCACCCACGCCCGCATGCCTGCTGCTGGCGCTGCTGCTGTCTTCTGCTATTGCACCGTTGCTCGTGCCTTTGCTTGCTGCTCGCGCCTGTTACTTTGCTGCTCATGCCACTTTTGTTGCTGCTCTCTGCTCCGGCTCATTGCCGCCGCTGCTGCTCTTTGCTACTGCTTTGCTGCTACTTAGCTGCCGCTGCTGCTCTTACTTCTGTTGCTGCTCATTGCTTTGCCATGGCCGTGGTGTTGTGCAGCGTAGTGTGTGTGTCCGTGAGTGTGTGTTCTGTGTGTGTTTGGCCGGCCCAAATCCTAGTTTAGGGACTAGTTTAGTTAGTTAGTCTAATTAGTAGTGCTAGTTAATTAGTTCAATAGTAGATGACATGTGGACCCATGGTTAGTTTAAAGAAAAATAAATTTTCAGAAAAGTCTAAGTCAATGACATGTGGCCCCCTACACTGTTCATATGTTGACTAGTCAACATTTGACTGGGTCAACCCAACCCCACTGGTCCCACTGTCATACACTACGGCTAGTATAGCACTAGGTGACCAATGTTTTTTGCTGTTTTATTTTAGAATTAAAAGAATTCTGTAATTATAGTAAATCATTTTAAAATTTGTAAATTCATATAAATTAAATCGTAGCTCCGATGAAAAAGTTTTATATATGAAAGTGGCTCAGAAAAATCCAACGAATCCGAATACGCGGCCCGTTCACCCGCCACACATCCCTAGCATAGCAAACATCAAACTTTTCCCCTCCGGTTTATCTGTCCGTAAATGCCAAACTTCAGGAAAGCATTCAGGATGTTACCCCCTTCGCTGGTAGCGTGTAGCACCGCGTTAGAACATGTCTAGCTCTGCTTGTTGTCCGTTATGCCTTTGCTTGCTATGTATTTATTGTTTCTTCCCCCTCTTCTCTCCGGTAGACCCCGAGACCGATGTTGCCCCCGTGATCGACTATGTTGACGATGAACCTTCTTCCCTTTCAGCGGAGCTTCCAGGCAAGCCCCCCTTTGATCATCCCGATATCGCCCATTCCATTCTCTCATGCTTGCATTAAATTTTGCTATTGTTATTGTTTGCTCCTATTCTAATGGATAGCCTGCTTTTGTAACCTGCTCATTGTTACCTACCTGTTTATCCTTAACTTCTTAGTATAGGTTGGTTATTCATCCATTAGTGACCCCCACCTTGTCCTTGTTGCCCCCGCTTCATCATTGAAGACCCGATCAACGGGATCGAAGACCAGGCACCGCACATCACTTTCCCCTTAGTTGCTCGACATTACTGGGTTACTATCGAGTGCCGAGGGTGAGACCTCTACAGCACTTATGATGTTAACTCTGTAGTGTAGTTATTCGGTCGTGGTCATCGGGGGTGATTCCGCTTTAACCACTTCCGATAAGACTCTATCGTGCAACCCCTCAAGTGTCAACCTCGGGGTGGTTCCTCTTACGTTCACCTTGATGATTACATCGAGTGGAATTCATCGGGGGTGATTCCTTGGGTTTTCCCCTTGTTGTTTGGACACACGGATACTTGGACTTTACAGCTGCTTCTTGGAAAGGCGGGTCAACCCTGAGGGGTACCCGCGAGTTGACCTGGAAGGTGCCCACGAGATACTTACGAGGCGTGGCCGGGCATTCTTAGCCCTTGCCGCAAGACCTCGAGACGGGGCAATGGGATCACATCTTTCATGAGTCTCTGCTTGTTACCGCGTGCTCCTAATCCACTACGATTTGGATATTTGATCCGAGGGGCCTCTGGCCTGATAGCACTAACCATCACGTGGGCACATGATACGTCTCCGTCGTATCTACTTTTCCAAACACTTTTGCCCTTGTTTTGGACTCTATCTTGTATGACTTGAATGGAACTAACCCGGACTGACGCTGTTTTCAGCAGAATTGCCATGATATTGTTTTATGTGCAGAAAACAAAAGTTCTCGGAATGACCTGAAACTCCACAGGATGTCTTATAAAAAATAATAAAAAATCCTCGCCAAAGATGAAGACCAGGGGGCCCACACCCTGTCAACGAGGGTGGGGGGCGCGCCCCCTCCTAGGGCGCGCCCCCTACCTCGTGGGCCCCCTGGAGACCCTCCGATGCCAACTCCAACTCTATATATTGGCTTTCGGGGAGAAAAATATTAGAGAGAAGAAATCATCGCGTTTTACGATACGAAGCCGCCGCCAAGCCCTAAAACCTCTTGGGAGGGCTGATGTGGAGTCCGTTCGGGGCTCCGGAGAGGGGAATTCGTCGCCGTCGTCATCATCAACCATCCTCCATCACCAATTTCATGATGATCACCGCCGTGCGTGAGTAATTCCATCGTAGGCTTGCTGGACGGTGATGGGTTGGATGAGATTTATCATGTAATCGAGTTAGTTTTGTTAGGGTTTGATCCCTAGTATCCATTATGTTCTGAGATTCATGTTGCTATGACTTTGCTATGCTTAATGCTTGTCACTAGGGCCCGAGTGCCATGATTTCAGATCTGAACCTATGATGTTTTCATGAATATATGTGAGTTCTTGATCCTATCTTGCAAGTCTATAGTCACCTATTATGTGTTATGATCCGACAACCCCGAAGTGACAATAATCGGGATACTTCTCGTTGATGACCATAGTTTGAGGAGTTCATGTATTTACTATGTGCTAATGCTTTGTTTCGGTACTCTATTAAAAGGAGGCCTTAATATCCGTTAGTTTCCATTAGGACCCCGCTGCCACGGGAGGGTAGGACAAAAGATGTCATGCAAGTTCTTTTCCATAAGCACGTATGACTATATTCGGAATACATGCCTATATTACATTGATGAATTGGACCTAGTTCTGTGTCACCCTATGTTATGACTGTTACATGATGAACCGCATCCGGCATAATTATCCATCATTGATCCGATGCCTACGAGCTTTCCATATACTGGTTCTCGCTTATTTACTTTTCTGTTGCTACTGTTACAATCACTACAAAACACTAAAAACATTACTTTTGCTGTCTTTACTTTTGTTACCGTTACCACCACTATCATATTACTTTGCTACTAAACACTTTGCTGGAGATACTAAGTTTCCAGGTGTGGTTGAATTGACAACTCAGCTGCTAATACTTGAGAATATTCTTTGGCTCCCCTTGTGTCGAATCAATAAATTTGGGTTGAATACTCTACCCTCGAAAGCTGTTGCGATCCCCTATACTTGTGGGTTATCAAGAACTTTTTTTGGCGCCGTTGCCGGGGAGCATAGCTCTATTCTTTGAGTCACTTGGGATTGATATCTGCTGGATACTATGAAGAACTTGAAAGACGCTAAGACAACAATTTATCCCTCAACTACGAGGGGAGGTAAGGAACTGCCATCTAGCTCTGCACTTGATTCACCTTCTGTTATGAGTAAGCTTGCGACACCTAAACCTGCTTCTGCTATTCGTTCTGATATGTCGCATGTTATTGATGATGCCACTTCTGCTATGCATGATACTTATGATGAAACTGCTCCTATGCCTGATACTACTGTGCCCCTTAGTGAATTTCTTGATGAACAAATTGTTAGGGCTAGAGAGAAAGAAATTATTCAATCTGAATATAATGATGAATGTGATGATGAAGATGTGCCTGTTATTCCTGAGGGTTATGTTTTTGATATGGAATCTTCTGCTGCTATTTTAGCTTGCAAGGATAGATATGAGCTCAAGAGGTTATTGGCTAAGTGGAACAAAGAATCACTTAGAGATAAAATGAAACCTGACCCTGCTTTTGCTACTTCAGCTATCTATGTTCCTGATAAGGTTTATGAATTCTCTGTTGATCCTGATATAATTACTTTGGTTGAATCTGATCCTTTCCATGGTTATGAATCTGAAACTGTTGTGGCACATCTTACTAAATTAAATGATATATCCACCTTGTTCACTAATGATGAGAGGCCGCGTTACTTTTATATACTCAAAATATTTCCGTTCTCATTAAAGGGTGATGCTAAGATATGGTTCAATTCTCTTGATCCTGGTTGTGTGAGTAGTCCCCAGGATATGATTTATTACTTCTCTGCTAAATATTTCCCTGCTCATAAGAAACAAGCTGCTTTAAAGGAAATATACAACTTTGTGCAAATTGAAGAAGAGAGTCTCCCACAAGCTTGGGGGAGGCTTCTCAAGTTACTTAATGCTTTGCTTGATCATCCCCTTAAGAAACCTGAAATACTTGATATCTTTTATAATGGACTAACCGATGCTTCTAGAGATTACCTGGATAGTTGTGTTGGTTCTCTTTTCAGGGAAAGAACACCTGATGAAGCTGAAATTCTATTGAATAATATGTTGACAAATGAAAATAATTGGGCACCTCCTGAGCCAGCTCTCGCTCCAATTACTGAGCCTATTCCTAAACCAACTCTGAGGAAGAGAGGTGTTCTATTTATCAGTCCCGAAGATATGCAAGAGGCAAAGAAATCTATGAAATAAAAAGGTATTAAAGCTGAAGATGTTAAGAATTTACCTCCTATTGAAGAAATACATGGTCTTAATTTACCGCCTGTTGAAGAAACATATGATCTTAATCCTTTATTTATTGAAGAACCTCCTGATCCCAATATCCCCACACAGGTAGTAAAGGTAAATTCTCTCTATAGATATGATAAGGCTGAAGTCCCTCCTACTAAAATTGCTAGTCAGTGCTTGGATGAGTTTGATGACTTTATGTTTAAGCAAGATGACTTTAATGCTTATTTTGGTAGACAATTGAAATATGATTCTGATATGACTAGACGCTTGGGTGATTATATGGCTAATATTAAAGGTGAACTTAAACTTGTTAGTAAACATGCTTCTATGGTTACCACTCAAGTAGAACAAGTACTTAAAGCTCAAAAAGAAGTGCTTGATGAAATGAATAGTAAGAAAAATGATTATGCTGTTAGAGTGGCTACTAGAACTGGTAGAATAACTCAGGAACCTTTGTATCCTGAAGGCCACCCTAAGAGAATCGAGCAAGATTCTCAGAGAAATAATATTGATGCACTCGGTTCTTCCAAGAAGAAGAAAAAGAAAAATGATAGAACTGTGCAAACTTCTAGTGAACCTATTGCTGAACCACCTGATAATCCAAATGATATCTCTATGTCTGATGCTGAAACACAATCTGGTAATGAACATGAACCTAGTGAAAATGTTAATGATGATGTTCATGATGATGCTCAACCTAGTAATGATAATGATGTAGAAACTGAACCTGTTGTTGATCTTGATAACCCACAATCAAAGAATCAACGTTATGATAAGAGAGATTTTGCTGCTAGGAAACATGGTAAAGAAAGAGAACCTTGGGTTCAGAAACCCATGCCTTTTCCTCCCAAACCATCCAAGAAGAAGGATGATGAGGATTTTGAGCGCTTTGCTGAAATGATTAAACCTATCTTTTTGCGTATGCGATTGACTAATGTGCTCAAAACGAATCCTTATGCTAAATATATGAAAGATATCATTACTAATAAAAGAAAGATACCGGAAGCTGAAATTTCCACCATGCTTGCTAATTATACTTTTAAGCGTGGAATACCAAAGAAACTTGGAGATCCCGAAGTACCTACTATACCTTGCTCCATTAAAAGAAATTATATTAAAACTGCTTTATGTGATCTTGGAGCCGGTGTTAGTGTTATGCCTCTCTCGTTATATCATAGACTTGACTTGAATAAGTTGACACCTACTGAAATATCTTTGCAAACGGCTGATAAATCAACTGCTATACATGTTGGTATTTGTGAGGATGTGCCTGTTGTGGTTGCAAACGTTACGGACTTGTTATTCTTGATATTCCCGAGGATGATAGTATGTCTATTATTCTTGGAAGACCTTTTTTTAATACTGCAGTGGCTGTTATTGATTGCAACAAAGGCAATGTCACTTTTCATGTTAATGCTAATGAGCATACGGTACACTTTCCGAGGAAACAACCTCAAGTCCACAATATCAACTCTATTGGAAAAATTCCATCGATTATATTTGGAGGTTTTGAATTTCCTCTTCCTATTATCAAAAAGAAATATGATATACTTATTATTGGGGATGTGCATATCCCCTTTGAGGTAACTTAGCGTTATTCAAAATTTCTCCGGTTTCATGATTATCGGAATGAGTTTGTTAAGAAGACTTGATCAACCTTGTTAGTGGATTCTTTTTGATGAGCATGAGATGGATGAAACTAGAAGCACAATCTTCTGTACCCTCTTTATATTCTCTGTTCTTTAGTAGAAATAAAGTAAAAATAGTATTTTTCTGTTTGTTTCCTGTCTTATCCATGCAATATAAAAATATCCCGAAAATAAAAGTCCTCAAAATGACATGCCAATTTAATATGATTTTTTCGGGAATATTTGAGGATTTACTGTGCAAAAATTACCGCGGGGGGAGCTGCCACCTGGCTACGAGGGTGGAGGGCGCGCCCCCTGCCTCGTGGGCCCACGGTGGCCCTCCTGCACTTATCCCATCACCCATATTCTTCCTCTACCTCACACAAACCCGAAAAACCAACTCAAGCACGAGTTCCAGCCACTTTTGCTGTGATTTTCGATCTCCTTGCTCAAAGCACCTCTCGCAAAACTGCTTGGGGTGATTGTTCCTTGGTATGTGACTCCTCCATTGGTCCAATTAGTTTTTGTTCTAGTGCTCTATTCTTTGCAAATTTGTGCTGCATAGGTGACCATGTTCTTGAGCTTGCATGTCAAATTTATATGGTTCCAAGTAGTTCTAATGCTTGATATAGGCTCTAGGCACTTGTAGGAGTTGTTGCTATCAGTTTTATTGAAGTTGGTTCACTTTTGTTTGACGTTACTAAAAATTTCAGATTATTTCAGAAAATAATGAAGAGACTTTTGAGGGGCTCATCGAGCCGAAGCTCAAAGGAGAAACAAAATGAAGAATCTCAGAGGCCCAAATATAATTTGCCTCATACCGCAGAGATACGGCCGTGTGAATGGCCTTCTGATAACTTTTTGACACAAGCCGGGATTTATGAGGATTTCTATTGATTGATTGAAAATGCTGGCCTCACCGACTTCGTCCGCGACCAACGTCCACAGTATCTCTTACTCACAAATACTTTTGTGCAAAACTTCTACTTTTACCCTAAGGAATCACCTCCTTCAGTAGAGTTTCATTTATATGACGTTGTGAAGAAAATGCCATTGTCTGAATTTTGCGCAGTCTGCAACATAGGCCCTGACGGTATCTTAGAGGAACCACCCCGTAAAGAGGTGGAACCATTTGTTAAACTTATCTCTGTGGGAGAAACCAGGAAGGTTTCTGATGCAAGAATTACTAGCATACATTTTCCTGTTTTACGCTATTTTGCCTTATTTGCTAGTCGTTGCTTGATTGGTCACGGGAACTGTGGGAACCTTAGTGTTCCTGATATTATTATTTTGTTCCATGGTTTATACCGCGACAACACTATTAGTATGGGCGGCATTGTTGCTAGACGGTTGAGTCTGAACCTTACTAAGGGCCCCATCTTTGGAGGCATTTATGCTTCTCGCCTTGCTGCACATTTTGACATAGCTATTAGGCATTATGAGAAAGAAGAAAAATTGCTGCCTAATGCCTATCTAGATTATAAGAGTATGATAGCACATGATTTTCTTGTTAAGGGCAGGGATGGAAAGCTCAAATATAAGTTATACTTTGATAAACATCATCCTGAAACTATTACGCTGCCTGCTCCTTCTTTTTTTAATTTTGTAGGACCCTATCTCATTACGTGGGCTGCCGTTCAAGTTACAAAAATCCTGCACCAGCCCCGGAACCGGAACCACAAGATGAGCCTCCACGACAATCTGTTTATTCTTCGGATCCAGAGATGACTGCCAGTCAATGGCAGTCAGAGTCTTCCTCATCACAGTATGATCCAAACTATTCTTCATCGCAGTACGACCCCAGCTACACCTACGGGTATCCGGCAGGCTATCCCTAGCCATAGACCAACTTAGGCCAAAAGCCTAAGCTTGGGGGAGTATGTATTTATCATCAACATTACATTTATGTTCACACACACTAATTGCTAGATGTCGGTGCTCATACTCTTTCACTGTAATATCCATGCTAGTTTATTTTCTTTTTCCTGCTTTCTTCTTGTGTGTTTGTTAAAACTTACGAAAAACAAAAAGAATTAGTAGTAGTTTACTTTCTTGCTGTAGTAGTAACTAAAAAGAAAACCCAAAAATATTTCCTGTTCTTCTTTTGCTTGTTGGGAGCTTTCCCATGTAAATAGTTTTTATTTCTTTTCTTTTCTTTGGGGTCAATAGGAGAAGACCATGATTAAATTGTTGAAGTGGCTCTTATATGCATCATTGTTGATTTAACCAAGAGCCCATATTGCCTTGTCTTCTCCTGTTTATTGAATACTCGCAGATTCCAGCTTAGTCCAATGCACGTGCACTCTTATTATTATTCACACCGTTCGGTCGTGCAAGTGAAAGGCAATTATGATGATATATTATGGACTGACTGAGAGGGGAAAAGCTGGTACGAACTCGACCTCTTTTGTTTTTGTAAATATGATGAGTTCATCGTTCTTGATCCAACTTATTATGAATAAACATGTTTGCAATGACAATTAGAGATCATAGTTGCTTATGCCATGCTTGATTAGCTATGAGTTATAATGGTTTACCTTGCATGCCAACATGCTTTTGAAATGGTTATGATGTGGTATGATAGGGTGGTATCCTCCTTTGAATGATTTAAGTGACTTGACTTGGCACATGTTCATGCATGTAGTTGAAACAAATCAACATAGCCTTCACGATATTTATGTTCATGGTGGATTATATCCTACTCATGCTTGCATCCAATGTTTATTAATTTTAATGCATGTACATGGCTGTTGTCGCTCTCTAGTTGGTCGCTTCCCAGTCTTTTGCTAGCCTTCACTTGTACTAAGCGGGAATACTGCGTGTGCATCCAATCCCTTAAATCCCCAAAGTTATTCCAGATGAGTCCACTATACCTCCCTATATGCGGTATCTACCTGCCGTTCCAAGTAAATTTGTATGTGCCAACCTCTAAACCTTCAAATAAACATTCTGTTTTGTATGCTCAAATAGCTCATGTATCAACCAAGGCTGCCCTTATCTTCCATGTTAGGCGGGTTATTATCAAGAGGAGTGGACTCCGCTCCTCACACACGAGAAAATGGCTGGTCACTGGGATGCCCATTCCCATGCTTTATGCAAACTGAATCAAAATTAATTGCAAACAAAACTCCCCCTGGGACCTGATGTATGTTGGAGGCACTCGTTGTTTCGAGCAAGCCATGGATTGATGCTTGTTGATGGAGGGGGAGTATAAAATTTACTATTCTGTTCGGGAACCGCCTATAATGTGTGTGACATGGAAGATATCGCCATCTCTTAGTTGCTATGTTGACAATGAAAGTATACCGCTCAAAATATAATTTATCTCTATTTTAAAACCGAGCTCTGGCACCTCTACAAATCCCTGCTTCCCTCTGCGAAGGGCCTATCTATTTACTTTTATGTTGAGTCATCACCCTCTTATTAAATAGCACTAGCTGGAGAGCACAGCTTTCATTTGCATTCATCACTATTAATCTATGTTGGGTGTGACTATGGTTGGATCTCTTTTACTATGAATTACAATGTCTAGTCAGTCCTTGATCTTTAAAGGTGCTCTGCATTTATGTTTTGCGGTCTCAGAAAGGGCTAGCGAGATACCATCTTGTCATATCATATTATGATTGTTTGAGAAAGTGTTGTCATCCGAGATTTATTATTACGGCTCGCTAGTTGATTATGCTATTGATATGAGTAATTGTGAGACCTGAGAATTATTGCAAATGTGGTTAGTTATGCTATATGCTGAAAACTTGAATGCTGTCTTGACATATTTATAACAACAAGAGCAAACAGAGTTTGTAAAAGTTTTTCTTTTTCTCTTTCAGTTTATCAACTGAATTGCTTGAGGATAAGCAAGGGTTTAAGCTTGGGGGAGTTGATACGTCTCCGTCGTGTCTACTTTTTCAAACACTTTTGCCCTTGTTTTGGACTCTAACTTGTATGACTTAAATGGAACTAACCCAGACTTACGCTGTTTTCAGCAGAATTGCCATGATGTTGTTTTATGTGCAGAAAACAAAAGTTCTCAGAATGACCTGAAACTCCACGGGATGTCTTATAAAAAAAATCATCGCCAAAGATGAAGACCAGGGGGCCCACACCCTGTCCACGAGGGTGGGGGCGCGTCCCCCCTCCTAGGGCATGCCCCCTACCTCGTGGGCCCCCTGGAGACACTCCGACGCCAACTCCAACTCTATATTGGCTTTCGGGGAGAAAAAATTCAGAGAGAAGAAATCATCGCGTTTTACGATACAGAGCTGCCGCCAAGCCCAAAAACCTCTCGGGAGGGCTGATCTGGAATCTGTTCGGGGCTCCCGAGAGGGGGATTCGTCGCCGTCGTCATCATCAACCATCCTCCATCACCAATTTCATGATGCTCACCGCCGTGCGTGAGTAATTCCATCGTAGGCTTGCTGGACGGTGATGGGTTGGATGAGATTTATCATGTAATCGAGTTAGTTTTGTTAGGGTTTGATCCCTAGTATCCATTATGTTATGAGATTCATGTTGCTATGACTTTGCTATGCTTAATGCTTGTCACTAGGGCCCGAGTGCCATGATTTCAGATCTGAACCTATTATGTTTTCATGAATATATGTGAGTTCTTGATCCTATCTTGCAAGTCTATAGTCACCTATTATGTGTTATGATCCGACAACCCTGAAGTGATAATAATTGGGATACTTCTCGGTGATGACCATAGTTTGAGGAGTTTATGTATTCACTATGTGCTAATGCTTTGTTCCGGTACTCTATTAAAAGGAGGCCTTAATATCCGTTAGTTTCCATTAGGACCCCACTGCCACGGGAGGGTAGGACAAATGATGTCATGCAACTTCTTTTCCATAAGCACGTATGACTATATTCGGAGTACATGCCTACATTACATTGATGAATTGGAGCTAGTTCTGTGTCACCCTATGTTATGACTGTTACATGATGAACCGCATCCGGCATAATTATCCATCATTGATCCGATGCCTACGAGCTTTCCATATACTGGTTCTCGCTTATTTACTTTCCTGTTGCTACTGTTACAATCACTACAAAACACCAAAAACATTACTTTTGCTATCTTTACTTTTTTTACTGTTACCACCACTATCATATTACTTTGCTACTAAACACTTTGCTGGAGATACTAAGTTTCCAGGTGTGGTTGAATGGACAACTCAGCTGCTAATACCTGATAATATTCTTTGGCTCCCCTTGTGTCGAATCAATAAATTTGGGTTGAATACTCTACCCTCGAAAGCTGTTGCGATCCACTATACTTGTGGGTTATCAGCATAGTATGGGCGTTCTGCGTCGTATACATCAGCCGAAGCTTAATAGACGTCAGCGACTGAGCGGCGCACGCCGGGTTGGACTGCGTAAGCACCTGCCTTTTTGAAGGATGTAGCTAGGTCTGCTCACCGGCCGCCCACACAATGTGCATGAGTTCCCGGGGAGATGGCCCATGACCCCTGGGGGCATAGGTTTAGTCCGGTGTGCTAACCTCTCTATTAAGCCTAGGTTGGGTTGCGGCGTACTGTTTGGCCGAGGCCGGGCATGACCTAGGAAAGTGTGTCCGGCCAGAGTTAATCGAGCGTGGTGGGTAAGTTGGTGCACCCCTGCAGGGAAAAAAACATCTATCGATAGCCTGTCCTACGGTAACGGACACTTGGAGTTGTATCTCGATCGATACAACTAGAACTGGATACTTGAGATGAGACATGGATATGAGGTGATAACTGGATAGTATGGCTCTGGGATTGCTTTCTCGCAGGAAGTCGAGAAAGGATCTCTGGCCGAGGTTGATAACACTTCTACTACTTTACTTTATGCTACTCTACTCCCTCCTGTTGATGCAAGATGGTGGTTTTCAGAAGATGCTAGTCTTCGATAGGACTAGGTTCTCCCCTCTATTCTGGCATTTCAGCAACCCAGTTCACATATACATCCTTCCTTTGATAATGTTGCATATGTAGTTTAGATCCTTGCTTGCAAGTACTTTGGATGAGTACTCACGGTTGCTTTGCTACCCCTTTCCCCCCTTTCTTCTTCTTTCCGATTGCTGCAACCAGATGTCGGAGCCCAGGAGCCAGATGCTACCGTTGATGCCTACTACTACGTGGAGGCCGCCGACAACTAGGAGTAGTTAGGAGGCTCCCAGGCAGGAGGCTTTGCCTTTTCGATCGATGTTGCTTTTGTGCTAGCCTTCTCAAGGCAAACTTGTCTAACTCATGTCTGTACTCAGATAATGTTGCTTCCACTGACTCTTAGGTATTCGAGCTTATGTATCCGAGCCCTCGAGGCCCCTGGCTTGTAATATAAAGCTTGTATTATTTTAATTTGTGTCTAGACTTGTGTTGTGATATCTTCCCGTCTTGATCTTGATCATACACATTTGTGTGTATGATTAGTGTACGATTGAATTGAGGGCGTCACAAGTTGTTATCAGAGCCGAATGCCTGTAGGTAGCCCCCTTTCCAACTCCTTGGCCGAAGTTGAGTCTAGTCACTAGAAAACTTTTACTAACATGGCTGTGTGGCTTACGGTCCCGCGTTGCCATTGTATGGTATTAGGATCTTTTATTCCTCGTCTATACTCTGGGACTCTGATCTCTCTTCTATTCGGGTTAAACATTTTACTAACTCTGACATTAGGTTCTCGTACCCACTTCCTCCCGGAGAGCCCCAACATTATCGATGATCGCTTGCTTCACCAGAAGATTTCGAAGATACTCTGTGTTGTTCTCTCGAGACCTTGTGCCAATTCTTTCGCAATTCCCTTCCATCGATAAACCCCTATGAATAACCGCGTACGATTGCCATTCATACAATCATTCCCCGTTGATCTTGTTATTACAAGATACCCCGCAATTCTCTCTATTGTTCCAAGAATATTGTGTCTACTGCCTTGCAGTTCTTTGCCACATGAATACCCCTTCCGATAATTCCTCGCACTTATCAAGTACCCGCTCATCCCCAGTTGTTCATCTGTTTCACAAAAGTATTCGAAATGCCATTCGATCTTCCGAAAATCCTCAGTAGCCCATTGTTGTTGAAATTCTTGCTTGCTTGCATTATGGTTAATCCCATAAGTCTAGTAATCTTATTGGTATCCTTTGTCACTAGCATTTTGAGTCCGTCGAGTCAATATGTTGCAGATGCTCGCAATCCTCAGTCAAAACTAGAGTTCTTCCTTTTGGCTCAGACGTCACTTTGGACATGGGCTGGTTCTCGGCAAATCAAACCTAGATTGATTGTCGATATATGTCTATTCAACTTACTTATCTATTGATCAGAGCCTCTGCTTTTGATCCCCCCGATATGGAAATCATAATTCCTTTGTATTTAAGATTTGAAATTATCCAGATGTCCCTATAATCCGATGCCTTTCCGTTATTTCTTCTTCTAGTTGAACATCGACACTCACATCGGATTCCTTGTGGTCCGTGAAATCCATTATTGGATTATCATCCAACAGTGTCCTTCCTATTCAAAGAACCTCGTGAAGTCCTTTCCGAGATACATAATGCCTTTGATAAATTGTATCCTCTCCTTTTGTCAACCATGCTCTGCGAGCTTGTGTTGTTTACTTCTCAAGTTTGTGGAATAGGTTCCTACGATACCTCTATGGGTTGAACCTATGCCTCCCCTAATCCGTTTGAACCCGAGAGTTTTAACGAGTCTTACTCTTCTGGTGTTTTGCCAAATAACTTTCAGCATTACAACTCCATCGAAGGCGAGAAGTGAATGAGAGGTTATGCATTGAAGAGTGGGAGTCGACCTTGAACTTTTGTTCATGCCCATGGACACGATGTAGATCCTATCATGGAAGCTTCTTGTGATAATAATAGTCCCCTTATTATAAGTTCATCTGGTATCTATGTTTGGTCCTTTGCAACCGTGGTTCTGACCATGATTGTTCCCCTTTAGATCCATTTCTCGGACAAGTTAAAGCACTTGTCTTCTGCAGATCAATGCATCTCCGCAACCTCTATTTTTGATCTTCCTTCGAGTATTACCCTCCGGTACCTCGAGAATATCAAAGAACTGTGTTGCTTCCTATGAGTCTCCATCTAGTATTGCTTCTCACCGATTTCAGATTTCCCCAAGGATCTGAGTTATTAATCACTCGAGGACACCAATAAGTGAATTGGTTGGATCGATTCTGCACCCCGATTCTATAACTCTAAGTAATTTTCATTGCTTATGAGTTTAATAATCATTCAAGTCGTTCCTAGCATTATCGGCTATATCATTATCATGCTAAATTTTAACTGTGCTACCTGGTCCTTCCTCCTGGAGCACAATTTTTGGCGATGAGCTAAACTTACGTTGGTCTTCCTCGTCATATCATTTTGCCTTGAACAACAAGCTTGATTTCGAGTTTGTGTCGTATCCGTGGTTCCATTAGCCTTTTGCTTCATCCTTCCTATTGCTTGATGTCATCGCTCCTCAATGGCATCTTCATAAAATCTCTCGACAAATGTGTTGTGATCATCATCAACATTCTGAGCTATTCTAGGATATCAATCAAAATCATGATGAGAAATACCATCTTCGCCCCTCTAATATTGAGTTATCATCGACTACCCCCTTGTCTTCTTTCCAACACATGTTTGATCATGTCTTGGTTATACCTTGGACTCCTTGCTATTCCTGCAATTGTTCTTTGAGTATTTCTTTTGATCTTCAACTCCAACCCCTACTTGGAACACCATGGTAATGCTACCTCGAAACATGACTGAGGTATTCCGAATATCAACAATAACATTGGAAGCACATTGTCGAATGTTTCTTGATCTATTATCCAAACACCGTTGTATGTGTAATATCATGATTCTTCCCTCTCCCCCTTTATCTAAATGCTTTTGAACTTGTTGTCTTATCATGGATATCATACTCTGCTTGTCCTTGGGAAGGATATACCCCTGAAATATGCGTTTAAACACATTTTCCTTTCCATTGGTTTGTTTAACCTTTCTTGTGATCTATATATTTTATAAGTAGAAATAATTCCATGCCTATGGAAACACCTCGGTGTACAACTCTATTAGTAAGACCCTGTTACTATTGTTGATGACATTCCGGTAACCACCGATGGATGAGAACTTTGCCTATTGGTCCGCCTCGTTTCAACGAGCAGGAAAATGGTTCTCTTCGTCCCTCGCCCTTGGTACCAACATTGATGCCAACATAACTGACAGGCTATCCTCTGACCTGCCTTGTTATCCTGACCGTGCAAGATGTCAGCGCCCTTCCTACTTTTGACCCACGCGGTGGGTCCATAACCCACAGTTCCATAGGATCGAAACCTGACTCTCCTGTATATCCTTGATGCCGAAGTATCTTATGCTCTTGGCTTTGTGTGTTATCATGAGCCACCCTCCGGGAGATGATCTATTCCTGATGCTCTGAACCCCTTGCTCACACTCTGTTCAGGTATCAATCGTTTGTCCATTTGCTTGAAACTTCCTATTGTACCGTCATAATTTGCTCTCGATGTTTTATTAAGTTTCAACTCGAAAGATACTTCTGCCTCATTCCCTGAATTGTTCACCAGATAATTAACCCTATAAGGGTCAGTTGTCCCGAAGTTACTCTTTACTTCCCCACTTAAATCTCGGGACGAGATTTCTTGTAGTGGAGGAGATTTGTAACACCCCGAGAATTATGCTACATTAATCTCTCTCTAACGGTGTCCATGTCATCATGATTACTATGCAAATTGCCGCTTGTCCAAAATCAAAGTCAAATTCAAATTTAAATCGCAAGTGAAATTATTATTTCTTCGAATAGTAAAACTAAAATGTTCACATTATTCTATAATTCCCTTAATCATTTTTCATGTTGAAACCAACCTTATTTGACCCACCAATTAATCATTGGCAAAATATTAAAGTGGTCCAAAAGCATTTAAATTGGCCTTTTCAAAAAAAGCAAGTATTTATAATTTTCCAAATGATGTGAAACATTGTGTGTGGTCTCAAAATATTGCCTACTAATTTTGTGCCAAATTTCAAGTTGGAATAAATTTAATTACTTTGGCAATTAAGAAGAAAACAATACGGAATTAATAAAACAAAAATCTTGAAAAAAAGAAAATGGTCCAAGTGCACTAGAAGCCTAGTGATGCAGTAGCGCGGCCCAAGCCCACCAGGGCCTTCTCCCTGTGCGTGGCGCACATCCATGCCTCCATGGCCGCCGTGTTGACCATCCGGCGAGCCCCCGCGGTGTACAAGACCATCCCCAAGCCCCAGGACAAACCCTAAATGCCCAGTTCCCTCGTTTCCCCCTCGCACTCGATCTGGAAGAGGAGCCGAAGCTTACGGCGCCGCGCCTTAGTCGTCATCGCGGCCGCCGGCATCCCCTTGCTGCACCAAGGTGTCCAGAAGCCTCCCCGCGGTCCTCTCCTTCGTCCCCACAGAAGAACCCGAGCCAAGCCGCACCGTATGCTCGGGATCGAGCCGGTTTCTCGGCCACGGCCGCGGCATCTCGCCGTCGATCTACACCACCGCGCCACCCCGGCCGTCACAAGCACGTCCCCGACCTCCCTCTCGGTGAGCCACGCCGATTCCCCCCGTTTTCCCCTTCGATCCATCGTCGTAGGCCATGTTTTCCATCGTGCCCGAAGCTCCGCGCGCCCGCATGTCGCTGGCTTTGTTCGGCTGCGCCCTGGCCACCCGCCCGCGTGTGAACCTCCACGGCCTGGCCATGCCCAAGCACGCACTCGACCTCCCTGGCTACGCCCTTGCCTAGCCACCCGCGCGCTGCTGCCGCCTGTTACTACTTCTGCTGTCGCTGTTGCCCGTGCTGCTGCTGTCATGCGCTCGCCCATGACCCTGGCAGCCCCGCACCGCGCGCTACGTCTGCCGCGCCTAGCCCACGCGCCCACGCCCGCATGCCTGCTGCTGGCGCTGCTGCTGTCTTCTGCTATTGCGCCATTGCTGATGCCTTTGCTTGCTGCTCGCGCCTGCTACTTTGCTTCTCATGCCACTGTTGTTGGTGCTCTCTGCTCCGGCTCATTGCCGCTGCTGCTTCTAATCCCTGCCGCTGCTTCTCTTTGCTACTGCCTTGCTACTACTTAGCTGCCGCCGCTGCTCTTACTTCTGCTGCTGCTCATTGCTTTGCCATGGCCGTGCTGTTGTGCAGCGTAGTGTGTGTGCGTGAGTGTGTGTTCTGTGTGTGTGTGTGGCCGGCCCAAATACTAGTTTAGGGACTAGTTTAGTTAGTTAGTCTAATTAGTAGTACTAGTTAATTAGTTCAATAGTACATGACATGTGGACCCATGGTTAGTTTAAAGAAAAATAAATTTTCAGAACAGTCTAAGTCAATGACATGTGGCCCCCTACACTGCTCATATGTTGACTAGTCAACATTTGACTAGGTCAACCCAACCCCACTGGTCCCACTGTCATACACTACGGCTAGTATAGCACTAGGTGACCAAAGTTTTTTGCTGTTTTATTTTCGAATTAAAAGAATTCTGTAATTATAGTAAATCATTTTAAACTTTGTAAATTCATATAAAATAAATCGTATCTCTGATGAAAAAGTTTTATATATGAAAGTTGCTCAGAAAAATCCAACGAATCCGAATACGCGGCCCGTTCATCCGCCACACATCCCTAGCATAGCAAACATCGAACTTTTTCCCTCCGGTTTATCTGTACGTAAATGCCAAACTTCAGGAAAGCATTCCCGGATGTTACCCCCTTCGCCGGTAGCGTGTAGCACCGCGTTAGAACACGTCTAGCTCTGCTTGTTGTCCGTTATGCTTTTGCTTGTTATGTATTTAATATTTCTCCCCCATCTTCTCTCCGGTAGACCCCGAGACCGATGATGCCCCTGTGATCGACTACGTTAACGGCGAACCTTCTTCCCTTTCAGCGGAGCTTCCAGGCAAGCCCCCCTTTGATCATCTCGATATCGCCCATTCCGTTCTCTCATGCTTGCATTAGATTTTGCTATTGTTATTATTTGCTCCTATTCTAATGCATAGCCTACTTTTGTAACCTGCTCATTGTTACCTACCTGTTTATCCTAAACTGCTTAGTATAGGTTGGTTATTGATCCATCAGTGACCCCCACCTTGTCCTTGGTGCCCCTGCTTCATCATTGAAGACCCGATCAACGGGATTGAAGACCATGCCCCGGCACCGCACATCACTTTCTCCTTAGTTGCTTGACACTATTGGGTTACTATCGAGTGCCGAGGGTGAGACCACTACAACACTTATGATGTTAACTCTGTAGTGTAGTTATTCGGTCGTGGTCATCGGGGGTGATTCCGCTTTAAGCACTTCCGATACGACTCTGTTGTGCAACCCCTCAAGTGTGAACCTCGGGGGTGGTTCCTCTTACGTTCACCTTGATGATTACATCGAGTGGAATTCACCAAGGGTGATTCCTCGGGTTTTCCCCTTGATGTTTGGACACAAGGATACTTGGACTTTACAACTGTTTCTTGAAAAGGCGGGTCGACCCTGAGGGGTACCCGCGAGTGATGTGGAGTCGGGTTGACCTGGAAGGTGCCCGCGAGATACTTACGAGGCGTGGCCGGGCATTCTTAGCCCTTGCCGCAAGTCCTCGAGATGGGGCAACGGGGTCACATCTTTCGTGAGTCTCTGCTTGTTACCGCGTGCTACTAATCCACAATGATTTGGATATTTGATCCGAGGGGCCTCTGGCCTGATAGCACTAACCAGCACGTGGGCATAGTATGGGCGTTCTGAGTCGTATACATCAGCCGAAGTTTAATAGATGTCAGCGTCTGAGCGGCGCGCGCCAGGTTGGACTGCGTAAGCACCTGCCTTTTTGAAGTAGGTAGCTAGGTCTTCTCACCGGCCGCCCACGCAACGTGCAGGAGTTCCCGGGGAGATGGCCCATGACCCCTGGGGCATAGGTTTACTCTGGCGTGCTGACCTCTCTATAAGCCTAGGTCGGGTTGCGGCGTACTGTTTGGCCGAGGCCGGGCATGACCCAGGAAAGTGTGTCCGGCCAGAGTTAATCGAGCCTGGTGGGTAAGTTGGTGCACCCCTGCAGGGAAGAAAACATCTATCGATAGCCTGTCCTACGGTAACGGACACTTGGAGTTGTATCCCGATCGATACAACTAGAACTGGATACTTGAGACGAGACATGGATATGAGGTGATAACTGGATAGTATGGTTCTGGGATTGCTTTCTCGCAGGGAGTCGAGAAAGGATCTCTGGCCGAGGTTGATAACACTTCTACGAATTTACTTTATGCTACTCTACTCCCTCCTGTTGCTGCAAGATGGTGGTTCTCAGAAGATGCTAGTCTTCGATAGGACTAGGTTCTCCCCTCTATTCTGGCATTTCTGCAGCCCAGTCCACATATACAGCCTTCCTTTGATAATGTTGCATATGTAGTGTAGATCCTTGCTTGCGAGTACTTTGGATGAGTACTCAAGGTTGCTTTGCTACCCCTTTTCCCCCATTCTTCTTCTTTCCGGTTGCTGCAACCAGATGTCGGCGCCCAGGAGCCAGATGCCACCGTTGATGCCTACTACTACGTGGAGGCCACCGACGACTAGGAGTAGTTAGGAGGCTCACAGGCAGGAGGCTTTGCCTTTTCGATTGATGTTGCTTTTGTGCTAGCCTTCTTAAGGCAAACTTGTCTAACTCATGTCTGTACTCAGATAATGTTTCTTCCGCTGACTCTTAGGTATTCAAGCTTATGTATTCGATCCCTCGAGGCCCCTGGCTTGTAATACAAAGATTGTATTATTTTAATTTGTGTCTAGAGTTGTGTTGTGATATCTTCCCGTGAGTCCTTGATCTTGATCGTACACATTTGCGTGTATGATTAGTGTACGATTGAATCGAGGGCGTCACAGGAGGCCCCCCTGACATATTTCTTCCGCTCAGTATTTTTTTATTATTTCAAAAAATAACTTTCGTGGAGTTTCAGGACTTTTGGAGTTGTTCAAAATAGGTCTCTAATATTTGCTCCTTTTCCAGCATAGAATTCCAGCGGCCGGCATTCTCCCTCCTTATGTAAACCTTGTAAAAGAAGAGAGAATAGGCATAAGTATTGTGACATAATGTGTAATAACAGCCCATAATGCAATATATATCAATATAAAAGCATGTTGCAAAATGGACGTATCAACTCCTCCAAGCTTAGACCTCGCTTGTCCTCAAGCGGAAGCCGATAACGATAAATATGTCCACATGTTTAGAGGTAGAGGTGTCGATAAAATAAAATACGGACATGAGGTTATCATGATTATTCTCATAACAGCAACATATAGGAATATTGTCATATGATTTCTTATGCTCAAGTAATAATCTATTCACAATGCAAAGTACGAATCAAAAACTTTACTGAGAACTAACAAACTATAATCTCGGTTATTGAAGCAATTACAATTTATCATAACATCAGAAAGAGTCTATGTCAGAGCTTTCTAGCAAGTCCACATACTCAACTACCATTTAGTCTTTCATAATTGCTAACACTCACGCAATACTTGTGGTTATGGAGTTTTAATCGGACACAGAGAAACATAGGGGCCTATAGATTCGCCTCCCAACCTTTTACCTCTAGGGTAATGTCAACAATAATAGTTCATACTAAACCACATCCAATTTTATATATATATATATATATATATATATATATGATCACGGGATCAAAATAATATTCTAATCACAACCTGACCTGCCCCGCTAGTAGTACGTTGAACTTCCCTGTGAACTAGGTTGAACTTCCGCCAACATTGCCCAAATGGGGCTTGCGATATACCGTTGGAAAGCTATGTACACCAATAATATGACCCAAATTAAATTTTTGGCAAAATATAAGTGGTTTAAGAGCAGTTTTGAAAACCGTTTTTTCTTCACACAAAAAACGTGAATCGTATTTTTGATTTAAACTGTTTATCGGAATGAGGCATATAATACGGCGTTGGAAAGCTGCTGCAAAACCGCTCCTTCCACATGTTGAAATGTTTCTCTAATTCCCTATAGTTAAAGAGTAATTTGGCAAAAAAACATAAAATTTGGTAAACTGAACAACTGAGTTCGTATTTTCGATGTCATTTCTAAACGGCTAATCCAATTGAGGCATATGATATGGCGTTGGAAAGCTTATGGAAATGCGCTACTTTTTCATTTTGAAAGTATTTTCTAATTTTGAATGGTTTAAGAGTAATTTAGAAAACGGTCCAAGTCCTATCGAGTTTGTATTTTCGAGCTAATTTTAAACCGTGCATCCGAATGCAGCAAATGATATGGCGTTGGAAAGATTGAACAAGTGCGAAACTTTTTGGTATGTATTGTTTCTCCCAATTCTTTACAGTTTTAAGTCAGTTTTGAAAATGGAGAAAAACATATTTTTGCCGTATTTTCTACAAACTTTAACGGAAAGGCGCAAATAATATACCGCTGAAAAGCTACGAAAAATGCGAAACTTTTTCATGTTGATGGTTTTCTCTGATTCCTAGCCGTTTTTAAGTAATTGCTAAAATGGAGATATCATTCGTTCTGCCTTTATCGCGAAACTGATTCTTCGAAAATGCACCGCGTGAAGAACCTGAACTTCTCGGCACGTGTACTTGAACTTCACTCTGTTTTTTCACGTGCTTTTCTTGCTCATAGCTCTTCATCCACTGCTCGTAGCTCTCCATCCACTCACTGGAATTGAGCAAGTGATATACCGATGGAAAGCTATTGTAAACACGCAACTTTCCCGTGTTGATCATTTTTTCATACTCGCGACGATTTTAAAAGTTTTTCATCTCAAATTCATTCACTATAGTAGTCGAACTTCCTGCTGTTTTCACATTGAACTTCTATGACGTATTTTCCTTTGTAATTTTCTCATCCAGTTCGTGAGTGTTACACAAATGATACTCTTTTTGTACAAACCTCTCTCACAATTTTTTTTAACTTTCTCCGATCGAGGACTTGAACTTACACAGATGATATTCCTGTCGTTTTGAAGTAAATTAGAGAAATAACGAGATCATGATTTCTGCCTTCATTGCGAATGGAAACGCACTGCGTGAAGTAGTTGAACTTCTCGGGTATGTCTGTTTGAACATCACTTTCTTTTTGACGTGCTGTTTTTTGCACTGCGTGAAGTAGTTGAACTTCTGGGGCATGTCTGTTTGAACGTCACTCTGTTTCACTTTATTGTTTTTTTCTTGTATGAAATACAAACCATGTAGTACGTGAACTTCTGGTTATTATCACTTTGAACTTCTCTCTGGTTTGAGAGAATTATTTTAAAAGCCAAAAAACAACATATTTTTTATGTATTTTGGACATCTAAATACACGGTGAACCTCTCTCACAAGAATATTTTGAACTTTTCCTCACCGAGCACTTGAACTTCTAGCAACCATTTTTTCGTTTCTGAGTTGTTTTTAAAAGTGCAAAAAATGGCGTTGTGTTTTTTATTTTTTGAACAGGTAAATCCTAGGTTTTAATAAACTCCGAACATATCTATTATTTCGATATGAACTTCACCTTTTTATATTTTTGAGTAAAGAATTGTAATCGATTTTTATACGGGAAAAATCGAACATGGAAATACAAGGTGAACCTCTGTCGCAAGAATTTTTGAACTTCTCCGGACAGAGCACTTGAACTTCTTTCAACAAACCTTTTAAGCTTTTATTTTTTATACTTTTATTCTCACCTGAAATGCATTCCTTGCAGTACTTGAACTTCTTGTTGTTTTCACCATGAACTTGTTTCAACAGGTAATAATTTTTTGAATACATCAAAACGTATTTTAAATGGTATACATGAAAATTTTAAATTATTATCGAAATGTGCCACATAATATACCCGGTGGAAAGCTTATGAATCGCAACAAGTTTTTCATGTAGACATGTGTTACAAATTTGTTGCCGTTTGCGAGCAGTTTTTAAAATGGCAAAACAATGTTGTTGTTTTTTTGGTTTTTAAAACAACATGTAAATGAATGACAGACGTCTCGTAAATATAATTTTTGAACTGTGCGGGGTGGAGCACGTGAACTTCTTGCAACAAACCTTTTAGGCTAGTTTTGTATTCTTTTATTCTCTTCTGAAACGCATTCCATGAAGTAGTTGACTTCCTGCCGTTTTCACCTTGAACTTCTGTCACGTATTTTTGTTCAACCTCCCTCACAAGAAATTTTAAACTTTCTCGGCCCGAGCACTTGAACTTCTAGCAGCAAAACTTTTAGCCTTTGGTTTTTTTATTCTTTTGTCAATACAAAATGCACACCGTGTAGTACGTGAACTTCTGGCAGTTATCAATATGAACTTCTTAGATCATGCGTTCTGCCTTCATCGCAAAAATAGAGTCTCCGAAAATGCACTGCGTGAAGACGTTGAACTTTTGGAGCAGTTCTGTTTGAACTTCACTCTATTTTTGACGTGTTGTTTTTGCCCTTAACTCCCCAACCTTTGTTTATTTTTAGAAATGTGAAAATTAGAGTTTGTTAGAAACAACTAACTTCTTCGTTATTTCAAATCGATAAAAGAAGTGGACAGTTTTCCAACGGTAGAATTTAATATAGCTGTGAACACAACATTGGATTAGCAGCCAGTTTAATATAGTTGTGAACTCCTTTTTAAACTTGCTAAGATATACATAACACACTCGAACTTCTCAAACACAAAATTTTGAACTTCACTAAGAAAAGTTTAAGCAAAAAATTTGCACAGTAGTACAAGACAAACAGAGCATCCTATGCACTTTTTTAGATGGAAACATGCGTGTAGGGGCTCATCGGCGCGTTGTGCAGCGGGCGTCGGTCGGTGGTAGTAGCATAAGGCGTCGTCTGCTTTCAGATCTATGTTCTTGAGTTGGTTTCAAAGAGGAGCAGCGACTTTCTGTTGCACTGTAGATTCAAACAGACAAGCATGCCCCTCCTAACGAATGAATGGAACATGTGAGATGAGTGAGTCTGAATATGCATGAATATATAAAGGCCATGTTTTTTATTTGGAATCTCTGCTACAGCTGAGAATATAGACAAAAAATGTAGAACAGGAGTGGATCTTGTTGGAAACTGTACCAACTGTAAATAGGTATATTCATCCAATGTTGGAAACTGTACCAGACCAATTAAAGAAACCAAGGAAACTATACCAATTGTAGGAAGTACATGCAATGTTTATATAGACATCTAAACTGATCTGGGTGCATTGGAGCTTCACGCACATTCTTTTTTAGCACATGATTTAAACTTATTCATACCTAGATAATAAGATTCATGTAGCAGTATGTTTGGTATTGAGATCATAAGCTTCATATAATAGTCTGTCTCGAAAATTATCTAATCAGTTATGAAGAAGCTAAGAAATGAGAAGCAAGAGAGAGAACTCCCTGAATGTAGTCACAATTTTTGTATTTATCCATTTTTTAAAACAGGCAGTATAATTGATGAAAATTCTGCAGAGCATCGTACTGCATATGCATTTTTGGTAAGTACAAACAAAAGTGTGGAATCAATAATTCATAGGAGGAGCCACCTTTTTCCATCACCCAAGTCTGTAGAAGGTACAGAGCACAAATTGCAAATGTTTTCAGCATCCACGGCCCTGGGTCGGCCAGAAGTTTTTTTGTGCTCCCCTGCATACACACAATAATCATCATCTTCCACATACATGGACTTCATTTTTTGTGACAACATGAACTTTATTATTAGCAGAAATCTGCAGTCCTGGTGGAGTGCTCTCCTGGATGCCTCACATATGGCTATGCAGACACATAGCTTGGGGTGTCTAAGTCTGCATCTCTGTCAATGCTTTATACATTGACATAAAACAAACAAATTATGTCAGTGCTATAGTATCATATCGATGGAGAGTAAGATTAGGGGACGGAGTAGGGGGGAGCCACTGTGGTCTGGGTCCTCGACCCTCGCTACGACGTTGATGAAAAGCCCCACAGTCCTCGAGTAGCACATAGCCTAGGAGGCTGCCGATCTCAGCCGACAGGAGAGAGACGCCGCAGTCCAACAAGGTGCGGAGCATCGCCGGAAGGCTTGCCGTCCAAGCGGCCGACAGGTGCGCCGCGCTGGCGTTGCATGGGCTTCTGAGTTAGGCTTGTTGCAGTGTTCTTCGCTTCAGTCTAGTAGAGGGGGTTCAGTGTCTCAATGTGTTTGTTTGAACAGCGCAGGGACCTGAGGGTTTATCTGCAGAATGAACATGGAACATCAGTGGACGTCCTTCATTACATGATCTCAAGGTAGGTTCTCTACCCTGTCATGGATGGCAAGTTTGCTACTACCTGTCATAAACTTTACGTCGAAAACCACCAAAAAAACTAGTTGGATAAATCTCACTAGGATGTTGTCTCGGTCTGAAACTCATGTTCTTCAGGGGTGTTAAGAGGTCTTCCCGTGACGACAAACCTGATGCATATGCTGCTGTGGTACATATCATTCTGGCCACATCATACTTTTTTACCGGCTTTTGTGTGCCCCAACTTCCAAATTGACTATAGATGATTCTGGATAGATACTTCTCGTCATCAGGCCAAGGGGCTCAGATTGTTCTTCCTAGGCAACAGGAACTGCAGGACAAATTAATAGCAAAATCAAGGCAAGATGCTGAAATTTAGGAAGGGGTGTCCACCTTTTCCAACTTTAGACAAGACACTGACTAGAACTTCACCATTGTGTTCTGTTAGAGAGGGCTTTACAAGTTTACATCCTGAACATATAATACGATCAGCTAACTTCAGTTGACTATGCAACCTCATCGTTAGCTCTCTGGATTTTTGTATCTACACCTTGTTTTCGAGATACTTATGTACCTGATTCATATATCTCTAGATTAAAATTATGATGAACCGTCTACTTTTTGATAGTTTCAGCCGTTCACCATCGAGTCCCCAGGTCCACGAGACTCTCTTTTCCAGAAAAATTGGAAGAGAACTTTCAGTTAAACCAATTATATAGAACTTGAACTTACCACTCAGAATAATGCCCCAAATTCATATGACCTTTCCACTCAGGATTATTCTCCCATATCTTCAAAACAAAAATCCCAAAGAACTTGATCCACACACAGGGAAGAATCTATACTAAAATAGAAGAAACAAATTCCAGAGAGCTTGAACTACCATACAAATTTTTATGCCAAGAAGATTCGAACAAAACTAGAGTTGCGTTCTAGTAGCAGTCACATGAATATTAAGAAATCCAGCACGCTGTAAGATATGGTCCAAACAAGTTACAGAAGGAATAAACAAGTTCTAGAAGGAAGTTGAGCTGCAGATGCAGACCCAAACTGAAGATGGAGGGGGTAGTACCGACGAAGAGCTTGGTGCGCAGTGGGGCGAGTCACGGCGGCGCACAGATACGTCTTGGCAGCGACACAGAGGCCCTACGGGAAGCAGGGGCCAGGGCGTCAGGAAAGTATTGAGCAGAGCAGAGGAGGCGCAGCCTTGAACCCTGACGGAGGGGACGGATGACGCGCCGGCGGAGGGGATGCAGTGGGGCGCGGGGTGGTGGTTTTGGGCGGTGCGCGGGGCGGCGCTCTGGGAAGGAGCTCGGTGGCGCACTGGGCGACGGCGAGGAGGCCAGCTAGCGGCGCGCTGGGCAGATGGCGGTGGGGGCGGCGCACTGGGGCAGGGGCTGTTGGCGGCGTCAGGAGGACATGGGGGCAGAGGCTGTTGGCGAGGGTGGGGGCGCGGGGGCATCACTAGGTCGCCGGCGCCTAGTGTTCCGAGGGGCGGCGGTGCGCGCGGTCACCGTCGGCTGGGCGGGTGATTGGCAGCGATGGGATCAGGGGGAAGGAGGTGGGGCAGTTCGTGGTCATGGCATCGTGGGTGTCTTTTTTTCTTTTTCATGCCTGCCGGTTCGTGAAGTTTTGGAACATCCTCGTGCGCCCTCTATATAGGGGCTGTGATCCAAATATATATATATATATATATATATATATATATATATATATATATATATATATATATATATATATATATGGCAGCATATCTCGTGAATCCGAGCTATTTGTGTGTCCGTGTATCCCTTTTCTTTTCACCCCCACGATCTTAATCGTACGAATTATCAGAGTTTGCGGTAATTTTACACTTACACGCCCGCCCTCCGACTAAAAGCAGCAACTTAATTTTGCAACAATACCCCAACTTCTGTATGCGTCGTGCGCCGCCGCCGCCGCCGAACTGCACATACGTCTGATCTGGATCGACTTGATCCTGACGTGCACCGGCACCCACCCGGCCGCCCCCATGCAGGTAGCATCCCAATCCTTTACGTGCTCCTCTACTCCCATGTTAACACTTAACACAAACCAGATAAGCACCAACAAGTGCCCCATGCTTGTACTTCCCCGATCTGATCCATCTCATGTATAACTGAAATATTCTGCTGCAGCGGCGACTAGACACGGACAAGTAGCAAGTACCCCTTGCAATCAGAGACACGTGGGCATCAAAACTTTGAGGTAAAACAACCGACAAATTCAGTCCTTGTGTATACATAGTGTATTTTGCAAGGCTAATTGTGTAGCTACATGTGCAGAAGTATGGATCCAATCAATAACATTCAAATGCATATAAGCCCCGGGGGATTTAGTACGCCCAAAAAGAACACAACCATACCTCTCTTTGTAAGTCAGTTTGCACTAACTGAAACTACGCATGCATTTGCCAAAAAAATACTGAACACATGAAATTACTTATTTCCGTTTATTCTTGACATTGCAGTCTTCTTCTTTTACGCCTGAATGTGATGAGCATTTGAAGCCTAAAGTGGGTATGACATTTGAAGGACTCGAGGCCGTGGAGAAGTTCTACAAGGCATATGCACATCAATCAGGTTTTGGCGTTCGTATCGGACAGCAGAAAAAGATTGAGAATAAGGTGGTCCGGACTAAGCGTTTCATGTGTAGTAGAGAAGGATTCAAGTCAAAAGATATTAAGGAGATTAATGACCCCTTGAGGAAAAGACGTAAGCAGACAGACACGCGATGCGGTTGTGATGCTCATATATTTGTTAGACTTTGTGGGGAGAACACCTACAAGATAGACTCATGGATTGAGCATCATGTTCATGGTCTTGTATCACCTGATAAGCGTCATTTGATCAGATCCAATCGTAGAGTTAGTGAGAGGGCAAAGAATACTTTATACACATGTCATAAGGCAAGCATTGGAACCTCCCAGGCATATAGGCTCCTGCAAGTTAGCGAGGGTGGAATTCCGAATGCTGGGTGCACAAAGAGGGACTTGCAAAATTACTATCGCGGACTCAGGTATAAAATCAGAGACGCAGATGCTCAAATGTTTGTGGCCCAATTAGCTAGAAAGCAGGAAGTGAATTCAGCATTTTTCTATGATTTTGAGGTGAATGATGAGGGGAACCTGGTGCGTGTGTTCTGGGCGGATGCCACAAGCAGGAAGAACTATAGTCACTTTGGTGATGTGATATCCTTCGATTCTACATACACCACTAATCAGTACAACATGATATTTGCACCATTTACAGGGGTTAATCATCACTTACAAAGTGTCTTTTTTGGTGCTGGATTCTTATCAAATGAGAAGGATGAGTCATACATTTGGTTATTTCAGACCTTCCTAAAAGCAATGGGAGGGGTAGCACCTAGACTCATCATAACTGATGAAGCTGCTAGCATCAAGAATGGTATTGACAAAGTTCTTCCAGCCACTATGCATAGGTTATGCATGTGGCATATAATGGAAAAGGTGCCTGAAAAAGTTGGACCTTTGATTAGGGAAGATTCTGAATTTTGGCCGAGGTTGAACTCATGTGTTTGGGGTTCAGAAACTGCAAGTGAGTTTGAGTCACAATGGAATTCCATCATTACAGATTTTGGGTTGGAGGATAACGAGTGGTTAGCTAAGAGGTTTACCATTAGAGATACATGGATACCAGCCTACTTTATGGATATATCTCTTGCGGGCTTGCTCCGAACCACTTCAAGGTCAGAAAGTGCAAATTCTTTTTTCAACCGTTTCATTCATCGTAGGCTTGCTTTTGTTGAGTTCTGGCTTAGGTTCGACACTGCTTTAGAATGCCAACGTGAGGAAGAATTAATGGCAGACAACAGAAGCATGCATACCACCCCACAACTATTTACGCCATGGACAATGGAGAAACAAGGTAGTGAGGTATTCACATATGAGGTATTCGAGAAATTTCAGCTACAAGTTATTGCTGCTAGAGATCATTGTTGTGTTCAGGGTATTACACAAGGTGTGGGGTTAAAAACGGTGACCCTGAGAGGTCGATCTGGTAAGGTTAGGGAGGTCTCCTATGACACTACAACCATGATAGCAAATTGTCCGTGCAAGTTATTTGAGTCAATCGGTATTCCATGTCGACATATTATCCAAGTGTTGAGGATTGAGAACCAAAATGAACTTCCCAACTATTACATTATGAAAAGATGGCAGAAACGGTGCAAGAGGTAAAAAATGCATGCCAATCAATTTCTTATTCTAATTTCAAAATCATAGGACTAACAATATCTTATTTCCTTTGCAGGGAGAATGTTTATGATGAACAGGGGAACCTACTAGAAGAAAAGCCCACAGATTCACTAGATGCAGCCACGAGAAAGAAGATTTCGACTGTACGTGATAAGATGGAAGAGTTGATTCAAAAGGCAAAGCACTCAAATGAAGGCATGGACTTCTTAACATCAAGTGTGTTGAGCATTGAGGCGCCTTTAGACCAAATGGTCCCTGCAGCCACACAGAACACTAGGCAAGACGAATATGAGGCTTTTATTGGTTGTAATATTCCTACAGAAGTTGATATACATCCACCAACTGATGTTCGTACCGTGGGGAGATGCAAAAGAATAAAGAGTGGAAAGGAGATCAAGGAGGGTGATAGGAAAAGGAAGGACAAAGAAGCGAAGTTAAAGGTTGCACGCTTGTGCAAGACATGCAAGCAAATGGTGTTTCATGATAGTCGCAATTGTCCAAGCAAAACTATTCAAGGGAAAAGGAGCTTGATTGCGGAAGATGTGCAACCAAATGGTGCTTCCTGATATGAAAAATTGTCCAAGAAAATAATGATTTAATCTATGTTATATTATTTGCAATTTGATATACTGAAGTCATATAATGGATCAGAATTTGTGTTATATCCAATTAAAGTTTAGTTGATTTCTGACAAGTTTTGATGCTTGTCAAATTGTTACAGAATATTGAACATATGTATCCACTTAATGTTTTTCTACCAAGTATGGAAGCATGATGACATTTCTGGTTTCTATGTAACTTGAGAGGCTGTATAGTGGCAGTACATGCATTTTTATTGCCCCTTCATATCCGTTAGATGGTTAAATATGAAGCTGAAGTTCAGGATTTCAAATGTTGACCATGCTTGCTGTTGCACCAATATTTTTCCTCAGACTAGCATCGTACAAGGACAAACAATGCAGTTTTGTCAATTTATTTGATCAACCAAGACCTAGGGCAAATGTTCAATAAACTTTTCATAGTGTCGCATCGCT
The DNA here is from genome assembly GCA_032464435.1 of Aegilops umbellulata. Classification (NCBI taxonomy): domain Eukaryota; kingdom Viridiplantae; phylum Streptophyta; class Magnoliopsida; order Poales; family Poaceae; genus Aegilops; species Aegilops umbellulata. Next base: position 90,176,215 of record CP136055.1, read on the forward strand.
TATATGTTTGATCTCAAAACTGAACAAACACATCGCAAGCCACTTCTCATAGTTCAGAAGCTTTACTGAACAGTATTTGCTTCAACCACGATAACTCAGAAAGTTTCAACACATAATGGATCTAGTCACTTCATGGGAACCTCTCATACTGACTTTTTGCTTATGGCATTGATCTCAAAACCGGACAGTGCTGTTGCAGACCACTTCCTTTAAGTCAAAAGGTTACTGATCACTACATGTTTTGACCACATGAAGTCACCAATTTTTTCAATGCATAACTGAACTAGTCACAGAATTATTTCACAGTAGCAGCGAAGGTTTTTTTTTTCAAATGCCAGGCAAACTGACAGGAATTTCACTAATATGACCATGTGAGCAAGAATTGCACTAGTACAATCTGTTACTACAGCCTACAGCTTCAGGATATAAGCAAACTGACTCCATATAGGATACAAGCACTGCACTAGTACATCTTCGGTAGCCTACATCTCTACAGGCTACAGGCTATATAAGCAAAGCAATTAAGCATGGCATGCCATTAAGTATCGCACTAATACATCTGCTACAGTCAACAAACAGCTTCCTACAGACGTCATGCTACAACATCGGGACTGTCGTGGTTGTAGGAGGCTATCCAGGGGGTGTTGGCGCCGCATTTGGGACGAGTTGTCACCGTCGCGGAACCATCAATTCGCCATGGCTTCGTCGTTGAGACGGCCGCCGGATCTCCGTTGCTGTCGCTGGTCGCTGTTGTCGTCGCTTCTTGGTTGCCGTCGCCAAAGGACTTCATGGGGGCCGTCTAGCCCAAGGTTTCTATCGTACGAGGCCTTTGGGTTGGGATTTAGATTTTGGAGCGACGGCGTGCGGGATTTGGCTGCAGAGGATCAGAGGATTTGGGGCAGCACGAAACGACATGGGGACCTCGGTTGAGGATCGTGGAGGACGGACTTTCGGGAGTTTGCTGCAAAATAAATGGTTGTTAGGTCCAAAAGCGGGCGGCTAATTGTAAATGTTCCTGTTGCTGCACGGGAGGCGCATGATTTAGTGTTAATGGCTGAGATCACAGGGATACATGGATACACAATAAGCTCGGATTCACGAGATATGCTGCCTATATATATATATATATATATATATATATATATATATATATATATATATATACGACAATGCTATTTTTCTGCCGACTGATGGTTTGTAACAGGCGCGTACGATCGCTGTCGCTGTCTCCTACTCCCACCAAACGTCGCTATCGCTGCTGTTTTTTTTCTTTCGATTTTCCTTTCCGGATCGAAAGGATGATGTACGTTGTCTTTTTTTCGTTTTTTCTTCCCCATCCAAAGAATGATGCCCGCTGTTTTTTTTCTCACGTAATAATCGTTATTGCTGCTGTTTTTTTTCTTTCGATTTTCGTTTCCCGATTGAAAGGATGATGTACGTTGTTTTTTTCTCACGTATACTGATCGCCACTGAACGTCGTTGTCCTTCCTGTTTTTTTTTGTCGTTTTTTCTTCACCACCCAAAGGTTTCAGCGAGTAAAAAATGATGTGGACAATAGGATTCGAACCCCAGGTCGGTTGATGGTTGTATGATGCCAATAACCAACACGCCTAATACTACTTGTTGTGTTATGAATGGTACCCATGTGACCTTTTTAAACACCATGGCAGGAAATGGAAAACGGTTTTTTTTGTTGTTTGTCGGCGTTCTCTTGTATTTCATCCGCTCTAAGATAAGTGACTTGATTTTGTACTAACTTTGTACAAAGGGAGTACACCATTTCCTACTACATTATAAGTTATGTAATATCACATATGTGATATTTTTATGTACCATGCTCCTGATAACTTTGCCGGGGGGGAGGGAGGGTAACTTTTTGTTAATAGCATGGTAACTCACACATCACAGACCCAATAACTTATGCACCCTAGTCCTGGTATGTTTCGCGAGGGACGGGTGATGAAATATACCCCTCGCAAATTTTATATGCATAGCACGGTAACTCACACATCGTAGACCTAATAACTAATGTACCACGGTTTTGACAAATTTGGCGACTGGATGGGAGGAGGGTGGTTGATGAAATATACCCTTGATAAAATTTTGTATGAATAACATGATAACTCACACATCGCATACCTGATAACTTATGTGCCCTAGTCCTGAGGGAGGGGTTTTGATGAAATATACCTCAATAACTTCTGCGTAAATATGATGATAGTTTACGCATCACTGTCCTGGTAACTTCTATGCAAATAACATGATAACTCATATATCGTAGACATGATAAATTATGTACCCAGTCCTGATAACTTTGTCGGCGGGGGTAGGGGTGGGAGGAGTCGTTGAAACATACCACGGTAACTTCTATGCAAATAACATGATAAATCACACATCATAGACATGATAAATTATGTACCCGGTCCTGATAAATTTGTCGGTGGGGGTAGGGGTGGGAGGAGTTGTTGAACCATACCACGACAACTCTTATGCAAATAACATGATAACTCACACATCGCAGACTTGATAACTTATGTACCTGATCCTGGTAAATATGGCGACTGCGGCGGGGAGGGGGGGGGGGTAATGCCCCGCCAATTTCTGTGTAAATAGCATGGTAATAGAAACATACAAAATTGATAACTCCCATATAAACGCCACTGTAACTTTTGACCTGAAACTTTTCTGTTGAAAAACATACACCCGATAATTTCTGTGTAAATAACATGATGATGTATCATCGCAGACTTGATAACTAATATCTTACGTTTAAACACCATGGTGTCTTTCATCCAAGGGGAAAAAGTTTTTGAAACATTTCACCGGTAATTTCTATATTAAGTTACCATACTTCCCCATGCTTTTAATCTTCTCGTACTGTAGTTATCGGCCTTATCATGGTATAGTTATCATGTCGCTCAGACCATAGTTATCACGCTGGTCATTGCCAAAGTTACCAAGCCAAACTTTATTTTTTTCTTCTAATATGGTAGAAATAAGAAAGGTTCAAATAACATTGTCATTTTACAATAGACAACAACAAAAGGTGGCTTAGTTGGTTATTAGGCTCGATAGGTATTACATAGGCCTGGGTTCAAATCCTCTTTCAAGCACTTTTATTTTTTTTTCATATCATGCAGCGAAAAACCAAAAAAAACACTAGCAATTTACTACGGCTTTTGAAAGAAGGAAAAAAATCAGTGGAAGCGAGCGTTGGATTATAACGATCACGTAGGAACTAGTCGTGCGGATCTGTCGCTAACGACCAGTCGACTGGTCGTTATATATATATATATATATATATATATATATATATATATATATATATATATATATATATATATATATATATGACGGCCATATGGGACACCTAGGTGCCCAGGCTCCTTGCCTTTCAACCATCCGATTGCATTACGGGTCAATCCATCACAAGTTACTGATTTGGAAATAATTACATAATTTGGAAACAATGCTATGGTGCAACACGCCATGCATGGTAACATTTATTTGGAAAGAAAAATAATGACATGCATGCTACCGTTCCTTATTGAGAGACGTTAGTGGTACAAATAGGAGAGAGAAAACTAGAAATTAAGGCCTCATTATTGTATCTTAAAGTCCATGACGTTGGGTATATGTACATTTTTTCATATGTGTGCGTACACATTGGGTTGATATGTACATCACTTTTGTTATTTTAAATTAAGATACTATTTCTTTCCCAACCATTTTACAGCTTTGGGTATCACATACCTATGTGCCATATTTCACGTAGCCAGGTATATACGTAGCCATATTTTACTGTATATACATTTACGAGATACCTATAACATTTCCGTACCCTTTTTCACATAGCCGGGTATATACCAGTGCATACACATTGGGTACCACATACCTATGGATGCCATATTTCATGTAGCCAGGTATATACGTAGCCATGTTTTACTTTATATACGTTGACGAGATACCTAACATTTCCGTACCCTTTTTCACATAGCCGGGTATATACGTGTGCATACACATTGGGTATATTTGCACTTGAGTTATTTTTATAGGAATATCGTATGTTCTAATCAGGTAATAAGTACGTTGGGACTTGGATATATCATTTTTTAAGTTTACATGTTAGTGAGTTATTTTTAGGTATACTGTTTTATTTTTAAGTTCGTTGGGTATATACTATGGGATTATCTGAGTATGTTGTATATTTCTAATAAAAATAAAAAATTGTGTGTGGGTATTAGTATGCATCATACATTTTAATAAATTAAAAAAATGATTAGGATCACACTCTATATTATTTGATCACCTTAATTTGTATAGGAAAAATAGTCGTCAAAAAGTGTGACCCCACCTTTAAAAAAATACTAGATACGTTGCAATGTAAAATATTAGAAAAAGACGTGAGAACGTCCTAACTATACGTACAAATCTTTTGGGACGATGTTTCGTATTATTAGGTCATTTTGGTATCTTAAAAAATTAGAGGTTATGTACTTATCTTTTCTCTTTCATTAGGTATATACATACATAACCAGAAATATGTTGGGTACATATGTGGGCACGCCATATGTTTGGACTGAATAATACAATGCATTAATATAGAAAAAACAATACCTGGTTTTCATTTGGAAAGTAACCATTGCTGGAACCGGTAGTATATTATTTTTTGGAAAGCAATGATTGATCGACGATGGTTGTAGTGCATGCAAATAAAACTTGGAAAGCCATCATGTCATGGATTAAACATCATGCACCAACCAATATGACTTACTATAGCGGGCTTAGGTGCCCAGGCACCTAGGTGCCCCATCTATTTTACCTATATATATATATATATATATATATATATATATATATATATATATATATATATATATATATATATATATATATATATATATATATATATATATATATATCAGGATCTTTCCAACATCCCGTGCTTGCCAAAGGATAAAATGTAAAAAAGGAAAGGTGAAGATCACCATGACTCTTGCATAAGGTAGAAGATAATAATAATAGATAGGCCCTTCATAGAGGGAAACAGAGGTTGTCATGCGCTTTCAGGGTTGGATGCACAAAATCTTAATACGAAAGAATGTCACTTTATATTGCCACTTGTGATATGAACCTTTATTATGCATTCCATCGCTTTTATTTCCTACACATCACAAGATCGTATAAAGCTTATTTCCTCCACACCAATCAATCATACATATTAGAGAACAGTTTTTATTGCTTGCACCGATGACAACTTACTTGAAGGATCTTACTCAATCCATAGGCAGGTATGGTGGACTCTCATGGCAAAACTGGGTTAAGTGTATTTGGAAGCACAAGTAGTATCTATACTTGGTGCAAGGAATTTGGCTAGCATGAGGGGGAAAGGCAAGTTCAACATGTTGGATGATTCATAACAATATACTTTATCTTAGATATAAGAAAACATAATCCATTACGTTGTCTTCTTTGTCCAACATCAACTCTTTAGCATGTCATATTTTAATGAGTGCTCCCAATCATAAAAGATGTCCAAGATAGTATATTTATATGTGAAACCTCTCTTTTTTTATTACTTCCTATTAATTGCAACGATGACCAAAGCTATGTTTGTCAAGTCCCAACAATTTTTAATCATCATACTCTTTCTATGTGAAGTCATTACTCTTCTTAAGATCAATATGATCTCTTTGTTTCTTTTTATTATTTTTCTCTTTTCTTTTATTCCCTCAAGATCATGGCAAAATAATCAAGCGCTTGACTCAACACTAATCTTTATTATATAGCTCACGGACTCGATTACATAGAGGGATCATAAAGCAAAACTCAAAACTAGATCATGCCATAAACTTTATTCTACTAGATCAAGATACTACTAATAGGATCGAACTAAGAAAAACGGTAAAGATAGAGATGTGATGGTGATACGATACCGGGGCATCTCCCCCAAGCTTGGTAGTTTCCGAGGGGAGTGCCCATACCCATGTGATTATATCTCCTTTGTTGGTGAGGAAGTTGGCGGAGTTGTTGACGATGCGGGTTTTGTCGTCCATCTTCCAAGGCATAGGCTCACCATCATAGAAGGATGATCGAGTCTCCAGGATCCTCAAATCTGCAGCCAAACTCATCCTCTTGAATCTAAATTCATACTCACAGTTTTGGTTTTGTAGGTCATAGATTTGGGCTTGAAAGTGCTCGATCTTCTCATGAAGCTTGAAGATGGTCTCCCCAATGTTCTTGGCATCCAGCTTGTGGTTGTTGGTGAACTCCGCGACCATCATGTGGTTGGAGTTGAGTCCATGTTCCACCATCCCCTGGCACTTGAAAACTTGTTGCTCCATTGCTTCGAGCCTCGTCTCCACGCTTGCGGTCCCCTTCGGTCCCTCAATATCGCAGATGTGCAGCAACCCATCACGCATCTCAATGGTTTGAGGGTGTCACATCACCTCCGCGAGGTAAGGGTTGATGACCTTCTCGAAGAACTTGTCCTTGGGGGCACTTGGGGACGTCATGACAATCTAGATCTATTAGAAAAACAGCTCGAAACAAGAACAGAGGATAATTGCGTGATACAAGAGTCAAAACCTTTGGGAGATTATATAATGAATTTTTACCGACCAAAATACATATCGTGCAAGAAAACGGAGTCCCGAAAGCACACAAGGTGCCCACGAGGTAGGGGGGCGCGCCCTCCACCCTCGTGGAGGCCTCGTGTCCTTCCCAGACTGCTTCTTATTTTTCTATTTTTCTAAATATTCCAAAACGGAGAAATATTGCCATTAGAACTGTTTTGGAGTCGGTTTACTTACCGTACCACATACCTATTCCTTTTCGGAGTCTGAAACGTTCCGGAAAGTATCCCTTATGTATTCCTCCAGGGTTACGGTTTGAATAACATTGGTTTCAACATTTATGGGGTTACCTGAGATATAATGTTTAATTCTTTGACCGTTCACCACCTTCGGGTTTGTGCCTTCGAAGTTGTTGATTTTTATGGCACCGGAACGATAGACCTCCTCCATAACGTAAGGACCTTCCCATTTAGAGAGAAGTTTTCCTGCAAAAAATCTTAAACTAGAGTTGTATAGCAATACATAATCACCTACATTAAACTCACGCTTTTGTATCCTTTTGTCATGCCATCTTTTGACTTTTTCTTTAAACAACTTGACATTGTCATAGGCTTGGGTTCTCCATTCATCAAGTGAGCTCATGTCAAATAACCTCTTCACATCGGCAAGTTTGAAATCATAGTTGAGCTCTTTAATAGCCAAATATGCCTTATGTTCTAGTTCGAGAGGTAAGTGACATGCTTTTCCATAGACCATTTTATACGGAGACATATCCATAGGATTTTTATATGCAGTTCTATAGGCCCATAATGCATCATCAAGTTTCTTGGACCAATTCTTTCTAGATCTATTAACAGTCTTTTGCAAAATTAATTTGAGCTCTCTATTACTCAATTCTACTTGACCACTAGACTGAGGGTGATAAGGGGATGCTATTCTATGATTCACATTATATTTAGCAAGCATTTTTCAGAAAGCACCATGAATAAAATGTGAACCACCATCAGTCATTAAATATCTAGGGACTCCAAACCTCGAAAAAATAACTTCTTTAAGCATTTTAATAGAAGTGTTATGATCAACACTACTAGTTGGAATAGCTTCTACCCACTTAGTAACGTAATCAATAGCGACTAAAATATGTGTGTAACCATTAGAGGTAGGAAAAGGTCCCATATAATCCAAAGCCCCAAACATCAAATGGTGCAATAACAAGTGAATAGTTCATAGGCATTTCTTGACGTCTACTAATATTACCAATTCTTTGACATTCATCACAAGATAAGACAAACTTACGAGCATCCTTGAAGAGAGTAGGCCAATAAAAACCGGATTGCAATACCTTATGTGCAGTTCTATCTCCAGCGTGGTGTCCTCCATAAGCCTCGGAGTGACACTTGCATAGGATCTGTTCCTGTTCATGCTCAGGTACACAACGTCTAATAACACCATCTACTCCTCCTTTATAAAGATGTGGGTCATCCCAAAAGTAATGCCTCAAATCATAGAAAATCTTTTTCTTTTGTTGGTATGTGAAACTAGGTGGTATAAATTTAGCAACAATATAATTAGCATAATCAGCATACCATGGAGCAGTACGAGAAGAATTTATGACATTTAATTGTTCATCAGGAAAGCTATCATCAATAGGTAGTGGGTCATCAAGCACATTTTCTAACCTAGACAAGTTGTCTGCAACGGGGTTCTCGGCTCCTTTTCTATCAACAATATGCAAATCAAATTCTTGTAGCAAGAGAACCCATCTAATAAGTCTAGGTTTAGCATCCTTCTTTTCAATAAGATATTTAATAGCAGCATGATCAGTGTGAATAGTTACTTTAGAATCAATAATATAAGGTCTGAACTTATCACAAGCAAATACAACTGCTAAGAATTCCTTTTCAGTAATAGCATAATTTCTCTGAGCATTGTCTAGAGTTTTACTAGCATATTCAATAACATTTAATTCCTTAGCAACTCTTTGCCCTAGAAGAGCACCTATAGCATAATCACTAGCATCACACATAATTTCAAAGGGTAAATTCCAATCAGGTGGCTGAACAATAGGTGCAGAGATCAATGCTTTCTTAAGTATTTCAAATGCTTCTACACAATCATCATCAAAGACAAATGGTATATCTTTTTGTAATAAATTAGTCAGAGGCCGAGAATTTTTTGAGAAGTCCTTAATGAACCTCCTATAAAAACCGGTATGACCAAGGAAACTTCTTATACCTTTGATATCCTTGGGACATGGCATCTTTTCAATAGCATCAACCTTGGCTTTATCAACTTCAATACCTCTTTAAGAAACTTTATGCCCCAAGACAATACCTTCATTAACCATAAAGTGGCACTTTTCCCAATTCAAGACAAGATTAATTTCTTCACATCTCTGCAAAACTCGATCCAGGTTGCTCAAGCAATCATCAAAAGAGGATCCATAAACGAAGAAATCGTCCATAAAAATCTCACAAATCTTTTCACAAAAGTCAGAGAATATAGCCATCATATATCTTTGAAAGGTAGCAGGTGCATTACATATACCAAAAGGCATACGTCTATAAGCAAAAGTACCAAAAGGGCACGTAAAAGTGGTCTTTGATTGATCATCGGCTGACACAGGTATTTGAGAGAAACCAGAATAACCATCTAGAAAGCAAAAATGTGTATGTTTGGATAATCTTTCTAGCATTTGATCAATAAAAGGTAAGGGGTAATGATCCTTTTTAGTAGCATTATTTAATTTGCGGAAATCAATTACCATCCTATAACCTGTAATAATTCTTTGCGGAATCAATTCATCTTTATCATTAGGAACGACAGTAATACCTCCCTTCTTAGGGACATAATGGACAGGACTTACCCACTGACTATCAGCAACGGGATAAATAATACCTGCCTCAAGAAGCTTTAGTATTTCCTTTCTTACCACTTCTTTCATCTTAGGATTCAGCCGTCATTGGTGATCACAAACTGGTTTAGCATCTTTCTCCAAATTTGTTTTATGTTGACATAGAGTGGGACTAATGCCCTTAATATCATCAAGAGTATATCCAATAGCAGCGCGGTGCTTCCTTAAAGTTTTCAATAATCTCTCTTCTTCATGCTCTGAAAGGTTAGCACTAATAATAACAGGATATATCCTTTTCTCATCAAGATAAGCATATTTAAGAGTATCAGGCAATGGTTTAAGCTCAAACGCAGGATCACCCTTGGGTGGAGGAGGATCCCCTAGGATTTCAACGTGCAAATGTGTTTCATGATGGGTTCCTGTTTAAAGAATACTTCATCTATTTCCCTTCTTTCATTCATAAACATATCATTTTGATGGTCTAGCAAATATTGTTCTAAAGGACCACTAGGAGGAATGGCAATAGAAACAAGACCAATAATTTCATCTTTACTAGGCAATTCCTCTTCACGGTGTTGTCTACGAAATTTAGAAAAGTTGAACTCATGAGACATATCACCTAGACCAATAGTGACAACATCCTTTTTGCAGTCTATCTTAGCATTAACAGTGTTCAAGAAGGGTCTACCAAATATAGTGGGGCAAAAACTATCTTGTGGGGAACCAAGAACGAGAAAATCAGTAGGATATTTAGTTTTCCCACACAAGACTTCAACATCTCTAACAATTCCAATGGGTGATATTGTATCTCTATTAGCAAGTTTGATGGTAACATCAATACCTTCTATCTCAGCAGGTGCAATATCATGCATAATTTCTTTGTATAAGTCAATAGGTATTGCACTAGCACTAGCACCCATATCACACAAGCCATGATAACAATGATCTCCTATTTTAACAGAAATAACAGGCATGCCTCCACAGGTCTATGTTTATCCTTAGCACAACGTTTGGCAATTTTAGCAGTTTCATCACAGAAATGAATAACATGCCCATCAATATTATCAGACAAGAGATCTTTAACAATAGCAATATTAGGTTCAACTTTAATTTGCTCAAGAGGTGTATAAGTTCTAATATTTCTTTTACGAAGAGGCTACTATCTCAGAGTCAAGTCCATATTTAGTGCTAAATTTGCGGAAAACATCGGTATCCATAAAAGATTTAACACAATCATACTTAGGTGTCATACCTGACTCCTTACCTTCATCGAGGTCCCAATCTTCAGAGTTGCGTTTAATTATTTCCAATAAATCCCATTTGAATTCAATAGTCTTCTTAGTAAAAGAGCCAGCACAAGAAGTATCGAGCATGGTGCAATTGTTATCAGAAAGCCGAGCATAAAATTTTTGAATAATCATTTCTCTTGAGAGCTCATGATTGGGGCATGAATATAACATTGATTTAAGCCTCCCCCAAGCTTTAGTGATGCTTTCTCCTTCGCGAGGCCAAAAATTATATATATAATTGCGATTACGATGAACACGATGCATAGGATAAAACTTATGATGAAAGTCCAATTTCAATCGTTTGTAGTTCCATGACCCCGTATCATCACATAGCCTGTACCATGTCAATGCATCTTCCTTCAAAGATAAAGGGAAGACCTTCTTCTTAATAACATCTCCGGGCACACCTGCAAGCTTAAATAATCCACAAACTTCATCCAAATATATTAGGTGCTCGCCAGGATGCTTTGTTCCATCTCCTACAAAAGGATTAGCTAGCAGTTTTTCTATCATACCCGAAGGAATCTCAAACTAGACATTTTCATCTTCAGTAGGTTTAGTAGGTTGAGGAACAACTCTTTGCTCTACTGGTCGGGGTGAAGATACCCCGAACAAGCCTCTCAGAGGATTACTTTCCATAGTAACAAGTGACAGTAAATTTCAGCACACTATAAATTTTTCCTTACCAAATTCCACCTACCAAAGGCGCTTCACTCCCCGGCAATGGCGCCAGAAAAGAGTCTTGATGACCCACAAGTATAGGGGATCTATCGTAGTCCTTTCGATAAGTAAGAGTGTCGAACCCAACGAGGAGCAGAAGGAAATGATAAGCAATTTTCAGCAAGGTATTTTCTGCAAGCACTGAAATAATAGGTAACAGATAGTTTTGTGATAAGATAATTGGGAACGAGATACAAGTAAAAAAAGTAAATAAAGTGCAGCAAGGTGGCCCAATCCTTTTTGTAGCAAAGGACTGAAGGAAATATGCCCTAGAGGCAATAATAAAGTTATTATTTATTTCCTTACATCATGATAAATGTTTATTATTCATGCTAGAATTGTATTAACCGGAAACATAATACATGTGTGAATTCATAGACAAACTGAGTGTCACTAGTATGCCTCTACTTGACTAGCTCGTTGATCAAAGATGGTTAAGTTTCCTAGCCATTGACATGGGTTGTCATTTGATTAACGGGATCACATCATTAGTAGAATGATGTGATTGACGACCCATTCCGTTAGCTTAGCGCTCGATCGTTTAGTATGTTGCTATTGCTTTCTTCATGACTTATATATGTTCCTATGACTATGAGATCATGCAACTCCCGTTTATCGGAGGAACACTTTGTGTGCTACCAAACGTCACAACGTAACTGGGTGATTATAAAGGTTCTCTACAGGTGTCTCCGAAGGTACTTGTTGGGTTGGCATATTTCGAGATTAGGATTTGTCACTCCAATTATCGGAGAGGTATCTCTGGGCCCTCTCGGTAATGCACATCACTTAAGCCTTGCAAGCATTGCAACTAATGAGTTAGTTGTGGGATGATGTATTACGGAACGAGTAAAGAGACTTGCCAGTAACGAGATTGAACTAGGTATTGAGATACCGACGATCGAATCTCGGGCAAGTAACATACCGATGACAAAGGGAACAACGTATGTTGTTATGCGGTTTGACCGATAAAGATCTTTGTAGAATATGTGGGAGCCAATATGAGCATCCAGGTTCCGCTATTGGTTATTGACCGGAGACGTGTCTCGGTCATGTCTACATAGTTCTCGAACCCGTAGGGTCCGCACGCTTAACGTTTCGATGATAGTTATATTATGAGTTTATATGTTTTGATGTACCGAAGGTTGTTCGGAGTCCCGGATGTGATCACAGACATGACGAGGAGTCTCGAAATGGTTGAGACATGAAGATTGATATATTGGAAGCCTATGTTTGGATATCAGAAGTGTTCCATGTGAAATCGGGATTTTACCGGAGTACCGGAGGGGTTACCGGAACCCCCGGGGGTTAATGGGCCTTAGTTGGCCGTTGCGAAGAAGAGGAGAGGCAGCCAGGTCTGGGCCGCATGCCCCTCCCCCTAGTTCGAATAGGACAAGGAGAGGGGGGCGGCCCCCTTCCTTCCTCTCTCCCTCCTCTTCCCCCCAAGTCCCAATCCAACTAGGAAAGGGGGGGAGTCCTACTCCCGGTGGGAGTAGGACTCCTCCTGGCGCGCCCCTCTAGGCCGGCTGCACCTCACCCCTTGCTCCTTTATATACGGGGGCAGGGGCACCCTAGAGACAACAATTGATCGTTTTATCTTTTAGCCCTGTGCGGTGCCCCCCCCCACCATAGTCCACCTCGATAATACTGTAGCGGTTCTTAGGCGAAGCCCTGCGTCAGTAGAACATCATCATCGTGACGACACCGTCGTGCTGACGAAACTCTCCCTCAACACTCGGCTGGATTGGAGTTCGAGGGATGTCATCGGGCTGAACGTGTGCTGAACTCGGAGGTGCCGTGCGTTCGGTACTTGATCGTCAGATCGTGAAGACGTACGACTACATCAACCGCGTTGTGCTAACGCTTCCGCTTTCGGTCTACGAGGGTACGTGGACACACTCTCCCCTCTCGTTGCTATGCATCACCATGATCTTGCGTGTGCGTAGGAAAATTTTGAAATTACTACGTTCCCCAACAAGGACTAGCCTGAACAAACTCTTATATAGAGAAAAGCGCTCCCGAGGACACATGGGAATTATCGTCATGCTAGTTTTCATCATGTTCATATGATTCGCGTTCGGTACATTGATAATTTCATATGTGGGTGGACCGGTGCTTCGGTGTTATTCTTACTTGAACAAGCATCCCACTTATGATTAACCTCTATTGCAAGCATCCGCAACTACAACAAAAGTATTAAGGTAAACCTAACCATAGCATAAAACATATGGATCCAAATCAGCCCCTTACGAAGCAACACATAAACTAGGGTTTAAGCTTCTGTCACTCTAGCAACCCATCATCTACTTATTACTTCCCAATTCCTTCCTCTAGGCCCAAATAATGGTGAAGTGTCATGTAGTCGACGTTCACATAACACCACTAGAGGATAGACAACATACATCTCATCAAAATATTGAACGAATACCAAATTCACATGACTACTAATAGCAAGACTTCTCCCATGTCCTCAGGAACAAACGTAACTACTCAGCATATTCATGTTCATAATCAGAGGAGTATTAATATGCATAAAGGATCTGAACATATGATCTTCCACCAAATAAACCAACTAGCATCAACTACAAGGAGTAATCAACACTACTAGTAACCTACAGGTACCAATCTAGGACTTGGAGACAAGAATTGGATACAAGAGATGAACTAGGGTTTTGAGAGGAGATGGTGCTGGTGAAGATGTTGATGGAGATTGCCCTCTCCCGATGAGAGGAGCGTTGGTGATGACGATGGCGATGATTTCCCCCTCCCGGAGGGAAGTGTCCCCGACAGAACAGCTCTGCCGGAGCCCTAGATTGGTTCCGCCAAGGTTCCGCCTCGTGGCGGCGGAGTCTCATCCCGAAAAGTTGCTTCTCATTTTTCTTCGGACGAAATACATCATATAGCAGAAGATGGGCACCGGAGGGCCAACAGGGGGCCCACGAGGTAGGGGGCACGCCTAGGGGTGTAGGACGCGCCCCCATCCTCGTGGACAGGTGGAGGCTCCCTAACATATTTCTTCCGCTCAGTATTTTTTATTATTTCCAAAAATAACTTTTGTGGAGTTTCAGGACTTTTGGAGTTGTGCAGAATAGGTCTCTAATATTTGCTCCTTTTCCAGCCCAGAATTCCAGCTGCCGGCATTCTCTCTCCTTATGTAAACCTTGTAAAATAAGAGAGAATAGGCATAAGTATTGTGACATAATGTGTAATAACAGCCCATAATGCAATAAATATCAATATAAAAGCATGATGCAAAATGGAAGTATCAATGAGATGGATGAAGTTAGAAAGCTCAACCTTCTGTACCCTCCTTTTACTTTCTATTATTTAGAATAAATAAAGCAAAAATAGTATTTTTTGTGTGTTTTCTGAATTATCCGTACAATAAAAAATACTCCAAAAATAAAAGTTCTCCAAATGTCCCGAAAATGAAATATGATTTTTTCTAGAATATTTAAGAATATCTGGCACTGAGAACACATCAGGGGGAGCCAGCACCTGGCCATGAGGGTCCAGGGCGCACCCACCCCTGGGCACGCCCCCTGCCTCGTGGGCCCCTGGTGGCCCCCTCCACTTATTCCAGCACCCACACACTCCTTTTTCCTCCCAAATAATCACCAACCAGCTCAAGCACGAGTTCTAGCTCATCTTGCTGCCATTTTCGATCTCCTTGCTCAAAGCTCCATTCACAAAACTGCTTTGGGGGATTGTTCTTCGGTATGTGACCCCTCCAATGGTCCAATTAGTTTTTGTTCTAGTGCTTTGTTTATTGCAATTTTTTTGTTGAGGTGACCCTGTTCTTGAGCTTGCATGTCAAATTTATATGGTCCCAAGTAGTTTTAATGCTTGATATAGTCTCTAGGCACTTGTGGGAGTAGTTGCTATCAATCTTGTTGAGTTTGGTTCACTTTTATTTTGAGTCACCAAAAATTTCAGAAAATTTTTCAAAGGAAGAAATATGTTTAGGAAAATGTACCAAGGTTGTTATTCAAGGAAGCAAGGACCCAGGCCCGCAATATGTGAGCCGGACCATGAACTACCAAGAGAAGCTCAAGTGCGGCCTTGTGAATGGCCGTCAGAAGATTTCATGGTCCAAGCAGGAATTAAGGAGGAATTTGACGCATATGTGTGTAATGCTGAACTCGAGGGCTTCATGCTAGATAAGTGCCCTCAGTATTATCACCTAACTGATTCCTTTGTGAGAAGGTTTAAATTTACATCTTCACGCAATTCTCACACTGTCTTATTTGATCTTTATAATAAATCTTATACCATGGACTCAGAAGATTTTAATACTGCTTGTAAACTCCCGCAATGGGGTAGTGCTAGTGAACCTCGCAAATCTGAGTTTAAAGATTTTCTTGCTAGTATCACTGTGGGGGAATCTAGAGAAATAACACAAGCTACCATAGGGAGCATTCATTTTCCTCCTATACACTATTTTTCTCTCTTTATGGGTAGATGCATAAACGGTAAGGATGAGGCATGTCACATGTGTGTTCCAGATCTTAGTGTTCTCAAGAGTGCTGTGTTAGGAGATAAACAATATAACTTGGGGGCCATTGTTGCACGTAGGTTGCATAATAATAGTATTAGTGGAGATTTGTTCGGTGGAATTTATGCAACCCATGTAGCTAATTATCTTGAGATACCCATACATGAAAATGATATGGAACTGCCTCCTGCTTATTTAGATTATAATACTATGGTTCGTCATCAGTTTGTTGAGAGGAACGAACAGTTCCTCCAATATTGACTAATCTTTGACAAGCGTCGCCCTGTCCATGTTGCTCTCCCTGCTCTTGGTTTCTTTGACTTTCAGGCAAAAAGGAGATATATTATAACTAGGGAGGAGGCGAACGAGTATGAGAGGAGGACGGAGGCAGCTCGCCTCCAAGCTGCAGCTCATGAGGTAATAGCTGCTGCATATTAGTACGACCCCAACTACAACTTTGATCCATGGGCATAGACAAACTTAGGCCAAAAGCCTAACCTTGGGGGAGTACGTATTTCTCACCGACATTACATTCATGTTCACACACTCATTCTAGCTGTCGGTGCTCATACTTTTTCATTGTAGTATCCATGCAAGTTTATTTTCTTTTTCTCGCTTTCTTCTTGTGTGTTTGAATAACCTTAAGAAAAAACAAAAACAAATAGTTGTAGCTTTTAGCTAGTTTACTTTCCATGCCTGTAGTAGTAACTAAAAGAAAAGCCAAAAAGATTTCTCGTTCTTCTTTTGCTTGTTGGGAGCTTTCTCGTGTAA
This sequence comes from Aegilops umbellulata, assembly GCA_032464435.1. Classification (NCBI taxonomy): domain Eukaryota; kingdom Viridiplantae; phylum Streptophyta; class Magnoliopsida; order Poales; family Poaceae; genus Aegilops; species Aegilops umbellulata. Next base: position 90,192,916 of record CP136055.1, read on the forward strand.
ATAGTTTTATTTCCTTTCATTTCTTTGGGGGTCGAGAGGAGAATACCATGATTAAATTGTTGAAGTGGCTCTTATATGTATTATTGTTGATTTAACAAAAGCCCATATTACCTAGTCTTCTCCTTTGTATTAAGATGCTCGCAGATTCCAGCTTAGTCCAACGCACGTGCACTATTATTATTATACACATCGTTCGGTCGTGCAAGTGAAAGGCAATAATGACGATATATGATGGACTGATTGAGATGAGAGAAGCTGGTATGAACTCGGTCTCTCTTGTTTTTGTAAATATGATTAGTTCATCATTCCTGATTCAGCCTATTATGAATGAAACATGTTTGCAATGGCAATTAGAGATTATAGTTGCTTATGCCATGCTTAATTAGCAAGAAGTTTATAATGGTTTACCTTGCGTGCCAACATGCTATTAAAATGGTTGTGATGTGGTATGATAGGGTGGTATCCTCCTTTGAATGATTCGAGTGACTTGACTTGGCACATGTTCACGCCTGTAGTTGAAATAAAATCAACATAAGCCTCCACGATATTTATGTTCATGGTCAATTATATCCTACTCATGCTTGCACTCAATGTTTATTAATTTTAATGCATGTTCATGACTGTTGTCGCTCTCTAGTTGGTCGCTTCCCAGTCGTTTTCTAGCCTTCACTTGTACTAAGCGGGAATGCTGCTTGTGCATCCACTTCCATAAACCCAAAAGTTATTCCATATGAGTCCACCACACCTTCCTATATGCGGTATCTACCTACCGTTCCAAGTAAATTTGTATGTTCCAAACTCTAAACATTCAAATGAAATTTTGTTTTGTATGCTCGAACAACTCATGTATCAACTAGGGTTGTCTGTATCTTCCATGCTAGGTGGATTATTCTCAAGAGGAGTGGACTCCGCTCCTCACTCACGAAAAAATGGCTGGTCACCGGGATGCCTAGTCCCATGCTCAAATAAAAATAATTGCAAACAAAACTCCCCCAGGACTGTTGTTATTTTGAGGCACCTGTTGTTTCGGGCCAACCATGGATTGATGCTTGTTGGTGGTGGGGGAGTATAAAATTTACCATTGTGTTTGGGAACCGCCTATAATGTGTGTAGCATGGAAGATATCGAGATCTCTCGGTTGTTATGTTGATAATGAAAGTATGCCTCTCAAAATATTATTTATCTCTATTTCAAAACCGAGCTCTAGCACCTCTACAAATCCCTGCTTCCCTCTGTGAAGGGCCTATCTATTTACTTTTATGTTGAGTCATCATCCTCTTATTAAAAAGCACCAGCTGGAGAGCACCGATGCCATTTGCATGCATTATTATTAGTTTAGATTGAGTATGACTATGACTGGATCTCTTTAACCATGAATTACAATATTTAATCAGTCCTTGATCTTCATAGGTGCTCTGCATTTATGTTTTGCGGTCTCAGAAAGGCTAGCGAGATACCATCTTGTTATATCATATTATGATTGTTTTGAGAAAGTGTTGTCATCCAAGATTTATTATTATTGCTCGCTAGTTGATTATGCCATTGATATGAGTAAACATGAGACCTAAATGTTTTTGTGAATATGGTTAGTTCATAATCTTTGCTGAAAACTTGAATGCTGGCTTTACATATTTACAACAACAAGAGCAAACAGAGTTTGTAAAAGTTTTTCTTTATCACTTTCAGTTTGTCAACTGATTTGCTTGAGGACAAGCAAAGGTTTAAGCTTGGGGGAGTTGATACGTCTCCATTGTACCTACTTTTCCAAACACTTTTGCCCTTGTTTGGGACTCTAACTTGCATGATTTGAATGGAACTAACCCGGACTGACGTTGTTTTCAGCAGAATTGCCATGATGTTATTTTTGTGCAGAAATAGAAGTTCTCAGAATGACCTGAAACTTCACGGAGAATATTTTTGGAATATATAAAAAATACTGGCAAAAGAATCAAGGCCAGGGGTCCCATATCCTATCCAAGAGGGTGGGCGGCGCGCCTACCCCTGGGTACGCCCCCTGCCGCGTGGGCCCTTTGGTGCTCCACCGACCTCAACTCCAACTCCATATATTCATGTTCGGGGAGAAAAAAATCAGAGAGAAGGATTCATCGTGTTTTACAATACGGAGCCACCGCCAAGCCCTAATCTCTCTCGGGAGGGCTGATCTGGAGTCCGTTCGGGGCTCCGGAGAGGGGAATCCGTTGCCGTTGTCATCATCAACCTTCCTCATGTAATCGAGTTAGTTTTGTTAGGGTTTAATCCCTACTATCAATTATGTTCTGAGATTGATGTTGCTATGACTTTGCTATGCTTAATGCTTGTCACTAGGGCCCGAGTGCCATGATTTCAGATCTGAACCTATTATGTTTTCATGAATATATGTGAGTTCTTGATCCTATCTTGCAAGTCTATAGTCACCTATTATGTGTTATGATCCGTTAACCCCGAAGTGACAATAATCGGTATACTTACAGGTGATGACCGTAGTTTGAGGAGTTCATGTATTCACTAAGTGTTAATGCTTTGGTCCGGTACTCTATTAAAAGGAGGCCTTAATATCCCTTAGTTTCCAATAGGACCCCGCTGCCACGGGAGGGTAGGACAAAAGATGTCATGCAAGTTCTTTTCCATAAGCACGTATGGCTATATTCGGAATAGATGCCTACATTACATTCATGAATTGGAGCTAGTTCTGTGTCACCCTATGTTATAACTATTGCATGAGGAATCGCATCCGACATAATTATCTATCACCGATCCAATGCCTACGAGCTTTTCACATATTGCTCTTTGCTTAGTTACTTTACCGTTGCCACTGTTACAATTACTACAAAACTGCTACTCTTACTTTTGCCACTGTTACTGTTACTTCCATACTACTTTGCTACTAAATACTTTGCTGCAGATATTAAGTTATCCAGGTGTGGTTGAATTGACAACTCAACTGCTAATACTTGAGAATATTCTTTGGCCCCCCTTGTGTCGAATCAATAAATTTGGGTTGAATACTCCACCCTCGAAAACTGTTGCGATCCCCTATACTTGTGGGTTATCTGCAACCTTAGGAAACAGTCCATCACTTCTTGGCGAGATTCCTCCTTGTTAAAAACAAGATCAAAGATTGTTGTGACGACGACGCGATTTCAGTATTCTACAATAACTGTATGGATGAGGGAATCCTTAATGCCCTGAATCGCCGTCGCGCACTGCACTTTGCAGACTTGGCACACATAATACAGAAGTATTGCACAATGGAAAGCGCCTGGAAAACACGGACAGCCCGCTGGGAACCGCAGGCCTTTAAGCCATCTCCCGGTCGGGCAAAAAGGATGCACCCTCGCGGGGCACCCGTCCATCGTCCCATGGACAAGAAAATCAAGCCCTTTACGGGACATAGAACTGTCCTCGAGGAATGGCTCGACGCGCCATGTAAAATACACATGACGCCGGATACCGGACCAACCCACAGCCTCCGAGCATGTTGGATACTCCGGCAAGTGGCCAAGAGCGGCGAGGGTATCCTCACCAATACTACCTCAGAGAAGTACTCTTCAGAGGACGACAACCTCAAAGTATTTACGGTCTTCGAGACCTTTTCTTCAAATAATCGGCATAAAAGGGCGCTCTGCGACCTCGCCGAAGTCTGCCAAGTAGCAGCAATAAATCCTTGGAACGATATGGTGATAACTTTCAGCGTCGATGATGAACCAAGATCCTGATCAGTCCGGGCACCGGCCGCCCTAGTCCTAAACCCAATCGTGGATGGCTTTGGGCTCACTAAGGTGCTCATGGACGGCGCTAGCGGACTGAACCTCATCTACGAAGACACGCTCAATAAAATGCAAATGGACAGGGGTCGCGTTGAGCAAAGTAACACAACCTTTCGAGGCATTATCCCTAGTCGGGTAGCAAGATGCTCGGGGAAAATCAAACTCGACGTGGTATTCGGCATGCCGGAGAACTATAGGTCCGAAGAGTTACTCTTCCATGTGGCACCTTTCAACAGCGGGTATCACGCCCTATTGGAGCGAGATGCATTCATACGCTTTCAAGCCATACCCCATTATGGGTATATGAAGCTCAAAATGCCTGGGCCAACCAAAGTTATTACTATAACTAGTGATCCGGATATAACACTCTGCGCCGAAAACAAAACCGCCCCTCTAGCCCTCGAGGCACTATCCGAGGCCCTTGCGGCCGAGGAATTAACTACCCTATGTTCCAAAGTGGATAGGGACGACATAATCCTCGATAAGAGACCTAAGTCAACTTCCTTCAAACCAGCTGACGAAATAGTCAAATTTTAAGTCCACCCGATGGACCCCAAAAAGACAGCATGCATCGGGGCACAGCTGGATCCGACGGTCGATGCCGCGTTACGCGCGTTCCTGCGCAAGATTTGGGACATCTTCGCCTGGCACCCTTCAGATATGCCAGGAATCCCACGAACACTGGCCGAACATAGTCTCAATATACTAAAGGGGTACAAACTAGTCAAGCAAACGCCACGGCGATTTTCCGAACCCAAACGTCAAGCTATGGGAGAGGAGCTACCCAAGCTACTTGAAGTCGGGTTTATCAGAGAGATCAAACATCTGGATTGGCTAGCAAACCTGGTCATGGTACCAAAGAAGGACAAATCCTGGCGCATGTGTGTCGATTTCAAAGACCTCAATAAGGCCTGCCCCAAGGATCCCTTCCCACTTCCTCGCGTTGACCAGATTATTGATGCAACCGCAGGACATGATTCACTATGTTTTCTCGATGCATACTCCGAATACCATCAAATCAAGATGAGGGAATCCGACCAAGCCGCAATGGCATTCGTCACCCCATATGGGCCCTTCTGTTTCAACACCATGCCTTTCGGGCTCAAAAATGCCGGTGCCACTTACCAACACATGATTCAAACATGCCTGGAAAAGCAAATCGGCAAGACATTCAAAGCATATGTAGATGATGTAGTCATCAGAACCAAGCATGTCGAGTCATTGGTGGACAACTTGCGCCTTACATTCGACAACCTCCGAACATACAACATATGGCTTAATTCGGAAAAGTGTGTTTTCGGCGTCTCCACCGGAAAACTGCTTGGTTTCATTGTTTACAACAGAGGAATCGAAGTAATTCCAGCCAAAATCCGAGCCCTTCACAATTGGCTACACCAATAGTTCTCAAGTAGGTCCAAAAACTAGCCGGGTGCATGGCAGCTTTAAGCCGTTTTATCTCCATATTAGGGGAAGAGGCATTGCCACTGTATCGCCTACTCTTACGCACCGACCACTTTGCATGGATGGATGCCGCAACAACCGGATTGGAAGAAATAAAAACTTTGTTAGCAAGTAACCTGATCCTGGCCGCGCAAAACATCGGTGAACCTATGTTGCTCTACATATCCGCAACTCACCAGGTGGTGAGTGCGGTGCTCATCGTCGAACGAGAAGAAGAGAGACATAAATTCCCACTTCAAAAACTAGTATACTATGTGTCGATGGTCCTTACACAATCCAAATCCCGATGTCGGTGTCAAAACCGGCGGATCTCGGGTAGGGGGTCCCGAACTGCGCGTCTAAGGTCGATGGTAATAAGAGACAGGGGACACGATGTTTACCCAGGTTCGGGCCTTCTCTATGGAGGTAATGCCCTACTTCCTGCTTGATTGATCTTGATGAATATGAGAATTACAAGAGTTGATCTACCACGAGATCGTAATGGCTAAACCCCTAGAAGTCTAGCATGTATGATTATGATTACCTCTAGGGACTAAACCCTCCGGTTTATATAGACACCGGAGGGGACTAGGGTTGTACAAAGTCGGTTATAGAGCAAGGAATCTTCATATCCGAACACCATGCTTGCCATCCACACCAAGGAGAGTCCCATACGGACACGGGTGAGAGTCTTCGGTCTTGTATCTTCACAACCCATCAGTCTGGCCCATGTCCAATAGGCCGGACGCCCGAGGACCCCTTAATCCAAGACTCCCTCAGTAGCCCCTAAACCAGACTTTCAATTACGATGTGTCTGGCGCGCAGATTGACTTCGGCATTGCAAGGCGGGTTCCTCCTCTGATGACTTCAAAGAGTTGTATTCGGCCTTCCATTTAATGTCATACCCATCGGCTTCTGTGCATCCATGGCTTCAGCTTCCATGTGTCGAGCGAATACGAGAGGTCAGGGTATTTTTTGCACATAACACCTCGGCCATGTAAGAAAGGCATCTATTTAAAGATATTGGATCTCAGATCCATTCCACACCACGCGGAAAATCCTCAGAGCTTGCTAGGAGGAACCACTCCAACATGGCTAGCGCTCCTAGTTCTTCCTCCCGTCCCTACGGCTCCGAAAAAGGCGATTGGGAGAGATGTTCCGTATCCCATGGTCAGCTGGTGAAGCTGCAAACACAGGGATTTCTTCCCCCCGCGGATCTAGTCCCCGTTCGAGCAGGATTGACTTCCTTGAAGGGAGGGGCACAAGCGGAGAATTTCCCCAATCCATCCAGGGGAAAGAGTGTGCTTCGTTCCCTACTTGCTAAGAGGCGTCGGATTTCCAATCCACCCTTTCCTCCGAGGACTTCTGGAGTATTACGGCCTCCAACCGCACAATTTCACTCCTTCCTCCATCCTGCACATCGCGAGTTATGTTGTTCTTTGTGAGCTATTCCTGGGCTGTAAGGCCCATTTTGATTTATGGAGGAAACTATTCTGCCTCGTCCCTCGTAACCAAGAGGGATCGATATTCGAAGTGGGTGGAGCCGAGGTATGGCGCATCGCCGGGACCGGATACCTGTCCGGCATGCCGAATAAGGCATCCGAAGAGTGGCCTTCCTAATGGTTCTATATTGAGGACGTCGCCCTTCCTAACCTAGTCCGAATGGGTCTTCCCGATATTTCAAGCGCTCCGTTGAAGAAACGCCACAGCTGGTGCCCTTGGAGCCTTGAGGAGGAAGATAGCACGGAAGTCCGTCAATTGATGGGCAAGATAAAGACGTTCGCCCAGTCCGGATTATCAATAATCGAGGTAATGGTGACTTCTATAGTGCGGGGGGTCCAACCACTCCAATACAGAGGGCTTCCCATGTGGCACTATAATGGGGAAGATGACGCCTCACGCTGCGGTCGGAAGGGTCCGAACACCCTCGCCACTTTGGCCAAAATATTGGCCGAACTGTACAAACGGGAGAAAGAGGAGTTCACTCGTCTCAAACGTCGAGATGGATTTTCCATGTACAGTCCTCCTAGATGGGTGAGTTCTAATCCCACCATTGTACTCAATCCTCTCCTTGAGTCATTTTTAATGGATATTAACCCATCCATTTGCAACAGGAATGGCGGAAGGTTACTAAGGGGATCCATAGCCCCGCCCCCAGCCACAGGATCACAACCGGGACCTTGACCCCGGATTCGAGGAGGATCCGGGCATATTTGTAGAGCTTGAGGATGGAGTATTCTACCAGGTGAGCTATGACGGCATGGAAGTGGCCATCATCGCCGACTATCCTGGCCTCCTCCCTGCCTCGCATGTAAGTGATCAAGAGACACCTCCTTCTAAGAGCTTCCTCATTACGCCTCACCCATCGCACTATTTCGTGCTCCAAAGGGGAGGTGCCCGACGCCTCAACGTGCGCTAGAGGCATCTCCTAAGAGAGCGGCGCCCGCACCAAGCAAATCTTTGAAGAGGAAGGAGAACGACAACACGACAGATCCTTCATCAAAGAGGTATGGTTTTTGATCATGCCCCATGGCAGTCACATCAAACTGTGACATTATCCATTGTGTCTTATCAGGAAAAGCGTTCGCCGGACTATGTCCGGGGATCTTACCGGTCGCGCCTCCACAAGTCGGGTTCCCGACCCTGCCTTAAAGGCGAGGGATGATACGGGAGTGCCGCCGGATTGTCCTTCGACAGAGCAGTCGGATGATGTATCCATCACAAACTCTGAAGTGGGAAGCGCCATGAATCATCGGCGCTGGTGAGACGCTCTTCACGACCCCGGCTTTACAGAAGAGGCATTCAACGCCTTCAGCTGGGCTGATGCATATATCTGAGCTGCTCGAGACGGGCTTATCAGAGCCACTGACCAGCATTTGACAGATATGCGGGTAAGTACACATTTGTACAAATCTGGTAATCATATACCTGTAGCCCCCCGAGACTTGAAGCAGTTGATACAACTGATTTAAGGATCATTGTATAATCAGGCACTCACGGAGAAGAACAACCTGTTGTCTCAAGAGCTGGAAAAGTGTCGGACCCAACTAGCTGCGGTTACCGCCAAACTGGAGAAATCCAAGGAGGCACCGCCTGGTAATATTCCCCTCTGTCGAGAAAATATAATCATATACCAATAATATTAAAACTTTTTGTACTCCCCATGGCAGGATAGTCAGATCAACTGAAGGAGGCCCTGCAAGTCGCGCAAGAAGGGGAACAAGAGGCCAAAAGGCAACTGGCCGCGGGCAAACGTGTGCTGACACGGGTCAGAGATGAGAAAAATAAGCTGCAGGATTCCAACACCCTGCTGGGCGAAGAACTAAAAGATGTGCGAGCCCAGCTACCCGACTCCGTGAAGGAGAATAAGAGCCTACGAGGCGGCATATTCAGTATGCTTTTCGAACTTGCCTCCATATAATTCGGCGAGGACAAGGACTGACAGATTTATTTCTGCATGTATGTTGACTGGCCGTCCCAAAGAGGAAGTGTCCGGATTTCAAGGTGACCTGCTACAAGAGCTGTCCCAATGCACGAGCGAGCTCGGCAAACAATGCGGAGTGTTGCCAAGGCTTTATGGCCATCCGCCTCCCCTCCAGGAAGTATGGCAGAGCACGTGGAGCTATTCAAAGGAGCATGGCGGCGTATTCGATTATGGAAGATATTAGCCTGCCGAGAAGGTGCACGGGAGGCCTGGGCCATGGTGAAGACACGGTACACCAAGCTTGATCCAAATCATATGGCCCGGATTGGACCTCTAGGGTCGGACGGAAAAGAAATTCCCGTTAGTTTGGTATATGACCAGGTAAAAGTAGCCGCAAAATATTCCCAACAGGATTGTAAGTTGGACAGCCTATTGGACGACATAGAGGAGGAAAATTTTGAGTCCCAGTGACTATGTACTTTCCTTGACATATTTGTCCCTAGCCAGATTATAAATCGATCGTCATGGCAGACCTTTTCGCTTCGACCTCTGTACCCGAAGGTACGAAGTGTTTCCGAATACCTGAGCGGCAAGATAGACCAGGGTATCCATGGAAACTAGGCATAGGGGTCATAGTTGCTTAAACAGACAAGTTGTATCCGGCTAGCTATGTTATATTACATTGTAATTGTAAGAAACATCTTCCAGAGAGAATAGTTCCGTTAAGGGTTCCTTTCCCTGGGTGAACACGTGTATGCCCGAACTGTGATTGAGAAAATCGCAGTATGTGCAACATCTGGGGGTTCATAGTGTAAGGAGTGTACAAACATCTTTAGTCCGCCGACCGAATATTCCCTTAAGAACGTTATCTTTCGGCTTCACCTAGTCTGAGGTACACATCCGGATGACCCGGCAGTAACAATCGCAAAAGTGCTCCCTTTATGCCCTAGCCGAACAAACGGGAACATAGGGCATAAGCACAAGAGCCAGGCAACCCGGCTTGGCCAAAACTTAAGTCATAACGATGCATATAATGGCAAAGAAAAGGTACATATGCAGAAAAAACACATATGTGGTGAGCTTGATGCCCGGAAAATAATAATAAGCTTCTGTGCAAGAAGCCCCCAGGTATTATGGGTGTACATATTTAAGGATGTGTACGTCGTAGTTGCGCGGTTTAGCCGCACGAGAGCTTTAAAGCTAAAAAAGCAAAAAGAGAGGAAAAAGTAATGGAAACAAAAGGGGGAAGAAGACGAACAAAGAGTTCGGCTCTAGGCGTAGAATCTTCGGAGTCTAGCCGCGTTCCATGTGTTCGGCTCTAAGGGATTATCTAATGCATCACGCAGGCGGTACGCTCCTCCAATGAGAACTTCGTCAATGACGAAGGGACCCTCCCACTTGGGCATGAGTTTGTCCTTTTTCTTCTCTGGCAAGCATAGAACGAGTTCACCAACATTATAAGTCTTGGCCCGCACTTCTCTGCTTTGATATCTGCGAGCCTGCTGTTGATAAAATGCGGAACGGGCTTTTGTGACATCACGCTCCTCCTCCAGGGCATCTAAGTTGTCCTGCCGATCAAGCTCGGCCTCTCTCTCTTTGTAGATGCGCACTCGAGGTGAGTCATGAATAATGTCGCGGGGAAACACCGCCTCTGCGCCGTACACCATGAAGAAGGGTGTATATCCGGTAGTGTGATTGGGCGTGGTCCGCAGCCCCCAGAGTACAGAGTCGAGCTCCTCAACCCAGTGCTTGTCTGATTCTTTCAAAGACCACACTAGTCTAGGCTTGATGCCGCTCATAATAAGACCATTGGCTCGTTCGACTTAACCATTTGTTTGCGGGTGATAGACGGAGCTGTTATCGAACGTAATGCCCAGATTAGCACACCAGGTTTTCACCTCATCGGTTGTGAAATTGGAGCCGTTATCGGTGATGATGCTGTGTGGGACACCATAACGGTGCACGACACCATATATGAAGTCCACCACTGGTCCGTCTTTGGCCGTTTTAACTGGTTTGGCCTCTATCCACTTAGTGAACTTATCTACCATGACCAACAGATATTTTTTCTTATGGCTTCCTCCTTTAAGGGGTCCGACCATATCAAGCCCCCAGACCGCAAAAGGCTAAGTGATGGGGATTGTTTGTAGAGCGGTGGGTGGCATATGGCTCTAGTTGGCGAAAAGCTGGCATCCGACGCAACGTTGGACAAGGTCCTATGCATCTGCTCGGGCCGTCGGCCAATAGAAACCTGTACAAAAGGCCTTACTTACAAGGGCCCGAGCCACGGCGTGGTGACCACCGAGAACATCATGAATTTCAGCCAAGAGCTGTCGTCCCTCTTCTTCGGAGATACATCTTTGAAGTACTCCGGTAGCGCTTTTCTTGTAGAGCTCTCCGTCATGGACCTTGTAGGCTTTGGAATGCCAGACAATGCAGTGAGCCTCATTCTGATCGTCAGAGAGCTCTCGCCTATTAAGGTAGTCCAAGAAGGGTTCGGTCCATGGGGCAATTACTGCCATGATAAGATTGGCCGATGGCGTTATTTTGGTGGCTGAGCCTCCGATGATATCGGTATTGTGTTTGGAATCTGGGGGTATAATCAGATCTAGACTGGTGTTGGCGCTCTCCCCTTGCCACACCATGGTAGGCTTGAAGAGCCTTTCCAGGAATATGTTAGGCGGGACGGGGTCACGCTTGGCGCTGATACGAGCAAGGACATCCTCCGCTTGATTACTCTCTCGAGCCACATGATGAAACTCGAGCCCCTCAAACCGAGCCGACATTTTGAGAACAGCGTTACGATAGGCCACCATCTTCGAATCTTTGGCATCGAAGTCTCCATTTATTTGAGATATTGCGAGGTTTGAATCCCGCGCACCTCCAGGTGTTCTATGCCCATGGAGATAGCCATTCGAAGACCATGCAATAAGGCCTCGTATTCGACTACATTGTTGGAGTCTATGTATAATATTTGGAGTACGTACTGAACTGTGTCACCGGTGGGGGACGTTAAGACAACGCCCGCTCCTAAGCCCGCCAGCATTTTGGAACCATCGAAATGCATGACTCAGTTGGAGTATGTGCCGTACTCTTTAGGGAGTTCGGCCTCTGTCCATTCGGCGACGAAGTCGGCCAGTACTTGGGATTTAATGGCCCGGCGTGGTTTGTATGTTATGTGGAAAGGAAGGAACCCAATGGCCACTTGGCAATCCAGCCCGTGGCATCGCGGTTGTTTATTATGTCATTGAGTGGTACTTCGGAAGCCATCGTGATTGAGCATTCTTGAAAGTAGTGTCGTAGCTTCCGGGATGCCATGAAGACCACGTATGCTATCTTTTGGTAATGAGGGTACAGGGATTTGCGTGGTGTGAGGACAGTGGATACGTAGTATACCGGCTTCTGAAGTGGGAATTTGTGTCCATCCTCCTCTCGCTCGACGACGAGCACCACGCTCACCACTTGGTGCGTTGCCGATATGTATAATAGCATGAGTTCACCGACGTTTGGTGCGGCCAGGATTGGGTTGCTCGTTAAAAGAACCTTTATTTCTTCCAGTCCGGTTGTTGCCGCATCTGTCCACTCAAAGTGGTCAGTGCGTCGGAGAAGGCGATAGAGTGGCGGTGCTTTTTCTCCTAGTTTGGAGATAAAGCGGCTTAAAGCTGCCACACATCGGGCTAGTTTTTGGACCTGTTTAGGTTCTGTTGGCATAGCCAATTGTGACAAAGCTCGGATTTTGGCTGGGTTTGCTTCAATTCCTCTATTGGAAACGATGAAGCCCAGCAGTTTTCCAGCGGGGAAAACACACTTTCCCGGATTGAGCTTGATGTCATATGTACGGAGGTTGTTGAATGTGAGGCGCAGATCAACTATCAATGACTCAATGTGCCTAGTTTTGATGACGACGTCATCCACATATGCTTCAACTGTCTTGCCGATTTGTTTCTCCAGGCATGTTTGAATCATGCGTTGGTAGGTGGCCCCGCCGTTTTTGAGCCCGAAGGGCATAGTGTTGAAGCAGAATGGCCCGTATGGGGTAATGAATGCCGTTGCGTCTTGGTCGGACTCCTTCATTTTGATTTGATGGTATCCGGAGTATGCGTCAAGGAAACAAAGTGAGTCGTGTCCTGTGGTAGCATCAATAATCTGATCGATGCGAGGGAGGGGGAAGGGATCCTTAGGGCATGCCTTGTTGAGGTCTTTGAAATCGATGCATAGGCGCCAGGATTTATCCTTCTTTGGCACCATCACCAGGTTTGCTAGCCAGTACAGATGTTTTGTTTCTCTGATGAATCTGGAATCGATTAACTTGGCTAGCTCCTCCCCCATAGCTTGTCGTTTGGGTCCGGAAAAGCGCCACAATGTCTGCTTGACCAGTTTATACCCCTTCAGTATGTTGAGGCTGTGTTCGGCCAACCTGCATGGGATTCCTGTCATATCAGAAGGGTGCTGAGGGAGTCCTGGATTAGGGGGTATCCGGACAGCCGAACTATATCCTTTGGCCGGACTGTTGGGCTATGAAGATACAAGATTGAAGACTTCGTCTCGTGTCCGGATCGGACTTTCCTTGGCGTGGAAGGCAAGCTTGGCAATACGGATATGTAGATCTCCTTCCTTGTAACCGACTCTGTGTAACCCTAGCCTCCTCCGGTGTCTATATAAACCGGAGGGTTTAGTCCGTAGAACAACAATCATACCATAGGCTAGCTTCTAGGGTTTAGCCTTTACGATCTCGTGGTAGATCAACTCTTGTAATACTCATATCATCAAGATCAATCAAGCAGGAAGTAGGGTATTACCTCCATCGAGAGAGCCCGAACCTGGGTAAACATTGTGTCCCCCGCCTCCTGTTACCATCCACCTTAGACGCACAGTTCGGGACCCCCTACCCGAGATCCGTCGGTTTTGACACCGACATTGGTGCTTTCATTGAGAGTTACACTGTGTCGTCACTGTAAGGAAGGATGCCTCGTCTCGTTGTCAAGGACAACGTCACCTCTGGGGGAGCCCTGGCTATCGGCCAAACTCTCCGGCTAGGCGGCTTCATCATGACCGCCCGTTCGGCTGCTGCACCGACGATGACTTCTTGATCATCGAAAACAGCCTCCACATTGGCCTGGAGCTTGCTGAGCAGATGAATCCAATGGAGCTCTCTTTGCTAAATGAGCTCTTGGATCGCATCGCCGCTTTGGGAGTCGCTACGCACTATGATCGGATTGGGCTTAAACCCGACCAAAGGGAGATTAACTCTCCGCCGGTCACCCATCAGATAGCGGTGGTGGAGGAACAATGCGGCGATTCTTCCTCTATCTTGAGGACAAACTATGTCCGGATTCCCGAGCTCTCCGAGCCGGATACACGTTTACGAAAGGACATTGCCCAAGACCTGAACCTAGAATCAGGCAGCGGGCCAGACTTATTGGGCAACATCCCGGAGTCCGAAACTCCTCTGCCCCTGGGTTCAGATCGGGTCAGGGTTCGAACTCAAATCCACCCACCCACCCAGACATATACGATCTTTCCCACATTAGGAAAGAGCCCCAGGAAACAGTACATCATTATTGGGCCAGATTCCTCCTTGTAATGAACAAGGTCAAGGTGTCGCGAGGAAGATGCAATCTCATTTTTCTGCAATAATTGCACGGACAAGGGAATCCTTAACGCCATAAGTCGCCGTGACATAGCATGCTTCACTGACTTGGCGGCCATAGTATGGAAGTACCGTGCGATGGAAATTGCCTGGAAAACTGAAACAAAATTCTGGGTCAATCTGGCCCTGACTAAACACCCAGTCTGAATTAAAAGGGTGCACTCTTATAAGACACCCGACTCGATTACAAAGAAGCAAAAGCCCACTACAGGGCATGGAACAGTATTGGAGGGATGGCTTAACGGGCCCTGCAAAATTCATAGTACCGCGGATACCATACCACACACAGCCTTAGAGCATGTTGGGTACTCCGGTAGGTGGCCAAGAGCGGTGAGGATCTCCTCATTCCAAACACTACAGAGCACCATCCCGGGGATAACAATACAGTATTGACAGTCTTTGAGACCTTCGCCTCAAATAATAGGCGCAAGCGAGCACTCCGTAGCCTTGCCGAAGTCTGCCACGTGGTAGCAATAAATCAATGGAGTGACACGGCTATCACCTTCAACACCAGAGACGAACCTAAATTCCGAACAGCCCGAGTACCAGCCGCATTGGTTCTTAGTCCAATTGTGGACGGCTTTCGGCTCACTAAAGTGCTGATGGACGGCGGCAGCGGATTAAACCTCATTTATGAGAAAACTCTTCAAAAAATGGAAATAGACAGGAACCGCATTGAGCAAAGCAGCACGACCTTTAGAGGAATCGTCCCTAGTCGGGAGGCACACTGCACTGGGAAAATCACACTAGATGTGGTATTCGGCACTCCGGAGAATTATAGGTCCGAAGAAATTACATTGCAAGTGGCCCCGTTCAGTAGCGGATACCACGCCCTTTTAGGGCGGGAGGCATTCACGATCTTCCAAGCCATACCCCATTAGGGGTACATGAAGCTCAAAATTCCCGGGCCCAATGGAATCATCACTCTAGCTCATGATCCGGACATAGTGCTCCGCGCCGAAAACAATATAGCCGCACTGGCCCTCGAGGCATTATCCGAAGCCCTCGCGGCAGAGGAATTAACTGCGCTATGCTTCACAGTGGCAGGGACGATGTGATACTCGACAAAAGACCCAAATCCACTTCCTTTAAACCAGCGGATGAAATAGTCAAATTGCAAGTCCACCCAACGGACCCTACAAAAACAGCCTCCATCGGGGCATAGTTAAACCCCGCTATAGACGCCGCACTATGGGAGTTCCTGTGCGAGAATTGGGACATATTTGCATGGCATCCCTCAGATATGCCAGGAATCCCACGCAGGCTGGCGGAGCATAGCCTTAATATTCTAAAGGGATTCAAGCCGGTCAAGCAGACTCTTCGGCGCTTCTCTGAACCTAAGAGACAAGCCATGGGAGAGGAACTAGCCAAGTTATTGGAGACCGGATTCATTAGAGAAATAAAACATCCGGACTGGCTAGCAAACCTGGTGATGATACCAAAAAAGGACAAATCCTGGCGCCTATGTGTCGATTTCAAGGACCTCAACAAGGCTTGCCCAAAGGATCCCTTCCCCCTCCCTCGCATCGATCAAATTATCGACGCTACCGCAGGACACGACTCATTGTGCTTCCTCGACGCATACTCTGGCTACCACCAAATTAAGATGGCAGAGTCCAACCAAGCCGCAACGGCATTTATCGCGCCATATGGCCCCTTCTGTTGCAACACAATGCCCTTCAGGCTCAAAAACGCCGGCGCAACGTATCAACGCATGATTCAGACATGTCTAGAAAAGCAGATCGACAAAACAGTGGACGCATACGTAGATGATGTGGTCATTAAAACTAGACACGTCGACTCTTTAATAGACGATTTGAGGCTCACGTTCGACAATCTCTGAACATACGACATCAAGCTCAATACGGAAAAATGCGTTTTCGTCGTACCCGCCGAAAAGCTCCTGGGCTTCATCGTCTCCAGCAGGGGAATTGAAGCAAATCCGGCTAAAATCCGAGCCCTGTCATAGTTGGCCATCCCAACTGACCTCAAGCAAATCCAGAAATTAACTGGATGCGTGGCGGCCCTAAGCCGCTTTATCTCTCGATTAGGGGAAAAGGCATTACCCCTTTATCGCCTTCTTTGGCGCACTGAACACTTCGAGTGGACGGATGCGGCCACGGCCGGACTGGAAGACATAAAGGCCATCCTGGCCACCAACCCAATCCTGGCCGCACCAAAAATCAGCGAACCAATGCTGCTATATATAGCGGCAACTCATCAAGTTGTAAGCGCAGTGCTCGTCGTTGAACGAGAAACGGACGGACATAAATTCCCACTTCAAAAGCCGGTATATTATGTATCCACTATCCTTATTCCATGCAAATCACGGTACCCGCATTATCAAAAGATAGCATATGCGGTATTCACGGCATCCCGGAAGTTAAGACACTACTTTCAAGAGTGTTCAATCACAGTGGCCTCGGAAGTACCACTGAACGACGTAATGAACAACCGCGACGCCATGGGCCGGATTGCCAAATGGGCCATTGAGCTCCTCCCGTTCTACATAACATATGAACCTCGGCGAGCCATTAAGTCGCAGGTATTGGCCGATTTTGTCGCCGAATGGATAGAAGCCGAACTCCCTAAAGAGTATGGCGCATACTCCGATTGGATCATGCACTTTGACGGCTCTAAAATGCTGGCTGGTCTGGGGGCTGGCGTCGTCCTGACATCCCCCACAGGAGATACAGTCCAATACGTACTACAAATACTGTACACAGACTCCAACAACACAGCCGAATATGAGGCCCTGTTACATGGTCTTCGGATGGCAGTTTCCATGGGCTTTCGACGCCTGGAGGTGCGTGGGGACTCGAACCTCGCAATATCCCAAATAAATGGAGACTTCGATGCCAAGGATCCGAAAATGGCGTCTTATCGCAACGCCGTCCTCAAGATGTCAGCTCGGTTTGAGGGGCTCAAATTCCACCATGTGGCTCGGGAAAACAATCAGGCGGCGGATGTCCTCGCCCGTATCGGTGCTAAGCGCGACCCTGTCCCACCTAACATCTTCTTGGAAAGACTATTTAAACCATCCATGGTATGTGAAGGGGACACCGGTAACAATAGTCCGGACCCGGCCACAACGCCAGATACCGAACACTCTGACACAATCGGAGGCTCTGCCACCGAAATAACACCTTCAGCCCACGTAATAATGGCCGTCATCGCCCCGTGGACAGAACCATTCCCGGCCTACCTAACCAGGCAGGAACTTCCCGAGAACCAAAATGAGGCACGCTGCATAGTGCGGCGATCTAAAGCCTACAAGGTCCACGAGGGAGAGCTTTATAAGAAAACCACTACCGGAGTCCTTCAAAGGTGCATCTCCGAAGAGGAAGGGCGGAAGCTTTTGGCAGAAATCCATGCTGGACTTGGCGGCCACCACGCCGCAGCCCGGGCCCTTGTAAGCAAGGCCTTCCATACAGGTTTCTATTGGCCGACGGCCCGAGCAGATGCACATGACTTGGTCCAACGTTGCGTCGGTTGCCATCTTTTTGCAAACCAAAGCCATATGCCGCCCACCGCCCTCCAAACAATCCCCATTACCTGTGTAACATCCCAAAGTTTCAATTTGGAATGTTATACATTAGATCACCTTTGCATATCATATTTTATTGCTTTTGGCCTGATCCAGAAATTCTATGCAACTCAAGGACCCACGTAGAGAGTTGGGAATTTCTTATTTTCTTATTTGAGTCCTCTCAAATTTTGAAAATAGGATAATTTGATTTTATTTATTTTATCTTCAATTATTTCGATTATAAAAATAAGTGAGAGGGAATGAAATGACTTTCCCAAAATAAAGAAATATTGAGGATTTAATAATAAAATCAAAATAAGATTTTATTTGGAGTTTTTCGCTATTTTATTTGAATTTAGGAAAAAATGCATGTTTACCAAAACTGCATTTTAGGGCCAAAAAAATGTTCTTCTTGTTCTAAATATTTTATTTAGACGGGGAAAATTAATTTTGGTATTTTTAAAATTTTATTTTGTTTTCTAGAATTTTTTTAGTTTTGGCGGAATTTTTTTTAAAAAAAACTCCCGCGCGCCCGACTTGGCCAAAGCCCAGCCGAGCCAGGCCCGCCCGCCCGCGCCACCGCCTCCCGCCGGCGCCCCCACCCGAGGAGCATGCCTCCCGAGGCGCACCCTTCCCCAAGCCGTGAGCCGCCCCCTCCTTAAATAGCCGCCGCCGCCGCCCCTCACCCCGCCATCGAACCCGCATTCCCGCCACCGAAGCCGCATCACCGCCGGAGCTGCACCGCCGCCGAGCCGCCCCGCCGCCCAAGGTCATCGCCGTCGCCGCCGACGCCCGCAGCGCCGTAGCCCCGCCGCCCCACCGGAGTCCCGCCGGAGCCCCGCCGGAGCCCGAGCCGAGGTAGCCGCCGTCGCCTGGATTTTTCAGAAGAAAACCGATTCGGTTTTTTTAGAAAACCCTAGGTTTTTTATATAGGTCGGTTTGTTTTGTTTTGCTCGGTTTTCTTATTTAGTGAGCGTTCGCTCGTTTGTTCGTTTTAGCGAACGCGTTCACCGTTTAGTTACAGATAACGAATGACCGTTCGTTAAGCTGTTCGCGGTTTTTTCTTTTTCTCGGATTTTCCGCGATTATTTCTGATCGTGATTTCCGATCTGTTTTTCGTTTTAGTATAACTTTTTGCTTGTTTATCGAAATCAGGCGATTCAAGCGCCTAGAGTTTTGTCTCGAAACCCTCTTTCGCTTTAACCAACTCAAACAAGTTTTTGCTTCTGTAAAACTTGACTTAGATCCAGATTAGTAAGCGAAGCTTGTTTCTTTCGACGTTTGACTTTCGTCGCTTCGTTTGATTTGATTCTTTTTGCAAACCGGCGTTCTTAAGTTGAACTTTCTGGTTAGATCTCTTTTTTGAGTTTTACCTGTGCATTTGATGACTGCTTATTGTGTGCTTGTTTGTTTGCGGTAGAGTACCCGGAGTGCGCCGCTTGCTACTTCGAATCTCTAGGTTTCACGGATCATCAGCAAGGCAAGTATCACTTTGATCATACCTCTTACTACCCAGTTTTATTGCATTAGATCAATCCTCAAACATTGCATGATTAGGATCTAATTAAATTGTGGGCCTTGGGAAGTAGATGAGGTAGTACCTATTACTTGTTTTATTATCAAACCCTTGGGACTTCTACGTTTGCTTATATTGCCATGCTATGCTAGTAGACGTGGATTGGGTGAGTGTATCCATGACAGATGTGAGATTGTTAATTAATAGTTTATTTTAAGGTGGCAACTTTAATACACATCTGGGTGGATTGAGGCACCTGGGTATTCCAGCGATTGCCTGTTTTTCTTTATGGACCGCCACCCAGGCTCAAAGGGATCATGAGATTATTCATGCTAGAAACTTCCGTGTGCAGCCACAAGCTACTATGGGCTCTAGCATAGTTGATTAAGTCGTGCGAAATCTTACAGTGGTAGACTAGCAGATGTAGGGGAAAGTAGGTGTAACGGTCTACCCGATCATAAGGTGCTAGCGCTTCTGAAAGACTACGTCTCGGTCATCCGTTTGTCAAACACCATGTAGTGCGAGAATCCCAACGGAGGAGATCGAGTCTTGTGGGGTAAAGTGCACAAACCTCTGCAGAGTGTATAAACTAATCATGGTTAGCCGTGTCCCCGGTTATGGACAATCTTGAGTATCTAGTACTTGGATTATCATGTGAATCTCATCATGTTACTTTAATTAATTTGTTGGGTTTTAATGTTGATGCTTAATTGGGATTGAGAGGGTGTCTACACTCTCAATGTTTAACAACCACCATGATAGTTAAATAAAATTTATTCCTTTGCAGTAGGGAAAACTGGCTTTACGCAAAACTGTAACCATAGAGCTTTCCACCAGCCATACATGCATGTAGTATAGCCTATTTCTGTTCATTACTCTCTATGTGTTACATTGCCAACATATTCCAAGTGCTGACCCGTTTTCGGGCTGCAACGTTCATGTTGCAGACTTTTCAAACAATGAGTAAAGTGCCCTTAGGTCGTGGTTCTATACTCAATGATGCCGCTGGAGTTGATGGACTCGCTTATCTTCCAAGCCTTCCGCTATTATCGTTATTAGATGGCCTTAAGCCATATTATCTGTAATAAGTTCTCTTTTGAGTCACTCGATGTAATAAGTGTGTGATTGCTACTCTGTTATAAATCCTTCAAGTACTGTGCATGTCAGCATTACTGATCTAGGGATGACACTGATGCACAGAGATCAGACTGTTTGAGGTATGGTCGCTACAAGATGGTATCAGAGCACATGCTGACTGTAGGACACGACCACTAAGCTAAAACACCTAGATCACTACTCTCTTCTCATTTCTGACTTCTCATCTTTTCTACTCTTTTAGGATGGCGGATGCAAGGAATAAGTTCACGCAACCGGATGAGGATACACCCTTTGGGCGCCACCTGAAGGAAGTCACTAAGTACCTGAACATCGAAGTACCAAGCTTCACCAGGACCTATAACGCCACTTTACCCGAAGAGGAGCAATGGATGATTCAAGTTCAAGTTCCAGGAAGGACATTCGCGCCAGTCACTGAACCCATAGAGTTTTCCTTTGATGCACCAACCTGTAGTCTAGGAAAGAGCATGGCAGCCCACATCACCATGGGACATATTGGAGAAGTTTACTGCAATGATCTCAAGGATACTATCTACCAGATTTGTGGGCGCCGAGATGAGCATTTGGAGATGATCAACACTAGGAAGGATAGATCAATCACAGCTTTTATCCAGGAGTTAAACCAGCACATTCGACGTCAGAGAACCAGATGTGCGCAGGCATGATAGATCTGAAGAAGGCGATGACAAGAATCACGGAGCTGGAGGAAGAACTCAAGGCTACACGCGAAGATTATATGGAGGAAATCGAAGTAATAGTGGAGAAGAATGACGGCCTGACCAGGAAGCTAGGAGTTTTCATGGGAGATCCCGCGCCAGGAGGAAAAGATGACGATTCCACTTGCCCGGATAACTACATCATCAACGACGACACCGACTCAGACCCAGACGACAGCGATGATGACTATGTTGATGAAGCTAGAGCGGATATCATGGAGTCTTCATCGGAGCAGTTTTTCTAGTAGACCACCATAACAGTAGTAGAATCCCACCATGAATATAGCATAGTCAAAGCACTTTTGTAACGATAGTTCTAGACCGATTGTATGCCCTTGTTTGAATTGAATGAAGTGATTTTATTTGCTTTTGCCTCATGTGCATATGGGTAGTGTTATCTCTCTAGACCTCAATCTATACTATATTCTCATCTTTTCTAAACCCTCAGATGCCTCCGAGACGTGACAATTGATTTGCTTTACCACCGGAGCTCACTCAGTTGATCCAGTAGCATAATGCATTGATGCAGTTGCTAGTCCAGAATTAGAATCAGGGGAACAACAACAACAACCCACCACCACCACCTGTTGATCACTTAACCCGTTTTCTTAGACTGAATCCGCTGGTGTTCTCCAGTAGCACTGAGCCGATAGTGGCAGATGATTGGCTCCGCAAGATAGGGAGGAAATTGACCACTGCAGGATGCATAGACGCGAAAAAGGTGCATTTTGACGCACATCAGCTTGAAGTCCCCGCAGCATCATGGTGGGAGAATTTCACAACCACTTATCCTATTGACACTGTCACATGGGATCAGTTTCAGCAAGCTTTTCGTACTGCCCATGTTTCAGCAGGAGCTATGGCCATGAAGAAGCGTGAGTTTCGCAACTTGCGCCAAGGAGGACGGACAGTTGGCCAATATGTGGATGACTTTAGTAAGTTAGCGCGTTATGCCCCAGATGACGTTGCTACGGATGCAACAAAGCAGGAGAAATTTCTGGAAGGACTGAATGATGAGTTGAGCATGCAGTTGATGGTAGCAACCTTCAACAACCACCAGGAGTTGGTAGATCGTGCTCTTATGATTGAAGGGAAGCAACAGCAGATTGAGAACCACAAGAGGAAGTATGGACAAGGGGAGTACAATTCAGGAGCTCAGCAGAAGCCACGTTTTACCCCGAAATCGGGAGGACATTTTCAGCATACCCATGGAGGAGGAAGTTTGCATAATCATAATGGCCCCAAGAATGGTAAAGGGAATGGGGGAAGCAACGACCAGAACCGTACCAACCCGTCAACCCCAGCCAAGAGAGACCTGAGCCAAGTCACTTGCTTTAAGTGTCAGAAGACCGAACATTATGCCAATGAATGTCCTGAAGCCTAGAATGGAAATAGCAATGGAAGCTCCGGGAAGAAGCTGAACCCTTTCAACAGGGGACAGGTGAACCACGTTAACGTGGAGGAGGTTGAAACCCAGCCAGATGCAGTAATCGGTAAGTTTTTGGTTAAGTCTTTTACTGCAATCGTTCTTTTTGATACTGGTGCATCGGATTCATACATATCAAGGGGATTCATGGATAAGTATAACCTGCCCACCAAGGTTCTTAGAACACCTATGTTAGTAAGCTCACCAGGAGCGGAGTATATGGCCAGCCGAGGATGTTTTCAAGTGCCATTAAGTATAGGTAGGCATGTCTTCCCCTCGGATTTAATCATTCTGGAATCGCAAGGTTTGGATGTGATTCTAGGTATGGATTGGCTGTCGATGTATGGAGGAAACATCGATTACGCCAGTAAGTCGATTTTGCTTACCACCCCAGAAGGAAGAAGGATCAAGTATGCATCCCGGCATGTGCCGAAGAGGATGCAAGTAAATTCCTTAACAGGAGTTGTACAGGAGGAAGTACCGGTGGTAAAGGATTTTCCGGGTGTATTTCCAAAAGAGTTGCCAGGCATGCCACCGGATAGAGACATTGAGTTTTTGATTGAGCTTTTGCCAGGCACATGACCAATATCTAAGAGACTGTATAGAATGCCTGCAAAGGATTTGGAGGATATTAAGAAGCAGATTAAGGAGTTACTAGGTAAGGGATATATTCGCCCAAGTTCGTCACCTTGGGGATCACCAGTACTTCTAGTGGAAAAGAAGGATGGATCGTTAAGGATGGTTGTTGATTATCGAGGATTGAATGAGGTACCGATCAAGAATAAGTACCCACTACCGATGATCAATGATTTGTTTGACCAATTGCAAGGAGCTAAGGTATTTTCCAAGATCGATTTGCGATCAGGATACCACCAGTTGAAGATTTGAGAGCAGGACATACCTAAGACAGCTTTTACCACAAGGTATGGGCTGTATGAGTATACCATTATGTCATTTGGCCTAACTAACGCACCTGCCTATTTTATGAACAGGATGAACAAGGTGTTTATGGAGTTTTTGGATAAGTTAGTCGTAGTGTTCATTGATGATATTCTGGTTTACTCGAAGAATGAAGAGGAACATAAAGAACATTTGTGTTTGGTACTTGGTAAGCTCAGAGAACATCAGTTATACGCCAAGTTCAGCAAATGTGAGTTTTGGCTGAAGGAAGTTGGATTCCTCGGACATGTTATATCCGGAGAAGGAATAACAGTAGATCCCACCTAGGTTGTCACTGTGACAAATTGGGAAGCCCCAACAACAGTTGGAGAGATCCGGAGTTTTCTTGGACTCGCAGGATACTACCGGAGATTCATTGAAAATTTCTCAAAGATTGCAAAACCTATGACGGAGTTGTTGAAGAAGGATACCAAGTTCAAATGGACTGAGGAATGTGAGGCCATTTTCCAGGAGTTGAAGAAACGTTTGGTTACCTCGCCAGTGTTGATTCTGCCAGATCAGCGCAAGGATTATGAGGTGTATTGCGACGCTTCACGCCAAGGACTTGGAGCAGTGCTTATGCAGGAGGGAAGAGTTATTCCGTATGCTTCACGACAACTTAAGCCCCATGAGTTAAATTATGCTACACACGACTTGGAGTTAGCAGCCGTAGTGCACGCCTTAAAGACGTGGATACATTTTCTCATTGGAAACCATTGTGAGGTGTACACGGATCACAAGAGTTTGAAGTACATCTTCACGCAGAAGGAGTTGAATCTCAGGAAAAGGAGATGGTTGGAGCTCATCAAGGATTATGATATGAGATTACATTATCATCCCGGAAAGGCTAATGTAGTAGCTGATGCGTTGAGCCGCAAGAGCCATGTCAACACACTAATGACCGGAGAGTTACCAAAGGAATTAGCCGATGATCTTCGTGAGCTATGTCTGGAGATAGTTCCCAGAGGCTATGTAGTTGTCGGATTTCAGGTTCCGGCAGACCCTTGAGGTTCGAACTCTGGGGTGCGCGCGGAGATTACGCTTCCTACCTACCTGTACCCCTCCGCCTCGCAAGGATCTAAGCTAGCAGAAGAACAACACAAGAGACACAGAGTTTATACTGGTTCGGGCCACCGATGTGGTGTAATACCCTACTCCAGTGTGGTGGTGTGGTGGATTGCCTCTTGGGCTGATGATGAACAATACAAGGAAGAACAGCCTCGCGAGGGTCTGTTCTTGGCTGGGGCGATGAACCGCTAGAGGGGTTCAGTCGCCCTTTTCTCTCTCTCTCTCTCTGTCTGATTGCCAATCGATCCGTCTCCAGATGCCTCTACCCCGAGGGTGGCTAGTCCTATTTATAGGCAAAGGCCCTGGACCTCTTCCCAAATATTGAGCGGGAAGGGCTCCAACAATTGGCCATTTTGAAGGGGAACATCTGGTACACTTATCCTGACTAAAGTTGGTCCTCGCTTGCCAAAAGCTCTGGTGGTGACGCCGGCCTGGGCTCCACAGTGACTTCCTCCTTGTCGCGGAGCTGGTCTTGGTCTCGTTGCACCAAAATGGGTGCCTTTGCTTGATCCTCTCGCCTGCGCTTGCTCCCTTTGCACCAAAGAGGAAAGGGAGGACACTGCGTGGGCTGGCGCCCGCCTGGCGCCCTTAGTCATCATGGCTTGCGTCATGGGCACCTCGTGAGGTACCCTGCCTTGATCTCTCCGCCTCCTCGCGAGCCAGCCTGATGAAGCTCCGTGTTGTCCGCCCCGCGAGGCTCGGCCCCTCGCGAGGGTCTTGAGTCAGCATTGAAGAAGATGGGCCGTGCTGGGCCCCCTTTGAGCCACGCTGCAGGCAGGCAAGTCTGGGGACTGCCGTTCCCAGAACGCCGACAGTAGCCCCCGGGCCCAAGGCGTGCCCGGACTTGGCCGTGTAGGGAGGCCAAAGGGCGAGGGCGAAGCGCCACGGGCCCTAACAGCCTGCGGCCTTGGGCGCCGCATGGCGGTTGATTGGAGGTGGGTGTCTCCGCTTCCCCATGATGCCTCGGTGTCTGCACGGATTGGACAAGTCCCTGCATGCAAAACGGGTCATGATTACCTGAGATCGTGGAGGCCGACGGTTGGCCTTCGCCGGCTATAAGTTCGGGATGGCACGCGCCCTTCCAGTCCTTCCCCCTTGCTTCTCCTTCTTCTTCATGGCGCCATCGAGGAGGTTCTCAGCCGCGAAGAAAGGGAAGGCTCGCCAGGTTGAGCCTGCCTCTCCTCCGCCCAAGCGCAGCCGGGGGCGTCCTCGCAAACATCCCGCGGCCACTACGACAACCCTTCACGACCGTGGGGGCGATTTCCAGCTCGGTGCCGGGTGGGCAGCGGCGACCGGGGGGCACGCCTCAGTCGCGCGCCCCCCTAGGCCGCGTTCCCGCGCGGTAGAGGTGCTGCCGGAGTTTGTTGTGTGGTCGGCGGAGCCGACTAGCACCCGGCTTCATCTTCCTCGCTTCCTCCTCGTCGAGCTCCCGGCCGGTGCCCCGAGCGGCCTCTGGCTTCAAGCAGATGGCTGCTGCAGCCGGGCCTCATGGGCTTCACTTGAGGTCTCCACAGCTGGGAGCCTGGCCCTGGCCCGCGGTTGGTAGACGTTTGCCCGCGCGCGGGGCCTGAGCCGTCGGTGCACCCCGCACTTCAAGTTTGACGGCGATGCCACCCTCTTCGTGAGGGTGTTCGGGGAAGATGATCGCCGCGCAGGGTGCTGCCCTAAGGACGACGACCGCGGCCGGGAACCCAGCCTCGGCGATGATGGACAGGGCAGTGCTCGCGTGGTCGGCGGTGCTCAGGGATCCCCAAGCTTCACCGGTTCTTCCTTAGGCGGCGACTCTTCCAGCGGTGGCCACAGTCAGCCTCCACGCCGCCGTACCTTCCTGGGAGGTGGTGGTGCGTCTGCCCGCCGTCGCGCTTCGGTGAAGCGCGAGAGGGAGTATGCCTGAGTCCTGGAGCTGGCTCGAGTCTTCCCAGCAGGCCGGCGTGAGGCGAGCTGCGCCCGATTTGTTCCTTCTTTTCCTTTGTCCTGCATGAAAAGACAGTAGCGTGGGGCCCCGCGGGGGCGTGTTTGGGTTATCACTGTTAATTATTGCTTTGCTTTTGCAATCGTGCCTACGTGTAGATAGTTTCCAACCCCAGTCGTGAGGGGGCGACCGACCCAGGCCCTGTGTTCATGTCGCGGTGCCCGTGGGGCATGGACTGGAGGGGTGCTCCTGCAATGGACCCAGGTCGCGAAACCTTTGAACGGCTAGGACAGAAATACTCGCGAGGGCGCTCGGCTGCCCCTTCCCCTCGCGAGGCCTTGCATAAGAGAAATCAAGGCAGGAGAGTGAAAAAGTCGAAGAACCATAAGTCAAAGGCGGCAACAGCTCCAATAAAACTTCGAATGAGAATGAACAAGCCAACTGCGGAAAGCAAATGAAAAAGCCGCATCCGGTACCTAATCTAGTCTTCGACGTCTTCTCACCAGCGCGGAGCTAAGTGCTGCCACTGGGCGTGGGAGGGAGCCCCAGGGCCTGAGGCCGGCGCTCCTGAGACTCCGGGGCGTGTACAACCCCACTCATTATTACGTGAGGGTGTCACAGGGGGCGAGCTTCACAGGCGTTGGCCTTCTTCACAGGCTCCGGGCCTTTCTTAAGGGGAACGAGCTTCACGGGCGTTTGCCCTCTTCACAGGCTCTGGGCCTTTTCCAAAACGCGACAGCTTCATAGGCAGTTGCCTTCTTCACAGGCTCTGGGCCTTTTCCAAAAAGGATAATCTTCGCAGGCATTCGCCTTCTTCATAGGCTCTGGGCCTTTTCCAGAAAGGATAATCTTCACAGGCGTTCGCCTTCTTCACAGGCTCCGGGCCTTTTCCAAAAAGGATAATCTTCATAGGTGTTCGCCTTCTTCATAAGCTCCGGGCCTTTTCCAAAAAGGATGATCTTCACAGGCGTTCGCCTTCTTCACAGGCTTCGGGCCTTTTCCAAAAAGGATGATCTTCACAGGCGTTCGCCTTCTTCACAGGCGTTCGCCTTCTTCACAGGCTCTGGGCCTTTTCAGGGGTAGAACCTCCGGAGGTGCTGGATGTTCCACGCGTTCTGGATCGGCACCCCCTCCTAAGTCTCCAAGCGCGCGAAGCCAGGCCTGGAAACATGAACAACCTTGAACGGGCCCTCCCACATGGGAGAGAGCTTGTGCAGTCCCTCCATGGAGAGGACCCGCCTGAGCATGAGGTCTCCTACCTCGAGGGTTCTGGGGCGGATGTGGCGGCAGTGATACCGCCGCAGTGCTTGTTGGTACCTCGCAGCCCGCAGTGCGGCTTCCTGGTGGTGTTCCTCCCCCAGCACGAGGTCTATCCCCCGCATGGCATCCTGCTATGCCTCATCGAACGCCAGGACCCGCGCGGAGCAACGTCTGACCTCGTGAGGGAGGACCGCCTCGGCTTCGTAGACCAGGAAGGACGGGGTCTCTCCCGTCAGCTTGGTCGCGGTTGTGCGGATGGACCACAACACAGGCGGAAGCTCATCGTACCAACCTCTTCCGCAGGCCTCCAGCTCCTTCTTGAACGTCCTGGTCTTGAGGCCCCTTAGGACCTCTGCGTTGGCTCGCTCCGCCTGACCGTTGCTTCGGGGGTGTGCCACCGAAGCGTAGCATATCTGCGTCCCAAGGTTAGCACAGTATGTTTTAAAGAGGTTACTGGTGAACTGCGAACCATTGTCTGTGATGATGCGGTTTGGCACCCCGAATCGGCTCAGGATGCCCCTGATGAACTTGACCGCGGAACCCGCGGGGATGGTGCGGACGGCCTCTACTTCAGCCCACTTGGTGAACTTGTCCACGACGACGTAGAGGTAGCGATAGCCCCCTGGCGCCCGAGGAAACGGGCCCAGGATGTCCAGCCCCCCGGACTGCGGATGGCCACGAAAGGGGTATAGTCTGCAGGCCTCCCGCCGGCTGATGGATCTGCTTGGCGTGGAACTGGCAGGCCTCACAAGCCTTCACCAGTTCGATGGCGTCATTGAGTGCGGTGGGCCAATAAAACCCACTGCGAAACGCCTTGCCGACGAGGGTCCGTGATGACGAATGATGTCCACAGTCTCCGCCGTGTATGTCTTCCAGCAGTTCCTTTCCTTGCTCCCTGGAGATGCAGCGCAGGGATACATCGTTTGGTCGCTTCCGGAGGGTGGTGAGGCAATGAAGGCTTGACGAGGTGGCGCAGTGCGGGGCTGCCGCGGCCAGAGCTCAGCCACTTAGGTTTGTCGGCATTGCAGGGACGGACCATGCACAAGCGTCGTGCCGTTTGGGAGCAGCTCCATCACTTGGCGTCAGTTGAGTGGGCAACTGATGATGTTGAGGATGAACAGTGTTGGTGCAGCAGACTCGGTGGGCTACGGAAGCCGATCCTCATGAGCCCCCAGGCCCTGGGGCCTCGGGAGGCTCTGGAGGCGCTGGTGGCTCCTCGCGGACCATCTCCATCTCTGCCAGGGCCGCGGAACGCCTGGCCTCTTGAGCTTCCATGATGCCCCTCATGAGGCGCTGGTACGTGGCAGCCACGCTCGGCAAGCCGTAAGGCATGCGAACGTAGTTGTGGGGTGGACCCTCGCAGTGCCCCACTCACGAGGGCCAGAGGCGCTCCAGCGAGGCGACTCGGTTGAGCCCTGGTACATCGACGCAGGCGCGCAGCTCACCATCCTCGCCTGGATGGGGAACCACAGCTGGTAAGCGGCGGCCGCCTCTCATGACTCTTGACTCTTGTAGCTCCTGAATGGCTTCGCTGACGAACTCCTGTGGGTCTGACCCTCCTCGCTTCACTCCTTCTTGAGGGAAACGTGCTTCGAAACACGCCTCCATGTGGTGCCCAAGCGCCTCCCTCGTGACCTTGGCCAGGTCGGTGGCCCTCCAGGGGAGAGCCCCCGAGCCCTGCCTGAGGAGGGCGCCAGGCGCGCTTTCCTATGCGATGGAGGGAGGATCCCCCTGGGCAGGCACGGGCCCTGAGGGGCCTGCCTCCTGAGGGGCAGGGCCGAACGATGTCTTCTTCTTCTTGGGGGTGGTCTCGGGAAGCCTCCTGCTTCCACGATCCGGGTCTTCCAATGACGCGGCCTGAAAAGCTCGTTCCAGGGAACACACCGCGTCCTTCTCTTCATAGGGAACCGTGATGACTCCGCCACTTCCTGGCATCTTGAGGACGTTGTAGCCATGGTGAGTTACGGCCATGAACTTGGCCAGCGCCGGGTACCCAAGGATGGCGTTGTACGGCAGGCGAATGTGAGCGACGTCGACGTCGATGAGCTCGGTGCGGTAGTTGTCGCGTGCTCCGAAGGTGACAGGGAGGCGGACCTGCCCGATCGGGACCGTGGAGCCGTCAGTGACTCCGGAGAAAGGCTTGGTTGGCTGAAGCTGGTTGTAGGGTACTTGGAGATTGTTGAATGTTTCCACGGACAAGACGTTGAGCCCTGCCCCGCCGTCGATGAGGTTCCTGGTGACCACCACGTTGCTGATGATTGGGGAATAAAGCATCGGGAGGACTCCAGCTATGGCTGCACACTTGAGCTGATCCGCTGAGCTGAACGTGATGGCGCATGATGACCACCTGAGAGGACGTGTGGCTTCGAGCTTGGGGAGGACTGCGTTCACTTCGCGGGCGAACTGCTTGAAGATGCCCTAAGAGGCTGGGGCTTGAGCTCCGCCCAGGATGCAGGCGATTGTGCGTGGTTCCTGGAAGCCCCCAGCCTCCTCGTCCTGGTGGCGGTCCTCATTTCTTCTTGGATGCGACGGCAGCGGAGGGAGGCCTGCGTTACCTTGCGGGCGATCCTCGCGAGGCTGATCCCTCCAGTCTCCCTCGCGAGGCGGGTCTTGCCAGCAGTCCTCGCGAGGTCGATCGCGCCACCCTTGGCGTGGGCCGCGGTCTTCCTAGCGCCCTACGTTCCTTCCTCCTCCTCGACCGTAGCCCTGGTCGACACGGTCGGGGCGACAGCCGATCCTCCCGTCTCGCATGGCTCGGAGCTCTTGGCATTCGTTGGTGTTGTGGGTGTGGAGGTCGTGGTACACATAGTAGCGACTGCCCTTGGAAGACTCGGGCTGATCTCTGACCCACTTGGTGTCCTGTTCTGCCACGAGCACGGCAGCCCCCTTGCGCTTCATGTCCTTGGCCTTGGACTTCTTCTCTTCTGGGTCTATGGCAGGCAGCTCGAGGAGGGAGAGACGCCCTTTCTCAGCCCTGGCGCACTTGGTCGCCAAGTTGAACAGCTCCAAGGAAGTGCACAGGTCTTCATGCATCGCTAGCTCCTCCTTCATCTTGACGTCGCGCACGCCATCGGAGAAGGCTGAGATGATGGCCTCCTCGGACACCCTGGGACTCTTGAGGCGTGCGTTGTTAAAGCGCTGGATGTACTTTTGCAGGGTCTCTCCGGGTTGTTGCTTGATACGGCGCATGTCGCTCACGGCGGGCGGCCGGTCGCGAGTACGTTGGAAGTTGGCGATGAAGCGGGTGCGCATCTCGTCCGAGGAGGAGATCGTGCCTGGGGCCAGGTTCAGGAGCCAGGTGCGGGCCCCGTCCTTGAGCGCCATGGGAAACCAGTTCGCCATGACCTTCTCATCTCCGTTGGCAGCTTCGATGCCCAGCTCATAGAGCTGGAGGAACTCCGCAGGGTCGGCCGTGCCATCGTAGCGAGGAGGCAAGTCTGGCTTGAACTTGCCGGGCCACGCGACGCTGCACAGCTCGGTGGTGAAGGCGCAGCAGCCCACCGTGGCCACGGGAGGCCTTGGGTGACGGAGAGCTTGGTCTTGCAGGTCCCCGCGCACTGCAGCTGGGAGCAGCGCGGGGTCTTGACGTGCGGGAGCAGGAGCATGGCTGCGACGTGCCGGAGCATGGAGCGCCCAGGCGGCTTCTTGCGCGCGAGGGACTTCTTGGCAGCTTTGCTCTTGCCGCACTGGTGCCTGGCGAAGCAGGTTCCAGCCAGGGGCCACGCGCCTTGCGGCAGGGGCGTCTTCTTGGTGAGGAGGCGGCTGGGGCGCCCCCGGAGCTTCGTCGCCCACGCGGGGCGGGGTGCGGTGCAGCGGGACGGACGGCGCGGGAGAGCCCCCCGCGGCACGGACGAGCTCGGTGACGCGGTCGAGCCACTCTTGGTAGTCGTCGTCGACGAGACGGTAGCGCAGGAGCTCGTTTGCCGCGATGAGCGCAGCTCGAGCCTCCATGGGTGCGCGGAGCGCGCGGATCGAAGAACCAACTGGGGTGAGCGAGGGGGTAGTGGTGCGGCCGTCTCGCCGCATAGACGGATGTTGAGACGATGCTTGCTGCCCGTTCCCCGCCGGGCCGGTGGCGGCGTTGACGGCAGGCGATGGGGAACGGCGAGGACGCCCGCCGACGGGGGCCGTCTGGGCAATGCGGGAAGCGAGAGCGGCTCGGCGCTTGGCGCGGGCCCGATGAGCGTCAGACATGGACGCGATAGTCGGGGGAGAAACGGGCAGTGGAAGACAAATTCTGGCGCACCCCTACCTGGCGCGCCAAATGTCGGATTTCGGGTTCCGGTAGACCCTTGAGGTTCGAACTCTGGGGTGCGCACAGAGATTACGCTTCCTACATACCCGTACCCCTCCGCCTCGCAAGGATCTAAGCTACCAGAAGAACAACACAAGAGACACAGAGTATATACTGGTTCGGGCCACCGATGTGGTGTAATACCCTACTCCAGTGTGGTGGTGTGGTGGATTGCCTCTTGGGCTGAGGATGAACAATACAAGGAAGAACAGCCTCGCGAGGGCCTGTTCTTGGCTGGGGCGATGAACCGCTAGAGGGGTTCAGTCGCCCTTTTTTCTCTCTCTCTCTGTGTCTGATTGCCAATCGATCCGTCTCCAGATGCCTCTACCCCGAGGGTGGCTAGTCCTATTTATAGGCAAAGGCCGTGGACCTCTTCCCAAATATTGAGCGGGAAGGGCGCCAACAATTGGCCATTTTGAAGGGGAACATCTGGTACACTTATCCTGACTAAAGTTGGTCCTCGCCTGCCAAAAGCTCTGGTGGTGACGCCGGCCTGGGCTCCACAGTGACTTCCTCCTTGTCGCGGAGCTGGTCTTGGTCTCGTTGCACCGAAATGGGTGCCTTTGCTTGATCCTCTCGCCTGCGCTTGCTCCCTTTGCACCAAAGAGGAAAGGGAGGACACTGCGCGGGCTGGCGCCCGCCTGGCGCCCTTGGTCGTCATGGCTTGCGTCATGGGCACCTCGTGAGGTACCTTGCCTTGATCTCTCCGCCTCCTCGCGAGCCAGCCTGATGAAGCTCCGTGTTGTCCGCCCCGCGAGGCTCGGCCCCTCGCAAGGGTCTTGAGTCAGCGTTGAAGAAGATGGGCCGTGCTGGGCCCCCTTTGAGCCACACCGCAGGCCGCAGGCAGGCAAGTCTGGGGACCCCCATTCCCAGAACGCCGACAGTAGCCCCCGGGCCCAAGGCGCGCCCGGACTTGGCCGTGCATGGAGGCGAAAGGGCGAGGGCGAAGCGCCACAGGCCCTAACAGCCTGCGGCCTTGGGCGCCGCATGGCGGTTGATTGGACGTGGGCGTCTCCGCTTCCCCATGACGCCTCGGCGTCTGCACGGATTGGACAAGTCCCTGCATGCAAAACGGGTCAAGATTACCTGATATCGTGGAGGCCGACGGTTGGCCTTCGCCGGCTATAAGTTCAGGATGGCACGCGCCCTTCCAGTCCTTCCCCGTTGCTTCTCCTTCTTCTTCATGGCGCCATCGAGGAGGTTCTCAGCCGCGGAGAAAGGGAAGTCTCGCCAGGTTGAGTCTGCCTCTCCTCCGCCCAAGCGCAGCCGGGGGCGTCCTCGCAAACATCCCGCGGCCACTACGACAGCCCTTCACGGCCGTGGGGGCGATTTCCAGCTCGGTGCTGGGTGGGCAGCGGCGACCGGGGGGCACGCCTCGGTCGCGCGCCCCCCTAGGCCGCGTTCCCGCGCGGTAGAGGTGCTGCCGGAGTTCGTTGTGTGGTCGGCGGAGCCGACTAGCACCCGGCTTCATCTTCCTCGCTTCCTCCTCGGCAAGCTCCCGGCCGGTGCCCCGGGCGGCCTCTGGCTTCAAGCAGATGGCTGCTGCAGCCGGGCCTCATGGGCTTCACTTGAGGTCTCCGTAGCTAGGAGCCTGGCCCTGGCCCGCGGTTGGTAGACGTTTGCCCGCGCGCGGGGCCTGAGCCGTCGGTGCACCCCGCACTTCAAGTTTGACGGCGATGCCACCCTCTTCGTGAGGGTGTTCGGGAAAGATGATCGCCGTGCAGGGTGCTGCCCTGAGGACGACGACTGCGGCCGGGAACCCAGCCCCGACGATGATGGAGAGGGCAGCGCTCGCGTGGTCGGCGGTGCTCAGGGATCCCCAAGCTTCACCGGTTCTTCCTCAGGCGGCGACTCTTCCAGCGGTGGCCGCAGTCAGCCTCCACGCCGCCGTACCTTCCTGGGAGGTGGTGTTGCATCTGCCCAGCGTCGCGCTTCGGTGAAGCGCGAGAGGGAGTCTGCCTGAGTCCTGGAGCTGGCTCGAGTCTTCCCAGCAGGCCGGCGTGAGGCGAGCTGCGCCCGATTTGTTCCTTCTTTTCCTTTGTCCTGCATGAAAAGACAGTAGCGTGGGGCCCCGCGAGGGCGTGTTTGGGTTATCGCTGTTAATTATTGCTTTGCTTTTGCTATCGTGCCTATGTGTAGATAGTTTCCAACCCCAGTCGCGAGGGGGGCGACCGACCTAGGCCCTGTGTTCATGTCGCGGTGCCCGTGGGGCATGGACTGGAGGGGTGCTCCTGCAATGGACCCAGGTCGCGAAACCTTTGAACGGCTAGGACAGAAATACTCGCGAGGGCGCTCGACTGCCCCTTCCCCTCGCGAGGCCTTGCATGAGAGAAATCGAGGCAGGAGAGTGAAAAAGTCGAAGAACCATAAGTCAAAGGTGGCAACAGCTCCAATAAAACTTCGAATGAGAATGAACAAGCCAACTGCAGAAAGCAAATGAAAAAGCCGCATCCGGCACCTAATCTAGTCTTCGACGTCTTCTCACCAGCGCGGAGCTAAGTGCTGCCACTGGGCGTGGGAGGGAGCCCCAGGGCCTGAGGCCGGCGCTCCTGAGACTCCGGGGCGTGTACAACCCCACTCATTATTACGTGAGAGTGTCATGGGCGGCGAGCTTCACAGGCGTTCGCCTTCTTCACAGGCTCCAAGCCTTTCTTCAGGGGAAGGAGCTTCACGGGCGTTTGCCCTCTTCACAGGCTCTGGGCCTTTTCCAAAACACGACAGCTTCACAGGCAGTTACCTTCTTCACAGGCTTTGGGCCTTTTCCAAAAAGGATAATCTTCACAGGCGTTCGCCTTCTTCACAGGCTTCGGGCCTTTTCCAAAAAGGATAATCTTCACAGGCGTTCGCCTTCTTCACAGGCTTAGGGCCTTTTCCAAAAAGGATAATCTTCACAGGTGTTCGCCTTCTTCATAAGCTCCGGGCCTTTTCCAAAAAGGATGATCTTCACAGGCGTTCGCCTTCTTCACAGGCTTCGGGTCTTTTCCAAAAAGGAGATCTTCACAGGCGTTCGCCTTCTTCACAGGCTCTGGGCCTTTTCAGGGGTAGAACCTCCGGAGGTGCTGGATGTTCCACACGTTCTGGATCGGCACCCCCTCCTGAGTCTCCAAGCGCGCGGAGCCCGGCCTGGAAACATGAACAACCTTGAACGGGCCCTCCCACATGGGAGAGAGCTTGTGCAGTCCCTCCCTGGAGAGGACCCGCCTGAGCACGAGGTCTCCTACCTCGAGGGTTCTGGGACGGATGTGGCGGCAGTGATATCGTCGCAGTGCTTGTTGGTACCTCGCAGCCCGCAGTGCGGCTTCCTGGCGGCGTTCCTCCCCCAGCACGAGGTCTATCCCCCGCATGGCGTCCTGCTACGCCTCATCAAACGCCAGGACCCTCGTGGAGCGACGTCTGACCTCGTGAGGGAGGACCGCCTCGGCTTCGTAGACCAGGAAGGACGGGGTCTCTCCCGTCGGCTTGGTCGCGGTTGTGCGGATGGACCACAACACAGGCGGAAGCTCGTCGTACCAACCTCTCCCGCATGCCTCCAGCTTCTTCTTGAACGTCCTGGTCTTGAGGCCCCTTAGGACCTCTGCGTTGGCTCGCTCCGCCTGGCCGTTGCTTTGGGGGTGTGCCACCGAAGCGTAGCATATCTGCGTCCCAAGGTTAGCACAGTATGTTTTAAAGAGGTTACTGGTGAACTGCGAACCATTGTCTATGATGATGCGGTTTGGCACCCCGAATTGGCTCAGGATGCCCCTGATGAACTTGACCGCGGAACCCGCGGGGATGGTGCAGACGGCCTCTACTTCAGCCCACTTGGTGAACTTGTCCACGGCGACGTAGAGGTAGCGATAGCCCCCTGGCGCCCGAGGAACGGGCCCAGGATGTCAAGCCCCCGGACTGCGAATGGCCACGAAAGGGGTATAGTCTGCAGGCCTCCCGCTGGCTGATGGATCTGCTTGGCGTGGAACTGGCAGGCCTCACAAGCCTTCACCAGTTCGATGGCGTCATTGAGTGCGGTGGGCCAATAAAACCCACTGCGAAACGCCTTGCCGACGAGGGTCCGTGATCACGAATGATGTCCACAGTCCCCGCCGTGTATGTCTTCCAGCAGTTCCTTTCCTTGCTCCCTGGAGATGCAGCGCAGGGATACATCGTTTGGTCGCTTCCGGAGGGTGGTGAGGCAATGAAGGCTTGACGAGGTGGCGCAGTGCGGGGCTGCCGCGGCCAGAGCTCAGCCACTCAGGTTTGTCGGCGTTGCAGGGACGGACCCATGCGCAAGCGTCGTGCCGTTTGGGAGCAGCTCCGTTAGTTGGTGTCAGTTGAGTGGGCAACTGAAGATGTTGAGGATGAACAGTGTTGGTGCAGCAGACTCGGTGGGCTGCGGAAGCCGATCCTCACGAGCCCCCAGGCCCTGGGTCCTCGGGAGGCTCTGGAGGCGCCGGTGGCTCCTCGCGGACCATCTCCATCTCTGCCAGGGCTGCGGAACGCCTGGCCTCTTGAGCTTCCATGATGCCCCTCATGAGGCGCTGGTACGTGGCAGCCACGCTCGGCAAGCCGTAAGGCATGCGAATGTAGCTGTGGGGTGGACCCTCGCAGTGCCTCACTCACGAGGGCCAGAGGCGCTCCAGCGAGGCGACTCGGTTGAGCCCTGGTACATCGACGCAAGCGCGCAGCTCACCATCCTCGCCTGGATGGGGAATCACAGCTGGTAGGCGGCGGCCGCCTCTCATGACTCTTGACTCTTGTAGCTCCTGAATGGCTTCGCTGACGAACTCCTGTGGGTCTGACCCTCCTCGCTTCACTCCTTCTTGAGGGAAACGTGCTTCGAAACACGCCTCCATGTGATGCCCAAGCGCCTCCCTCGTGACCTTGGCCAGGTCGGTTGCCCTCCAGGGGAGAGCCCCCGAGCCCTGCCTGAGGAGGGCGCCGGGCGCGCTTTCCTATGCGATGGAGGGAGGATCCCCCTGGGCAGGCACAGGCCCTGAGGGGCCTGCCTCCTGAGGGGCAGGGCCGGACGATGTCTTCTTCTTCTTGGGGGTGGTCTCAGGAAGCCTCCTGCTTCCACGATCCGGGTCTTCCAATGACGCAGCCTGAAAAGCTCGTTCCAGGGAACACACTGCGTCCTTCTCTTCACAGGGCACCGTGATGACTCCGCCACTTCCTGGCATCTTGAGGACGTTGTAGCCATGGTGAGTTACGGCCATGACCTTGGCCAGCGCCGGGTACCCAAGGATGGCGTTGTACGGCAGGCGAATGTGAGCGACGTCGAAGTCGATGAGCTCGGTGCGGTAGTTGTCGCGTGCTCCGAAGGTGACAAGGAGGCGGACCTGCCCGATCGGGACCGTGGAGCCGTTAGTGACTCCAGAGAAAGGCTTGGTTGGCTGAAGCTGGTTGTAGGGTACTTGGAGATTGTTGAATGTTTCCACGGACAGGACGTTGAGCCCTGCCCCGCCGTCGATGAGGGTCCTGGTGACCACCACGCTGCCGATGATTGGGGAACAAAGCATCGGGAGGACTCCGGCTATGGCTGCACACTTGAGCTGATCCGCTGAGCTGAACGTGATGGCACATGATGACCACCTGAGAGGACGTGTGGCTTCGAGCTTGGGGAGTACTGCGTTCACTTCGCGGGCGAACTGCTTGAAGATGCCCTGAGAGGCTGGGGCTTGAGCTCCGCCCAGGATGCAGGCGATTGCGCGTGGTTCCTGGAAGCCCCCAGCCTCCTCGTCCTGGTGGCGGTCCTCGTTTCTTCTTGGATGCGGCGGCAGCGGAGGGAGGCCCGCGTTACCTTGCGGGCGATCCTCGCGAGGCTGATCCCTCGAGTCTCCCTCACGAGGCGGGTCTTGCCAGCAGTCCTTACGAGGTCGATCGCGCCACCCTTGGCGTGGGCCGCGGTCTTCCCAGCGCCCTACGTTCCTTCCTCCTCCTCGACCGTAGCCCCAGTCGACACGGTCGGGGCGACAGCCGATCCTCCCTTCTCGCACGGCTCGGAGCTCTTGGCATTCCTTGGTGTTGTGGGTGTGGAGGTCGTGGTACACACAGTAACGACTGCCCTTGGAAGACTCGGGCTGATCTCTGCCCCGCTTGGTGTCCTGTTCTGCCGCGAGCACGGCAGCCCCCTTGCGCTTCACGTCCTTGGCCTTGGACTTCTTCTCTTCTAGGTCTATGGCAGGCAGCTCGAGGAGGGAGAGATGCCCTTCCTCAGCCCTGGCGCACTTGGTCGCCAAGTTGAACAGCTCCAAGGAAGTGCACAGGTCTTCAAGCATCGCCAGCTCCTCCTTCATCTTGACGTCGTGCACGCCATCGGAGAAGGCTGAGATGATGGCCTCCTCGGACACCCTGGGAATCTTGAGGCGTGCGTTGTTGAAGTGCTGGATGTACTTTTGCAGGGTCTCTCCGGGTTGTTGCTTGATACGGAGCATGTCGCTCATGGCGGGCGGCCGGTCGCGAGTACCTTGGAAGTTGGCGATGAAGCGGGTGCGCATCTCGTCCGAGGAGGAGATCGTGCCTGGGGATAGGTTCAGGAGACAGGTGCGGGCCCCGTCCTTGAGCGCCATGGGAAACCAGTTCGCCATGACCTTCTCATCTCTGTTGGCAGCTTTGATGCCCAGCTCATAGAGCTGGAGGAGCTCCGCAGGGTCGGCCGTGCCATCGTAGCGAGGAGGCAAGTCTAGCTTGAACTTGCCGGGCCATGCGACGCTGCGCAGCTCGATGGTGAAGGCGCGGCAGCCCACCGTGTCCACGGGAGGCCTTGGGTGACGGAGAGCTTGGTCTTGCAGGTCCCCGCGCACTGCAGCTGGGAGCAGCGCGGGGTCTTGACGTGCGGGAGCAGGAGCATGGCTGCGACGTGCCGGAGCATGGAGCGCCCAGGCGGCTTCTTGCGGGCAAGGGACTTCTTGGCAGCTCTGCTCTTGCCACACTGGTGCCTAGCGAAGCAGGTTCCAGCCAAGGGTCACGCGCCTTGCGGCCAGGGCGTCTTCTTGGTGAGGAGGCGGCTGGGGCGCCCCCGGAGCTTCGTCGCCCGTGCGGGGCGGGGTGCGGTGCAGCGGGACGGATGGCGTGGGAGAGCCCCCCGCGGCGCGGACGAGCTCGGTGATGCGGTCGAGCCACTCTTCGTAGTCGTCGTCGACGGGACGGTATCGCAGGAGCTCGTTTGCCGCAATGAGCGCAGCTCGAGCCTCCATGGGTGCGCAGAGTGCGCGGGACGAAGAACCAGCTGGGGTGAGCGAGGGGGTAGCGGTGCGGCCGTCTCGCCGCATAGACGGATGCTGAAACGAGGCTTGCTGCCCGTTCCCCGCTGGGCTGGTGGCGGCGTTTACGGCAGGCGACGGGGAACGGCGAGGACGCCCGCCGACGGGGGCCGTCTGGGCGACGCGGGAAGCGAGAGCGGCTCGGCGCTCGGCGCGGGCCCGACGAGCGTCAGACATGGACGCGATGGTCGGGGGAGAAACGGGCGGTGGAAGACGAATTCCGGCGCACCCCTACCTGGCGCGCCAAATGTCGGATTTCGGGTTCCGGCAGACCCTTGAGGTTCGAACTCTGGGGTGCGCACAGAGATTACGCTTCCTACATACCCGTACCCCTCCGCCTCGCAAGGATCTAAGCTACCAGAAGAACAACACAAGAGACACAGAGTTTATACTGGTTCGGGCCACCGATGTGGTGTAATACCCTACTCCAGTGTGGTGGTGTGGTGGATTGCCTCTTGGACTGATGATGAACAATACAAGGAAGTACAGCCTCGCGAGGGCCTGTTCTTGGCTGGGGCGATGAACCGCTAGAGGGGTTCAGTCGCCCTTTTCTCTCTCTCTCTCTCTCTCTCTCTCTCTCTGTCTGGTTGCCAATCGATCCGTCTCCAGATGCCTCTACCCCGAGGGTGGCTAGTCCTATTTATAGGCAAAGGCCCTGGACCTCTTCCCAAATATTGAGCGGGAAGGGCGCCAACAATTGGCCATTTTGAAGGGGAACATCTGGTACACTTATCCTGACTAAAGTTGGTCCTCGCCTGCCAAAAGCTCTGGTGGTGACGCCGGCCTGGGCTCCACAGTGACTTCCTCCTTGTCGCGGAGCTGGTCTTGGTCTCGTTGCACCGAAATGGGTGCCTTTGCTTGATCCTCTCGCCTGCGCTTGCTCCCTTTGCACCAAAGAGGAAAGGGAGGACACTGCGCGGGCTGGCGCCCACCTGGCGCCCTTGGTCGTCGTGGCTTGCGTCATGGGCACCTCGTGAGGTACCCTGCCTTGATCTCTCCGCCTCCTCGCGAGCCAGCCTGATGAAGCTCCGTGTTGTCCGCCCTGCGAGGCTCGCCCCCTCGCGAGGGTCTTGAGTCAGCATTGAAGAAGATGGGCCGTGCTGGGCCCCCTTTGAGCCACGCCACAGGCCGCAGGCAGGCAAGTCTAGGGACCCCCGTTCCGAGAACGCCGACAGTAGCAGCATTGGAGGTTCAGGCTACTTTGATGGATACAATCAGAGAAGCTCAGAAGACTGATAGGGAGATTGCCTCAACTAAAGAGAAAATGAGCAAGGGGAAAGCTAAAGGATTTCGTGAGGATGAACACGATACCTTATGGTTTGAGGACCTCATTTATGTGCCTAATGACCTGGAGATCAGGTAGTTAATTCTGCAAGAGGCCCATGACTCACCATACTCGATTCACCCAGGAAATACCAAGATGTATTTGGATTTGAAGGATAATTTCTGGTGGATCGGAATGAAGAAGGATATTGCGGAGTATGTAGCAGTTTGTGATGTATGTCAAAGAGTAAAAGCAGATCATCAGAAGCCAGCAGGATTGCTACAGCCATTGCCGATACCCGAATGGAAGTGGGATAAGCTAGGCATTGATTTTATCATGGGATTACCGAGGACCCGTTCAGGATATGACTCGATATGGGTTGTAGTCGATCGTTTGACGAAGGTAGCTCATTTCATCCCAGTAAAGACCACTTACAACAGTGCCAAGTTGGCTAAGATATACATGACCAGGATCGTATGTCTGCATGGAGTTCCGAGGAGCATTGTATCAGATAGAGGAACCCAGTTTACCTCAAAGTTCTGGAATCAGTTGCATGAAACTTTGGGTACTAGACTAGAGTTTAGTACAACTTTTCATCCGCAGACAGATGGACAGACCGAGAGAGTCAATCAGATTTTGGAGGATATGCTGAGAGCTTGTGCGCTAGATTATGGATCTAGTTGGGACGACAATTTGCCGTATGCAGAGTTCTCTTACAACAACAGTTATCAATCCAGTTTAAAGATGGCCCCTTTCAAAGCCTTGTACCGAAGGAGGTGCAAAACCCCGCTGTTGTGGGATGAAGTTGGAGACCGCCAGTTGTTCGGACCAGATTTGATTAAGGAGTCTGAACAGAAGGTGAAGTTGATTCATGATGGGCTCAAGGTAGCCCAGTCCAGGCAGAAGAGCTATGCAGATTCTAAATGCAAGGAGACAATTTACGAAGTCAAAGACAGAGTTTATCTTCGTGTATCCCCGCTTCGAGGAGTTAAGCGCTTTGGAGTTAAGGGAAAATTAGCGCCACGTTTTATGGGACCATACAAGGTTTTGGATCGTATGGGAGAAGTTTCTTACAAGTTGGAGTTCCCGAAGGATTGTCAGGAGTTCACGATGTGTTCCACGTTTCCCAGTTGAAGAAGTGCCACGCAGAGATGGCTGATATACCGCTAAGAGATAAAGTGCCGCTGGAAGCGATTCAGTTGGGTAGCGATTTGACCTACGAGGAGAAACCAGTTAGGATTCTTGATTATGCCAGCCGAGTCACCCGCAGCAAGGTTATCAGGTTTTGTAAAGTTCAGTGGAGCCACCACACTGAGGATGAACCCACCTGGGAGCGAGAGGAAGATCTGCTGAAGGACCACCCTCACCTATTTTCTAGCCAACCC
Organism: Aegilops umbellulata; assembly: GCA_032464435.1. Classification (NCBI taxonomy): domain Eukaryota; kingdom Viridiplantae; phylum Streptophyta; class Magnoliopsida; order Poales; family Poaceae; genus Aegilops; species Aegilops umbellulata. The sequence continues at coordinate 90,234,860 of CP136055.1, forward strand.
GAATCTCGAGGGCGAGATTCATCTTAAGGGGGGTAGGTTTGTAACATCCCAAATTTTCAATTTGGAATGTTATACATTAGATCATCTTTGCATATCATATTTTATTGCTTTTGGCCTGATCCAGAAATTCTATGCAACTCAAGGACCCACAGAGAGAGTTGGGGATTTTGTTATTTTCATATTTGAGTCTTCTCAAATTTTGAAAATAGGATCATTTGATTTTATTTATTTTATCTTCAATTATTTCGATTATAAAAATAAGTGAGAGGGAATAAAATGGCTTTCCCAAAATAAAGAAATATTGAGGATTTAATAATAAAATCAAAATAAGATTTTATTTGGAGTTTTTCGCTATTTTATTTGAACTTAGGAAAAATCGCAAGTTTTTCAAAACTGCATTTTAGGGCCAAAAAATGTTCTTCTCGTTCTAAATATTTTATTTAGACGGGGAAATTTTATTTTGGTATTTTTAGAATATTATTTTATTTTCTAGAATTTTTTATAGTTTCGGCGGAATTTTTTTAAAAAAAAACTCCCACGCGCCTGACTGGGCCGAAGCCCAGCCGAGCCAGGCCTGCCCGCCCGCGCCACCGCCTCCCGCCGCCGTCTCCGCATCGGAGACCGCCGCCGCCCGAGTCTAGGAGGAGCACGCCTCCCGAGGCGCCCCCTTCCCCAAGCCGCGAGCCGCCCCCCTCCTTAAATAGCCGCCGCCGCCGCCCCTCACCCCGCCACGGAACCCGCAGCCCCACCGCCGGAGCCATACCACCGCCGAGCCGCCCAAGGTCGCCGCCGCCGCTGGGGAAGCCGCCACCGCCGACGCTCGCAGCCCCGCAGCCCCGCCGCCCCACCGGAGTCCCGCCGGAGCCCCGTCGGAGCCCGAACCGAGGTAGCCGCCGTCGCCCGGATTTTTCTGAAGAAAACCGATTCGGTTTTTTTAGAAAACCCTAGGTTTTTTTATATAGGTCGGTTTGTTTTGTTTTGTTCGGTTTTCTTATTTAGTGAGCGTTTGCTCGTTTGTTCAATTTAGCGAATGCGTTCACCGTTTAGTTACAGATAACGAACGTCCGTTCGTTAAGCTGTTCGTCGTTTTTTTCTTTTTCTCAGATTTTCCGCGATTATTTCTGATTGCGATTTCCGATCTGTTTTTTGTTTTAGTATAACTTTTTGTTTTAGTATAACTTTTTGTTTTTTGTTTTAGTATAACTTTTTCCGATCAGGCGATTCAAGCGCCTAGAGTTTCGTCTTGAAACCCTCTTTCCGTTTAACCAACTCAAACAAGTTTTTGCTTCTATAAAATTTGACTTAGATACAGATTAGTAAGCAAAGCTTGTTTCTTTCGCTGTTTGACTTTCGTCGCTTCGTTTGATTTGATTCCTTTTGCAAACCGGAGTTCTTAAGTTGAACTTTCTGGTTAGATCTCTTATTTGAGTTTTACCTGTGCATTAGATGAGTGCTTATTGTGTGCTTGTTTGTTTGCGATAGAGTACCCGGAGTGCGCTGCTTGCTACTTCGAATCTCTAGGTTTCACGGATCACCAGCAAGGCAAGCAACACTTTGATCATACCTCTTACTACCCAGTTTTATTGCATTAGATCAAGCCTCAAACATTGCATGATTAGGATCTAATTAAATTGTGGGCCTTGGGAAGTAGATGAGGTAGTACCTATTACTTGTTTTATTATCTAACCCTTGGGAGTTACTTCTACGTTTGCTTATATTGCCATGCTATGCTAGTAGACGTGGATTGGGTGAGTGTATCCATGACAGATGTGAGATTGTTAATTAATGGTTTATTTTAAGGTGGCAACTTTAATACACATCCGGGTGGATTGAGGCACCTGGGTATTCCAGCGATTGCCTGTTTTTCTTTATGGACCGCCACCCAGGCTCAAAGGGATCATGAAATTATTCATGCTAGAAACTTCCGTGTGCAGCCACAAGCTACTATGGGCTCTAGCATAGTTGATTAAGTCGTGCGAACTCTTACAGTGGTAGACTAGCAGATGTAGGGGAAAGTAGGTGTAACAGTCTACCCGATCGTAAGGTGCTAGCGCTTCTAAAAGACTATGTCTCGGTCATCCGTTTCTCAAACACCATGTAGTGCGAGAATCCCAACGGAGGAGATCGAGTCTTGTGGGGAAAAGTGCACAAACCTCTGCAGAGTGTATAAACTAATCATGGTTAGCCGTGTCCCCGGTTATGGACAATCTTGAGTATCTAGTACTTGGATTATCATGTGAATCTCATCATGTTACTTTAATTAATTTGTTGGGTTTTAATGTTGATGCTTAATTGGGATTGAGAGTGTGTCTACACTCTCAATGTTTAACAACCACCATGATAGTTAAATAAAATTTATTCCTTTGCAGTAGGGAAAAACTGGCTTTACGCAAAACTGTAACCATAGAGCTTTCCACCAGCCATATATGCATGTAGTATAGCCTATTTCTGTTCATTACTCTCTATGTGTTACATTGCCAGCATATTCCATGTGCTGGCTCGTTTTTGTGCTGCAACGTTCATGTTGCAGACTTTTCAGACGACGAGTAAGGTGCCCTTAGGTCGTGGTTCTATACTCACTGATGCTATTGGAGTTGATGGTCTCTCTTATCTTCCAAGCCTTCCGCTGTTATCGTTATTAGATGGCCTTAAGCCATATTATTTGTAATAAGTTCTCTTTTGAGACACTCGATGTAATAAGTGTGTGATTGCTACTCTGTTATAAATCCTTCAAGTACTGTGCATGTCAGCATTACTGATCCAGGGATGACACTGATGCACAGTGATCAGACGGTTTGAGGTCTGGTCGCTACAACCTGGCCCTTTGCGGCCTGGGGGCTTGATATGGTCGGACCCCTTAAAAGGGGGAACCCATAAGAAAAAATACTTACTGGTCATGGTGGATAAATTCACCAAATGGATAGAAGCCAAATCCGTTAAAACGGCCGAATCCGGACCAGTGATAGACTTCTTATCTGGGGTTGTACACCGTTATGGCGTCCCCCATAGCATCATCACAGACAACGGCAGAAACTTTACAGCCGACGAGGTAAAACTTTGGTGCAGCAACATGGGCATCAAGCTCGATTATGCTTCTGTCTATCACCCGCAAACCAATGGTAAAGTCGAGCGGGCAAATGGTCTTATCATGAGCGGCATAAAACCCAGATTAGTGCGGTCCTTAAAGGAGTCTAACACGCACTGGGTAGAGGAGCTCGACTCCGTCTTACGGGGGCTGCGGACCACGCCGAATCGCACTACCGGATACACACCATTTTTTATGGTGTACGGCGCAGAGGCGGTTCTGCCCTGTGACATAATTCATGACTCACCTCGAGTGCGCATGTATGAAGAAAAGGAGGCTGAGCTCGATCGGCAGGACAATTTGGAAGCCCTGGAGGAGGAGCACGACGTGGCAAAAGCCCGTTCCGCATTCTATCAGCAACAGGCTCGAAGATACGAAAGCAGAGAAGTACGGGCCAAAACTTATAACGTTGGCGAACTAGTTCTACGCCTGCCGGAGAAGAAAAAGAACAAGCTTAAGCCCAAATGGGAAGGTCCCTTCATTATTGACCAAGTTCTGACCGGCGGAGCATACTATCTGCGGGATGCATCGGACAATCGACTTGAGCCAAACCCATGGAACGTAGCCAGACTCCGAAGATTCTACGCCTAGTGCCGGACTCTATATTCGTCTCCTTAACCCTGTCCATTTTTCGCATATACATTATCTGTCTTTTCTTTCTTTCTTTCTTTCTTCTTTTTCCTTCTTTTCAAGGCCTTAAAAGGCCAACTTGTGTCTTGAATACACATTATTAACGCGCTAGCCGCGCTCATTATACCTGGGGGCTTCTTATAAAAAAGCTTAATATAACTATTTTTTGGGCTTCATGCCCTGCACATGTGTTATTCTTCTGGATGTACCTTTTTTGCCATTATATGCATCGATATGACTTAAGTTTTGGCCAAGCTGGGTTGCCTGGCTCTTGTATTTATGCCCTACGTTCCCGTTAATTCGGCTAGGGCATAAGGGGAGCACCTCTACGATTGTTACTGTCGGGTCAGCCGGATGTGTACCTCGGATTGGGTGAAGCCGAAAGCTAGCGTTCTTAAGGGAATATTCGGTCAGTGAACAAAAGATGACTTTTATTTACTTTGATACATGCCCCCAGATGTTTTTTGCCTGCGTCTGTTCTCGCAGTCCGGACATGCACATTAGGGCATGCGTACCCAGGGAAAGGAAACCTTAACGGAACTATTCTCCCTGGAAGATGTTTCTTACTATCCATGTAATATAACATAACTAGTTGGTACTTGTCTGTTCAAGCACTTATGACCCCTACGCCTGGTTTCCATGCATACCCCGGTTTTTACATAACTGAGCGGGTATTGGGATACACTCTGGACTATTGGGTCCCGAGGTCGAAGCGAAAAGGTCCGCCATGACAAATGAATTACAATCCGGCTAGAGACATTATACATGTCACTTAAATTACACAGTCACTTAGACTGACTAAATTCTTCTTCTATCCCATCCAACAAGCTGTCTAGCGTACAATCCTGTTGGGAATACTTTGCGGCTAATTCTACTTGGTTATACACCAAACTGACAGGGATCTCTTTCCCATCGGGCCCCACAGGTCCGACCTCGGCCATGTGGTTTGGGTCAGCCTTGGTATATCGCGTCTTCACCATGGCCCAGGTTTCCCTGGCACCTTGACGGTAGGCCAATATCTTCCATAATCGGAAGCGCCGCCGCGCTCCCTTGAGCTTCTCTCCACGCTCTCCAATGCCTCCTGGCAGGGAGACAGATGGCCACAGGGCCTGGGCAATACCTTGCATCACCTATCGAACTTGTTCGTGCAGTTGTGAGAGCTCTGGTAGAAGTTCACCCGCAGACCCGGGCATCTCCTCCGTGGGACGACCCGTCAGCATACCTGCAGACATAACTCTGTTAGCCGGCTTCTTCGTCGAACTCTTTAAAAAAGTTCGTTCAAGCACTTACTGAAAATGTCGCGTCGAAGCCGCTTATTCTCCTTCACGGAGTCCGCAAGCTGGGCTCGAACATCCTTCAGTTCCACGCTCAGCTGGGTATTGGCGTCTTGGAGATCGTTTTTCTTCCGCCTAACTTTCGTAAGCACGCGCTTGCCAGCCTTTAGCTACCGTATGACATGTTGCTCATCCGGATTCACTCCGGCGTCATCTGCAATATCTATTGTTAGATTTGCAGGCATGCCGCATACTATATGGTATCTATCATTCTTTGAAACAAGTGATACCAGATGGGGCCTTCTCGGACTCCTTCAATGCGACAACTGCGGCCCGTAGCTAGGCCTTGCACTCTTCTAGCTCTTGAGACAATTGGGTATTCTTCTCTGTAAGAATCTGCACAAATAATGATCCTTAAAACAGTTGTGCCAACGGTTTCAAGTCTCAGGGGCTACTAATATATATAATCATCAAATTTTCTTACCCGTATATCCTTTACATACTGGTCTGTGGCTCTGGCAAGACCATTTTGAGCAGCACGGATGTACGCGTCTCCTGAGTTGAAGGCATCAAACGCCTCTTGGGAGAAACAAGCGTCACGGAGTACGGACCGGCGATGCCTGTGATTCATGGCGCTCTCCACTTCGGAATTTGTAGCGGAAATTTTATCTGCATCCTCTGTAGGAGGAGCATCCGGCGCGTGCCCCGTGTTAGCTTTCGCCTCTATGTCCGGCCCTGGAGCCCGAATGGTAGAGGCATGATTGATAACATCTCCAGATATAGTCCGGTGAGCGTTTTTCCTTTTAGGAAACATGGGTGTTATTATATTTTAAAATACGATAACCACGGAGCGAGGTTTTGTATCATACCTTTGTGCCGGCGTCTCCGTACGGACCGCCTTTTTTTAGCCTGCCCGGCTTCGGCGCCCCTTGTTGGCGAGTCACTGCGGGTTCGGCATGGCGTCTCGAGGACCTTCCCTATAAAACACCGTACTGGTGCGGTAGGTGCAGTGCATAAAAGGGGATCCTTCTCAGAAGTCGGGACTCTGGTTTTACTTACATGCGAGGCGGGGTGCAGCCCAGGATAGTCAGCTATAATGGCCACCATGGCATCATCACAACTTAATTCATAGAATATCCTGTCGATCAACTCCACAAATATGTTCGGATCCTCTTCAAGGCCGGGGTCTAGGGCCCGGTCAGGATCCTCCGGTTGTGGAGGCGGGTTGTTGAGCTCCCTTACAGCCTTTCGCAGTTCCTGCTATGAAATGCCAAGGTAAATACTTATTACAAAAATACGGGAAGGGTGGGAGTAAAAAGTGGCAGCTCACCCAGCTTGGAGGGTTGTTCATGGAGAATCCATACCGTGGCTTGATGTGGAGGAACTCCTCCTCCTCTCCCTTATACAAATCGGACAGAATTTTTGCTAGAGCAGCAGCTGAATCCGGTCCTTTATGACTGCAGTGAGTGGCATCATCTTCCCCGTTGAAGTGCCACATGGGGTGGCCTCGATGTTGAAGTGGATGCACCCCGCGCATAATGCATATTGACATAACCTCGGTTATTGTCAGTCCTGATTGAGCCAGCGCCTTTATCCGGCCCATCAGGTAAAGGACGTCTCCGCTATCTTCATCCCGAGGGCTCTGTGGGCGCCAGCTTCGGCGTTTCTTCAAAGGGGCATTGTCGAACTCGGGAAGACCACTCCAAATAGGATCCAGAAGGGGGACGTCCTCCATATTAAACCACTCTGAAGGCTAGTCTTCGGACGTCTTCTTCGGGGTACCGGACAGGTATCCGGTCCCGGCGATGCGCCATATTTCGGCCCCGCCCACTTGATATATTGACCCCCTCTGTGTACGGGGCATGAGGCAAAATAGCTTCTTCTACAACGCGAAATGAGCTTCGAAGCCCAGAAACAGCTCCAAAGGGATACATAACTAGCGATGTGTAAAATGGAAGCAGGGGTGAAGTTGTGTAGCTGGAGGCCGTAAAACTCTAGGAATCCTCGAAGGAATGGATGGATTGGAAATCCAAGTCCCCTTAGTATGTAAGGGACAAGGCATACCCGCTCCCCCTTGGAAGGGTTGGGAAAACTCTCCGCTTGCTCCCCGCCATTGTAGGTGGCAAGCCCGGCTCGAACGGGGACCATGTACATTGGAGGGAGAAATCCCTGGGTCTGTAGCTCCACTAATTGACTGTGCGGGATGGAACACTTCTTCCAATCTCCGGGCTTAGGGCTACGGGAGCGAGAGGAGGAGCTGCGATGGCCGGTCATGTTGGAATGGGTTTTTTTAGGCGCGCTCCAATGAATGCTCGCTGGGGGAAGATGGTGCGGTCTGGATCTGATAATCCCCGTCTCTTTAATAGACAGTTTATTCACAAAGCTAGGGTGGCAAATGTAAAAACGCCCCGGCTTCTCGCATTTGCTCGACACGTGGATGATCACCATTATTGGACGTGGAAGCCTAGAAGCGCAACATTTATGAGGAGTCGTACACTACTCAATAGGTATTCGGAATTTGGAGAAGAACCCGCCTTGCAATGCCGAAGACAATCTGCGCGTCGAACTCATCGCCATTGAAGCCTGGTTCGGGGGCTACTCAGGGAGTCCTGGATTAGGGGGTATCCGGACAGCCGGACTATATCCTTTGGCTGGACTATTGGACTATGAAGATACAAGATTGAAGACTTTGTCCCGTGTCCGGATGGGACTCTCCTTGGCGTGGAAGGCAAGCTTGGCAATACGCATATGTAGATCTCCTTCCTTGTAACCGACTCTGTGTAACCCTAGCCTCCTCCGGTGTCTATATAAACCGGAGGGTTTAGTCCGTAGAACAACAATCATACCATAGGCTAGCTTCTAGGGTTTAGCCTCTACGATCTCATGGTAGATCAACTCTTGTAATACTCATATCATCAAGATCAATCAAGCAGGAAGTAGGGTATTACCTCCATCGAGAGGGCCCGAACCTGGGTAAACATTGTGTCCCCCGCCTCCTGTTACCATCCACCTTAGACGCACAGTTCGGGACCCCCTACCCGACATCCGCCGGTTTTGACACCTCCAGGTGTCATGCGAATATGTCCTAGTTCTCGCACAGGAACTCTCGCAGCGCAGCATCAACCGTTGGGTCGAGCTGTGCCCCGATAGATGCTGTCTTCTTGGGGTCCGTCGGGTGGACTTGAAATTTGACTATTTCATCTGCGGTTTAAAGGAGGTGGATTTGGGTCGCTTGTCCAGGATTACGTCGTCCCTATCCACAGTGGAGCGCAACGCGGTTAGCTCTTTAGCCGCGAGGGCTTCAGACAGTGCCTCGAGGGATAGGGATGTGGTTTTGTTTTTGGTGCGGAGTGCTATGTCCGGATAACTGGCAAGAGTGATGATACCATTGGGCCCAGGCATCTTGAGCTTCATGTACCCGTAATGAGGTATAGATTGGAAGCGTGTAAATGCATCTCGCCCCAATAGGGCTTGATATCCGATGTTGAAAGGGGCCACTTGGAAGGTTATCTCTTCGGATCGATAATTCTCCTGCGTGTCGAATACCACGTCAAGTGTGATTTTTCCCGGACATTGCGCCTCCCGACTGGGAATGATTCCTCGGAAGGTCGTGCTGCTTTGCTCGATGCGCTCCTGTATATTTCCATTTTGTTGAGTGTATCCTCATAGATGAGGTTTAGTCTGCTGCCGCTGTCCATGAGCACTTTGGTGAGCCGAAAACCGTCCACAATTGGATTGAGGACCAAGGTGGCCGGTGCCTGGACTGTCCGGAATTTTGGTTCGTCACTGCCATTGAAAGTTATGGCCGTGTCGTTCCAAGGGTTTGTTGCTGTGATTTGGCAGACTTCGGCGAGGTCGCGTGGTGTTGCTCTGGGGTATTTTTGGTGAGGATATCCTTGCAACTCTTGGCCACTTGCCGGAGTATCCAACATGCTATAAGGATGTGGGTTAGTATGGTATCCGGTGTTGTGTGTATTTTGCATGGCCTATCGAGCCATCCCTCTAGAACGGTTCCGCGCCCCGTAATGGGCTTAGATTTCTTTACTATTGGTTCGGGTGCCCCGCGAGGGTGCATCCTTTTTGCCCGGACGAAGGGTTGAGTGGAAACCGGTGGTTCCCAACGAGCTGCCTGAGTTTTCCAGGCGCTTTCCATTGTGCAGTACTTCTGTATGATGGTTGCCAAGTCAGCGAAGTGTAATACGCGACGGCGGTTGATGTCGTTGAGTATTCCTACGTCCGTGCAATTATTGCAGAATGCTGAGATCGCGTCTTCGTCGCGGCAATCTTTAATCTTGTCTTTGACAAGGAGGAATCTGGCCCAAAAGTGATGGACTCTTTCCTGAGACTGCTGCCATATGTACATGAGATTGCGTATACCTGGGTGGGTGGGTGGCTTTAAATCTGAACCCTGACCCAATTTGAGATACGGAGTTTGAGAAATCTTTGAGCTTAATGGTTCGGGCTTGGGGATATCAACTGATTTTTCAGGCCCATCATCCAATTCTAGGTTTGGAGGACAGGGCACGTCGTTCCGCGGACACGTATCCGGATCTTCGAGCTCGGAAATATGAACATAGTTGATCCTCAATATAGAGGAAGAGTTGTTGTTTTGCTCCTCTACTATCGCTATCTGATGGGAGATCGGCGGATATTTGATTCCTCTCTAATCGGGTTTAAGCCCAATCCGATCATAGTCTGTAGCGACCCCCAAGGCAGCGATGCGATCTAGGAGTTCATTTAAAGATGACAACTCCGTCGGATCCATCCGTTTGGAGTATTTGGAGTCAACACGGAGGTGACTTTCGATGACCCGAGAAGTCATGGTCGACTTGACGGTCATACGGGCGGTTGATAATCCCCAAGTGCAGGGAATCATCGTAGCAATCCCCATATGCCAAAGTTTCTGTTTTTTGTTCTGCACATAGTAAACAAGCAATCTAATCATCCTAAAACCAAAGCCTGGCACATTATTTTTATAACACAATGGATATATACAAGGGGATACTTATTTACAGAAAAACTTCCATGAAAAATTCTACATTGTTACCGTGAGCATGAACACAAGTGCTCAAGGTCGACCCTCACTTCTTCAATGCATAACTTTCCAATCACTTCTCTTTTTTGAAAAACTTTTTAGGCATGAGAGGCAAGTAATTTTTTTGGTATTATTGTTTTTTGGTATGTTTCACCCACAACTAAATAGAAACAAAAATGAAAAACAAAATCTACTTAGTGAAGAAAGCAAACATGCACACACAAGAATATCAACCCCACGCTATTGCTCCCCGGCAACGGCGCCAGAAAAGAGCTTGATAATCCCCAAGCGCAGGGAATCATCGTAGCAATTTCCAAAGGTGGAAGTGATAAGTATGGAGTGTCGAACCCACAAGCAACTAAAGGTAAGATCAATATTCTCTCAAGTCCTATCTGCCACTGATACGACTCTACGTAGACCGAACGTTTTCTTCCAACTAGAAACGAGAAATAAAACTACGTTGTGGGTATGAAGAGGATAACTTTGTATGATATCGGAGAGCTAAAATATAAAAGTAGATGCTGTTATCATAAAGTTAGAATATATTACTAAATATTATAAATAGCGAGTGTGGAATAATGGTGGATCGGTGTGCGGACTTTCCTAGGCAATTGTTAACAAGACCGGTAATCACTATTGGAATTTCATATGAGGGAGGGGCATAAGCTAACATACTTTCTCTACTTGGATCATATGCACTTATGATTGGAACTCTAGCAAGCATCCGCAACTACTAAAGATCATTAAGGTAAAACCCAACCATAGCATTAAAGCATCAACTCCTCTTTATTCCCATACGCAACAACCCCCTTACTCGGGTTTGTGTTTCAGTCACTCACCAACCCACTACAAGCGAATCATGAACGTATTGAAACGCCCTACAGCAGGAATCCCTCATGCTTGCGCGACACGGAGGGCACCATTGGACATCACCAAAATAAAACATACAACTCGTACCAATCTAGATCATCAACCAACCCAAAGACAAAGGATATCTACTCAAAACATTATAGGATGGCAACATATCATTGGATCATAATATGTGGCATAAAGCACCAGGTTCAAGTAGAGACTACAGCGGGGTGCGGGAGAGCGGACCGCGTAAAAGAGATGAGGATGGTGATGATGATGGTGATGTTGATGAAGACGATCACCGCGGCAATGATTCCCCTCTCAATGGCACTCCGGTGCCACCAAGAGAGAGGAGGAGAGGTTCTCCCCCTTGTGCTTCCTCCTCCATGGCCTCCCCACCAGATGGGGAAAGGTTCTCCCTCTGGTGCTTGGCCTTCATGGCGATGATAGCCTCTCCGGGATCCTCCTCCTTGGCCACTGGTGATGATGGCCCCCTCCGGCAAGGTGCCAGAGAGGGTCTAGATAGATTTCTTGTGGCTACAGAGGCTTGCAGCAGCGAAACTTCCGATGTAGGTTTCTTTCTGGAAGTTTGGGGTTATATAAGAGGTGTTGGAGTCGGGAACAAGTCAGGGGGGTCCCCGAGGCAGCCACGAGGCAGGGGGCACGCCAAGGGGGGATAGGGCACGCCCCCCACCCTCGTGGTGCCCTCGGGGCTCTTTTGGCCCACTTCTGGTACTCCGTGGGCTTCTTCTGGTCCAAAAATGATCTCCGTCAAATTTCAGCTCAATTGGACTCCGTTTGTCTTTCCTTTTCTGCGAAACTCAAAAACAAGGAAAAAACAGAAATTGGCACTGGGTTCTAGGTTAATAGGTTAGTCCCAAAAATCATATAAATGCATATAAAACATCCTAGAAGGATAATATAATAGCATGAATACTTCATAAATTATAGATACGTTGGAGACGTATCATCATCCCCAAGCTTAATTCCTGCTCATCCTCGAGTAGGTAAATGATAAAAGAAATAATTTATGAAGTGTGAATGCTAGCAGGTGCACAAGTTTGATCAATGATAATTTCAATCACCTTTTCTAGCATCATTATATGTCATAACAGTAGCTCATCTCATAAAACTTTTCATGATCAAGTAACAAGCTATTCACATGTTAAAGTATAGATCATAAACTTTCTTGAAACTAACAAACTATATTCTCAGTCAACAAACAATTGCAATTCATCTTATTTTCAGGAAGGGTCTATGTCAGAGCTTTGATTTAGCAAACTCCACATACACAACTATCATTTAATCTTTCACAATTGCTAACACTCACGCGATATTTATGGGTTCAAAGTTTTAACCGGACACAAAGAAAGATAGGGGCTTATAGATTCGCCTCCCAACTTTTACCTCAAGGGTAATGTCAACAATAATAGTTCATGATAACTTACATCCAATTGGATATATATATATATATATATATATATATATATATATATATATATATATATATATATATATATATCAGGATCTTTCTGTCGGTGTTCTGGGAACGGGGGTCCCCAAACTTGCCTGCCTGCGGCCTGCGGCGTGGCTCGAATGGGGGCCCAGCGCGGCCCATCTTCATCAACACAAGACTCAAGACCCTCACGAGGGGCCAAGCCTCGCGGGGCGGAGGACACAGCGCTTCCTCAGGCGTGGCCTCCTCAGGCTGGCTTACGAGGAGGCGGAGAGATCACACAAGCCATGACGACCAAGGGTGCCAGGCGGGCGCCAGACCGCGCAGTGTCCTCGCTTTCCTCTTTGGTGCAAAGGGGGCAAGCGCAGGCGAGAGGATCAAGCAAAGGCATCCATTTCGGTGCAACTAGACCAAGACCAGTCCAACGGTGGGAATGAGCTCATCGTGGAGCCCAGAGCGGCGTCAAAACAGGGCCTTTGGCAGGCGAGCACCAACTTTGGTCAGGATAAGTGTACCAGATGTTCCCCTTCAAATTGGCCAATTTTTGGCGCCCTTCCCGCTCAATATTTGGTAAGAGGCCCAGGGCCTTGGCCTATAAATAGGACCAGCCACCACCAGGGGAAAATGGGGGTATTCAGAGCAATCACAGAGCAAGTAGAGAGAGGGAGAGAGAGAAGGGCGGCTGAACTCCCCAAGCAGTTCATCGTCCTAGCTAAGAACGGACCCTCGCGAGGCCGTTCTCCCTTGTATTGACCACCATCATCATCAGCCCAAGAGGCAACCCATCCACCACATACTAGAGTAGGGTATTACACCACAACAGTGGCCCGAACTAGTATAAACTCTGTGTTCTTTGTGCGTATCTTTCGGTAGTTTAGATCCTTGCGAGACGGAGAGGTAGAGGGCATCATCTCCGCGCGCACCCCAGAGTTCGAACCTTAAGGGTCTGCCAGAACTCGTGATCCGACATTTGGCACGCCAGGTAGGGGTGCACCGGAATCTGTCTTCCACCGCTCCGTCCTTCTCCGGCCGCCGCACCCTTGTACGGCGCCGGTCGGGCCCGCGTCACCCCAGCAGCCCTCGCCGGTGGGCGTCCTCGTCGTCCCTCATAGCCTACCATCGGCATCGCCGCCAGCCCGGCGGGAAACAAGCAGCAAGCACCACCTCGGCATCCGCCTGTGCGACGGAGCGACTACGCCACAGCATCGACACCTCCGGTCGTTGCGGCCCTCTTGGGCGGCTCGCAAGCGCCGTCCACGAGTCGCCATGTCAAGCCATTTGCCCACCGGGTCAGCACCGTTTCCACATGGCAGGGGGCTTCCTCGGACCGGGCAGCGCGCAAGGACGATCTGACCTTCAGCTCGGAGGACCACCCCACCAACTTGGCCGGCTCGGGCGCGCTCCCCCTGTTGTGCACCCCCACCATCTGCCAGAACCCTCGTCGACGGCGGCGCGGGCCTCAGTGTGCTTTCGGTCGAGACCTTCAATCTCCTCTGCATACCCCGGGAGCGGCTGCGGCCCAGTCAATCTTTCTCGGGCGTCGGGGGCGGATCGTCCGTCTCCCTGGGACAGATCCGGCTCCCGTTAACCTTCGGCACCTACGACAACTTCCGCACGGAGATGGTCGACTTCGACATCGCCCCCATCGGCCTCCCTTACAACGCCATCCTCGGTTACCCGGCGCTGGCTCAGTTCATGGCCTCCACGCACCCGGCGTACAACCTCATGAAGATGCCCGGGAGCAGCGGTGCCCTCACCGTGCACGGAGACACCAGGGATGCCTTGCGAGTACTCGAGCTCGCCTTCAAGGCGGCGGTGTCGGCGCGGCCTGCCGACGCGGAGGCCCCTGAGCCCAAGGGGGCTGCGCCCGCCAAGAAAAAGCAGTTGTTCACCCAGGACAAGGCAGAAACCAAGCAGATACCCGTGGACGAGTACGGGACCTCCGGTGCCACTTTCACCATAGGCGCCAACCTTGAGCCCGAGCAGGAGGAGGCCTTGGTCAGGTTCCTGCGCGCAAATAAGAAGGTGTTCGCTTGGGAGCCCGATCAGCTGGCAGGGATTCCTAGGAGTGTCATCGAGCATCACCTCAACGTGTGCCCGAATGCGCGCCCCGTGAAGCAGAAGGCCAGGCGGCAGTCTGCAGAGAAGCAGGCCTTCATTGTCCAAGAGACGCGCAAGCTAGAAGCCGCTGGGGTCATTCGCGAGGTCCGATACCCGGATTGGTTGGCCAACCCCGTCGTTGTGCCTAAGAAGGGGGGGAAGGAACGCATGTGTGTCAACTTCACTAATCTCAACAAGGCATGCCCGCAAGATCCGTTTCCGCTCCCCCGCATTGACCAGATCGTCGATTCCACCGCAGAGTGCGACCTGCTGTGCTTCCTGGATGCCTTCTCCGGATACCACCAGATCAGGATGGCGGTAGAAGACGTTGAAAAGACCGCCTTCTAGACCTCGTGCGGGGTATACTGCTATACATGCATGCCGTTTGGACTGCGTAACGCGGGAGCTACCTTTCAGCGGTTGATGCACATCACCTTGGGCCCGCAACTCGGAAAGAATGTCGAAGCCTACGTTGATGACATTGTGGTAAAATCTCGAGAGGCCAAGACCCTGATACAAGACCTGGAGGAGACCTTCGCGAGCCTCGACGCAGTAAACCTGCGACTCAACCCGGAGAAATGTGTATTTGGCGTCCCCTCAGGCAAGCTCTTGGGCTTCCTCATATCCCATCGTGGCATCGAGGCCAACCCAGAGAAGGTCAAGGCGGTTGAGGACATGAGTCCGCCAAAGACCGTCAGAGAGATGAAAAAGCTCACTAGGCGCGTGACCGCGCTAGGGCGCTTTATCTCCAAATTGGGGGAGCGAGTGTTGCCTTTCTTTCAGCTGATGAAGAAAAAGAGGCCCTTTGAATGGACTGAAGAGGCAGATAAGGCATTTCAAGATCTCAAGAGGTACCTGACCAGTCCCCCAGTCATGGTGGCTCCGCGCCCTCAAGAGCCCCTGCTGCTCTACCTCGCCGCCACTCCCTACTCCGCCAGCGCAGCCCTGGTGGCGGTTAGGGAGGAGCGCCAAACCAAGACCGCAGCAGCAACCTGAGGCAAGGCAAGACGGGAGCAAGGAAAGCCTGTAGAAGCCACAGCCGCAGTTGAGAAGGGTCAGCTGCCGAAGAGCGCACCGGAGGCAGGAGAAGCCACCCGCTCGGATGGTCCGCCTCCCGAGGCCGCGTCACCTCCTGAGGCGCCCTTACCTCCCGAGGGCGCCGCGGCCCCAGATGCTCTCAGCCTTGTTGAGCATCCAGTTTACTTCGTTAGCACGGTGCTGCGGGACGCAAGGGCACGATACCCAATGCCTCAGAAGCTCCTCCTCGCACTGCTGGTGGCCTCGCGCAAGCTGCATCACTACTTCCAGGCCCATCCCATTAAAGTCGTTTCATCGTACCCCCTGGAGAGAGTGCTCAGGAGCCCTAACTCAGCGGGAAGGGTCGCCGAGTGGAACATAGAGCTGCAGGCGTTTCAACTCGAGCTCAGCACAACTAGGGTCATCAAAGGAGCAGCATTAGCGGATTTTGTGGCGGAATGGGCGGAGGCACCAGGCCTCAAGGACGACGAGGATCGGTCCCTCTCTCCAGGAAGTGAGGCGCCGGAAGGCTGGGTCATGTATTTCGATGGGGCGTTCTCCTGGCACGGCGCGGGGGCTGGCGCAGTGCTGATATCACCCACTCAGGATAAGCTCTACTATGCCGTACAACTCTGTTTCCATCAAGGTGAAAAGGTCTCCAACAACATAGCGGAGTATGAGGGTCTGATAGCCGGATTAAAAGCCGCAATAGCTCTGGGGGTGAAGCGCCTCACCGTCAAGGGCGACTCGCAGCTCCTTGTCAACTTCTCCAACAAGGTATATGAGCCGAAGGACGAGCATATGGAAGCCTATCTAGCGGAGGTCCGCAGGATGGAGAAGCAGTTCTAGGGGTTGGAACTGAAGCACGTGCCCCGGGGCACCAATCAAGAAGCCGACGACATAGCCGGACGGGCATCCAGGTGGTTGCCACAGGAACCAGGCGTCTTCGAAGAACGGCTCTTCAAACCCTCAGCACAGCCGACGTTATCAAACGTCGCTCAGCCTCGAGAGGAGCTCCCTCGGCCGCCAGCCTCGGGAGCCCCGATCTATGGACGGACCTCAGGAGCGCGCCTACTCCTGACGATGGAACCTCGGGAGGAGTGCTGGATCACAGAACTCCGAAGCTATTTAACACAAGGGACCCTACCGGAAAAGGAAGAGGAAGCGGAGCGTGTGGCACGGCAGGCCACGGCATACTGCCTCAGAGATGGAGAGCTCTACCGGAAGCGACCAAATAATGTATCTCTGCGCTGCATCTCCTGGGAGCAAGGAAAGGAACTACTGGAGGACATACACGGCAGAGACTACGGGCATCACTCATCATCACGAACCCTCGTCGGCAAGGCATTCCGTAGCGGGTTCTATTGGCCCACCGTGCTCAGTGACGCAGTCGAGTTGGTAAAGGCTTGTGAGTCCTGCCAGTTTCATTCCAAGCAGATCCATCAACCGGCAGGGGGCCTGCAGACTATACCCCTCTCGTGGCCATTCGCGGTTTGGGGGTTGGATATTCTGGGCCCGTTCCCTCGGGCGCCAGGGGGCTACCGCTACCTCTACGTCGCCGTTGACAAATTCACCAAGTGGGCAGAAGTGGAGGCCGTCCGTACCATCCCCGCTGGTTCCGCGGTCAAGTTCATCAGGGGTATCGTGAGCCGTTTCGGGGTGCCGAACCGCATCATCACAGACAACGGTTCGCAGTTTACCAGTAATCTCTTCAAAACATACTGTGCTAACCTTGGGACGCAGATAGGCTACGCTTCGGTGGCGCACCCGCGAAGCAATGGGCAGGCCGAACGGGCCAACGGGGAGGTCCTGAGAGGCCTCAAGACCAGGACGTTCAAGAAGAAGCTGGATTCTTGCGGACGAGGTTGGTACGACGAGCTACAGTCCGTGTTGTGGTCCGTCCGCACGACCGCGACCAAACCAACTGGGGAGACCCTGTTCTTCCTGGTCTATGGAGCTGAAGCGGTCCTCCCTCACGAGGTCAGGCGTCGCTCCGTGCGGGTCCTAGCATTCGACGAAGCGCAACAGAACGCCATGCGGGGGATGGACCTCGTACTGGGGGAGGAACGCCGCCGGGAAGCCGCGTTGCGAGCGGCGAGGTACCAACAGGCACTACGACGATATCATTGCCGCAACATCCGCCCCAGGACCCTCGAGGTAGGAGACCTCGTGCTCAGACAGGTTCTCTCCAGGGAGGGGCTGCACAAGCTCTCTCCCATGTGGGAGGGCCCGTTCAAGGTTGTTCATGTTTCCAGGCCAGGCTCCGTGCGCTTGGAGACCCAAGAGGGGGAGCCGATACAGAACGCGTGGAACATCCAGCACCTCCGGAGGTTCTACCCCTAAAAGGCCCGGAGCCTGTGAAGAAGGCGAATGCCTGTGCAGACCTTCCCTTTTTGGAAAAGGCCCAGAGCCTGTGAAGACCTTCCCTTTTTGGAAAAGGCCCAGAGCCTGTGAAGAAGGCGAATGCCTGTGAAGACCTTCCCTTTTTGGAAAAGGCCCAGAGCCTGTGAAGAAGGTGAACGCCTGTGAAGACCTACCTTTTGTGGAAAAGGCCCAGAGCCCATGAAGAAGGCGAACGCCTGTGAAGACCTTCCCTTTTTGGAAAAGGCCCAGAGCCTGTGAAGAAGGCGAACGCCTGTGAAGACCTACCCTTTTTGGAAAAGGCCCAGAGCCTGTGAAGAAGGCGAACGCCTATGAAGCTGATCACCTCTAAATAGAAAGGCCCGGAGCCTGTGAAGAAGGCCAATACCTGTGAAGCTCGCCGCCCCGTGACACTCTCACGTAATAATGAGTGGGGCTGTACACGCCCCGGAGTCTCAGGAGCGCCGGCCTCAGGCCTTGGGGCTCCCTCCCACGCCCAGTGGCAGCACTTAGCTCCGCGCTGGTGAGAAGACGTTGAAGATTAGATTAGGTGCCGGACGCGGCTTTTTATTTGCTTTCCGCAGTTGACATGTTTATTTGCATCTGAAATCTTATCAAAACTATCGCCGTTGTCGATTTGTGGTTCGTTGATTTTTCGCTCCCCGTTTTGATTTCTCTCATGAAAGGCCTCGCGAGGGATGGAACTCGAATGCCCTCGTGAGCATTTCCGCCCTATCCGCTTAAAGGTTTTACGGCCCGGTCCCTCTTCAGGAGCACCCCTCTAGTCCGTGCCCCACGGGCACCGCGACACGCGCACAGGGCCTGGGTCGGTCGCCCCCCCCCCCGGCTGGGGCCGAAAACTACCTACGCGAGGGCAAAATAGTTGAGAGGCGCAACAACAAAGTCAAGGTAATAGCTACAACGGCAATGATTCTCAAACACGCCCCCGCGGGGCTCCATGCAGCTGTTTTGTCTTACACAGGAAGGAAAAGGAAAAGGCGAGCCCGGCGTGGCCCGCCTCACATCGGCCTACAGAGGCGACACAGGATGCCTCCGAGGCTCAGGCGGACTCCCTCTCGCGCTTCACCGGGGCGCGGCGACGGACGGATGAACAGCCACCCCCCAGGCAGGCGCGACGGCGAGGGGGCTGGTTGCGGCCACCGCTGGAGGAGCCGCCTGAAGAAGAGTTGGTGGAGCTTGGGGAGCGACGGGCGCCGCCATCGGAGCGGGCACTGTCTCCTCCATCGTCGTCGGAGCGAGGCCCCTGGCCACGGTCGTCGCCCTCGGGGCAGCATCCTGCGTGGCGACCATCTTCCCCAAACACCCTCACATAGAGGGTGCCGTCGCCGTCGAACTTGAAGTGCAGGGTGCACCGTTGGCCCAGGCCGCGCGCGCGGGCAAATGTCTGCCAGCCGTGGGTCAGGGCCCCATTCCTAGAAGGGGAGACCTTAAGCGAGACCCAGGAGGCCCTGCTGCAGCAACCGTCAGCCTGAAGCCAGAAGCCGCACCGGGCGCTGCCCGGCAGCTCGCCGATGAAGAAGCGAGGGAGCTGGTGCCAGGTGTTGGTCGGGTCCGCCGACCACACGACGAACTCCGGCAGCACCTCCGCCGAGCGAAAGCGCGGCCTGGGGGGCCGCGCAGTCACAGCCTGCCTCCCCTTGGCAGCCGAGCGCTCACCACCACGCGGAGAACCATCCCTGTGGCTATGGGGAGCCGCAGCGGGGACCTCTGGATGCTTGGGGGGACGACCCCGGCCGCGCTTGGCCGGGGGAAGTCGGGCCCCGCCCGACTAGCCTTCCCCTTTTCCGCGGCTGAGAACCTCTTTGGAGCCATGCGAGCGGCGGGCGGCAAGAGAGAGTAAGAAGAAGAGAAGCAGGAAGGGGCGGACTGGCGGGGCTTACGCGGCCCCGTACTTATAGCCGAAGGAGGCCAACCGTCGAGCACCACGATCGCAGGTAATAATGACCTGTATCTACGCGTGCAGGGACTAGTCAAGTCACGCAGTTGCCAAGACGTCATGGGGAAGTGGAGACACCCACGTCCTGTCAAACCGCCACGCGACGCCCAAGGCCGCAGGCTATCAGGGCCCGCGGCGCTTCGCCCTTGCCCTTTCGCCTCTCGGCGCGGCCAGGTCCGGGCATGCCTTGGGCCCGGGGGCTACTGTCGGCGTTCTAGGAACGGGTGTCCCCAGACTTGCCTGCCTGCGGCCTGCGGCGTGGCTCGAATGGGGGCCCAGCGTGGCCCATCTTCATCAACACAAGACTCAAGACCCTCGCAAGGGGCCAAGCCTCGCGGGGCGGAGGACACAGCGCTTCCTCAGGCGCGGCCTCCTTAGGCTGGCTCACGAGGAGGCGGAGAGATCAAGGCAGGGCACCTCGCGAGGTGCCCATGACGCAAGCCATGACGACCATGGGTGCCAGGCGGGCGCCAGACCGCGCAGTGTCCTCGCTTTCCTCTTTGGTGCAAAGGGGGCAAGCGCAGGCGAGAGGATCAAGCAAAGGCATCCATTTCGGTGCAACTAGACCAAGACCAGTCCAACGGTGGGAATGAGCTCATCGTGGAGCCCAGAGCGGCGTCACCACAGGGCCTTTGGCAGGCGAGGACCAACTTTGGTCAGGATAAGTGTACCAGATGTTCCCCTTCAAATTGGCCAATTGTTGGCGCCCTTCCCGCTCAATATTTGGGAAGAGGCCTAGGGCCTTGGCCTATAAATAGGACCAGCCACCCCCAGGGGAAAAGGGGGGTATTCAGAGCAATCATAGAGCAAGTAGAGAGAGGGAGAGAGAGAAGGGCGGCTGAACTCCCCAAGCAGTTCATCGTCCTAGCCAAGAACGGACCCTCGCGAGGCCGTTCTCCCTTGTATTGACCACCATCATCATCAGCCCAAGAGGCAATCCATCCACCACAAACTAGAGTAGGGTATTACACCACAACGGTGGCCCGAACTAGTATAAACTCTGTGTTCTTTGTGCAGATCTTTCGGTAGTTTAGATCCTTGCGAGACGGAGAGGTAGAGGGCATCATCTCCGCGTGCACCCCAGAGTTCGAACCTTAAGGGTCTGCCGGAACTCGTGATCCGACACTTTCCAACACAATGTGCTTGCCAAAGGATAAATTGTAAAAAAGGGAAAGGTGAAGATCACCATGATTCTAGCATAAGGTAGAAGATAAAAGTAAAAGATAGGCCCTTCATAGAGGGAAGCAGAGGTTGTCATGCACTTTTATGGTTGGATGCAAAAAATCTTAATGCAAAAGAACGTCACTTTATATTGCCACTTGTGATATGGACCTTTATTATGCAGTCTGTCGCTTTTATTTCTTCCACATCACAAGATCATATAAAGCTTATTTTCTCCACATTAATAGATCATACATATTTACAGGGCAATTTTTATTGCATGCACCGATGACAACTTACTTGAAGGATCTTACTCAATTCATAGGTAGGTATGGTGGACTCTCATGGCAAAACTGGTTTAAGGAATGTTTGGAAGCACAAGTAGTATCTCTACTTGGTGCAAAGAATTTGGCTAGCATGAGGGGGAAAAGCAAGCTCAACATGTTGGATGATCCAAGACAATATATTTTATTTCGGATACAAGAAACCATAACCCGTTACGTTTCTTCCTAGTCCAACATCAACCTTTTATCATTTCATATTTTACTGAGTGCTCACAATTACAAAAGATGTCCAAGATAGTATATTTATATGTGAAATGTCTCTTCCTTCAATATTCTTTCATGAATTGTTCAAGTGACCAATTCTACGTTTGCTAACTTTCAATAAGTTTACTACCTATACTTATTATATGTGAAGTAATGACTCCCCATGGTGTAAGCATATGAAACATATATAAATTTAGTTTTGTGATATTCAATTATTCAACCATTTACTCGTAGGATATACGTGAAGCACGTGAGTAAATGACAAACTACTCCAAAAGATAATAGTGAAGGACACTGAGTAGTCAAATAATTAACTAGCAATGGGAGGATTCTTTTTCATTCAAGATTTCAGATCCAATGATTTTATTCAAACAGAAAGTAAAATTGAAAATACACTCCAAGCAAAACACATATCATGTGACGAATAAAAATATATCTCCGAGTAAGGTATACCGATTGTTTTGAAGACGAAAGAGGGGATGCCTTCCGGGGCATCCCCAAGCTTAGGCGCTTGAGTCTTCCTTGAATATTACCTTGGGGTGCCTTCAGCATCCCCAAGCTTAGGATCTTTCCACCTCTTATTCTCCTCATATCGATATCTCACTCAAAGCTTGAAAACTTCAATCACAAAAAACTTAACGAAACTTTGTGAGATAGGTTAGTATGATAAAGAGTAAACCATTCACTTTGGTACTGTCTAAGACAGGGTTCATAATTGTTCCAACACAATGTCTACTGTACCATATCATTTCTACAATTTATATTGAGAAATATAAACCATATAAACTAGAAAACAAGCAAACTATGCAATGAAAACAGAATCTATCAGAAACAGAACAGTCTGAAATGATCTGAACAACAACCATACTTATCCTACTCCAAAAATTATGAAATAAATTGGCGGACGTGAGGAATTTGCCTATTAATCTTTTGCAAAAAGAATCGACTCAAAATCACTCTTCTGTAAAAAAAAAGATAGCTAATCTCGTGAGCGCAAAGTTCTGTTTTTTTACAGCAAGATCACATTAACTTTCACCCAAGTCTTCCCAAAGGTCTTACTTGGCACTTTATTGAAACAAAAGTTATAAAACAGGATTACTACAGTACCTTAATCATGTAAACAAACAAAAACAGTAAGGGTAAATATTGGGTTGTCTCCCAACAAGCGCTTTTCTTTAATGCCTTTTAGCTAGGCATGATGATTTCAATGATGCTCACTTAAAAGATACGAACTGAAACATAAAGAGAGCATCATGAAGAATATGACTAGCACATTTGAATATAACCAACTTCCTATGCCTAGGGATTTTGTGAACACATAATTTATAGTAACAAGAATCAACTAGCATAGGAAGACAAAACAAGTATAACTTCAAAGCTTTAAGCACATAGAGAGGAAACTTGATATTATTGCAACTACTACAAGCATCTATTCCTCCCTCATAATAATTTTCAGTAGCATCATGAATGAATTCAACAATATAACCATCACATAAAGCATTCTTTTCATGATCTACAAGCATAGAAATTTTTCTACTCTCCACATAAGCAAAAATTCTTCTCATTCGGAATAGTGGGAGCAAACTCAACAAAATAATTGTCATGTGAGGCATAATCCAATTGAAAATTAAAATCATGATGACAAGTTTCATGGTTAAAATTATTCTTTATAGCATACATGTCATCACAATAATCATCATAAATAGCAACTTTGTTCTCATAATCAATTGGAACCTCTTCTGAAATAGTGGAATCATTGCTAACTAAAGTTGACACTCTTCCAAATCCACTTTCATAAATATCACACTAAGATTCAACACCCTCCAAAATAGTGGGATCACTAATTCCTAAAGTTGACACTCTTCCAAACCCACTTTAGATTATATTATTATTCATACTCCAAAAAATATAAGTGAAGTTCATGGAGCATCGTGCAATTAATACAGGCTAACCAATTTCCAAGCTCAAAATGTATAAGTGAAGCACACGAAGCATTCAAAACCATACTCAAAAGATTTAAGTGAAGCACAAAGAGAAATTCTATAAGATCATACTTAAAAGATATAAGTGAAGCACATGAAGCATTCTATAAATTTATGAAGGGACATCTCATACTAGCATGATTCTTAAAGAAAAAGAAAAACACAAAGGACACAAATCATGTGAACAAAACAAAAACCGAGGTATACCGATATTTGTTGAAGAAGAAACATGGGATGCCAACCGGGGCATCCCCAAGCTTAGATGCTTGAGTATCCTTTGAAATATTTACTTTGGGTGCCTTGGTCATCCCCAAGCTTGAACTCTTGCCTCTCTTTATTCTTCTCACATCGGTAACTCCTCGTTCTTCGAACACTTCATCCACAAAAACTTAACAAAAACTTTGTGAGATCTGTTAGTATAACAAAGCAAATCACCACTATAAGTACTGTTGCAAACCAATTCATATTTTGTTTTTGAATTATATCTACTGTAATACAACTTTTCCATGGCCTAATCCACTGATAGAAATCGATAGTTTCATCAAAACAAGCAAGCAATGCATCAAAAACAGAATCTGTATTAAACAGGACAGTCTATAGTAATCTGGAAGTTTAGGTAACTTATTTAACTCCAAAAATTATGAAATAAATTTGAAAATTTGAACAATTTCTACAGAATTAATTTGCAAAAAGTTTCAGATCCATTTGACTTTCCAGTAAGAAATGTAAAATCACGCTCTACGGCCAAAGTTTCTGTTTTTGTTCTGCACATAGTAAACAAGCAATCTAATCATCCTAAGTCAAAGCTTGGCTGATTATTTTTATAATACAATGGGTATATACAAGGGGATACTTATTTACAGAAAAACTTCCATTAAAAATCTTACATTGTTTCCGTGAGCATGAACACAAGTGCTCAAGGTCGACCCTCACTTCTTTAATGCATAACTTTCCAATCACTTCTCTTTTTTGAAAAACTTTTTAGGCATGAGAGGCAAGTAATTTTTTTGGTATTATTGTTTTTTTGTATGTTTCACCCACAACTAAATAGAAACAAAAAGGAAAAAACAAAATCTACTTAGTGAAGAAAGCAAACACGCACACACGAGAATATCAACCCCACGCTATTGCTCCCCAGCAACGGCGCCAGAAAAGAGCTTGATAATCCCCAAGTGCAGGGAATCATCGTAGCAATTTCCAAAGGTGGAAGTGATAAGTATGGAGTGTCGAACCCACAAGGAACTAAAGGTAAGATGAATATTCTCTCAAGTCCTATCTGCCACTGATACGACTCTACGTAGACCGAACGTTTGCTTCCAACTAGAAGCGAGAAATAAAACTACGTTGTGGGTATGAAAAGGATAACTTTGTATGATATCGGAGAGATAAAATATAAAAGTAGATGAAGTTATCATAAAGTTAGAATATATTACTAAATATTATAAATAGCGAGTGTGGAATAATGGTGGATCGGTGTGCGGAATTGTCCTAGGCAATTGTTAACAAGACCGGTAATCACTATTGCAATTTCATATGAGGGAGAGGCATAAGCTAACATAATTTCTCTACTTGGGTCATATGCAATTATGATTGGAACTCTAGCAAGCATCCGCAACTACTAAAGATCACTAAGGTAAAACCCAACCATAACATTAAAGCATCAAGTCCTCTTTATTCCCATACGCAACAACCCCCTTACTCGGGTTTGTGTTTCAGTCACTCACCAACCCACTATAAGCAAATCATGAACGTATTGCAACACCCTACAGCGGGAATCCCGCACGCTTGCGCGACACGGAGGGAACCATAGGACAACACCAAAATAAAACATACCACTCGTACCAATCTAGATCATCAATCAACCCAAAGACAAAGAATATCTACTCAAAACATCATAGGATGGCAACACATCATTGGATCATAATATGTGGCATAAAGCACCATGTTCAAGTAGGGATTATAGCGGGGTGGGGGAGAGTGGACCGTGTAAAAGAGATGAGGGTGGTGATGATGATGGTGATGGTGATGAAGACGATCACCGCGGCGATGATTCCCCTCTCAATGGAACTCCGGTGCCACCAATGGATCTCCCCCTTGTGCTTCCTCCTCCATGGCCTCCCCCTAGATGGGGAAAGGTTCCCCCTCTGGTCCTTGGCCTTCATGGCGATGATGGCCTCTCCGGGATCCTCCTCCATGGCTACCGATGATGATGGCCCCCTCCGGCAGGGTGCCGGAGAGGGCCTAGATTGATTTCTCGTGGCTACAGAGGCTTGCGGCGGCGGAACTTCCGATCTAGGTTTCTTTCTGGAAGTTTGAGGTTATATAAGAGGTGTTGGAGTCGGGAACAAGTCAGGGGGTCCCTGAGGCGGCCACGAGGCAGGGGGCACGCTCAGGGGGGTAGGGCGCGCGCCCACCCTTATGGTGGCCTCGGGGCTCTTCTGGCCACTTCTGGTACTCCGTGGGCTTCTTCTGGTCCAAAAATGATCTCCGTCAAATTTCAGCTCAATTGGACTCTGTTTGATTTTCCTTTTCTACGAAACTAAAAAATAAGGAAAAAACAGAAATTGGCACTAGGCTCTAGGTTAATAGGTTAGTCCCAAAAATCATATAAAATATCATATAAATGCATATAAAACATCCTAGAAGGGTAATATAATAACATGAATACTTCATAAATTATAGATACGTTGGAGACGTATCAGCGGTCATGGTAAAGCCGCCTAGCCGGAGGGTTTGGCCTGAGGCCAGGGCTCCTCCGGAGGTGATACCGTCCTTGATAACAAGGTGAGCCATCAATGAAAACACAACGGAACTCTCAATGAAAGCACCAATGTCGGTGTCAAAACCGGCGGATCTCGGGTAGGGGATCCCGAACTGTGCGCCTAAGGTCGATGGTAACAGGAGACAGAGGACTCGATGTTTACCCAGGTTCGGGCCCTCACTATGGAGGTAATACCCTACTTCCTTCTTGATTGATCTTGATGAATATGAGTATTACAAGAGTTGATCTACCATGAGTTCGTAATGGCTAAAACCCTAGAAGTCTAGCCTGTATGATTATGATTACCTCTAGGGACTAAACCCTCCGGTTTATATAGACACTGGAGGGGACTAGCTAGGGTTGTAGAAAGTCGGTTACAGAGAAAGCAATCTTCACATCTGAATGCCAAGCTTGCCATCCACACCAAGGAGAGTCCCATCCGGACACGGGTGAGAGTCTTCGGTCTTGTATGTTCACAGCTCGTTAGTCCGGCCCATGTCCAACAGGCCGGACGCCCGAGGACCCCTTAATCCAGGACTCCCTCAGTAGCCCCCAAACCAGGCTTTCAATAACGATGTGTCCGGCGTGTAGATTGTCTTCGGCATTGCAAGGCGGGTTCCTCCTTTGATGACTTCAAAGAGCTGTATTCGGCCTTCCATTTAACGTCGTACCTATCGGCTTTTGTGCATCCGTGGCTTCAGCTTCCACGTGTCGATCGAATATGAGAGGTCGGGGTATTTTTTGCACATAACACCCCGGCCATGTAAGAAAGGCGTCTATTTAAAGAGATTGGATCTCAGATCCATTCCACACCACGTGGAAAATCCTCAGAGCTTGCTAGGAGGAACCACTCCAACATGGCTAGCGCTCCCAGTTCTTCCTCCCGTCCCCATGGCTCCGAAAAAGGCGATTGGGAGAGAAGTTCTGTATCCCACGGTCAGCTGGTGAAGCTGCAAACACAGGGATTCCCCCCCCCCCCCCCCCCGCGGATCTAGTCCCCGTTCGAGCAGGATTGACTTCCTTCAACAGCGGGGCATAGGCGGAAAATTTCCCCAATCGATCCAGGGGGAACGAGTGTGCTTCGTTCCCTACTTGCTAAGAGGCATCGAATTTCCAATCCACCCTTTCCTCCGAGGACTTCTGCAGTATTACGGCCTCCATTTGCACAATTTCACTCCTGCCTCCATCCTGCACATCGCGGGTTATGTTGCTCTTTGTGAGCTATTCCTCGACTGTGAGGCCCATTTTGATTTATGGAGGAAACTGTTCTGCCTCGTCCCTCGTAACCAAGAGGGATCGATATTCGAAGTGGGTGGAGCCGAGGTATGGCGCATTGCCGGGACCGGATACCTGTCAGGCACGCTGAATAAGGTGTCTGAAGAGTGGCCTTCTGAATGGTTCTATATTGAGGACGTCGCCCTTCCTGACCCAGTTTGAATGGGTCTTCCCGAATTTTCAAGCGCTCGAAGAAACGCCACAGCTGGCGCCCACGAAGCCTCGAGGAGGAAGATAGCGCGGAAGTCCGTCAACTGATGGGCAAGATAAAGACGCTCGTCCAGTCCGGATTATCAATAATCGAGGTAATGGCGACTTCTATAGTGCGGGGGGTCCAACCACTCCAATACAGAGGGCTTCCCATGTGGCACAATAATGGGGAAGATGACGCCTCACGCTGCGGTTGGAAGGGTCCGAACACCCCCGCCGCTTTGCCCAAAATATTGGCTGAACTGTGCAAAGGGGAGAAAGAGGAGTTCACTCATCTCAAACATCGAGATGGATTTTCCATGTACAGTCCTCCTAGCTAGCTGAGTCCTAATCCCACCATTTTACTCAATCCTCTCCTTGAGTCATTTTTAATGGATATTAACCCATCCATTTGCAACAGGAATGGCGGAAGGTTACCGAGGGGATCCATAGCCCCGCCCCCCAGCCAGTGGATCACAACCGGGACCTTGACCCCGGATTCGAGGAGGATCCAGACATATTTGTAGAGCTTGAGGATGGAATATTCTACCAGGCGAGCTATGACGGCACGGAAGTGGCCATCATCGCCGACTATCCCGGCCTCCTCCCTGCCTCGCATGTAAGTGATCAAGAGACAAGTGCAATAGCACCTCATATTCGGCTGCCAAAGGCCCGAAGATGGCGGCTTACAGCGGGGACTCAACCTCGCAATATCCCAAATAAACAGGGAATTCGATGCCAAAGATCCGAAGATGGCGGCTTACCGCATCGTCGTACTCAAAATATCAGCTTGGTTTGAGGGGCTTGAGTTTCATCACGTGGCTCAAGAGAGTAATCAAGCGGCGGACATCCTTGCTCGCATGGGCGCTAAACGCGACACCGTCCCACCTAACACCTTTGTGGAAAGGCTCTTCAAGCCATCCGTGGTGTGGCAGGACGAGAACGGCAACACCAGTCCAGAGCCGATCATACCCCCAGATTCCGAACACAGTTCCGATATCATTGGGGGCTCAGACACCGAAATAACACCATCGGCCCACGAAATCATGGTCGTAACTGTCCCATGGAATGAACCTCTCCTCGCCTATCTCACAAGGACGGAGCTCCCGAATGATCAGATTGAGGCCCGTCATATTGTTTGACGTTTGAAAGCCTACAAAGTTCATGAGGGAGAACTATACAAGAAAAGTACTACCGGAGTCCTTCAAAGATGCATCTCCGAAGATGAAGGATGGCAACTCTTGGCCATATGTCGCCTACTGCCCTACGAACCATCCCCATTACTTGGCCTTTTGAGGTCTGGGGGCTGGACATGGTCGGACCTCTTAAAGGGGGAAGCCATAAGAAGAAGTATCTGCTGGTCATGGTCGACAAGTTCACTAAGTGGATAGAAGCCAAACCAGTCAAAACAGCTGAAGCTAGACAGGTGATAGACTTTATATCCATAGTCATACACCGTTATGGTGTCCCACACAGTGTTATTACTGATAACGGCTCTAAATTTACGGCCGACGAGGTGAAAACTTGGTGTGCCAATTTAGGCATCAAGCTCAATTATGCCTCCATATATCACCCTCAGACAAATGGTCAGGTCGAACGGGCTAACGACCTGATTATGAGCGGCATCAAACCCAGACTAGTGCGATCCCTACAAGAATCAGATAAGCACTGGGTTGAGGAACTCGATTTCATACTCTGGGGGCTGCGGACCATGCCCAATCACTACAAAAAAAGACACATCCGTGACATTTTGGGCCAAACGAAATTTTTTCTGTCATACTTATGACACTTCTATGATGATAATTGTGACAAAACTCGGTATCATCATATATGTGTTGGGCTCCTACTTCTATGCCAAAATATCATGACAGAAAATGGGCTTTTCGTCCTAGGCGGGCCGGAGATGCAGCTGCATGACATTCTTTGGGTTGTCCATGACGGAAAAAACCATGGTAGAAGCGAGGGCGAGGAAAATATCGGGGTGTTCCCGGTTACGGTGGGTGGTCGGGGCCGACCGATGCGCGTTTCTCTCGTACACGCACACGCGTGGGTGCGAGCTGTTGGGCTCTAACTGAACCCGAGCGAGGCGTTGGGCTCTAACTGAACCCAACCGATTGCACTGCAGGCTACGCGTTACTGAACCCGAGCGATCGATCGATGCCTGTTAACTGAACACGATCGAGCGATTCCTTCGCTACTGCTGCTAACTGAAGCCGATCGATGCTGCCTCTGGATGAACAGTGAGCGTTGCTGGGGGAGTTTGGATGAACAGTTCCCGGTGGGGGTGAATGAACGGGACCCCGTGGTGTTGCCTCTGGATGAACAGGCCCCCAATCGATCGAGCCGGTTGGGGCTGGATGAACAGGACCCCGTGGAGGGCTGGATGAATAGTAGACGGTGGAGGGTTGGATGTACAGTAGCCTGTGGAGGGGTGGTTGAACAGGAGCCCATGGAGAGGGATGGTTGAACAGTAGCCGGTGGAGTAGCGTGTGGTGGAGGCTGGATGAACAGGAGCCCGTGGATGAACAGTCGTAGGTGGAGGCTGGAGGAGGTCGACGGTGGATGAACAGTATCCCGTGGAGGCTGGATGGGGTCGATGGTGGAGATGAACTATGATGACCCACAAGTATAGGGGATCTATCATAGTCCTTTCGATAAGTAAGAGTGTCGAACCCAACGAGGAGTAGAAGGAAATGACAAGCGGTTTTCAGCAAGGTATTCTCTGCAAGCACTGAAATTATAGGTAATAGATAGTCTTGTGATAAGGTAATTTGTAACAAGTAACAAGTGTAAATAAAGTGCAGCAAGATGGCCCAATCCTTTTTGTAGCAAAGGACAAGCCTGGACAATTTCTTATATGAAGGAAAATGCTCCCGAGGACACATGGGAATTGTCATCAAGCTAGTTTTCATCACGCTCCTATGATTCACGTTCGGTACTTTGATAATTTGATATGTGGGTGGACTGGTGCTTGGGTGCTGCCCTTACTTGGACAAGCATCCCACTTATGATTAACCCCTATTGCAAGCATCCGCAACTACAAAAGAAGTATTAAGGTAAACCTAACCATAGCATGAAACATATGGATCCAAATCAGCCCCTTATGAAGCAACGCATAAACTAGTGTTTAAGCTTCTGTCACTTTAGCAACCCATCATCTACTTATTACTTCACAATGCCTTCCTCTAGGACCAAACAATGGTGAAGTGTCATGTAGTCGACGTTCACATAGCACCACTAGAGGAGAGACAACATACATCTCATCAAAATATCGAACGAATACCAAATTCACATGACTACTAATAGCAAGACTTCTCCCATGTCCTTAGGAACAAACGTAACTACTCACAAATCATATTCATGTTCATAATCAGAGGGGTATTAATATGAATAATACATCTGAACATATGATCTTCCATCGAGTAAACCAACCAGCATCAACTACAAGGAGTAATCAACACTACTAG
This sequence comes from Aegilops umbellulata, assembly GCA_032464435.1. Classification (NCBI taxonomy): domain Eukaryota; kingdom Viridiplantae; phylum Streptophyta; class Magnoliopsida; order Poales; family Poaceae; genus Aegilops; species Aegilops umbellulata. Next base: position 90,266,010 of record CP136055.1, read on the forward strand.
CAACCCACAGGTACCAATCTGAGGCTTTGGGACAAAGATTGGATACAAGAGATGAACTAGGGTTTTAGAAGAGATGGTGCTGGTGAAGATGTTGATGGAGATTGGCCCCCTCCCGATGAGAGGAGTGTTGGTGATGACGATGGCGATGATTTCCCCCTCCCGAAGGGAAGTTTCCCGACAGAACAGCTCTGCCGGAGCTCTAGATTGGTTCCGCCAAGGTTCCGCCTCGTGGCGATGGAGTTTCTTCCCGTAAGCTTGCTTTTGATTTTTTTTCTCGGACGAAAGACTTCATATAGCAGAAGATGGGCACCGGAGGGCCACCATGCGGCCCACGGGGCAGGGGGCATGCCCAGGGGGTAGGGAGCGCCCCCACCCTCGTGGACACGGTGTGGGCCCCCTCTGGTATTTTCTTCGCTCAGTATTTTTTATTATTTCCAAAAATAACTTCCGTAGAGTTTCAGGACATTTGGAGTTGTGCGGAATAGGTCCATAATATTTTCTCCTTTTCCAGCCCAGAATTCCAGCTGCCGGCATTCTCCCTCTTCATGTAAACCTTCTAAAATAAGAGAAAATAGGCGTAAGTATTGTGACATAATGTGTAATAACAGCCCATGATGCAATAAATATCAATATAAAAGCATGATGCAAAATGGACGTATCAACTCCCCCAAGCTTAGACCTCGCTTGTCCTCAAGCGGAAGCCGATAACGATAAATATGTCCACATGTTTAGAGATAGAGGTGTCGATAAAATAAAATACAGACATGAGGGCATCATGATCATTCTTATAACAGCAACATATATGGATATTGTCATATGATTTCTTATGCTCAAGTAGTAATCTGTTCACAATGTCAAGTATGAATCAAAAACTTCATTGAGAACTATCAAACTATAATCTCAGTCAATGAGGCAATTGCAATTTATCATAACATCGGAAAGAGTCTATGTAAGAGCTTTTCCGCAAGTCCATATACTCAACTATCATTTAGTCTTTCACAATTGCTAAAACTCACGCAATACTTGTGGTTACAGAGTTTTAATCGGACACAGAGAAAGATAGGGGCTTATAGTTTCGCCTCCCAACTTTTTACCTCAAGGGTAATGTCAACAATAATAGTTCATGCTAACTTACATCCAATTATATATACATATATATATATATATATATATATATATATATATATATATATATATATATCAGGATCTTTCCAACACAATGTACTTGCCAAAGGATAAAATGTAAAAAGGAAAGGTGAAGATCACCGTGACTCTTGCATAAGGGTAAGAGATAAAGGTAAAAGATAGGCCCTTCACAGAGGGAAGCAGAGCTTGTCATGTGCTTTCATGGTTGGCTGCACGAAATCTTAATGCAAAAGAACGTCAGTTTACATTGCCACTTGTGATATGGACCTTTATTATGCAGTCCGTCGCTTTTATTTCTTCCACATCACAACATCGTAGAAAGCTTATTTTCTCCACACTAATAAATCATACATATTTAGAGAGCAATTTTTATTGCTTGCACCGATGACAACTTACTTGAAGGATCTTACTCAATCCATAGGTAGGTATAGTGCACTCTCATGGCAAAAACAGGGTTTAAGGATATTTGGAAGCACAAGTAGTATCTCTACTTGGTGCAAAGAATTTGGCTAGCATGAGGGAGAAAGGCAAGATCAACATGTTGGATGGTCCATGACAATATAATTTATTTCAAATGTAAGAAAACATAACTCATTGCGTTGTCTTCCTTGTCCAACATCAACTCTTTAGCATGTCATACTTTAATGAGTTCTCACAATCATAAAAGATGTCCAAGATAGTATATTTATATGTGAAACATCTCTTTCTTTATTACTTCCTATTAATTGCAACGATGACCAAAACTATGTTTGTCAACTCTCAACAATTTTTAATCATCATACTCTTTATATGTGAAGTCATTACTCTCCATAAGATCAATACGATCTCTTTATTTCTTTTTATTCTTTCTTTTTCTTTTATTCACTCAAGATCATAGCAAGATAATCAAGCCCTTGACTCAACACTAGTCTTTATTATATATAGCTCACGGACTCGATTACATAGAAGGATCATAAAGCAAAACTCAAAACTAGATCATACCAAAAAATTTATTCTACTAGATCAAGATATTACCAAAAGGATCGAACTAAGAAAAACGGTAAAGATAGGAGTGTGATGGTGATACGATACCGGGGCACCTCCCCCAAGCTTGGCAGTTTCCAAGGGGAATGCCCATACCTATGTGATTATATCTCTTTTGTTGGCGAAGAAGATGGAGGTGATGATGGATAGTCACACATCGAGCGTAGGAGGTCATCCAATTTGCGGATAATGCCCTTGAGTGCGATGATATGCTCCTTCAACAAAATATTTTCAGGTGTGAGATACTTGTTTTGTATATGAGCCAACTCAATCATCTTGAAAGCTTTGATCTCAGTTGGGGTAAGAAGGTTATGATTAAGTTGAAGGATGTCTTCTGCTATCGGAACTTGGTCCTCCTTGGTCCCTTCATCCTTATTGATCTCTGTCGGTGTCAAAACCGGCGGATCTCGGGTAGGGGGTCCCGAACTATGCGTCTAGGAGGATGGTAACAGGAGACAAGGGACACAATGTTTTTACCCAGGTTCGGGCCCTCTCGATGGAGGTAAAACCCTACTCTGCTTGATTAATATTGATGATATGGGTAGTACAAGAGTAGATCTACCACGAGATCAGAGAGGCTAAACCCAAGAAGCTAGCCTATGGTATGATTGTTGTTGATGTTATTGTGTCCTACGGACTAAACCCTCCGGTTTATATAGACACCGGAGGGGGCTAGGGTTACACAGAGTCGGTTAGAAGGAAGGAGATCTAAATATCCGTACTGCCAAGCTTGCCTTCCATGCCAAGGAAAGTCCCATCCGGACACGGGACGAAGTCTTCAACCTTGTATCTTCATAGTCCAACAGTCCGACCGTCCGGATACCCCCTAATCCAGGACTCCCTCAGTAGCCCCTGAACGAGGCTTCAATGATGATGAGTCCGACGCGCAGATTGTCTTCGGCATTGCAAGGTGGGTTCCTCCTCCGAATACTTCATAGAAGATTTTGAACACGAGGATCGTGTCCGGCTCTGCAAAATAAGTTCCACATACCACCGTAGAGAGAATAGCATTTCCACAAATCTAATCTGCTGACGTGTCCTGCAATGTGACATCACACCACAGCCAAGCCATTATACGAACCGTTTTTCATAGCCAATCTCAGCACATTTTGCGAGGCGGTTTCCTTGGCACGTCTTGTCGAAGCAGATATCATGTCCCCTTATCGCGGGATTCTCATCAATACGGATGTGGGTAACCCAACCGTGCCATCGATTACGGCGCTTGGGGGATGAGCGGGTTTTACCATGCTGGTGGGGACGCATAGTTTCGTCCGCCCATATAAAGGGACAAGGGTTCACCTTTCTCCATCCACGCCTTCTTCCTCCTTTGCTCATCTATTTTCGCACACTCGAGCTCCAACACCCAAGTCCACATTTTCTTCCTCAACCTTCTCCAATCATGTCCGGAGCGGGAGGCAAGTGGATGGTCTCCTCCGTCACGGAGGGACACATCAAGAAGCTGAGGGGAGCCGGATACTTGTCCGAGGACATCACGCATCGGCTCCCAGATGCGGGGTAGTTCATCCCCACCCCCACGCCCCACGAGAGGGTAGTATTCCTTACCCACTTCCTCCGCGGACTGGGATTCCCTCTCCACTCATTCGTCCGCGGACTCATGTTCTACTACGGCCTGGACTTCCACGATCTGGCCCCGAACTTCATCCTCAACATATCGGCATTTATCGTCGTGTGTGAGGCCTTCCTCCGCATCAAGCCCCACTTCGGCTTATGGCTGAAGACCTTCAATGTCAAGCCGAAGGTGGTGCGCGGCCAGCAGGCAGAGTGCGGAGGCGCCATGGTGGGCAAGATGCCCAACGCCACATGGCTCGAGGACTCCTACGTGGAGACCATAAAGGGGTGGCAATCGGGGTGGTTCTACCTCACCGAGCCGCGTGATCCTGAATGGGCAGGGGCCCCCGAGTTCCGATCCGGAATCCCCACGCAGCTCACCTCCTGGAAAGAGAAGGGCCTGCCCTGGGGTAGTCCGGGAGAGCTGACCGGACTCCAAACCTGTGTCTAGAACATGCTGAACAAGAAGCTCAAGCTTGTCAATATAGTCCAGGTCATGCTCATCCGCCGGATCCTTCCGTGTCAACGACGGGCATTCAATTTGTGGGAGTTCGACCCGGCCCAGCACCAGACTCTGAGCAAGCTCTTCGACACAACACACGAGGATGCTTGGAAGGTGCTTTTCAAGGGTGCCGAGGTTCCCCCTCCCCTTACCGAGTATCGCGGATTCAGCGCGAAGCGCCAAGCCAGCGTGGTAAGCTGTTTTACCTCTCATATGGTATTCATTCTTCATAGTTTAATCATATGCGAGGTTTAAGCCCCCATACCTCCGACGGGACTGGCAGGAGACGGCCGGACAGATCGACTGTCCAGCTCCTTTGCCCGAAGGCCCAACAGACGCTCGCCTAGCGGAGCTGCTGGTTCCGGCACCTTACGTGGTGCCAGAGAAGAAGGCCAAGAAGAAGGCCACAGGAACCCGAAAGAGTTCCCGGCGCCCGGTGGTGTCGGATTCATCGTCCGATGACTCCGAGGCGAGCTCCTCCCATGAAGATGAGGAGGAGGAAAAAGAGGTTTCTTCCCCTCCAGCAGGGGGAGAAAAGAAAAGGAAGGCCGCTCCAACTGGGGAGGCCGGAGGGTCCAAGAAGGGAAGAACCCTTCCTCCGGACTACTCCACCAACGCCGCCGACAGCGCAGACGAGTGGACACCCAGGGCCAAGCCCCTGGCGAAGTCGTAAGTTCGGACACCAGAGTGAGTCATAGCGTTCCTTTATTGCACAGCTTCTCCTAACGCCGAATATAATCATGCAGTCCACCCCGAGCCCGAGTCGACATATCATCGAGCGGTTCCTTGGATTCGTCGGATGTGAATAGCTTTTCACTTCCGACCGCTTCCACCCCTCGCCCTACGGACAACTCCGAGGTGTTGACTCAAAGGGTACCGAGCCGAGGGGAGGTGGTCCTGGGGGTGCCACAAGGCGACCTTCGGACTGCAGGCACAAAGGGAGCAAGGCTCCCAAGGGCTCCAAGTCCGGCCCTGGGCCGAACACCGCACGGGAACCTTCAGTGGTTCCAGACTCCGGCAGGCGGCCCCCTGCTAAGAAGGGCAAGCCTACCGTGCCGGTGTCCTCCGTCCAACCGGAGGCACCGGATAGCTTTCTGGAGGTGCTTAACGGCGCCTCCATCGATGAGGAGCACCGCACTATTATGAGTGCGGTGATCCAGAAAGTTCAGTCTGCCAAGAGCGGGCTGACTCAAGCCTGTGCCAGCCTTCTAACAGGCTTTGAGGTATGCAAAAAATATATGAAAATATTACCGCATATACAGTAGCCCCTGATGCTCTGTTCGGTGTTCACAAAGAAAAGCCTAATAGTGGATCTAATAATATACGTAGGAGTCTAACATAATTATGTCGACTACGCGTATGCAGGCTTCGCTGCTGGCCTCCGCCGCACTGACTGCGGAGGTTGATGCACTGAAGCAGAACCTCGAGCAGTTCGAGCAAGAGCTCGGCCTTGCCAAGAAGTAGCTTGAGGAGAACCAAGGCACGTAATGCCTTGACTATATGTGTATATATATATATAAAAAGATGCAGTTTGCGAGAATGATAGGATCGTTATTAATGTGCTAGGGGCCACGACAGAGGTGGCGACCTTGAAGGAAGCGTTGTCCGAGGCTGAAAACAAGGCGGCCACGGAGCGCACTGAGCGGGAGAAACATGAGGCACGAGTTGGCGAGGTGCAGCAAGAGCTCCATGCTCTCGTGAAGAAGCATGAGGTGAAAGTGCAACTATCCCTGAGTGGTTTTGGTAATTCCTAACAACATATAGCTCATTGAGCTAACATTATTCCAAGATTAATATTTCAGGAAAAGCTCAATGGATGGCATGGCATGGATGAGAAAATTGGATCCCTCAAAATTATAAGGACAAAGGATTGGCTCAAACTTCAAGATCAAGACTCTACATTTTATATTTTAGTGATCCAAGATCACATTGAGTCTATAGGACAAGCCAATACTATCAAGGAGGGATGAGGTGTTGCTTAATGAGCCTCTTGCTTCATGTGCTTAGTGATATGCTCCAAAACCCTCAACTATCTTCCCACATCCACATTTGACCTAAGCCAAAAATCAAACTCGGCCTCACTGATTCTTTCTATCCGGCACCACCGACTTTCACTTGTCATAGCCACTGCCACAAACCCTAGCAATTCGGTCTCACCGATAGGGATATCAGTCTCACCGAGATGGGATTGCAATTTCTCTGTTTCCCTTCGTAACATTTCGGTCTAACCAAAGTGAGCGATCAGTCCCACCGAGATTGCAATGTAAACTCACTGTTTCCTTTTCGTAACATTTCGGTCTCACCGAAAAGAGCGAATCAGTCCCACCGAGTTTACCTGACCAACTCTCTGGTTAACTTATTACCAAAATCGGTCCCATCGAGTTTGTGTAATCGGTCACACCGAGATTATGTTATGCCCTAACCCTAACCATATCGGTCCTACCGAGTTGCATCTCAGTCCCACCGAAAATCCTAACGGTCACTAGGTTTGCTAAATCGGTCCGACCGAGTTTAACGATAAAGTCCCACCGAGTTTGGAAGATTGTGTGTAACGGTTAGATTTTGTGTGGAGGATATATATACCCCTCCACCCACTCTTCATTCGTGGAGAAAGCCATCAAAACACATCTACACTTCCAATACACATGTTCTGAGAGAGAACCACCTACACTTGTGTTGAGCTCAACATATTCCATTCCTACCATATGAATCTTGATCTCTAGCCTTCCCCAAGTTGCTTTCCACTCAAATCTTCTTTCCACCAAATCCAAATCCTGTGAGAGAGAGTTGAGTGTTGGGGAGACTATCATTTGAAGCACAAGAGCAAGGAGTTCATCATCAACACACCATTTGTTACTTCTTGGAGAGTGGTGTCTCCTAGATTGGCTAGGTGTCACTTGGGAGCCTCCGAAAACATTGTGGAGTTGAACCAAGGAATTTGTAAGGGCAAGGAGATCGCCTACTTCGTGAAGATCTACCGCTAGTGAGGCAAGTCCTTCATGGGCGACGGCCGTGATGGAATAGACAAGGTTGCTTCTTCGTGGACCCTTCGTGGGTGGAGCCCTCCGTGGACTCGCGCAACCGTTACCCTCCGTGGGTTGAAGTCTCCATCAACGTGGATGTACGATAGCACCACCTATCGGAACCACGCCAAAAACATTTGTGTCTCCAATTGCGTTTGAATCCTCCAAACCCTTCCCTTTACATTCTTGCAAGTTGCATGCTTTACTTTCCGCTGCTCATATACTCTTTTGCATGCTTGCTTGAATTGTGTGGAGATTTCTTGACTTGTGCTAAGATAGCTAAAATCTGCCAAGAATTAAAATTGGGAAAAGGCTAGATTTTTATTTGGTCAAGTAGTCTAATCACCCCCCTCTAGACATACTTCCGATCCTACAAGTGGTATCAGAGCTTTGGTCTCCATTTGCTTTGATTTCCATAGCTTTTGGTGGTCATAGCCTTGGTTTCACAACCTAGGAGAGTATGGCGTCTAGCGAGGGAAATTACCACCGTAGAGGTCCTTGCTTTGATGGTACTAATTTTGCTAGTTGGAAGCATAAGATGAAAATGCATATTCTTGGACATAACCCTGCCGTTTGGGCTATTGTGTGTGTTGGCTTGCAAGGTGACTTCTTTGATGGGAAAGAACCAAACCGTGAAGCTACCGCGGAAGAGTTGAAGATGCTGCAATACAACGCTCAAGCTTGTGATATTCTCTTCAACGGATTGTGCCCCGAAGAATTCAACAAAATCAGCCGTCTTGAGGATGCAAAGGAAATTTGGGATACTTTGATTGATATGCACGAAGGTACCAACTCCGTCAAGGAATCCAAATTGGATGTGCTTCAAAGTCAACTTGACAAGTTCAAAATGAAGGATGGTGAAGGTGTCGCTGAAATGTACTCTAGGCTTGCTCTTATCACAAATGAGATTGCCGGCTTAGGGAGTGAAGAGATGACCGATAGATTCATCATCAAGAAGATCCTAAGAGCCTTGGATGGAAAATATGATACCGTGTGCACATTAATCCAAATGATGCCCAATTACAAAGATCTCAAGCCAATGGAAGTCATTGGAAGAATTGTTACTCATGAGATGTCACTCAAGGATAAAGAGGAACTTCACAACAAACAAGTGGCGCTTACAAAGCCTCATGTGAAGCCCCCACATCATCAAGTGAGAAGCAAACCTTCAATGAAGAATTGAACTTAATGGTGAAGAACTTCAACAAGTTCTACAAGAGTAGAAGCAAAGATAGAAGCTCCAAGTCAAGGTCCTACAATGACAAAAGATCTTCTAGTCGAGAGCGAAACTGCTACAATTGTGGGAGGCCCGGACACTATTCCAATGAGTGTACGGCTCCCTACAAGAGAAGAGAAGACTCTCCCAAAAGAAGAAGTAGAAGAGAAGAATCACCATCTAGAGAAAGAAGGAGTAGAGATGATCGTTATGAACGAAGACACACAGGGAGAAGCAAGGATTCGAAAAGAAAAGAAAATTCATCAAGGAGCTACACAAAATGAAGACATCAAGCTCATGTTGGTGAATGGGTATCCGGCTCCGACTCCGACAACCACTCCGGGAGAAGCTATCACTCTGATTCCGAATATACTCAAGATGAAGGTGTTGCCGGTCTAGCACTTGTGTCAACCAACTCCTATGACATATTTGACTCACCAAATGAAGGAGTTGGAACATGCTTCATGGCTAAAGGCCCAAAGGTATCACATCCCGAGTATGTTGATTTCAATAGTGATGAAGATGACTTGTTAGGTGATGATGATTTACTTGTTGACAACTCTAGTGATGAATACTATGATGAAACGTCAATTAATCATGCTAATCAAGATAAAACGAATGACAATGATAAGGAGAAGATTGAGTCTCTAACTAAAGAACTAAACACTCTTAAGTTAGCTCATGAAACTATCTTAGGAGATCATCGAGAACTTTTAAGGACACATGAGAAATTACGCTTTGAAAAGCTCAACCTTGAGCAAGAGCATGAGTTCTTAAAAGCAATCAATGATGATCTTCGTAAGAAAAGTTCTTCTTACATTGCCAAGCGTTTACTCTTATCCACTTACATGCCTCAAGTCAAGTCTAGTAACAAGAACAAGAAAGATTCGTCCTCTAGTAGTAACAATGATCATGTTAAATCCAATATTGTTGCTTCTAGTAGTTCTCTTGATTCCATTAATGATTCTCTTAGCCAAGTTACACTTGAGCAAGAAAATAGCCTATTGAAAGGAATTATAGAGAAAGGAGTTTACAAGAGCCTTGCCGGAAGTAAGCAATTCGAGGAAATTGTACGCAAGCAAGGAAGGCACCGGAAGAATCAAGGTGTTGGTTTTGAACGAAAGTTCAATGCCAATGGAGTTGAGTGGGAAGAAGATCAATACCCCAAGACAAAGTTTGTTCCTCAACAAGAGAAGTATGATCCCACTCCTTTCAAAGGGACACAAGCTCAAGATGATCTTCCACCACAAGACTACAAGCAAAAAGGCAAGGACAAGCTTCAAGAGGAAATTGACGCATTTGAAGAAGCTCCTAAGACCTTAGTCAAGTGGATTCCCAAGACTACTTCAAGTTCCACTTCATCAAGTACAACTACAACTCCAAGGATTCCCATCAAGATGGTGTGGATCCAAAAGAAGAAGAACTAGAGAGTTCTTGAGGGTGACTCCGCCAACATACTTCACTCTTATCATTTTGGCAAGAACAAGTGCAATCAACTTCCACATCTTGCACTAGTTCAAGGAGTCACAAACCCTCTTGTTGGTAAGACAAGGGACAAGGTAACCTAAAAGCTTTCATAGACATCATCTTGTATGTGCATCACTCTATGTCTATGGATATTCTTGCTTGTTCCTTGTGGGACTAACCCATGTAGGTATTGAAAGTGCAACTCACTCCAATGGATAGCTCCAATTGATCTACATCAACATTGAGCATCCACATCTTCAACATCTACATGAAGTCATCATCGACAAAACCCAAGGTTAGTTCATCCCTCTTAGGGGGGATATCACATCTAGGGGGAGCTTTACTCTAAGACTTGAGGTAAAGCAACTCTAATGGTGTGATCACAACAATGCTTTATGTAAAAGTGGTAACCCCACTTGTGCTTAAACGATGAGTATGACCTATGATCAAATGATCATTTGACTCCTAAGTCAATATACTCATATATAGATGACCTAGTCATCGCCAATTGCTTGATAGATGCTAGAATTGGTTGTGCATGCTTTGCCACATATTTCAATTGCCATTTTATTGTGTGAGCATGTTGGTTGCATATTTTACTCATTCGAGGACATCCACTTGTTGTTTTGATTGATTGGATTTCTTTTCTTTTGCCAAGTGGATGGACAAGAATGCCTAAGAACCCTCTCTAGCTATCTATGCTTTTCTCGTCTCAAACTCTATTCATGCTACATCAAAAAATTTGATCAAGTCAGATTCAAACCACTCTGTGTGAGGAGCACTCGGAGTCCCCGATTTTTCATAGACTTAAACTTCCAAAACTTCTTTGTGCTTTTCGGTCTGACCGATTCCTTCATTTCGGTCATACCGAGATCACTAAGTCGATCTAGGTTTTCACCTCGGTGCAACCGATTTGAACTCTTCGGTCACACCGAGTTGCTATAACTGTCAACAATTATGCATCTCGGTGCCACCGAGTTGTTCCACTCGGTCACACCGACAGGGTCGGGCTATATATACTCACGGGCAAAATTTTGGAAATTTCTCCGAAACCTCTTCGCCCGCGCATATCTCACTCTGCCTCCTGGGTCTCCGGATCGTCCTCCTCGTCGCCAGCCGCCTAATGTCGCTGGTCTCCGCCGCCGTTAATGGATTACGCCTCCACCGTTGCCACCATAGCGAGTCCACCGCCGAACTAGGGTGTGGACTCGATCACAGTGCTATCCCCGTCTGATTCCTAGCACATTGTGTTCATTATGATTCTTGCTACAATTGAAACACTCCTATCCAGTTAAATCAATCCGTAGAATAGTTGAGATTCGAAAATTTAGGTTTAGGTTTCCGCCGAAACCATCTCGGACCCACCAGGTTGCAGAACTCGGTTCCACCGATTCGGCCACGGCCATTGCACATGTGGTTCTCGGTCTGACCGAGAATTACAAATCGGTGAGACCGAGTTCAGGACTTTGTGAAACCCTAGCAGTCTCGGTGCCACCAAACTGTGACTCGGTCTGACCGAGTTCACTAGTTTAGGTTCCAAAAGCTGCTTCGGTATCACTGAGTTTGAAAATCGGTTGATCCGAAATGCTTCCTGTGGAAAACTAAAACTAAGTTTTTGGCTCATTCTTTTGCAAAAATCTCTGCATTTTGTGATGCTCATCCACTCTATCTCTTCTATAATCTATTCACAGGGTCAGCAGTCAGAGTTTGCAACATGTCTGATCAGAGTGACAGCCAGAACAAATCTGAGGAGCAGGTTCATATGAGTGAGGGCACTAGTCCCTCTAGCAGCTCTGATGAGGGTAGCAGGAGCACCCCAAACAACTTGCCTAAGGCTGCCACTAGAGCTAGCAAGAAGAAAACTTCTGAATCAGAGGATGAGGACTATGTGGCAGAGGAGGAAGCCACATCAAAGAAGAAGGTGCTCAAGAAAGAATATGGGTCAGCTGCAGCCATCAAGCCTGGAATGCATAAAGAAGGCACCTGCAAGGAGAGTTCCTACTTCTAAGCCTAGGAAGGCTGTAACTGAAGAAACCATGAAGTTTACCATGGAATCTGAAGAGGAAGCAAGTGGCCAAGATAAGAAGAAGAAGAACAGAGCCAGAACCACTACTGCCAGAGTTCTTGGCAAACCCTCCATGAGGAGAGACTCTGAGGGAGAAGAAGAAGAAGAGGTTGCTGCACCAGCACCCAAGGCACAGAAGCTTATGGGTGATGCCATAAGGACAGGGGCTACTTCATCTAAGCCCAAGAAGCACCCAAAGCTGCCTCCAAGCCCAAGAGTGCACCTAAGAGGAACACCAGGAATATATCTGCTGCTGAAAAGAACAAGGCCCCAGTGCCTGATATTGCTGAAGAAGAAGAAGGACAAGTTCTCAGGAAGCTCAAGCCCAAGATCCCAGACCACAATGATGCTCATCCTATGGCTGAGGACATGAAAATTAGAAGAGATTCAGGGCTGAGGAAGTGGAGAGAAGCAGATCCATATGCTTCAAGGAGAAGAACTGTAGTGGATTACAGGTTTCACACCAAGGAACAACAAGATTTCTATGAGACAGTGCTGCTGGATAAGAAGCCCATAGTGTGTGACATGAGATGGGTTGACTGGGAATATATCAAGGAGAACGAAGAACACTATCCTGGAGTGTATGACAGCTTCAGTGCTTGTGGAGTTGCAGACTTTGTTGGGAAAAAGCTCACAAAGTGGAATGAGGAGCTCATTATGCAATTCTACTCCACAGCACATTTCTATCCAGATGGCAGGATAGTTTGGATGTCAGAAGGCACTAGATATCAGTCTACAGTTGTTGAATGGGCACAGCTGATCAATGCCCCAGAAGAGCAGGAAGATGACTTGGATATCTATGCCAAGAAGAAGATGGATCACAATTCCATGTCAAATATGTACAAGGAGATCCCAAACAAAGCACTTGAAACCTTCAAGTTGGCTCGGTGCACTTCCTTCTGTCAGGGCTGCCCACTATCAACTGGATTCTAAGGCACACTCTCTTGCCCAAGTCAGGTGATCACAAGATGATCCGAGGCCATGCAATAAACTTGCTTCACATATTTGATGTGCCACAGAAATTCAAAGTGATGAGCCTCATGGTAGAAACCATTAAGAGGACAGCAGCTGATCAGAAGAGGAGTTGTGGATATGCCCCACAAATTCAAGAGTTGATTAACTAAAAGATGGGCACAGGCACATACCTGCTGGATAAGGAACACCTGCCCATCCATCCAGATTTTGAGGACAATCAAGTTGTCATGAATGAGAATGAACCATCATTTGCACATGCACAAGCAAAGAAGGAGAAGGCAAAAATGGAGAAAGTTGCCAAGATGCCAACTCAAGAGGAGGCATCTGAGTACTTCTGGAAGAACAAGCAGGAGCAGCTCAGTTACCTGATAGCATCCACTCTGAGAATTGAGAAAGGACTGTCCACCCTGACTCGAAACCAAGAGAGCCTGGAAAGAATCATGGAACAAAAGTTCTATGACCTAGATGTGAAAGTAACTGAGATTCAGTCTGCCGTGGAGCAATAATAGGATGATATGCAGGATAGGAAGGGCAAGACCACAAATGATGCATTTGCCAGAGTGCCCAGAGCTCAGAGATCGTCTGCAGTGCCAGTTCCTGACACCAGAGCCACCACTTCTGCACCAGCTACAGCTTCAGTTCCACCAGCTCCAGCTCCTACCCCAGCAGCTCCAACCACTTCTACTGAAGCCTTCGTCCTTGGCGTCATCCGGACTCCACCAACTGAAGACCAAGCCTGAGAGTCGTTTAGTGATATGCATTTTCTATGAACTTTTTGGTAACTTGTTGCCAAAGGGGGAGAAAAATGTATAGATCATAGGCTTCGAGAGAGAGAGAGTTTGCATTTGTTCTCTCTTGTCTTCTTGATTGAAACTTTATTTGCTTTTGAGTGCTTGAGATACTATGCCTTAATCTGTGAGACATTGATGATCATGTGTTTGATCATAAGCTACACTTAATGCTTGTTGGATGTTATTATCAGTTTATTCTTATTTTGATCATTCACTTTGCTTGGTGATGAGTGCATGTATTTATTTCTTATCATTTTGAGCGCTCCACCAAGAGGTATGTGACATGGAAGAGTAACCCATGATCCTAACTCATTGTGCATTTGCAGTCCAAAGCAAATCTTCAAATATGCACAAATTTAGGGGGAGCTCTTGCTTATCACATACTTCTCAAAGCGACGATATATTTCATTCTTATTATCATTTGTCGAAGCTTTGATCTATATGTTGTCATCAATTACCAAAAAGGGGGAGATTGAAAGTGCAACTATCCCTGGGTGGTTTTGGTAATTCCTAACAACATATAGCTCATTGAGCTAACATTATTCCAAGATTAATATTTCAGGAAAAGCTCAATGGATGGCATGGCATGGATGAGGAAAGTGGATCCCTCAAAATTATAAGGACAAAGGATTGGCTCAAACTTCAAGATCAAGACTCTACATTTTATATTTTAGTGATCCAAGATCACATTGAGTCTATAGGACAAGCCAATACTATCAAGGAGGGATGAGGTGTTGCTTAATGAGCCTCTTGCTTCATGTGCTTAGTGATATGCTCCAAAACCCTCAACTATCTTCCCACATCGACATTTGACCTAAGCCAAAAATCAAACTCGGCCTCACCGATTCTTTCTATCTGGCGCCAACCGAGTTTCACTTGTCATAGCCACTGCCACAAACCCTAGCAATTCGGTCTCACCGATAGGGATCTCGGTCTCACTGAGATGGGATTGCAATTTCTCTGTTTCCCTTGGTAACGTTTCGGTCTAACCGAAGTGAGCGATCGGTCCCACCAAGATTGCAATGTAAACTCACTGTTTCCTTTAAATAACATTTCGGTCTCACCGAAAAGAGCGAATCGGTCCCACCGAGTTTACCTGACCAACTCTCTGGTTAACTTATTACCAAAATCGGTCCCACCGAGTTTGTGTAATCGGTCACACCGAGATTACGTTATGCCCTAACCCTAACCATATCAGTCCTACCGAGTTGCATCTCAGTCCCACCGAAAATCCTAACGGTCACTAGGTTTGCTAAATCGGTCCGACCGAGTTTAACGATTCGGTCCCACCGAGTTTGGCAGATTGTGTGTAACGGTTAGATTTTGTGTGGAGGATATATATACCCCTCCACCCACTCTTCATTCGTGGAGAAAGCCATCAAAACACATCTACACTTCCAATACACATGTTCTGAGAGAGAACCACCTACACTTGTGTTGAGCTCAACATATTCCATTCCTACCATATGAATCTTGATCTCTAGCCTTCCCCAAGTTGCTTTCCACTCAAATCTTCTTTCCACCAAATCCAAATCCTGTGAGAGAGAGTTGAGTGTTGGGGGGACTATCATTTGAAGCACAAGAGCAAGGAGTTCATCATCAACACACCATTTGTTACTTCTTGGAGAGTGGTGTCTCCTAGATTGGCTAGGTGTCACTTGGGAGCCTCCGTCAAGATTGTGGAGTTGAACCAAGGAGTTTGTAAGGGCAAGGAGATCGCCTACTTCGTGAAGATCTACCGCTAGTGAGGCAAGTCCTTCGTGGGCGATGACCGTGATGGAATAGAAAAGGTTGCTTCTTCGTGGACCCTTCATGGGTGGAGCCCTCCGTGGACTCGCGCAACTGTTACCCTCCGTGGGTTGAAGTCTCCACCAACGTGGATGTACGATAGCACCACCTATCGGAACCACGCCAAAAACATCCGTGTCTCCAAGTGCGTTTGAATCCTCCAAACCCTTCCCTTTACATTCTTGCAAGTTGCATGCTTTACTTTCTGCTGCTCATATGCTCTTTTGCATGCTTGCTTGAATTGTGTGGAGATTGCTTGACTTGTGCTAAGATAGCTAAAATCTGCCAAGAACTAAAATTTGGAAAAGGCTAGATTTTTATTTGGTCAAGTAGTCTAATCACCCCCCCTCTAGACATACTTCCGATCCTACATGAGGCTTTGGAGCTTGACTCGAAGACTCGAGAGTTCGAGCTCGCTGCGGCCCTCGAAGGCACCAATTCAGCCAAGGCCGAAGCCCGAAAAACCCTCCAGGAAATTGAGGAGATGAAGAAGACAGCGGCGGGTAAGGCATTCATTATGCAAAGCAAGCACGTTAAAGTGAATTACTTGTTACTTACCCGAGTCCGGAGCTCTCCAGGATCATTCGCAGATTTGCCCCGCAGCGTGTCAGGAGCCGCTGCCTACTACCGGGCCGAGGAAGGGAGCTCGACGGAGAAGGTGTTCTGGTCTCAGTATGCTGAGACCGGACACCCGGTGCCCTTGAGCGACCAGCTGAAGCAACTAGTCGAGCTCCATAAGGTGGCCGAACAGGCCATGAAGGGTCTTATAGTCCGGCTGTCGCCTGGGGAGGCCATGCCTGGGAGCTACTTCGGGCTGGTGAGGCGGCTGATGGACAGGCCCTGTCCGTGGCTTGATGTCATCAAGTGCTCCGTCTGCATCAAGGGCGCCCGCAGGGCCCTTGCCCGCGTGAAAGTACACTGGGGCAAAATGGACGCGGAGCGGCTGGTGATGGATGGACCACCGCAGGGCAAGGAGCATCGCCACCCCGAGATGTACTATGAGGGCCTCCTGAAGGGTGCCCGCCTTGTGGCGGATGAGTGTTCCAAGGATGTAATATTTGAGTAAACTAGCCCGTGTGATCCTGTACGCTGAAAACTTGTTCATATGCGCTATGCAACGCTTGTGTGAATTTAAAATATTACCTTCTGTGCGGCCGTTTATTAAATCCGAGAGATGGCGAGTCGTCAGCTTCTGCCCCCGTGCCACGAGTGCTGGGGTGTTCGGGATAAACCTGAGCACTCTTTTTCCCATTCTTGGGTCCTTCGAGGGAGGTGCTCAGCACAACGAACAAGGCAATCAGACTATAATGCATTATCACTCTCACTTAGCCAGAGAATTCTATAATTTTAAATTTCGGCGAAGCCCCTAGTGTTCGGAAGACCGAGTTCGGGGCGCTATATATGCCTAGGCCGTACAAAGCCGGCTCCTCGCCCTAAGCGGCATAAGTCTTTAGGGACTCGAAACCTCTCGAACAGCGACCAGCTCTCGCCCTATCATGACAGTCAGTTTTAGCTTTCTCTACTGAGGTGCTCAGCCCAGCTGAACCGGGGCACAATCGCAGTAGTTCTCCCAGTGCTACCTTAGCCGATATAGCGGAACGTAAGGTACCAAAACATGGGAGCCGGGCAAACCCAACTATTGACCAAAGACATGATTCGGAGCTGATGCATATGATGCTATAAGTTCGGAGTGCCGCACTTGTGAAAGTGTTCGGACTTCTCACGCTGTATTATGGGGTGCTTGAGCCCCTGGCGTATTAGCCGTACCAAAGTGTACGGGTGCTGAATGTCATGAATGAACATATATACCTAAAAAGGAACGAATAGGGAATGTAATAATAGACTGAAGCTAAGCATTTTTTATTTGAAAAAGGTGCATTAAAAGCAGAACGATACAAATAGTGCGATAAGCAAGAGATGGGACCATTTGACATGTCCCCTCCAGGGGCGAACTGCTGAATGGTATTTAAAACAGGTAGTTTGCTCGTTATAGAGACCACCTGGGGGTTCCATAGTGTGACGTAGCTTTCTGCCTCCCTGGTTGTTGTATCGTGTGTTCGGCAATTGTACTGTCGAACAGATCTTTCGGAGAGTAAAGTCCTAAAAGTAAGAAAAAATGATAAAATTGGCAGCCCCTAGTGCGTTTAAGCCGCAATTTGGGGCGTGCCGTGGTCGTGCCCCTCCCCTTGTGCCCATGGTATTTTCAGAGCATAATTATGTACGCGTAGCACGGATTCCACCGTTTTGCTAGGGCTGGGGTTGGGGCTGCATTGCTATGCTTGCTCGAAACGTGCCAGGCGGTCTTGTTGTAGGTTACTCCGAGCGCGCTTGACGGTGTTCGGACGTTTTATCACCGGACCGGAGAATTGCGTTGAGAGGCTGCTTTGTACTTCCGCTGCGAGGGCCGCCGTGTTCTCCTCCGTTCAGAGAGAGCGCTCGGTGTTTCCATTGACTGTGATGACTCCCCGAGGTCCTGGCATCTTGAGCTTGAGGTATGCATAGTGCGGCACCGCATTGAACTTTGCAAATGTGGTTCGCCCGAGCAGTGCGTGATAGCCACTGCGGAACGAGACTATATCGAAGATTAACTCCTTGCTTCGGAAATTATCCGAGGATCCGAAGACCACTTCTAGTGTGACTGAGCCTGTGCAATGGGCCTCTACACCTGGTATGACGCCTTTAAAGGTCATTTTTGTGGGTTTAATCCTTGAGGGATCTATGCCCATTTTGCGCACTGTGTCCTGATAAAGCAGGTTCAGGCTGCTGCCGCCGTCCATAAGGACTCGAGTGAGGTGAAATCTGTCAATGATTGGGTCTAGAACCAACGCGGCAAATCCACCATGGCGGATACTAGTGGGGTGGTCCCTACGATCGAAAGTGATCGGGCAAGAGGACCATGGGTTGAACTTTGGGTCGACTGGCTCCAACGCGTATACGTCCCTTAACGCACGCTTCCGCTCCCTCTTGGGGATGTGGGTTGCGTATATCATGTTCACCGTCTGCACTTGTGGGGGGAAACCCTTCTGTCCTCTGTTAATCGGCGACCGGGGCTCCTCCTCGTCGTCACTATGTAGCCCCTTGTTCTTGTTTTCAGCATTTCACTTGCCGGCCTACTTGAACACCCAACAATCCCTATTGGTGTGGTTAGTTGGCTTTTCGGGGGTGCCATGTATCTGACACGAGCGATCGAGTATACGGTCCAAGCTGGACAGGCCCGGAGTGCTTCTTTTGAATGGCTTTTTTCCGCTGACCGGCCTTAGAGCCTCTGAATCCGGCATTAACTGATGTATCCTCAGCATTGTCACTGTTAGTGCGGCGCTTGTGCTTGTTGCGACGTGACCTGCCATTGCTATCCTTGGTATCCAAATTACCAGGGCTCTTTGACATGTTATTGCTGCGAGCCAGCCAGCTGTCTACTCCCGCGCAAAAGCGGGTCATGAGTGTTGTGAGGGCTGCCATAGATTTCGGCTTTTCCTGTCCAAGGTGTCGGGCAAGCCATTCGTCGCGGATGTTATGCTTGAAAGCCGCTAGGGCCTTTGCATCCGGACAGTCGACGATTTGATTTTTCTTGGTTAGGAACCATGTCCAGAATTGTCTGGCCGATTCCTATGGCTGTTGAATTATGTGGCTTAGGTCATCGGCGTCTGGTGGTCGCACATAGGTTCCCTAGAAGTTGTCGAGGAATGCGGCTTCCAGATCTTCCCAACACCCAATGGATTCGGCTGGCAAGCTATTGAGCCAATGCCGAGCTGGTCCTTTAAGCTTGAGTGGGAGGTATTTGATGGCGTGTAGATCATCGCCACGGGCCATGTGGATATGAAGGAGATACTCCTCAATCCATACCGTAGGATCTGTCATACCATCGTATGATTCAATATTCACGGGTTTGAAACCCTCTGGGATTTGATGATCCATTACTTCATCTGTGAAGCATAACGGGTGTGCGGCGCCTCTGTATTGGGCTATATCACGACGCAGCTCGAATGAGTTTTGTCTGTTGTGTTCGGCCCGGCCGGACTTACTTTTCCTCTATCCGGCGTGACGGTTATCATCTTGTGTCGTGGGGCGCCCACGCGATTCGTAGATTGACCTTGTTTGCTTTGCTTTGTCCTCCAATATATCTCGCAGGTATAGTGCATGTCCCCGTGCCTTGGTATTTTTTGAGTGACGCCGGGTGCGACTTGAGCTGTGGGCCGAGAGGCCTCTCTGACGCGGCCACGAGGTCGCCGGTCAGCCGTGTCATACGCTGGAGATGTAGGTTTAGATGCTTCTTCCTCTAATCGGGGTAGCAACCTACGCTTTGGGTAGCTCTTGGAGGGGCGTTCGAGTTCGTATTCCTTGGCCGCAAGGACTTCAGTCCATCTGTCAGCTAGCAAGTCTTGATCAGCTCTAAGCTGATGCTTCTTCTTCTTAAGGCTCTTTGACGTAGCTATAAGCCGGCGCTTGAAGCGCTCTTGCTCAACGGGATCCTCAGGCACGACAAATTCGTCGTCGTCGAGGCTTGCCTCGTCTTCAGAGGAAGGCATGTAATTGTCATCCTCTTCCTCTCTGTCCATCGCTCTCTCATGAGGCTGGCTTCTCCATCCTCCTGTGCTGAACTTTGCTGGAGGGGGTTGTCTTCGGCACTGTCCGGGGTGTTATTATCTCCTGTGTCGGAATCACCGTTTTTGGTTTGGCGAGACTTAGAGCGGCGCCGCTGACGCCGGCGCTTAGCTTGCTTCTTGGAGGGGTTATCCTCCATTGTTTCGTCGCCATTGCCTTCTTTGGGTGTGTCCACCATATATATGTCATACGACGAGGTGGCTTTCTAGTGCCCTGTAGGCGCTAGTTCCTGTTCGTCTCCTACATCGTCGTCCATACCGTCGATGTCTTCGGAGCCGAAGTCGAGCATGTCGGTCAAATCATCGACAGTAGCTATGAAGTGGGTGGTGGGTGGGCGTCGAATTTCTTCGTCGTCCGCATCCCAATCCCGCCGGTCATAATCCGGCCAGGACTCTCCTAACAAAGAGAGAGACCTTAGTGAATTCAGTATGTTGCCGAAGGGCGAGTGCTGAAAGATATCCGCGGCGGCGAACTCCATGATTGGCGCCCAATCGGATTCGATTGGCAGGGGCGCGGATGGTTCAGAGTCCGGAGGAGAGTCCGGCAAGGTGGAGTCACGGACCTCGCGAAGGGTAAGGTTGGCGTTCGGCTCGATCGCCGTCGAGGCTGCTGCCTCCACGGCGGGGTCTAACCACCCGCCCTCGGATGGCGCAGTTGGCTCCGAATTAAAGGTCGGAGCGGATGCCGGTGCGGTCTCCAGGATACCGTTCGGCAGCAGAGCTAAATCATGCTCATCGTGACGCACTCGGTAGGGGCTCGGATCCGTCGAAGATCAAGTCTCCGCGGATATCGGTCGTGTAGTTCAAGCTTCCAAACCTGACCTGACGGCCAGGGGCGTAACTTTCAATCTGCTCTAGATGGCCAAGCGAATTGGCCCGCAGTGCAAAGCCGCCGAATACAAAGATTTGTCCGAGGAGAAAAGTCTCACCCTGGACAGCATCGCTAACGATGATTGAAGGAGCCATCAAGCCTAATGACGACGACATAGAGGAACTCTCAATGAAAGCACCAATGTCGGTGTCAAAACCGGCGGATCTCGGGTAGGGGGTCCCGAACTGTGCGTCTAGGCGGATGGTAATAAGAGACAAGGGACACGATGTTTTTACCCAGGTTCGGGCCCTCTCGATGGAGGTAAAACCCTACTCCTGCTTGATTAATATTGATGATATGGGTAGTACAAGAGTAGATCTACCACGAGATCAGAGAGGCTAAACCCTAGAAGCTAGCCTATGTTATGATTGTTGTTGATGTTATTGTGTCCTACGGACTAAACCCTTCGGTTTATATAGACACCGGAGGGGGCTAGGGTTACACAGAGTCGGTTACAAAGAAGGAGATCTAAATATCCGTACTGCCAAGCTTGCCTTCCACGCCAAGGAAAGTCCCATCCAGACATGGGACGAAGTCTTCAATCTTGTATCTTCATAGTCAAACAGTCCGGCCAAAGGTTATAGTCCGGCTGTCCGGATACCCCATAATCCAGGATTCCCTCAATCTCCATGGGTTCCACCCTCTTCAGCTCTATCTTCATTAGCCAAGAATCGTTGTCACCATTGTTGGAGGAGGGGGACGACATGATGTGTGGCCTTGACAACCCTGATAGAAGATAGCTCGAAACAAGAACAGAAGATATTTACGTGATACGGTGGTCAAAACCTTCGGGACATTATATAATGAATTTTTATCGACCAAAAGAAGTATCGTGCAAGATAACGGAGTCCGGAGAGCGCACGAGGTGCCCACGAGGCAGGGGGCACGCCTCCCACCCTCGTGGAAGCATCGTGTGCTTCCCGGACTGCTTCTTATTTTCCTATTTTCTTAAATATCCAAAACGGAGAAAAATTACCATTAGAACTGTTTTGGAGTCGGTTTACTTACCGTACCACGTACCTATTCCTTTTTGGAGTCTGAAACATTCTGGAAAGTGTCCCCTATGTATTCCTCCGGGGTTACGGTTTCAATAATATTACTTTCAACATTTATGGGGTTACCTGAGATATAATGTTTGATTCTTTGACCGTTCACCACCTTCGGATTTGTGCCTTCGAAGTTGTTGATTTTTGTAGCACCGGAATGATAGACCTCCTCGATAACGTAAGGACCTTCCCATTTAGAGAGAAGTTTTCCTGCAAAAAATCTTAAATGAGAGTTGTATAACAATACATAATCACCTACATTAAACTCACGCTTTTGTATCCTTTTGTCATGCCATCTTTTAACTTTTTCTTTAAACAACTTGGCATTCTCATAGGCTTGGGTTCTCCATTCATCAAGTGAGCTTATGTCAAATAGCCTCTTCTCACCGGCAAGTTTGAAATCATAATTAAGCTCTTTAATAGCCCAATATGCCTTATGTTTGAGTTCGAGAGGTAAGTGACATGCTTTTCCATAAACCATTTTGTACGGAGAAATACCCATAGGATTTTTATATGCAGTTCTATAGGCCCATAATGCATCATCAAGTTTCTTGGACCAATTCTTTCTAGATCTATTACTAGTCTTTTGCAAAATTAATTTGAGCTCTCTATTGCTCAATTCTACTTGACCGCTGGACTGCGGGTGATAAGGGGATGCAATTCTATGCTTAACATCATATTTAGCAAGCATTTTACGAAAGGCGCCATGAATAAAATGTGAACCACCATTAGTCATTAAATATCTAGGGACTCCAAACCTCGGGAAAATAACTTCTTTAAGCATCTTAATAGAGGTGTTATGATCAGCACTACTACTTGGAATAGCTTCTACCCACTTAGTAACATAATCAACAGAAACTAAAATATGAGTATACCCATTAGAGGAAGGAAACAGTCCCATATAATCAAAGCCCCAAACATCAAATGGTTCAATAACAAGTGAATAATTCATAGGCATTTCTTGACGTCTACTAATATTACCAATTCTTTGACATTCATCACAAGACAAGAGAAACTTACGAGCATCCTTGAAGAGAGTAGGCCAATAAAAACCAGATTGCAATACCTTGTGTGCAGTTCTATCTCCAGCGTGGTGCCATCTGTAAGCCTCGGAGTGACACTTGCGTAGGATCTATTCCTGTTCATGCTCAGGTACACAACGTCTAATAACACCATCTACTCCTTGTTTATAAATATGTGGGTCATCCCAGAAGTAATGTCTTAAATCGTAGAAAAACTTTTTCTTTTGCTGGTATGTGAAACTAGGTGGTATAAATTTAGTAAAAATGTAATTAGCATAATCAACATACCATGGAGCAGTACGAGAAGCATTTATGACAGCTAATTGTTCATCAAGAAAGCTATCATCAATAGGTAGTGGGTCATAAAGAACATTCTCTAACCTAGACAAGTTGTCTGCAACGGGGTTCTCGGCTCCCTTTCTATCAATAATATGCAAATCAAATTCTTGTAGCAAGAGAACCCATCTAATAAGTCTAGGTTTAGCATCTTTCTTTTCCATAAGGTATTTAATAGCAGCATGATCAGTGTGAATACTTACTTTAGAATCAACAATATAAGGTCTGTACTTATCACAAGCAAATACAACTGCTAAGAATTCCTTTTCAGTAGTAGCATAATTTCTCTAGGCATTGTCTAGAGTTTTACTAGCATATTGAATAACATTTAATTTCTTATCAGCTCTTTGCCCTAGAACAACACCTACAGCATAATCACTAGCATCACACATGATTTCAAAAGGTAAATTCCAATCAGGTGGTTGAACGATAGGTGCAGATATTGATGCTTTTTTAAGTATTTCAAATGCTTCTACACAATCATCATCAAAGACAAAAGGTATATATTTTCGTAATAGATTAGTCAAAGGCGGAGAAATTTTTGAGGAGTCCTTAATGAACCTCCTATAAAAACTGGCATGACCAAGGAAACTTCTTATACCTTTGATGTCCTTGGGACACAGCATCTTTTCAATAGCATCAGCTTTAGCTTTATCAACTTCAATACCTCTTTCAGAAATTTTATGCCCCATGACAATGCCTTCATTAACCATAAAGTGGCACTTCTCCCAATTCAAGACAAGATCAGTTTCTTCACATCTCTGCAAAACTCGATCAAGGTTGCTCAAGCAATCATCAAAAGAGGATCCATCAACGGAGAAATCATCCATGAAAACCTCACAAATCTTTTCACAAAAATCAGAGAATATAGCCATCATGCATCTTTAAAAGGTAGCAGGTGCATTACATAAACCAAAAGGCATGTGTCTATAAGCAAAGGTACCGAAAGGGCAAGTAAAAGTGGTCTTTGCTTGATCATCAGCTGACACAGGTATTTGAGAGAAACCAGAGTAACCATCTAGAAAGCAAAAAATGTGTATGTTTGGATAATCTTTCTAGCATTTGATCTATGAATGGCAAGGGGTAATGATCCTTTTTAGTAGCTTTATTTAGTTTACGGAAATCAATTACCATCCTATAACCTATAATAATTCTTTGTGGAATCAATTCATCTTTATCATTAGGAACGACTGTAATACCTCCCTTCTTAGGGACACAATGGACAGGACTTACCCACTGCCTATCAGCAACGGGATAAATTATACCTTCCTCAAGGAGCTTTAATATTTCCTTTCTTACCACTTCTTTCATCTTAGGATTTAGCCTTCGTTGGTGATCAATAACGGGTTTGGCGTATTTCTCCAGATTTATTTTGTGTTGACATAGAGTGGGACTAATGCCCTTAAGATCATCAAGAGTATATCCAATAGCAGCACGGTGCTTCTTTAGAGTTTTCAATAATTTCTCTTCCTCATGCTCTGAAAAGTTAGCACTAATAATAACATGATATATCTTCTTTTCATCAAGATAAGCATATTTAAGAGTATCAGGTAACGGTTTAAGCTCAAACACGGGATCACCCTTGGGTGGAGGAGGATCCCCTAGGATTTCAACAGGCAAGTTGTGTTTCAGAATAGGGCCCTGTTTGAAGAATACTTCATCTATTTCCCTTCTTTCATTCATAAACATATCATTCTCATGGTCTAGCAAATATTGTTCTAAAGGATCATTAGGAGGCATGTCAATGGAAGCAAGACCAATAATTTCATCTTTACTAGGCAATTCCTCATCACGGGGTTTTCTATGAAATTTAGAGTTTATCTTCAGCACCAGGTTTAGCAATTCTAGCAGTCTCATCACAGAAATAAATAACATGCACATCGATATTATCAGCCAAGAGATCTTTAAAAATAGCAATATTAGGTTCAGCTTTAACTTACTCAGGAGGTGTATAAGTTCTAATATTACTTTTATGAACCATAGTTGAAGCTTTAGCATGATCCTTTATCCTAACAGGGAAAGGTGGTTTCTCAACATAAGTAGTAGGAACAATAGGATCATTACAAGTGACAATCTTTTCTTCAACTTTAATAGGTTCAACTACTTTTACTTCTATGGGAGGATGATATTTAAAACACCTCTCCTTAGGGAGATAAACATGAGTAGCAAAGGATTCACAAAAAGAAGCTACTATCTCAGAGTCAAGTCCATATTTAGTGCTAAATTTACGAAAAACATCGGTATCCATAAAAGATTTAACACAATCAAACTTAGGTGTTATACCTGACTCCTTACCCTCGTCGAGATCCCAATATTCAGAGTTGCGTTTAATTCTTTCCAATAAATTCCATTTGAATTCAATAGTCTTCATCATAAAGGAACCAGTACAAGAAGTATCGAGCATGGAGCGATCGTTTTCATAAAGTCGAGCATAAAAATTTTGAATAATCATTTCTCTTGAGAGCTCATGATTGGGGCTTGAATATAACATGGACTTAAGCCTCCCCCAAGCTTGAGCGATGCTTTCTCCTTTGCGAGGCCAAAAATTATATATATAATTGCAAACACGATGAACAAGATGCATAGGATAAAACTTCTGATGAAATTCCAATTTCAATCGTTTGTAGTTCCATGATCCCATATCATCACATAGCCTCTACCATGTCAATGCATATCCCTTCAAAGACAAAGGGAAGACCTTATTCTGGATAACATCATTGGGCATACCTGCAAGCTTAAATAATACACAAACTTCATCCACATAGATTAAGTGTAAATCGGGATGCAATGTTCCATCTCCTACAAAAGGATTAGCTAGCAGTATCTCTATCATACCCGAAGGAATTTCAAAGTAAACATTTTCAGTAGGTTCAGTAGGTTGAGGAGCAACTATTTGCTCTACTGGTCGGGGTGAAGATACCCCGAACAAGCCCCACAAAGGATTACTTTCCATAGTAACAAGTGACAGTAAATTTCAGCACACTATATAAATTTTTCCTTACCAAATTCCACCTACCAAAGGCGCTTCACTCCCTGGCAACGGCGCCAGAAAAGAGTCTTGATGACCCACAAGTATAGGGGATCTATCGTAGTCCTTTCGATAAGTAGGAGTGTCGAACCCAACGAGGAGCAGAAGGAAATGACAAGCGGATTTCAGCAAGGTATTCTCTGCAAGCACTAAAATTATAGGTAACAGATAGTTTTGTGATAACGTAATTTGTAACAAGTAACAAGTAACAAATGCAAATAAAGTGCAGCAAGATGGCCCAATCATTTTTGTAGCAAAGGACAAGCCTGGAAAATTTCTTATATGAAGGAAAATGCTCCCGAGGACACATGGGAATTATCATCAAGCTAGTTTTCATCACGCTCATATGATTCGGGTTCGGTACTTTGATAATTTGATATGTGGTTGGACCGGTGGTTGGGTGCTGCCCTTACTTGGATAAGCATCCCACTTATGATTAACCCATATTGCAAGAATCCGCAACTACAAAAGAAGTATTAAGGTAAACCTAACCATAGCATGAAACATATGGATCCAAATCAGCCCCTTACAAAGCAACGCATAAACTAGAGTTTAAGCTTTTGTCACTCTAGCAACCCATCATCTACTTATTACTTCCCAATTCCTTCCTCTAGGCCCAAACAATGGTGAAGTGTCATGTAGTCGACGTTCACATAACACCACTAGAGGAGAGACAATGTGACGCCCCCGATTCAATCGTACACTAATCATACACGCAAATGTGTACGATCAAGATCAGGGACTCATGGGAAGATATCACAACACAACTCTAAAAATAAAATAAGTCATACAAGCATCATAATACAAGCCAGGGGCCTCGAGGGCTTGAATACAAGTGCTCGATCATAGACGAGTCAGCAGAATCAACAATACCTGAGTACAGACATAAGTTAAACAAGTTGCCATAAGATGGCTAGCACAAACGGGGATACAGATCGAAAGAGGCGCGGGCCTCCTGCGTGGGATCCTCCTAAACTACTCATGATCGTCGTCAGCAGCCTGCACGTAGTAGTAGGCCCCTCCGGTGTAGTAGGAGTCGTCATCAACGGTGGCGTCTAGCTCCTGGGCTCCAGCATCTGGTTGCGACAACCAGGTAGAATGGAAAGGGGGGAAAAGAGGGATAAAAGCAACCGTGAGTACTCATCCAAAGTACTCTCAAGCAAGGATCTACACTACATATGCATGGGTATATGTGTAAGGGGAAATATCGGTGGATTGAACTGCAGAATGCCAGAATAAGAGGGGGATACCTAGTCCTATCGAAGACTACGCTTCTAGCCGCCTCCATCTTGCAGCATGTAGAAGAGAGTAGATGGTAAGTTCACCAAGTAGCATCATATAGCATAAACCTACAAGGCAATCCCCTCCTCATCGCCCTGTTAGACAGCGATCACCGGGTTGTATCTGGCACTTGGAAGGGTGTGTTTTATTAAGTATCCGGTTCTAGTTGTCATAAGGTCAAGGTACAACTCCAAGTCGTCCTGTTACCGAAGATCACGGCTATTCGAATAGATAAACTTCCCTGCAGGGGTGCACCACATTACCCAACACGCTCGATCCCTCTGGCCGGGCACACTTTCCTGGGTCATGTTCGGCCTCGGGAGATCAACACTTCGCAGCCCCACCTAGGCTCAACAGAGAGGTCAGCACGCCGGTCTAAATCCTATGCACGCAGGTGTCTGGGCCCATCGCCCATTGCACACCTGCACGTTGCGTACGCGGCCGGAAGCAGACCTAGCCCCCTTAATACAAGCGCGAGCTTACGGTCCAATGCGGCGCGCGCCGCTCAGTCGCTTACGTCAAAAAGAGCTTCCGCTGATACCATGATGCCGGTTGCCCATATCTTGTCCCACGTGGCGATTAGTCCGTATAAGGTTAACGACCCAACTCAGATCAAATATCAAGATCTCGTTAAGCGTGTTATTATGAAGTAACCGCGGACACCGACTAGGGCCAGGCCCACCTCTCACCTAGGTGGTCTCAACCTGCCTTGTCGCTCCACCACGAAGTAACAATAGGGGGCCGTCGGGAACTCAGGCCCACCTCTACCGGGATGGAGCCACCTGTCCTTTCAGCCCCCACATCGGAATCACATGCGGGTACTCAACGAGCCGACCCAACTTTAATCACCACCTGTATAGTATGCATGTATATATGTATATACCTGTGATCACCTCCCGAGTGATCATGGCCCGATAGTATAGCATGGCAGACGGACAAGAATGTAGGGCCACTGTTGGAATACTAGCATCCTATACTAAGCATTTAGGATTGCAGGTAAGGGTAACAACTATAGCAATAATGACAGGCTACGCAGCAGAATAGGATTAACCGAAATTGTAACATGCTACACTACTCTAATGCAAGTAGTAGAGAAGAATAGGCGATATCTGGTGATAAAAGGGGGGGCTTGCCTGGTTGCTCTGGCAAGAAGGACGGGTTGTTAACATTGTAGTCGAACTGGGGGGTCACCGGCAGCCATCGGGGTCTACCGGAAAGAAGTAACGGAGGGGGAACACAATAAATAACAGAGCAATCAAAGTATCACAAAGCGTAACATGGCAATACGCGGTGCTAGAGGTGACCTAACACAGTAGGAGGTGATAACTGCGAAGGGGAAAAACATCCGGGATTGTATTCCCGGTGTTTCCCGTTTTCGGATATATTAACCAGAGGGGGAAAGTTGTGTGTTCGCTATGCTAGGGATGTGGGGCAGACAAACGGGTTGCGTATCCGGATTCACCTCGTTATTCTGAGCAACTTGCATGTACAAAGTATTTTCATCCGAGTTACGGATTATTTTATATTGATTTTTAACGTTTTAATTCATTTTCAGGAATTATTTTAATTCAGTTTAAATGGTAAAATGTTATGTGTACACAGCAGAGGCCAACCACAGCCTATGACCTGTGGGGCCAGGGAAACCAGTTGACCCAGTCAACTATACTAGTCAACGGTGTGAATAGTACATGCGGGACCCGCATGCCATTCTTTCTAGTAATGTCAACACTAGTTTAGCATTTATACTTAGGAATGGACCCCATCTTTCATTGTCTAGTTGATTTTAGTTATCTAGTTAATTTAACAAATGGACCCACATGTCATACATTGTAATTACGTTAACTTAATTAAATGGATTAATTAGCCTAGGGGTCCTACCAGTCAGCGTCTCAAGGGGTAAGCAACAGAGCCATTCAGTCCCTAATAGACAGGGACGTGAGAACCGGCCGGGGTTAGCTGTCGGCGACCTTCCCGAGCGGCGAAGACTCGCTGAGGATCCACGGGAGTGGCGGACGAGGGCAACAAAAGATACCCCACAGTCGCGCGCATTTAGGGGGCTTCGCAACAGGCGTTGGAGTTGTTGGAATCGTCGGGAACAAGTCCCGCGGTGGTGGAACCATGGTTTGCTCTAAGATGGTGCACGGGCGCGACGCGGGCGTGTGTGGGCGCGGCTAGTGGCGGTGAGCGCGAGTGCCCAACAAGCACTCGACACGGTGGTGCGGCGAAATTCGATGACAGAGAAACGAAAAGGGGGAAACGGGGGAGGGGGTCGAGGGGGAGCCTCACATCGAGCGGCAGGGGAGATCCGCGAGCTCGGGGGACGCCGTGGCAGGTCGGAGAGGTTGCTGACGAGGCACGGGCCGTCGGTGACGATGCAGTCGGGCAGGGCGACTAGGATCGGTGGGGCGCGCGAAGGAGTAGCGACGAGCTGCGGGCGAGCGCCCACGCGCGCCGGTAGGCGCCGGCCACGACCTGGTGCGGCCATGGGAGGCGCGGGGCGCGGGTGACGCCGGCGACAGGAGGCATGCGGCAGGGGCGGGGCCGACGGTCATGCAAGTCAAAGGAGGAGGCACCCATGCGAGGGGGTCAGTGGTGAGGAGCTCGCCGACCAGAACAGCGGCAGAGGTGGTCGGAGCAGGGCAAGGAGGGCGTGTGTGAGCGGGATCGGGCGCGGGGTCTCTTGCTCCTCTCTGCTCTCTTCCTGGCGGCGTGAGGAGGGAAGATGGGATCGATCGGGTGGAGTGGGGATCGAGAGGTGAGGGGCTAGGGTTAGATAGGGAGGCGGCTGGGCTGGGCCGTTTGGCCCAGTTGGCTAGGGGGGGTTCTCTTTTCTATTTATTTTTTTAACTTTTCTGTTTTCTTTTTAGTCTCCGCTCGGTATTTATTTGGCCATCAAAAGAATTTAGTTGCATATGAAACCTGTCACACAAATACTTGGTAATATTTTGCAGTTGTTCCCTAAGTTTGAGATTATTTTGAAATGTTCAAAATTTGCTTTGAATGTAAATGGTCCACTTAAGTGTTGTCGGTCTAATTTAAAAATAGGTTAATGGCATTTTATTAACTCATTAATGTTGGTTCCTGCATGACAATTTAGTAGTGATTATTTGCAACCGAAATAACATTTTAGTTTTAATGTTTGAAAGCTTTTGATGTTTGCCTTTATTTTGAATTTGAATTTTGAATCGGTTTTGAATTAACGCAAGATTAACAACAGTAACCATGGTGACGTGGCATCATTAGTAGAGGATTACTGTAGCTTAATTATCCGGGTGTCATAATTCTCCTCCACTACAAGAAATCTCGTCCCAAGATTTAGGAGCGGGAGTAAGGGGGAAATACTAGGTTACGAAATTCTAACGATTTTTCTCGGTCTTGGTTGTTCTTCTCGAAGGGGTTGGTGCATTACGTTGATGTCTTTATTTCTCTGCTTCAGGTCATCATGATGAAGTCATCATCCTTTCTTGGGGATCTCCATCGTACTTACTAATAATAAGGGGGTATTCTGGGAGAACGGACATCTACAAGGTTGACTCTCTGGTAAATAACATCGGGAAAGGTGACGGAAAGTAACTCTTGAATTGAAACTTAAGAAAATATCGAGAGCAATGTAAGGTGGTATCATGGTAAGTTTCAAGCGGGCAGGCAATCGTTCGATGCCTGTTACAGGGCATTAAAGGGGTTCAAAGCAACGGGAATAAGTATTGCCTCTAATACCAGAATTGATGATCTCTCGAAAGGTGGCTCGTGAATTACGTATGAGGCCACGCGCGAGGAATAACTTTGTGAACAGGCGGGTGTACAGGAGAGTCAGGTTTTGATCCTGTGGAACTGTGGGTTATGGGCCCACAATGTGGGTTAAAAGTAGAAGGAGTAGTGAAATCTTGCATGATCATGTAAGCAAGGCATGTCAGAGAATAACCGGTCAGTTATGTTGGCAGCATCATTGGTACCAAGGGCGAGGGACGAAGAGAACTATTTTCCTGCTCTTTGAATGAGGCGGACCAATAAGGTAAAGTTCTCGTCCAGTGGTGGTTACCGGAATGTCATCAACAATAGTAACAGGGTCTTATTGACAGGGTGATACAACGAGGTGTTTACATAAGCAGGGAAATATTACTGCTTATATAATATAGATCACAAGAAGGGTTAAACAAACCAATGGAAAGGGAAAATGTGTTTGAACACATAATTCGGGGGTATATCCTTCCCAAGGACAAGGAGAGCATGATATCCATGACAGGATATAATTGTAGAAAACCCTTTAGGAAAGGGGAGAGAAATTTCATGACATTACCCATACAACGATGTTTGGATAATTTGATAAAGAAATTTAGCATTGTGCTTCAAATGTTCTTATTGAAAATCGGAGTACCAAAGACATGCTTCGAGATAGCATTGACATGTTCATTGGGTAAAGATCAGACTTTGGAAACACAAAGGATCCATCAGGAATAACTTGTAGAATAAGTCCTACAATTTCCTCATGGAAGAATGGATAGCCTTGCTAACTAGGAAACTATAACAATAGGTTCTCCGGCCAGGTGTGCTAGGCATGACATCACCTTACCGAGTCATATAAAGACAAGTGTTATAACTCTTGGAAATATGTTCCAACCATCATATCTGACCGAGATTCAGATATGATTGGTGTCGGGATACCTCAGACTTAGGATGCCTGAGAAGAAAAGGTGCAACACAAATTGACGAGATGGAGTTGCAAGATTCTCAGGAAATGAACTATGGAAGCAAGTTCCAAATCAAGAGTTCATCAGTAAACCAAGGAGAGGATGAGGGGGTTGCTGATGGACTCAACGACAATTCCTCGAGGTTTCCAAAAAGATGGATTTCCACAATCATGTGAATAAGGGGATAACATTTGTCAGATCAATTGATATAATGATGTATGTTTGAGGGAAACATACACAATTAAACATTGGCTGAAAGGTGCACCCGAGATATGGGCATAGGTAGCATGATCAATGTTAGAATGGTGATTCGACTACCAATGGTCTAAGAATGAAATGTCAACCATTAACTTCGAAGCAATAGGGTTGCTAGAAGTACAGAATCCAAACAGCACCGTTCACTTGTTGGTATCCCGGTTATAATCAAAACGGGAACCAAGAAAGAATGGTGATGGTGAGAAGTATCACTATTTCAAGAATTCATAAGAGGTGGAGCAATCCTCACAACATCCTTGACGTAAAAGATGGTAATACTCCAAGGTAGAACATAACATAAGCTGAATAGCAAGGAACTCAAGGTACTACACGAAACATGAACAAGTTTGTGTTGAACAGGAGGCAATAAAGTGGTCGATGATAACACAAACCATCGAGGGGCAAGGACGGTATTTCCCATCATGAATTCGATTCACACTTGGAAGAAGGCATATCATTGTTGATGATGATCATGACACATTTGTCGAGATATTTCATTAAGATGTAATCGATTGGCTATGACATCAAGTCAAATGAATGATGGAGCGAAACGTTATTGAAACCACTAGTACAATACAAACTTGAAATCAAAGATTGTTGTTCAAGATGAAATGATATGCCGAGGACGATCGCCGTAAGCTTAGATCATTGTCGAAAGTTGTGCTCCGGGAATAAGGACCAGGTAGCACAGTTAAAATTTAGCACGATAACGATATAGCCGATCAGGCTAGGAATGACATGATGGAGTATTAAAATTCTCAACAAGAAAGTACTAGGAGTACTGAATCTCAATGTTGATTCGATTCACAACCTGGTGTTTTCGGTTGACGACAACCCAGAACCCGTGGAGTGACTATGACGGGGAAAGGTATTACTTCATTAGAAATTCATAAGATGAAGTGCAATGGGTTCATATCCTTGAGATACCAAGGGGTAATACTCAAAGGTAGAGTAGAATAGAAGCTTGACAGGTGAAATGATGTGTAGAAGACAAGTAATTTAACTTGTCCGAGAAACGGCATCAAATAAGAACAATATGGTCGGAACCACGATTGCAAAAGATCAAATCCCAGATATAAGATGAACTTATACCAAGGGGATAATTAATTTAAGAGAAGCTTCCATGATAAGATCTATATCGTGTCCATGGGCATGAACACAAAGTTCAAGGTCGGCTCCCACTTCTCCAATGCACAACCTTTCATTCACTTCTTGTCCTCGACGAAGTTGTATGGTAGAAAATTATCTGGTAAAACACCAGAAGGGTATGACTTGAGAAAACCTTCCGGTTCATACGGTTTTTAAGGAAGGTATAGGTTCAACCCATAAGGGCATCTTAGGAACATATACCACAAACTTCAGGAGCAAATAACTCCAGCTCGGAAGTAGAGCATGGTTGACAAAGCAGAAGATACAGATTGTCAAAGACATTGTATCATGGGAATAACTCACAAGAATTTTTCAATGTGAAGGATACTAACGGATAATAACCCAGCAATGGGCCTGGCGGTGCACAACGGAGTTGACGTGAGTATCGATACTCAATAAGAGGAGGAAAGAATGCAAATGCATCAGACTATAGAACATCTGAATAATTCGATGCTTTGGTAACAAAGGAATTATGATTTCCAAAATGAAGGATCAGAAGTAGACGCTCTGATCAAAGATGGATAGTCGAATATACATAGGGGCGTACAATCACCGGCTATTTAATTGGTTGAGAACCAGCTCATGTTCAAACTGACACTGAGCCGGAAGGATGAATTCTAGGATTGATTGAGGGATGCGAGCATCCTCAACATATTAAATCAACGGACTTAAAATTATAAAGACAAGGGATGCCAATAAGATTACGAGACTTATGGGATTAACCATAATGCAAGCAAGCAAGAATTTCAAAAGCAATAGGCTGCTCAGGATTTTCGGAAGATCGAATGGTATTTCGAAGTCTTTTGTGAAACACATGAACAACTCGGGATGAGCGGATACTCGATAAGTGCGAGGAATTATCCGTAGGGGTACTCATGCGGCAAAGATCTATAAGGCAGTAGGAACAAAATATTCTCGAAACAATAGACAGGATTTTAGGGTATCTTGTAATAACAAGACAACCTGGGAATAAAAGTAATAACGGCAAGTGTATGTATTTATCCATAGGGATATTTCGGTGGTAGGGAATTGCAAAAGCAATGGGCACAAAGTCTCAAAAGAGTATCGGAGAGTATCTTCGAAATCTTCTGGTGTAGTCGGCGATCATCTGGAGTGAAGGGGCTCTCCGGGAGAAAGTGTTTTCGAGAACATAAAGTTAGATTTTAAAAATCATTTAACCCGAATAGAAAAGAGATTAGAATCCTAGAGTATAGACAAGGAATAAAAGATCCTAATACTACCCAATGGCGACGCGGGCCCATGGGCCGCACAGCCATGTTAGTAAAAGTTTTGTAAAGTCTAGACTCGACTTTGACCAAGGAGTGTGGAAGGGGTTTCCTACAGGCAGCCGGCTCTGATACCAACTTGTGACGCCCCCGATTCAATCGTACACTAACCATACACGCAAACGTGTACGATCAAGATCAGGGACACACGGGAAGATATCACAACACAACTCTAAAAATAAAATAAGTCATACAAGCATCATAATATAAGCCAGGGGCCTCGAGGGCTCGAATACAAGTGCTCGATCATAAACGAGTCAGCGGAAGCAACAATATCTGAGTACAAACATAAGTTAAACAAGTTTCCATAAGATGGCTAGCACAAATTGGGATACAGATCGAAAGAGGCGCAGGCCTCCTGCCTGGGATCCTCCTAAACTACTCCTGATCGGCCTCAGCGGCCTGCACATAGTAGTAGGCACCTCCGGTGTAGTAGGAGTCATCGTCGACGGTGGCGTCTAGCTCCTGGGCTCCAGCATTTGGTTGCGACAACCAGGTAGAATGGAAAGGGGGGAAAGAGGGAGAAAAGCAACCGTGAGTACTCATCCAAAGTACTCGCAAGCAAGGATCTACACTACATATGCATGGGTATATCTGTAAGGGGCAATACGGTGGACTGAACTGCAGAATGCCAGAATAAGAGGGGGATAGTTAGTCATGTCGAAGACTAAGCTTCTAGCAGCCTCCATCTTGCAGCATGTAGAAGAGAGTAGATAGTAAGTTCACCAAGTAGCATTGTATAGCATAAACCTACCCGGCGATCCCCTCCTCGTCGCCCTGTTAGAGAGCGATCACCGGGTTGTATCTGGAACTTGGAAGGGTGTGTTTTATTAAGTATCTGGTTCTAGTTGTCATAAGGTCAAGGTGCAACTCCAAGTCGTCCTGTTACCAAAGATCACAGCTATTTGAATAGCTAAACTTCCCTGCAGGGGTGCACCACATTACTCGACACGCTCGATCCCTCTGGTCGGGCGTACTTTCCTGGGTATTGTCCGGCCTCGGGAGATCAACACGTCGCAGCCCTACCTAGGCTCAACAGAGAGGTCAGCACGCCGGTCTAAATCCTATGCGCGCAGGGGTCTGGGCCCATCGCCCATTGCACACCTGCATGTTGTGTACGCGGCCGGAAGCAGACCTAGTCCCCTTAATACAAGTGCGAGCTTACGGTCCAATGCGGCACGCGCCGCTTAGTCGCTGGCGTGAAAAAGAGCTTCGGTTGATACCACGACGTCGGTTGCCCATATCTTGTCCCACGTGGCGGTTAGTGCGAATAAGGTCAACGACCCAACTCAGATCAAATACCAAGATCTCGTTAAGCGTGTTATTATGAAGTAACCGCGGACGCCGACCAGGGCCAGGCCCACCTCTCACCTAGGTGGTCTCAACCTGCCCTGTCGCTCCGCCATGAAGTAACAATAGGGGGTCGTCGGGAACCCAGGCCCACCTCTACCGGGATGGAGCCACCTGTCCTTTCAGCCCCCACATCGGAATCACATGCGGGTACTCAACGAGCCGACCCGACTTTAATCACCACCTGTATAGTATGCATGTATATATGTATATACCCGTGATCACCTCCCGAGTGATCACGACCCAATAGTATAGCATGGTAGACGGACAAGAATGTAGGGCCACTATTGCAATACTAGCATCCTATACTAAGCATTTAGGATTGCAGGTAAGGGTAACAACTGTAGCAACAATGACAGGTTATGCAGCAGAATAGGATTAACCGAAAGCAGTAATATGCTACACTACTCTAATGCAAGCAGTAGAGAGAAGAATAGGCGATATCTGGTGATCAAGGGGGGGCTTGCCTGGTTGCTCTGGCAAGAAGGACGGGTCGTCAACACCGTAGTCGAACTGGGGGGTGACCGGCAGCTATCGGGGTCTACCGGAAAGAAGTAATGGAGGGGGAACACAATAACTAACAGAGCAATCAAAGCATCACAAAGCATAACACGGCAATACACGGTGCTAGAGGTGACCTAACGCAGTAGGAGGTGATAACGGCGTAGGGGAAAACATCCGGGAATGTTTTCCCGGTGTTTCGCGTTTTAGGACAGATGAACCAGAGGGGGAAAGTTGCTTGTTCGCTATGCTAGGGATGTGGGGCAGACAAACGGGCTGCATATCCAAATTCGCCTCGTCGTTCTGAGCAACTTTCATGTACAAAGTATTTTCATCCGAGTTACGGATTATTTTATATTAATTTTTAACGTTTTAATTCATTTTCAGGAATTATTTTAATTCAGTTCAAATAGTAAAATGTTATGTGTACACAGCAAAGGCCAACCACAGCCTATGACCTGTGGGGCCAGGGGAACCAATTGACCCAGTCAACTATACTGGTCAACAATGTGAATAGTACATGCGGGACCCGCATGCCATTCTTTCTAGTAATGTCAACACTGATTTAGCATTTATACTTAGGAATGGACCCCATCTGTCATTGTCTAGTTGATTTTAGTTATCTAGTTAATTTAATAGCTGGACCCACATGTCATACATTGTAATTACGTTAACTTAATTAAATAGATTAATTAGCCTAGGGGTCCTACCAGCCAGCGTCTCAAGGGGTAAGCAACAGAGCCATTTAGTCCCTAATAGACAGGGACGTGAGAACCGGTCGGGGTTAGCTGTCAGCGATCTTCCCGAGCTGCGGAGACTCGCCGAGGATCCACGAGAGTGGCGGACGAGGGCAACAAAAGATACCTCGCAGCCGCGCGCATTTAGGGGGCTTCGCAACAGGCGTTGGAGTTGTCGGAATCGTCGGGAACAAGTCCCGCGGTGGTGGAACCATGGTTTGCTCTGAGATGGTGCACGGGCGTGACGCGAGCGTGTGTGGGAGCGGCTAGTGGCGGTGAGTGCGAGTGCCCAACGAGCACTCGACACGGTGATGCGGCGAAATTCGATGACAGAGAAACGAAAAGGGGGAAACGGGGGAGTGGGTCGAGGGGGAGCCTCACATCGAGCGGCAGGGAGATCCGCGAGCTCGGGGGAGGCCGTGGAAGGTCGGAGAGGTTGCTCACGAGGCGTGGGCCGTCGGTGACAAGGCAGTCGGGCAGGGCGACTAGGATCGGCGGGGCGCGCGAAGGAGTAGCGACGAGCTACGGTCGAGCGCCCACGCGCGCCGGTAGGCGCCGGCCACGACCTGGTGCGGCCATGGGAGGCGCGGGGTGCGGGCGAGGCCGGCGACAGGAGGCATGCGGCAGGGGCGGGGCCGACGGATGTGCAAGTCGAAGGAGGAGGCGGCGATGCAAGGGGGTCAGTGGTGAGGAATTCGCCGACCAGAACAGCGGCAGAGGTGGTCAGAGCAGGGCAAGGAGGGCGTGTGTGAGCGGGATCGGGCGCGGGGTCTCTTGCTCCTCTCTGTAGGGGCGGAGACAGGGGGCGAGCAGGGGCTAGACCCCCCCATCGATCGGCCCCCCTCAATGAATCGGAGCAGATACTAATACAGATCCTACTATATATTACGAACTCGGCTTAGATTTATTCCTTAACTACCTTTCAACTAGCTAGTACTGCATACGAAGGCCCGATGAATTGATTTCCCAAGTTTTGTGGCGCTGCTTGTACGTACCCAAGCCCAAACACAGCCCATGTCTTATCTTTAGGCCACCGTGGAGAATTTTGACCCAGCTTTCTTGTCTTCCAATTCATTCAGAATAGATCGATCGCGATTTTCTACTAGCCGCCACCGGCCGCCCTAGCCGATCGACGGACGACACCGCCGTGGCGCTGTGCTAGCCAGCAAGCCCCCGTCTCTGCCTTTGTAGATCCTGCAGCAGCAATGATCTAGTCCGCAAATGCTGAAGACGATGATCCTGTCGCAAACGCTGAAGTATATAAAGGTATGGCCTAGTTAATTAAGTGGCTCTCTTGTGATTGCATCTTAGACTATTGATTAAGTAGTACAAATTACTAGATGTGTTTTCCAGTCATATGGAAGATTTTGCTTGTGTTACATCTTAACTGTTGTTTCCTCCTCAGGCTGCCTTTTGGCATTTTCGTTTTATTGAACATAATCTGCACCCTGTCCCTCTATTTCGATGGAGGCAGGCTTGACTGCATTTGTCAATTTATGATATTTGTGTTTCACTGAAAAATAAATAGCTCCAAAGTTGATATTATCTTATTGTTTGATGAACTTGCTAGTTGTAGACCTAAATTTAATCCTATAGAAGGGAAGCCCTTTTGTGAATTGCCAAAAATGTATTACTATGTTTTGAAGTCAGTGTGATACATTATGACATTCTATTCTCAAAATTTTCTTCTAATATAAAACAGAACACATTTAGGTGTGTATTGAAGAAAAAATTTGCATGTACTATCCGTCTCTCCTTCGCCCCCCTCATGCCTAAATCCTGGCAACGCCCCTGCCTCTCTGCCCTCTTCCTGGCGGCGTGAGGAGGGAAGATGGGATCGATCGGGTGGAGTAGGGATCGAGAGGTGAGGGGCTAGGGTTAGATAGGGAGGCGGCTGGACTGGGCCGTTTGGCCCATTTGGCTAGGGGGGGGGGTCCTCTTTTCTATTTATTTTTTAACTTTTCTATTTTCCTTTTAGTCTCTGCTCGGTATTTATTTGGCCATCAAAAGAATTTAGTTGCATATGAAACCTGTCACAGAAATACTTGGTAATATTTTGTTGTTGTTCCCTAAGTTTGAGATTATTTTGAAATGTTCAAAATTTGGTTTGAATGTAAATGGTCCACTTAAGTGTTGTCGGTCTAATTTAAAAATAGGTTAATGGCATTTTATTAACTCATTAATTTTGGTTCCTGCATGACAATATAGTAGTGATTATTTGCAACCAAAATAACATTTTAGTTTTAATGTTTGAAAGCTTTTGATGTTTGCCTTTATATTGAATTTGAATTTTGAATCGGTTTCGAATTAACGCGAGATTAACAACAGTAACCATGGTGACGTGGCATCGTTAGTAGAGGATTACTGTAGCTTAATTATCCGGGTGTCATAGACAACACACATCACATCAAAATATCGAAGGAATACCAAATTCACATGACTACTAATAGCAAGACTTCTCCCATGTCCTTAGCAACAAATGTAACTACTCACAAATCATATTCATGTTCATAATCAGAGGGGTATTAATATGCATAATGGATCTGAACATATGATCTTCCACCGAATAAACCAACCAGCATCAACTACAAGGAGTAATCAACACTACTAGCAACCCACAGGTACCAATCTGAGGCTTTGGGATAAAGATTGGATACAAGAGATGAACTAGGGTTTTAGAGGAGATGGTGCTGGTGAAGATGTTGACGGAGATTGGCCCCCTCCCGAGGAGAGGAGCATTGGTGATGACGATGGTGATGATTTCCCCCTCCCAGAGGGAAGTTTCCCCGGCAGAACAGCTTTGCCGGAGCTCTAGATTGGTTCCGCCAAGGTTCCGCCTCGTGGCGGCGGAGCTTCGTCCCGTAAGCTTGCTTTTGATTTTTTTTTCTCGGATAAAAGACTTCATATAGCAAAAGATGGGCACTGGAGGGCCAACAGGGGGCCCATGAGGCAGGGGGCGCGCCCAGGGGGGTAGGGCGCGCCCCCCACCCTCGTGGCCAGGGTGTGGGCCCCCTCTGGTATTTTCTTCGCTCAGTATTTTTTATTATTTCCAAAAATAACTTCCGTGCAGTTTCAGGACTTTTGGGGTTGTGCAGAATAGGTATCTAATATTTGCTCCTTTTCCAGCCCAGAATTCCAGCTGCCGGCATTCTCCCTCTTCATGTAAACCTTGTAAAATAAGAGAAAATAGGCGTAAGTATTGTGACATAATGTGTAATAACAGCCCATAATGCAATAAATATCAATATAAAAGCATGATGCAAAATGGACGTATCAAACAGTATCCCGTGGAATCCTTTTCTGCAGTA
The DNA here is from genome assembly GCA_032464435.1 of Aegilops umbellulata. NCBI lineage: Eukaryota > Viridiplantae > Streptophyta > Magnoliopsida > Poales > Poaceae > Aegilops > Aegilops umbellulata. The sequence continues at coordinate 90,307,034 of CP136055.1, forward strand.
TGCCACACCCCTCCCGATGAACCAGACCCCTGTTTTGACCGTAGCGCTCCAACACAAGTCTGTTTTCTCCGTTCTGCGGTACGCCACACCCTTCCCGATCAACAGGACCCCCGTTTCGACCGTAGGAGATCCATTTCCTCTGTTTTGCGGTACGCCAGACCCCTCCCGATGAACTGGATCTCGTTTCGACCATGGCCGGTCGAACACAAGGTTGTTTCCTCTGTTCTGTGGTACGCCAGGCCTCATTTCCATCGGCTATTCTGTCCAAGCCCTCCCAATGAACACGACGACGCATTCTGTTCCGACCCAGCCGGTTGGCTCCCCATGAACACGACAACGATGCAGTTTCTCCATTCCGACCCAGCCATGTACATGAGCCCTGGCCGTACGTATGCACGAGTAGGCGTTCGAGACCCTGCCCGTATGTACGTACGTGGTCGTATTTTCTTTCTTGCACACTGGCCGTTGTATGTACGTGTACATGCTACGTGCGCGCCTCTACTACGACACATGCGTGCCTCTACATCGACCAGTATGTACGTACACGTTCGCGACCAGAATGACAACGCTACGTACGCTTCGACCAGGTGGGTCCCGACTGTCAGGCACTTCCTTGCGTGCGAAGATGTAGCTGGTGGGTCCTAGCAGTCAGGGGGGCGAATCATTTTTTTTGCCCGGACGCACTTCCTTGCGTGTGAAAATGTAGCTGGTGGGTCCCAACAGTCAGGGGAAACATTTTGTCACGAAATAAGGTGGCCCGTCTGGTGGGTCCCCGCTGTCATGTGGAGGAATAATTATTTTGCGCATAATAAGGAGGCACTTCCTTGCTGCAGCCGTGGACCCAGCTGTTAGTGTTGGAGATATGCCCTAGAGGCAATCATGTCATGATGAAATTTCCCTATGTATTCATGAGTCCTTCGTATTGTCCTTGAACATCATCAATGATATGTATCAATAAGTATGTGACTTGTTTGTGGAACTATGTATTGTATGATGATTGTTATAATGGTCCCAAGTTGATAAGGTTGTGCGGACACATATCCTTGACTAGTATACGACTCGGTTGATGACTATGTTTCACAAGTCATGTGCATGGAGATTCTAAACCGATAGTATGGGCTCGGGGATGGAGATCACCGAGCTGGACAGACCCACTTTGAGACGCAACGAGATATAGGCATCTGTTAGTCTCAAGTGCAATGTCTATGCCATGTCCTAGACCTGAGGTCCTCCCATGTTCTCTGGATGAGGATCGACTCACTTAGGGTCTATCAAACGCTACTCCGTAACTGGGTAGTTATAAAGGTTGCTTTCGGGTGAGTCGTGAGACATGCCGCGAGACATGGTTGACCAAGATGGGATTTGCCCCTCCTATTTGGAGAGATATTCTCTGGGACCTCTTGAGTGATCAGATTCGGAAAGCATGGCCATGCGACTTGGGTTAAGTGTTAACCCAGTTCGGGAATCTGTATCATGGTTTCGAGAAGAGAGGTCGAGCTATCACAAGGGTGACAAGTACTCTCCTTGAGCTCGACAACAAATATCGTGAGGCAAAAGGAATGTTGCATATGCCACATTGTTGAGGTTCGTCAAACGAGTTTACGCCCACATGGGAGTTGGCACGTTCTGCTAGGAGCCGCTACCAACTATCGACTCTAGTCGTGTCCATGTGTACGTGAACCTATAGGGTCGCACACTTAAGGGGCTGCAGCCCATTCGGATTGGATCCGAGTGGAAAATGGATGTGGACTCCTAGTGGGCTCAAGTGTTGAGCCCACCTCGGATGTCTATATAAAGGGGAGTGGGCACACCACTTAGGGTTGATCCAATTGAACCCTGGTTAGCCACCGCCACTCCCCACGCCCACGCCGCGTGACCGGACCTAGCAGTCTGCCGCTCGATGCTGCTCCCCGTACGTGTGGATACATTGGGGGCATCGCATCTGCGGTGCTTGGACGAACTGTTCGAGGGAACCGCGAGGTGCCGTTCGCGGGAGATCGCCGTTCACGAGTCTTCGCTGTTCGCGGGAGATCGGCTACACGCATCACCAACTCTACTTCCGCTGCGATGACTGCGCATCTAGTGGTAAACCCGATCCTGTGATCTATTTCCAGCAGCATGATCTTAGGTGCGCGGTAGAAAATTTTATTTGGCGCTAGCGTAGTGTACATCGTGTTCCAATAGTCAGCCTCTGCACGTACAGTCCACGTTCGATGGAAGCCGTTCCTTGACCACGTTGACCACGCCGCGCCAAGAGCACCAGGGCGCTGGATGACGGCGAGGCCTTGGAAGGGGACGGCGCGGAGCCGGGGAAGACGCGGCAGTGAATGCCCACGCGTAGAGGAGTATGAGGGTTCACTGGTTCGCTGCGGTGTGAGGCTGTCGTCGCCGCAGAATAACAGGGGGTGTGGGTGAGTAGAGGGATGGCCTGGCCAGTGGTGGGAGTAGTAGGGGCGGTGAGGCCTCCGCCGCATCGCAGCCGGCAACGGGAGGCAGGAGCACGAGGCACGACCGGCGCTGGTTTGGGCGGCTGGAGGAAGAAGACCAGAGGTTGAAGAAGCACTACGGCCGTTGGATGGACATTGTACGGTCACTGGAGCTAGAATCGTGCATATTGACTAAGTTGACAAAGCCCTCCGTCCCCGTCAACTTAGTAGGCCCGCAAGTCAGCCTGCCACTATACTAGGTCCCAGCTAGCAGGGGGAGTATTGATTGTTTTTGTGCGTAATAGGGAGGCACTTCCTTGCGTGCGAAGATATAGCTGGTGGGTCCGAGCTGTCAGCGGCGGTAACGTTTTTTTCACGAAATACAGAGGCCCTTTCGGTGGGTCCCAGATGTCAGCTAGAGGAATCATTATTTTGCGCATAATAATGAGGCATTTCCTTGCGGGCGGTCATGGACCCAGCTGTCAGCCTCTCAACGTACAGTCCACTTTAGATGCATGTCGGTTGTTGACCATGTTTACCAGGCCGCGCCGAGAGCACCAGGGTGGTGGACGACGATGAGGCTTAGGAAGGGAACGACACGGAGGCAGGGAAGACTCGGCAGTTGTTCCCCATGTGGAGGGGAGTATGACTGTACAAGGGTTTACTGGTTCGTCTGCCGTCGCCGGAGAACAACAGCAGGTGTGGGTGAGTAGAGGGATAGCTAGGCCAGCGATGGGAGTACGATGGGGCGGTGAGGCCTGCGCGGCAGCACAGCCATCCGTAGGGAGGAGTGAGCAGGCAGTCCCGCCGGCGCTTGTTTGAGCAGCTGGAGCAGGAAGAGCAGAGATTGAACAAGCACGACGGCCGTTGGATGGGCATCCAACAGTCACTGCTTGTGCGTCAACCTTTTCTTAGGAAAGCCTCAAATCTGTGGAAAACAGCATACAACCCATCTGCCATTATTTCTAATAATTTACAGCCCATTTGCTAATTATTAAGGTTTTTTCTTGGAGCCCATATTCTTTTTGTTATCATTACAGCGCATATTGTGGCCACGGTTAAAAATTGTACGAAATTTTGCATATTTCGGTGTGGTCCGAACTGTTTTGAATCCCGAAATTTCGAGTCGCATTCAAACTTATTTTAAAAATAAATGTATATCAATATAAAATCCAACAAATTGTCCACACATAAAAATCAATGCAATTTAAAATCTCGAAATGAAAAAAAGAAATTTGAAACTAATTGCTAGTTTGATGTGTTTTAAAAATGTACATCCCATTTCTCATTACTGATAGGCCATTTTCTCGGCCAGCCGAATGAAGCTCCCCTCATCTTGAAAGATTTGCAGCACAACAGGCCTGACAAAGTGACTTACTTGGTAAATCACAAAAAACTGGGTTGTGGCCGTGGACCCAGCTGTGGTCGTGGATCCAGCTGTCAGCCTCTCCACATACAGTACTCTTCCGATGGAAGTCAGTCGCTGACCACATTGACCACGATGCGCCGATAGCACCAAGGCGGTGGACGACGGCGAGGCCTAGGAAGGGGACGACGCGGAGCCGGGGAAGACGCGGCAGTGGATGCCCACGCGGAGAGAAGTACGAGGGTTCATTGGTTCGGCTGCGGTGTGAGGTTGTCGTCGCCACAGAATAACAGGGGGTTTGGGTGAGTAGAGGGATGCCCTGGCCAGCGGTGGGAGTAGTAGGGGCTGTGAGGCCTCCGCGGCATCACAGCCGGCCACGGGAGGCAGGAGCACGCGTCACGACCGGTGCTGGTTTGGGCGGCTGGAGCAAGAAGACCAGAGGTTGAAGAACCACTACGGCCGTTGGATGAACATCGTACGGTAACTGGAGCTAGAATCATTCATATTAACTAAGTTGACAAAGCCCTCTGACCCCGTCAACTTGGTAGGCCCACAAGTCAGCCTCCCACTATGTTGGGTTCCAGCTGGCAGGGGGAGTATTCATTTTTTTGTGCGTAATAAGGAGGCACTTCCTTGCGTGCGAAGATAGCTGGTGGGTCCGACCTATCAACAGGGGGCACTTTTTTTCGCGAAATACAGAGGCCCTTCCGCTGGGTCCCAGATATCGGGTGGAGGAATCAAAGACTTGAGAAGGCGTATAGAACAAGCTAGTGTACCAGTAAAGAGACGTTGCTGAGTTTTAGAAAAAAGAGAGACGTGCTCCTGTAGCTGGTTCGAATCCAAACCTAGACTATGACTATATATGGTGCTATGCTACTCTGCAAGTAATGAAACTGACATATCCAATGTTCGCTTCTCCTCTTCTCTACTTACTCTGCCTAGCATCAGAAGCTCTGGCCACAGCAAGCATGTCCACTGGCTGCTCGTCCACCTGCTCTTCAGTAGGCAACAACCAAATATGCGCCAAGTCGCCACCCGTACCATCGCCTGTGGGTCTCATCACACCCCCGCCGGCGTGCGCACCATAGCCGGTTGCTCATTGCAACCCGCTGCCGTTGGTGTGGTGCCACTGCTGCAAATCACGCAGAGTCATCCATCGCGTCTCAACCACAATCCTCAACCCTGGACGAGTCTTCTACAAATGCCCGAATCATGGGGTACTAATATGTTTAAGTGTTGTTCTGTTGCTTTCAGTTGCTGATTTTTTAATAGTTTGGTTGATGATCTTCCAATTTGATTCATGCAGAAAAGGGAAGATTTGTATGATTTGTATTTATGGGAAGTTGCTGATGTGGGGGAGTGCAACTACACTGATTATTTGGTTAGCCGAGGAATCCCAATACCAGCAGGTTGGGGTGTTGGACAAGTAACTGAAGGAACGGCAGAAGAGGAAGATGCAGAGCAGAAGGTTAAAGATGCAGTTCCTCTGATCATGGCCAAGCAACAGCTGCTGAACGGCCTTGACAGCAATGAGGAGATGAAAGAGCTTGTGAAGATAATGGGCAAAATCGATGTGCTCTGTAGGATGATTGTCTCTTTATTTGCAGTGTATGTAGCACTCGTGATGTATTCAGTGGCTATGACATGAGCACTTTGCTAAAACTAGTAATGAATGAAACCTATGTAGCAGGCTGGGCGTAGTGTTGTGAACATCTAATGATTTCTATTAACGGAAATCAGGGGGTATCCCCTTTTGCTCATAAATAAATAAATAGCAGAGGCCCTTTTGGTAATAAATAAATAAATTAGCGGAGGTTGTTCTCATTCGAAGACGTCGAGCAAATTGCAGTCCAACAGCAAACTATGTCATCAAATTCAAGTTTCACAGCCAAATATGAGTACAACTAAACAATAATTTCATCATGTTTTAGTCGTCATACAATCACCAAACACAAATCAGCATACATAACAAGTGATGTTCTCATAGGAAAATACTAAACAACATGTTCATCAGGTTTCAGTTGTCATAGAAAACACAATTTCACATAGTAGATAAAAAACGTCTTCTGACAGGCAAATATGACAAAAGAACTGTAATCATCATCCGCAGCAGCAGCGTCAACATCTTCGCCATGTGTATTAGTTTGAATCGTAATTCCCCACGGTGTCATCCTCTTCTTCGTCCTCAACGTCCTCGAACGTTGGCTTCTTCTTGATCAACTCTTGTATGTCCACAGCACGACAGGCAATCTTTTGGCCGGCGTCATTGACGTGATGGTTCTCAAAGATATTAGGAGCATCTGTGTTATCTTGTACATCAGGAGTAGTGTAAGCATCATCTTGTTGTGCAACTTCATTAAATGAATTCCTCTGCTCAAACCTTTGCAATACTCTCCAGTCATCGCTACATGCAAATGTGTCTTCCAAGAAAAATATTTGTGTTGCTTGATTTGCCAAAATAAAAGGCTCGTTGGTCTGGTACGCCGCCTTAACATTGATGGATTTGAAATAATCATCAGCTCTGGGTTTTGCGATCCTGGAAAACAGGTTATACCAACGACAACACAACATAACCACACACTGATGATCCTCGAAACTGGAGATATACTGCAACTGAACAATGTCTGTTATGCTAGCATACATTTCAGTTGACTCTTTGTCATACGTATCCATGCTCATGATGGCACTGTTTTGTGTCTTCCTGCCTTCGTCTCGTGCAAGGGTGTTGTAGCGCACATCTCCAACAATGCAAGATTCATAATGTCTTACCCGAGTATCAGGACCCATTGCTAATGAGTAAAGGGCATCATCAACTGCCTGCCCATCCTCCCGCATCTTCTTAATCTATGGTTAGAAAATAGACAAGCTGATCATCTTACGTACTCAATATATTAAAAAACTGACAGTGCAATTCAAAAGCTTACATGGCTCTTGAACCATTTCGCAAATCCTGCCATAGCCAGTTTGTCAATGTTTCTTGGATTTTGCGGCAGTAAATCCTTTTTGTAGATGTTGCACAACATAGTGATCGTGTCAAACATCTAAATATATAAGAATGTGCTGCAAGTTTAGTAGATTACGATGTATAAGCTATAGTACTTAGCACTTATTTGATATAAGGTAGTATCTCAGGACAGTTATTCAACACATACCAAACCATTTTATCCAAATCTTTAGGTTTGTCCTCTTGTCGACTCTTCCCTGTAACTCGAACAGAATAATCGAAAACATTGAGCCCGGGATTGTCTTCATCCACCTCTTTGCTAAGCTGATCAGCTGTTTCAATGTATTTTGAGCAGAATATCAACGCTTCTGTAGCAATGTAGGCCTCTGCAATGGATCCCTCGGGTCTAGCTATGTTCCTAACATGGCCCTTGAAAGTGCCTAGCCGCCTTTCAATAGGGTACATCCAGCCATACTGTACTGGACCTCTAAGTAGTGCCTCATCAGGTAGATGAACAGCCAAATGCACCATCACATCAAAGAAGGCTGGAGGATATATCTTCTCAAGGTCGCATAGGATAGTTGGCATCTTGTCTCTAAGATGCTCCAAAGCATCTATCCTGATATTTCTACTGCAGAGTTCTGATACGTCTCCAACTTATCTATAATTTTTTATTGTTCCATGCTATATTATATTCTGTTTTGGATGTTTAATGGGCTTTATTATACACTTCTATATTATTTTTGGGACTAACCTATTAGCCGGAGGTCCAGCACAAATTGTTGTTTTTTTGCCTATTCCAGTATTTCGCAGAAAAGGAATATCAAACGGAGTCCAAACGGAATAAAACCTTCGGGAACATGATTTTTGGAACAAACGTGATCCAGAGGACTTGGAGTGGACGTCAAGCAACATACGAGGAAACCACGAGGTAGGGGGCGCGCCCTCCACCATCGTGGGCTCCACGTGGCTCCACCGGCCTACTTCTTCCTCCTATATATACCTACGTACCCCCAAACCATCAGAAGCGACCACGAAAACCTAATTCCGCCACCGCAACCTTCTGTGCCCGTGAGATCCCATCTTGGGGCCTTTTCCGGCGTCCTGCCGGAGGGGGCCTTGATCACGGAGGGCTTCTACATCAACACCATAGCCTCTCTGATGATGTGTGACTAGTTTACCTCAGACCTTCGGATCCATAGTTATTAGCTAGATGGCTTCTTCTCTCTCTTTGGATCTCAATGCAAAGTTCTCCTCGATTCTCTTGGAGATCTATTTGATGTAACTCTTCTTGAGCGGTGTGTTTGTCGAGATCTGATGAATTGTGGGTTCATGATCCAGATTATCTATGAACAATATTTGAATCTCCTCTGAATTCTTTTATGTATGATTGGTTATCTTTGCAAGTCTCTTCGAATTATCAGTTTGGTTTGGCCTACTAGATTGATCTTTCTTGCAATGGGAGAAGTGCTTAGCTTTGGGTTCAATCTTGCGGTGCTCGATCCCAGTGATAGTAGGGGAAACGACGCGTATTGTATTGTTGCCATCGAGGATGAAAAGATGGGGTTTATATCATATTGCATGAGTTTATCCCTCTACATCATGTCATCTTGCTTAAAGTGTTACTCTGTTCTTATGAACTTAATACTCTAGATGCATGCTGGATAGCGGTCGATGTGTGGAGTAATAGTAGTAGATGCAGGCAGGAGTCGGTCTACTTGTCATGGACGTGATGCCTATATACATGATCATACCCAGATATTCTCATAACTATGCTCAATTCTATCAATTGCTCGACAGTAATTCATTTACCCACCGTAATACTTATGCTATCTTGAGAGAAGCCACTAGTGAAACCTATGGCCCCCGGGTCTATTTTCCATCATATTAATCTTCCATCAACAAGCTATTTCTATCTTTATTTATCTTGCAAACTTTACTTTTACTCTTTATCATAAAAATACCAAAAATATTATCTTATCATCTCTATCGGATCTCACTCTCGTAAGTGACCGTGAAGGGATTGACAACCCCTTTATCGCGTTGGTTGCGAGGTTCTTATTTGTTTGTGTAGGTGTGTGGGACTCGAGTGTAGTCTCCTACTGGATTGATACCTTGGTTCTAAAAAACTGAGGGAAATACTTACGCTACTTTACTGCATCACCCTTTCCTCTTCAAGGGAAAACCAACGCAGTGCTCAAGAGGTAGCAAGTTCCCTGAAGAATTGTCCCAACTCTGCAACTGCTCTGTATAAGTCAGGGCGGCCCAATCCTCTAAGGATAATAGGTAAAACCCTTTGAAGTAGGACGTGGCAGTCATGAGTTTTCAACCCTTGGACCTTGTTTCCATCTGCATGGACTCTCCTTTCAGGGTTGGAAGCAAATCCATGTGGGAATCTCACACATGACAGGACCTCGCAGAATTCTTTTCTTTTTACCTTGTCCAAGATGTACACAGCTGGTGTCATATCCCGTGGTTTACCTTCATCTTTCATCTGCAAATCCTGTCTGATACCCAGGTGTGTCAAAACAATCCTAGATTTTAAGGTATCTTTCATCTTGCCTTCAATATTAAGAAGTGTGCCGATAATGCTATCACATTTTTTTTCGATGTGCATCACATCAAGATTATGCCGCAGATCCAAATCTTTCCAATACTCCAAGTCCCACAAAGTGGACCTACGGGTAAAAACAATAATCTCTCTTCTGCCATGCCACGCTTCCTTTTCCCGCTGTCATTATCAGGATGGTTTCCTGGTGTAATATGCCTGACCTTCTCTAATTCCACTTGCAACTCATTGGCGGTGAGCCTCTTTGGCGCATCACGGTTTTCATGCTTTGCATTGAACACATGTCTTCGGTATTTTCTAGGATGCGGCTTGTCCTGGGCAAGGAAACGACGGTTTCCAATGTAACAGATCTTGCTAAGTATTGCGTATGACAGCGGATTCCTGTCACATCGAACACATGCATTGTAACCATGTGTTGTTCGCCCTGACATAGTGCCCAATGCCAGATAATCATGGATGCACCAAATTATAACAGCACGCAGAAAGAAATCAGCTGGTGGGCTGCTATATAGGTCTCGAGTGAGAACACCCCTCCATAGCTGTTGAAGTTCCTCCACAAGAGGCTCCATGAACAAATCAAAATCCTTTCCAGGACTTTTTGGACCTGGGATGAGCAAGGCCATCATGTAGTTTGATTCTTTGGTGCAAACATTTGGAGGCATGTAGTAAGGGATAACAAGCACTGGCCACATGCTATATGTGGCGCTCTGGTGGACAAATGGGTTAAATCCATCTGAAGCTATGCCAAGTCTAATGTTTCTCAGGTCAGCAGCAAACTTTTCGTGTTTCTGATTGAAGCTTTTCCACTCACTACCATGTGATGGATGGATCATTACATTCTAATCTCTGTACTCCTGGTTCCTAGAATGCCACAATACATCCTCTCTTGTTTCAGCATCATGAAACAACCTCTGCAATCTTGGTGTAATTGGAAAATGTCTCAGAACATTATGAGGAATCCTCTTCACAGCATCGCCATCTTTCCATCTTGGTGATTTGCATTTCGGGCATTCACTTAAGTTGGCATAATCCTTCCGAAACAAAACATAATTATTCTTACAAACATCGATCATATCATATCCAATTCCAACTGAACGAAGGAAATTCTTCATTTTACTGTAGGTGTGTGGCAGCTCAGACGCATCTGGGAAAGCTTTGCGGAAAGCAGCCAACATCGCATCGAATGATTTGTTGGTCATCCGCTTAGATGTCTTCACCTGAAGAAAGGTGACCATAGTTGAGAATACTAACAGCTTATTTCCTGGGGTGACAGCCATGTTGCATTGTTCCAACATGCGGGCCCACCGTTTTTCTTCTGCAGGTGAAAGTTCACGGAATGCATGAGCATTTTGTAGCATTGTTTCAATGTTGGTCAAACTCACTGGCTCCGCCACCACCTTCTCCTCCTCCTCCTCTTCCACCTGAGCATCAGGCTGATCAAGATGGTGATTTGCTGCTTCCACGTAGTCAATAACATTGACGTTCACAGCTTCACCATGATGAACCCACCTAGTATATGTGACCGACATCCCATACAAGTGTAGATGATTTTGCACAGTTGACTGGGGTCTTGTAACTGAATTCATACAACTGCTACACGGGCAGAGCACATCTAATTTCGGACCACCGTACTCAGCTCTAATAAAGTTCATGAAGTTTTCAACCCCCTCGACATATGCAGCGGGGAATCTTCAAGCAGAAGTTATCCAAGTCTTGTCCATCTGTTAGACATACAAATTAGTTCTTCTACTAGATATTACAGGAAAAACATATATGCTTTTTTATGAAGTCCAGAAGAAAATACCTAGGTCGATGTCTAAAGCTATGGCAAGATATTTGGACTAGCAGATATAAATAACGAAATATATGTAAAACTAATTCAGCAAACAAATTTGAGTGCTAAATTATGGCAGGCTGTTTCAGCGGTCAATGAGGCCGAGCACACGGCCATCGAACTATCGAAGGCCATCGCAGCAACAAAGATCGAGTATAAAACAGTCTAGAGCTATTTCACCTAACAGATTGGCTACTAGACCATGGCAATCTACGTCACAATAAATATATGGCGGGATATTTTAGCAACTAATCAGCCTTGGCATGCCATCTCAGCTAAGCAAATTGAGTGCAGAACAGGGCAAGGAAGCTTCTTAAGCAGAGCATATTGATTGTAAACTACTTCGGCAAACAGTGAGATTAACAGCGTCTATCAGCTAACATTCAGCGCTACACCGACATGCACGGGGCCTCAGTCTAGAATGCGCGTACCATGGGAGAAGCTGACCACCGTGCGTCTCCACACGAATGTCGCCAGCGGTGGTGGTGCTGACCGTCGTGCGCCTCCACAAGAACGTCGCCAGCAGTGGCGGCGTGGCTAGAGGACGGCAGTCTACGAGAGCGTATTAGGGGAGCGAGAGGATCGCCGTGCGTCCCCTCGACGAACCGCGGCGCTGACATATCGGCGTGGTGGGGAGGGCGGCTTTGGCGGAGCGAATGGAGTGGAGGGGGAAGGGGGGAGGGGTTTGGGGAATATTATGGGCTAGTTGGCCGAAGGGCGGTTGAATCTAGGATTTGGGGGGAATTTTTGGGTGGGGGGAGGATTCCCGCGCGGTGGGCAGGGGGAGTTTGGCGCATGGTCGGTTTCTCCAAGTGCAGTCCCACGTGTCAGTGAAGAGGCAAGCCGAAGCGCGTTCCGTTTGCGTGAGCCATGTGCAGGACCGAACGTGTGTGTGGTGCAATGCGACCGCGACAGGGGTGTTGTGAGTGTACCGCCTTTTTTCCTTTTGAACTAGGTGCTTCGCCCCCTAAAAAAGTTGTTGCTTCACGCGATCCATCGATACTACTACTAGTAATCCGGTAATCCCGACTAAAACGGCGTGGCCGGGTCTTTTCCCGCGTGATATGCTGGGAGGTTGGCTTAGTTGGGTTTTTTAGGACGAGTAATGCTACACCTACGTAGTCCTAGTTACGTAATTAACATAATGTGAAATGTGTGAGCTGTTGATTGTAGATTGCGGGAGGAAGGGGCCCACAACCATGAAAATCAGGGGAGGAGAGAGAGAGGCAATTAACGTTAACCCTTTCGTAGGTTCTCGTAGATGTAGAAAGATGTGAAATGCGTGAATGTGCATTTGCAGATAAGGCCTTCCCTAGTTCATCCTTTTCTCCCACAAGATCTTGATCTTCCGTGCAACACACGGGCAACTTGCTAGTACTCCTACAATATACTATATTATTGTGAAAGTTCATATACACCGGCCGAGATTAATGCAAACACGGCAGATTTTCATTACATTTCGAACTTTTATAGGACAGAAAAATAAAAGAAACCCGACCCTAAACCTATTCTACGGCAGAGACCGACGTCCTCCATCTGCGATCTCCATGTACGGGGGCGGGGTTCAAGACCCGTGAAGTGAAGGTGCGGTCTCCGGCGAGGAAAAGTAGAACACGGGAGATGGACCGGCCAGTTGGCACACCATGCCCTGCCGCCTCCCATGCCCTACTCATCCTCGGAGGAGTCCTCGACCTCGGTGGTGCCGGACATTGGACGGCGGCAAGTAGGACGCGTGGCTGACGGTGCTCCCGTCGTCGGTCGCCAGTGTGGCCACCGCTTGTGCGGCGACTTGAGAAAGGGCGGCGACCTCGAGCTTCATCCTCGAAGACAAGCTCTCCCGCAGAGCGTTCGTGCTTGCGGTCATGGCGGATGTGGTGCCAGGTAGGTGGACGATGCGCTATGGTGTGGAGGTTAGTTGGGTGTTGCCGCTTTAAGTAGCACATTCCGGTGAGGCCAATCGTCCGGGTGCGTCATTAAGTCGTCGGAATGGGTTCCTCGGGCACCGAGCTTCTTAACGATGGCATACGGACGGACGACATGAATGCGGGCAGCTGGCGCCGGTTGGGAACGCACCGCGCGACGGCGCGAGGGATGAGGTTTTTGGTGTGCCAGGGTAGTCAGCTGCGGTCGTGGCAACGTTGGAGATGCCCTTTGCTCACATGCGATCGACGCATGTCATTGAAAAAGCAAGACGACCCAACATGGTCGCAGGTCCTGAGGATGTAGTTGGCCATGCTACACCACTCCGCGGATGCGTCCCGGCGCCCCGTGCATCCTTGACGAGCCGGTGTTGGGGTGTGTTTGGATTGTGGCCAAAGTGCACCTTACCAAAATTTTGGTCATGATCCAAAGATTGGTCTTTGTTTGGATGGTTGCCATTTTTTTGGCATGCCAATGAACTCTAGCCAACTCTAGTTCATTTTTCTTGCCGATGTCGGCCAAATCATGGGCAACCAAAACCTCAAACAAAATTTTGGCTACCCAATGCTTTGATGGGGCAACCTTGGGCACAAACCAAACATACTGTTGGTCATGCCATAGCACTAACGCCACCCTCGGCACACTGAAACCGACCGTGTCTAGCGACGATGAGCGTGTCGCTCACCGCGGTCACCGTGTCCAGAGGCTGTGCTAGAGCTGCGCCGCGTTGTTGGCCCCCACGACCCACATGAATGGTTGCCAGTGGCGAGGAGGTCGGGGGCCAGCTCCTCCATTGGACTAGTTTGCGCTACATCGTCCCGACAGGTGTGCCCCACATGTCGGTTTCCCTGTTTTCCCAGCCATATTCGAGCGTCAGTGCTCCGCGTTGCGCATTAGGCCTTTCACTATGTAGGCCAAGTGAGACAAATTATTGCTTATTTGAGCCATTCAAGTATAATCATGTGGCGTTTGCTTATTTCTCATTCCTCTCCAACCCTCTTCTCCATCGATCATGTTGCCCTCCGGTCGAGTCCATCCTCCCGCATGCCTCATTTGAACATTCGCTGAGTATCATTCGCATGTGGGCCTAGACCATTCTTGTATTTCCAATGTTTTGTAATTTGTCCGACATGCATACAAACAAACGGTTCGTTTAAAGTTTGACTCTGCTTCCACTACGTGTCGCTTCGCGTCTTAGTTTTGACATCCCATTCGGTTCATGCCCCGACACATGTTGACGAGATCGATTGACGCTCAGAGATCAATTGCGTGTTGTGCAAGGAGATAAAGGTTTGGTCTCTTTCTATGATAGAAATGACCCGCGGGGGGGGGGGGGGGGTCTGTGGGGATCAGGAGGAGTATATTGTACATCCATGCAAACCAACCTTCTCACTTTCGCATGCATGTAGGGGATATTAATGTCCTTGGTTGCTAGTACAAGGCAAACCCCATGAATTTTGCCTCGATTAGTGTTAGTGACCTTTTGCAAATTGTAATTTTGATATACTGGCCTTGTGTACAAAAAAATGGAGGTAGTAACTATATTTGACTTCCTTCCCCATTGCGGTGACGTCGACGATATCTCGAACGTTGTGATTTAGCGAAGTGTGTTCGACGGAGAACACCATTGAGGGATGCCACGGTAAGTCATTCGCAAGTGCCGCCTGCAAGCTGAGACAACCGACTTATTTGCATCCAGGAAGTCCGTTGAACCAAAGGACGCGTAAATGTACTAGTACTACTCGTACACAATAGCGTCGTCCGTCCAGCTTAGTGCGGTGAGATGGTTTCTCAAAGAAGACGATGGATAAGCGGAGTCAGCGAAGAGGGGAATGATGGTTGCTTCGTCCGTGCTTTGTGATTTGATGCCTCACTGCTTCGTGATTTGTGATAGAAGGGACAGGGAGTAGACTCTGTGCTCTATACTATACATATGTCCAAGCACGGGAGAAAGAGGAGAGATGTTGCATTTTTCTATTCCTTCAATCAATCAATCAATCAATCAGGGAGCTTCGGTTCCATCCTTTTGGCTTTGGCAACACCGTCCACAATGGTTCCCACGATGCCAAAAGCTATTTTCACATTTGGCTACACATTGTGGATGCCCTTAACCGTACCACTTGGTTTTGCTCCTGTGTGCTATCTATACAAATCTCTGTTATATTGATCTAAAAAATTATAGAATCAAGATTAGTAAAAAGGAGGTGATTTTGCCGCGCGGATGGGGGAGGTTTCTTATTTTTAGAGGATATTGTCCTGGCGGTTTGCTAACATGCGGTCCCACGTGTCAGTGCTTTACCAAGCCAATCTGCTTCCCACATGAGGCAGAACAACGGCAGAAGCAACACGTGGTTAACTTGAAGAAGATGAGGGAGAAGCGGATTCAGCAATGAGTGAAATGATGGTTGCTTCGTCCCTCCAACTTCTTTTTTTAGCGTTATTACTTCATCCCTCCAACTTAACTGCGGGAAAGGTGCAGCTTTGTGATTTGACGCCTCATTGCTCATTACTATGCCGGCGCCATGATTGGGTGCTTCACCCTGGCTACTCTGCACTGTATTCCGATATGGCACGTGGACCCGGTAGCTTGATGTCCCACATGTCGGCTAAAGGTACTAGAAAATTTATGAAAGCGAGCGCTCCACTCTTACAACGGAGGAGTACACGACACGGTAGCCCAGTGAACTGTCACTTGTACTGTATATAGTACTATAGTTTTGCTGTTTCGCACGATCGATCGATACAAACCCGATTAAACAGGAAAGGGCAGGATTTTTCCCACGCGGTATATGATACTGGCCATACATTTCAATGGCAATTTTAATTTTTGCAAACTGAATAATTAAGTAACAATATGGTATCTAGTAAAACTAAAAACACATATCATTTATTGTGTTAGAGTGTAGTAGTAGTGTTGTATTGCATAGTTGTTAGATGTAACATGCGAGAGCATGTAGAGATGTAGTTTTGCAGGGCCTACAGAGAGAAAAGTGTAATATGTTCACCGAACTTCAGAATAAACTGATTACGGTCACTATATACATTTTGCGGTGATTATACGGTCACTTGCTCATGGTTCAACATCGGATTGCACTCTGTTGACCGGCCAAATAGTATGTGTGGCACCATGTTGACTAGTCAAATTGAGCACGTTCCTTGTGGGTCTCACCTATCAGTTCGCATAGGGAAAATGTCAGATAAACACAAATTTACGAAGGCGCGACAAGACTCCACCCCATGCGCGGGAATCACCTGCTTGTGTATGTGTCTGTCAGGGCCTGATGTGTGCGCATGCATGTGTAGGTTGAGCACTTGAGTGTGAGAGTGTGTGTTGGTCGTGTGGTGTACTGGTGTGTGCATGCATGCATGCGTGTGTGCGTGTGAGTGTTGCGTGCGTGCGTGGCTGCGTGTGTACGTGTGAGTGTTGCGTGCGTGCGTGGGTGCATGTGTGAGTGTGAGTGTTGCGTGCATGCAGTTCATGTGCATGCGTGTGTGTGTGTGTGTGTGTGTGTGTGTATAATCACCACACCAGCTCCTGTGTGTTAAAACAGATGGCTCAGCATACCAATACAAGGCCACCTTGTCTGTTGTGCCCGCGGTTGTGACTTCGAACCACCGTCCAATATTTTTTTGTCGTTTGTTTTCATTCTTACTAGAAAGATGCGCGTGCGTTGCACGTAACATCAAGATGCATTTGTATGACTAGTTTATCTTGTGAGAGAAAAGGATGAATGAGGGAAGGCCTTATTTGCAAATGTGGAGAGATGTGTGGGTACCTTTTTGCAAAATTGTCATAGTTTCTTTCATATCCGTCAGATATAAATCGGACGGCCTATATTGCAGGATGGCAGGCACACCATCATCACCAACTCTGTTTTTATAAGAGTGTATTTTATATTTTATAAGAGTGTAGATGTAGAGTAGATACAAGCCAACGGGTGGGCCCGATGGTAGTGAGATAATGTGATGCAACACTAGAGGTGCCATGTGGAGCGTTTAACTGGTCAACTAGTCATGTCTTGAGCAAATACAGAGTTGTACGGCGAGCCCGTGACTGTATAATAACCACAAAATGTAAATGGTGACCGTAATGAGTGAATTCTGAAGTCCAATGTATGAATCGTGCTTTCTCTTCAAATACAATGATCGCCATTGTATATATCGCGGGAGAAAGATGAAACATGCGTGAATGTGCTGGGGGCTTACTTTTAGAGGACCTGGAGATAGTTTGTGTGCGTGCGTGAAAGGGGCGTAGAGGTGGGGTATGCGATGGAGAGAGAGATGCTCTTCGTTTCTCTTTATTATGACTAACTTTATATATAGTATAAAAATATACAAATACAAAGTGCAGAATAAATATCATTGTGGGCACCATGCAATGCAAGCGTTCATACTCCTCCATATAACTTTGTAATGTTTTATATATGTAGAAATTATAAAATATTTTTTTGGCCACACTTTATTCAAAAGGAATGTTGTATGCAAAATAAACGTGAAGAGAGGGCTTTTTAGATCAATGGTGTACGTGATGTAACATGTGTGAATGTGTATTTGATGCATTTGGCAGGGCCTAGATAGGTATGTGTGGGTATTACGTATTCGAGAGAGGCATGGATCGAGGGGGCGGCGGGGGGGGGGGGGGGGGGAGATAGCACGAGAAATGAGAGTGGTCTAGAGAGAGAGACGAATATGACGTCACGATCTTGAGTGTGTATATGCAAGGGGGAGTGGATAGAGGCACCAGGAGAATATTGTTTTTGTGTGTGGTGTCTGTGTTGGTATGTGTGGGTGTGAGAAGATAACGAGACGTGGGGGCAGAGGGTGTGTCACCGCGTGATGTCCGGTGGGTCGAGGTGAGGCCCGTGACGGACCTGCTCCACATTGGTCAGCCCGTGACGCATTTAGGGAGACCCATGGATACTAGTCGTACAAGACAAAGATAGCATAATTGTGAAGGACTCTGTGTTCACTGACAAAGCTGGCTAGGATTTGTAACCCTAGATTCTCGGACTAAGGTAACCCCTTTGTCTCTGATATTACTATTCATCCAACCTAACTTTAAGGGGCATCCTACAGAATGCTCTGCTAGAATCATACTCGTCGATTAGGAAGAGAGGTGTGAGACAATGCGTGAGAGACAGGCGTAAAGATAATGTGCATACAGGAGACACGTAGGCAGGTCTATGTATATAGAAAGGGTCGATGGGATTGTGCGTGTGTATGCTTGCAAGAGGAAGAGTGCTTGTGATAAAGGTTAGTGAAAACACTCGTAAATGGTTACGAGAGGGAGGGAGGGTTATATTGAGAGCATGTGTGCGAGAAAGACACCTCGGGAGAGAGTGTGTGAGCATGCGTGAGAGACCACCAATGGAGAGTGAAACTACACGTAAAAGACTGATGTACACATTGATTAAAGATATTAATTGTATCCAAATATTAGGATGGGATCATGATATTTGCAATTCGCGTAAGGAACGGTCATTGATCCATCAGACAGCTAGATACTATCGAATTTGAGCATGTCTATGTTACACAATTGATCCACATAGTTAGTATTTTGAACTCCAGACAATGCATCTCTTTAGCAATCGAATATAAACATGAGTATAGTTTATGTTGTGTGTGTAAAGCACATTGTACATATGAAAGTTACACAATGAACATTATAAATAGCTACCTATGAAATAGCATACATTTGAATTCAACTTAAGGTGGTTTAAAAAAATCGAATTCAACATGAAGTCCATTCAATTATTTGAATTTGATATCATGGCATTTGTAAATCATACCTAAATTATGGGGGCACCAATCTTTGCTCTGATTTTGTACATAATAGCATATGTAGTCGTGTACAAAATAGATTCAAATTTAGCTCCTCCATTCCAAAATAATCGTAGTTATAGGATTTTCAAGTGTCAAAATTTCAAAAAGAAGCGGATAATTTAATGAGGTTTTCAAACATACAAGGTCAAATTTAACGTTGTCTATCTAGGTCAATCCTCAAAGTTCAAGAGTACTCTAAACGTGAATGCTTGTGTTTCAAAATTTTGAACGAAGCGCCAAAAGAGCCTCTACTCGCCCGAAACCGCGTGAGACCAATGTTTGGTAGTACAAGGAAATTACTTTTCTAATAACTCTGACCCGTGAAACCTACCGGCCCGACGTCCAAAGGTCTAAACCGGGGTAGGTTTGTAGCTTCATCTAGACGCCACGCAACCGCCTCCGAAAAACATTCATGCACAATGGCCGCTTAAGCACACATGCGCGCGGCCAAAGTCACTCCCGCCCACTATTTGGGACACCTGGGATTACCATCCTACCCCCGACCCGCAGTAGGTCTGAAATTTAAGAGGGGGCAAAGTTTTTACTTTCCCCAAACTTCAAACAAGCGTGTCCCATCTTCTGTTCAAAAAAGCCAAAAACAAGCGCGTCCCAGACCGAAACATGGTCCTTCCCCCCCCAGTCGTCCGATTCCCCATTCGTACTCCGTGGGCGCAAAAACTACCTGTCCACCAGCCGCGAAACCCCGGTGTCCTCCGTCCGCCACCCCATTCCACCCATCAACCACCGCCCTCCTCCATCACGCCGGAGCCGATACCCCGACGTCGTCGTCCACCGCAACCTCAACCGCAACGCCCTCCATAGCTAGTAGTTTAAGCCGAGGCCGAGCCATCCGTACCCGAGCCAGTTCAACACGCCGCCCTGCGCCTCACCGCTGCCGCTCCAACTTTGCCACCCTCCACCGCACCGGAGTTGTTCCTGCTACGCCATCCTTCGCCGCCTCGGATTTGCTTCCCCTCCGCCGATATACGGCCACGGCAACACAGTCAACAATTTGGCCATGGGTTCGTCCAAGCCTGCACCCTCCTCCAGAACATCGGTTTCCCTGACAAAAAGAAGAAGATCGGTGCGACATGTGGAGGCGACCAAACCAGCAACCGAAAATGGTACTCCTCTTCCCTTGTTCGTGCAAATCTTACATGTCTGCTTGCACGGTATTCATCCCACAGAAGACACTAGTTGACCGCTTCTTCTTGATACTAGATGTTCCTAGTTACTCGCGATGCACAAGGTTTCTCCTCATATGCTATTTCACCTTAGCTAGAGGTCTGTCACCCCCCTGGATTTCAATTCCTGGTCAGTTGATTCCCAATTAACGGAAGCATTCCCCGGCGTAACAGACGCTAGTCCGCCTATTACGCCGGGGAAGCAGTGCCTCGGTGTTTATCTTAGGGGCGTGTGGGGCCTAGAGATGCTGGCGCCCGATCTGGATGTCGGACGGGATTAAAGGGATGGCCTGGGGGCGCTGCCAAGCATGGCGGTGGTGTGAGGTTGAGGGGAGGGCGGGGCGGCGGAGGCAGGGGTCTGGGCCGGTGGTCGCTGGCGGTTCGAGAAAGATCGTCAACAGTGACTGGTGGGAGGTAGACGAAGGCCATCTGCCTATTCCTTATAGATCGGACGGTTCATAAAAAAATCGAGCGACCTATTTATTTTCAGTCGACTGTTATCTTGATAGGACCACATGTGGTGGTGTGCTGGAGGAGTACCTGCATTTCCCAGCCATCCCAGTGCTCATATATTACAAAATCATACAGAGTAGAATCTAATTTTGGTTGCCACGCAATGTTGTAGAGCTATCATATGTCTCCTATCAATTATTTTTCAGCCACCTGCTATCTGCTACTTTTACAGTGCACTAGTTCTGCACACACTTCACCCATACTCTCACTATTGTGTTTTTATGCAAGGGTATTTCGGACTCTGCTACCTTGACAGAAGCAAAAAAGAAAAGAGAGAAGTCGCTCCAGCATGGTACGCGACTAGGACAGACACGTTTGAGTCTTATAAATGGTGCAGTGTCAGCAGATGGAGACGGTAAACGTAGCTCTGGAGTTGATGACCTCGCTCGCCATGAACCACCATCCCAGGTGCTTCCTTTAACTTCGTGGTGTCATATGTGGTTGCATGTTGCATATGGTGTCCAGCTTGTATTCGAAAGGCCGAAATCGGTCTTTATTATGATAAGGAAAGATATTTTTACATGAACCACCGTCCCGAGAGCACCAGAAGACAAAGTAGCCCACCTCCCACCAGGCTCTCAGGTCCTAGATGATCATGCTCACCACTCCAGCCGGATGTCTAGCATGTATTGCTTCCAATTTGGTTAAATTGTTGTTGGGGAACGTAGTAATTTCAAAAAAAATCCTATGCACACGCTAGATCATGGTGATGCATAGCAACGAGAGGGGAGAGTGTTGTCTACGTATGCTCGTAGACCGTAAGCGGAAGCGTTATATCAATGCGGTTGATGTAGTCGTACGTCTTCACGATCCGACCGATCCAAGCACCGAAAGCCCGGCACCTCCGGGTTCTGCACACGTTCGGCTCGGTGACGTCCTCACCTTCTCGATCCAGCAAGAGGGGCGAAGTAGTAGATGAGTTCCGGCAGCACGACGTCGTGGTGACGGTGTTGGTGAAGAACAATCTTCGCAGGGCTTCGCCTAAGCACTACGAAAGCTATGACGGAGGATAAACTAGAGGAGACAAGGTTGCCGACACATGGCTTGGTGTTTCTTGATGTGTCGTGGGTGCTAGCCCTAACCCTCTATTTATATGTTGAGCCTTGGGGTCGAAACTTGGAGTAAAAGCCTCCACAAAGTCGGTTTCACCCGAAAGGCAAGAGTCCTTCTCGGACTCCAGGGCCAGACGCCAGGGTTCCCGGCGTCTGGACCCAGACGCCAGGGACCCTGGCGTCTGGCCCCTGGACTCTGCAAAACTTCCTTTTGCGCTTTCCAAAAACCTTGTGGGCTTTCCTCGTCATATCCGTGATCTCATCCAAAACTCCGAACAACATTCGGTCACCAACATACATAACTCATGGTACTATATCATCAACGAACGTTAAGCGTGCGGACCCTACGGGTTCGAGAACTATGTAGACATGACCGAGACACCTCTCTTGTCAATAACCAATAGCGGGACCTGGATGCCCATATTGGCTCCTACATATTCTACGAAGATCTTTATCGGTCAGACCGCATAACAACATACGTTGTTCCCTTTGTCATCCGTATATTACTTGCCCGAGATTCGATCGTCGGTATCTCAATACCTAGTTCAATCTTGTTACCGGCAAGTCCCTTTACTCGTTCTGTAACACATCATCCCGCAACTAACTCATTAGTTGCAATGCTTGCAAGGCTTATGTGATGTGTATTACCGAGAGGGCCCAGATATACCTCTCCGACAATCGGAGTGACAAATCCTAATCTCGAAATACGTCAACCCAACATGTACCTTTGGAGACACCTCTAGAGCTCCTTTATAATCACCCAGTTACGTTGTGACGTTTGGTAGCACACAAAGTGTTCCTCCGGCAAACGGGAGTTGCATAATCTCATAGTCATAGGAACATGTATAAGTCATGAAGAAAGCAATAGCAACATACTAAACGATCGGGTGCTAAGCTAAAGGAATGGGTCATGTCAATCACATCATTCTCCTAATGATGTGATCCCGTTAATCAAATAACAACTCTTTTGTTTATGGTCAGGAAACATAACCATCTCTGGTTAATGATCTAGTTAAGTAGAGGCATACTAGTGACACTCTGTTTGTTTATGTATTCACACATGTATTGTGTTTCCAATTAATACAATTCTAGCATGAATAATAAACATTTATCATGATAAAAGGAAATAAATAATAACTTTATTATTGCCTCTAGGGCATATTTCCTTCAGTCTCCCACTTGCAATAGAGTCAATAATCTAGATTACACAGTAATGATTCTAACACCCATGGAGCCTTGGTGCTGATCATGTTTTGCTCGTGGAAGAGGCTTAGTCAACGGGTCTGCAACATTCAGATCCGTATGTATCTTGCAAATCTCTATGTTTCCCACCTGGACTAGATCCCGAATGGAATTGAAGCGTCTCTTGATGTGCTTGGTTCTCTTGTGAAATCTAGATTCCTTTGCCAAGGCAATTGCACCAGTATTGTCACAAAAGATTTTCATTGGACCCGATGCGCTAGGTATGACACCTAGATCGGATATGAACTCCTTCATCCAGACTCCTTCGTTTGCTGCTTCCGAAGCAGCTATGTACTCCGCTTCACATGTAGATCCCGCCACAACGCTTTGTTTAGAACTGCACCAACTGACAGCTCCACCGTTTAATATAAACACGTATCCGGTTTGCGATTTAGAATCGTCCGGATCAGTGTCAAAGCTTGCATCAACGTAACCATTTACAATGAGCTCTTTGTCACCTCCATATATGAGAAACATATCCTTAGTCCTTTTCAGGTACTTCAGGATGTGCTTGACCATTTTCCAGTGATCCATTCCTGGATTACTTTGGTACCTCCCTGCTAGACTTATAGCAAGGCACACACAGGTCTGGTACACAGCATTGCATAAATGATAGAGCCTATGGCTGAAGCATAGGGAACATCTTTCATTTTCTCTCTATCTTCTGTAGTGGTCGGGCATTGAGTCTTACTCAACTTCACACTTTGTAACACAGGTAAGAATCCTTTCTTTGCCTGATCCATTTTGAACTTTTTCAAAACTTTGTCAAGGTATGAGCTTTGTGAAAGTCCAATTAAGCGTCTCGATCTATCTCTATAGATCTTAATGCCCAATATGTAAGAAGCTTCACCGAGGTCTTTCATTGAAAAACTTTTATTCAATTATCCCTTTATGCTATCCAGAAATTCTACATCATTTTCGATCAGTAATATCAGAAATGCTACAGAGCTCCCACTCACTTTCTTGTAAATACAGCCTTCTCCAAAAGTCTATATAAAACCAAATGCTTTGATCACACTATCAAAGCGTTCATTCCAACTCCGAGAGGCTTGCACCAGTCCATAAATGGATTGATGGAGCTTGCACACTTTGTTAGCTCCCTTTGGATCGACAAAACCTTCCGGTTGCATCATATACAACTCTTCTTCCAGAAATCCATTCAGGAATGCAGTTTTGACATCCATCTGCCAAATTTCATAATCATAAAATGCGGCAATTGCTAACATGATTCGGACAGACTTTAAGCATCGCTACGGGTGAGAAGGTCTCATCGTAGTCAATCCCTTGAACTTGTCGAAAACCTTTTGCAACAAGTCGAGCTTTGTAGACAGTAACATTACTGTCAGCGTCAGTCTTCTTCTTGAAGATCCATTTATTCTCAATTGCTTGCCGATCATCGGGCAAGTCAACCAAAGTCCATACTTTGTTTTCATACATGGATCCCATCTCAGATTTCATGGCTTCAAGCCACTTTGCGGAATCTGGGCTCACCATCGCTTCTTCACAGTTCGTAGGTTCACCATGATCTAGTAGCATGACTTCCAGAACAGGATTACCATGCCACTCTGTTGCGGATCTTACTCTGGTTGATCTACGAGGTTCAGTATTAACTTGATCTGAAGTTTCATGATCATGATCATTAACTTCCTCACTAATTGGTGTAGGTGTCACAGAAACTATTTTCTGTGATGAGCTACTTTCCAATAAGGGAGCAGGTACAGTTACCTCATCAAGTTCTACTTTCCTCCCACTCACTTCTTTCGATAGAAACTCCTTCTCTAGAAAGTTTCCAGATTTAGCAACAAAAGTCTTGCCTTCGGATCTGTGATAGAAGGTGTATCCAATAGTCTCGATTTGGGTTCGAGCTTATTAGGTTGAAGCTTTTTCACATAAGCATCGCAGCCCCAAACTTTGAGAAACGGCAACTTTGGTTTCTTGCCAAACCACAGTTCATAAGGCGTCGTCTCAACGGATTTTGATGGTGCCCTATTTAACGTGAATGCGGCAGTCTCTAAAGCATAACCCCAAAACGATAGCGGTAAATCAGTAAGAGACATCATAGATCGTACCATATCTAGTAAAGTACGATTACGACGTTCGGACACACCATTACGCTGTGGTGTTCCGGGTGGCGTGAGTTGCGAAACTATTCCACATTGTTTCAAGTGTAGACCAAACTCGTAACTCAAATATTCTCCTCCATGATCAGATCGTAGAAACTTTATTTTCTTGTTACGATGATTTTCAACTTCACTCTGAAATTCTTTGAACTTTTCAAATGTTTAAGACTGTAACCTCCCAAATTTTCAATTTGGAATGTTATACATTAGATCATCATGCACATCATATTTTTTTCTTGCATTTTGGTCGATCATAGAAATTTCACGCAACTCAAGGACCCTCGGAGAGAGTTGGAGATTTCGTTATTTTCATATTTGAGTTTTCTCAAATTTTGAAAAGAGGATCATTTGATTTTATTTATTTTATCTTCAATTATTTTTCAATATCAAATATATGAGAGGGAATAATATGACTTTCCCAAATTTAGGAAAAAGGAAGATTTAATAAATAAGTCAAATTTTGTATTTTTCGAAGTTTATTTGCATTTTATTTGAATTAGGGAAAAATGCGTGTTTTAAAATATTGCATTGAGGCCCTGAATAAAAGTTCATTTTGTTCGACTCATTTTCAGGATTCGGGGAAAATTTATTTCATAAATTTTGGAGCAAGTTAGATTTTATTTTTCTTCGTTTTTATGCGTGCTTAATTATTAAAAAAACGCAGCGCCGACTGGGCCAAGGGCCCAGCCGAGCCGGCCCAGCCCCGCCTCCCTCCCGCGCGCACCGCGCCGCCCGCCGCCGCCGCCGAGTCCGACTCCGACTCGGACTCCTCTTTCTTGCCCCCTCCCCCAAGTCTCCCCTCCCTCCTATATATATACCCCCACCCCCCTCTCCTCCCCAAGCCACCGCCGCCCGCCCCGCCCCAAGCAGCAGCAGCAGCAGAGCAGCCCCGCCGTCGCCGCCGCGCCGCGCCGTCGCCCGCCGCCGCCGACGCCCCGTGCCAAGCCCCGCCGCCCCGCCTCGTCGAGGTAGCCGCGTCGCGCCACCTACCCTCGCCCGGTTCGGTTTTCTAATAAAACCGTTCCAGTTTATTTTTCGATGTTTCGTTTTTTTTCGAAACCCTAGATCGGTTTTTTTCGGTTTATTTATTTAGCGAGCGTTCGCCGGACCATTCATCTTAACGAACGCGATCACCGGTTAGTCTCGGTTAACGAACGTCCGTTCGTTTAACCGTTCGTTTTTCTCTTTTTCGTCGGATTTATTCTGCGATTTTTCTGATCGCGATTTCAGATCCGATCTTCGTTTTAGTTTATCTTCTCGCTCGTTTATCGGAATCAGGTGATTCAAGCGCGTGGAGTTTCGTTCCGAAACCGCCGTTCTGACTAATCAAATTAAACAAGTTTTCGCTACAGTAAAATTTGACCTAGTTTCAAATTGCTAGAACCGTGTTGTTTTCTTCCGCCGTTTGTTCTCCGTTGTTTTTTTCGAATTCGATTCTTTTGCAACCGGAGTTCTTAAGTTGAACTTTCTGGTTCGATCTTCTGTTCGAGCTTTACCTGTGCATTAGATGAGTACTTATTGTATGCTTGTTGTTTGTCTGCGATAGATCACCCGGAGTGCGCCTCCTGTTATTTCGAAGCTCTAGGTTTCGCGGATCCTCAGCAAGGCAAGTAACACTTTGATCATACCTTCTCATTGCCCAGTTTTTATTGCATTAGACCAATCCTCACACATTGCATGATTAGGATCTAATTTAAACTGTGGGATGGGAAGTAGTTGAGGTAGTACCTATTACCTGTTTTTCTTATGAAACCTTTGGGAGTTACTTCTACGTTTGCTTATTATGCCATGCTATGCTAGTAGACATGGATTGGGTGAGTGATATCCATGACAGATGTGAGTATTATTAATTAAATGGTTTTATTTAAGGTGGCAACTTAAACACACATCTGGGTGGATTGAGGCACCTGGTTTCTATCAGGACTTGCCTGTTTCTTTTTGGACCGCCACCCAGGCTCAAAGGGATCATAAGATCATTCATGCTAGTAACTTCCGTGTGCAGCCACAAGCTATTATGGGCTCTGGCATAGCTAACTAAGTCGTGCGAACTCTTATAGTGGTAGAGTAGCAGATGTAGGGGATGTAGGTTGGTACGGTCTATCACAACGTAAGGTGTCAGTGCTTCTGAAAGACTATGTCTCGGTGATCCGTCTCTCAAACACCATGTAGTGTGAGAAACCAACGGAGGCGATCGAGTCTTGTGGGGAAAAGTGCGCAAACCTCTGCAGAGTGTACAAACTAATCATGATTAGCCGTGTCCCCGGTTATGGATGTTTTGAGTATCTAGTACTTGGATATCATGTGAATCTCATCATGTTACTCTAATTAATATTGTTGGGTTTTAATTGTTCACTTAATTGGGATCGGAATCCTGCCAACCATTCTCGATGTTTCAACCACCATGATAGTTAAAAAAAATTATTCCTTTGCAGTAGGGAAAAATTGGCTTTACGCAAAACTGTAACCATAGAGCTTTTCCACCAGCCATATATGCATGTAGTATAGGCTTATCATTCATTACTCTCTATGTGTTACATTGCCGGCATATTCCATGTGCTGACCTGTTTTCGGGCTGCAACTTTCATGTTGCAGACTTTTCAGACGACGAGTAAGGTGTTTTTAGGTCGTGGTTCTATACTCAGTGATGCCGTTGGAGTTGATGGACTCACTTATCTTCCAAGTCTTCCGCTGTTATCGTTATTAGATGGCCTTAAGCCATATTTATTGTAATAAGTTCTCTTCGAGACATCGATGTAATAAGTGTGTGATTGCTACTCTGCTATAAATCCTTCGAAGTACTGTGTGGTGTCAGCATTACTGATCCAGGGATGACACGGGAGCACATAGACTTGACCATCTGAGGTCGGGTCGCTACAGAGATGGTATCAGAGCACACGCTGATTGTAGGACACGACCACTAAGTTAAAGCCATAGATCACTATTCTCTTCTCATTTTCTAACTCCTCATCTTTTCTACTCTTTTAGGATGACAGACGCGAAGATCAAGTACGCGCAACCGGATGAAGGCACACCTTTTGGATTACACTTGAAGGAAGTCACCAAGTACCTGAACATTGGACTACCAAGCTTCACCGGGACCTTGAACGCCACTCTGCCTGAAGAGGAGCACTGGAAGATTCAAGGTCACATTCCAAGAAGGACATTCGCGCCAATCACGAAGCCCATAGATAGTGTTTTCAGTGCACCAACCTGGAGTCTGGGAAGGAGCATGGCAGCTCATATGACCATGGGACGCATTGGTGAAGTTTATTAAGAAGACCTCAAGGACACTATCTACCAGATTTGCGGACGCCAGATGAAGAATGGGAGATAGTCAGCATCAAGAAGGATAGATCCATTGCAGCTTTCATCCAGGAGTTAAACCAGCACATTCGACGCCAAGAGAACCAGATGTGCAATGATATGATAGAGTTGAAGAATGCGAAGGCAAGGATCATCGAGTTAGAAGGAGAACTGAAGGGTACACGCAAGGACTACATGGACGAGATCGTAGCACTAGCAAGGCACAATGTCGACCTTAAGCAGGAGATTGAAGAACTCAAGGAGAGATTAGCATCCAAGAAGGAAGACAAGTACGTCGCATGTCCGGACAACTACATCATCATCAACGACACCGATTCGGATCCAAGTGAACCCGACTTTGAAGACGAAGCTGGAGCAGACATTATGGAGTCTTCCACCGATTCAAATTTCTAGATGACCACCAAATATTAATAGCATTTTCCCCATGTATACATTATAGTTCGAGCACTTTTTGCGATAGTCTAGACTGTTTGTAAGCCCTTGTTTGAATTGAATGAAGTGATTTTGTGTGAATTTGTCTCATGTGCATTTGGGTAGTGTTTTCTCTTAGACCTCATTCTATTCTTAATTCTCATCTTTTCTAAACCCCTCAGATGCCTCCGAGACGTGACAACGGATTTCCACCGGAGCTCACTCAGTTGATCCAGCAGCAGAACCAATTGATGCAATTACTAGTCCAGAATCAGCAGAACAACAACAACAACAACAACAACCCTCCGCCGCCGCCACCAGTTGATCACCTAGCCCGTTTCCTTAGGCTGAATCCGCCGGCGTTTTCCAGTAGCACCGAGCCGATAGTAGCAGACGATTGGCTCCGCAAGATAGGAAGGGAGTTAACCACTGCAGGATGCATAGATGTTGAGAAGGTGAAGTTTGCCGCACATCAGCTTGACGGACCCGCGGCAGCATGGTGGGAGAATTTCACCGCCACGTACCTAGTTGACACTGTCACATGGGATCAGTTTCAGCAAGCTTTCCGCATTGCCCATGTTTCAACAGGAGCTATGGCCATGAAGAAGCGTGAGTTTCGCAACTTACGCCAAGGAGGAAGGACAGTTGGCCAGTACGTTGACGACTTCAGCAAGTTAGCACGTTATTGTAACGCCCTCGATGCGGCTATATCTCCCACGTGTCGAAGCACGACTTAGAGGCATAACCGCATAGAAAGCAATGTCGCAAGTGAGGTAATCTTCACACAACCCATGTAATACATAAGGGAAAGAGATACATAGTTGGCTTACAGTCGCCACTTCACACAATACATAAATAAACATCCATCATCCAGGTTACACTCAAGGTCCGACTACGGAACCAAAATGAAAGAAGACTACCCCAAATGCTACACAGATCCCCGATCGTCCCAACTGGGCTCCACTACTGATCATCAGGAAAAGACACATAGTAACGACCACGTTCCTCGTCGAACTCCCACTTGAGCTCGGATGCGTCATCTGCACTGGCATCGTCAGCACCTGCAACTGTTTTGGTAGAATCTGTGAGTCACGGGGACTCAGCAATCTCACACCCGCGAGATCAAGACTATTTAAGCTTAAAGGTAGGATAGGGTTGTGAGGTGGAGCTGCGGCAAGCGACTAGCATATATGGTGGCTAACAACGCAAAAGAGAGCGAGAAGAGAAGCAAAGCACGGTCGTGAAACTAGAAGTGATGAAGAAGTGATCCTAAAACAACCTACGTCAGGCATAACTCCAACACCGTGTTCACTTCCCGGACTCCGCCGAGAAGAGACCATCACGGTTACACACGCGGTTGATGTGTTTTAATTAAGGTCAACTTCGGGTTTTCTACAACCGGACATTAACAAATTCCCATCTGCCTCATAACCGCGGGCACGGCTTTCGAAAGATAATACCCTGCAGGGGTGTCCCAACTTAGCCCATTATAAGCTCTCACGGTCAACGAAGGATATTCCTTCTACCGGGAAGACCCGATCAGTCTCGGAACCCCGGACTACAAGACATTTCGACAGTAATAAAACAAAACCAGCAAAGCCGCCCGATTGTGCCGACAAATCCTGATAGGAGCTGCACATATCTCGGTCTCAGGGCACATCCGGATAAGTCAAGCTACGAGTAAAACTAGGCCTCGAGTTTCCCCACGGTGGTCCTGCAGGCTGCTCGGTTCAGACCAACACTCGAAGGAGCACTGGCCCGGGGGGGGGGGGGTTAAAATAAAGATGACCCTCGGGCTCGCGAAAACCCGGGGGAAAAAGGCTTAGGTGGCAAATGGTAAAACCAAAGTTGGGCCTTGCTGGAGGAGTCTTATTCAAAGCGAACTGTCAAGGGGGTCCCATAAATCACCCAACCGTGTAAGGAACGCAAAATCAAGGAACATAACACCGGTATGACGGAAACTAGGGTGGCAAGAGTGGAACAAAACACCAGGCATAAGGCCGAGCCTTCCACCCTTTACCAAGTATATAGATGCATTAATTAAAATAAGAGATATTGTGATATCCCAACATAATCATGTTCCAACAAGGAACAACCTTCATCTTCACCTGCAACTAACAACGCTATAAGAGGGGCTGAGCAAAGCGGTAACATAGCCAATCAACGGTTTGCTAGGAAAGGATGGTTAGAGGTTTGACATGGCAATATGGGTGGCATGATATAGCAAGTGGTAGGTATCGCAGCATAGGCATAGCAAAAGAGCGAGCATCTAGCAAGCAAAGATAGAAGTGATTTTGAGGGTATGGTCATCTTGCCTGCAAGGTTCTCAGAGTTGTCGAAAGCTTGATCCTCGTAAGTGTTCTCAACAGGTTTCTCGGTCACGTACTTGTCTTCCGGCTCTACCCAAGGCAAGCACACAAGCAAAGGAACAACTATCAACCACGATGCATGCACAAGCAACATGATGCAAAACATGGCATGATATGCGAGATGTGGGATGCAATGCATACGCGTGCTCCGGAAGGAAAATATGAACAAGGCATAATCTTGGAAAACCAAGTGTGCCACTGGAAAGGTGAGGTGATTTCGGTTGAAATCGATATAAAGATCACCGGAATCGGATGCACGGTTTGCAAATGACAAGCAAAACAAAAATGACATATTTTTGCGTTTAACAGCATGATGCCACTTAGAATGCAACAAGAAATTAAGCTACTGCACCCAAACATACCAACAAAGCATATGGAAGTGAACTACTCAAGATGCTTGACAAAAGATGAACAGTGAGATACGGCTAAATCACACCACAACAGGTTCAAACAAGCATGGAAAAAGTGCAAAAGATAACAGGTTCACAGACTTAGCGAAAATAACATGCCAGAAATTAACATCAGGACGACATGTTTAGAGCAAGGAAACGACCTGCTACAGGAACACAATATAGCAAAACAAGGCATGACATGAATCTACTCAAAACATAGAACAAAAGTCCCTTACTGACCATTAGCCAAAAAGGACCAGAAAATATAATAGCACCCATGTCAATTAAGCAAGTTTCGTTACAGTTTTCAGACTTGGCAGAAAACTGGACATGTCAAAAACAGATAACAAGTAGGCATGTTTACGAGCTCGATGCACTCACTACAGAGCATTTTCAGATAAACTAAGCATACACCCACCAAGAAAACATGGCATAGAAGCTAATCATGGCAAGAATAACATCATAGCATGCAAGGATCAACTACAACAAGCTTGGCAAAATCGAATAACATGTAAACACTCTGCCAGGAAACATTTTATAGCAAAAGTAGAGCTCGATTGACTCAAGCTATGGCACTCCATAATTACAAACAAAGGCATGGATGGATAGAGCAAATCCATATGTTCAAAACATCCTTACTGATCATGCTCAAAAGAGGCATAGATCTCTCTGAAACAACATCACTAAGTCCCTGAAATCAGCAACAATATGATCCCTAGTTTGCATGCTTATGCTAGTCACCACAAAGATCACAAAAGTACATGGCATACACCCCTGGAAAGATCGCATGGCATATTACAAGACACATGTAGGACTCAACTTCATAGGGTGCACACATCAATCATGGCAAAAATGACAAAAGTGCATCTACTGAAACAGATCTGAAACTAACATCACATAGCCCTCTTCCAACAGCATTTCGGGCATCAAGATGAGCTCAAATGAAAATGATGAAATGATATGAACTGATGTACTCATCAAGACGAACAATTTGACATATTACACACACGAAACGGAGCAGTATGCAGCAAGTTATGATGCGATGAACATGGCATGATTATGCAACAGATTTCGGGACTTAGAGAAAATATACCCCTCCGGACAGATCTAGGGTTCCTTGGCACGTGAACCGAGGTGGCCGGGACCTCGCCGGAGTTGGTCGCCGGGGAAGGGGAAGAGGCCGGTGAGGGTTGGGGGCGCGGGATCCGGTCCGGCCCGACAGGATCCGCGGCGGCGGCGGCGGAGACGGTGACCGGGCGGCGCGCAGGCGCGGTCTTGGCGACGGCGAGGCGGAGCGGCGAGCGGCGGAGGCGCTGGCCGGTGGCAGGCTGAGGTGGCGATGCAGGCGGAGCAGCGCGCGGCGGCGGGGAAGCGCGGGAAGGCGGGTGGCGGCGCGGGGCGGCGAAGCGCGGGGCCGACTCGGGCCTCGGGAGGGCCAGACGCGGGCTCTCCGGGCCGGCGCGGTTGGTGGAGGCGGCGGCGACACGTGTCACGACGGGAGTGGGCGGCGGCGAAGCATCCGGCGGCGGCGGACGTGTCCGGCCGCGCGGAGAGGAGCGGGGCTAGGGTTAGGGTAGGAGAGGACCCGGGAATTCGGAGGAGGGGCTATATTTATAGGTAGGAGGGGCTAGGAGGCTTCAAATTGAGCACGGTTTTCGCCCACACGATCTTGATCGAACGGCTATGGACATGGGAGTGTCTTAGATGGGTTATTGGGCTGATTTGGAGGGGTTTTGGGCTGCAACCCAAAAGAGGCTTTCACGGTTACCCGGTTAACCGTTGGGGTATCAAACGACCTTCGAATGACCCGAAACTTGACAGGCGGTCTACCGGTGCTATACCAAGGCCGCTTGACAAACCTCGGTCCATTCCGAGACCGTTTAACACTCGCACATGAAAATAAGTAAAAGAGGGCGCCGGGGAACATAGGAGCGCCGGATTGCAAATCGGACAACGGGGAAAATGCTCGGATTTATGAAACGAACACGTATGCGAATGCGATGCACATTATGACATGATATGAAATGCATGACAAGGACAAAATGCAAAATGACGGGAAACCCCACCACGGAGGGAATATCATATCACATTGCCGAAAATGGCAAGAGTTGGAGTACAAATATGGCAAGTTACATCCGGGGTGTTACAGTTATGCCCCAGATGACATTGCTACAGATGCAGCTAAGCAGGAGAAGTTTCTAGAAGGACTGAATGATGAGCTAAGCATGCAGTTGATGGTAGCAAGTTTCAACAACTACCAGGAGTTGGTAGATCGCGCCATCATGAGTGAAGGGAAGCAACAGCAGATTGAGAACCGCAAGAGGAAGTATGGACAGGGGAAGTATAACTCTGGAGCCCAGCAAAAGCCCCATTTTACCCCTAAGCCGGGAGTTCAGTTTCAGCATACCCATGGAGGAAGTGGTTTGCACAATCATAATGGCCACAAGAATGGTAATGGGAATGAAGGAAGCAACGGCCAGAAACGTACCACTCCATCAACCCCAACCAAGAGAGATCTGAGTCAAGTCACCTGTTTCAAGTGTTCCAAGACCGGACATTATGCCAATGAATGTCCCGAAGGCCAGAATGGCAA
Organism: Aegilops umbellulata; assembly: GCA_032464435.1. Lineage (NCBI taxonomy): Eukaryota > Viridiplantae > Streptophyta > Magnoliopsida > Poales > Poaceae > Aegilops > Aegilops umbellulata. The sequence continues at coordinate 90,341,116 of CP136055.1, forward strand.
TGGAAGCTCTGGGAAGAAGCCAAACCCTTTCAATAGGGGACAGGTAAACCACGTTAGCGTGGAGGAGGTTGAAGCTCAGCGTGATGCAGTAATCGATAAGTTTTTGGTTAAGTCGTTTACTGCACTTGTTCTTTTTTATACTGGTGCATCGCATTCATACATATCAAGGGGATTTGTGGATAAATATAACCTGCCAACCCAAGCCCTTAGGTCACCCATGTTAGTAAGCTCACCAAGAGCGGAGTATATGGCTAGACGATGGTGTGATTTGTTACCATTAAGGATTGGTAACTATGTGTTTCCCTCAGACCTAATAGTATTGGAATCTCAAGGATTGGATGTGATATTAGGCATGGATTGGTTATCAAAGTATGAAGGGAACATTGAATGTGCCAGTAAGACAATTTTGCTTACAACGCCCGAAGGAAGAAGAATCAAGTACGTATCTCATCATGCGCCCAACAGGACACAATTAAATTCCTTATCAGGAGTTGTACAGGAGGAAGTACCAGTGGTGAAAGATTATCGTGACATATTTCCAGAAGAGTTGCCAGGCATGCCACCGGACAGGGACATTGAGTTTTTGATTGAGCTTTTGCCAGGTACAGGCCCAATATCGAAGCGACCATACAGGATGCCAGCACAGGATTTGGTAGAAATTAAGAAGCAGGTTAAGGAGTTATTGGATAAAGGTTACATTCGCCCAAGTTCTTCGCCTTGGGGATCACCAGTACTTCTAGTGGAGAAGAAGGATGGATCATTAAGGATGGTTGTCGATTACCGTGGATTGAATGCAGTAACCATCAAGAACAAGTACCCACTGCCAATGATAAATGATCTGTTTGATCGTTTGCAAGGAGCTAAAGTGTTTTTCAAGATCGATTTGCGATCAGGGTACCATCAGTTGAAGATTAGGGAGCAGGACATACCCAAGACAGCTTTTACTACAAGATACGGATTATATGAGTATACCGTTATGTCATTTGGACTGACTAACGCACCTGCCTATTTCATGAACCTGATGAACAAGGTATTTATGGAGTTCTTGGATAAGTTCGTCGTGGTGTTCATTGATGACATTCTGATTTTCTCAAAGAATGAAGAAGAGCATAAGGAACATTTGCGTTTGGTTTTGGAGAAACTAAGGGAACATCAGTTATATGCCAAATTCAGCAAATGTGAGTTTTGGTTAAAGGAAGTTGGATTTCTTGGACATGTTATATCCGGAGAAGGTATAGCAGTTGACCCCACTAAGGTCGAGACTGTAACCGAATGGGAAGCACCGACGACAGTTGGAGAGATCCGGAGTTTTCATGGACTCGCATGATACTACCGGAGATTCATTGAGAAATTCTCAAGGATTGCAAAGCCTATGACTGAATTGTTGAAGAAGGATACCAAGTTCAATTGGACTGAGGAATGTGAGGCCAGTTTTCAGGAGTTGAAGAAACGATTGGTTTCCTCACCAGTGTTGATTCTGCCAGATCAGACCAAGGATGATGAGGTGTATTGCGACGCTTCACGTCGAGGACTTGGAGCAGTGCTTATGCAGGAAGGAAGAGTTGTTTCGTATGCCTCATGACAACTGAAACCTCATGAGTTAAATTATGCTATGCATGATTTGGAGTTAGCAGCCGTAGTGCATGCATTGAAGACGTGGAGACATTTTCTCATTGGAAATCATTGTGAGGTGTACACGGATCACAAGAGTTTGAAGTATATTTTCACGCAGAAGGAGTTGAACCTCAGACAAAGGAGATGGTTGGAGCTCATCAAGGATTATGATATGAGATTGCATTACCATCCAGGGAAGGCTAATGTTGTAGCTGACGCATTGAGCCGTAAGAGCCATGTCAATACATTGATGACAGGAGAAATACCAAAGGAGTTAGCCGAGGATCTTCGTGAGCTATGTTTGGAAATAGTTCCGAGAGGCTATATAGCAGCATTGGAGATTCAATCTACCTTGATGGATAAAATCAGAGAGGCCCAAAAATCTGACAAGGAGATTGCAGATATAAAGAAGAAAATGACCGAAGGAAAAGCAAAGGGATTTCATGAGGATGAGCACGATACCCTATGGTTTGAGGACTGTGTTTATGTGCCCAATGACCCAGAGATCAGGAAGTTGATTCTGCAAGAGGCACATGATTCACCCTATTCGATTCACCCAGGAAATACCAAGATGTATTTGGATTTGAAGGAAACATTCTGGTGGACCGGAATGAAGAAGGATATTGCAGCATATGTAGCAGTTTGTGATGTGTGTCATAGAGTGAAGGCAGAACATCAGAAGCTAGCAGGATTGTTACAACCATTGCCGATACCCGAATGGAAGTGGGATAAGATAGGCATGGATTTTATCACAGGACTACCCAGGACGAAGGCAGGCTATGACTCGATATGGGTAGTAGTTGATCGTTTGACGAAGGTAGCACATTTCATCCCAGTTAAGACCACTTACACCAGTGCTAAGTTGGCAAAGATATACATGACCAGGATCATTTGTTTGCATGGAGTTCCGAGGAGTATCGTATCAGATAGAGGAACCCAATTCACCTCAAAGTTTTGGAATCAGTTGCATGAAACTTTGGGAACCAGACTAGAGTTCAGCACAGCTTTTCACCCACAGACGGATGGACAGACTGAGAGAGTCAATCAGATTTTGGAAGATATGCTGAGAGCTTGTGCACTAGATTATGGATCTAGTTGGGACGATAACTTGCCGTATGTGGAGTTTTCTTACAACAACAGTTACCAAACCAGTTTGAAGATGGCACCTTTCGAAGCCTTATACGGAAGGAGGTGCAGGACACCGTTATCATGGGACGAAGTTGGAGACCGTCAGTTCTTTGGACCAGATCTGATCAAGGAGTCTGAACGGAAAGTAAAGTTGATTCGCGATAGGCTCAAGGTAGCCCAATCAAGGCAGAAGAGCTACGCGGATTCTAAACGCAAGGAGACAGTTTATGAAACCGGAGACAGAGTTTATCTCCGAGTATCCCCACTTCGAGGTGTTAAGCGCTTTGGAGTCAAGGGAAAGTTAGCACCGCGATTCGTTGGACCGTATAAGATTTTGCAACGTATGGGAGAAGTTGCTTATAAATTGGAATTACCAGAGGGACTGTCAGGAGTTCATGATGTATTCCATGTTTCTCAGCTGAAGCAATGTCACGCCGAGATGGCGGAGGTACCGTTAAGAGATACAGGGCCGCTTGAAGCGATTCAGTTGAAGGATGACTTAACATATGAAGAGAAGCCAGTCAAGATTCTCGAGTATGCCAGCAGAGTTACCCGCAGCAAGGTTATGAAGTTTTGCAAAGTTCAGTGGAACCACCACTCAGAGGATGAAGCCACCTGGGAGAGAGAAGAAGATTTGCTCAAGGACCACCCTCACCTATTTTCTAGTCAACCCGAATCTCGAGGACGAGATTCATCTTAAGGGGGGGTAGGTTTGTAACATCCCAAATTTTCAATGGAATGTTATACATTAGATCATCATGCACATCATATTTTTTCTTGCATTTTGGTCGATCCTAGAAATTTCACGCAACTCAAGGACCCTCGGAGAGAGTTGGAGATTTCGTTATTTTCATATTTGAGTTTTCTCAAATTTTGAAAAGAGGATCATTTGATTTTATTTATTTTATCTTCAATTATTTTCCAATATCAAATATATGAGAGGGAATAATATGACTTTCCCAAATTTAGGAAAAATGAAGATTTAATAAATAAATCAAATTTTGTATTTTTCGAAGCTTATTTGCATTTTATTTGAATTAGGGGAAAATGCGTGTTTTAAAATATTGCATTGAGGCCATGAATAAAAGTTCATTTTGTTCGACTCATTTTTAGGAGTCGGGGAAAATTTATTTCATAAATTTTGGAGCACGTTAGATTTTATTTTTCTTCATTTTTCTGCGTGCTTAATTATTAAAAAAAACGCAGCGCCGACTGGGCCAAGGGCCCAGCCGAGCCGGCCCAGCCCCGCCTCCCTCCCGTGCGCACCGCGCCGCCCGCCGCCGCCGCCGAGTCCGACTCCGACTCCGACTCCTCTTTCTTGCCCCCTCCCCCAAGTCTCCCCCCTCCTATATATATACCCCCACCCCCCCTCCTCCCCAAGCCGCCGTCGCCCACCCCGCCCCAAGCAGCAGCAGCAGCAGCGCAGCCCCGCCGCCGCCGTCGCCCGCCGCCGCCGACGCCCCGCGCCAAGCCCCGCCGCCCCGCCTCGTCGAGGTAGCCGCGCCGCGCCACCTCCCCTCGCCCGGTTCGGTTTTCTAATAAAACCGTTCCGGTTTATTTTTGATGTTTCGGTTTTTTTTCGAAACCCTAGATCGGTTTTTTTTGGTTTATTTATTTAGCGAGCGTTCGCCGGACCGTTCGTCTTAACGAACGCGATCACCGGTTAGTCTCGGTTAACGAACGTCCGTTCGTTTAACCGTTCGTTTTTCTCTTTTTTGTTGGATTTATTCTGCGATTTTTCTGATCGCGATTTCAGATCCGATCTTCGTTTTAGTTTATCTTCTCGCTCGTTTATCGGAATCAGGTGATTCAAGCACCTGGAGTTTCGTTTCGAAACCGCCGTTCCGACTAATCAACTTAAACAAGTTTTCGCTACTGTAAAATTTGACCTAGTTTCAAATTGCTAGAACCGTGTTGTTTTCTTCCGCCGTTTGTTTTCCGTTGTTTTGTTTGAATTCGATTCTTTTGCAACCAGAGTTCTTAAGTTGAACTTTCTGGTTCGATCTTCTGTTCGAGCTTTGCCTGTGCATTAGATGAGTACTTATTGTATGCTTGTTGTTTGTCTGTGATAGATCACCCGGAGTGCGCCGCCTGTTATTTCGAAGCTCTAGGTTTCGCGGATCCTCAGCAAGGCAAGTAACACTTTAATCATATCTTCTCATTGCCCAGTTTTTATTGCATTAGACCAATCCTCACACATTGCATGATTAGGATCTAATTTAAACTGTGGGATGGGAAGTAGTTGAGGTAGTACCTATTACCTGTTTTTTTATGAAACCTTTGGGAGTTACTTCTACGTTTGCTTATTATGCCATGCTATGCTAGTAGACGTGGATTGGGTGAGTGATATCCGTGACAGATGTGAGTATTGTTAATTAAATGGTTTTATTTAAGGTGGCAACTTAAACACACATCTGGGTGGATTGAGGCACCTGGTTTCTATCAGGACTTGCCTGTTTCTTTTTGGACCGCCACCCAGGCTCAAAGGGATCATAAGATCATTCATGCTATTGACTTCCGTGTGCAGCCACAAGCCATTATGGGCTCTGGCATAGCTGACTAAGTCGTGCGAACTCTTACAGTGGTAGACTAGCAGACGTAGGGGATGTAGGTTGGTATGGTCTATCACAACGTAAGGTGTGAGTGCTTCTGAAAGACTATGTCTCGGTCATCTATCTCTCAAACACCATGTAGTGCGAGAAACCAACGGAGGCGATCGAGTCTTGTGGGGAAAAGTGCGCAAACCTCTGCAGAGTGTACAAACTAATCATGATTAGCCATGTCCCCGGTTATGGATGTTTTGAGTATCTAGTACTTGGATATCATGTGAATCTCATCATGTTACTCTAATTAATATTGTTGGGTTTTAATTGTTCACTTAATTGGGAGGCTGTCAACCATTCTCGATGTTTCAACCACCATGATAGTTAAAAAAAATTATTCCTTTGCAGTAGGGAAAAATTGGCTTTATGCAAAACTATAACCATAGAGCTTTTCCACCAGCCATATATGCATGTAGTATAGGCTTATCATTCGTTACTCTCTATGTGTTACATTGCCGGCATATTCCATGTGCTGACCCGCTTTCGGGCTGCAACTTTCATGTTGCAGACTTTTCAGACGACGAGTAAGGTGTTTTTAGGTCGTGGTTCTATACTCTGTGATGCCGTTGGAGTTGATGGACTCACTTATCTTCCAAGTCTTCCGTTGTTATCGTTATTAGATGGCCTTAAGCCATATTTATTGTAATAAGTTCTCTTTGAGACATCGATGTAATAAGTGTGTGATTGCTACTCTGCTATAAATCCTTCGAAGTACTGTGCGGTGTCAGCATTACTGATCCAGGGATGACACCGGAGCACAGAGACTTGACCATCTGAGGTCGGGTCGCTACAAAGACTTATGCTTCATTAAGTAGATATATCCATATCTGCTTAAATCATCTGTGAAGGTGAGAAAATAACGATATCCGCCATGAGCCTCAACATTCATTGGACCACATACATCTGTATGTATGATTTCCAACAAATCTGTTGCTCTCTCCATAGTACTAGAGAACGGTGTTTTAGTCATCTTGCCCATAAGGCACGGTTCACAAGTACCAAGTGATTCATAATCAAGTGGTTCCAAAAGTCCATCAGTATGGAGTTTCTTCATGCGCTTTACACCGATATGACCTAAACGGCAGTGCCACAAATAAGTTGCACTATCATTATCAACTCTGCATCTTTTGGCTTCAACATTATGAATATGTGTATCACTACTATCGAGATTCATCAAAAATAGACCACTCTTTAAGGGTGCATGACCATAAAAAATATTACTCATATAAATAGAACAACCATTATTCTCTGATTTAAATGAATAACCGTCTCGCATCAAACAAGATCCAGATATAATGTTCGTGCTCAACGCTGGCACCAAATAACAATTATTTAGGTCTAATACTAATCCCGAAGGTCGATGTAGAGGTAGCGTGCCGACTGCGATCACATCGACTTTGGAACCATTTCCCACGCGCATCGTCACCTCGTCCTTTGCCAATCTCCGCTTAATCCGTAGTCCCTGTTTCGAGTTGCAAATATTAGCAACAAAACCAGTATCAAATACCCAGGTACTACTGCGAGAATTAGTAAGGTACACATCAATAACATGTATATCACATATACCTTTGTTCACCTTGCCATCCTTCTTATCCGCCAAATACTTGGGGCAGTTCCGCTTCCAGTGACCAGTCTGCTTGCAGTAGAAGCACTCAGTTTCAGGCTTAGGTCCAGACTTGGGTTTCTTCTCTTGAGCAGCAACTTGCTTGGCGTTCTTCTTGAAGTTCCCCTTCTTCTTCCCTTTGCCCTTCTTCTGGAAACTGGTGGTCTTATTGACCATCAACACTTGATGCTCCTTTTTGATTTCTACCTCCGCAGTCTTTAGCATTGCAAAGAGCTCGGGAATCGTCTTATCCATCCCTTGCATATTATAGTTCATCACAAAGCTCTTGTAGCTTGGTGGCAGTGATTGGAGAATTCTGTCAATGACGCAATCATCCGGAAGATTAACTCCCAGTTGAATCAAGTGATTATTATACCCAGACATTTTGAGTATATGCTCACTGACAGAACTGTTCTCCTCCATCTTGCAGCTATAGAACTTATTGGAGATTTCATATCTCTCAATCCGGGCATTTGCTTGAAATATTAACTTCAACTCCTGGAACATCTCATATGCTCCATGACGTTCAAAACGTCGTTGAAATTCTGATTCTAAGCCGTAAAGCATGGCACATTGAACTATCGAGTAGTCATCAGCTTTGCTCTGCCTGTCGTGGATTGTCACGTCAAATGTCCTTAGTGTCAGGACTTAGTCGCGAGGCCAACGCATCTATGTGGTAGCTTGAGAGGGGTTGAGTGGGACGAGAGGCGCAGGGCGGATCAACACGCAAGACAAGGATTTAGACAGCTTCGGGCCCCGGGAAACATCATCTGGTAATAACCCTACATGCTGTTTGAGGCTAGGTCTCATTATCATCACAAGGGAGACGCCGTAAACCGGCTCTTTGTGTCTAGCCCTAGAGATTATTCATTGTTCTCCCCCCTTTGGGGAGCCCTGCCCCTTCTTATATATGTTGAAGGGGCGGTTTACATGTGGAGTCCTATTAGGATTAGGACTAGTCTCTCTAATACAAACCGGATACAAGTCCTGGCCTTAACTCCTTGTCAGGAAAATATTCCTTTCCTCTTAAACCGGCCCACCATAGTTGAGCCGGCCTTCTGGGCCTTGGGCCTTGTCATCCGTCTGATCCGCCCGCCGGGTTACCAGTGAGTCATAACGACCAAGCGGGTTGCTTGTAAACCGCCAAGGTCAGGGCGGGTCTTCAGATAAACCGCCAAGTCCGGCCGGGTTAACTTCCGGCCGGTTTACGCCGCGGGGTATATCCCCGACACTGCCAGACATTCTTAACGTCGTCAGTTGCATTAGCAGCAGGCCTGGCACCCAGCGGTGCTTCTAGGATGTAATTCTTCTGTGCAGCAATGAGGATAATCCTCAAGTTACGGACCCAGTCCGTGTAATTGCTACCATCATATTTCAACTTTGCTTTCTCAAGGAACGCATTAAAATTCAACGGAACAACAGCACGGGCCATCTATCTACAATCAAACATAGACAGGCAAGATACTATCAGGTACTAAGTTCATGATAAATTTAAGTTCAATTAATCATATTATTAAAGAACTCCCACTTAGATAGACATCCCTCTAATCCTCTAAGTGATCACGTGATCCAAATCAACTAAACCATGTCCGATCATCACGTGAGATGGAGTAGTTTCAATTGTGAACATCACTATGTTGATCATATCTACTATATGATTCACGTTTGACCTTTCGGTCTCCGTGTTCCGAGGCCATATCTGTATATGCTAGGCTCGTCAAGTTTAAGCTGAGTATTCCGCGCGTGCAACTGTTTTGCACCCGTTGTATTTGAACGTAGAGCCTATCACACCCGATCATCACGTGGTGTCTCAGCACGAAGAACTTTCGCAACGGTGCATACTCACGGAGAACACTTCTTGATAATTAGTGAGGGATCATCTTATAATGCTACCATCAATCAAAGCAAGATAAGATGCATAAAAGATAAACATCACATGCAATCAATATAAGTGATATGATATGGCCATCATCATCTTGTGCTTGTGATCTCCATCTCCGAAGCAACGTCATGATTACCATCGTCACCGGCGCGACACCTTGATCTCCATCGTAGCATCGTTGTCGTCTCGCCAATCTGATGCTTCTACGACTATCGCTACCGTTTAGTGATAAAGTAAAGCATTACAGGGCGATTGCATTGCATACAATAAAGCGACAACCATATGGCTCCTGCCAGTTGCCGATAACTCGGTTACAAAACATGATCATCTCATACAATAAAATTTAGCATCATGTCTTGACCATATCACATCACAACATACCCTGCAAAAACAAGTTAGACGTCCTCTACTTTGTTGTTGCAAGTTTTACGTGGCTGCTACGGGCTTAGCAAGAACCAATCTTACCTACGTATCAAAACCACAACGATAGTTTGTCAAGTTGATGCTGTTTTAACCTTCGCAAGGACCGGGCGTAGCCACACTCGATTCAACTAAAGTTGGAGAAACTGACACCCGCCAGCCACCTGTGTGCAAAGCACGTCGGTAGAACCAGTCTTGCGTAAGCGTACGCGTAATGTCGGTCCAGGCCGCTTCATCCAACAATACCGCCGAACCAAAGTATGACATGCTGGTAAGCAGTATGACTTATATTGCCCACAACTCACTTGTGTTCTACTCGTGCATATAACATCAACACATAAAACCAGGCTTGGATGCCACTGTTGGGGAACGTAGTAATTTCAAAAAAATTCCTACGCACACGCAAGATCATGGTGATGCATAGCAACGAGAGGGGAGAGTGTTGTCTACGTACCCTCGTAGACCGTAAGCGGAAGCGTTATATCAACGCGGTTGATGTAGTCGTACGTCTTCACGATCCGACCGATCCAAGCACCGAAAGCACGGCACCTCCGAGTTCTGCACACGTTTGGCTCGGTGACGTCCTTACCTTCTCGATCCAGCAAGAGGGCGAAGTAGTAGATGAGTTCCGGCAGCACGACGGCGTGGTGACGGTGTTGGTGAAGAACAATCTTCGCAGGGCTTCGCCTAAGCACTACGAAAACTATGACGGAGGATAAACTACAGGAGACGGGGTTGCCGGCACACGGCTTGGTGTCTCTTGATGTGTCTTGGGTGCTAGCCCTACCCCTCTATTTATATGTTGAGCCTTGGGGTCGAAACTTGGAGTAAAAGCCTCCACAAAGTTGGTTTCACCCGAAAGGCAAGAGTCCTTCTCGGACTCCAGGGCCAGACGCCAGGGTTCCCAGCGTCTGGACCCAGACGCCAGGGACCCTGGCGTCTGGCCCCTGGACTCCGCAAAACTTCCTTTTGCGCTTTCCAAAAACCTTGTGGGCTTTCCCCTTTGGCTCAGATAAAGTGTTCTCGTGCCCAAACATTTCGAGAAACATCCAGAACCCCTTCCAATGGATTCCAGAACCCTTCTGGAGATCAAACACTACTATCCACATATCAATCTTTACTTCCGGACCATTCCGGAGTTCCTCGTCATATCCGTGATCTCATCCGAAACTCCGAACAACATTCGGTCACCAACATACATAACTCATGGTACTATATCGTCAACGAACGTTAAGCGTGCGGACCCTACGGGTTCAAGAACTATGTAGACATGACCGAGACACCTCTCTTGTCAATAACCAATAGCGGGACCTGGATGCCCATATTGGCTCCTACATATTCTACGAAGATCTTTATCGGTCAGACCGCATAACAACATACGTTGTTCCCTTTGTCATCGGTATGTTACTTGCCCGAGATTCGATCGTCGGTATCTCAATACCTAGTTCAATCTCGTTACCGACAAGTCTCTTTACTCATTCCATAACACATCATCCCGCAACTAACTCATTAGTTGCAATGCTTGCAAGGCTTATGTGATGTGCATTACCGAGAGGGCCCAGAGATACCTCTCCGACAATCGGAGTGACAAATCCTAATCTCGAAATACGTCAACCCAACATGTACCTTTGGAGACACCTGTAGAGCTCCTTTATAATCACCCAGTTACGTTGTGACGTTTCGTAGCACACAAAGTGTTCCTCCGGCAAACGGGAGTTGCATAATCTCATAGTCATAGGAACATGTATAAGTCATGAAGAAAGCAATAGCAACATACTAAACGATCGGGTGCTAAGCTAAAGGAATGGGTCATGTCAATCACATCATTCTCCTAATGATGTGATCCCGTTAATCAAATAACAACTCTTTTGTTCATGGTCAGGAAACATAACCATCTTTGATTAACGAGCTAGTTAAGTAGAGACATACTACTGACACTCTGTTTGTTTATGTATTCACACATGTATTATGTTTCCGGTTAATACAATTCTAGCATGAATAATAAACATTTATCATGATATAAGGAAATAAATAATAACTTTATTATTGCCTCTAGGGCATATTTCCTTCAATTGCATCTGCTTAGCTTACACATTATACCTTTGAATATGACATGCCTTTCTATTTTTGGTACATACTAGTACATCTGTGTATTAACCATGTTCTTACATCAAAATAATTTTCTTGTGTATCCCTCATCAATCACTTATGATGAGGTAGTCAGGCAAGTGGACTACTCCTCATTTAAAGAATGCAGCGTCAGCCTCCCGACATGATTCTCAAGAAACAGCAAGGCTAGATGAAGATAGTGAACGTAGCTCTGTAGTTGATTACCGCATTTCCCCTACACTAGCATCGCAGGTGATTGCTCTAACTTGGCAGTGTGATATGTGGTTGCATGTTGCATATGGTGTCTAGATTGTATTTCGTCCAATCTGGTTAAACTGCATGTGCTATTCTGCTTAGCTTATACATTATACCTATTAATGTGACATGCCTTCCTGTATTTAGTACATAGTACATCTGTCTATTAAGCATGTCCTTACATAAAACTATTGTTTTTTTTGTATCCCGCATCAATCAATATGACGAGACACCTTTAGTATATGCAGTGCGATATTAGTTGCATCTTTCATATAATTTATAGCATGCGCTGCTTCTAATTTGTTGAAATTACATTTATGATGGGACGCTTTTAACTTGGCAGAGTCATATTGGTTGCATCTTTCATGTGGTGTCTAGCTTGCATTGCTTCTTATTTGTTGGAATGGTTTCTGGTTAGTTTACACAAACAGTTGTGAACATGCCATGCCATCCTATTTTTCGTACATATTCCATCCTAGTATCATGTGTTTGCCTTACATCAAAGTAGTGATTGTCAGTAGCATGCATGAATGAGTTCTGAAGAGAGAATTTTATTGCTTTTTCTTGTCGGTTTTACTTGACAATTCAAAATCAATAAAGCGGAAGGAAGTTAGCAAGGCAGCGGATAAAGGTGCTCCTTCCAAACGGAGGGCCTCTACAGTTTCTACTCCTCCATCCCCCCAAGATGATTTCCAAGACAACACATGCATAGACACTCAATGTAGCTGTGTTTATGATGAGCATGTCTCCCCTAGTGCACCATCACCGGTGCTCCCTCTAACTTGGCACTGTTATATGTGGTTGCATGTTATGTGTGATGTCTAGCTTGTATTGCTTCTAATTTTGTTGAATTCCATCTACTTACTTTACACATTATACTTGAATAAGACACGTGTTCCTGTTTCTAGAACATACAATATCTGTCTATCACACCATGTTCTTACATCAAATTACTACTGTTGTGTAACCTGCAACAATCACTTATCATAAGACACGTTTGACTTCGGAGTGTGATATAGGTTACATCTCGCATTCTTTTCTAGCTTGTACTACTAATTTGTTGAATGGCACTTATGGCGAGACAGTTTTAACTTGGTAGAGTGATATTCGTTGCATCTTTCATATGGTGTCTAGCTTTCATTGCTTCTAATTTGTTGAAATGCCTTGTCCTTAGTTTACACATCATAAGCTGTGAACATGCAATGATGTGAATATGCAATGGCACTAATGATGAGAGACCTTTAACTTGATAGTGTGATGTTGTTTGCATCTTGCATATGATTTATTTCTTGTACTGCTTCACATTTGTTTAAACGGCATTTATGATGAGACACTGTTAACTTGGCAGAGCAATATTTGTAGCATCTTTCATATGGTGTCTACCTTCCATTGCATTGCTTCTAATTTAGTGAAATGTCTTCTGCTTAGTTTACACATCATAGTTCTGGTTATCTCATGCCGTCCTATTTTTCTTACATATTACATCCTCCTATCATGTGGTTGTCTAACATCAAAGTTCAATTCATCTGTATCACACATCAACTTGTTCTGAAGAACTAAATTGTTATTCGTTTTTCTTGTTGGCTTGACTTAACATGGCACAGAGAAAGAGGAAGCAAGACAGAACAACAGGGAAAGGGAAGCGGAAGAATCCTGCAGATTCTGTTGGTACTGATTGTGCAATAGAAGGTCAAACTCCAGCGGAAAATTGTACCGACAGGGTATCCCATGCTAAATGATCTGCAGAACAAGCCAAACAGAAACAAATAGCTGCCACCAAACAAGCAGAGACAACCATAGTTGTTCAACACCTTCCACAATACCACCAGCTGCACGATATACTCGTTGGTCAACTCAGCTAACAGCACATTCCCAATCTCCCTTGCCACCTGACACTACTTCCAAAGCACTCTTGACACAAGATGAGTTGGCAAGATCATATGAACTTTGTGAGCTTCAACAGCAAGAAGGTAGTTGCTGGAGTCAAGTTACAGTTGCATGCTTCTTTATATGTAGTCTCACAGTTTGATGTACACTAACACTTCCTATGTTTGTTGTTGGACTAGCACCTAGGCGCAAGAGGAAACAAACATCAGGGACAATGCTCGATGGGTTAACTAAATCTAGAGGAGGGAGAATGGAGATCCGTTTTGAGGCAGGTTTAAAAAGGCCACATGATGCTACAGAGTCAGCCAAGTTAGTATCAGAGGCAACGGTTGTTGTTAGGTGTCATGTATGTATCCTCCCAACATGGATTCAGTACAGGAATGACAAAGACGAAACCCAGTTCAACACCTTCCTCAGCCATTTATCTGTAAGTATGATTATGTATGGAAACTAGTAATATCGTCTTGCTCTGTCCAATACTTTCTAGGTTGCTGATAATGAGACTCCCATAATTTTCAACAGATGAGGTTCAAGTTGGATAGCCAAGATGATGCAGCCAGACAAGCTTGCACCCATGTTTTCAAGTCTGCTCTGCGACGGTATCGGTATAACTTGAGGAAAACTCACTTTGAAGGCAAGGCTAACAATGAACTTGCCCAAACATCTCCTGTGGAAAATATATCTGATGAAGACTGGACAGGCCTTGTTAAACATTGGTCTGATCCAAAGTATCAGGTACATTATATATATATATATATATATATATATATATATATATGTGTGTGTGTGTGTGTGTGTGTGTGTGTGTGTGATCAGATCACATGTTGAAGTCCTATTTACGCGTGTGCCACACAAATCTATCTTCTTGTAGGTGAACAGTTCAAAGAACAAGGCCAACCGTACGAAAGTGAAATTCCAACAGACGACAGGATCTCGTAGCTATATTGCACACTGCGAGGCTCTTGTAATTAGATGTTGTTTCACTCTTTTCGCTGTACCATATTATCAGATCTATATTGACTTGTTCCAAATGCAGAGGAAATCCCGCAAGGACCAAAAAGTACCTAAACCAAATGTTGTGTAAATCTTCAAGGACTGTCACGCCAGCAAGAAGAAGGGCATGACTACACCAGTCAAAGCCGCTGTTGTAAGTCCTTAATCCTCATGCCTTTTAACTACTACTTACTCTGACTTGTGCCTTGAACTGCATGGTTTGCATCCAATGTCTATTGCTCTTTTCAATTTTATACACAATTGTCTTAGCGTATCATTGCACCTTACAAGGTTTAAAAGAGAGGAGTGATGTTCCTTTGATCTTGACATGTAATCTAGTTCCGTGCTGGACTTGCCCACACAACGTTACAATTGCATGTTTGTCTGTTCTCAGTTGTTTTGTGATATGAATGATGTCATACTATGCTTACTGTATTATAAACTTCGTCTCTTTATCCTTAGCCCTCAATACAATGTGAAGAAATAGACAATACATTAGCGATGGTACATGGTCATATGTTTGGAACCTGGTTTTATTATGTACTTTGCAATAAAATACAACTATTATTTTACATGGGTTCACCAGAATAAGTTCTGTATATAGACCAAAGCTATTTTGTTTGGTTTTGCTACCTCCTTAATATCTTCTGTTCTGGTACTACTAATGTAAAACCCCAACTTTTCAGCGAGCTATGGAAAAAATGGTGGAACCGCCACCTTCTGAAGGTGGCGAGGCAACTATAACCGCAATGGCAGCTCTTGCTGCAGTGGGTTAGTACCTATCCACTAACAGTTCCAAAAGCACATTCCTGCGTAATACTGGGTTGGTTGTTAAGGCAATCTCGTCCAAACTGCCTCATGATCAAGATATGCAAGCTCAAAACAATGTTGTATCTGCGCTCCAGACACAAGTACATTCCCTAATAGAGACCCTTTGTGAAACAAGGAGAGACATTGTTCGATGTTGTCAAGATATGCATGGTTTTGAAACCAGACTATTAGACATTTGCTATGTTGTTCAGGAGCCTAGGAGAACTGAAGGCGAAGGTTATGGTGCTCCATCAGACAATACAACATGAAAACGTAACAGTCAGGTCAAATGAACTGAGCTTCTGAACTTCTGGTGGTGCATTTATCTGCTAGACTGTTAACTTTTATGCCAACCTTCCTTTTGTTTTATAGTTGTAATTTTTTTTTGTGGGATACAAAATTTTTTCTTCACGTGCAGCCATTGACTGAAGAAAACAGCAAGCCATTTTTGTATAGTGTAGGGTGTTCCCTATATTTGCACTGGTGGCGAACTTTGATGCCGAGTGGATGTAATATGTGTAATAGCCATGATAGCCTAGCGTAAGTTGCTTGTTTATTTATTTCCTTATTGTCTTGTTTATTTGTTTTCTTGTAGTCAGTGCAGTTCTTTTTCCATGGTTTGCTAGTGGCCGCAATAAACTATTTTTTAAAACTAGGCCACATTAACCATGGGCTACATATTTACTGTAGTTAACATGGGCCTCCTACGGGCCGTAGAAACAATGGGCCTTCTAAGGGCCGTAGAAACAATGGGCCTTCTACGGGGCGTAGAAGCAATGGGCCTTATACGGGCCATAGACACAATGGGCCTTCTACGGGCTGTATGATCGGTTGGCCAAACATGGGCCAATAACATACCACATTATGGCTGTAAATGGCCTAGAGTTGAAATCGTCCGTTCATGGGCCAACCATAATGGGCCGTCGTTAATTGGCCGTATTTGATGACGCTATGAAAACGGCCCAACGTATTAACGGGCCACAAACGGGCCGACTGTAACCACAGGCTGAATTTGGCCCACAAGCAGAAAATGACAGTAACGGGCCGTAAGTAAACGAATGCTGGAAATGAGCCCAAGAATAAATGGGCCCTGAGAAGTCCAAAAGATAACTTGGGCTGGAAACGGCCCAACTGAATAATGGGCCGTTAATGGTTATAAAGTGATACACTGTTCATTATGGGCCAGTTTTACCACGGGCCGTTAAGGAGCCGAGGGTTACTAAGGGCCTCATATGGGATGAAAGACGTCATGGGCCATACATGGGCCGGAAGTTAAAATGGGCTGGAATTATATTGTACGGCCCAGCTGACGCTACTGGGCCTAATTCGGATAGGCCGTAAACGGGCCCTGGGTTAGCGGGCTGTAAATGGGCTATATGTGAACAGGCCATTAACAGGCTTGTCGTGGGCCGGGCCGCCGCCTTTTGACCAAGTCAAACGGGTCGCCCTTTTCACAGGAATGGGCCTTTGTTGGGTCGTGCTATGTGTCGACGTATCATAGGCGCTTTGGGTCCAATGAGTGGATGACATCTGTCCCAACGGTGAACCGACACGTGTTTCCTCCAGCCAATGATGATTTTACACGTGGAAAATCCCCATTGGTCGGGGTTGTTAATGGGTTATCGGATCCAAAACCGAACCGATAGCTTAACGGCGTTCCGTTACGGTGGATGCCATGTGTCAATCACCCTTGACGAAAGCACTTATGTGACACGTGATTTATCGTCATGGAAGTGGACACTTCCGTGATGATAATTTTGGTAATGTCATGGAACACTTCTACGACAGCACAGGTATGACTATCTTGATTCTGTCATAAATTTGGCGTGGTTGTACATGCATGACAGAAAACGTGACCTACTGTGACAAACACGTATCATCACGGAAGTGTTTTTTGTAGTGAATCGCACGACCGGATATACACCTTTCTTCATGGTGTACGGCGCGGAGGAGGTCTTGCCTTGCGACCTTATTCATGACTCACCTCAAGTGCGCATGTACGAAGAGCGAGAAGCCGAGCTCGATCGGCAAGACGATCTGGATGGACTGGAGGAGGAGCGTGATGTCGCGAAGGCCCGTTCCGCATTCTACCAACAACAAGCTCGTCGATATCAAAGCAGAGAAGTACGGGCAAAGACTTACAATGTCGGGGAACTCGTTCTACGCCTACTAGAGAAGAAAAAGGACTAGCTCAAGCCCAAATGGGAGGGTCCCTTCATTATAGAAGAAGTTCTCACGGGAGGACCCTATCGCCTTCGCAATGCTTCTGATAATCGCTTGGAGCCAAACCCATGGAACGATGCCCGGCACCGAATATTGTATGCCTAAGTTTACACACACACACACACACACACACCCTCTTTCTCGTTCCTTATTTTCTCCTTTTTCACTTTTTTCCTGCTTTCTTGTTTTCATACCGCTCGTGTTCAGATAAACCGCACACCTAAGGGGTATACATCCTTAAATGTACATGCCCGACAATACCTGGGGGCTTCCTTCCACAGAACCTTATTATTATTCTCCAATCTGTAAGCTCACCATATACATGTGTCGTCTTCTAATATATGTCTTTTTCTTCGCCATTATATGCACCTTTATGACTTAATTTTTTGCCAAGCTGGGTTGCCTGGCTCATGTGCTTATGCCCTACGTTCCCGCTTGTTCGGCTAGGACATAAAGGGAGCACCTCTGCGATTGTTATAGCCGGGTTATCCGGACATGTACCTCAGACGGGTGAAGCCGAAAGCTAGCGTTCTTAAGGGAATAATTGGTCGATGGACAAAAGACGAACTACCCTTGTTGTAATACAATCCCCCAAAATATAAAGTGAAATTGTGATCTTTAGCATCACAACCTAGGCATGCACAACAGCGCATGCCAAGCCCAGGGAAAGGAACCCTTAACGGAACTATTCTCTCTGGAAGATGTTTCTTATGATTAAATGTAATATAACATAACTCGCCGAATACAACTTGTCTGTTCAAGCAACTATGACGTAACTGCCTAGTTTCATATACTTTCGTGTTTACCGCCGGTATAATATTCGGAAACACTCTGAACTTTGGGTGTCAGAGGTTGATGCAAAAGGTCGTCCATGCCAATCGTTCTACAATTCGGCTGGAGATAAGTTTATCAATAAAAGTACATTGCTACTTGGACTCAAAAACTTCTTATTCCTGTTGACCATCTAACAGGTTGTGTAGTTTACAATCTTGTTGTGGAAACTTGGCAGCTATCTTTACTTGGTCATACACCAGGCTCACAGGTATTTCTTGTCCATCTGGTCCCCGAGGTCCGACCCGGGCCAAATGATTTGGATCAAGGCCGGTGTACCACGATTTCACCATGGCCCAGGCCTCTCGTGCGCCTTCTTGACATGCTGATATCTTCCATAGCCCAAAATGGCGACGAGATCCCTTGAATAAATTCACGAGTTCCTCCATACTTCCTGGAGGAGAATCGGATGGCCATAAGGCCTTAGCAATGTTCCTCGTGTCTTTCCGAGCTCGCTCATGCACTTTGGACAGTTCTTGTAGCAGATCGCCTTGAAATCCAGACACTTCTCCTGCGGGCCGCCCAGTCAATAAACCTACAGGGACATTCTCATAAAACAAACAATTCCTTTCATGAAGGGACCATATGAAAGACAGGTTAAAGGACATACTAAATATGCCGCTTTCAGCTTTCTTTTTTCCTTCAAGGCATCCGACAGTTGGGCTTTCACGTCTTTCAGTTCTTCACCATGCTTGATGTTGGTATCATGTAGTTTGTTTTTCTCATTAATGGTCCATGTTAGCACATGTTGACCAGCGGCTTCTTGCCCTTCGGCATGTTCTTTGGCCGCCTCAGCAGCCTTTAGCCACTCCTCCAACTGATTTACCGTTCCTGCTGCTGTCAACAAAACAATGCATATTTACAAAACATTATTGATGCAGAATCGTACTTTCTAGACACTGTTGTGCTTACCATCAGATGCCTTCCTGGATTTCTTCAAATTTTCTAGTTCGTCGGTAACATCAGTCAGCTTGGTCCGGTATTCGCCCAGCTCCTTGATCAGCATGTTGTTCCTCTTCGTGAGTACATGATTATACAACGATCCTTAAATCAGTTGCGCCAACTGCTTCAAGTCTCGGGGGCTACTAGCACATGATTATCGAATCTGCACAAAGCTTTTACCCGCATATCCTTTGAAAGTTGGTGTGTGGTTCCGGCAAGTCCATCCCGAGCAGCTCGAATATATGCATCTGCAGAGCTGAGGGCGTTAAATGCCTCTTTGGTGAAACTTGGGTTGCGCATGGCCTCTCTCCGCCGCCGATGGACCATCGCGCTCTCCACTTCGGAATTGGTGACGGATACATTATCCGAATCCTCGTGGAGATGACAATCTGGTGTACCCCCTAGTCCCAGTGGCATGGTTCGGGGTCGCATTGGCCGATGTATGGCCAGCGTGACCTTCGGATACAGTCCGATGTACGCTCCTCCTAAAATATAATGCGGCAGAGCACATCACAATCCAAACTATTCGGCGACTGCAAGTCAAAAATTATACCTCTTCGGTGAATGAGGAGGCTCAGTAGCATCACCGCTCGCCTTTCTTTTCAAAGACTCGCCATGGGCGAGCGTTGCCTTCCTGGTGGGCACCTTCGACACAGCTTGGCGGGACGAGCGCCGCCCCTTTGGAGCATGAGATAGTGCGGTGGGTGAGGCGCAACGGGAAAGCTCTTGTTGAAGAGATGTCTCCTGGGCACTTACATGGGAGGAGGGGAGAAGGCCGGGATAATCAGCTGTGATGGCTACTTCTGTGTCGTTGTAGCTCGCCTGATAAAAGATCCGCTCCTTAAGCTCTATAGATACTTTCGGATCCTCTTCAAATCCAAGATCCAGGTCTCGCAGGTGGTCCTTTGGCTGCAGAGTGGGGCTATAGATCCCCGCCACAACCTTTCTCCATTCCTGTTAAGGATAGTCGGATTAAGTTCGATAAAGCACAACTCAGGAAAAAGATTGAGTAGGGCATCAAAAGCTCACCCATTCAGCGATGTTGTACATGGAAAGACCTTCTTGGCATTTAAGGCAAGTAAAATCTTCCTTCTCCCCTTTGAAAAGATCGGCCAACATGGCGGCCAAGCGGCAAAGTTGTCTGGACCCTTGCGCCCGCAGCATGATGCGTCATCTTCCCCGTTGTAATGCCACATGGGGAGTCCTCGGGATTGGAGTAGCTAGACGCCCGTTATTGAAATCGCCATCACTTCAACTATAGACAGTCCGGAGTGGGCGAGTATTTTTATCTTGCTCATTAACTTCTTGACCTCCGCACTGTCTTCTGTTGGGGAATGTAGTAATTTCAAAAAATTCCTACGCACATGCAAGATCATGGTGATGCATAGCAACGAGAGGGGAGAGTGTTGTCTACGTACCCTCGTGGACCGAAAGCGGAAGCGTTAGCACAACGCGGTTGATGTAGTCGTACTTCTTCACGGTCCGACCGATCAAGTACCGAACGGACGGCACCTCCGAGTTCAGCACATGTTCAGCCCGATGACGTCCCTCGAACTCTGATCCAGCCGAGTGTTGAGGGAGAGTTTCGTCAGCATGACGGCGTGGTGACGATGTTGATGTTTTACCGACGCAGGGCTTCGCCTAAGCACCGCCACAGTATTATCGAGGTGGACTATGGTGGAGGGGGCACCGCACACGGCTAAGATATCAATGATCAATTGTTGTGTCTCTAGGGTGCCCCCCTGCCCCCGTATATAAAGGAGCAAGGGGGGTGCGGCCGGCCAGGGGAGAGGGCACGCCGGAGGAGTCCTACTCCCACCGGGAGTAGGACTCCCCTCCTTTTTCCTAGTTGGATTAGGACTTGGGGGAAGGAGGAGAGAGGGGAAAGGAAAGGGGGTGCGCCGCCCCCCCCCCTCCTTGTCCAATTCTGACTTGGGGGTGTCGGTGTCAAAATCGGCGGATCTCGGGTAGGGGGTCCCGAACTGTGCGTCTAGGCGGATGGTAACAGGAGACAGGGAACACAATGTTTTACCCAGGTTTGGGCCCTCTTGATGGAGGTAAAACCCTACGTCCTGCTTGATTAATATTGATGATATGGGTAGTACAAGAGTAGATCTACCGCGAGATCAAGGAGGCTAAACCCTAGAAGCTAGCCTATGGTATGATTGTTGTATCTTGGAGTTGTCCTACGGACTAAAACCCTCCGGTTTATATAGACACCGGAGAGGGTTAGGGTTACACAAAGTCGGTTACAATGGTAGGAGATCTGAATATCCGCATCGCCTAGCTTGCCTTCCACGCCAAGGAAAGTCCCATCCGGACACGGGACGAAGTCTTCAATCTTGTATCTTCATAGTCCAGGAGTCCGGCTGAGGGTATGGTCCGGCTATCCAGACACCCCCTAATCCAGGACTCCCTCGGTAGCCCCTGAACCAGGCTTCAATGACGACGAGTCCGGCGCGCAGATTGTCTTCGGCATTGCAAGGCGGGTTCCTCCTCCAAGTTCTTCATAAAAGTTTATAAACACTAAGGGTAGTGTCCGGCTCTGCAAAATAAGTTTCCACATATAGAGAGAATAATATTAACACAAATCTAATCTGGTGACGTATTCCATAGCGTGACATTACACTACGGCCAAGCCTTTATTCGAATCGTTTTCACTTCCCCACCTCAGCGTATTTTGCGAGGCGGTTTCCTTGGCACGTCTTGTCAAAGCAGAGATCGTGTCCCCTTTATTTACGGGATTATCATCAATATGGACGTGGGTAACCCAATCGTGCCCGTTAGTATATTTTCTCGATTAAAGGCGAGTCCCAAATGGTTATGAGGAGGGCCCTTGGTATTCAACCTGTTATAAAGAGACCAAGGCCTTACTCCATTTCAATCTCAAACGAGTTCGCCCGTCGCCTCGAGTTCCAACACCCTAGGCTCCAGATTCCAGGCGCTTCGGACCTTCGACAATGTCCGGTTCTGACCTTTGAGGCCGATGGATGCCCTCCTCCGTCACGGAGGAGGACGTGCAAAAGTTGAGAGAAGCCAAGTTTTTGACCGGCGAAATTTCGCACAGGTTGCCTGCTCAAGGGCAGGCCATTCCCAGTCCCCAGCCTGGTGAGAGCGTGGTGTTCGTGTCTCACTTCGTTCGGGGGTTAGGCTTCCCAATGGATCCCTTCGTGAGGGGGCTGATGTTTTATTATGGGCTAGAATTCCACGACTTAGCTCTGGAGTCTATCCTCCATATTTCCTCATTCATCGTTGTGTGTGAAGCCTTCCTTCGTGTTACTCCTCACTTCGGACTATGGCTCAAGACCTTCAAGGTCGAACCAAAGATGATCGAGGGACGATACGCGGAGTGCGGAGGCGCTGTTATAAGCTAGAATGCTGATACTCCATGGCCCGAGGGCTCTTTTCAAGAGGAGCTCGGTTTATGGCAAAGGGAGTGGTTTTATATCACCGCTCCCAGGGGCACCAAGTGGGTGGCGCCACCTACCTTTCGCTCGGGTCCCCCACCACAGTTAGCGTCATGGGTCAATAAAGGACTAGATTGGGGGCCGTCCAAGGACGTGCCCTTGTTGTAGGGCCGCATCAGGGATCTCTTAGAGAGAGACCTTAGCCTGGTCAAAGTGACACAGGTCATGCTGATTCGCCGAACCCTGCCCGGCAAACGTCGCCCCCTTCACCTGTGGGAGTTTAATCCGGAGGGACCGCGAGCTCTCCAGCATTTCATGGGCGCGACGCCCGCGGAGAAGTATAAACTGTTCTTCGGATCACAAGCAATGTGTCCGGATTTGACCGAGGACGCAGGTCTAAGCTGCAATCGCCCGGATACTCAAGTAAGTAGCCTTATGCCCGGACTCGTTATCCATATATTTGACATAAACTTGCCCCTAAAAGAGATGTCCCTTTAAACAGGAGTGGATAGCGAAAGCAAAGCTGATAAGGTGCCCGGCTCCCCTCCCTGAGACCAGGCCGGATTCCGTCCTAGTCAGGATGTTGAAGATTGTGCCTTTGAAGGAAAGTGAGGGAGGGGACAAGGAAGCTACGGCCTCCTTGAAGGAGGCTGTTCGGAGGGAAGGAACCGAAATTCCTCTCCTCCGGGGAGGAAAAGGACCGCCTCTGAAGACCCGGAGACTATGGCCTCAAAGCGGGGGGAAAACCCTTGTCAGAGGGTCCTATGCAGGGGGATACCTCGGCCGAACTATGCCCTCAAGGGGACCAGTCCTCCAGCGAGCAATACGTAGAGAGAGATTATATTTTTGAGAGAGAAATCCTTGCTTTATATCTGTGAAGATTAACCAAAATTTTACCTTGTAATTCGGACCTCAGCCCTTCTCAGCAGAGCTCGTCTTCGGGGGACCTTCTTCTAGAGATGATGGAGAGCGGGACGCCTCCCCCTGCCATACCACCTAGCGACGCGGGCGACCCTGAGGTGTCGTCGCGGAGGGCTTCTCCGAATCCGGCAGGGGCGGCAGGTAGCCACATGGCCCCCCAAGGTTCTCCGCGTCCGGCCTTCGAAAGAGGCCAGAGGACGAATCCGGCACCATCCAGTGCTCGGTCGGAGGAGCTAAAGAATCTGCTAGGGCAAGCCTCTATCTCAGAGGAGCACCGTGCGTTGATGGGCACGGTGATTGAAAGGATCTCGTCCGCGGAGAGCGGATTGCATGAGGCTGTCAGAAGTTTACTGACAGGTTTTGAGGTACGTGAAATAATGTGCATTTTCTGACAGTTGCGCATAAATAAGATGCGCCCTGTGTAGATAGTAGCCCCTGAGACTCTGTGCATTGTCAAAAGTGACGGCGCGCAGAGGATCATAATCCCAGGTCTAAAATGTCGCCTTTGTATGTAGGTGGCGAATTGTCCGGAATCCAGCCGGACTGATGATTTTGCCGAGCTAAAGCGGCAACTTGACGTGGCAGATGCCGACATCACGCTCGTCAACAAGCGGCTTGATGAGGCTCAAGGTATGTAATTCCTCGGGCGGCACCTGATAAGAGGAGATTTATGCCAGTATCTTACGATGTGTGTGCTTGACGCAGATGGTGTGGCCGCCGTGGAGAGTCTTCGGGCGGAACTTGCCCGAGCTAAGGAACAAGCCAGAAAAAGTGATGCGGCTGCCGAGAAGGCCCTTGAAGAGCTGAGAGCCGAACAGGCTGCTCACTACCGAAGCAAGAAAGAGATGGCTGAGATGGCCGTGAAGCTAAAGAGCGTTGCTGACCGTTGCAAGCTTCTGGAAAGGGAAGATCGGGCTGAACAGACGGACTTAGAGAAAGCCGTTGCCGATGCCAAGGATGCTCGCTCTGCGATAAGAGCTGCAAGGGAGGAGCTTCGCGAAGCCGGAGAGATCATGGCTGGAAAGCCCTTTATACTGCGGAGGAAGTTTTGTGATCCTGAGCATGCTCCGTTGGACCGGCTATGGAGTACGACGGACACCTATCTGGATTTGGCGGCGAGTGCTGCTGATGCGACCGAACACTTTCGTGATCAAGAAGATCGCGAAGTGGAGAAACTCTTTTGGTCGCAGTTTCACAATCCAGAGCGTCCTGTCAGTGGCCGATCGTCTGGCCGAATGAGCCGAGCTGAATAGGTTGTCCGGACTCGCCATGAAGTGCGTCATGAGTCATCTGTGGCCGGGGAGATCGGAGCCGAAGAGTTATTTCAGCTTGGTGCAGCAACTCCTTGGTGCGGTGCCACGTATCAATGCAATGAAGAGGTCGGCATGCATAGAGGGCGCATGGATGGCTCTTGCCCGTGTCAAGACATACTGGGCGGAGATGGAGGCCACCGTTGTTGCGTCCCCGGACTCGGACGAAAGCCGAGTACCCTCCGAGCACTATTTTCAGGAAGTCCTTGAAGGCGCTCATGTAATAGAGACGCAATGCTTGAAGGATGCTATGTTTGAATAGCATGTGCCATTGTAAGGCGGTAGTTTGATAAATTGTAGGAACTTTTTATACTTGTGCCTGCAAGTATTGTAACACCTCCTGTGCGGCCGTTTTTTTTAATATATATGAAATCTGAAAGATGGCAGTCGTTGGCTTTAGCCCCCACGCACATAGTGTGGGGGTGCTCGCAGAAGGCGCGTTTTCACACTTAATCCAACGTCTTGGTCCTACAAAGGAGGTGATAGCGCAACGAGCTAGGCAACCAGACTATAATGCTTTAACACTTTCACTTAGCCATATGAGCTTGACAGTGAGGCTACTTAGATAGCCCCTGGTGGCAACTGCGCTCGCCCGAGTTCGGGGCGCGTGTATGCCTGGCCGGGAAACAGCCCTTCGTTAATGCGGAGGAATCCTATAGATTCCGGAGAGTCATCGAGTGGTTGACCAGTCTCACGCTATATCATGACAGTCAGTTTTCGGCTTTCTCTACTGAGGTTCTCGCCTGGCCGAACCGGGGCACAATTGCAGTAGTTCTCCTGGTGCCGCCTTAGCCGATAGAGTGGAACGTAAGGCAGCCGAACACAGGAGCCGGGCAACCCAACATTTCACCAAAGACATGATTCGGAGCTGATGCATATAAGGCCAAACTCGCGACGCCGAACACTCCCCAAGGTATTCGGTCTTTATGAGAGCGGGCGAAATAATGCTCTTAGGTATAAGCCCCTAGTGTCCAGGTACGCGCAGAAATTCTGACGTGGCCACATGCCAAGACGCCAGCCTCCTCCTTGGTTATACTACAGAGAACCAGGGGATGTATATCAACAAGAGACAGTAAAAAAGGTTTACGCAGGGTCTTAATCTAAAAAGAATCCTTGTAACGGGTCCCTGCTGCACGTCTGCGCATGTGTCTCCGTTGTGCCGTATCCTGGACGGGCGCAACACGATATTCATCTGTGAAAGAGAGGAACTAAGTTGAAAAAAGGTTGTGCCGAATAAAAGTTATATTAAATAAACAAAGTATAAAGTAAAATATGTAAAATTGAGCTTTATTGTCTCTTATTTTATATGTGCGAAGCCCCTAGGGCAGGGGTATATGGCCACTAAGCCTTTATCAGTGATACTTTTGTGTCGGACTCGTCTATCCGTGTCCATGGTCTTAATGACCTGTTTGGATGTTTTGGCTGGTGAAGCCATTTTATTGTGGGGCTGTTAAGGCGGCCGCATAATCCTCCGCTCGGGGGGGGGGGGGCGCACTCAATGCTTCCCCTTCAAAGAGATGATGCCTCGTGGACCGGGCATCTTAAGCGTAAGAGATGCATAATGCGGTATTGCGTTAAAGCGGGCGAAAGCTTCGCGTCCCAGCAGTGCTTGATAGCGACTTGAGAATGGGACAATGTGGAAAGTTAGCTTTTTGCGGCGGAAGTTATTGGTAGAGCTGAATATAACTTCGAGCCAGAGAAAACCCATACAATGGGTGTCCGGACCTGGCGTTACCCCTTGAAAGGAGGTTTTGCTGTGGTGAATTCTTTTTGGGTCTATCCCCATGTGGCGGATTGTATCCTGATATATCAGGTTTAGACCACTGCCGCCGTCCATTAAGACATTTATAAACTGGAGTCCGTCAATTATTGGATCAAGTACCAAGGCGGTCCAGCCTGCATTCCTGATACTTCTAGAATAGTCCAAATGATCGAAGACTATTGGTTTTGACAACCAGTGGTGAGACTCCTTTGGGATAGGCCGTATGGCGTGTACCTTTATGGGTGCCGAGCATTTTGTAATGTGAAGTAAATTTACTGATTTTACTTCTTGTGGAAAATTCTTTTGTTTCCTGGTGCTCCGCTTTTGGGGTTCATCATCGTCTTCGCTTGGTGTGTCGAGCCCCTTTTGTTCGGCGTTGAGTCTGCCGGATTGTTTGAAGACCCAACAATCTCTGTGGGTATGGTTAGCAGGCTTCCGAGGAGTACTGTGTATTTGACATATTCTGTCCAGGATTTTGTTTAGGTTGGATACATCATCTCTGTTATCCTGGAGGGGCAGCTTTTTCTGATTCTGCCGTGAGCTTTTGAATCCGGCGTTGACTGACGTGCTCTTCAGACTGTTTTCCTTAGTTCGGCGACGATCCTTGTTGCGTCGTGGTTTTCCGTTTCCATCCCTAGTTTCGGATGTACTTGGGTCGCTGGTGCTACATCTTGCCAGCCAGTTGTCCTCTCCTGCGCAAAAGCGGGTCATGAGGCTTGTCAATGCGTCCATTGTTCTTAGCTTTTCTTGGCCGAGGTGTCTTGCGAGCCATTCGTCTCGGACATTGTGCCTAAAAGCTTCTAGGGCTTCGGCGTCCGGACAGTCGACTATCTGATTCTTTTTAGTAAGAAATATGTTCCAGAATTGCCGAGCTGACTCTCCGGGTTGTTGAGTTATGTGACTGAGATCGTCTGCGTCCGGAGGGCGGACATAAGTCCCTTGAAAATTTGCTCGGAAAGCGTCCTCGAGCTCTTCCCAACTTCCAATTGTGTTTTCAGGAAGGCTTTCGAGCCAATGCCGGGCTGGCCCTTTAAGCTTGAGGGGTAAATATTTTATGGCGTGGAGGTCATCTCCTCTGGCCATATGTATGTGGAGGATATAATCCTCAATCCAGACTCCAGGGTCTGTTGTTCCGTCGTATGTCTCTATGCTTACGGGTTTGAATCCCGCTGTAAATTCATAATCCATGACCTCATCGGTGAAACATAGGGGATGTGCGGCGCCCCTGTATTTGGGTGTGCCGGATTCGGATACTGGCTTTATTGCATTGCTTACGAGAGCTTGCTTTCTTGGCCCATAAATGGACCTGGCTGGGCCATCTTTTTGATATGAATCCTTAAGTGGATCGCATGCTGGCTTAAGTGCGGCGCCGCTTGCCGCTTTATGCTGGCCATGGGGTCGTCTATCCGACCGGGTGGCTTTCTTACTTTTTGAGTGTGAGGGCTCTAAGGCCTCTTCGTCGAATTCAGACAATAGCTTTCGTTTTGGATAGCTTTTAGTGCGGCAACTGTCGCTGTATTTGTCTGCGGTGTTGATTACTTTGCTCCATCTGATTCTGATTACATCTTCCACAGTTTTTAGCTTCTGCTTCTGCTTTTTCAGGCTACGTGCGGTTGCAACGAGCCTTTTGTGGAGGATCTTATGCTCCGTGGCTTTATCCGGCGTAAGGTCGTCCAGAATGCTGTTTTTGCCGGGGACGGACTGTTCGGTTTCTTTGTCCGGGTTGCCCTGTTCGGATGATTGTTCTAGGGCACGCTCGTCGTCTGCAGGCTCGTCCTGCTCTATGGCAGGGTCTGTGTCGAGGCGGGGCTTGGGCGGCGTTTACGCCGCCGCTTTGATTGCTTTTCGAGAGATCGATCCCTTGTTGCCTCCCCGTGTTCCTCGTTGTTGCTTCCTTTAGGTGTATCCACCATGTACACATCATGAGATAAGGTGGCTGTCCCATGCCCTATAGGCGTTGGTTCATATGCGTCTCCTGCATCGTCGTCCATACCGTCGATGTCTTCGGAGTCGAAGTTGAGCACGTCATTTAAATTATCGACGGTGGCTACCAAATGGGTGGTGGGTGGGTTTTGAATTTCTTCATCATCCGTATCCCAACCTTGTTGACCGTAGTCCAGCCAGGGCTCTCCTGATAGAGAGAGAGACTTTAGCGATTTCAGAATGTCACCGAAGGGCGAGTGCTGAAAGATGTCTGTGGCGGTGAACTCCATGATCGGCGTCCAATCGGATTCGATCGGCAGGCGCACGGGGGGCTCGCAGTCCGAAGAGGAATCCGGCCCCTCGGAGTCACAGGCCTTGCGGAGTGCGGGGCTGGTGTTCGGCTCGATCGCCTTTGAGATCGCAGCCCCCGAGGCGGCGTCTAACCACTCATCCTCGATTTGTGCAGTAGGCTCCGAATTAAGGGTCGGAACTGAAGCGTGCGCGGCCTCCAGGGCACTGTTCGGCGGCAGAGCTAGATCATGCCCATCGAGACAGTGCGGCGTGCTTGGCTGTGGCTCGAATCCGTCGAAGATCAAGTCCCCACGGATGTCAGCCGTGTAATTTAAACTTCCAAATCTGACCTGATGGCCAGGGGCGTAGCTTTCGATCTGCTCCAGGTGGCCAAGCGAATTGGCCCGCAGTGCAAAGCCGCCGAAGACGAAGATCTGTCCGGGGAGAAAAGTCTCACCCTGGACCGCATCATCGTTGATGATCAAAGGAGCCATCGGGCCTAAAAGCGACGACACAGAGGAACTCTCAATGAAAGCACCAATGTCGGTGTCAAAACCGGCGGATCTCGGGTAGGGGGTCCCGAACTGTGCGTCTAGGCGGATGGTAACAGGAGACAGGGAACACAATGTTTTACCCAGGTTCGGGCCCTCTTTATGGAGGTAAAACCCTACGTCCTGCTTGATTAATATTGATGATATGGGTAGTACAAGAGTAGATCTACCGCGAGATCAAGGAGGCTAAACCCTAGAAGCTAGCCTATGGTATGATTGTTGTATCTTGGAGTTGTCCTATGGACTAAAACCCTCCGGTTTATATAGACACCGGAGAGGGTTAGGGTTACACAAAGTCGGTTACAATGGTAGGAGATCGGAATATCCGCATCGCCTAGCTTGCCTTCCACGCCAAGGAAAGTCCCATCCGGACATGGGACGAAGTCTTCAATCTTGTATCTTCATAGTCCAGGAGTCCGGCTGAGGGTATAGTCCGGCTATCCGGACACCCCCTAATCCAGGACTCCCTCAGGGGGGAGGGGCGCGCGGCTGCCCCTTGGCCGCCTCTCCTCTTCCTCCACTTGGGCCCATAAGGCCCAATAGCCTCCAGGGGGTTCCGGTACTCCGGTAAAACCAGATTTCACCCGGAACACTTCCGATATCCAAACATAGGCTTCCAATATATCAATATTCATGTCTCGACCATTTCGAGACTCCTCGTCATGTCCGTGATCACATCCGGGACTCCGAACAACCTTCGGTACATCAAAACATATAAACTCATAATATAACTGTCATCGTAACGCTAAGCATGCGGACCCTATGGGTTCGAGAACTATGTAGACATGACCGAGACACGTCTCCGATCAATAACCAATAGCGGAACCTGGATGCTCATATTGGCTCCTACATATTCTACGAAGATCTTTATCGGTCAAACTGCATAACAACATACGTTGTTCCCTTTGTCATCGGTATGTTAATTGCCCGAGATTCGATCGTCGGTATCTCAATACCTAGTTCAATCTCATTACCGGCAAGTCTCTTTACTCGTTCTGTAATACATCATCCCACAACTAACTCATTAGTTGCAATGCTTGCAAGGCTTGAGTGATGTATATTACCGAGAGGGCCCAGAGATACCTCTCCGACAATCGGAGTGACAAATCCTAATCTCGAAATACGCCAACCCAACAAGTACCTTCGGAGACACCTGTAGAGCACCTTTATAATCACCCAGTTACGTTGTGACGTTTGGTAGCACACAAAGTGTTCCTCCGGTAAACGGGAGTTGCATAATCTCATAGTCATAGGAACATGTATAAGTCATGAAGAAAGCAATAGCAACATACTAAACGATCGTGTGCTAAGCTAACGGAATGGGTCATGTCAATCACATCATTCTCCTAATAATGTGATCCCGTTAATCAAATGACAACTCATGTCTATGGTTAGGAAACATAACCATCTTTGATTAACGAGCTAGTCAAGTAGAGGCATACTAGTGACATTCTGTTTGTCTATGTATTCACACATGTATTATGTTTCCAGTTAATACAATTCTAGCATGAATAATAAACATTTATCATGATATAAGGAAATAAATAATAACTTTATTATTGCCTCTAGGGCATATTTCCTTTAGTCCCCCACTTGCACTAGAGCCAATAATCTAGATTACACAGTAATGATTCTAACACCCATGGAGCCTTGGCGTTGATCATGTTTTGCTCGTGGAAGAGGCTTAGTCAACGGGTCTGCAACATTCAGATCCGTATGTATCTTGCAAATTTCTATTTCTCCCACCTGGACTAGATCCCGGATGGAATTGAAGCGTCTCTTGATGTGCTTGGTGCTCTTGTGAAATCTGGATTCCTTCGCTAAGGCAGTTGCTCCAGTATTGTCACAAAAGATTTTCATTGGACCCGATGCACAAGGTATGACACCTAGATCGGATATGAACTCCTTCATCCAGACTCCTTCATTTGCTGCTTCCGAAGCAGCTATGTACTCCGCTTCACACGTAGATCCCGCCACGACGCTTTGTTTAGAACTGCGCCAACTGACAGCTCCACCGTTCAATGTAAACACGTATCCGGTTTGCGATTTAGAATCGTCCGGATCAGTGTCAAAGCTTGCATCAACGTAACCATTTACGATGAGCTCTTTGTCACCTCCATAAATGAGAAACATATCCTTCGTCCTTTTCAGGTACTTCAGGATGTTCTTGACCGCTGTCCAGTGATCCACTCCTAGATTACTTTGGTACCTTCCTGCTAGACTTATAGCAAGGCACACATCAGGTCTGGTACACAGCATTGCATACATGATAGAGCATATGGCTGAAGCATAGGGAACATCTTCCATTTTCTCTCTATCTTCTGCAGTGGTCGGGCATTGAGTCTTACTCAACTTCACACCTTGTAACACAGGCAAGAACCCTTTCTTTGCTTGATCCATTTTGAACTTCTTCAAAACTTTGTCAAGGTATGTGCTTTGTGAAAGTCCAATTAAGCGTCTTGATCTATCTCTATAGATCTTAATGCCCAATATGTAAGCAGCTTCACCGAGGTCTTTCATTGAAAAACTCTTATTCAAGTATCCCTTTATGCTATCCAGAAATTCTATATCATTTCCAATCAATAATATGGCATCTACATATAATATCAGAAATGTTGCAGAGCTCCCACTCACTTTCTTGTAAATACATGCTTCTCCAAAAGTCTGTACAAAAACCAAATGCTTTGATCACACTATCAAAGCGTTTATTCCAGCTCCGAGAGGCTTGCACCAGTCCATAAATGGATCGACAAGACCTTCCGGTTGCATCATATACAACTCTTCATCCAGAAATCCATTCAGGAATGCAGTTTTGACATCCATCTGCCAAATTTCATAATCATAAAATGCGATAATCGCTAACATGATTCGGACAGACTTAAGCATCGCTACGGGTGAGAAGGTCTCATCGTAGTCAATCCCTTGAACTTGTCGAAAACCTTTCGCGACAAGTCGAGCTTTGTAGACAGTAAGATTACCGTCAGCGTCAGTCTTCTTCTTGAAAATCCATTTATTCTCAATTGCTTGCTGATCATTGGGCAAGTCAACCAAAGTCTACACTTTGTTATCATACATGGATCCCATCTCAGATTTCATGGCTTCAAGCCATTTTGCGGAATCTGGGCTCACCGTCGCTTCTTCATAGTTCGTAGGTTCATCATGATCTAGTAGCATGATTTCCAGAACAGGATTACCGTACCACTCTGGTGCGGATCTTACTCTGGTTGATCTACGAGGTTCAATAACAACTTGATCTGAAGTTCCATGATTATCATCATTAACTTCCTCACTAATTGGTGTAGGTGTCACAGAAACCGGTTTTTGTGATGAACTACTTTCCAATAAGGGAGCAGGTATAGTTACCTCATCAAGTTCTACTTTCCTCCCACTCACTTCTTTCGAGAGAAACTCCTTCTCTAGAAAGGATACATTCTTAGCAACGAATGTCTTGCCTTCGGATCTATGATAGAAGGTGTACCCAACAGTCTACTTTGGGTATCCTATGAAGACACATTTCTCCGATTTGGGTTCGAGCTTATCAGGTTGAAGCTTTTTCACATAAGCATCGTAGCCCCAAACTTTCAGAAACGACAACTTTGGTTTCTTGCCAAACCACAGTTCATAAGGCATCGTCTCAACGGATTTCGATGGTGCCCTATTAAATGTGAATGCGGCCGTCTCTAAAGCATAACCCCAAAATGATAGTAGTAAATTAGTAAGAGACATCATAGATCGCACCATATCTAGTAAAGTACGATTACGATGTTCGGACACACCATTACACGAAACTATTCCGCATTGTTTCAAATGTAGACCAAACTCGTAACTCAAATATTCTCCTCCACGATCAGATCGTAGAAAATTTATTTTCTTGTTACGATGATTTTCAACTTCACTCTGAAATTCTTTGAACTTTTCAAATGTTTCAGACTTATGCTTCATTAAGTAGATATACCCATATCTGCTTAAATCATCTGTGAAAGTGAGAAAATAACGATATCCACCACGAGCCTCAACATTCATCGGACCACATACATCTGTATGTATGATTTCCAACAAATCTGTTGCTCTCTCCATAGTACCGGAGAACGGCGTTTTAGTCATCTTGCCCATGAGGCACGGTTCGCAAGTACCAAGTGATTCATAATCAAGTGGTTCCAAAAGTCCATCAGTATGGAGTTTCTTCATGCGCTTTACACCGATATGACCTAAACGGCAGTGCCACAAATAAGTTGCACTATCATTATCAACTCTGCATCTTTTGGCTTCAACATTATGAATATGTGTATCACTACTATTGTCACGCCCTCGATGCGGCTATATCTCCCACGTGTCGAAGCAGGACTTAGAGGCATAACCGCATTGAAAGCAATGTCGCAAGTGAGGTAATCTTCACACAACCCATGTAATACATAAGGGAAAAGATACATAGTTGGCTTACAATCGCCACTTCACACAAATACAAGAATGAAACATTACATCATACAGTTACAATCAGGGCCCGACTACGGAGCCAAAATAAAAGAAGAAACCCCAAAAGCGACAAAGGACCAAGATCGACCCCAACTGGGCTCCACTACTGATCGACTAGAACGAAACAACACAAAGAACAAGATCTTCATCAAGCTCCACCTTGAGCTCGGGTGCGTCACCTGCACGGTCTCATCGGCACCTGCAAACTGGTTTGGAAGTATCTGGTGAGTCACGAGGACTCAGCAATCTCACACCCGCGAGATCAAGACTATTTAAGCTTAAAGGTAGGACAGGGTAGTGAGGTGGAGCTGCAGCAAGCGACTAGCATATATGGTGGCTAACATACGCAAATGAGAGCGAGAAGAGAAGGCAAAAGCATGGTCGAACAACTATGATCACTAAGTGATCCTGAACTACTTACGTCAGACATAACTCCAACAACCGTGTTCACTTCCCGGACCCCGCCGAGAAGAGACCATCACGGTTACACACGCGGTTGGTGTATTTTTGTTAAGATCGACTTCGGGTTTTCTACAACCGGACATTAACAAATTCCCATCTGCCACATAACCGTGGGCACGGCTTTCGAAAGATCAAACCCTGCAGGGGTGTCCCAACTTAGCCCATGATAAGCTCTCGCGATCAACGAAGGATATTCCTTCTCCCCGGGAAGACCCGATCAGTCTCGGAATCCCGGCTACAAGACATTTCGACAGTAATAAAACAAGTCCAGCAAAGCCGCCCGATGCGCCGACATCCTGATAGGAGCTGCACATATCTCGGTCTCAGGGCAACACCGGATTGTCCAAACTTTCGGTAGGCGAACCCAGAGTTGCCCCTGGTGGCCACCGGCGGCTGACGGTTTGGACCAACACTTAGACAAGCATTGGCCCGGGGGGCTAAATAAAGATGACCCTCGGGTTAGCTACTCCCAAGGGAAAGGTATAGGTGGTAGGCAAATGGTAAAACCAAAGTTGGGCCTTGCTGGAAAAGTCTTATTCAAAGCGAACTGTCAAGGGGGTCCCATAAATCACCCGACCGCGTTAGGGACGCAAAATCCTGGAACATAACACCGATATGACGGAAACTAGGGCGGCAAGAGTGGAACAAAACACCAGGCATAAGGCCGAGCCTTCCACCCTTTACCAAGTATATAGATGCATTAATTAAATAAGATATATTGTGATATCCCAACAGGTAAACATGTTCCAACAAGGAACAACATCTCCATGTTCCAACAAGGAACAAACTTCATCTTCACCTGCAACTAACAACGCTATAAGAGGGGCTGAGCAAAGCGGTAACATAGCCAAACAACGGTTCGCTAGGACAAGGTGGGTTAGAGGCTTGGTTTGACAATATGGGAGGCATGATAAGCAAGTGGTAGGTATCGCAACATAGGCATAGCAAAAGAGCGAGCAATCTAGCAAGCAAAGATAGAAGTGATTTCGAGGGTATGGTCATCTTGCCTGAGATCCCGCAAGGAAGAAGAACGAGTCCATGAAGAAGACACACGGACGTAGACGAACGAATCCTCACAACTCCGGAACGAAAGTGAAGCTAACGAGAGAAGCAACCCGGAAACAAACAAACAACAAAGTAATCAACCAACACATACACATGGTATGATATGCGAGATGGTATGCAATGCATATGCATGCTCCGGAAGGACAAAGATGAACAAGGCATAATCTTGGCAAACCAAGCATGCCACTGGATAGGTGAGATGATTTCGGTTGAAATCGATATAAAGAACACCGGAATCGGATGCACGGTTTGCAAATGGCAAGCAATACAAGAATGACACGAATCTGCCATTAACAGCATGATGCTACTTAGCAATCAACAAATAATTAAGCTACTGCAACCAAACATGGCAACAAAGCATATGACAATAATCTACACAAGATGCACGACAAAAGATGAACACTGAGCTATGGCTAATTCACATCATAACAGGTCCAAACAATCATGGCAAAAGTGCAAACGATAACAAGTTCTCAGACTTGGTGAAATTAACAACATAGCAGAAACTAACATCAGGATGACATGTTCAGAGCAATGAAACAACATGATGCAGGTTCAGAATATATCAAAGCAAGGCATGGAACGAATCTACTCAAAGCGCTTGACAAAAGTCCCTTACTGACCATAAGCCAAAAAGGACGAGAAAATATGATTACACCCATGTCAATTAAGCAAGTTTCGTTACAGGTTTCAGACTTAGCAGAAAACTGGACATGGCAGAAATTAATAACGACTAGGCATGTTCGTGAGCTCGATGCAGTCACTATAGAGCATCGCATGATAAACTAAGCATACATACATCTAGAATACATGGCATAGTAATAATAAATGGCAAGAACAACATCATATCATGCAAGGATCAACTACACCAATCTTGGCAAAATCGAATAACATGTAAACAATCTGCCAGCAACATTTTGAAGCAAAAGTAGAGCTCGATTGACTCAAGCTATGGCACTCCATAATTGCAAACAAAGGCACGGATGGATAGAGCGAATACTCAAGTCCAAAACTCCTTTACTGATCATGCTTAAATTATGCATAGATCTCTCAGAAACAACATGAATACATGGCATGAAAACAACAGCAGTCAGGGACTTAGTGAAAACACTAAGTCTCTGAAATCAGCAACATCAAGTAACCTAGTTTGCATGCTTGTGCTAGTCACCACATAGATCACAAAAATACATGTCATAATACTCTGGAAAGGTAACATGGCATATTACAAAACTCATGTAGGACTGAACTTCATAAGAGGTACACATCAATCATGGCAAAAATAACAAAAGTGCATGTTCAGATAAGATCCAGCAACTAACATCAACTAGCCCTCTTCTAACAGCATTTCGGGCATCAAGATGACCCCAAATGAAAATGATGCAATGGAATTAAATGATGTACTCTTCGAGGCGAACAATTCGACATATTATACGCCCAAAACGGAGCAGCGGATGCAAAGATATGGCATGATGAACATGGCAATAAAATGATAGAATGTCTGGGACTTAGTGGATTTTAACCTCCGCGAAAGTCAACGCGGGACGGAAGGATCCGGGACGGAGAGATCCGGGTACGGGGAAGATGTTTGGTAGGAGGGAGTGGTGGATCTGATCCCGATCCGGATCCCACGAACTCCGGCGAGGGCGACGAACTCCGACGAGGATCCGGCGAGGCGGTGGCCGGCGAGGGGCGCGGGACGCGGAGGAGGCGGCGGCGCGGCGCCCGGCGCCGGCGCGGGACGCGGCGCACGGGAGCGGCGCGGCGGGTGCGGCGCACGAGAGCGGCGCGGTAGCGGCGGGAGGAGCCGCGGCGAGGCGGTGGCCGGCGAGGCGGAGGCGGCGCGCGGGCGCGCCCCGGCGAGGCGGCGGCGAGGCCGGGCGGGGCCCTGACGCCGGCGACGGGAGGAGCACGGGCGGCGGGTGAACGGGCCGAGCGGCGGCGGGATCGGGCCCGCGCGGGCCCGACGCGGGCCCCGCGGGCCGGCGGCGGCGGAAGTGGAGGAGGGAGGACGCGTGGCGGCGTGGGATTGGAGGGGGCGGCTGCGCTGCTGACGTGGCGGCATCCCATTGGGCGCGGTGAGGTGGCGAATTTCGTCCGGTGGCAGACGGACATGTCCGGCTGCGTGCGGGGAATTTTTAGGGTTTGGTCTGCGCGAGAAAAACGGAGGGAGGCACAAATTTATAGGTAGAGGGGGCTAGGAAGCTCCAAATGGAGTGCGGTTTGCAACCACGCGATCGTGATCGAACGACCGAGATGATGGAAGTGACTTAGGTGGGTTTTGGGCCAAAATGAAGGGGTGTTGGGCTGCACCAAAAGAGGACTTTGCGGATACCCGGTTAACCGTTGGAGTACCAAACGACCACCAATTGACCCGAAACTTGACAGGCGGTCTACCGGCGCTGTACCAAGGCCGCTTGACAAACCTCGGTCCATTCCGAGAAAGTTTAATACCCGCTCACGGAAAAAGGTAAAAGGGGACGCCGGGGAACATAGGAGCGCCGGATTGCAAAACGTACAACGGGGAAAATGCTTGGATGCATAAGACGAACATGTATGCGAATGCGATGCACATGATGACATGATATGAAATGCAGATGATGACATGGCAAAGTGCAACACGCAAGCAAAAGACATGGCAATGACGACGAATAACTGACGGACACCTGGCACATCGGATCCGGGGCGTTACAACACTCCACCACTACGAGAGGATCTCGTCCCGAGATCTAGAATGGCACCGGAGGGGAAAACGGAAGAGAAAGAGAAGAGGTAAAGCTAAGTTGCTTCTTTGACAAACGAGTGAAACCAAAGAACCTTGAGAGGTTGACTAATTTGAAAGAACGAATACAACAGGGATGAACAAGTCGAAAACACTCCGTCAGAAAAGAGGAACAAGGGATACGACGAGAACCAAGTGGTTTAGTGATAAGATAGAAATTGAAACCACTCCGGTTAAAACAAGATAGAGAAGGAATAAGAATGATATAATTTGGGCAGCACTCCGACTGAAAGAAGAAGGAAAACTTGATAAGATGAAAAGAGCTTGAAGAGATGATACAAAACTCCGGTTGGGAATGGAGGAATCGCGTTTGAAACTTGGCTAAAATGAACGCACTTGGAAGAGACTCCGGTTGAAAAAGGAATGATAGACACACACTCCGGTTAAATCGATAAGCAAGGAAAAAGGACTCGATCCTCACAATTGAGATGATGGGTGAAGAGAGCAACATCACAATGCCTTCGGGACGAATGAAAGAGTGGAATCAAGAGAACAGAGAAGAGAACAGCATCTTCTATCACAAAAGAGCCTCCTTAAAAAGAAGGATCGAACGTAGTTGTCGGAAAACCCGCAATGAAACGAATAAGCTTGTAGTGGGCTTATGGCAAACATCTCAAAATGATGAGGTGACAACCGTCCACTAACGAGAAAAGAATTGGATTGATAAGAACAAGGAGACGAGAAACTTGTTTCACCGGGAGAACAAACGAAGAACTTGGGTCATTTATAAGCACCATAAATAGCAACAATCCTTAGGGAAAGCTTTAGGTGAAATATAACCCAAGATAACTCCAATGAAGAGATTGATGGATTTAAAATACCTCATTCTTGACAACATGTGAATCATGAGACGTGAACTCAAGTTATCAAGAATGACATAATACCACCTCGAATGATACGGTTCAAAGGATTGCACTTTAAAATGTAAGATAAAGAGTACTCGGGCTGCTCTGAAAAGAATCTCGATGAACACTTCGAGAAGGAATTAACTCCTTGATGAACCAACATGTAGCCTCCATAAAGAACTCCAGTAATAAAAGGAAGATAGGACGAAAGAGAAGTTGAATACAAGGTGAAGCCTTGCAATGATTAGATGGATCATCGTGATGATGAGAGCTTGGAACTCCGGGAAAAGAAAAGATGAAACAATTGAAATCAAGAATTTGAAGAACCTCCGGAATAAGGAATTGAATTTACTCGATGAAACAAGAATAAGAATTACATTATGCTTATCCTTCACCAATTTAAATTGATGACAAGCAGTGGATTTGGCATACTACTTATTCTCGTAGGAAGGATTAAGATAGATATGGCGCAAACTTGGGAAGGTCTTCAACGAACCACCGGTAGGATCTGGAAAGAAAGAATGAATCTATATGATAACAAGGGAAGAAGGATCTTGAACGAACCACCGTAAGAATTTAAAATGGACGAAGAAAAGATAATGAAACACCGGAAAAATTAGCAAATGAACGAAGATACTTAAGGGAATTTAGATACAAATGAACGAATAGATCGCGAGCTGATTAGAGAAAACTTGAATGATGCACCGGTATGATTTGGAGAACGATAGACGAAGCTTGAATGAATAATTCTGAGATGATGGGCTCCGGAGAATCAAACTGAAAAGACTCCTGAATTTGCACCGGATGGGTGAAAAGAATTCTCACAATCGAAAACAATTTATGAGATGATGACAAAAGCTAGAACCATGAATCTTGAAAAGAATGGAGCAAGATTTAAGAGAAACTCTTCTTCGGTCTTCAAATGCTGAGAATGACGAGAAACACCACCATGAATTGTTGAGGCACTCCGGAATGAGAATTAGAAAGGTTGAACCAACGATGAAAGAATTTGGAAGATCTTGGAGAAAGATATATGACTGATGGAATACATTCTTACATCAAACTTTAAAAAGAATTTGAGAATAGCTCCGGGAAAATTAGAAGAGTCAGGTAAGATCCTGGAAAAAGACCTGTGGGTTAGGGCCCACTCAAAAGAAACACTGTTGAACGATTGCTTGAAAGGGAGATTGCACCGGTTGAATTAAATGGCTTGAATGAGATAACATCCCCAAAAGAACTTGAGTGAAATGAAAATGGAAACTTGAATCTTCTGAGATATGTTCATTTCTCTTGGATAAATGAATAGCGAGAGTTGAATGATTAAGAGATACACTGGCATAAGAAAGCACTTGAAAAGAGAAAAGGAATATGATCAACAACAAAAGCTTGAATTTTATCCACCGGAGAAGAAAAGAATGACGAATGATGAACTAGAAGCTCCGTTAGAATCTTCATGAGAATCACCGGATAAGAAACATTGAAGGAAAGAATGAAGAAACTTCTCATCCATAAGACGGATACTTGAATAAGAAATTTGCGTCCTTGTAGAAATAAGGGTGGGAGGGCGGGAAAACAAAGACAACTTGGAACTGATGAAGCGGATACCGTTGCAAAGAACTGATAAATGATCTGGCAGAAATTGAACAAATATGATGAACTTGAAGGGAAGCACAACGGTTGAAAAGAATTGAAAAGACAACCTTGATGAACAAGAAGGATTAGCATCCCCATAGAAATATGGGAGCACCGCTTGAAAGGTATGGATTCAACATTTGACATTGAAGCAACTCGAATACCACAAAACAAAACAAAAACAAGGGGATTTGGCTTGCAGAATAAGCCGGAAACAAACATATGATAGATCCCATATCGTATCATGTGTCTGTTGGAAAGATATCCTACGAGATACTTGAATTCCCACTTATAAACTCCCGAAACTTTCTGGTTATGCAATCAGGTGTTGGGGATACAGGGGACACAAAATATATCACCCAAACTAACAATACCTAGATCCAGCTGTATCCATCCTTCAACACATAACCAAGGAACCTTCGGAAATCGTCTACCTCAACCTTCGAAAACACATCCGTTATACAAGTCATGGCAATACTCCCGCACTCGCCTCAGTACTGGGCTATCAGGGTTATCTCACCAACAACTGTACAAAAGAGATTTTCGATGTCGGCGTACTAAACTCAGGTATTTCAAAACCGCAACGATAATATTATGACGACAACACCTCGGAGCTCAACTTCCCGGGACACTGCCACAACCCCTAAATGTCAGGAGGCAATCAAGACAATGTTGTCATCATAAAACCATCGGAACGATTGTAATATACCCGCGTGATCCTAAAAAAAAATTAGTGAAATTTGAGAAGAGAAGAGTCAAAACTCTACGTCAGGATGCCTTACCAGAAGGTCGAAGGGACTGGGGAGTAAAAAGAATTCCTAAACTCTCCGATATATAATTCCTAAATGACTCAAAATATTTTTCCTAGACACAACTCGGCCACTAAAGACGATCAAACAGAGGGGGCTCCTAAGGTCGGGGAAGGCTCTGATTACCAACTTGTCACGCCCTCGATGCGGCTATATCTCCCACGTGTCGAAGCACGACTTAGAGGCATAACCGCATTGAAAGCAATGTCGCAAGTGAGGTAATCTTCACACAACCCATGTAATACATAAGGGAAAAGATACATAGTTGGCTTACAATCGCCACTTCACACAAATACAAGAATGAAACATTACATCATACAGTTACAATCAGGGCCCGACTATGGAGCCAAAATAAAAGAAGAAACCCCAAAAGCGACAAAGGACCAAGATCGACCCCAACTGGGCTCCACTACTGATCGACTAGAACGAAACAACACAAAGAACAAGATCTTCATCAAGCTCCACCTTGAGCTCGGGTGCGTCACCTGCACGGTCTCATCGGCACCTGCAAACTGGTTTGGAAGTATCTGGTGAGTCACGAGGACTCAGCAATCTCACACCCGCGAGATCAAGACTATTTAAGCTTAAAGGTAGGACAGGGTAGTGAGGTGGAGCTGCAGCAAGCGACTAGCATATATGGTAGCTAACATACGCAAATGAGAGCGAGAAGAGAAGGCAAAAGCATGGTCGAACAACTATGATCACTAAGTGATCCTGAACTACTTACGTCAGACATAACTCCAACAACCGTGTTCACTTCCCGGACCCCGCCGAGAAGAGACCATCACGGTTACACACGCGGTTGGTGTATTTTTGTTAAGATCGACTTCGGGTTTTCTACAACCGGACATTAACAAATTCCCATCTGCCACATAACCGCGGGCACGGCTTTCGAAAGATCAAACCCTGCAGGGGTGTCCCAACTTAGCCCATGATAAGCTCTCGCGATCAACGAAGGATATTCCTTCTCCCCGGGAAGACCCGATCAGTCTCGGAATCCCGGCTACAAGACATTTCGACAGTAATAAAACAAGTCCAGCAAAGCCGCCCGATGCGCCGACATCCTGATAGGAGCTGCACATATCTCGGTCTCAGGGCAACACCGGATTGTCCAAACTTTCGGTAGGCGAACCCAGAGTTGCCCCTGGTGGCCACCGGCGGCTGACGGTTTGGACCAACACTTAGACAAGCATTGGCCCGGGGGGCTAAATAAAGATGACCCTCGGGTTAGCTACTCCCAAGGGAAAGGTATAGGTGGTAGGCAAATGGTAAAACCAAAGTTGGGCCTTGCTGGAAAAGTCTTATTCAAAGCGAACTGTCAAGGGGGTCCCATAAATCACCCGACCGCGTTAGGGACGCAAAATCCTGGAACATAACACCGATATGACGGAAACTAGGGCGGCAAGAGTGGAACAAAACACCAGGCATAAGGCCGAGCCTTCCACCCTTTACCAAGTATATAGATGCATTAATTAAATAAGATATATTGTGATATCCCAACAGGTAAACATGTTCCAACAAGGAACAACATCTCCATGTTCCAACAAGGAACAAACTTCATCTTCACCTGCAACTAACAATGCTATAAGAGGGGCTGAGCAAAGCGGTAACATAGCCAAACAACGGTTTGCTAGGACAAGGTGGGTTAGAGGCTTGGTTTGACAATATGGGAGGCATGATAAGCAAGTGGTAGGTATCGCAGCATAGGCATAACAAAAGAGCGAGCAATCTAGCAAGCAAAGATAGAAGTGATTTCGAGGGTATGGTCATCTTGCCTGAGATCCCGCAAGGAAGAAGAACGAGTCCATGAAGAAGACACACGGACGTAGACGAACGAATCCTCACAACTCCGGAA
This sequence comes from Aegilops umbellulata, assembly GCA_032464435.1. NCBI lineage: Eukaryota > Viridiplantae > Streptophyta > Magnoliopsida > Poales > Poaceae > Aegilops > Aegilops umbellulata. The sequence continues at coordinate 90,384,501 of CP136055.1, forward strand.
CGAAAGCGAAGCTAACGAGAGAAGCAACCCGGAAACAAACAAACAACAAAGTAATCAACCAACACATACACATGGTATGATATGCGAGATGGTATGCAATGCATATGCATGCTCCGGAAGGACAAAGATGAACAAGGCATAATCTTGGCAAACCAAGCATGCCACTGGATAGGTGAGATGATTTCGGTTGAAATCGATATAAAGAACACCGGAATCGGATGCACGGTTTGCAAATGGCAAGCAATACAAGAATGACACGAATCTGCCATTAACAGCATGATGCTACTTAGCAATCAACAAATAATTAAGCTACTGCAACCAAACATGGCAACAAAGCATATGGCAATAATCTACACAAGATGCACGACAAAAGATGAACACTGAGCTACGGCTAATTCACATCATAACAGGTCCAAACAATCATGGCAAAAGTGCAAACGATAACAAGTTCTCAGACTTGGTGAAATTAACAACATAGCAGAAACTAACATCAGGATGACATGTTCAGAGCAATGAAACAACATGATGCAGGTTCAGAATATATCAAAGCAAGGCATGGAACGAATCTACTCAAAGCGCTTGACAAAAGTCCCTTACTGACCATAAGCCAAAAAGGACGACAAAATATGATTACACCCATGTCAATTAAGCAAGTTTCGTTACAGGTTTCAGACTTAGCAGAAAACTGGACATGGCAGAAATTAATAACGACTAGGCATGTTCGTGAGCTCGATGCAGTCACTACAGAGCATCGCATGATAAAATAAGCATACATACAGAATACATGGCATAGTAATAATAAATGGAAAGAACAACATCATATCATGCAAGGATCAACTACACCAATCTTGGCAAAATCGAATAACATGTAAACAATCTGCCAGCAACATTTTGAAGCAAAAGTAGAGCTCGATTGACTCAAGCTATGTCACTCCATAATTGCAAACAAAGGCATGGATGGATAGATCGAATACTCAAGTCCAAAACTCCTTTACTGATCATGCTTAAATTATGCATAGATCTCTCAGAAACAACATAAATACATGGCATGAAAACAACAGCAGTCAGGGACTTAGTGAAAACACTAAGTCTCTGAAATCAGCAACATCAAGTAACCTAGTTTGCATGCTTGTTCTAGTCACCACATAGATCACAAAAATACATGTCATAATACTCTGGAAAGGTAACATGGCATATTACAAAACTCATGTAGGACTGAACTTCATAAGAGGTACACATCAATCATGGCAAAAATAACAAAAGTGCATGTTCAGATAAGATCCAGCAACTAACATCAACTAGCCCTCTTCTAACAGCATTTAGGGCATCAAGATGACCCCAAATGAAAATGACGCAATGGAATGAAATGATGTACTCTTCGGGGCGAACAATTCGACATATTATACGCCCAAAACGGAGCAGCGGATGCAAAGATATGGCATGATGAACATGGCAATAAAATGATAGAATGTCTGGGACTTAGTGGATTTTAACCTCCGCGAAAGTCAACGCGGGACGGAAGGATCCGGGACGGAGAGATCCGGGTATGGGGAAGATGTTTGGTAGGAGGGAGTGGTGGATCTGATCCCGATCCGGATCCCACGAACTCCGGCGAGGGCGACGAACTCCGGCGAGGATCCGGCGAGGCGGTGGCCGGCGAGGGGCGCGGGACGCGGAGGAGGCGGCGGCGCGGGACGCGGCGCACGGGAGCGGCGCGGTAGCGGCGGGAGGAGCCGCGGCGAGGCGGTGGCCGGCGAGGCGGAGGCGGCGCGCGGGCGCGCCCCGGCGAGGCGGCGGCGAGGCCGGGCGGGGCCCTGACACCGGCGACGGGAGGAGCACGGGCGGTGGGTGAACGGGCCGAGCGGCGGCGGGACCGGGCCCGCGCGGGCCCGACGCGGGCCCCGCGGGCCGGCGGCGGCGGAAGTGGAGGAGGGAGGACGCGTGGCGGCGTGGGATTGGAGGGGGCGGCTGCGCTGCTGACGTGGCGGCATCCCATTGAGCGCGGTGAGGTGGCGAATTTCGTCCGGTGGCGGACGGACATGTCTGGGTGCGTGCGGGGAATTTTTAGGGTTTGGTCTGCGCGAGAAAAACGGAGGGAGGCACAAATTTATAGGTAGAGGGGGCTAGGAAGCTCCAAATGGAGTGCGGTTTGCAACCACGCGATCGTGATCGAACGACTGAGATGATGGAAGTGACTTAGGTGGGTTTTGGGCCAAAATGAAGGGGTGTTGGGCTGCACCAAAAGAGGACTTTGCGGATAACCGGTTAACCGTTGGAGTACCAAACGACCTCCAATTGACCCGAAACTTGACAGGCGGTCTACCGGCGCTGTACCAAGGCCGCTTGACAAACCTCGGTCCATTCCGAGAAAGTTTAATACCCGCTCACGGAAAAAGGTAAAAGGGGACGCCAGGGAACATAGGAGCGCCGGATTGCAAAACGGACAACGGGGAAAATGCTCGGATGCATAAGACGAACATGTATGCGAATGCGATGCACATGATGACATGATATGAAATGCAGATGATGACATGGCAAAGTGCAACACGCAAGCAAAAGACATGGCAATGACGACGAATAACTGACGGACACCTGGCACATCGGATCCGGGGCGTTACAACTATCGAGATTCATCGAAAATAGACCACTCTTCAAGGGTGCGTGACCATAAAAGATATTACTCATATAAATAGAACAACCATTATTCTCTGATTTAAATGTTTAACCATCTCGCATCAAACAAGATCCAGATATAATGTTCATGCTCAATGCTGGCACCAAATAACAATTATTTAGGTCTAATACTAATCCCGAAGGTAGATGTAGAGGTAGCGTGTCGACCGTGATCACATCGACTATGGAACCATTTCCCACGTGCATCGTCACCTCGTCCTTGGCCAGTGTTCGCTTAATCCGTAGTCCCTGTTTCGAGTTGCAAATATTAGCAACAGAACCAGTATCAAATACCCAGGTGCTACTTCAAGCTCTAGTAAGGTACACATCAATAACATGTATATCACATATACCTTTGTTCACCTTGCCATCCTTCTTATCTGCCAAATACTTGGGGTAGTTCCGCTTCCAATGACCAGTCTGCTTGCAGTAGAAGCACTCAGTTTCATGCTTAGGTCCAGACCTTGGTTTCTTCTCCTGAGCAGCAACTTGCTTGCTTTTCTTCTTGAAGTTCCCCTTCTTCTTCCCATTGCCCTTTTTCTTGAAACTAGTGGTCTTGTTGACCATCAACACTTGATGCTCCTTCTTGATTTCTACCTCCGCAGCCTTTAGCATTGTGAAGATCTCGGGAATCGTCTTATCCATCCCTTGCATGTTATAGTTCATCACGAAGCTCTTGTAGCTTGGTGGCAATGATTGGAGAATTCTGTCAATGATGCTATCATCCGAAAGATTAACTCCCAGTTGAATCAAGTGATTATTATACCCAGACATCTTGAGTATATGCTCACTGACAGAACTATTCTCCTCCATCTTGCAGCTAAAGAACTTATTGGAGACTTCATATCTCTCAGTCTGGGCATTTGCTTGAAATATTAGCTTCAACTCCTGGAACATCTCATATGCTCCATGACGTTCAAAACATCGTTGAAGTCCCGGTTCTAAGCCGTAAAGCATGGCACACTGAACTATTGAGTAGTCATCAGCTTTGCTCTGCCAGACGTTCATAACATCTGCTGTCGCTCCAGCAGCAGGCCTGGCACCCAACGGTGCTTCCAGGACGTAATTCTTCTGTGCAGCAATGAGGATAATCCTCAAGTTACGGACCCAGTCCGTGTAATTGCTACCATCATCTTTCAACTTTGCTTTCTCAAGGAACGCATTAAAACTCAACGGAACAACAGCACGGGCCATCTATCTACAAACAACATAGACAAGCAAGATACTATCAGGGACTAAGTTCATGATAAATTTAAGTTCAATTAATCATATTACTTAAGAACTCCCACTTAGAAAGACATCCCTCTAATCTTCTAAGTGATCACGTGATCCAAATCAACTAAACCATAACCGATCATCAAGTGAAATGGAGTAGTTTTCAATGGTGAACATCACTATGTTGATCATATCTACTATATGATTCACGCTTGACCTTTCGGTCTCAGTGTTCCGAGGCCATATCTGCATATGCTAGGCTCGTAAAGTTTAACCTGAGTATTCTGCGTGTGCAAAACTGGATTGCACCCGTTGTAGATGGATGTAGAGCTTATCACACCCGATCATCACGTGGTGTCTGGGCACGACGAACTTTGGCTACGGTGCATACTCAGGGAGAACACTTTTATCTTGAAATTTAGTGAGACATCATCTTACAATGCTACCGTCAATCAAAGCAAGATAAGATGCATAAAATATAAACATCACATGCAATCAATAGAAGTGATAAGATATGGCCATCATATTCTTGTGCATGTGATCTCCATCTCCGAAGCACCGTTATGATCACCATCGTCACCGGTGCGACACCTTGATCTCCATCGTAGCATCGTTATCGTCTTGCTAATCTTATGCTTCTACGACTATTGCTACCGCTTAGTGATAAAGTAAAGCATTACAGGGCGATTGCAGCATTACATACAATAAAGCGACAACCATATGGCTCCTGCTAGTTGCTGATAACTTCGGTTACAAAATATGATCATCTCATACAATAAAATTTAGCATCATGTCTTGACCATATCACATCACAACATGCCCTGCAAAAACAAGTTAGACGTCCTCTACTTTGTTGTTGCAAGTTTTACGTGGCTGCTACGGGCTTAGCAAGAACCGTTCCTACCTACGCATCGAAACCACCTATGTCAAGTTGGTGTTGTTTTAACCTTCGCAAGGACCGGGCGTAGAGGAACTGACACCCTCCAGCCACCTATGTGCAAAGCATGTCGGTAGAACCAGTCTCGCGTAAGCGTACGCGTAATGTCGGTCCGGGCCGCTTCATCCAACAATACCGCCGAACCAAAGTATGACATGCTGGTAAGCAGTATGACTTATATCGCCCACAACTCACTTGTGTTCTACTCGTGCATATAACATCAGCGCATAAAACCAGGCTCGGATGCCACTGTTGGGGAACGTAGTAATTTCAAAAAAAATTCCTATGCACACGCAAGATCATGGTGATGCATAGTAACGAGAGGGGAGAGTGTTGTCTACGTACCCTCGTAGACTGAAAGCGGAAGCGTTAGCACAACGCGGTTGATGTAGTCGTACGTCTTCACGATCCGACCGATCAAGTACCGAACGGACGGCACCTCCGAGTTCAGCACACGTTCATCCCGATGACGTCCCTCGAACTCCGATCTAGCCGAGTGTTGAGGGAGAGTTTCGTCAGCACGACGGCGTGGTGACGATGTTGATGTTTTACCGACGCAGGGCTTCCCCTAAGCACCGCTACAGTATTATCGAGGTGGACTATGGTGGAGGGGGCACCGCACACGGCTAAGAGATCAATGATTAATTGTTGTGTCTCTGGGGAGCCCCCTGCCCTCGTATATAAAGGAGCAAGGGGGGTGCGGCCGGCCAGGGGAGAGGACTCCCTTCCTTTTTCCTAGTTGGATTAGGACTTGGGGGGAAGGAGGAGAGAGCGGAAAGGAAAGGGGGGCGGTGCCCCCCTCCTTGTCCAATTCGGACTTGGGGGGAGGGGCGCGTGGCAGCCCCTTGGCCGCCTCTCCTTTCCCTCCACTTGGTCCCATAAGGCCCAATAGCCTCCGGGGGGTTCCGGTAACCCCTCCGGTACTCCGGTAAAACCCGATTTCACCCGGAACACTTCCGATACCCAAACATAGGCTTCCAATATATCAATATTCATGTCTCGATCATTTCGAGACTCCTCGTCATGCCCATGATCACATCCGGGACTCCGAACAACCTTTGGTACATCAAAACATATAAACTCATAATATAATTGTCATCGTAACGTTAAGCGTGCGGACCCTACGGGTTCGAGAACTATGTAGACATGACCGAGACACGTCTCCGGTCAATAACCAATAGCGGAACCTGGATGCTCATATTGGCTCCTACATATTCTACGAAGATCTTTATCGGTCAAACCGCATAACAACATACGTTGTTCCCTTTGTCATCGGTATGTTACTTGCCCGAGATTGGATCGTCGGTGTCTCAATACCTAGTTCAATCTCGTTACCGGCAAGTCTCTTTACTCGTACCGTAATACATCATCGCGCAACTAACTCATTAGTTGCAATGCTTGCAAGGCTTAAGTGATGTGTATTACCGAGAGGGCCCAGAGATACCTCTCCGACAATCGGAGTGACAAATCCTAATCTCGAAATACGCCAACCCAACAAGTACCTTCGTGTAACATCCCAAATTTTCAATTTGGAATGTTATACATTAGATCATCATGCATATCATATTTTCTTGCATTTTGGTTGATCCCAAAAATTTCACGCAACTCAAGGACCCTCGAAGAGAGTTGGAGATTTCGTTATTTTAGTATCTGAGTTTTCTCAAATTTTGAAAAGAGGATCATTTGATTTTATTTATTTCATCTTCAAATTATTTTTCCAATATCAAAAACATGAGAGAGGAATAATATGACTTTCCCAAATTGAGGAAAAATAAAGATTTAATAAATAAATCAAATTTTGGATTTTTCTGGAGTTTATTTGCATTTTATTGGATTAGGGAAAAATGCGTGTTTTTAAAATATTGCATTTAGGCCCCGAGTAAAAGCTCATTTTGTTCGACTCATTTTTAGGAGTCGGGGAAAATTAATTTCGCGATTTTTGGAGTTCGGTTAGATTTTTTTCATTTATTTTTCTGCGCGTGTATCTATTTAAAAAAATGCGCAGCGCCCGACTGGGCCAAGGGCCCAGCCGAGCCGGCCCGCACCGCGCCCCTCCCCTTGCGCGCGCGCCGCGCGCAGCCGCCGCCGCCGCCCGCCGAGTCCGACCCGGACTCCGCGCCGCCGCCGCCCCTCTTTCTTGCCCCCTTCCCCAAGTCTCCTCCCCCCTTTATATATCCAGCCACCCCCCCCCCTCCTCCCCACACCGCCCGCGTCGCCCCCGCCGCCCGCAGCAGCAGCAGCAGTCGCCGCCGCCGCCTGCCGCCGCCGCCCGCGCCTCGCCCTGCCGCCAAGCCCCGCCCTCGCCGGAGCCCCGCGCCACCGAGGTAGCCACCGCGCCGCGCCAATCCCCCCTCGGTTCGGTTTTTTTTATAAAAACCGTTCTGGTTTATTTTTCGTTTCGATGTTTCGGTTTTTTTTTTCGAAACCCTAGATCGGTTTTTGTTTTTCTTTCGGTTTAGTTGTTTAGCGAGCGTTCGCCGGACCGTTTGTCTTAACGAACGTGATCACCGGTTAGTCTCGATTAACGAACGTCCGTTCGTTTAACCGTTCGTCGTTTTATTTTTCATCGGATTTATTCCGCGAATTTCTGATCGCGATTTTAGATCCGATCCTCTTTCTAGTTTATCTTCTCGCTCGTTTATCGGAATCAGGTGGTTCAAGCGCCTGGAGTTTCGTTTCGAAACCGCCGTTCCGACTAATCAACTTAAACAAGTTTTGCTACTGTAAAATTTGACCTAGTTTCAACTTCCTAGAACCGAGTTGTTTTCTTCCGCCGTTTGTTTTCAGTTGTTTTGTTCGGTTCGTTTTCTCTTTGAAACCGGAGTTCTTAAGTTGAACTTTCTGGTTCGATCTTCTGTTCGAGTTTTACCTGTGCATTAGATGAGTACTTATTGTATGCTTGTTGTTTGTCTGCGATAGATCACCCGGAGTGCGCCGCCTGTTATTTCGAAGCTCTAGGTTTCGCAGATCCTCAGCAAGGCAAGTAACACTTTGATCATACCTTCTCATTGCCCAGTTTTTAATTGCATTAGACCAATCCTCAAACATTGCATGATTAGGATCTAATTAAACTGTGGGATGGGAAGTAGTTGAGGTAGTACCTATTACCTGTTTTACTTATGAAACCTTTGGGACTTATTTCTACGTTTGCTTATTATGCCATGCTATGCTAGTAGACGTGGATTGGGTGAGTGATATCCATGACAGATGTGAGTTATGTTAATTAATGGTTTATCTAAGGTGGCAACTTAAACACACATTTGGGTGGATTGAGGCACTTGGTTTCTATCAGGACTTGCCTGTTTTTCTTTGGACCGCCACCCAGGCTCAAAGGGATCATAAGATCATTCATGCTAGTAACTTCCGTGTGCAGCCACAAGCCATTATGGGCTCTGGCATAGTTGATTAAGTCGTGCGAACTCTTACAGGGTAGACTAGCAGATGTAGGGGAAAGTAGGTGTACCGGTCTATCGAACGTAAGGTGCTAGCCTTCTGAAAGACTATGTCTCGGTCATCCGTCTCTCAAACACCATGTAGTGCGAGAAACCAAACGGAGGCGATCGAGTCTTGTTGGGAAAAGTGCGCAAACCTCTGCAGAGTGTACAAACTAATCATGATTAGTCGTGTCCCCGGTTATGGACGTCTTGAGTATCTAGTACTTGAATATCATGTGAATCTCATCATGTGATGAGGACATCAACACCATTGTTACACCCACAGCCCCTACTGTTACATATGATGGACCAATTACTAGAGCTCGCGCACGCCAATTAAATTACCAGGTACTTTCGTTTCTTGGTAATGATTCTAATGTTCATGAGAATATGATGCTGACTAAATTGGATACATTTGTTTTGCTTACAAATGAAGGGCCTAGCTTGGAGAAGGATGAACATTGGAGCAAGAACAAGCATGGAGTTGATGGCATGCGCAAGGGGAACAAGAACAGAGTTACAAGTGATGATTTCAGGACTCTGAAGCCACCATAAGGAGTGAATGAAGCCTTGGACGAAATATACAAGATGCCACTTCATAAATTTCGTCTAGAGGCTATTCTAGGTGCTGCGTCACCTTATTATTGGGCCAGGCCCATGTAATTTCGAAATACTTAAGTATAGGCTGGTTTTAGAGTCCGTATGTGTGGGGAAACAAGAGTTAGGGTTGGTTTCGGACCCCTTCCTCAAGGGCCACGAAATTCCCCCCATCTTCCTCCATATATACAGCCCTTAGGGCGTCGTTTAGACTTTGGGTTTTGTTTAGATTAAAAGTTCGCCATAGCTGCAACTTCGCGTACTTCGTTTGTCTTCAACGACCAGACACAGGCGTCACAGAACCCCACCTTGATCAATAAAGCTTTCCTCTTATATTCGCAATATCCAGATTGCAATCTTAGTTTCTTGCTTGTTCTTCGTTTGCCTATAGGAAACAGACCCTCATGGTCAGGTTGATCATGCTCCGGCGTGGTCAATAACCTCTCGGAGTTGCTTTAGCGATTGCTAAGGCGCGACGTCATCGCATGTTCGTAGTCGGATCGTCAAAGTCGACTTCATCCTAAACGATAGCCACCATCTCATCGAAAGATGGGACACCTTTGCCTCTATCAAGTGGTATCCGATTTTCAGGTTGCTCGGTGAGATTTTACAGTTTTTCATAGTTTAGATCGAGTCTGTTTTTCATACCTACAGTCCACGAAAAAGCCAAAAAAAATTAGGGTTAGTTCATCCTATCGGAACCAATCTGAGCCTTTGCGTAATCTTTTCTGTATTTGCTTTGTTGAATTTGCGGTTGCATCGTCGTGTCAAGTTGCTGGTCTTAGCGTCTAGTCCTTTAGAGTTTCGAGTTCTGTTCACAGGTTGTCATGTCGCCGCTGCCATATATCACCACCGCATCATCATCATCATCACCGCTGCCATATACCACCATTGTCACCACCGCTGCCATATACCACCATCGTCATCACCGCTGCCATATACCACCATCGTCATCACCGCTGCCATATACCACCATCGTCATCGCCTTGCCATCTACCATCATTGCTTCTCCGCCACCGCTCTGAATCCGTATCCATATACCACCACCAATCCGTATCCATATACCACCACCAATCTGTATCCATATACCACCACCGCTACCATATACCACCACCGCTGCCATATACCACCACCATATATCCACCACCAATCCGAGTTCTTCTCATATTAGGTTTGTTTTGAGATCCATCTAAATTCCGACTCGTGTTTTCTTGCCTACGTAGGTCTCGAAAAAAAAAGAGTCCGGAAACCACCCTCCGTTTAGGCCCAAAATTTTTCAAAAACGCACTTGACAAAAAAAATTCTGGCTATCCTATTTTTAGGTGTTTCTTAGCCTTTTGAGACAGTCGCCGTTATTGAAAGTTTTTTTTGAGCCGTTTCCAGTTTTTGGGTTCGGGCAGTCGAAAAAAAAAATTGTCGCAAAATTTCATGTCTATCCTGTCAGTTTGACCTGGGAAGAGTTTTGAGACACTCGCCATTATAGTGATTTTTCGCAAAAAAAAAGAGGAGCGCAAAAAAAAACAGGGCGAAAAAAAATTCCAGAGTGTGCTTTTCCCTTGTTTACGTGCAGCGCCATGATTTTGTTAGTGTTCTAGGCTCGCGTCTCTAGTACGGTCTAGCCTAGGACCAGCACAGTACCGTCGTTGAGCGTTTATTCAACTTTGCATCTCTGAATTGATTATTGCTGACCCTTTTTGCTACCATATTATAAGCCTTCCCAGCTCCATGTACATCTACATCGTGCGTTTGACTCTCCCTGGTAATCGCTCTCTCCAAGCTTTGAGAGTTTTGACTACATCGGTTGCCGATCACCGCCTGCTGCTGGGTAAGAACTGGTAAGAATTTGAGATTTTCTTAAAGGATTTGTGACACCCACCACCACCACCACTTGTTAGTAGTCTATAGGATCATATTCTTGTGTGTTTCTATTGTTGCTAACTATGCCAGGATCACAACCCGACGAGATTGACTGGGAGAATTTAACAAACAAGGAGCTTCATGATAAGTTTCAGAAAATGATGACTGAACAGGTGCAAGATGTGCTGAACAATTTTGAAGAGGCCATGGAGAAGATCACTGGCCTTGAGAAGACGTTCGAAACAAAGCTCGATAACAGATTTAATGAACTGCTTGCGTGTCTTCCACCACCGGCTGCACCTAACGCACCTCTACAACAACAACAACAACAACAACAACAACAACAACAACAACAACAACAACAACAACAACTACCTCCACATCGCGAAACAGCCCTCCGCCGAGCGACCCGTGTTCCTCTTGCGCTTGGCCAACCTGTTGGTGCTGCTGTTGATACTTCTGTGGCTCCTGCTGCTGATGCGGAGGAGGATGATTATGTGGGATATTACGAGGATGAGGTTGATCAAAATCAGAACTACGTGCAACCACCAACACCATAATGTTGGGGAACGCAGTAAATTCAAAAAATTTCCTACGCACACGCAAGATCATGGTGATGCATAGCAACGAGAGGGGAGAGTGTTTGTCTACGTACCCTCGTAGACCGAAGCGGAAGCGTTGACACAACGTAGAGGAAGTAGTCGTACGTAGAGGAAGTAGTCGTACGTTCTCCTCGCGATCCAACCGATCTAAGCACCGAACGTACGGCACCTCCGAGTTCTGCACACGTTCAGCTCGATGACGATCCCCGGGCTCCGATCCAGCAAAGCGTCGGGGAAGAGTTCCGTCAGCACGACGGCGTGGTGACGATCTTGATGTGTTACCGGCGCAGGGCTTCGCCTAAGCACTGCAACAATATGATCGAGGTGGAATTTGGTGGAAGGGGGCACCGCACACGGCTAAGGAACGATCCGTAGATCAACTTGTGTATCTTTGGGGTGCCCCCTGCCCCCGTATATAAAGGATCCAAGGGGGAGGGGCTGGCCGGCCAGGTTTGGTGCGCCAGGAGAGTCCTACTTCCTCTGGGAGTAGGATTCCCCCCCCCCCAATCCTAGTTGGACTAGGATTGCTCCAAGGGGGAGAGAAAGAGAGAGAGGGGGCGCCCACCTCTCCTAGTCCTAATAGGACTAGGGAAGGGGGGGAGGCGCGCAGCCCCTAGGGCTGCCCTCTCACCTTTCCTCCAAGGCCCATGTTGGCCCATTATGCTTCCGGGGGGTTCCGGTAACCCTCCCGGTATTCCGGTAAAATCCTGATTTCACCCGGAATGCATCCGATGTCCAAACATAGGCTTCCAATATATAATTCTTTATGTCTCGACCATTTCGAGACTCCTCATCACGTCCCCGATCTCATCCGGGACTCCGAACTCCTTCGGTACATCAAAACTCATAAACTCATAATATAACTGTCATCGAAACCTTAAGCGTGCGGACCCTACGGGTTCGAGAACAATGTAGACATGACCGAGACATGTCTCCAGTCAATAACCAATAGCGGGACCTGGATGCCCATATTGGCTCCTACATATTCTACGAAGATCTTTATCGGTCAGACCGCATAACAACATACGTTTGTTCCCTTTGTCATCGGTATGTTACTTGCCCGAGATTCGATCGTCGGTATCCAATACCTAGTTCAATCTCGTTACCGGCAAGTCTCTTTTCTCGTTCCGTAATACATCATCTCGCAACTAACTCATTGGTTGCAATGCTTGCAAGGCTTATGTGATGTGTATTACCGAGAAGGCCCTGAGATACCTCTCCGACAATTGGAGTGACAAATCCTAATCTCGAAATACGCCAACCCAACATGTACCTTCGGAGACACCTGTAGAGCACCTTTATAATCACCCAGTTACGTTGTGACGTTTGGTAGCACACAAAGTGTTCCTACGGTAAACGGGAGTTGCATAATCTCATAGTTAAAGGAACATGTATAAGTCATGGATAAAAGCAATAGCAACATACTTAAACGATCGGGTGCTATGCTAATGGAATGGGTCATGTCAATCAGATCATTCAACTAATGATGTGATCTCGTTAATCAAATAACAACTCTTTGTTCATGGCCAGGAAACATAACCATCTTTGATTAATGAGCTAGTCAAGTAGAGGCATACTAGTGACACTCTGCTTGTTTATGTATTCACACATGTATTATGTTTCCAGTTAATACAATTCTAGCATGAATAATAAACATTTATCATGATATAAGGAAATAAATAATAACTTTATTATTGCCTCTAGGGCATATTTCCTTCAGTCTCCCACTTGCACTAGAGTCAATAATCTAGATTACAAAGTAATGATTCTAACACCCATGGAGTCTCGGTGCTGATCATGTTTTGCTCGTGGAAGAGGCTTAGTCAACGGGTCTGCAATATTCAGCTCCGTATGTATCTTGCATATCTCTATGTCTCCCACCTGGACCAAATCCCGGATGGAGTTGAAGCGTCTCTTGATGTGTTTGGTTCTTTTGTGAAATCTGGATTCCTTTGCCAAGGCAATTGCACCAGTATTGTCACAAAAGATTTTCATTGGACCCGATACGCTAGGTACAACACCTAGATCGGATATGAACTCTTTCATCCAGACTCCTTCATTAGCTGCTTCCGAAGCGGCTATGTACTCAGCTTCACATGTAGATCCCGCCACGACGCTTTGTTTTGAACTGCACCAACTGACAGCTCCACTGTTTAATGTAAATACGTATCCGGTTTGCGATTTAGAATCGTCCGGATCAGTGTCAAAGCTTGCATCGACATAACCGTTTACGACGAGCTCTTTGTCACCTCCATAAATGAGAATCATATCCTTAGTCCTTCTTAAGTACTTAAGGATGTTCTTGACCGCTGTCCAGTGATCCATTCCTGGATTACTTTGGTACCTTCCTGCTAAACTCACAGCAAGGCACACATCAGGTCTGGTACACAGCATTGCATACATGATAGAGCCTATGGCTGAAGCATAGGGAACAATTTTCATTTCCTCTCTATCTTCTGCGGTGGTCGGGCATTGAGTCTTACTCAACTTCACACCTTGTGCCACAGGCAAGAACCCTTTCTTTGCCTGATCCATTTTGAACTTTTTCAAAACTTTGTCAAGGTATGTGCTTTGTGAAAGTCCTATTAAGCGTTTTGATCTATCTCTATAGATCTTAATGCCCAATATATAAGCAGCTTCACCGAGGTCTTTCATTGAAAAACTCTTATTCAAGTATCCCTTTATGCTATCCAGAAATTCTATATTATTTTCGATCAGCAATATGTCATCCACATATAATATCAGAAATGCTACAGAGCTCCCACTCACTTTCTTGTAAATACAGGCTTCTCCAAAAGTCTGTATAAATCCATATGCTTTGATCACACTATCAAAGCGTTTATTCCAACTCCGAGAAGCTTGCACCAGTCCATAAATGGATCGCTGGAGCTTGCACACTTTGTTAGCTCCCTTCGGATCGACAAAACCTTCTGGTTGCATCATATACAACTCTTCTTCCAGAAATCCATTCAGGAATGCAGTTTTGACATCCATTTGCCAAATTTCATAATCATAAAATGCGGCAATTGCTAACATGATTCGGACAGACTTAAGCATCGCTACAGGTGAGAAAGTCTCATCGTAGTCAATTCCTTGAACTTGTCGAAAACCCTTTGCAACAAGTCGAGCTTTATAGACAGTAACATTACCATCAGCGTCAGTCTTCTTCTTAAAAATCCATTTATTCTCAATTGCTTGCCGATCATCGGGCAAGTCAACCAAAGTCCACACTTTGTTTTCATACATGGATCCCATCTCAGATTTCATGGCCTCAAGCCACTTTGCGGAATCTGGGCTCACCATCGCTTCTTCATAGTTCGTAGGTTCACCATGGTCTAGTAACATGACTTCCAAAATAGGATTACCGTACCACTCTGGTGCGGATCTTACTCTGGTTGATCTACGAAGTTCAGTAGAAACTTGATCTGAAGTTTCCTGATCATTATCATTAGCTTCTTCCCTATTTGATGTAGGTGTCACAGAAACAGATTTCTGTGATGTACTACTTCTCAATAAGGGAGTAGATACTGTTATCTCATCAAGTTCTACTTTCCTCCCACTCACTTCTTTCGAGAGAAACTCCTTCTCTAGAAAGTTTCCGACTTTAGCAACAAAAATTTTGCCTTCGGATCTGTGATAGAAGGTATACCCAATAGTCTCCTTTGGGTATCCTATGAAGACACATTTTTCCGATTTGGGTTCGAGCTTATCAGGTTGAAGCTTTTTCACATAAGCATCGCAGCCCCAAACTTTAAGAAATGACAACTTTGGTTTCTTGCCAAACCACAGTTCATAAGGTGTCGTCTCAACGGATTTTGATGGTGCCCTATTTAACGTGAATGCGGCCGTCTCTAGAGCATAACCCCAAAAAGATAGCGGTAAATCGGTAAGAGACATCATAGATCGCACCATATCCAGTAAAGTACGATTACGACGTTCGGACACACCATTACGTTGTGGTGTTCCGGGTGGCGTGAGTTGCGAAACTATTCCGCATTGTTTCAAATGTAGACCAAACTCGTAACTCAAATATTCTCCTCCACGATCAGATCGTAGAAACTTTATTTTCTTGTTACGATGATTTTCCACTTCACTCTGAAATTCTTTGAACTTTTCAAATGTTTCAGACTTGTGTTTCATTAAGTAGATATACCCATATCTGCTTAAATCATCAGTGAAGGTAAGAAAATAACGATATCCGCCACGAGCCTCAACATTCATTGGACCACATACATCGGTATGTATGATTTCCAATAAATCCGTTGCTCTCTCCATAGTTCCGGAGAACGGTGTTTTAGTCATCTTGCCCATAAGGCACGGTTCGCAAGTGCCAAGTGATTCATAATCAAGTGACTCCAAAAGTCCATCAGTATGGAGTTTCTTCATGCGTTTTACACCGATATGACCTAAACGGCAGTGCCACAAATAAGTTGCACTATCATTATTAACTCTGCATCTTTTGGTTTCAACATTATGAATATGTGTGTTACTATTATCGAGATTAAGTAAGAACAAACCACTCTTTAATGGCGCATGACCATAAAAGATATTACTCATATAAATAGAACAAGCATTATTCTCTGATTTAAATGAATAACCGTCTCGCATCAAACAAGATCCAGATATAATGTTCATGCTCAACGCTGGTACTAAATAACAATTATTTAGATCTAATATTAATCCCGAAGGTAGATGTAGAGGTAGCGTGCCGACCGCGATCACATCGACTTTGGAACCATTTCCCACGCGCATCGTCACCTCGTCCTTAGCCAATCTTCGCTTAATCCGTAGTCCCTGTTTTGAGTTGCAAATATTAGCAACAGAACCAGTATCAAATACCCAGGTGCTACTGCGAGAATTAGTAAGGTACACATCCATAACATGTATATCACATATACCTTTGTTAACCTTGCCATCCTTCTTATCCGCCAAATACTTGGGGCAGTTCCGCTTCCAGTGACCAGTCTGCTTGCAATAGAAGCACTCAGTTTCAGGCTTAGGTCCAGACTTGGGTTTCTTCTCTTGAGTAGCAACTTGCTTGCTGTTATTTTTGAAGTTCCCCTTTTTCTTCCCTTTGCCCTTTTTCTTGAAACTAGTGGTTTTGTTAACCATCAACACTTGATGCTCCTTTTTGATTTCTACCTCCGCGGCTTTTAGCATCGCGAAGAGCTCGGGCATAGTTTTGGTCATCCCTTGCATATTATAGTTCATCACGAAGCTTTTGTAGCTTGGTGGCAGTGATTGGAGAATTCTGTCAATGACGCAATCAACTGGAAGATTAACTCCCAGTTGAATCAAGTGATTGTTATACCCAGACATTCTGAGTATATGCTCACTGACAGAACCATTCTCCTCCATTTTACAGCTATAGAACTTATTGGAGACTTCATATCTCTCAATCCGGGCATTTGCTTGAAATATTAACTTCAACTCCTGGAACATCTCATATGCTCCATGGTGTTCAAAACGTCGTTGAAGTCCCGGTTCTAAGCCGTAAAGCATGGCACACTGAACTATAGAGTAGTCATCAGCTTTGCTTTGCCAGACGTTCATAACATCTGGCGTAGCTCTTGCACCAGGCCTGGCACCCAGCGGTGCTTCCAGGACGTAATTCTTCTGTGCAGCAATGAGGATAATCCTCAAGTTACGGACCCAGTCCGTGTAATTGCTACCATCATCTTTCAACTTTGCTTTCTCAAGGAACGCATTAAAATTCAACGGAACAACAGCACGAGCCATCTATCTACACAACATAGACAAGCAAGATACTATCAGGTACTAAGTTCATGATAAATTAAAGTTCAATTAATCATATTACTTAAGAACTCCCACTTAGATAGACATCTCTCTAATCCTCTAAGTGATCACGTGATCCAAATCAACTAAACCATGTCCGATCATCACGTGAGATGGAGTAGTTTCAATGGTGAACATCATTTATGTTGATCATATCTACTATATGATTCACGCTCGACCTTTCGGTCTCTGTGTTCCGAGGCCATATCTGTATATGCTAGGCTCGTCAAGTTAAACCTGAGTATTCCGCGTGTGCAACTGTTTTGCACCCGTTGTATTTGAACGTAGAGCCTATCACACCCGATCATCACGTGGTGTCTCAGCACGAAGAACTTTCGCAACGGTGCATACTCAGGGAGAACACTTCTTGATAATTTAGTGAGAGATCATCTTATAATGCTACCGTCAATCAAAGCAAGATAAGATGCATAAAAAGGATAAACATCACATGCAATCAATATAAGTGATATGATATGGCCATCATCATCTTGTGCTTTGTGATCTCCATCTTCGAAGCACCGTCATGATCACCATCGTCACCGGCGCGACACCTTGATCTTCATCGCAGCATCGTTGTCGTCTCGCTAATCTTATGCTTCTACGACTATCACTACCGTTTAGCAATAAAGTTAAAGCATTACATCGCGATTGCATTGCATACAATAAAGCGACAACCATATGGCTCCTGCCAGTTGCCGATAACTCGGTTACAAAACATGATCATCTCATACAATAAAATTTAGCATCACGTCTTGACCATATCACATCACAACATGCCCTGCAAAAACAAGTTAGACGTTCTCTACTTTGTTGTTGCAAGTTTTACGTGGTTGCTACGGGCTTTAAGCAAGAACTCATCTTACCTACGCATCAAAACCACAACGATAGTTTGTCAAATAGACTCCGTTTTAACCTTCTCAAGGACCGGGCGTAGCCACACTCGGTTCAACTAAAGTTGGAGAGACAGTCTTCCGCAAGCCATCTCTGTGCAAAGCACGTCGAGGGAACCGGTCTCGCGTAAGCGTACGCGTAAGGTTGGTCCGGATCGTCTCATCCAACAATACCGCTGAACCAAAGTATGACATGCTGGTAGGCAGTATGACTTGTATCGTCCACAACTCACTTGTGTTCTACTCGTGCAAATAACATCAACCATAAAACCTAGGCTCGGATGCCACTGTTGGGGAACGCAGTAAATTCAAAAAATTTCCTACGCACACGCAAGATCATGGTGATGCATAGCAACGAGAGGGGAGAGTGTTTGTCTACGTACCCTCGTAGACCGAAGCGGAAGCGTTGACACAACGTAGAGGAAGTAGTCGTACGTAGAGGAAGTAGTCGTACGTTCTCCTCGCGATCCAACCGATCTAAGCACCGAACGTACGGCACCTCCGAGTTCTGCACACGTTCAGCTCGATGACGATCCCCGGGCTCCGATCCAGCAAAGCGTCGGGGAAGAGTTCCGTCAGCACGACGGCGTGGTGACGATCTTGATGTGTTACCGGCGCAGGGCTTCGCCTAAGCACTGCAACAATATGATCGAGGTGGAATTTGGTGGAAGGGGGCACCGCACACGGCTAAGGAACGATCCGTAGATCAACTTGTGTATCTTTGGGGTGCCCCCTGCCCCCGTATATAAAGGATCCAAGGGGGAGGGGCTGGCCGGCCAGGTTTGGTGCGCCAGGAGAGTCCTACTTCCTCTGGGAGTAGGATTCCCCCCCCCCCCAATCCTAGTTGGACTAGGATTGCTCCAAGGGGGAGAGAAAGAGAGAGAGGGGGCGCCCACCTCTCCTAGTCCTAATAGGACTAGGGAAGGGGGGGAGGCGCGCAGCCCCTAGGGCTGCCCTCTCACCTTTCCTCCAAGGCCCATGTTGGCCCATTATGCTTCCGGGGGGTTCCGGTAACCCTCCCGGTATTCCGGTAAAATCCTGATTTCACCCGGAATGCATCCGATGTCCAAACATAGGCTTCCAATATATAATTCTTTATGTCTCGACCATTTCGAGACTCCTCGTCACGTCCCCGATCTCATCCGGGACTCCGAACTCCTTCGGTACATCAAAACTCATAAACTCATAATATAACTGTCATCGAAACCTTAAGCGTGCGGACCCTACGGGTTCGAGAACAATGTAGACATGACCGAGACATGTCTCCAGTCAATAACCAATAGCGGGACCTGGATGCCCATATTGGCTCCTACATATTCTACGAAGATCTTTATCGGTCAGACCGCATAACAACATACGTTTGTTCCCTTTGTCATCGGTATGTTACTTGCCCGAGATTCGATCGTCGGTATCCAATACCTAGTTCAATCTCGTTACCGGCAAGTCTCTTTTCTCGTTCCGTAATACATCATCTCGCAACTAACTCATTGGTTGCAATGCTTGCAAGGCTTATGTGATGTGTATTACCGAGAAGGCCCTGAGATACCTCTCCGACAATTGGAGTGACAAATCCTAATCTCGAAATACGCCAACCCAACATGTACCTTCGGAGACACCTGTAGAGCACCTTTATAATCACCCAGTTACGTTGTGACGTTTGGTAGCACACAAAGTGTTCCTACGGTAAACGGGAGTTGCATAATCTCATAGTTAAAGGAACATGTATAAGTCATGGATAAAAGCAATAGCAACATACTTAAACGATCGGGTGCTATGCTAATGGAATGGGTCATGTCAATCAGATCATTCAACTAATGATGTGATCTCGTTAATCAAATAACAACTCTTTGTTCATGGCCAGGAAACATAACCATCTTTGATTAATGAGCTAGTCAAGTAGAGGCATACTAGTGACACTCTGCTTGTTTATGTATTCACACATGTATTATGTTTCCAGTTAATACAATTCTAGCATGAATAATAAACATTTATCATGATATAAGGAAATAAATAATAACTTTATTATTGCCTCTAGGGCATATTTCCTTCACATAACCACCAGGTCGTCCACATGCAAATAATGGCAATGTTAGGGCTCCCCCTCAGGTACGAGATCATGACCATCTCCCTAAACTGAAATTGAATATTCCACCATTTGAGGGTCGATATGTTCCTGATATATATCTTACTTGGGAGTTAGAAACTGAGCAACGATTTACATGTTTACAATATCCTGAGGAGAGACGTGTTCCTGCTGCTGTTTGTGCTTTCACTAGCTTTGCATGTGTTTGGTGGTCTGAATATTGTAGATTATATCCTGTTCCAGCTACTTGGGCTGCTTTGAAAACTGCTATGCGTACTCGTTGGGTTCCACCATATTATCAACGTGAATTACTTCAAAAATTGCAGCGCTTAAGACAAGGAAAAAATTATGTAGAAGAATATTATCAGGAATTACAAACTGGCTTGATTAGATGTGGTATTGTTGAGGAGAATGAAGCTATGCTTGCACGTTTTCTGGGTGGATTAAATAGAGAGATTCAGACCATTCTAGACTATAAGGATTATAATAATATCACTCGTTTATTCCATCTTGCTTGTAAAGCTGAACGTGAAGTGCAGGATCGACAGGCATTGGCGCGGACTAACTTTTCTGCAGGTCGACCTTCATCATGGACACCACGTGCATCATCTACTTCCACACGTTCTGCTACACCGGCACCTCCGTCAGCTGCCACCTCCAACCGTGATACAAGAAAGCAGGCACAACCACCACTATCTGCCAAGAGCACACCTGCCGGGCCTAAACAGAGCTCTTCTTCTTCCATGGCGTCTACAGGGCACACAAGTGATATTATTTGTCGTCGTTGTAAGGGAAGAGGACATTTTGCGCGAGAATGCACATCTCAGCGTGTGATGATTGCTACTGAGGATGGTGGGTATGAGTCTGCTAGTGACTATGATGAGGAGACTTTGGCTCTTCTTACACATGAAGAACACGGTGGAGATGATTCTGATCATGAGACGCAATACATGGCTGCTGAAGATGCTGACAGGTATGAATGTTTAGTTGCTCAACGTGTTTTGAGTGTGCAGGTCACGCAAGCTGAGCAAAATCAGAGGCATAATTTGTTCCATACAAAGGGAGTTGTGAAGGAACGTTCTGTTCGCATCATCATAGATGGAGGGAGCTGCAACAACTTGGCTAGCATGGAGATGGTGGAGAAGCTATCTCTCACCACAAGACCACATCCACATCCTTACTACATCCAATGGTTCAACAACAGCGGCAAGGTTAAGGTAACACGTATTGTTCGTGTGCATTTTAGTATCTCTACATATGCTGATTATGTTGATTGTGATGTGGTACCTATGCAAGCATGTTCCTTATTACTTTGTAGACCATGGCAATTTGATAAAAAATTTGTACACCATGGTAGAAACAATCAGTATACTCTTGTTCATAAGGACAAAAATATTACTTTGCTTCCTATGACTCCTGATTCCATTTTGAAAGATGATAATAATCGAGCTAATAAAGCAAAACAGGAGCAAAATAAGAGTGAAAATCAGATTGTGGCACAAGAATTTGAGCAACAAATGAAGCCTAATAATAAACCATCTAGTGTTGCTTCTGAAATTAAATTGAAAAGTGCATGTTTATTTGCCACCAAATCTGATATTGATGATCTAGATGTTAGCAAATCTGTTTGCTATGCTTTTGTGTGCAAAGAGGCATTATTTTCATTCGAGGACGTGCCTTCCTCTTTGCCTCCTGCTGTTACTAACATTTTGCAGGAGTTCGTTGACGTCTTTCCACGAGACGTGCCACCGGGATTACCACCTATTCGAGGGATTGAGCATCAAATTGACTTAATTCCCGGTGCATCATTACCCAACCGCGCACCATACCATACCAATCCAGAGGAGACGAAGGAGATTATGCGTCAAGTACAAGAGCTACTCGACAAAGGTTATATACGCGAATCCCTTAGTCCTTGTGCTGTTCCTATTATTCTAGTGCCGAAAAAGGATGGTACCTCGCGTATGTGTGTTGATTGTAGAGGCATTAATAATATTACTATTCGTTATCGTCATCCTATTCCTAGGCTAGATGATATGCTTGATGAATTGAGTGGCTCTACAATATTCTCCAAAGTTGATTTGCGTAGTGGATACCATCAAATTCGTATGAAATTGGGAGATGAATGGAAAACAGCTTTTAAAACTAAGTTTGGTTTATATGAGTGGTTAGTCATGCCTTTTGGGTTAACTAATGCACCTAGTACTTTCATGAGACTAATGAACGAAGTTTTACGTGCTTTCATTGGACGATTTGTGGTAGTCTATTTTGATGATATACTGATTTATAGCAAATCTTTGGAAGAACATTTGGAACATTTACGTGATGTTTTTAATGCTCTACGTGATGCACGTTTGTTTGGTAACCTTGGGAAGTGCACCTTTTGCACCGACCGAGTATCTTTTCTTGGCTATGTTGTTACTCCACAGGGAATTGAAGTTGATAAAGCCAAGATTGAAGCTATTGAGAGTTGGCCACAGCCCAAAACGGTCACACAAGTGAGGAGTTTTCTTGGACTCGCTGGTTTCTATAGGTGTTTTGTGAGAGACTTTAGCACCATTGCTGCACCTCTCAATGAGCTCACAAAGAAGGATGTGCCTTTTGTTTGGGGTACCGCACAGGAAGAAGCCTTCACGGTATTGAAAGATAAGTTGACACATGCTCCTTTACTCCAACTTCCTGATTTTAATAAGACTTTTGAGCTTGAATGTGATGCTAGTGGAATTGGATTAGGAGGTGTGTTATTACAAGATGGCAAACCTGTTGCATACTTTTCTGAAAAATTGAGTGGGCCTAGTCTGAACTATTCTACTTATGATAAGGAATTATATGCTCTTGTTCGGACTTTAGAGACATGGCAACATTATTTATGGCCCAAAGAATTTGTTATACATTCTGATCATGAATCTTTGAAACATATTAAAAGTCAAGCTAAACTGAATCGTAGACATGCTAAATGGGTTGAATTCATTGAGACTTTCCCTTATGTCATCAAACACAAGAAGGGTAAAGAAAATGTTATTGCTGATACTTTGTCTCGTCGCTATACTATGCTTTCACAACTTGACTTCAAAATATTTGGTTTGGAGACCATCAAAGATCAATATGTGCATGATGCTGATTTTAAAGAAGTAATGCAGAATTGTAAAGAAGGAAGAACATGGAACAAGTTCGTTGTTAATGATGGTTTTGTGTTCCGCGCTAACAAGCTATGCATTCCTGCTAGCTCTGTTCGTCTTTTGTTGTTGTAGGAGGCGCATGGAGGAGGATTAATGGGACACTTTGGCATGAAGAAGACGGAGGACGTACTTGCTACACATTTCTTTTGGCCAAAGATGAGACGGGATGTTGAGCGTTTTGTTGCTCGCTGCACTACATGTCAAAAAGCTAAGTCACGACGCAATCCTCATGGTTTATATATGCCTTTGCCTGTGCCTAGTGTTCCTTGGGAGGATATATATATGGACTTTGTTTTAGGTTTACCTCGAACAAAGAAGGGGAGGGATAGCATATTTGTTGTCGTGGATAGATTCTCAAAAATGGCACACTTTATACCATGTCATAAAAGCGATGATGCTGTTAATGTTGCTGATTTGTTCTTTTGTGAAATTATTCGCTTGCA
Organism: Aegilops umbellulata; assembly: GCA_032464435.1. Classification (NCBI taxonomy): domain Eukaryota; kingdom Viridiplantae; phylum Streptophyta; class Magnoliopsida; order Poales; family Poaceae; genus Aegilops; species Aegilops umbellulata. The sequence goes on from CP136055.1 coordinate 90,408,207, forward strand.
TGGTGTGCCAAATACTATTGTTTCAGATCGTGATACTAAATTTCTTAGCCACTTTTGGAGATGTTTATGGGCTAAGTTGGGGACTAAACTGCTTTTTAGTACTACTTGTCACCCCCAAACTGATGGACAAACTGAAGTACTCAATAGAACATTGTCTACTATGCTTAGGGCTGTTTTGTAGAATAATAAGAAAATGTGGGAAGAATGCTTGCCTCATATTGAATTTGCTTATAATTGTTCATTGCATTCTACTACTAAGATGTGCCCTTTTGAAATTGTGTATGGTTTCCTACCTCGTGCACCTATTGATTTGTTGCCTCTTCCATCTTCGGAGAAGGTTAATTTTGATGTTAAAGAACATTCTGAATTGATTTTAAAAATGCATGAGTTAACTAAGGAAAACATTGAGCGTATGAATGCTAAATATAAACTTGCTGGAGATAAGGGTAGAAAACATGTTGTGTTTGCACCTGGAGATCTTGTTTGGTTACATTTGCGTAAAGATAGATTTGCTAATTTGCGCAAATCAAAGCTAATGCCACGTGCGGATGGTCCTTTTAAGGTGTTAGAGAATATAAATGATAATGCATATAAACTTGAGCTACCTGCAGATTTTGGGGTTAGTCCCACTTTTAACATTGCAGATTTGAAGCCTTATTTGGGTGAGGAAGATGAGCTTCCGTCGAGGACGACTTCATTTCAAGAAGGGGAGGATGATGAGGACATCAATACCATTGTTACACCCACAGCCCCTACTGTTACATATGATGGACCAATTACTAGAGCTCGCGCACGCCAATTAAATTACCAGGTACTTTCGTTTCTTGGCAATCATTCTAATGTTCATGAGAATATGATGCTGCCTAAATTGGATACATTTATTTTGCTTACAAATGAAGGGCCTAGCTTGGAGAAGGATGAACATTGGAGCAAGAACAAGCATGGAGTTGATGGCATGCGCAAGGGGAACAAGAACGGAGTTACAAGTGATGATTTCAGGACTCTGAAGCCACCATAAGGAGTGAATGAAGCCTTGGACGAAATATACAAGATGCCACTTCATAAATTTCGTCCAGAGGCTATTCTAGGTGCTGCGTCACCTTATTATTGGGCCAGGCCCATGTAATTTCGAAATACTTAAGTATAGGCTGGTTTTAGAGTCCGTATGTGTGGGGAAACAAGAGTTAGGGTTGGTTTCGGACCCCTTCCTCAAGGGCCACGAAATCCCCCCCCCCCTCTTCCTCCATATATACAGCCCTTAGGGCGTCGTTTAGACTTTGGGTTTTGCTTCGATTAAAAGTTCGCCATAGCTGCAACTTCGCGTACTTCGTTTGTGTTCAACGACCAGACAAAGGCGTCACAGAACCCCACCTTGATCAATAAAGCTTTCCTCTTATATTCGCAATATCCAGATTGCAATCTTAGTTTCTTGCTTGTTCTTCGTTTGCCTGTAGGAAACAGACCCTTGTGGTCAGGTTGATCGTGCTCCGGCGTGGTCAATAACCTCTCGGAGTTGGTTTAGCGATTGCTAAGGCGCGATGTCGTCGCACGTTCGTAGTCGGATCGTCAAAGTCGACTTCATCCTAAACGATAGCCACCATCTCATCGAAAGACGGGACACCTTTGCCTCTATCATCATGTTACTTCTAATTAATATTGTTGGGTTTTAATTGTTCACTTAATTGGGATCGGAATGCTGTCAACCATTCTCGATGTTTCAACCACCATGATAGTTAAATAAATTTATTCCTTTGCAGTAGGGAAAAATTGGCTTTACGCAAAATTGTAACCATAGAGCTTTCCACTAGCCATATATGCATGTAGTATAGGCTTATCATTCATTATTCTCTGTGTGTTACATTGCCAGCATATTCCATGTGCTGGCCCGTTTCGGGCTGCAACTTTCATGTTGCAGACTTTTCAGACGACAAGTAAGGTGCTTTTAGGTCGTGGTTCTATACTCAGTGATGCCGTTGGAGTTGATGGACTCACTTATCTTCCAAGTCTTCCGCTGTTATCATTATTAGATGGCCTTAAGCCATATTTATTGTAATAAGTTCTCTTTGAGACACCGAGTAATAAGTGTGTGATTGCTACTCTGTTATAAATCCTTCGAAGTACTATGTGGTGTCAGCATTACTGATCCAGGGATGACACCGGAGCACAGAGACTTGACCATCTGAGGTCGGGTCGCTACAGAGATGGTATCAGAGCACACGCTGACTGTAGGACACGACCACTAAGTTAAAGCCATAGATCACTATTCTCCTCTCATTTTCTAACTCCTCATCTTTTCTACTCTTTTAGGATGACGGACGCGAAGATCAAGTACGCACAACCGGATGAAGGCACACCTTTTGGATTTCACTTGAAGGAAGTCACCAAATACCTGAACATTGGACTACCAAGCTTCACCGGGACCTTCAACGCCACTCTGCCTGAAGAGGAGCGCTGGAAGATTCAAGCCCATGTTCCGGGAAGGACATTCGCGCCAATCACGAAGCCCATAGAAAGTGTTTTCAGTGCACCAACCTGGAGTCTGGGAAAGAGCATGGCAGCTCATATCACCATGGGACGCATTGGAGAAGTTTATCAAGAAGACCTCAAGGACACTATCTACCAGATTTGCGGACGATGAGATGAACAATGGGAGATAGTCAGCACCAAGAAGGATAGATCCATTGCAGCTTTCATCCAGGAGTTAAACCAGCACATTCAACGCCAAGAGAACTTTAGGGGAACGTAGCAGAAATTCAAAATTTTCCTATGTATCACCAAGATCTATCTATGGAGAGACCAGCAACGAGGGGAAGGAGAGTGCATCTACATACCCTTTTAGATCGCTAAGCGGAAGCATTCAAGTGAACGGGGTTGATGGAGTCGTACTCGTCGTGATCCAAATCACCGATGATCCTAGTGCCGAACGGACGGCACCTCCGCGTTCAACACACGTACAGCCCGGTGACGTCTCCCATGCCTTGATCCAGCAAGGAGAGAGGGAGAGGTTGAGGAAGACTCCATCCAGCAGCAGCACAACGGCGTGGTGGTGGTGGAGGAGCGTGGCAATCCTGCAGGGCTTCGCCAAGCACCGCGGGAGAGGAGGAAGGAGAGATGCAGGGCTGCGCCATGGAGAGATCGGAACTCTTGTGTTGGCAGCCCCAAAACCCTCAAGTATAATAGGGGAGAGGGAAGGGGGTGCGCCCCCCTTTAGGGTTTCCACCCCAAGGGGTGCGGCTGCCCCAAACCATCTAGGGTGGCGGCCAAGGGGGTGGAGAGGGGAAACTTGCCCCCCAAGCTAAGTGGGGCGCCCCCTCCCCAAACCCTAGGCGCCTTGGGCCCTTGTGGGGGGGCGCACCAGCCCACCTGGGGCTGGTCCCCTCCCACATGTGGCCCATGCAGCCCTCCGGGGCCGGTGGTCCCACTTGGTGGACCCCCGGGACCCTCCTGGTGGTCCCGGTACGTTACCGATAAAACCCGAAACCCTTTCGGTGACCAAAACAGGACTTCCCATATATAAATCTTTACCTCCGGACCATTCCGGAACTCCTCGTGACGTCCAGGATCTCATCCGGGACTCCGAACAACATTCGGTAACCACATACAAACTTCCTTTATAACCCTAGCGTCATCGAACCTTAAGTGTGTAGACCCTACGGGTTCGGGAGACATGCAGACATGACCGAGACGTTCTCCGGTCAATAACCAACAGCGGGATCTGGATACCCATGTTGGCTCCCACATGTTCCACGATGATCTCATCGGATGAACCACGATGTCAAGGACTTAATCAATCCCGTATACAATTCCCTTTGTCTATCGGTACGATACTGGCCCGAGATTCGATCGTCGGTATCCCGATACCTTGTTCAATCTCGTTACCGGCAAGTCTCTTTTACTTGTTCCGCAACACATCATCCCGTGATCAACTCCTTGATCACATTGTGCACATTATGATGATGTCCTACCGAGTGGGCCCAGAGATACCTCTCCGTCACACGGAGTGACAAATCCCAGTCTCGATTCGTGCCAACCCAACAGACACTTTCGGAGATACCTGTAGTGTACCTTTATAGCCACCCAGTTACGTTGTGACGTTTGGCACACCCAAAGCACTCCTACTGTATCCGGGAGTTGCACAATCTCATGGTCTAAGGAAACGATACTTGACATTAGAAAAGCTTTAGCATACGAACTACATGATCTTGTGCTAGGCTTAGGATTGGGTCTTGTCCATCACATCATTCTTCTAATGATGTGATCCCATTATCAATGACATCCAATGTCCATGGTCAGGAAACCGTAACCATCTATTGATCAACGAGCTAGTCAACTAGAGGCTTACTAGGGACATGGTGTTGTCTATGTATCCACACATGTATCTGAGTTTCCTATCAATACAATTCTAGCATGGCTAATAAACGATTATCATGAACAAGGAAATATAATAATAACCTATTTATTATTGCCTCTAGGGCATATTTCCAACAGTCTCCCACTTTCACTAGAGTCAATAATCCAGTTCACATCGATATGTGATTAACACTGAAAGTCACATTCCTATGTGACTAACACCCAAGAGTTCTGGGTTTGATCATGTTATGCTTGTGAGAGAGGTTATAGTCAACGGGTCTGAAATATTCAGATCCGTATGTACTTCGCAAATTTCTAAGTCATCTCCTAGATGCAGTTACCACGCTCTATTTGGAGCTATTCCAAATAACTGTTCTACTATACGAATCCAATTTACTACTTAGAATAATCTGGATTAGTGTCAAAGTTTGCATCGGCATAACCCTTTACGACGAACTCTTTTTCCACCTCCATAATCGAGAAAATTCCTTAGTCCACTAGTTACTAAGGATAACCTTGACCGTTGTCCTGTGATCCATTTCTAGATCACACTTGTACCCCTTGACTGACTCTTGGTTTGGCACACTTCAGGTGCGGTACACAACATAGCATACTTTAGAGCCTACGACTAAATCATAGGGGACGACCTTCGTCCTTTCTCTCTATTCTGCCGTGGTCATGTCTTGAGTCTTGCTCAATACTCACACCTTGTAACACAACCGAGAACTCCTTCTTTGCTGATCTATTTTGAACTCCTTCAAAATCTTGTCATGGTATGTGTTCGTTTGAAAGTACAATTAAGCGATTTTGATCTATCCTTATAGATCTTGATGCTCAATGTTCAAGTAGCTTAATCCAGGTTTTCCATTGAAAAACACTTTTCAAATAACCCTATATGCTTTCCAGAAATTCTACATCATTTCTGATCAACAATATGTCAACAACATATACTCATCAGAAATTCTATAGTGCTCCCACTCACTTTTTTTTTTTTGAAATACAAGTTTCTCATAAACTTTGTATAAACCCAAAATCTCTGATTATCTCACCAAAGTGTACATTCCAACTCCGAGATGCTTACTCCAGTCCTTAGAAGGATTGCTAGGGCTTTGCATACTTGTTAGCATCTTTCAGGATCGACAAAAACTTCTGGTTGTATCACATACAACCTTTCCTCAAGAACAAGGAAACAATATTTTGACATCCTATCTGCAAGATTTCATAAATAATGCAGTACCTGCTAATTCCAACAGACTCTTAGCATCGCTACGAGTGAGAAAGTCTCATCGTAGTCAACTCCTTGAACTTGTCGGGAAACGTTCTTAATGACAAGTCGAGCTTTCTTAATGGTGACATTTACCATCATTGTCCGTCTTCCTTTTTAAAATCCATCTGTACTCAACAGCCTCACGACCATCGAGTCGTTCTGCCAAAGCCTACACTTTGTTTTCATACATGGATCCTCTATCGGATTTTATGGCCTCGAGCCATTCATCGGAATCCGGGCCCACCATCGCTTCTCCATAGCTCGTAGGTTCATTGTTGTCTAGAAACATGACTTCCAAGACAGGATTACGTGCCACTTTGAAACAGCACGCATCCTTGTCGTCCTACGAGGTTTGGTAGTGACTTGATCCGAAGTTTCATGATCACTATCATAAGCTTCTACTTCAATTGATGTAGGTGCCACAGGAACAACTTCATGTGCCCTGCTACACACTAGTTGAAGTGACGGTTCAACAACCTCATCAAGTCTCCACCATCCTCCCACTCAATTCTTTCGAGAGAAACTTTTCCTTGAGAAAGGACCCAATTTGAGAAACAATCCCTATTGCTTTCGGATCTGAGATAGGAGGTATACCCAACTGTTTTGGGTGTCCTATGAAGATGCATTTATCCGCTTTGGGTTCGAGCTTATCAGCCTGAAACTTTTTTCACATAAGCGTCGCAGCCCCAAACTTATAAGAAATGACAGCTTAGGTTTCTCTAAACCATAGTTCATACGGTGTCATCTTATCGGAATTACGTGGTGCCCTATTTAAAGTGAGTGCAGTTGTCTCTAATGCCTAACCCATGAACGATAGTGGTAATTCGATAAGAGACATCATGGTATGCATCATATCCAATAGGGTGCAGTTATGATGTTCGGACACACCATCACACTATGGTGTTCCAGGCGGTACTAGTCGTGAAATAATTTCCACAATGTCTCAATTGTGTACCAAACTCGCAACTCAGATATTCATCTCTATGATCATATCATAGATATTTTATCCTCTTGTCACGACGATCTTCAGCTTCATTCTGAAATTACTTGACCATTCAATAATTCAGACTTGTGTTTCATCAAGTAAATATGCTCAGTATCTACTCAAATCATTTGTGAAGTAAGAGCATAACGATATCCACTGCTTGCCTCAGCACTCATTGGACTGCACACATCAAAATGTGTTACTTCCAACAAGTTGCTTTCTTGTTCCAGTTTACTGAAACCGAAGCTTTCAGTCATCTTGCCCATGTGGTATGATTTGCATGTCTCAAGCGATTCAAAATCAAGTGAGTCCAAACGGTCCATCTGCATGGAGTTTCTTCATGCGTATATACCAATAGACATGGTTCACATGTCTCAACCCTTTTCAAAAATGAGTGAGTCCAAAGATCCATCAACATGGAGCTTCTTCATGTGTTTTATACCAATATGACTTACATGGCAGTGCCACAAGTAGGTGGTACTATCATTACTATCTTATATCTTTTGGCACGAACATGTGTATCACTATGATCGAGATTCGATAAACCATTCATTTTAGGTGCAAGACCATTGAAGGTATTATTCAAATAAATAGAGTAACCATTATTCTCCTTAAATGAATAACCGTATTGCGATAGACATAATCCAATCATGTCTATGCTCAACACAAACACCAAATAACAATTATTTAGGTTTAACACCAATCTCGATGGTAGAGGGAGCGAGCGATGCTTGATCATATCAACCTTGGAAACACTTCCAACACATCTCGTCAGCTCACCTTTAGCTAGTCTCCGTTTATTCCGTAGCTTTTATTTCGAGTTACTAACACTTAGCAACCGTCTAATACCCTGGTGCTACTAGGAATACTTGTAAAGTACACATTCACATAATGTATATCCAATATACTTCTATCGACAGCCTTCTCATCTACCAAGTATCTAAGGTAATTCTGCTCCAGTGGTTGTTCCCCTTATTACAGAAGCACTCAGTCTCGGGTTTGGGTTCAACCTTGGGTTTCTCCACTAGAGCAGCAGCTGATTTGCCGTTTCATGAAGTATCCCTTCTTGCCCTTGCCCTTCTTGAAACTAGTGGTTTCACTAACCATCAACAATTGATGCTCCTTCTTGATTTCTACTTTCGCGGTGTCAAACATCGCGAATATTTCAAGGATCATCATATCTATCCCTGATATGTTATAGTTCATTACGAAGCTCTAGCAGCTTGGTGGCAATGACTTTGGTGAAACATCACTATCTTATCTGGAAGATCAACTCCCACTCGATTCAAGTGATTGTTGTACTCAGACAATCTGAGCACAAGCTCAACAATTCAGCTTTTCTCCCTTAGTTTGCAGGCCAAGAAAATCGTCGGAGGTCTCATACCTCTTGACGTGGGCACGAACCTGAAATCCCAATTTCAGCCCTCGAAACATCTCATATGTTCCGCAACATTTCAAAATGTCTTCGGTGCCTCAATTCTAAACCATTTATCATTACCGAACTATCATGTAGTCATCAAAACGTGTATGTCAGATGTTCGCAACATCCACAGACCACGTTCGAGGTCCAGCACACCGAGCGGTGCATTAAGGACACAAGCCTTCTACTGTCCGCATAATTGCTACTATCAACTTTCAACTATATTTTCTCTAGGAACGTATCTAACTCAGTAGAACTAAAGCGTGAGCTTACGACATAATTTGCAAAGATCTTTTGACTATGTTCAGGATAATTAAGTTCATCTTATGAACTCCCACTCAGATAGACATCCCTCTAGTCATCCAAGTGATTACATGATCCGAGTCAACTAGGCCGTGTCCGATCATCACGTGAGACGGACTAGTCAACGTCGGTGAACATCTTCATGTTGATCGTATCTACCATACGACTCATGCTCGACCTTTCGGTCTTCTGTGTTCCGAGGCCATGTCTGTACATGCTAGGCTCGTCAAGTCAACCTAAGTGTTTGCATGTGTTCCGAGGCCATGTCTGTACATGCTAGGCTCGTCAACACCCGTTGTATTCGAGCGTAAGAATCTATCACACCCGATCATCACGTGGTGCTTCGAAACGACAAACTTTCGCAACGGTGCACAGTTAGGGGGAACACTTTCTTGAAATTTTAATGAGGGATCATCTTATTTACTACTGTCGTTCTAAGCAAATAAGATGCAAAAAACATGATAAACATCACATGCAATCAAATAGTGACATGATATGGCCATCATCACTTTGCTCCTTTCGATCTCCATCTTCGGGGCTCCATGATCATCATCGTCACCGGCATGACACCATGATCTTCATCATCATGATCTCCGTGAAGTTTTCTCGTCAACTATTAATTCTACTACTATGGCTAACGGTTAGCAATAAAGTAAAGTAATTACATGACGTTTATGTTGACACGCAGGTCATAAATAAATTAAAGACAACTCCTATGGCTCCTGCCGGTTGTCATACTCATCGACATGCAAGTCGTGATTCCTATTACAAGAACATGATCATCTCATACATCACATATATCATACATCACATCCTTTGGCCATATCACATCACATGGCATACCCTGCAAAAACAAGTTAGACGTCCTCTAATTGTTGTTTGCATGTTTTACGTGGCTGTTATGGGTTTCTAGCAAGAACGTTTCTTACCTACGCAAAACCACAACGTGATATGTCAATTGCTATTTACCCTTCATAAGGACCCTTTTCATCGAATCCGATCCGACTAAAGTGGGAGAGACTGGCACCCGCTAGCCACCTTATGCAACTAGTGCATGTCAGTCGGTGGAACCTGTCTCACGTAAGTGTACGTGTAAGGTCGGTCCGGGCCGCTTCATCCCACAATGCCGCCGAATCAAGATTGACTAGTAACGGTAAGAATATTGAACAAAATCAACACCCACAACTACTTTGTGTTCTACTCGTGCAAAGAATCTACGCAATAGACCTAGCTCATGATGCCACTGTAGGGGAACGTAGCAGAAATTCAAAATTTTCCTACGTATCACCAAGATCTATCTATGGAGAGACCAGCAACGAGGGGAAGGAGAGTGCATCTACATACCCTTGTAGATCGCTAAGCGGAAGCGTTCAAGTGAACGGGGTTGATGGAGTCGTACTCGTCGTGATCCAAATCACCGATGATCCTAGTGCCGAACGGACGGCACCTCCGCGTTCAACACATGTACAGCCCGGTGACGTCTCCCATGCCTTGATCCAGCAAGGAGAGAGGGAGAGGTTGAGGAAGACTCCATCCAGCATCAGCACAACGGCGTGGTGGTGGTGGAGGAGCGTGGCAATCCTGCAGGGCTTCGCCAAGCACCGCGGGAGAGGAGGAAGGAGAGATGCAGGGCTACGCCATGGAGAGATCGGAACTCTTGTGTTGGCAGCCCCAAAACCCTCAAGTATATATAGGGGAGAGGGAAGGGGGTGCGCCCCCCTTTAGGGTTTCCACCCCAAGGGGTGCGGCTGCCCCAAACCCATCTAGGGTGGCGGCCAAGGGGGTGGAGAGGGGAAACTTGCCCCCCAAGCTAAGTGGGGCGCCCCCTCCCCAAACCCTAGGCGCCTTGGGCCCTTGTGGGGGGGCGCACCAGCCCACCTGGGGCTGGTCCCCTCCCACATGTGGCCCATGCAGCCCTCCGGGGCCGGTGGTCCCACTTGGTGGACCCCCGGGACCCTCCTGGTGGTCCCGGTACGTTACCGATAAAACCCGAAACCCTTTCGGTGACCAAAACAGGACTTCCCATATATAAATCTTTACCTCCGGACCATTCCGGAACTCCTCGTGACGTCCAGGATCTCATCCGGGACTCCGAACAACATTCGGTAACCACATACAAACTTCCTTTATAACCCTAGCGTCATCGAACCTTAAGTGTGTAGACCCTACGGGTTCGGGAGACATGCAGACATGACCGAGACGTTCTCCGGTCAATAACCAACAGCGGGATCTGGATACCCATGTTGGCTCCCACATGTTCCACGATGATATCATCGGATGAACCACGATGTCAAGGACTTAATCAATCCCGTATACAATTCCCTTTGTCTATCGGTATGATACTTGCCCGAGATTCGATCGTCGGTATCCCGATACCTTGTTCAATCTCGTTACCGGCAAGTCTCTTTTACTTGTTCCGCAACACATCATCCCGTGATCAACTCCTTGATCACATTGTGCACATTATGATGATGTCCTACCGAGTGGGCCCAGAGATACCTCTCCGTCACACGGAGTGACAAATCCCAGTCTCGATTCGTGCCAACCCAACAGACACTTTCGGAGATACCTGTAGTGTACCTTTATAGCCACCCAGTTACATTGTGACGTTTGGCACACCCAAAGCACTCCTACGGTATCCGGGAGTTGCACAATCTCATGGTCTAAGGAAACGATACTTGACATTAGAAAAGCTTTAGCATACGAACTACATGATCTTGTGCTAGGCTTAGGATTGGGTCTTGTCCATCACATCATTCTTCTAATGATGTGATCCCGTTATCAATGACATCCAATGTCCATGGTCAGGAAACCGTAACCATCTATTGATCAACGAGCTAGTCAACTAGAGGCTTACTAGGGACATGGTGTTGTCTATGTATCCACACATGTATCTAAGTTTCCTGTCAATACAATTCTAGCATGGATAATAAACGATTATCATGAACAAGGAAATATAATAATAACCTATTTATTATTGCCTCTAGGGCATATTTCCAACAAGAACCAGATGTGCAATGATATGATAGACTTGAAGAATGCAAAGGCAAGGATCATCGAGCTAGAAGGAGAACTGAAGGGTACACGCAAGGACTACATGGACGAGATCGTAGCTCTAGCAAGGCACAATGTCGATCTTAAGCGGGAGATTGAAGAACTCAAGGGGAAATTAGCATCCAAGAAGGAAGACAAGTACGTCGCATGTCCGGACAACTACATCATCATCGACGACACCGATTCGGATCCAAGTGAACCCGACTTTGAAGACGAAGCTGGAGCAGACATCATGGAGTCTTCCACCGATTCAAATTTCTAGATGACCACCAAATATTAGTAGTATTTCCCCCATGTATACATTATAGTTCGAGCACTTTTGCGATAGTTCTAGACCGTTTGTATGCCCTTGTTTGAATTGAATGAAGTGAATTTGTGTGCATTTGTCTCATGTGCATTGGGTAGTGTTTTCTCTTAGACCTCACTCTATTCTTAATTCTCATCTTTTCTAAAACCCTCAGATGCCTCCGAGACGTGACAATGGATTCCCACCGGAGCTCACTCAGTTGATCCAGCAGCAGAATCAATTGATGCAGTTGTTAGTCCAGAACCAGCAGAAAACATTGATCACCTAACCCGTTTCCTTAGGCTGAATCCGCCGGTGTTTTCCAGTAGCACCAAGCCAATAGTAGCAGACGATTGGCTCCGCAAGACAGGAAGGGAGTTGACCACTGCAGGATGCACAGATGTTGAGAAAGTGAAGTTTGCCGCCCATCAGCTTGACGGACCCGCGGCAGCATGGTGGGAGAATTTCACAGCCACTTACCCAGTTGACACTGTCACGTGGGATCAGTTTCAGCAAGCTTTCCGCACTGCCCATGTTTCAGCAGGAGCTATGGCCATGAAGAAGCGTGAGTTTCGCAACTTATGCCAAGGAGGAAGGACAGTTGGCCAGCACGTTGACGACTTCAGCAAATTAGCACGTTATGCCCCAGATGATGTTGCTACGGATGCAGCTAAGCAGGAGAAGTTTCTCGAAGGACTGAATGATGAGCTAAGCATGCAGTTGATGGTAGCAAGTTTCAACAACTACCAGGAGTTGGTAGATCGTGCCATCGTGATTGAAGGGAAGCAACAGCAGATTGAGAACCGTAAGAGGAAGTATGGACAGGGGAAGTATAACTCTGGAGCCCAGCAGAAGCCCCGTTTTACCCCTAAACCGGGAGTTCAGTTTTAGCATACCCATGGAGGAGGTAGTTCGCACAACCATAATGGCCACAAGAATGGTAATGGGAATGGAGGAAGCAACGGCCAGAACCGTACCACCCCATCCACCCCAGCCAAGAGAGATCTGAGCCAAGTCACATGTTTCAAGTGTTCCAAGACCGAACATTATGCCAATGAATGTCCTGAAGGCCAGAATGGCAATGGAAGCTCTGGAAAGAAGCCAAACCCTTTCAACAGGGGACAGGTGAACCACGTTAGCGTGGAGGAGGTTGAAGCTTAGCCTGATACAGTAATCGGTAAGTTTTTGGTTAAGTCATTTACTGCATTCGTTCTTTTCGATACGGGTGCATCGCATTCATACATATCAAGGGGATTTGTGGAAAAGTATAACCTGCCCACTAAGATTCTTAAAACACCTATGCTAGTAAGCTCGCCAGGAGCAGAGTACATGGCCAGACAAGGATGTTTTCAAGTGACATTAAGTATAGGAAGGCATGTTTTCCCAACGGATTTAATCATTCTGGAATATCAAGGTTTGGATGTAATTCTCGGTATGGATTGGTTGTCGATGTATGAAGGAAACATCGATTGCGCCAGTAAGACAATTTTGCTTACAACGCCCGAAGGAAGGAGGATCAAGTATGTATCTCGACATGCGCCAAACAGGACACAAGTAAATTCTTTATCAGGAGTTGTACAGGAGGAAGTACCAGTAGTAAAGGATTTCCCTGATGTATTTCCCGAGGAATTGCCAGGCATGCCACCGGATAGAGATATCGAGTTCTTAATTGAGCTTTTGCCAGGCACTGGGCCAATATCGAAGAGACCGTACAGGATGCCAGCACAAGATTTGGTGGAAATTAAGAAGCAGATTAAGGAGTTATTGGATAAAGGTTACATTCGCCCAAGTTCTTCGCCTTGGGGATCACTCGTACTTCTGGTGGAGAAGAAGGATGGATCATTAAGAATGGTTGTTGATTACCGTGGATTGAACGAAGTAACCATCAAGAACAAGTACCCACTGCCAATGATAAATGATCTGTTTGATCGTTTGCAAGGAGCTGAAGTGTTTTCCAAGATCGATTTGCGATCGAGGTACCATCAGTTGAAGATTCGAGAGCAGGACATACCTAAGACAGCTTTTACCACGAGATACGGATTGTATGAGTATACCGTTATGTCATTTGGACTGACTAACGCACCTGCCTATTTTATGAACCTGATGAACAAGGTATTTATGGAGTTCTTGGATAAGTTCGTCGTAGTGTTCATTGATGACATTCTGATTTTCTCAAAGAATGAAGAAGAGCATAAGGAACATTTGCGTTTGGTTTTGGAGAAACTAAGGGAACATCAGTTATATGCCAAATTCAGAAAATGTGAGTTTTGGTTGAAGGAAGTAGGATTCCTCGGACATGTTATATCCGGAGAGGGTATAGTAGTTGACCCCACAAAGGTTGAGACCGTAACCGAATGGGAAGCACCAACGACAGTTGGAGAGATCCGGAGTTTTCTTGGACTCGCAGGATACTACCAGAGATTCATTGAGAATTTCTCAAGGATTGCAAAGCCTATGACTGAATTGTTGAAGAAGGATACCAAGTTCAATTGGACTGAGGAATGTGAAGCCAGTTTTCAGGAGTTGAAGAAACGATTGGTTTCCTCACCAGTGTTGATTCTGCCAGATCAGACCAAGGATTATGAGGTGTATTGCGACACTTCACGTCGAGGACTTGGAGCAGTGCTTATGCAGGAAGGAAGAGTTGTTTCGTATGCTTCACGTCAACTGAAGCCCCACGAATTGAATTATGCCACGCATGATTTGGAGTTAGCAGCCGTAGTGCATGCATTAAAGACATGGAGACATTTCCTCATTGGAAATCATTGTGAAGTATATACGGATCACAAGAGTTTGAAGTATATTTTCACGCAGAAGGAGTTGAACCTCAGACAAAGGAGATGGTTGGAGCTCATCAAGGATTATGATATGAGATTGCATTATCATCCAGGAAAGGCTAATGTAGTAGCTGACGCGTTGAGCCGTAAGAGTCATGTCAATACCCTAATGACGGGAGAAATACCAAGGGAGTTAGCAGAAAATCTTCGTGAGCTATGTTTGGAAATAGTTCCGCAAGGTTATGTAGCAGCATTGGAAATTCAATCTACCTTGATGGATAAAATCAGAGAAGCTCGAAAACTGACAAGGAGATTGCAGATATAAAGGAGAAAATGAGCGAAGGAAAAGCAAAGGGATTTCATGAGGATGAGCACGATACCCTATGGTTTGAGGACCGTGTTTATGTGCCCAATGACCCGGAGATCAGGAAGTTGATTCTGCAAGAGGCACATGATTCACCCTATTCGATTCACCCAGGAAATACCAAGATGTATTTGGATTTGAAGAAAACATTCTGGTGGACCGGAATGAAGAAGGATATTGCAGCATATGTAGCAGTTTGTGATGTGTGTCATAGAGTAAAGGCAGAACATCAGAAGCTAGCCGGATTGTTACAACCATTGCCAATACCCGAATGGAAGTGGGATAAGATAGGCATGGATATTATCACAGGACTACCCAGGACGAAGGCAGGCTATGACTCGATATGGGTAGTAGTTGATCGTTTGATGAAGGTAGCACATTTCATCCCAGTTAAGACAACTTTACACCAGTGCTAAGTTGGCAAAGATATACATGACTAGGATCATTTGTTTGCATGGAGTTCCGAGGAGTATCGTATCAGATAGAGGAACCCAATTTACCTCAAAGTTTTGGAATCAGTTGCACGAAACTTTAGGAACCAGACTAGAGTTCAGCACAGCTTTTCACCCACAGACGGATGGACGGGCTGAGAGAGTCAATCAAATTTTGGAAGATATGCTGAGAGCCTGTGCACTAGATTATGGATCTAGTTGGGACGATAACTTGCCATATGCGGAGTTTTCTTATAACAACAGTTACCAAACCAGTTTGAAGATGGCACCTTTCGAAGCCTTATACGGAAGGAGGTGTAGGACACCGTTGTCATGGGACGAAGTTGGAGACCGTCAGTTCTTTGGACCAGATTTGATTAAGGAGTCTGAATAGAAAGTTAAGTTGATTCGCGATAGGCTCAAGGTAGCCCAATCCAGGCAGAAGAGCTACGCAGATTCTAAATGCAAGGAGACAGTTTACGAAACCAGAGACAGGGTTTATCTTCGAGTATCCCCACTTCGAGGAGTTAAGCGCTTTGGAGTTAAGGGAAAATTAGCACCGCGTTTTGTTGGACCGTATAAGATCTTGCAACGTATGGGAGAAGTCGCTTATAAGTTGGAATTACCAGAGGGACTGTCAGGAGTTCATGATGTATTCCACGTTTCTCAGCTGAAGAAATGTCACGCCGAGATGGCGGAGGTACCGCTAAGAGATACAGTGCCGCTTGAAGCGATTCAGTTGAAGGATGACTTAACATATGAAGAGAAGCCAGTCAAGATTCTCGATTATGCCAGCAGAGTTACCCGCAGCAAGGTTATCAAGTTTTGCAAAGTTCAGTGGAACCACCATTCAGAGGATGAAGCCACCTGGGAGAGAGAAGAAGATTTGCTCAAGGACCACCCTCACCTATTTTCTAGCCAACCCGAATCTCGAGGACGAGATTCATCTTAAGGGGGGTAGGTTTGTAACATCCCAAATTTTCAATTTGGAATGTTATACATTAGATCATCATGCATATCATATTTTCTTGCATTTTGGTTGATCCTAGAAATTTCACGCAACTCAAGGACCCTCGGAGAGAGTTGGAGATTTCGTTATTTTCATATCTGAGTTTTCTCAAATTTTGAAAAGAGGATCATTTGATTTTATTTATTTCATCTTCAAATTATTTTTCCAATATCAAAAACATGAGAGAGGAATAATATGACTTTCCCAAATTGAGGAAAAATAAAGATTTAATAAATAAATCAAATTTTGGATTTTTCTGGAGTTTATTTGCATTTTATTGGATTAGGGAAAAATGCTGTTTTTAAAATATTGCATTTAGGCCCCGAGTAAAAGTTCATTTTGTTCGACTCATTTTTAGGAGTCGGGGAAAATTAATTTCGGGATTTTTGGAGTTCGATTAGATTTTCTTTTATTTATTTTTCTGCGCGCGTATCTATTTAAAAAAATGCGCAGCGCCCGACTGGGCCAAGGGCCCAGCCGAGCCGGCCCGCACCGCGCCCCTCCCCTCGCGTGCGCGCCGCGCGCAGCCGCCGCCATCGCCCGTCGAGTCCGCCCCGGACTCCGCGCCGCTGCCGCCCCTCTTTCTTGCCCCCTCCCCCAAGTCTCCTCCCCCCCTTTATATATCCAGCCACCCCCCCTCCTCCCCACACCGCCCGCGCCGCCCCCACCGCCCGCAGCAGCAGCAGCAGCCGCCGCCGCCGCCTGCCGCCGCCGCCCGCGCCTCGCCCCGCCGCCAAGCCCCGCCCTCGTCGGAGCCCCGCGCCGCCGAGGTAGCCACCACACCGCGCCAATCCCCCCCTCGGTTCGGTTTTTTTTATAAAAACCGTTCCGGTTTTTATTTCGTTTCGATGTTTCAGTTTTTTTTTCGAAACCCTAGATCGGTTTTCGTTTTTCTTTCGGTTTAGTTGTTTAGCGAGCGTTCGCCAGACCGTTCGTATTAACGAACGTGATCACCGTATAGACTCGGTTAACGAACGTCCGTTCGTTTAACCGTTCGTCGTTTTATTTTTCGTCGGATTTATTCCGCGAATTTCTGATCGCGATTTCAGATCCGATCCTCTTTCTAGTTTATCTTCTCGCTCGTTTATGAGAATCAGGTGATTCAAGCGCCTGGAGTTTCATTTCGAAACCACCGTTCTGACTAATCAACTTAAACAAGTTTTGCTACTGTAAAATTTGACCTAGTTTCAACTTGCTAGAACCGAGTTGTTTTCTTCCGCCGTTTGTTTTCAGTTGTTTTGTTCGGTTCGTTTTCTCTTTGAAACCGGAGTTCTTAAGTTGAACTTTCTGGTTCGATCTTCTGTTCGAGTTTTACCTGTGCATTAGATGAGTACTTATTGTATGCTTGTTGTTTGTCTGCGATAGATCACCCGGAGTGCGCCGCCTGTTATTTCGAAGCTCTAGGTTTCGCAGATCCTCAGCAAGGCAAGTAACACTTTGATCATACCTTCTCATTGCCCAGTTTTTAATTGCATTAGACCAATCCTCAAACATTGCATGATTAGGATCTAATTAAACTATGGGATGGGAAGTAGTTGAGGTAGTACCTATTACCTGTTTTACTTATGAAACCTTTGGGAGTTATTTCTACGTTTGCTTATTATGCCATGCTATGCTAGTAGACGTGGATTGGGTGAGTGATATCCATGACAGGTGTGAGTTATGTTAATTAATGGTTTATCTAAGGTGGTAACTTAAACACACATCTGGGTGGATTGAGGCACCTGGTTTCTATCAGGACTTGCTTGTTTTTCTTTGGACCGCCACCCAGGCTCAAAGGGATCATAAGATCATTCATGCTAGTAACTTCCGTGTGCATCCACAAGCCATTATGGGCTATGGCATAGTTGATTAAGTCGTGCGAACTCTTACAGGGTAGACTAGCAGATGTAGGGGAAAGTAGGTGTACCGGTCTATCCAACGTAAGGTGCTAGCCTTCTGAAAGACTATGTCTCGGTCATCCGTCTCTCAAACACCATGTAGTGCGAGAAACCAAACGGAGGCGATCGAGTCTTGTGGGGAAAAGTGCGCAAACCTCTGCAGAGTGTACAAACTAATCATGATTAGCCGTGTCCCCGGTTATGGACGTCTTGAGTATCTAGTACTTGAATATCATGTGAATCTCATCATGTTACTTCTAATTAATATTGTTGGGTTTTAATTGTTCACTTAATTGGGATCGGAATGCTGTCAACCATTCTCGATGTTTCAACCACCATGATAGTTAAATAAATTTATTCCTTTGCAGTAGGGAAAAATTGGCTTTACGCAAAATTGTAACCATAGAGCTTTCCACTAGCCATATATGCATGTAGTATAGGCTTATCAATCATTATTCTCTATGTGTTACATTGCCAGCATATTCCATGTGCTGACCCGTTTCGGGCTGCAACTTTCATGTTGCAGACTTTTCAGACGACGAGTAAGGTGCTTTTAGGTCGTGGTTCTATACTCAGTGATGCCGTTGGAGTTGATGGACTCACTTATCTTCCAAGTCTTCCGCTGTTATCATTATTAGATGGCCTTAAGCCATATTTATTGTAATAAGTTCTCTTTGAGACACCGATGTAATAAGTGTGTGATTGCTACTCTGTTATAAATCCTTCGAAGTACTATGTGGTGTCAGCATTACTGATCCAGGGATGACACCGGAGCACAGAGACTTGACCATCTGAGGTCGGGTCGCTACACTTCGGAGACACCTGTAGAGCACCTTTATAATCACCCAGTTACGTTGTGACGTTTGGTAGCACAGAAAGTGTTCCTCCGATAAACGGGAGTTGCATAATCTCATAGTCATAGGAACATGTATAAGTCATGAATAAAGCAATAGCAACATACTAAACGATCGTGTGCTAAGCTAACGGAATGGGTCATGTCAATCACATCATTCTCCTAATGATGTGATCCCGTTAATCAAATGACAACTCGTGTCTATGGTTAGGAAACATAACCATCTTAGATTAACGAGCTAGTCAAGTAGAGGCATACTAGTGACATTCTGTTTGTCTATGTATTCACACATGTATTATGTTTCCGGTTAATACAATTCTAGCATGAATAATAAACATTTATCATGATATAAGGAAATAAATAATAACTTTATTATTGCCTCTAGGGCATATTTCCTTCATCTTCCTCTTCGAGGCTTCGGGGACGCCAGCTGGTGCGCTTCTTTAATGGAGCACTGGAGAATTCAGGAAGGCCTTGTCGGATTGGGTCTAGAAGAACAACGTCCTCAATATAGAACCACTCTAAGGGCCACTCTTCGGATACCTTCTTCGAAGTACCGGACAGGTATCCTGTCCCGGCTATACGCCACACTTCGGCGCCGCCCACCTCAAATATGGATCCAGTTTGGGAGCGAGGGACGAGGCAGAAAAGTTTCCTCCATAACTCAAAATGGGCCTCGCAGCCTAGGAACAGCTCACAAAGAGCGACGAAAGCCCGTGATATGCAGAATAGAGCCCTGTGTGAGATTGTGCAGTTGGAGGCCATAATACTCCAGGAGACCTCGGAGGAAATGGTGGATTGGAAATCCAGCGCCTCTTAACAAGAAGGAAACGAAGCACACTCGCTCCCCCTTGGTAGGATTGGGAAAGTTTCCGCCAGGCTTCGCCGTTGATGGAAGTTAATCCTGTCCGAACGGGGACTTGATCCGCGGGAGGGAGATATCCCTACGTTTGAAGCTTGGTCAACTGGGCATGGGACACTGAACAACTCTCCCAATCGCCTTTTTCAGGGCCATGAGGGTGGGAGGAAGAACTGGGAGCACTAGCCATGTTTGCCCTGTTTTCTGTGACAAGCTCTAAGGATTTTTCGCCTGGTGTGGAATGGCATCTGAGATCCAATCTCCTTAAATAAACGCGTTCCCTACGTAGCCAGGGTGTTATGTGTAAAAATACGTGGACCCTTCGTATGCGTCTGACACATGGAAGCCGAGGCGACGATGGCGCAGAAGCCGAAGGGTATAATATAATGTAAATTTGGATACTGTGTCATCATTAAAAAAGGCCGAATATAGTTCTTTTGTTCAAATGCTTTGAAGTACTCAGAGGAGGAACCCGCCTTGCAATGTCAAAGACAATTTGCGCGCCGGACACGTCATCAATGAAGGCAAGTTCGGGGGCTACTGAGGGAGCCCTGGACTAAGGGGTCCTCAGGCGTCCGGGCTATGTAATATGGGCTGGACTGATGGACCGTGAAGATACAAGATTCAAGACTTTCCCTCATGTCCAGATGGGATTCTCCTTTGCATGGATGGCAAGCTTGGCGTCCGATGTGTAGTTTCCTTCCTCTGTAAACCAACCTTGTACAACCCTAGCCCCCTCTGGTGTCTATATAAACTGGAGAGTTTGGTCCGTAGAGGCCATCATACTCATACAGGCTAGACATCTAGGGTTTAGCCATCACGATCTCGAGGTAGATCAACTCTTGTAACCCCTATACCCATGAAAGTCAATCAAGTAGGAAGTAGGGTATTACCTCCATTAAGAGGGCCCAAACCTGGGTAAACATCGCGTCCCCTGCCTCATGTTACCTTGGATCCTCAGACGCACAGTTCGGGACCCCCTACCCGAGATCCACCGGTTTTGACGCCGATAGGAACAATCAAAACTTATAGAACATTGGAGACGTATCATATTCACCTTCCTTTTGGGTATAACCCTTAGCCAAGAGTTGTGCCTTGTACTTCTCAATAGTACCATCAGGCCTAAACTTCTTCTTGAATACCCATTTGCACCCTGTAGGTTTGCACCCATAAGGACGATCAGTTATCTCCCAAGTTTCACTTGCCAAGATGGAATCCATCTCAGTACGGACCACTTCCTTCCAGTAGTCAACATCCTTGGATGCATAGGCCTCTGAAAAGAATTGGGAGTGCCATCTATGAGATACACAAGAAAATCACCACCAAAGGACTTTGCAGTCCTCTGTCTCTTACTCCTAGTAGGAACTTTATCGTTCTCCTCCACAAGGTTTTCAGAGTGTTCCATTGAAATGGTAGGTTCGGTATTTGTAACTAATTCCTGATTTGAGGAACTAGCCATCTCCTTATTTGATGAGCTTGCCATATCCTTCATGGGAAAGATATCTTCAAAGAAAGTCTCATCATTCGACTCCATGATTGTACCGACATGCATGTCAGATACCTCAGATTTTACAACCAAGAATCTATAACCAATGGTATGAAAAGCATATCCAAGGAAAACACAATCCACGGTTTTTGGTCCAAGCTTACGTTTATTTGGAATTGGCACATTGAATTTCGCCAAACAACCCCAGGTTCATAGATAAGAGAATTTTAACCTTTTCTTCTCCCATTCCTCGAATGTAGTTATCTCTTTGTTCTTTGTGGGAACTCGGTTTAGGACATGACATGCAGTCAATATCGCCTCCCCCACCATGCCTTGGAGAGACCCGATGTGTCAAACATGGCGTTAACCAAATTAGTTAGAGTATGGTTCTTTGTTTCGTCTACCCCATTTGATTGAGTGAGTAGGGAGGTGTCCTCTCATGGATTATACCATGTTTCGCAGAAAAGGAATCAAATTCATTTGAGAAATACTCTCCACCATGGTCGGACCTAAGCCTCTTGATCTTTCGATCAAGTTGGTTTTCCGCTTCAGCTTTATAGATCTTGAAATAGTTCAAAGCCTCATCCTTAGATTTCAGAAGATACACATGGTAGTATATAGTGGAGTCATCAATTAACGTCATGAAAATTTTCTTTCCACCTTTTGTCAAAATACCATTCATTTCACATAGATCTGAACGTTTCAGCTCTAGTCGTGCAAGATTTCTCGTTTCCGCAGTCATGCGAGACTTACGAGGTTGCTTAGCTTGCACACAAACTTGACACTTAGATCCCTCGACAGTGTTGAAACTAGGGATTAAGTTCAATTTGGCTAGTCACGACATGCAACCAAAGTTAACATGACAGAGATGTGAATGCCACACATTTGATTCAGTATTGTTGCAAAGATGATTAACAACTTTATTGCAAACATTAGACAAGGATAAACGAAATAGGCCTCTTGACTCATAGCCTTTACCAACAAAAGTTTCATACTTGGATATTAAAATTTTATTTGACTCAAAGACAAGCTTGTAGCCATCTCTACACAGAAGAGATCCGCTAACAAGATTTTTATTGACGGAGGAGACATAATAGATGTTCTTCAGCCGCACAATCTTTCCCGAAGTAAACTTCAGATCGTCCGTGCCAACACCACGAACAGAAGCACTTGAACCGTGGCCCATCAGCATGGTTGAAGTCCCCGCGGTCTGATAAGACAAAAACATGGAAATATCACCGCATACATGCACATTAGCACCCATGTCAATTAACCAATCAGGGGAATAACATACTGAAAGAATAGTGGCAAATATACCATACCCAGCATCTTTCATGTCAGTGTCGCCAATGACAACATTATTGGTCTTGCCGCCTTTCCCAAGATGACACTTGTCATAACGATTAGGGCAACTAGGAGCCCAATGATCAGGATCTCCGCACACATGACAAACTCCTTTCTTCGTGTCATTCTTCTTCTTGAAGTTGGTGTGTTGTACAGCCTTGTTCTTCCCATCAAACTTGCCCTTGTTCTTGAACTTGTGGTGCTGGAAGTTTTTCTTCTGTACCAGATTGGCAATAGATCCTCCATCAATACCTCGAGCACGGTTGTCCTTTGCTCTCGCCTTTTCTTCCACATCAAGAGTACCAATGAGATCTGGAACGGAAAACTCCTGCCTCTTATGCTCTAGTTGAAGGAAATATGCCCTAGAGGCAATAATAAAGTTGTTATTTTATTTCCTTATATCATGATAAATGTTTATTATTCATGCTAGAATTGTATTAACCAGAAACTTGATACATGTGTGAATACATAGACAAAACAAAGTGTCCCTAGTACGCCTCTACTTGACTAGCTCGTTAATCAAAGATGGTTAAGTTTCCTAACCATAGACATGTGTTGTCATTTGATAAACAGGATCACATCATTAGGAGAATGATGTGATGGACAAGACCCATCTGTTAGCTTAGCATGTTGATCGTTCAGTTTTTATTGGTATTGCTTTCTTCATGACTTATACATGTTCCTTTGACTATGAGATTATGCAACTCCCGAATACCGGAGGAACGCCTTGTGTGCTATCAAACATCACAACGTAACTAGGTGATTATAAATATGCTCTACAGGTGTCTCCGATGTTGTTTGTTGAGTTGGCATAGATCAAGATTAGGATTTGTCACTCTGTGTATCGGAGAAGTATCTCTGGGCCCTCTCGGTAATGCACATCACTATAAGCCTTGCAAGCATTGTGACTAATGAGTTAGTTGCAGGATGATGCATTACGGAATGAGTAAAGAGACTTGTCGGTAACGAGATTGAACTAGGTATGATGATACCGACGATCGAATCTCGGGCAAGTAACATACCGATGACAAAGGGAACAACGTATGTTGTTATGCGGTTTGACCGATAAAGATCTTCGTAGAATATGTAGGAGCCAATATGAGCATCCAGGTTCCGCTATTGATTATTGACCGGAGATGTGTCTCAGTCATGTCTACATAGTTCTCGAATCCGTAGGGTCCGCACGCTTAACGTTCAATGACGATTTGTATTATGAGTAATATGTGTTTTTGGTGACCGAAGTTTGTTCTGAGTCCCGGATGAGATCACGGACATGACGAGGAGTCTCTAAATGGTCGAGAGGTAAAGATTCATATATAGGACGATGGTATTTGGACACCGAAAGTGTTCCGGGTGATACCGGATCACCGGAAGTGGTTCCGGGCAACCCCCGACAAAGATATGGGCTTAATGATCCATGTAAGGGAACACACCTGCCCACAAGGGGCCGGTGCACCCCCTATAGGGCCAACCACGTGGGAACAAAGGGAAAGGAGAGGAGGAAAAGGTAAGTATGAAGTAGGACTCCTACTTCCTTCCCCTCCCCCTCCTTCCTTTCCCCCTTGTCCAAATATGGTAAGGGGGCCGAATTGGACTAGGGGGCCAAGTAGGATTCCTCCTACTTGGGCGCTCCCTAGGCTGCCTTCCTCCCTCTCCCTCCTTTATATACGTGGGGGCACCCCTAGAACACACACCAATTATTCCTAGCCGTGTGCGGTGCCCCCCCCCCTCCACAGTTTGCTCCTCCGGTCATATTGTCGTAGTGCTTAGGCGAAGCCCTGAGCGGATCACATCACCAACACCATCACCACGCCATCGTGCTGACGGAACTCTCCCTCGACCCTCTGCTGGATCAAGAGCTCGAGGGACATCATCGAGCTGAACGTGTGCTGAACATGAAGGTGTCGTACGTTCGGTGCTTGGATTGGTTGGATCGTGAAGACGTTCGACTACATCAACCGCGTTACTAAACACTTCCGCTTTCGGTCTACGAGGGTACGTGGACACACTCTCCCCGCTCGTTGCTATGCTTCTCCTAGATAGATCTTGCGTGATCGTAGGAAATTTTTGAAATACTACGTTCCCCAACATCAGTAAGGTATCAAAGTTTCTCCACGAAGGAGGAAGCTTAGTGATGATGCCTCCGGCAACAAACTTATCTGGTAGCATACAATTGAAGTGCTCAAGTTCTCTAGCAAATGACTGTATCTCGTGAGTTTGCTCAACCACGGAGTGCTCTTCAGTCATCCTATAGTCATAGAATTGTTCCATGATGTACAGCTCAGTGTCGGCATCCGAAATCCCAAACTTGGCCTCGAGTGCATCCCACATATCTTTTTCATTATCAATTGACGCATAAGCATCAACTATGTTCTCACCAAGAACACTCAAAAGAGCAGCCTTAAACAGAGTATCCATTTTCTGGAAAGCTTGTTCCTGTTGTGCATCGTAATCTCCTTTAGGTTTGCCAAGAGTGGCGTCATAGCAACTCATGGTTTGAAACCATAAGACTGCTCTCACGCTCCACCTCTTATAGTTGATACCCTCAAACATAGAAGGTCTCATGGAAGCAGCAAAATCACTCGGGGTAAATGCCTATAATAAGGTTTTTGGATTGTTGAAAATAAGAGCAATTTACCATATTATTCTATTAACAGAAATAGTAGATAAAACATGACTATTGTAGCAGAGATAAAACAAGTCATGCAATTCGACAGAGAGAAGGTAAATAGCATC
The DNA here is from genome assembly GCA_032464435.1 of Aegilops umbellulata. Taxonomy (NCBI): domain Eukaryota; kingdom Viridiplantae; phylum Streptophyta; class Magnoliopsida; order Poales; family Poaceae; genus Aegilops; species Aegilops umbellulata. Next base: position 90,433,611 of record CP136055.1, read on the forward strand.
TGCATATATGAACTAGAACAAACACTAGAGAGCATGTACATGACTCAAAGAGGTGTAGTTTCGGAGGCCTACTGTCCCGACCTGTGAGCGGCGGAGGAGGGGCGCGCATGAATATCCCGCTTGTTCTCATGCTCATACATGTGGGGAACTAGCAATGTGGGACTAAACTTTGGTTCCACCTCTTGCCTTGCACGAATGGGCTAAGTGGGCCTCTAGGATTTATTAGTAATTTCTGAAATTGCTACCGGGCTGGCCCAAAGTAGGCTAAATTCCAGCACCTCTTACGTAAGGTTTTTCGTGTTAAAAATCTGAAGCCGTGAGGTACGTCAGATCTCGATCAAACACATGGCAATTACGCGTTGCAACATGACAAATTTTCTGATAAGTTTTTACACTACATGGCAGTTTTCACTTTAGAACATGGCAAATTCATATACAACAGCATGGCAAATCAGATTCGCATGGCAAATATGAAGCATTCGTTGGGAAACACTAAAATCTGATGTCATATTTTTAACATTTAGGTATTTGAAAGGATGTGTTGGACTACAAGATCTATTTTATCAAGATATATTTTAGGAATTGCCCCTTACTATATTAGCAGTAGAGAACAATGTATTAACTCCGCTCAGGGCCTCTTTGATTCAAAGGATTTTCACTTGATTGATTGGAATCCTTAGAAGTTTTTCCTACGTTGTTAGTTTGATTCGTAGGATCGAATCTGATAGAGATTTTCAACTTTGGATTCTTTTTTGTACTATATTTCATAGGAATTTTAGCATTCACCCAGACATTTTGAAAAGATTTTTTTGTTTCTCCTACAAAAGCCATCAAGCAAATCAAAGTCATGTAGGATTCAATAGGGAACATTGTAATCAGATGTGTTTCCTATTCTTGTGTGTTTAGAACCGTACGAACCAAAGAGGCCCTCAAAGTCTTATTGGGTCAACGAAGATGGCAGGTCGCTAACCGAGTTTAACTCACATGGTTAGATTCTTTTTTCTTTTTGCGGAATAGATGCTTAGATTCCTTATGGTGTAATCAACCCATCGGAGTTCAAGTCTTAGACTTGGTCGGTGCTTGCATTTTCCTAATTAATTTCATACTTTACAACGATGTTCGTTCCGACTACCAGGCATATGTAGTGACGTTGTCAATCCGGTTGAGTATTTCGAATGTATTTGTAGAAATAAGGTGTGTGCATGCGCTCATAGAAGTGAGTTTATGTGTGTACACGTGAGCAACTGTGTTTGTATCGTGTTAGAAAAACAGTGGCAGGTATCGCCAGCAGCCTCGAAGGAGGTCGGGTCGCCACAGCCTGAGAGAAAACAAAGAAGCATGCATGCATCTCCGGATTTCCATGCCCTTGCAGAAAAACCATCTTTGACGAGTGGACGGACGTACATGCGAACACATCCGTGGACTGCGTAGTCACTGTCTCACTGTACAGTGAACTAGTGTTACGGTCAAGCTTGTATTCTCTCTTCTTACACGCATGCAAACGGAACGCAAGAACATTATTCAAAGGGAGCGAGCAGCGCGAGCTGAGTAAACTTGCACATGATAGTCAGTCGGGGTGTCGTGGTGACTAGTGAGTGCCATCTGGTGCGCGGCAATCACAACAACGGCCATGGCCACCCGTGTGCAAGCACTAGCTCTTCTTCCCCTGTTCCTTCTCTTCTCCCCTGCGCCCGCAGCTGATAGTATCAGCGCAGCCTCTCCCGTCGCCGATGGCCAGACGCTCGTTTCTGCCGGTGGGGTCTTCGAGCTTGGGTTCTTCACCCCACCGGCCTCGACGGCGAGGTTCTTGGGCATCTGGTACAAGGGTATGGCTCCTCTTACTGTTGTCTGGGTCGCCAACCGGGAAGCTCCCATCACCGGCACCGCCGCGAGCTTGGCCATCAACGGCACCGGCAGCCTGGTGCTCGCCGACCGGTCAGGGCACGCGTTCTGGTCGTCGGCGCCGTCAAATGTAACCAGCAGCACCCCGGTGGCCCAGCTCCTGGACAGCGGCAATTTCCTGCTTCAGGACGCCAATGGCACGGGGCCGGTTCTGTGGCAGAGTTTCGACTACCCGTCGGACACTCTGCTCCCGGGCATGAAGCTCGGGTGGCACCTCACCACGGGGCTCGACCGCTACCTGACGACGTGGGCGAGCCCCGGCGACCCGTCGCCTGGAGACTACACGTTCGCGATCGACATCCGCGGCGTGCCGGAGGGGTTCATCAGGTACAACGGCACGGCGCCCGTGTACCGGAACGGGCCGTGGAACGGCCTGCGGTTCAGCGGCGAGCCGGAGATGGCGCCGGACAACGGCAACTTCCGGTTCGAGTTCGTGGCCAACGGCACCGACGCCTACTACACGTTCCAGGTAGACGGCGGCGGGGGCGGGGGCGGCGACGTGGTCTCGAGGTTCGTGCTGAACCAGTCGAGCCTGCAGCGCTACGTCTGGCTGCAACAGCAGCGGGCGTGGAGCCTCTACTGGTCGCTGCCCCGGGACCAGTGCGACCGCTACGCGCAGTGCGGCGCCTACGGCGTCTGCGACGCCAGCGCCTCGCCGATGTGCGGCTGCCCCGCCGGGTTCACGCCGGCCTCGCCGCGGGAGTGGGCGCTGAGGGACGGCTCGGCCGGGTGCGCGCGCAGGACGCGGCTCAACTGCACCGGGGACGGCTTCCTGCCGCTGCGGGGCGTCAAGCTGCCCGACGCCACGAACGCGACGGCGGACGCCAGCGTCAGCCTCGACCAGTGCCGGCAGCGGTGCCTGGCGAACTGCTCTTGCCTGGCGTACTCTGCGTCGAGCATCAAGGGGGGCGAGAGCGGCTGCATCATGTGGAGCTCGTCCGTGGTCGACGTCCGGCAGTTTGAATCCGGCGGGCAGAATCTGTTTGTTCGTCTCGCGGCGTCCGATTTACGTATGGATCTCCTCTCCTCTCCTCTCGTTTTAATCTCTCTATAATAATATATCATGCAGATAATTTTCTTGTGATGCAAAGGATGTTCATCGATCGGATCAGCGCACATTCCATTTGATCTCACAAGTAAAAAAAAGGTTCAGGCTTCAGTCTAACATCTGAATGTGCATTCTTCTAGAGGACACACACATTTTGACCATCTGGTCGTGATTGAAACTTTCAAGAGTTAGCTGCTTGGATTCTTCTGAAAAAGGAATCAACTACTTGGATTGTCCAGGGCCCTTTAGACTTGTTGTAGAAAAGGATCGGTCATAGTGTCTGCTATCCCATGGCTGCTACGTGCCTATCAGCAAGACTGCAATGGTTCTTTATTAGACTGAAACTGAAGTGGCTAGTGCTCTGCCAAATGAAACACTGATTGTCAGTTGTTGCTTTCACTGACAAAGGGGCGAGTAATGGATGTATTTTGATTGCTTCTCAGGCTAGGGCAATATAAGAGAAATACCAAAAAAAAAAAAAGTTAGAGTAATACCTATAAGTTTTGTATGGATAAATATAGTTCAAATTTTACATCCGAACAGAGTAACGTACTGCAAGTCCTCAGTTCTCAAAATGCTGTTTCCAGTCAGTCATGATCATTGATCAGTACCGAGACTTAGAACCTGAGGGGGGTTTCTCGCTTTCAGAGCAACATCGTTCGGTCCTCTAGTCGTTGATGCACAAATTCAATCCAGCAAACTGAAATGCAGAATACCACTTGCTAACCTTTCCAAGGTGGCCTTGACAGCTTCCGATGGAGACAATCCCAGCAGGAGAAACGCAGCACTTGCTATTGGCCTCAGCTTATCCGGTCTTCTTCTTCTCGGCATCGGCGTATTCTTTGTGTGGACTAAGTTCTTCAGAAACAAAGGTGCGCCTAAATCCAAATTATTCTCTAATTTTATTTTTTTGCGGGTACTAATTTTTTACACAAGAAAGGTAAATTTCACTCTGTGCAAACCTGCAGGGATGTCCCAGAGCACACGACCGCTCACCTCATTCGACTCGAGCAACCCTCTTGCTCCAGTCCAAGACAGGAACATGGACGACGAGTCGAGTCAGAGCAAAGGACTACATGATGTCACTCTCTTTGACATGGCCACCATTGCCTCCTCCACCGACAACTTCGCGGCATCGGCCAAGCTCGGCGAAGGCGGTTTCGGCGCAGTCTACAAGGTAGACACTGCAACATTTCACGGCATTGATCGATCAATATGAGTTAAGAAAGTGAGAACAAACGGTTGGATCTTGGATGGATGCAGGGTGAGCTTGGGGGAGGGCAGAAGGTGGCGGTGAAACGGCTGTCCAAGTACTCGACGCAGGGCCTGGACGAGTTCAAGAACGAGGTGGTGCTCATCGCCAAGCTCCAGCACGTGAACCTCGTCAGGCTCTTGGGCTGCTGCGTCCATGGAGAGGAGAGGATCTTGGTGTACGAGTACATGGAGAACAAGAGCCTGGACATGCTCCTCTTCGGTACGTCAAGCCTGTCCATCTACACACGTTGTGCATTTTGTAAATTGTTGCCGTGAATTTACAGATGAAAATCATGAAATGATGTGTTTGAGTGAGCAGATAAGGGTCGATCGGCGCAGCTGGACTGGTCGAAGCGGTTTGACATCGTACTGGGCGTCGCACGGGGGCTCCTGTACCTGCACCAGGACTCGAGGTTCAAGGTCATCCACCGGGACCTCAAGGCCGGCAACGTCCTCCTCGACGGCGACATGAACCCCAAGATCTCCGACTTCGGCGTCGCCAGGATCTTCGGTGGCGACGACGCCGACTCACACACCCGAAGGGTCGTCGGGACATAGTAAGTGAAGGCCGTCGCAGCCGGCGCCGCCGGTTCTATGTTTTGGATACAACGGCGAGCTGACCGATGCGCTCGTGTGCATGCATGCAGCGGGTACATGTCCCCCGAGTACGCCATGGACGGCGTCTTCTCGGTCAAGTCCGACGTGTTCAGCTTCGGCGTGCTGGTGCTGGAGGTCGTCAGCGGCAGGAAGAACCGGGGAATGTGCGGCAGCGGCGAGCAGACGAGCCTGCTCAGCCACGTGAGTCACTCAGAACTAATCGGTCCATCTGTTCTGTTGAATGGCAGAGATGGTGGTAACGTGAGTGTGCTGTGCATGGGCAGGCATGGAAGCTGTGGAGGGAGGGTAACGCGCCGGCGCTGCTAGACGAGGCGGTGGCCGGCGGCCGCGACCGGGAGTCGGAGGAGGTGCTGCGGTGCGTGCAGGTCGGGCTGCTGTGCGTGCAGGAACGGGCGGAGGACCGGCCGCACATGGCCACGGTGTTCCTGATGCTGGCCAACCTGAGTGCGGTGATGCCACAGCCGAGGCACCCGGGCTACTGCAGCGACCGGGGATCAACCTCCACCGACGGCGACTGCTCATTGAGCTGCACCGCCAATGAAATCACCCTCACCGTCGTCGAGGGCCGGTGACACCACTGTGCATTCGGTTAGCTAAACACTGGTTCCGTAACCGTAAGTACGACTGTGAGATAGTACTTCGGTAGTTGTATTATACTGACTTAAAAGTTGGTTCGACTTCGCTATATAGTAGTACCACTAGCAAATATATTTCAGGATGATTTCGGTATATTCCATATTAACCAAACTTAACTAGGTGGTCATATTTCACTTCTGTTTCTACATTTGATAACTGAGAGTAACTATATTAGATTCCTCCAATCAGCAGCCTCCAAAATCATCTTGGGTTTGCATTTCAAATTTGTTTGGAGGTTGTTGTGCTTATGTGCAAACTCAGATTTCAGAAGTCGCTTAGCCCTCGTACAACTCGCGTTCTCAACAAAGACTAAGGGGCTGTTTGGTTCCCAGCCACACTTTGCCATACTTTGCCACACCTAACTTTAGGCAAGTTTGACCAAGTTAGGTAAGTGTTTGGTTCTAGCCGCACCTAAGGCAAGGATTTTTTATGAGCAGTGAACCCCACATGTCATAGATAGAAAAATGTGGCAAGATTCCCTTAAGCAAGCCAAAGTGTGGCTAACAATTTGAGCAACTCAACTAAGGCAAGTGTGACAACTGTGGCAAGAATCATGTGGCAATATATGGCAAAGATAGTCACAATCCAAACAGCCCCTAAAGGCGGATGGATAGCCATGAAGGAGGAAGCCGCTCCGCGTGCGTGTTTGAAGTTTCCCTATGGGTGAGGGAGTGGTGCTAGAGAGTTCTTGAACTAAATTACCAAAAACCATCATAATTGAGAAAAAAAATCGTTCAAATCCACCAAAACGCTAAAAGTTTGCAAGAACCACCGTTTTTTGGCAAATGTTTGCGGAAAACAGTAAATGAGCGATTGACCGTGTTTAGACGGGATACCCGACAGGCGGGTCCCACTGTTAGTGCCCACGTGGCGTGGGTGGACGGCAGCGCGCAAATGACCGTTAGACGGTGCATCGTATACATAGTGGTCAGTCGGATCTAACCAACCAGTTCTCCCGCGCTCTCCCCTTTCTATCTTCCCGCTCTCCCGCTCATGGCGACGCACAACGATGGCGGTGGCAACGGAGGGGACTGCTCAGCCGGTGTCATGAGAGAGAGTGGAGGTCAGCGGCGGATTCACGGCGCCGAGGTGGTTTTGGTGGTTTTCAGCACTAATTGTCTAAGTTGTGGTTGTTTTTGGCAATTTCGTCCAAGGTCTTGACATAGACATTGGCATGGTGCTAGGCAATTTCTGTTGCGACCGTCTCGCAGGACTCCACGAGCGCCAGGCCCACATTAAGACGGGCTAACCTTCGAGCTCGTCGAAGTTGAAGGAGGACGGTTGGATGGCCATGGCGGAGCAGGTGGAAGTGTAGCCGATGGAGGAGGAAGAGGAGGGGAAAGAGGCCTCACGGAGGAGGAGATGGTCGTCGACGCCACGTCGAGCAGCAATACAACATGTCAACCTAGCACTCCTGAAAGAGCACGCGACTGGAGGCCGACCGCGCGTCTGCCGCTGCCTTCATAGCCATTGCTCTGGTGGACTCGGACGTCGTCGATGTCAACCGAGCGGTGGTCACGTCTGTGGAAAGTGCATGCACGCTCCGCTGCGAGTGCTGGCAGCTCCGTGTCAACAAGGCGAAGCGTGCTCGGCTCTTCTTGGGATGGAGGCGGAGGACAATGGCGCGTCAGAGCAGCACAACTTGTTAGCTCCGCCTTGTTCGCGCCAGCTGCCAACGTGGTCGGAACATGGATCCGTGATCTCACCTCCGACAAGGCATAGAGTAGAAATTAGGGTTCTTTAGCTATGTGAAAATTAATCGTAAAAAATTCGGTGCCCGCTTATATAGTTATATTTGATGACTCCACTTAAATGAGCTCCGCCGCATAGGATGCATGTCCGTGGACACATCCGGTGGACTTGGATGATGTCCGTTTGGTGAAAGTACATGTTGGAGATGCCCTTATTACCTGCGCACATTGATTTATTACTCTCCAAGTTTAACAAAACATGTTCGTATCGAACTCAGCAACACAGCTAGCATACGCCGTGCGAATTAACCGGTGGTTGAGTTGGTTAGGTGTATAATGGTATCCTGGTGCTCGCATTATTTCTGGATTTATTTCAGGATTTTCAGCGATGCGCTTTCAGTGGGAGAAGACGTTTCCGTCAACGACGAGGCGTCTACGGTGACTTCGTAAATCTCAAGATGATATGCCGCTCAGTCTCTCGGAGGTGCTCATAGGGGTAGGGTATGCGTGTGTGCGTTCATAGGGATGAGTATATGCGCGTGTATATGAGTGCTTGTGTCTGTACTGATGATAAAAAATAAAGCTAGCATACGCCGTGGCAGGCTGATTTTCTCCGGGACGGATTGCCACAGGTACGGTACGTATCCCGTGTACGCGCGCAGGTCGATATAAGGCCAACACAAACGCTCCCCCAACTCCAGCATGATGAGCCCCGTCTCGTCCGCTCCTTCCGTCTCCCGCCCTCGCACCAGCTCCACCACGCCGCCGTGAGGCGACCACAAGTCGCGGCCTCGCGGGCTCTAACGGACAAGCCTTATTCAAGCAGATCGCGCTGCCGCTCCATCGGCACAAGTGCAGCAGTGCTTGGCAGAGACCGGCGACCCACACCGCAGACAGGCACTCCCGGTGGTGGAAGGCCGCCGCGGCGGCAGCGGCGGCGACTCTCGTCTCTAGCGGCACGGCGGCGGCGATCGCGGTCTGCAGCTTATACCTCGAGACAGTGCCCTACACCAACCGCAAGCACTTGATCGTCCGCTCCATCGAGTACGAGCGCCGGCTGGGTGACCTCTTGTTCCGCTATGTCAGGGAGATGTACGGCGCAGCGCATCCAACATGGTCGACCGGCTCCACCCAGAGAGCGTCCGGGTCTGCCTCATCACCTCCGAGCTCGTCCGGGCCATCCACCGAGGCCTCAGAGCCTCAAGCAAGGGGGTAGTCCAGAGGCGGCACGTCGGCACACGGCGCATCTCGACGGCCTCGACTGGGACGTCATCCTTGTCCGAGATAAGGAGTTCAGAGCTCGCAGCACGCCTAGTGGCAAGATTATCCTGCACACCGGGTGCCTCGACCTTCTCAAGACCGATGAGGAGATAGCCTCTATTATTGCACACGAGGTATGTTAGGTTCCACTAATTTGTGCTTAATTTTGGGAGGGTCCATGCTAATAGTACTACTTCTGAACCTTTATTTTTCTGTATATTTATAGATTGGGCACACTGTTGCGAGGCATTCAGTGGAGCGGAACCTTTACAGGAGGAGCTGGTTTCCGTCCTGCCTTAGGCAGTACTTGCTATAAAGGTATATATATTGAATTCTTTTTTTTTTTTGCGGGAAAAAGGATTTCATTCATCAGGAAATGTAATTACAATCAGCGGCAACAATGCTCGCAATCTCGTCCGGGGGAGAACGCAACCAGCAAGCAGTACGCTGTTGTGTACGTCCCAGATGAGCGAGAGTGTGACTAGCTACATTAACATTCCGCTTGATCTTCATAATATGAATCCTTCTTTCTTGAGACAGTATTGATCTGATCTTCATTACTTTGTGAGTGTGTGCTGAACGGTCTTTTCTGGCTGCCGAAATTAGTTGCACCGCATCAGCGCTGTCAGTCTCCACAAGGATATCTAGTTCAGTCCAATTAAGAGACAGAGTAATTCCTTCATGGATTGCTGCCAACTCGACTTCCAGGGCGTCCGCACAATTCCCAAGCCCTCTTATCGCTGCCAGCATTACAGCCCCCAGGTGGTCACGTAGGATCATCCCCGCTCCGGCCATGCCGTTAGTTGGCTGGAAGGAACCGTCGACATTGAGTTTCACACAGCCAGCCACCGGAGGTGTCCAATGTTCCACATGACATATGGGGTTCTGCTTCCGCACAGGCTCGCCGAAGTAGTCGACCACCTGTTTACCTTTGATGGGGTCTGCGTCTGGGTGCTGTTGTAGCGACAACAGGGACATGGCATAGCTAGCGAGGAACCGTTGAGAGACCTCGATTGAAACCGCCGGTTTCTCGTGTGTAACTTCATTTCTCACATGCCACGCTCGCCAGAGAATCATCAAAACCATCATTCGCTGTGTCTCGTTCAGTTTCTCAAGGAGACGAAAGATCCACTCTGGCTCCGTATCATGCATTTCTTCCTCGCTTGGAATGTTCCAGATTTCTCTCATGGAGTTCCATAATCCAGCAGCATGGGGGCAGCGGATAAGGGCGTGATGGGCGTCCTCTGTACCATGTCCACAGATGGTGCATGCTTGCTCATTCTGCATGTGTTTAGATTTTTTGGCCGCTTCAGTAGCCAGGGCTTCATGTGCCAATTTCCATGCAAAGATGTGTACCTTAGGTGGAGCTGGATTCCTCCAGATTAAATCCCACGCAGGTCGTCGGCCATCCGGATGGACGCTGGAGGCACCAAGGCCACTTGCACTTATTTTCTCCTGTAAGGCAAGGGAGTACGCGCTCTTCACAGAAAAAGAGCCACGTTTGTCCGGGAACCATGCCACACAGTCTGAGACGAGCCGCTGCGACGGTTTGATTTTCAGAATTTCCTCCATGTCAGCTTGGTGAAAAAATTGTTGTAGTAGTCCCAATTTCCATGTTCCGTCAGTATGTAGCAATTCGGCAACCCATCTGAAGCGGCACCGACCTCTAGGAGTGATGAGTCGACAGGAAGGACCACGGGGAATCCATGGTCATTTGCATCATGTGACGCCTTCACAAATTTACTGTCTCTTGTATATGCAAGCATCATATATGTCTAGAGGCCTTCCTAATGATGTTCATATAGGCAGGAGCTAGAGGCAGATCACATTGGAATCCTACTACTAGGCGCTGCTGGTTACGATCCGCGCATAGCCCCGGCAACCATTGAAACAGTCGAGGAAAAGCTAGGATCAAGGAAAGCATGCGCCACTCATCCTTCCACTGAGGCAAGATAGCAGCTCTTGTCGCAACACAAGGTCATGGAGGAGGCACTCCAACTTTATAGAGAGGTTAAAGCCAACTACTCGCTTTGCTTGACGCTCAGATCCATGGCGGCTAGTCCTGAGTATGGTAGATTTTTGCTTGGGGAGTGAACCACTTTGCGTACTATTTCTCCCATCCTGTCTTGCTGGATCTGAGGCTCCACAAGGTTCCTCTAAGTTTGGTTTTCAAGCTTTTGTGTTGGATACTCATTCTCTACTGCTGACTTAAAACAATATTTATATATATTTATATATACTCCCTCCGCCTGAAAATTTTTGTCCCAAGTTTGTTCCTAAGTGCTAGATACATCCATTTGAGGAAGCTTTTTCGGACACAGGGGAGTATAAAGTTACTAGTTTTATTTCTCCCTGAATAGCTGATAGTTAAGATGTATATCATCTACATTCTGGATGCATTTTTATTAACACCAATCTTTTTTTTAGTATTAGTATAGATAAACATCATGCATACCTGCATATATCATCAGTTTTACCGTTGGCAGTTTGCTGTTGCAATGCAGCTGATCTTCCGGCTGGTATGGTACACCAATGCAGGCAGCAGAAGACTGCATAGACACAAACACACGCAAGGCTTTCTGTACAGAGCCTGACTGCTAGTACACACTGATTGTATATGTAACGAAGTTTTAAATTATAGCTACTGGCGTATGTTACAGTTACACACACACACACACGTACACAAAGTAGCATTAGCCAGCAGGCAACAGCCAAGCACACAAGTGAAACTATAATCAAGTCCATAACCGTACTGGGAATAATTCAAGCGACCAACACTAGATTTTATCCCTTCCCCAACAATTTATTGGAAATCGACTTCCAATTGGTAGCATATAAATCGAGAACAAGCCATTTCTGATCGAGAGAACTAACTAGCTAGGGTATTGGTAGCCAGATGACTGTGTCCCGGCTGATTGTGGCGGCTGCTGGGCTTCTCTCTGCTTGGCGTACTCCGCGAATATCACCCAACCATCCAGGAACTACACCAAAAAAAGGGGCTAGTATCAGAGTAGATTAAGTCCATGAACCATCCAGGTAGTGCATTATCTGATCAATATAACGACTCACCTTTCCATCCATGCCTTTTATGCCCTCACCAGCTTCTTCCACGGTTGCATATCTCACAAAGCCAAACCCTCTAGAGTATCCAGATATTCTATCAGTGATGACTCTTGCTGCAAATACAGTGACAAATGGATTTAGTAGTGGTACAGATAGGAATTAATTACAGAGCTGAGAACCACTTACCGTCAGTAACCTGGCCAAATTTCGAGAAGGCTTCCCTCAGTCCGTCAGATGTTGTGCGCTTATTCAAACCTGCATAGGTACAAGAACAAATTTAAAAACAAACACAAGTGAAACTCCAGAGGGAATTTGTGTATCGTTGTCATTACCATTTTCTTCTATAAACGAAATGAACTATTGGCATTCAAACCACATGAACTACTGGCATCCCAAAAGTTGGGACTACAGAAAATCAAAGAACCCTTAAGAAAATATACCAAGTTTAGCTTTCACAGCAAAAGTTCAGTAGTTACTCTGTACGCATGAAAGGAAACTGTAGTGAAGAGAACCAAACACAGTGCAAAACTTTAGCTAAGCTTACCGTTTTAAAAGATCTTATCCTTAGTTATAATCAATAAGACAGTGAATATGTCTGAGATAATATATGTTTCTTTCTGGTTTTGCTTTCTTATAGAAAGAGTAATAGTGAAAAGGGGTAACCAGAAGACCTGGCAGCTCATCAGTTAAAGGCTTTTGACCATAACATTTCCCATATATCCCCAAAAGAGTATTTCCGAACACTCGAACAGCATTGAAAAAGGACAATCATGCCTTTTGGACAGTACCAAGTCTCATCAGTTAAACTATTAACTTAGTTCCTGTTAAAATAGTATATGCCTGGACCAAATACATATAATTCGTGTTCTGCCCTATATTAACTACTCAAAAAAGGGCATGCTTGGTTGAGTAACCCAAGGTAAAATGTGGCTGCTACAAAAACTGTGGCAAACAAAATGACCACAAGTGTGTCTATTTCGGGTATTACGGGTGGAGCCCCATTCCCCCTGTCCTCCCAAACATTTCTCATATGGCAATGCAACACATGCCTAAGGAATTGTGGTGCGACTCAGAAGTGCATGGCTATACCTTGCTGCCAAAGCTTTTCCTGCTAAAAACTCACCTCCTATCTTTGTGTTCAACGTGCTGCCACGCCTCAGTTCTGGGCGGCATTGGAGGAACTGGGTAGCCATCCTTCTTGCCAGTTCAAAGCTCCCACATCCTCAATGGATTCCTGGGAGTAAGACAGGTCGGGTTCTGCAGAAAGGGGACCCATCTGTACCCTTTACCTGGCTATGGAAGTCCCAAGTGCCTTCTCCAGACAGCTGGACCATCCAACATGTTCCAATCTTTTGGGTCATATGGGCATCCGTCATCAGGCGTCGGTGTATGCTGATGATGTGGTGGTTTTCTTCACGCCCATCGAGTCAGGCCTTGATGCGGTGAATGCATTGCTGGAGCAAGTGTACCATCACACCCACTAGACCTTGATGCTGCTGCTTCCGGCCTCAGAACTAATCTGATATAAGGCACCATCAAATCCATAGAGTGGTCTGAGGAGAATAACCAGCTAGCCCTCCAGCCTTTGTCAATTACAAAGTGGCGAAAGCAGGACCTCCAGGCTCCAGAAACTCAATAAATAAAGTACTCCCTCTGTAAAGAAATATAAGAGCGTTTAGATCAGTGATCTAAACACTCTTATATTAATTTACAGAAGGAGTACTAGCTAAGCTCCAAACCTGTAAGACAAGCATGGTGACCAGGGGCAGCCAGTTGGTGCTCATCACGGCAATGCTTCTCCGCTCTCTCAGTGTATCACATGATGTGGTTTCCATCGCCAGTCTGGCAGCTTAAGGCAATTGAGCATTGCCATTGTGCCCTCCTCTGGAAGGGCACCAAAGATGTGGCAGGCAGGCACTGTCTTGTCGCTTGGAGTGCTATCTCCTATCTTAAACTTCTTGGTTACACACTCCATGTTAGGTGGATGTGGCTGCACCGCACCACCGCCGCGCGCACCTGGGCCGGTCTCACTATGCAGCACAAGGTCCAGCAGAAATTCCGCGCGACAGCAGAGTTTGTGTTTGGGGATAGCCAGATCACGCTGTTCTGGATTGATGGAGAATCAGTCAAATCCATCACCGGGCCCTTTGATCCACGACTGTTGAGATTTAAGAATAGAGGAAGGTCGGTCAGGCAATGGATGGATTAGACCGAGTCCACAATATCACTGGCGTGCCCACGGTCACTGACCGAGCTTAGTTTAGTCACTCCCTGTGGAGCAGTGGTTCTGGCACCACCCTCATTGCTTGCCAAGAGAGTGTGGTCCTTTGGCGTCAGTCCTCAGATTTGCAATACTTGGCGCAATCAGCTCATAAAGTGTTCTTCCTTGGCCGTACCACCTTCCCCTGCCAATCTCTAAAAGGCCGTGTACCCCTGAAGTGCCAATGTTTCCTTTGGCTAGCATTGCAGGAGCGACATGGCCTCCCTAGCCATGAAACTGCCCCATGTGCTGCAAGAGACGAAGTCAGCAGAGCATCTTTTCATCTGCTGCCCGTGGTAGAGGCAGCAGCTACTGGATCTTATCCTTGACGCGCAGGCCATGGCGATGCAATCCCCTTGACAGCTAAGGTTGTCTATGCATAGAAGTACTCTGAAGCACAAGACGAATCTTCTGGCTGTGGTATACAACATCAAGGTGGAATGCAACTTTCGGTTGTGTAAACCATCATGAGGAGTAGCTAGTGTGTGCATGTTGCCTTCCTGTGATGTAAAAGTTGCCTCATCTGCAGTCTAGTATTGACCTTGATCTTTAGCACTATCTGCCAAACTCTTGTGCCTATCATGCTTTACTTCTATGCAAGCGCATGTTTGCACATTATCTAAAAGACTAAAATCATACTTTCATGGCTAACTGTCTGTTTTGACTTGTAGATTTAACCAAAAACAAAATTTAATTTTTTATTCCAGACAGCACATTACATTAACAGGAACTGAGTACATGAGAACATGCCCCTAGCTGTGCACTAGACTCGGCAAATCTGATACTTAACCCAGCCAATCTGCTACAGTTTATAATGTTGACTACCGTGTCTATGTCCTTCAGGCTTGGGACCTTGATAAGTGTCACACGTGTGGCACGAACACATGGCAAGACCGAACGTTTTTTATGGCAAGTTTAATGACGCGAGGATGGCAACTTTCTTTTCAGATGACAAGTTTCAGTTTTTTTTAGTTTTTTTTTTTCGGATGGCAACTTTAATTGTAAAAACGTCAGGGCCGGAGTGCTTCGTGCCAGACATGTGGCGCTTATCATTTGAGTAACCTTGTGGTGTGTTATCTGTCTGCTATATCCTTCATGTATCTCTGTTGTACGCTGATGTTTCCATACATGATAAGTAGATTTTATTATCTCGTGGTAAAACTTAAGATGGAATTTCCTGCAATATAATTTACTTTACCCGAAGTCTCTAAATCTAAACATTAGCGAAAGGGAAAGTTGTGGTCACATCGACACGGTAGCAAAAATACAGTGACAATCGGCTCTTAACCCAGCAGGTAATAATAGCTTCCCACGCATCGTACCACAGGTAGCTAACTTTGGCACGAGCCTCGAATCCAGAACACACGGGAAGAAACAATACAGGGGATTTTTACAGCAGAAAAATAAGGGGGGAGTGAAGAGGCGCGGGAAGAGGAGTTGCCTGAGACGAAGAGGTTGTTGCAGGGTTCCGCCGCGGGGCGAGCCGTGGGGGGAGGCGGGGGAGCGAAGGCGGAGACGGAGAACATCCGCCGGAACCCGGCTCGTGCTGCACCGGCGCGAGCTGCTGCGACCGCCGCCATGTATGATGTCTCGATGAGTCGGTGGCGAAAGCGGCGCTGCGAAGGGGCGGAGGCGAATGGAGGCTTCGCGTGCTTGCGGCGGAAGGGTTTCCGCTTGTGCCGATTGCCGAAGAGTGTAAGGCCAATCTGGTGGGTGGACCGAATTAGGCGGAATCCTGGCCCAGCAAAGCCATGTTCTTCGCCGCCGACTGCTGCCCCTGGGCCGGTCCAGCGCGGGGCGGCCCAAATAACATTAGATCTTTTCTCAAAACAGTTTGTTACAAAAAAATGAGGGGTTTAACCAAGCTTTAGTACTCAAATTCCACAGTTTGTGGGATACAAAACAGATCATGTGGTACCGACATCCAAACATGCCTCCCCATCTCCAAGGAGTGTGATTGTCTAAAAAAAATGTCCAAGGAATGTGAAAACTTGGCTAGTCTATCTGCGTCGATATTCGATGCTCTACCTTCAAAAAAAAATTACAATTAAAGGATAATGCTCTCAGTTTGATCTCACTGACGGCAGCTCCATAGCCTCCCCTACTACCTTTGTCGATATCATTTATAACTTGCTTCGAATCAGAGGCAATGACAAACATTTTGTAGCCCAAGATCCTCCCCCAATGCCAAGCCCTCTCTACATGTGATAGCTTCCAACGTCACCACATCTGTTATTCCCCTAATCACCAAGACTGAACTCCCAAGGAAGTTCCATGTTGCATTCCAGAACAGTGCTACACGCACGACACTATTGAACGATTTACTCACGATGACTGAGTCAGCTGAGCCTTTCATCACGTCTGAGTGGAGTAGTACCTTTGGAAGGACTCTCGTTGTAAGGAGGGGGGAAATGTGTCTACCCAAATTTTCTGTCTGCTCTACCTATAGTGGATTTGGGTAGCCAAAATTTAGGTCTGCTATTGGAGATGCTGTTAGGGTAATTTGTGAAACATAAGAGTCAGAGTAAGTGGCAAATCATCTATGTTCACTCAAAAGTTAATGGCATAAAATTTACCTCTTTGACACGAAGACTACCTTGTGCAAGTTTTACTTAACAGTTCCATGCTGAAAATTGGAGGTCAAGTTCTTACATTGCATGATCACGAATTCACTTCTTCTCATGAAGGATAAAAGGAAAATCACAAGAAAGCCCGAAGACGAGCTACCAATCAGTCCCCAGAAAAAATGTATACATTTACATAAATCGTGTTTACTTTCTTTCCTCGGACAACACTGTTCAGAGGAGAGAAATACTGCCCATGGACATTTTATTACATCGAGCAAGCCATAGCTGAGATTATTTATTATACACCAGTCCATTAATTAAATCAAATAACAGCAAGATATACTGGACAGGAAATTTCAGAGGTCTTACATTCTCAATCGCTGTTTCGCCATTCTGAAAAAATGGCATGGGGTTCGGTGGATCTAACACTTCATATAAATACAAAACTTCTTGGTCTTACACCTGCAGGAAGCTAGCATACTTGGCGCCGAGGAAGAGCCTCTGCACACAGAGCAGGGAGTTCTTCCTAACTTCGGCATTGTCGTGGTTCATGAGTTTCATGACTCGGTCCTTCGCCTTGAGGTCTGCCACCACTAAGCGGCCAGAAGGGTGGTACTGAAGGAACTGTGAGAGGTCATAGCAGGCAACCGCAAGAGCAGTGGTGTCGGTTGATGTGTCGATGACTGTCATAAGGACACGTAGGATCTGCAACATTGAAGGTGTCACTCCATAAAAAGGTACAGAAAAATAACGTTTCACTTTGAATAATATATTAGGCAAATCTTGATCGCCTGATCGGCACCAACTCAAACATCGAAAATAGAGTCATATTGGATGTCATTAGCACAGCTGGGTTGGATCCAGATACTAGTCTAGCATATTTATACTTAACTGTGTATACAATATGCATGCCCGACAAAAAGTTTTTTGACCCTGGAACCGTTGAACAATCGTTCTACGGTATTTTGCCTAACAAAAAGTTAATAGAACTAATTAACCACATGGAAGGGTACTAGAACAAGATGGGTGCAACCAGGTGTGAAGACACGACCTAGAGTGCTCCACGCACTAGTATCTTAACATGCTGCACTGGAACTGATAAAAGCAGTCCAAGAAACTCAGGCCGCAGCATTAAGGTGGATTATGATATGTTCCAGGTTTTTCAGCGGGCCTCCTTTTTCATTTGGCTAACCAACTGTTTGCTGCTTTTGAGACTATTTTCCACAACAGATAAATTCAGCACTGCACAGTTGAGCAACTGCAAAATTAGCCTCGGTGTAGGAGAACCGGACCAAATTTAAAATAGGGTGCTTTGGATTATACAAACATTTTCCACGCAAAAAAAAGGATTATACAAGCAATTAGCTCCTGAAATGCAATCAGGGGGAGGGGGCAGTTTTGCATGTGGTTCCACGAGATATTCTTCTTTATATTTTCATTCAAAAAAGGACATGACATACCTGGAAATCATTTTCCTCAAAGTTGGTGATATTTTCTCGCCAGAAATTTGGGTCTTTGTGCATTGGAGACCAATCAAGATGGCCAAGAAGCACTTGCTGTTTGTACTTATCAAATGAGCTCAACCTCTTAAGGTTCTCTTTGAGACCCACTTCCAGTTGATTCAGTGCATCTAACAAATCCTGGTTGCACAGGTAGGATAATGTCAGTTCAAAGAGGTAATAACACAGACTCAACTGAATACACAACTAAAGAATTCCACACCATTTTTGCAGATACAACAAAATTCTGATCCTACAATCATGGTACATCGCACCATATAATACTATACGCCCGTTTGAGCTACAACTAATATGGGACGGAGGGAGTATTAGGGTATGCCTGTATATAGTACAGGCAGAGAGAATATTCAGTGGAAACCATGTTTGGAAGTTTTCAAAAATTCTCAAAACAATGAAGTATGTTAAGGGTGATGTTCTATGTTCTATTAGCATGTGAAATTCCAAGTTCAGACACAAATTTGTTACGAGGTATAAAAAAAACAAATCCAGCAATGAATCACTGGTTGGCGCTATTCATTGCTGAATTATTATTTTCATGCCCCATAAATGGATGTGTTTGAACTTGGAATTTTACGTGTCTACAGAAAACCATATCTTTGACATACTATATATTTTTCAGACTTCTTCAAAACTTCAAAACATAGGTTCCACGTGGTTTTCACCGGTTCCCACCTTAACTTTGTTTCCACCGGATATTCATGTTATGCTTGTCAATGTGAGCTAAAGGGCAAATGAATACATCAAATTAACATAGTTGTCATGAGGAGTTTGGACAAGAACACAGAAATTTTAACTGAAAAAAATAAATAAACTAAATATAGTGCTCTTCTTCTAGAATGACAGTGTTTATTTCGAGTAAACAGTAATAGATACAAGGCTGTTCCTGAAAACATGAAGGAAACCAAAAAGAGATCATTTTACTTCACTGGACTTCTAGAAGGGAATCTATCTCAGATCATTCATTCTTACGAACTTATATAGCAGCAACAGAAAAAAAATGCTTTAAACGAGGTTTCAGCCTTTCAATCTTCTAGTGAATGCTTGAAAATGTAAAGGTTTTTTAATATCCTCACCTCATCACTCCATGCTTGAGCTTTCAAATTCTGAACTATATGCGGCAACCCAAGATCAATCATTTGGGCCGCAAATGCACCCTTTGCCAACAAATTGCGAAAGGACATCACAACAACTCTGACAACCTTAAAAAACAGAAAATAAAATAACATTATGTTAGTATTTCTGATATGAAAGAAATTTATAGCATATTAGAACATGGAAAGTTCAAGGCTCACCTTCTCCTTAGTAGAGCCTTTGACAACATCTACAAGTCTTGGCATAACCCTTGTAGTGGACAAATAATCAACGGCTGCATCATAGAAGGATAAAAGCCAGATACAAAGGCAAGTTTCATAGAGGAGCTGCATAAGATGCAACAAGGGGCAAAGAGTAGATTAGCAAATTAGTTCACAATTTAGAGAAGATGAAAAAGTTATAATTACATAAAACTGAGCTGCTTAGAGTAAATTGATAAATGATCATCTCATCCTAATGATGATTGCCCCGTTAACTAAATTAGTCAATTGATGTTAAAATGTGGAACAGTGACATGCATGCATCCAATAAATCTGAAGGGAACCGCATAAGCAATTTGAGTACAGAAAGTTGAAATTATGTTCTTTCAATAGAACAATTTGCATATTTTAATCTTCTATATAATTGAGGGACTCGGCAATACCTGAATTGACTGTTGTGTTGAGGCTGGAGATATTAAAGGAATGAGCAGTTTTACACCATCTGCCTGAACAAATAAGGTTCGAACATATGTCTCCTTCAGCAAAGTGGCAAGACAATGGGTAGCAGTAGGAATAGAACAGTTCGGATGGGTGGGGCTCCTGAGCTGCAAAGAACACCATTCTCAAAGTTTAGAGCTCCTGAACACTAGCTTCATAGTACAATAGATACAAAGCAATAATAAACTAAAAGGCCATTTCACAAGTTCTGACCTGAGAACAGAGCCAATCAACCAAGCCCTTTAACACATCATGAATTGATGTAAGCTTACTCTTTGAATTTGAAGCCTCTCCATTTGGAACCATGCCGTTCTGAAGCTTAGGTCTCGCACTACAATCATAGTGAAGTTAGATTGTCCAGAACAAGGAGAACCACAATACAATCATTTGAAATTAAAGAGAATGTACCTTATTAAGTGAGTTAATATCTTACAGCTCTTCTCCTGTACGAACCAGTTACCTTTCAAGAGCAACCTGGAAAACAGTATTTTTTGTGAGCTAAATATGACAGCCAGAGAATGGACTAATAAAAAGGAAAAAAAACTGGCAACAAAGGTAGTGGATGGTGCAAGGTAGAGTGGCTGGCCCATGGGCTGGCTCATTATCAAAGTTTAGTTGAAGGGATTGGATGGTGGGATACTGAATAATAAGAAGTTAAAGAGCTATGAAGTCTTGAAGGGGAAAACAGTTTGGTTTAAAGACCAATTATTAAGTCACACCATTTTGGATGGCATCCATGAAATATCCAAGAAAATATATTTGCAGCCCCCCAGTATATACATCAAATGTTGACAATGACAGTGAGAACTAAAGACCACTTTGGTTTACAGAATACCCTTATCAACCTGAGTAGAAAGCAACCTAGTAGAGTGGATTATAACCATCCTAAGACCAATTCATTCCAAAACTGGTTGACATTGGTAGGATGTGGAAGGAAAAAACAATTTTTATAACACTAATCCACTCACAGACCATGAGAGGCAAAGGGTGTTCTGTCCCCATGGGTTGGCCATCCACCAAATGGCTTTTGAACAGGAATTCGTGCACAATCAACCTATGGCAGCCTATGTTGATCTATTTGTGCAGTGAATGAGATGTGCGGATTTTAAGATGACAAAAGGGCACACAGACTAAAAAAGTATCAAATCAATTACTACTTGCCTTAGGAAAGGATCGTAAATGTCTTCACCAGAGAGAGAGTTGTCGTAGAACAGTGCTGCTCGTTTAGGATTCGCTGAAAACAAAAGCAATGGTTTAACACTATGTCTATAATACTAACACAAAAGGTTTATTCTAGTAGATGAGTCGTTGAGGACCTGCAAGCATCTCATCAATGAGGGCAAGCACATATTCCACAGTCTCTTCCTTGGAGATGCTTCGCAAAATATTCAAAAAAACACGAACATACGATGGCCCATCCTATAAAACATAGAAATTTCCCGAAAAACTTTATTAGAAAAGTAATAAAAAAACAAATTATATGGATTTAGTCAAATAGAAGTGAAAAGTTGGCAAGGATCAGTGCAAACTGCAAAGACAAATAGGATGTATTTGTAGACAGTTATGGCTCGGGATTCTCTTGAAGGAGAAAAAAATACAAGTCTGTTTAAAAGTGAACCTACCTCCCTTAGCAGACTAAATCCTACAATGAGGAAATTTTCCTATATAGGTTGTCTAACTCATAGAATTTTAAACCATAGAAATTTTTCCATATGATATGATTCATTTGTACCAGGTTTCATAAGAAAATTTGCATCCATTCCAACCTCTTGGAAAGAATCCAATTGTTTTTCCTATACACAATCAAATAACTATCAAATCCTGTAGTAGTACTCAAGATGGCATGACATTCCAATCCTACATTTTTCCTATTCTGGCATTCTAGAAATACTGCGACTCAAAGAGGCCCTAAGATGGCAAACAAAATACAGTTATGCAATTGTGTTTTCCTAAGCTATTTACCCACAGGAAAAAATAATTTAAGATGATAATGCTACTACTAACCTCATCAAGCAACGGACCTCTCTGACTTTCTGGTTTGTGATCATAACGCCTTAAAAGCTGAAGGCATGTCGAAGTGATCAGCTTAGTTGACATATATGTCTCCCATGGAATGTCCCGCTTGAGAACCTTGAAATACAAACAAGAATCAGATAAATAATGCAGCTTAAAAATCTCCCCTTGATGTTGTCAAGTTCAGACAGAAGCAAATCATGCATTCTATTTGCGCACTACACTCCTATTTCTAGGTATCTACACTTACAGAGGGTGACATCCTCATGCATTCAGGTACCATCCTCACATACACTTAACAGACATGATCCAACTCAAAGAGCACTAACACTTGCAGATAATTCATGAAAAACCAATCCTAGTTAACAGGGAGCAGCGGCAAGTATTATGGGCCTGCCCGGAAATTGTCCCTCGTACAATTAGTTGCCCATGCTTTTGAGAGAAAAATAGATGATTATACCTTAAATTATCACACAGAAACAGTGCATCTTCTAACTAACAAGAAACCCACCGTGATAGCTCCAGTCTGGACAGTACCAGGTCAATTGACTGCATCCTAGAGTAGCACAATGACATGACCACATAAATGCCAACCAAAGTTGCAACACAAAAATCTTGCATGGAGATGAAAATCCACACTACTACGAAGTACCAATACAACAGAATCTACCTTTAACTACTTTGGATTGGAGTAGCAAATGGCAGAACCTAGTTTTATTTAAATTCTCTAACCGCTTACTCCGCTCAATTCCAAAAATGAAGAAGGCCCGTGAAACATCTGCTCACTTCCAAACAACATTACAAAAGCGTGTATTTTCGCTCGAACACTATTGAATCCTATTCCCGTGAGACCTGGCACCCAGGTAATGTGCGCCGGCAGCACATCTTAAAATCTCGATACCCCAACGCTAGCAGCACAAGTTTCAATGCACACTCGGGACCGGCAAAGCTAAATCAGGAGGGCAGTCATATCCCAATGCATCAACTGACCTGCTCGGTGGTGAGCTCGGCGCGATCCATCCCGGCAGGTCAAGCTCCACCCACCTGAGAGCGCCCACACCTGCAAAATCAGAATCATCCGAGTCACGGATCAGATCGGAATCGCCCCCGCGGCACAGGATCCGATCGAAGCGACGGAACCGCCGCAGCTACGGAGACAAAAGGCCCCGCGCGGATCAACCGGCGAGGGCAGGCGATTCGGGCGGACGGAGCAAAATAACCTAGGGCGGGATCGCGGATTTCTGGCTCACCTGGCGCCGATGGGCGAGCGGAGGAGGGATCAGGACGGGGAGGAGGTAGGTTGGGGACGATGGGGGGAAGAGATCTGAGAGAGACAGGAGGGAGGGAGAGAAGATTAGGGAGGGAGACGAGTGGCCGAGTCCTTAAGGAGGTGGGACCCACGTTGCATACTTGGCCACGTGGAGGCTAAATTTTTTTAAATAATACATTTTTTATTAATTTACAGAAATAATACGCTGAAAATATTATTTTCAAAAATATTATCCAATAGGCCTGCTGCAGGCTGACTGGGCCTAATCGGCCCACAGCAGGCCGATCGGCTTGCAGCAAGCCGACTGCAGGCCCGGCTGGCACGCGGCGGGCTGTGGTTGGTCGGGCCACGTCGCGAGGGTGGAGGCAGCGGGCTGTCGGCGTGGTGCGCCCCTGTCGGCCTACCGCCCGCCGATCGGCCAGCTGCTCGCCGACAGGGTGCTGCCCCAGCCCCAGCGCGGCCTTATCCTCTCCTTCCCTCTCCTTCCTCCATTCTTCTTCTCCCGTTGCTTTCTTTCTTCTCTGTTCTTCCTTCTCCTCTCTCCATACAAAAATAGCACACATTTATACATCAAAATGAGCCACATTTTCGCCATTTTGGCACCGTGAATGGGTTCAACTCATTTAGGGCAGCCAAAAGATGTGTCGATCTACTGACGGGGAAGCTCCTGGTGGTCGTGGTGAGCATTTTGGTGGAGGTGGTGGTGGTGAAGTTGGGGCAGTGTGGTGGTGGTGAAGTTGGGGCAGTGTGGTGGAGGTGAAGCTGTTGTTCGTTCTTCGTTCGCACGCACGCTTCAAGGGTATATTTCAGCAAACATTTTATTTTTCGTAGGTGCTCCGGTAGTATTTGTTAATATGTTTCGATGTGAAATGAATTAGGTGTGCGATTATTGTTATTTGCCCCGTAGTATACGTAAATATATTTAGATGTCAACTAATTATTTATGTAAAAATGTGTAGTTGCTCCATAAAAATTTGCAGTAGCTCTTGGATGCCCTCTATTCCTACAGCTGTGGTCGTGGGAGAGGTTCTCTATAGGGCGACCAGATGTACGTGTTCGTGAGCCTATAGACGCCATGTTTGATGTTGACGGCATCGACATGCCTACTTTCGGTCTGTGTTGGACACGTCGCGAGGTATGCACCGTTTTGTAGTTTAATGCAACTTTTTTCTGCACAAGAGATAGTTCGATGCTAGCGGATACTAACTTTTGTTTTCTGCAGAGACGCTTTGCTAGTGATCAGACCAGGAAGGCATACACAGCATTGAACGAGCAGTTCGATGCGTACACCGGGGTCATCTGGCAGCCCTATACGGAAGCAGCCATACAAGCGAGATACCTTGGTGGTATATCTGTGCTATGCACAAGGGACCGAGATTACTGGATGACAAAATCAAAGATCATCTTTGATGTCTTCGTTGAGGAGATGGCACAACAGAGGGTTATGAGGCAATTTGGTCTTCTGCAGCTGGAGCTGCCTCCTCCTACAGAGAACCCGGTGCCAGCACACATCCACAGGTATTAACCGGTTTTTCAATGTTGCATTATCTATCATAGTACTCCATTCGAAGCTTTAGGTAATTGATGAACACAGAACACAATTTTAGGACGACAAGGAAGGGCATGAATAGGACAACTACTGACTGGCTAGTTAGACTAGAGCCGTATGTTATAGAATGGGAGACAGCAAACACAAATCTATGGCACGAGAATCACATTTTTGAGCTCGGTGAATTCAATCTCTATTTGCGGCGCTACATGACCGGAACCCGGTTACGCATCGTTGAGCACTCCAACCCAGAGGAGATACCGGATCCTACTCCGTCGGATATGTACCCGAGCTATGACACTTCGGGCTCTAGGCAGTACGCGGTAAGATATATTTTCTTTAAGTACTGGAAATTTGCAAGAAACAATTATTATTAATCGTCATGGAAATTTGCAGGCTTCCTTGACGTACGATGTCTACAACGATGTGACCACCTTTGGACGATCACTGTCGTCTGGACCTCTTCTTCAACACCGTCCACTGATACAGCCCTTCTTGGAACGAATTCAGAACAAGATACGGTCTGCGTACAAGGCTATCACGTGCACCCGGAGAACCGACGTTGTTCAGCACCAGCAGCAGCAGCCACGTCACTCCACGCACCGACATCAACCACGTCCACGTCTAGCACTTCAGCCGATAGCCAGGCCACCCCGTCCTGATCAACCTGGCAGTTCAACGTGGCAGCAACCACAGCACTATGGTCCCACGTCGAGCTTCGTGTTTTCTCCACAGCCACAGCAGCACGGTCCCTCGTCTAGCTTCGTGTTTGAGCCAGAGCAGCCGTCACAGCCAGCAGGTATGTGTCTTCATATGTTATATTAGCAAAAATGTTAAAAATGTATATGAATGTTCATGATTTATACAAAAAATGTACAAACCTGTATAGAAAAACTAGACATCGAAAAGATATATATTCGTAAAAAATGCACCAGTATAAAACATGTACATTATATACACAATGAATAAAAATGTATGTGTTTTATTATAGAAAAAATGTTAACCATGTATGATTTATTAGAAATGTTTAAGCCTATATAAAGGATATGCTCGTTATGTATATAATTTTTTTGCAATTCATATGAAAGAAGATATTAAAACATATATCAGGAGCCTACGGATATCAGGCGTCTATGGCGGCATCACATGATACGTGGGGGAGTGATCAACATCCCGAGGAGAACATACAGTCTCAGATGTCGCAGCACACCCAGTGGATGAACATGTATTCCACTCCTCCACCAGGCCCCACACAGGATACACAGCATGACCAGGTAGAGTCTGAGATTCCTCCTCGTCAACTTAGGCCACCCGACAGGTGGGGATGGTCGCCGCTTCCAGATCCGCCTCCCCGCCAGGCCAGACGTCGTCACTGACGCTTCTATCTTTCAGTAGAGACATTACCATCTATTTATGTGTGAGACTTATGGCTATTCTATGTATGAGACAAATGCCTATGTACTTATGTATGAGACATATGATTATCTATGTATGAGTCATTATCTATGTTAGTTTCAGACTATTCGCATATGTGAGTCAGTATTCCAGTTACATTTCCAAAGAGACTACAACCGATAATTAAGATACAAGCACATCTGAATTAAACTTAATAAATACAACTTACATACTACAAAATGAAATTAAGGTACAACATAATGCCCTACTTGTTGAGGTACAACTGGAATACAGCTTACATACTACATGAAGTCATCATCGTCATCCTCCGTTGATGCAGAACTCTTGCCCTTCGACGATGAAGAAGTTTTGCCCTTCGATGATGCAGAAACCTTGCCCGTCGACGATGAAGAACTCTTGCCCTTCGACGATGAAGAACCCGGAAGCGGCGGCATGAAGACATCATCTTCGTCCTCGCTCTCCTCAGTCCATAAACATGGATTATTTCTTGCAGTCCTTCTGAAAGTTTCACTCTTCGGCAGCACTGCCCTCTTCCACCTTTCATCCAACCTAAGAAGTTCTTTGCGTACCTCCTCATAGGTCCTTTCAGGCCACCCAGACCTACGTAATTGGTGAGCCAATTCATTCATTATGGTGTCACTACCGGTGAGTTCGTCCAATAGAACTATCCTATTGTCCATCCTGAAATCGCTAGCTAGCCTCAGAAGAGTCGCGCTCATCCCAGGGTAAAAACTACGATCGAAAGGATAATGGGACATCTCAACTACGCAACACTGGAATGCTTATCCACCTCCGTCTGAAGGGGGTTTTATAGGTGGTGGAGGTGAAGTTTCCCGCCACGTTTCCCGCACCCGTTTCCCGCCACCCGTTTCCCGCCAACCCTTTCCCGCCACCCGTTTCCCGCCACCCGTTTCCCGCCACCCGTTTCCATCCTCCCATTTCCCGCCAACCCTTTCCCGCCACCCGTTTCCCGCCACCCGTTTCCCGCCACCCGTTTCCATCCTCTCATTTCCCGCCAACCCTTTCCCGCCAACTCTTTCCCGCCAACCCTTTCCCGCCACCCGTTTCCCGTCACCCTTTCTCGCCACCCGTTTCCCGCCAACCCTTTCCCGCCATTCTCTTCTCTCTACCTATAAAACCCCCTTCAGACGGAGCTGGATAAGCATTGCAGTGTGCTGCTGGTCAAGTTGGGGCACTGTGGCGGAGATGAAGCTGTTGTTCGTCGTTCTTCGTTGGAGCCGGAGCACCGGCAGTTTCGTGGCCGCCGTTCGCCGTTCTTCCGTCGCAGGCACGCTTCAAGGGTATATTTCAGCCCACATTTTATTTTTCGTAGCTGCTCCGGTAGTATTTGTTCATATATTAGATGTCAACTAATTAGTGGGATATTAAGGGGTAGGTTAGGTACTCAATGCGATTTGTGTGTTGCAGATGGCTGAGGGTACTCAATGGGTGCTTAGCCCTATTGTTCATGTCCAAGGCTTTTCTCCAAGTGTTGTGCAAGTTAGTGAAGTGGACCTCACTTTTGATTGATTGAAGACTAAATTCATGTTGAAGCAAGGGTTGAAGGAAGACGATTTTGTGTACTACGTCAGCAGGAAGCACTCAGATGGCCCTGGGGAAAGAAAATTGATTGACATAACTGATGATGGCAAGATTCAAGAAATGTTGAGCGAATGGCAATGGAAAAGGGTTGTTGAGTTGCATTGCTACAGGAAACCGAGTTATATGTGATGAATTTGTCCTTCGAGATCCGCCTCCCCGGCAGGCCAGACGTCGTCATTGACGCTCCTATCTATCAGTATCAGTAGAGACATTACCATCTATTTCTGTGTGAGACTTATGTCTATTATATGTATGAGACAAATGACTATGTACTTATGTACTAGACATATGCCTACTCTATTTAGTACTCTGTTATCGGAAATACAAGTTCATATTTAGTACTCTATGATCATATTTCTGCGGGAAACGGGTGGTGGGAACGGGTTGGCGGGAAATGGGTGGCGGGAAATGGGTGGCGGGAAAGGGTGGCGGGAAATGGGTGGCGGGAAAAGCGCAGTTTGAAAATGTCGATAACTTTCTAAACAAATGTTCATCACAATGGAAAAAGGTTCCCGCCTTTCAAAAAATGCATGGAATTTTGTTGGAAAATATGAAAAGAATGTTAAACAATGTTTGCATAATGTAAAAAAATTGTTCGTGCCACTTAAAGAATGTACGTCACCTTTGCTCGAAATATTCTCGTGTTTCCAAAAAATATCCATGACATTGTAAAAAATGGTACTCCTTTCATCCCATAATATAAGATGATATTACAATCAATATACTCACATATCACGTGGGTTAAAAAATATTTACATAGATCATGACATTTTTAGAAAATATTCGCGTGTTTCTAAAAAAGTTTATGAAAATTTCAGAAAAGCTATACAATTTTAAAAAATGTTGTGTTTGGTTTTAAAAAATGTTATTTCCATTAAAATGTATTTGAAGAAATGTTACCATGTATTCATAACGTGTTAAAATATATACTTCTAAAAAATATCATCATGTATTTTTAAAAATAAGCATGCACCAGTCGGCCCACAGCAGGCAAACTGATCATAGTCGGCTCACTGCGGGCCTATCGGCCAGCTGCAGGCCGACTGGGCTTCCATCTGGTGGCCGACAGCCCAATCGGCCAGCAGCAAGCTGATTGGCCGCCACTCGGCCAGCTGTGGGCCGACTGGGCTCAGTCGGCCAGCTGTGGGCCGACGGTGTATTATTTTTTAAAATTCTTTTTTCAGCGTAATATTTCTGTAGATTAATTAAAAAAATGTATTATTTAAAAAAAATAGCCACGTGGAGGAGGGTGTCGTGGTCGGCTTCACCTGCATCCCTTGGCGCGAATCTTCAAGCGCTCAACGGTTGTTTAGTAACTTGGGGAAATATCACCCCTAAAAGCATCTCCAACAACCGCGCTAAACTAGCGTCGCGCCGCAAATTAGGCCGTTTTAGCGCGCGCGCAACGCGGCGGGTCGCTCCAGCGGGCGCGCAAAAACACAGCGCGCGCTATAACGGGTTGGGCGGCGGTAAAAAACACTTAGCCGCGCGGTTTATTTGGGGCGCCAGCTACAGCGCGCGGCACACTCGAGCGCTCGCGCCGCACTCTCTCCTCTCCTCGTCCTACGCCTCGCGCGCGCCGGCGCTGGCGCCCTGCCACCCACCCATGGACGCGCACACCGGCGCCCCGCTCACCCCGCTGTACAGCCGCAACCCCCCCGCTGCCGCCGCCGCCGCAGCCGGAAACCCTAGCGCGGCGAGCGCTGGCGTCGCCACCGCCGGAGCTCCGCCGAGCGTCGGCCTCACGCGCAACCTCTTCTTGCCGCCGCGGATGACCACGGCGCAGGGTGGCGTCGCGCCGGCGCCGTCCCGTGCCGCCGCCGCACCGTCGAAGAAGGTACCCAATGCGGCGCGGACGAAGAAGGGCAAAACATCCGTGAAGAAGAACAAGGCGGCGGACGGCTCCGGCATCACAAAGGCGAGGGAAAAAAAGCTTGCAGGGCGTTCGACGGCCGCGGCGGCTTCCGAAGCGCCGGCGAGCTCACTCGTTGAGCCGGCCGCTGACGCGCACCACTTGTTCGACGAAATGCCCCCAAGATGAAAAAATTTCCAACTTTTATTTTCTTGTCTTTCATGTCGATTGATGTGTCTTTCATGTCTTGAACTTTAGCTTGCATTTGAACTTGGTTGGATGAACTTGTGGGCATGATTTTGAACTTGTGGGCATGAACTTTTATTCATCAACTTGTTTGTGTCAAATTTTACATGTTCATTTTTGTCCAAAATATCCATATATGCAAAATGCCCGGCGAGTCGCGTGCGCTGTATTTTTGCGCTCTGCTGGAGCGGCGCGCGCGAGCTGCATTATAGCGCGGCTGCTGGAGCCAGCGCAGGCGGGCGCGCAAAACCAGCCGCAGCGCGCGCGGTAAACAGGATTTTTGCGTGTGGCGCTTTAGCGCGGCTGTTGGAGATGCTCTAAAAAACTTGGGGAAATATCAGGTGCTTCAGAGGCTTTGATGATACCATGGTACGGGCTTTCGAGAACCGCTGGATCTCATATCCAACAGCTCCTAGGAGCTCTTGAACATTTTGTCGAAAAACACTCAAGAGTCTCAAAATTGCGCGCATGTACAGAAGCTCCTCAGATGCATTGGATCGAAGATCCAACTGCCTAGAGCCCGTATCATGGTAACATATAAGACTCGGAATCACCTGAAACTCTATCGCTCCACCTTCTATAAAAAGAACTTCTCGCCATGTCACTCAGGAAAAAAAACTTCCTCTCCTCCTTTTTCTTTGTTTACGAGTAACTTCCTCTCCTCCTGGAGCAGCACCACCCGATAAAGCAGATCATAATTTGAAGTTGTTCAACATATAGAAGTGCTAACTTTTTTGCGACCCTAGAAGTACTACTTCTTCAAGATATCAAAGTGACAATATCTAAAATATATAGAGAATCAAGAATATTGAATGACAAGAAAGCTTGCATCTCATGACATAATTTGTCAACCCTTCATGTCACGAAATGCTCAGTGACTACGAGTTGCTCGTATGTTGTTGCAATCTATGGTTGCAGACGCCTCCAAGCACGGCATGCCGCCAAGCTGGAGTGCAGAGGGGCAAAACTGAGGGATGGACGAAGTCACGCAGACACCGTGGGATGCCTGCGCGCAACGCCACTTCCTTCATGGTGTGTGCTCTTGTGCGCTGCCTCGTGGTCGTCGGGGATTTCAGAACTAAATCATGGTCTTGTGTGTGTGATGATGTTATGATGGAATTTGACAATTGGAGCTTGGAGAGTGAATACTGGGATACTAGACTAAGATGGAGTACGCGGGGGAAGAGTCGCAAGTTGAATTACTCCTCATGGGTTGAATGCTTGAGTAGCCTGTTACTTTGTAACTTTCTCTATATATGGCTCTTTTGTCAAAAATAATGGGTATTCAACTAAATACTCATGAACTAAAGTGGATTTTCCCCTGGGTGTCCTAGTGCTGCGGTGGTTGAGACAAGATCCTCTTTAGGTTTTTCAAGGTAAGATCTCTTGGCCCTAGTGTTGCGGTGGCCGAGACAAGATCATCTATGGGGTTTCCAAGGTAGGATCTCATGCCTACTTCTGCCTAGGAGAGCCTAGAAAAACTATTTCTCGATCATCTTCTATGAAAGACAATAAAATAACAATCAATAATTAAAAAAAATCAACATGAATCTTCGTGTAAAATTCGACAGCTATAGCATCAGTTGAGCTATAACTATTTCTCAATCGACCGAGAAATAGCAACCATATTTGCGTAAACAAGAGTTCAACAAAATCTTGCAATGGTTATTTACCGTTTGTATGCGCTAACATTTCGTTGCTTCCTTGGGGATACAAAGGACCCTAGAAATCATTCGGCTAAGCGTCTCTCTCATCTGAAGTCTCGAAACCCTAGACACTGCATCGATCCTCTTCCTCGTCAGGCGGCCTCGCCGACAACAAGAGGAGTGGGGACCCGTCTATCCGGTCCCTTTTTTCTCCTTATAGATTTTGTCTGTAGAAGTGCATGCTCTAGCCAATGCAACCAAAAGACCGATTTGATGGAAGAGACTAGGCAGCACATCATACGTCAACACTCTCCCTCACGTGTGGCTTTCTCAGGCCTAAACGTGGACCGAAAGTGGGTTGCAATTTAATTGCGTCAGCCGGGTCTTGAACTCAAGACCGCTTGGCTCCGATACCATGTAGAAGTGCATACTCTAGCCAATGCAACCAAAAGACCGATCTGATGGAAGAGACTAGGCAGCACATTATACGTCAACATTGTCTTCCCAGCGCTATCGACCAGCTGGTAGTGGCGGCTATAGTGTGTTGGAATAAGGTCTCGGTCTCTCCCTCTACCTCGATGACGTTAGATTTGGCGTCGACAAAGGGCCTATGAGAGTTTGTGCCCTGGAACTGTTGGCTCTCTTCAGATCTTGTTAGTTGGTGTGTCTTTCAAGGGAAGCATTTGGCTGACCATTGGTGCGACGACTTCAACATCTTCTTCTGTGTTGTTTTGCAGCATGGTCCGGTTTCTCCAACCCTCTGGACCAGTAGATATAGATTGCAAGCCTGTTTGGCATGGGGCAATGCTCCAACCGATGATTTTTCAGCGATTTCTAAATCTCGTCTCAAGCGGCAAGTGGTTATTGCGGTCTTTAAAGCCTGGTATGGCGAAGACATTTGCAGGTATCCCTTTCTTTTTTTTGTTGGTTCAGTGCAATTTTCAATCTTCAGCCGGCAGCTTACAATCGAAGGAAGAAAAAGGCTAGTATGTTTTGCAATGTAATTTTATTTACTGTCTGGTCAGCATCCAGTTGTTTTTCCATTTTATTGACTATGATTTTCCTTAATAAATATCAGACACCCTTGGTGTCTCTTAAAAGAAACATTCAGCTAGTAAACACCAAATACATCCGGTTGAAAGATGTTTTGCATCTAGTCCTTGCACGCATTGCAATTTCGGGAGGCACACTGTCACTGGTAACTAAATGGCTTGAGGCAATCCCATCCGTTAAAGTTTGAGCTGGACTACTGTATGCATGATTTATTACCACCCACACCATTAGTAGAAAAATACAAAGGTGGATTATGAAATGATTCCCATGTTCAACACAAAATTCAGACTTCCTCCCGTCAGTTTTGTCAGTTCAACATTGTATCTCTGTATGCTCTCCCTACACAGACCACACCACGCTAGAATTCTTTCTTTCTTTCTAAAAAGAGGATGCATTTCCACAGAATCATATATGGTTTCTTTCATATGAATTCTGCGAGTTATTGTTTGCAAGGGCCTCGAATGGTCAAATGCTTGGAACCTCCACAATACTGGACAGGAGGTCCCTTAGCTCCACCATCACAACATCCTGCTCACCCTTAACCTGCAAATGGAGAAAATGGAGAAGAAGCCGGCCGCCTTATCAGAAGTTAAGCAGTATAATCTACCAAATTCTGCTGCAGGCAAAAATTGTGAGGGGGGTTTACCTCAATGCAGAAGAAACTCTCTGCATAGCCATAGTAGGTGATGGTGTTCAGGCTAAGCACTTGCACGTTGTAGTTGCAGAGTGCCTCCAG
Organism: Aegilops umbellulata; assembly: GCA_032464435.1. Lineage (NCBI taxonomy): Eukaryota > Viridiplantae > Streptophyta > Magnoliopsida > Poales > Poaceae > Aegilops > Aegilops umbellulata. The sequence continues at coordinate 90,466,603 of CP136055.1, forward strand.
CACCTTGGTGAAGAGCCCTGCCCTTTTGGTCCAGAAGATCTTGAGGTTGTACTTACAAGACCCTAGAGGTATCAGCTCCACCTGACCCTGTGAACACGTAAAGCTCGTTTAGCATGCGAGAAATCGGCTGGATATCACAACTGACTCTGGAGGCGATGAAGCAATACACAATACTATGTTATACCTTTGTACTAACCTTGTACAAAAAGGTGTTCTCTTTTGTAAAACTTGGCCTCCTAGAAATACTCAGGTAGGTTTTATTGGGGAAAGAAAAAAAAATGCATGACTACTTTATACTAGAGCAAATAAAAGTGTGAATTTCTCGCCTTGATTTGGCCAGTGTGGTGAGGTTGAACGATCGTGTTCTGCAGATTGTGGCATTGGTTGATCTGAATTTCAGGTTCTCGTTGGGTTATGTTTTTTTTACTCTGGTATATATAGGTATTCATGGCTCATAGCAGGGGTTACTACGTACCTGATAATGGATGTTGTCGGTGGGGGCGAAGGATTCGGAGCAGGAGGCGCTGCCTTGCTTCTCCCAGGCCTCGCCGGGCGAGTCGGCGAGCTGGCTCTGCAGCTCGAGGACCTGGTTCTGGAGCTTCTTGATGTGACCGATGGCGTCCGCCAGGGTGGACTCCTTGCTCATCTGAAAACAACACAACAACAAGGTCGATGAGTTTCAGTTTTCACTTTTCTCCCAGGAAGAAGCAGTTTCTTTTTATTCAAGACTATTATTATTTGGTTCTTTGCCTGTGCTCGCATACACGAGACAGATATGTCCGGAGAAGCAGAGGCAACTTGCTCTGTCCCGCCCAATTGTTGGGTGGGGTGGGTGTGTGATCAGTGCAGTTAATCGCTGGTGGAAGAGAGGATGATGGAAGGAAGCACCTTTGTGATGTTGGGCACGACGGCCCTGAGCTTGAGGATGTTGGTGTTGAGCCTGCCCCTCCTCCGGCGCTCGGCGTCCAGGTTCTTGGACTTGTACTGCGTGGCGTCCGCCGCCGGCAGCTGCTCCCCCTCCTCGCTCTCCTCGCCCTCGCCGCCGCCGCCCAGGTTCAACATCGACTCCACGAAGTCCTCCATCTTCACCTCCTCGCCGCCGCTGCCGCCGCGGGAGGCCCTCGGGCGGCGCGGCATTGCTCGCCGGCCGCTAGCTGGGGGAGGAGGAAAAAGATCAATCTGCCTGGCTGCGTGCCTCCCGGTCGCCCACCCACCCAACGAGAGGAGAGGGCAGTGCAGTGCAGTGTCACTCACTCTCACTCACCCTCCCCTCCCTCCCTCTGGTGCTGGTGCTGGTGCCGGTGGCGGTGCGGTGCCTTGTAGGCATCTTGCGCCTCGGGTGGTGGTAGCTTATAAGGACGGGACGGGGCTGAGGAGAGGAGGAATCTCGCGGGGAAAGCAACCGCAAAGGAAGGCCTCCAACGCAAACGCAAGTGAGATGAGATGGTGTGCTCCCTCCCTCCCTCCTCGTGTCCCAGGAGTTAGTTGCGGCGGCACCTGACCTGATGCGGTTGGTTGCGCTGTTGACTGCACCGAGATAGCGAGGAGCTCACGGTTACTTACTGATAAAGGTGTGATTGGGTCATTTTGGGTCCAGCCATGGCCATTTGGTCATGGCGCTCATCGGCATTATGATTTCGAAAATGGGCGGTACAGGTGCAGCAGACGATGGTACAGCGAGATCTCTCAAGCACATCATATGATTTCTTGCCGGTGCGAGATGCTGCGGCGATAGTGTTCGGCGCAAGATTGAGCAGTGCGTTATTTGATCGGAGGGGGCTCTGCAGTCTCTCTCTGCAACTTTTGGGTAATCCGGTAACCGAAAAGACGTAGTGCTACGTACGCTGGATCGATGGATGGATGCATGGATGGACCAGCATGTGTAGTTCAGTGCAGGATCATGGGAATTCTCAAAAGGCAGAGAGGTACATGCAGATATATCTCGTGTACTACACGAATGACACGGCAAGATCTCTGGTCTCGATTTCTTTCTCCCACAGTAGCTGCCTTGCATTGCATCTCAATCTCAACGAGTACGCCGGACACTCTTGAGCTGATGCTTATCGTTAGAGGATGATGGAGAAAAAATTGCACTGTACGCGCCATGGCAGCGTCAAGTAGTAGGACGCGGAGGAGGAGGCTAAAAAGAACGACGACGGCGCCAGTGTAGTAGGACCAATGTTAAGAATATTACTTATCGTTAGCGTTTTGATCGACCGAGGATTAGACATTAATCGAAAATCGGCCATGATTTTATAGGTCGACTATTAATCATCCGGTTTTTTCTTGTAATTTCCAGGTTTCAAGCACTAATAAGGTAAAAATAGCAACGATCATAAGTGTGTTGTCAGCATTTAAATAGGAACACTATATCAATACATAACTACATATTGCATGTCAAACAATGTGTCAATGAAAAATAAAATAGGACAACACTACAACACATGGTCTATCGAAGGGGGGATGAAGTGTGATGTGTGGAAGTTTACTAAAGGGAGGCCCTTCTTTTGGTGTTTATAACCACAGTGTCGACGCACCCGACACGCCTGGCATGCGGGCCCCAGCCAACAGCAGCTCGCCAGCGCACACAAGACCGGTGCGGGCTTGCAAGGCCAACCCCAGAGTGGCTCGGCCGGAGTGGGTGTAGCGGGTCAGCCTAGTGGTACCGTACTTATCCCTCCTACGACCAAGGGCTCGATATCCAGAGGATCAAAACAGCACGGCACGGCACCGGCTCTCTCTTCCACCTACTCTGTCTTCCACCTACTCTGTTTCCCCAATTTGTATGAACCCTAGCCTATAACCAGCTTGTGATCCAGTTGTAATCAAATCCATGGCTACACCATGCTAGATCAAGAGACATTATCCATCCCCTCACACCTGGTATCAGAAACTAACCACCTCTTTCATGCCCTCGCTCTAGCGTAGTTCATCGAAACACACTGTCTTCGCCACGCTCGAGTTCAAATTGAGGTCATGGATCCTACCATGAAGGAGTACATGGAGAAGATCACATCATCCATAGACGAATTCCGCCTCGAGTTGCGCAACAACACCGCGGTGGTGCGCGCCAACACCGTCAAGCTCGACGACCTGCTCGTGTGGCGGCCAGACATGGTGCGTCGCGTGGCGGATCTAGGCGCGACGGTAGCCGATCCGCAACATGGGCGCGCATCTGCGATGACGGGGCCTAGTGCGGCAGTGATCGGGCCCACGGCCCCTGATCCACTCCTCGCAGCGGTCGGCAACCTCCTCGGCACCGGCACCAGCGTGCAGGAGCTGCCCCACGGGTCTGAGGACCACGGCGGCACATTCCTTCACTGGGAGTAGGGGTCGGTGGCGACGCCGGTGCCTCTCCAGGGTATAGTTCAGTTACCTTCATCACCCTCGGCGATTCCCATTTCCTCCCCGCTTTCACATGTCAGTCAGCTGCTCGCGGGATTGGGATCGACCCATCCCTCCATTTCCTTTCCCAAATTCACTGGGGAGAATCCTAAACTTTGGAAAACCTTGTGTGAGTAGTATTTCTCCATTGGAATACATACTTCCTTTGGGTGCCGATGGCCTCTCTGAACTTCTCGAGTTCAACAGCTATTTGGCTGCAATCAATTCAGAAAAAACTCACTGGATTTGATTGGGAGTCGTTCTCTACCTTGTTGTGTACTCAATTTGGTAGATATCGCCATCAGTTGCCAATTCGTCAATTTTACACTATCAAACAAACTACATCAGTGGCGGATTACACAGAACAATTCTAGCTCATTATTAATCACTTAGCTTATTATTCTGATGTGATTCATTCTTACTACTACCTCGCTCATTTTGTGGAGGGACTCCGAGCCGACATCCGCGCAGTGGTGCTTGTACATAAACCACCTGATCTCGACACGAATTGTTCGCTGGCGCGGCTCCAGGAGGACGTAGCGGGCTGTGCTGCTCCGCGGTCACACCAGCTGTCGTCGCCACGCGCCCAGGATGCCGGGAGGCGCTCAGGTGGAGCGTTCCCACTACCACCGCTCCCACCATGGTCTGTCATTTTGGCGTTTGCACCAACAACAACAGATCAGCGCGGGCTCGATGGTGCCCGCGCTGACAGCTCCAAGGTCAAGGCTCTCAACGAGTACCGTGCTCATGGACTCTGCTTCAAGTGTGGCGAATGGTGGGGCCATGATCACACGTGTCCCACCACTGTGCAACTCCACATGGTGGAGGAACTACTGGAGCTCTTTGACACTGATGCCATGTTCGACGACAACCAGTCTATTCAAATAGAGACTATGATGGCCATCTCTAAGCACGCTCTCAGGGGCAACAAATTTCCCAAGGCATTTTAGCTCCATGCGTGGCTTCAAGGTTACGAGATTCTCATGCCGGTGGACTCCGACAGCTCTAGTCTTTCGCCGACATGCAGCTCGCCACCAAATTGGTGGGTGTTACCCCATTGGCTCACGCTGGTCGTGTCAAGGTCGCGGGTGGCGGGGAGTTGTAGTGTGATATGTCTCCAACGTATCTATAATTTTTTATTGTTCCATGCTATATTATATTCTGCTTTGGATGTTTAAAGGCTTTATTATACACTTTTATATTATTTTTGGGACTAACCTATTAACCGGAGGCCCAACCCAAGTTGCTGTTTTTTTTTGCCTATTTCAGATTTCCGCAAAAAAAGAATATCAAAAGGAGTCCAAACGGAATGAAACCTTCAGGAACGTGATTTTTGGAACGAACGTGATCCAGAGGACTTGGACCCTACGTCAAGAAAGCAACCAGGAGGGCACGAGGTAGGGGGCGCGCCTACCCCCCGGGCGCGCCCTCCACCCTCGTGGGGCCCACGTTACTCCACTGACGTACTTCTTCCTCCTATATACCCAAACCAACAGAGGCATCCACGAAAACCTAATTCCATCGCCGCAACCTTCTATACCCGTGAGATCCCATCTTGGGGCCTTTTCCGGCGTCCTGCCGAAGGGGGCATTGATCACGGAGGGCTTCCGCATCAACACCATAGCCCCTCCGATGATGTGTGAGTAGTTTACCTCAGACCTTCTGGTCCATAGTTATTAGCTAGATGGCTTCTTCTCTCTCTTTGGATCTCAATACAAAGTTCTCCACGATTCTCGTGGAGATCTATTCGATGTAATCTTCTTTTGCGGTGTGTTTGTTGAGACCAATGAATTGTGGGTTTATGATCAAATTTATCTATGAACAATATTTGAATCTTCTCTGAATTATTTTATGTATGATTGGTTATCTTTGCAAGTCTCTTCGAATTATCAGTTTGGTTTGGCCTACTAGATTGATCTTTGCAATGGGAGAAGTGCTTAGCTTTGGGTTCAATCTTGCGGTGTTCTTTCCCAGTGACAGCAGGGGAAGCAAGGCACATATTGTATTGTTGCCATCGAGGATAACGAGATGAGGTTTATATCATATTGCATGAGTTTATCCCTCTACATCATGTCATCTTACTTAAAGTGTTACTCTGTTCTTATGAACTTAATACTCTAGATGCATGCTGGATAGTGGTCGATGTGTGGAGTAATAGTAGTAGATGCAGGCAGGAGTCAGTCTACTTGTCACGGATGTGATGCCTATATACATGATCATAACTAGATATTCTCATAACTATGCTCAATTCTATCAATTGCTCAACAATAATTTGTTCACCCAGCGTAATACTTATGCTCTTGAGAGAAGCCACTAGTGAAACCTATGGCCTCCAGGTCTATTTTCCATCATATTAATCTTCCAACACTTAGCTATTTTTATTGCCTTTTATTTTACTTTGCATCTTTATTATAAAAATACCAAAAATATTATCTTATCATATCTATCAGATCTCACTTTTGTAAGTGACCATGAAGGGATTGACAACCCCTTTATTGCGTTGGTGTGAGGTTTTTATTTGTTTGTGTAGGTGCGAGGAACTTGGGCGTGGCCTCCTACTGGATTGATACCTTGGTTCTAAAAAACTGAGGGAAATACTTACGCTACTTTGATGCATCACCCTTTCCTCTTCAAGGGAAAACCAACGCAGTGCTCAAGAGGTAGCAAGAAGGATTTCTGGCGCCGTTGCCGGGGAGTCTACGCCAAAGTCAACATACCAAGTACCCATCACAAACTCTTATCCCTCGCATTACATTATTTGCCATTTGCCTCTCGTTTTCCTCTCCCCCACTTCACCCTTGCCGTTTTATTTGCTCCTCTTCCGTTCGTCCTTCTTTTTGCTTGTATTACCATGTGCCTTCTTTTTGCTTGCATCTTCACTTGCTAAAAGTTTATGGATCCTCATACACTTGCTAATCTCTTTAAGAGACCCAATTATGATGAACCTATTGCTAGTGAGTTTTGTGCACTAGATTATCTTTATGAGGTTTTGCTTAAAATTCGTGAATCTGAAAATTGTGATGAAGTGTTGAAAGAAGAAACTTATGAAGTGATTCACAATAGATCTTTGAATAAAAAGCATGATTGCAATGATGTTATTATAAATTCTATTAATGTCAATTGTGCTAATAATATGCAAAACCCTAAGCTTGGGGATGCTAGTTTTGCTATGACTACTATTTGTTGCAATTATCATGATTGGGGTGATTTTTCTTGTGATCTTGAAAATTTATTTAATCCCCATGATGAATATGAGATTGATAATAGTGTTTGCAATATCATTGAAATGGAAGAGTGTCAACTTGAAAGCACAAGTGCTCCCTGGGTGGTTTTGGTAATTAATGTCAACATATCTCTTGTTGGACTAACACTTTTACATAGTATGTTTCAGATAAGTTCAACAATGGAGTGGCATGGACTAAAGGATGTGGAAACCCATCAAGAAGCTAAGGACAAAGGATTGGCTCAAGCTTCAAGAACAAGACTCTACATTTTCTATTTTAGTGATCCAAGATCACATTGAGTCTATAAGAAAAAAGCCAATACTATCAAGAGGGGATGAGGTGTTGCTTAATGAGCCTCTTGCTTCATGTGCTTAGTGATGTGCTCCAAAATCCTCAACTACCTTTCCATATCCACATATGACCCAAACATAAAGTCAAACTCGGCCCCACCGATTCTTTCTATCCGGCGCCACCGAGTTTCACATGTCATAGCCACTGCCACAAACCCTAGCAAATCGGTTTCACCGATAGGGATCTCGGTCTCACCAAGATGGGATTGCAATCTCACTGTGTATGTCCATTGCCAAAATCGGTCTCACTGAGTTTGCGCAATCGGTACTACCGAGATTACAATGCAAATCCTCTGGTTAGCTTATTACCAAAATCGGTCCCACCGAGTTTGTGTAATCGGTCACACCGAGATTACGTTATGCCCTAACCCTAACCATATCGGTTCAACCGAGTTGAATATCAGTCCCACCGAAAATCCTAACGGTCACTAGGTTTGCTGAATCGGTCCGACCGAGTTTAATGATTCGGTCCCACCGAGTTTAGCAGATTGTGTGTAACGGTTAGATTTTGTGTGGAGGCTATATATACCCCTCCACCCACTCTTCATTCGTGAAGAAAGCCATCAAAACAGATCTTCACTTTCAATACACATTTTCTGAGAGAAAACCACCTACACTTGTGTTGAGCTCAAGATATTCCATTCCTACCACATGAATCTTGATCTCTAGCCTTCCCCAAGTTGCTTTCCACTCAAATCTTCTTTCCACCAAATCCAAATCCTATGAGAGAGAGTTGAGTGTTGGGGAGACTATCATTTGAAAAACAAGAGCAAGGAGTTCAGCATCAACACACCATTTGTTACTTCTTGGAGACTGGTGTCTCCTAGATTGGCTAGGTGTCACTTGGGAGCCTCCGACAAGATTGTGGAGTTGAACCAAGGAGTTTGTAAGGGCAAGGAGATCGCCTACTTCGTGAAGATCTACCGCTAGTGAGGCAAGTCCTTCGTGGGCGACGGCCATGATGGAATAGACAAGGTTGCTTCTTCGTGGACCCTTCGTGGGTGGAGCCCTCCGTGGACTCGCGCAACCGTTACCCTCCGTGGGTTGAAGTCTCCATCAACGTGGATGTACGATAGCACCACCTATCGGAACCACGCCAAAAACATCCGTGTCTCAAATTGCGTTTGAATACTCCAAACCCTTCCCTTTACATTCTTGCAAGTTGCATGCTTTACTTTCCGCTGCTCATATACTCATTGCATGCTTGCTTGATATGTATTGTGTTTGTTAAACTTGTTCCCAAACTCCACCTAAACTTAAGAATTTCAAAAACTGCAACTTTTGGTACTTAGTGTCTAATCACCCCCCCCCTCTAGACACCTCTTCTCGATCCTCTCAATTGGTATAAGAGCTTTGGTCTCCATTGCCTTGGTTTAAATACCTTTGGAGGAAGATGGATGTGTCTACTTTAGGGAGTCTTAGACATAGAGTGCCCATTCTTGATGGAGAGTACTTTCATGAGTGGAAAAATGAAATGCTTGAGATTTTCAATGAATATCATTTGAACAAGTACATTGCTAGTCCTTGTGCACCTCATATTGATCCTTTGCACCCTACCCTAGATGAAGATATTGACATGATTCGCAATCTTAGAACGGTTGAGCTCATCATTAGAGGATTGCCCAAAAATTTGATTGTTAGTTTGTCTACTCTAAAATGTGCCTACACCATATGGAAATTTCTTGAGGAACGATTTCCCGATTATTCCTTGAAAAATTTAGACGAAATTCTCCATAAATCTATTGCCTTGAGTAAGATGAACTCTAGTGATCCTAGTTTTGGTGATTGTCTATTTGAGCTTACCAATCTCATGCATGCTAAAGGAAATGTTGGTATCATTAGTAACATCATATCCGAAGCTATAAGAATTCATAAAGGTAACCACTTTGATGATCATGTACCTAATGAATTACCCTCTCTAGGAATTGATCAATCACAAGATGATGTTGAACATGAATATTATGATGAAGATGATGATAGTGACTATGATCTTGATGATGCAATGAGACATTTTGGTCTTATGGCAAATCTTCGCGACTACATGGCTGGAGGAAAGGAGTGGGTCCTTGATAGTGGATGTACTGATCATATGACCGGAGATGAAGATATGTTCAATGAGCTTGCTGAAAACGACGACCCTCGAAAATATGTCACTTTTGGTGATAATTCAAAGGGTAAGGTGGTTGGCCTTGGTAAGGTGGCCATCTCACATGATAGCTCCATACAAATGTCATGCTCGTTGAATCCCTTGGATACAATTTACTTTCAGTTTCTAGACTTGCGGGTTTCGGTTTCAATGTCCTATTCACTGAAGTAGATTGCCAAGTGTTTCGTAGAGACAATCATAAAATGGTCTTTACCGGTATACGTAGAGGAGATCTTTACATTGTTGATTTCACTAAAAAGGCTCAACCTAAAACTTGCCTAATTGCTAAGTCTTCTAAAGGCTGGTTGTGGCATAGAAGACTAGGTCATGTTGGAATGCGAAATCTTGATAAGCTTATTAAAGGTGATCATATCCTTGGAATAAAAGATGTTGTATTTGACAAGGATAGACTTTGTAGTGCTTGTCAAGCAGGGAAACAAGTTGGAGGAAGTCACCACGCAAAGAACATCATAACCACAAGAAGACCACTCGAGCTACTTCACATGGATCTCTTTGGTCCAAATGCGTACAAGAGTCTCGGTGGTAACTCATTTGGTCTAGTCATAGTTCATGATTTTTCAAGATTTACGTGGGTGTTCTTTCTTGATGACAAGTCGCAGGTCCAAAAGAACTTCGCTAGGAAGGCCCAAAATCAGTTTGACGTGAAGATCAAGAAGGTTCGGAGCGACAACGGAACGGAGTTCAAGAAAGCAAATGTGGACACCTTTCTTGACGAAGAAGGGATTTCACACGAGTTCTCGACTACGTACACACCTCAACAAAATGGAGTCGTTGAGAGGAAGAACCGGACTCTTATCGAGATGGCAAGAATGATGCTTGATGAGTACAAGACGCCAAAACACTTTTGGGCGGAAGCGGTTGAGACAGCTTGTCATGCAACAAATCGCTTGTATCTTCACAAGCTACTCGGCAAGATGGCGTACGAGCTCCTCACCGGTAACAAACCCCAAGTTGGATACTTTCGAGTATTTGGCTCAAAGTGCTACATTCTTGACAAGCATCGTCGTTCTAAATTTGCTCCTAAGTCTCATGAAGGTTTTCTACTTGGTTATGGCTCAAACTCTCACACTTACCGTGTCTACAACAATTTCACCCGAAAGGTTGAAGAGACGGTGGATGTGAAGTTTGATGAATCTAATGGCTCGCAAGTAGAGCAATTGTCAATTGATGTAGGAGACAAAGACCCTTCGGAAGCAATTCAAGACTTGTCCATTGGCAAGATTCGTCCAACGGAAATGAAGGAGAGAACATCGTCCGTCCAAGTGGAAGCTTCTACCTCACGTCAAGGTGAACCAAGAGTTGATACGGAAGCATCCACAAGTGGGACACGTCAAGATAAAGAAAACGAGGGAGTACACCAAGATGAACATCAACAACCTCCTTCTCCACCACGACAAGAGAACAACAACGTCAACAATGAAGAAGGCCAAGAAGAAGAAGAAGAACATGATGAAGAGGATGTTCCACCCCGACCCAAGTAAAAGATCTCACGAGTTCGAGCAAGAATTGCCAAAGATCATCCCGTCGAGCAAATCTACAATGATATCCAAACCGGGAGAATCACTCGCTCTAAAACTCGTTTAGCTAACTTTTGTGAACATTACTCATTCATTTCTAAAATTGAACCTATGAAGGTTGAAGAAGCATTGAAGGATCCGGATTGGATAAACGCTATGCATGAAGAGCTACACAACTTTGAGAGAAATCAAGTGTGGACATTGGTCGAGAAGCCCGACAACGACCACAACATCATTGGTACCAAATGGGTGTTTCGCAACAAGCAAGATGAAGATGGACAAGTGGTTCACAATAAAGCACGTCTCGTCGCCCAAGGCTATACACAAGTTGAAGGTATGGAATATGGTGAGACATATGCTCCCGTTGCTAGACTTGAGTCCATTCGCATCTTACTTGCCTATGCTAATCACCATGATATCACCTTATACCAAATGGCTATTAAAAGTGCTTTTCTAAACGGAAAAATTGAGGAGGAAGTTTATGTTAAGCAACCTCCCGGCTTTGTTAATCCTAAGAAACCTAATCATGTTTACAAACTTCACAAAGCCCTTTATGGTCTTAAACAAGCTCCTAGAGCATGGTATAAATGCTTGACCAAGTTTCTTACTGAAAAAGGCTTTGAAATTGGTAAAATTGATTCTACTCTTTTTACTAAAAGGGTTAATGGAGAACTATTTGTATGCCAAATTTATGTTGATGATATCGGTTCAACTAACCCTCATTTTAGTGAAAAGTTTGGAAAGCTAATGTCGGAGAAGTTTGAGATGTCTATGATGAGTGAACTCAAATTCTTTCTCGGTTTGCAAATCAAGCAAACTAAGGAAGGTACATTTGTCTCTCAACGAAGTACACCAAAGACTTATTCAAGAAGTTCAATATGCAAGAATGCAAAGGTATGCCTACACCTATGCCTACTAGTGGACATCTTGATTTGACCAAAGATGGTGAACCGATTGATCAAAAGGTTTATCGCTCTATGATTGGTTCATTGTTATATCTATGTGCCTCCCGTCCCGATATTATGCTAAGTGTGTGCATGTGTGCACGATATCAAGCTGCTCCTAAAGAATGTCATCTTAAGGCTGTGAAAAGGATAGTGAGATACTTAATCCATACACCAAATTTTGGCATTTGGTATCCTAAGAGGTCCTCTTTTGATCTTGTTGGCTATTCCGATTCGGACTACGCCGGAGACAAGGTTGATAGAAAGTCCACTTCGGGTACTTGTCAATTCCTTGGTAGATCTCTTGTGTCTTGGTCTTCCAAGAAACAAAACTCGGTATCCTTATCCACCGCCGACGCGGAATACATTGCCGCTGGTTCATGTTGTGCTCAATTACTTTGGATGACCCAAACTCTTAAATATTATGGGATATATGTGAAACATGTTCCATTGCTATGTGACAATGAAAGTGCTATTAAGATTGATCACAATCACGTGCAACATTCTCGAACTAAGCATATTGAAGTTCGTCATCATTTCATTCGAGATCATGTTGCCAAAGGGGACATTAACCTTAAGCATGTTCGCACCGATAAGCAATTGGCGGATATATTCACTAAACCACTTGATGAGAAAGTGTTTTGCAGGTTAAGAGGTGAATTGAACATCATTGATGCTTCAAACTTGGAGTAGGAACTCCATTTGATACATGCGAGGCATGAGCCTATGACTAATCCTTGATATTTCTCTTATGAAGCAATTCATATGTCTTGGATATATTTGCACCTTGCATGTCATCTAACCCGTGTAGGTACTTGGTTGAATCTAATTCTATGAGATTACAACACACTCACATCTTGAGCAATTTCTACATCACCAAGTCTCTAGACAATGGTGGTTGGAGACAAGGAAGCACGAAGCCACTCAAATATATCCTTTGACAAATTCTATGTTAAATCCTATAATTGTCATTTTGGATACACAAGTGCTTTTCCTTGCAAGACTAACCCATGTAGGTAGATGAACTCAAACTCCAAGTGGTGCTCCCAACTCTTGGTGAACTACATCAACCCTGAGCAACCCACACAAGTTCAACTACATGAGCAAGACCCACACCACCACCCAAGGTATGTCATTCCATCTTAGAGAAGCTTTACTCCAAATCATGAGTCAAAGCAACTCAACAAGATGTGAATACATCAAGATGCTTAAACGAAAAATGGTAACCCCATTTTGAGCTTAAACGATGAGTATGACCTATGATCAAGTGCTCTCACTTGACTCCTAAGTCAATATACTCTAACATAGGTGACTTTGTCACCGCCCAACTCTAGATGAAGTTCTCTTGTGTTCTTTTCTGTGTTATTGCATTTGTTTCTCGCATATTTGTTTCCCCTTCAAACTTCATCTAGATCTTTTATTTTCTTTTCTTGTCATTTGTTCTGCATTTTCTGCATCCAATTCATTGCAAATCTTTCAGTTAATTCCTTGCAAATCTTTGTGAGATTCTTACTTGTCTAGTGAGCTGAGGTGACAAGTAGTTTCACTCTGATGAACTCGGTCACACCGGTTTGTTTTCTTCGGCCTAACCGAAATCTTTCGGTGCAACCGAAGCACACAACTCGGAGTCACCGATTTACTCACAGGAAAACCAACTTGCCACTTATTCCTGATTTCTATTTGCTTCAGCTCCACTCAATGATTCTTGTCCTCTACCAGCATCATGTTACACATGCTGCTTTGCTGTGTGACTCAAGGACCAACCCATTTGTATCACATATCCAGAAGACCCTTCTTGGAAATTGATGTCAAAGGGGGAGAGAGAGATCACATCAAAGCTTAATCTTTCCTATAGGGGGAGAAAGAGAGAATACTCAGGGGAAGAGAAAGTAATATCATCAATGACCCCATATGCTTGGTGTTCAAAAGGAGAGATGTCACATGTCTTTAAGAGGGGAACGACATGTTTGTTTGCTTGCTTTAGCTCAAGCTCTGTTGTTTATTTTCTATTGCTCTGATTTTCTGTTCCCTATCTTCTCCCAATATCCCATGCAGATTCAGGGGGGGCAAGACATCTAAGGGAAGGAAATCTCTGATTTTATTGCATATCTTTACCTTTGGGGACATGTCTATATCCAATGTGGTACTTAGTACTCACTCTACATGTCATCTCAGTCTTGGTTCTCTTGTGGGTTCTCTTGTTTGCTCTGGTTAGTAGGTGTATCTGTGTTATTTAACCTTGTTTGCACAGGTTCATCCCATCCTAAGCCAACTCAAGACCACAAGGTAAGTATATGCATCACAGTCATATGAATGAGAAATTCTTGCTGATGTGCATATTGTTTGCAAGAAGGACTCATGAGCATGAAGCTACATTTCTCATATTCACATCATTTGCTCTGATGCATATAGCCAAGATACATGTAGCACATTGCTTACTCTATCATGCTTATGCATTCACATGCTCCTATATTCCATTTTCACATGTTTGCATACATGTAGGGGGAGCCTATGCATGTTACATGTCCTTCCAAAGCTTTACTTGCTATTCTCTATATCTTTATCTAAATCTTTGATGTATGTTGTCATCAATTACCAAAAAGGGGGAGATTGAAAGCACAAGTGCTCCCTGGGTGATTTTGGTAATTAATGTCAACATATCTCTTGTTGGACTAACACTTTTACCTAGTATGTTTCAGATAAGTTCAACAATGTAGTGGCATGGACTAAAGGATGTGGAACCCCATCAAGAAGCTAAGGACAAAGGATTGGCTCAAGCTTCAAGAACAAGACTCTACATTTTCTATTTTAGTGATCCAAGATCACATTGAGTCTATAGGAAAAGCCAATACTATCAAGAGGGGATGAGGTGTTGCTTAATGAGCCTCTTGCTTCATGTGCTTAGTGATGTGCTCCAAAATCCTCAACTACCTTTCCATATCCACATATGACCCAAACCTAAAGTCAAACTCGGGCCCACCGATTCTTTCTATCCGGCGCCACCGAGTTTCACATGTCATAGCCACTGCCACAAACCCTAGCAAATCGGTTTCACCGATAGGGATCTCGGTCTCACCAAGATGGGATTGCAATCTCACTTTGTATGTCCATTGCCAAAATCGGTCTCACCGAGTTTGCGCAATCGGTACTACCGAGATTACAATGCAAATCCTCTGGTTAGCTTATTACCTAAATCGGTCCCACCGAGTTTGTGTAATCGGTCACACCGAGATTACGTTATGCCCTAACCCTAACCATATCGGTCCAACCGAGTTGCATCTCAGTCCCACCGAAAATCCTAACGGTCACTAGGTTTGCTGAATCGGTCCGACCGAGTTTAATGATTCGGTCCCACCGAGTTTAGCAGATTGTGTGTAATGGTTAGATTTTGTGTGGAGGCTATATATACCCCTCCACCCACTCTTCATTCGCGAAGAAAGCCACCAGAAGAGATCTTCACTTCCAATACACATTTTCTGAGAGAGAACCACCTACACTTGTGTTGAGCTCAAGATATTCCATTCCTACCATATGAATCTTGATCTTTAGCCTTCCCCAAGTTGCTTTCCACTCAAATCTTCTTTCCACCAAATCCAAATACTATGAGAGAGAGTTGAGTGTTGGGGAGACTATCATTTGAAAAACAAGAGCAAGGAGTTCAGCATCAACACACCATTTGTTACTTCTTGGAGACTGGTGTCTCCTAGATTGGCTAGGTGTCACTTGGGAGCCTCCGACAAGATTGTGGAGTTGAACCAAGGAGTTTGTAAGGGCAAGGAGATCGCCTACTTCGTGAAGATCTACCGCTAGTGAGGCAAGTCCTTCGTGGGCGACGGCCATGATGGAATATACAAGGTTGCTTCTTCGTGGACCCTTAGTGGGTGGAGCCCTCCGTGGACTCGCGCAACCGTTACCCTCCGTGGGTTGAAGTCTCCATCAACGTGGATGTACGATAGCACCACCTATCGGAACCACGCCAAAAACATCCGTGTCTCAAATTGCGTTTGAATACTCCAAACCCTTCCCTTTACATTCTTGCAAGTTGCATGCTTTACTTTCCGCTGCTCATATACTCATTGCATGCTTGCTTGATATGTATTGTGTTTATTAAACTTGTGCCCAAACTCCACCTAAACTTAAGAATTTCAAAAAACAGCAACTTTTGGTGCTTAGTGTCTAATCACCCCCCCCTCTAGACACCTCTTCTCGATCCTCTCACAACTTTAGATCCCACATATTTGGAGAATGTTCAATTTTATGAAGTTTTTGATAAAAGTGGGTTTCGAGAGGTCATGAATTTAGTTAATGTTAATCCCACTATTTTGGAAGAGTGTCAACTTTGCATGCATGTGGATCGTGTTGAGAATATGTTATGTGATAGTTATTTTCTTGAATTTGCCTATGATCCTACATGTAATTATTATGATAAAGGAAAATATGGTTGTAGAAATCTTTATCTTACTAAATTACCTCTCGTCATGTTGAGATTGCTATTGTTTCTTTCCACTTCCTTGCATATGCTAGTTTTTGCTTGTCTTGATAATTTGTTTGCTTATAAAATTCCTATGCATAGGAATTATGTTAGAATTAGATGTGTTTATCACGTGTTCTTTGATGCTCTCTTTGTGCTTCAATTCTTGTCTTTCATGTGAGCATCATCGAAATCTCAATGCCTAGCTTGGGGTGTTAAACGATAGCGCTTGTTGGGAGGCAACCCAATTTTATTTTTAGTTTTTTTGCCTTTTGCTTCTGTTTAGGAATAAATCTTTGATCCAGCCTCTGGTTAGATTTGTTTTTATGTTTTAATTAGTGTCTGTGCCAAGTTTAACCTATAGGAACTTCTTGAATGTTAGTTATTTGATCTTGCTGAAAATTCCAGAAACTTTCTGTTCACGAAAACAATTGTTAAAAATTACCAGAACGCGATAAAATATTAATTCCAATTGCATCAGATCAATAAACAAATTTTATAGGTCTTTCTATTTTGGTAGATTGTTTGGAGTTCCATAAGTTTGCGTTAGTTACATATTAGTACAGACTGTTCTCTTTTTGACAGATTCTGTTTTTCGTGTGTTGTTTGCTTATTTTGATGAATCTATGGCTAGTAAAATAGTTTATAAACCATAGAGAAGTCGGAATACAGTAGGTTTAACACCAATATAAATAAAGAATGAGTTCATTACAGTACCTTGAAGTGGTCTTTTGTTTTCTTTCGCTAACGGGGCTAATGAGATTTTCTGCTGAGTTTTGTGTTGTGAAGTTTTCAAGTTTTGGGTGAAAGATTTGATGGATTATGGAACAAGGAGTGGCAAGAGCCTAAGCTTGGGGATGCCCATGGCACCCCAGGATAATCTAAGGACACCTAAAAGCCAAAGGTTGGGGATGCCCCGAAAGGCATCCCCTCTTTCGTCTACTTCCATCGGTAACTTTACTTGGAGCTATATTTTTATTCACCACATGATATGTGTTTTGCTTGGAGCGTCTTGTATGATTTGAGTGTTTGTTTTTTCTTAGTTTACCACAATCATCCTTGCAGTACATACCTTTTGAGAGAGACACACAAATTAGAATTTATTAGAATACTCTATGTGCTTCACTTATATTTTTGAGCTATATAGTTTCGCTCTAGTGCTTCACTTATATCTTTTAGAGCACGGTGGTGGATTTGTTTTATAGAAAATATTGTTCTCTCATGCTTCAGTTACTATTTTTAGAGTCTTAAAACAGCATGGCAATTTGCTTTAATTATAATATCATGAGAAATTTGATGCTTCATAACTGCTTTGAGATATAAAGGTGGTAATATCATGGTTGTGCTAGTTGAGTAATTGTGGAATTGAAAAATACTTGTGTTGGAGTTTGTGATTCTCGTAGCATGCACGTATGGTGAACCGTTATGTAACGAAGTCGGAGCATGAGGTATTTGTTGATTGTCATCCTTTGTGTGGCGGTCGGGATCGCGCGATGGTTAACGCCTACCAACCCTTCCTCTAGGAGCATGTGTAGTAGTACTTTGCTGCGAGGGCTAATAAATTTTTGCAATAAGTATATGAGTTCTTTATGACTAATGTGAGTCCATGGATTATACGCACACCTACCTTTCCGCAATTTTCTAGCCTCTTCGGTACCGTGCATTGCCCTTTCTCACCTTGAGAGTTGGTGCAAACTTCGCCGGTGCATCCAAACCCCGTGATATGATACGCTCTATCATGCATAAACCTCCTTATATCTTCCTCAAAACAGCCACCATACCTACCTATTATGGCATTTCCATAGCCATTCTGAGATATATTGCCATGCAACTTTCCACCGTTTCGTTTATCATGACACACTCCATCATTGTCATATTTCTTTGCATGATCATGTAGTTGACATTGTATTAGTGGCAAAGCCACCGTTCATAATTCTTTCATACATGTCGCTCTTGATTAATTGCATATCCCAGTACTCCGCCGGAGGCATCCACATAGAGTCATATTTTGTTCTAAGTATTGAGTTGTAATTCATGAGTTGTAAGTAAATAAAAGTGTGATGATCATAATTTTTAGAGCATTGTCCCAAGTGAGGAAAGTATGATGGAGACTATGATTCCCCCACAAGTCGGGATGAGACTCCGGACTAAAAAATAGAGGTCATATAAAAAGTTAAAAGGCCCAAATAAAAAAATGAGAGAAAAAGAGAGAAGGAACAATGTTACTATCCTTTTACCACACTTGTGCTTCAAAGTAGCACCGTGATCTTCATGATAGAGAGTCTCTCATTTTGTCACTTTCATATACTAGTGGAAATTTCATTATAGAACTTGGCTTGTATGTTCCAATGATGGGCTTTCTCAAATGCCACAGGTATTCGTGAGCAAGCAAGTTGGATGCACACCCACTTAGTTTCTTTTGTTTGAGCTTTCATACACTTATAGCTCTAAGTGCATCCGTTGCATGGCAATCCCTACTCCTTGCATTGACATCAATTGATGGGCATCTCCATAGCCTGTTGATTAGCTTCGTTGATGTGAGAATTTCTCTTTTTTGTCTTCCCACATAACACCTATCATTATACCTTATTCCACCATAGTGCTATATCCATGGCTTGCGCTCATGTATTCCGTAAAAGTTGAAAAGGCTGTAGCGCGTTAAAAAGTATGAACCAATTGCTTGGCTAAAACCGGGGTTGTACATGATATGAATATTTTGTGTGGGGAAGATGGAGCATAGCCAGACTATATGATTTTGTAGGGATAACTTGCTTTGGCTATGTTATTTTGAGAAGACATAATTTCTTGGTTAGTATGCTTGAAGTATTATTGTTTTTATGTCAACATCAAACTTTTATCTTGAATCATACCAAATCTGAACATTCGTGCCACAATAAGAAGAATTACATTGAGATTATGCTAAGTAGCATTCCACATCAAAAATTCTGTTTTTATCATTTACCTACTCGAGGACGACCAGGAATTAAGCTTGGGGATGCTTGATACGTCTCCAACGTATCTATAATTTTTTATTGTTCCATGCTATATTATATTCTGTTTTGGATGTTTAAGGGCTTTATTATACACTTTTATATTATTTTCAGGACAAACCTATTAACCGGAGGCCCAGCCCAAGTTGCTGTTTTTTTGGCTATTTCAGAGTTTCGCAGAAAAAGAATATCAAACGGAGTCCAAACGGAATGAAACCTTTAGGAACGTGATTTTTGGAACGAACGTTGTCGGTGTCAAAACCGGCGGATCTCGGGTAGGGGGTCCCGAACTGTGCGTCAAGGTCGGATGGTAACAGGAGACAAGGGACACTTTATTTTACCCAGGTTCAGGCCCTCTCGATGGAGGTAAAACCCTACTCCTGCTAGATTAATATTGATGATATGGGTAGTACACTAGTGGATCTACCACGAGATCAAGGAGGCTAAACCCTAGAAGCTAGCCTATGGTATGATTGCGTATGACGATGGTTGTCCTACGGACTACAACCCTCAGGTTTATATAGACACCGGATAGGGTTTAGGGTTACACAGCGTCGGTTACAATGGTAGGAGATCTCGAATATCCGCACACCTAGCTTGTCTTCCACGCCAAGAAAAGATCCTTCCGGACACGGGACGAAGTCTTCAACTTTGTATCTTCATAGTCCCAGAGTCCGGCTGAAGGTATAGTTCGGCTATCCGAACACCCCCTAATCCAGGACTCCCTCAGTAGCCCCTGAACCAAGCTTCAATGACGACGAGTCCGGCGCGCAGATTGTCTTCGACATTGCAAGGCGGGTTCCTCCTCCAAGTTCTCCAAGAAGATTATAAACACCACAGAATAGTGTTTGGCTCTGCAAAATAAATTTCCACATATTGCCATACAGAGAATAATATTAACACAAATCAAATCTGCTGACGTATCCCGCAGTGCGTCATAACACTGCGGCCAAGCCTTCTATACAAATTGTTTTCATTGTTCCACCTCAGCTCGTTTAGCGAGGCGGTTCCCTTGGCATGTCTTGTCGAAGCAGAGATCATGTGCCCCCTTTTAACGGGATTCTCATTAATACGGACGTGGGTAACCCAACCACGCCATTTACCGCGGCGTTTGGGAGGCAAGTGAGTTTTATTAGGTAGGTGAGGATGCCTAACCATACCTGCTTATATAAAGGGATAAGGATTCACCTTTTTAACCTATGCCTTCTTCCTCCTTTGACCATCCGTCTCTCGCGCACTTAAGCTCCAACGCTCAAGTCCTCTCTTCCTTCCTCAACCCCCTCCAACAATGTCCGGAGCGGGAGGCAAGTGGATGGTCTCCTCCGTTACGGAGGCTCAAGTAAAAAGGCTAAGGAAAGCCGGATACTTGTCCAAGGACATCCCGCATCGGCTTCCTGATAAGGGGCAGCTTCTTCCTACCCCAAGGCCCCATGAGAGGGTAGTTTTTCTTCCCCACTTCCTCCGCGGACTGGGCTTTCCACTTCACCCCTTTGTCCGGGGGCTCATGTTCTACTACGGCCTAGATTTCCATGATCTGGCCCCGAACTTCGTTCTCAACATCTCGACGTTTATCGTCGTGTGTGAGGCCTTTCTCCGCGTCCGCCCCCACTTCGGCCTCTGGCTCAAGACCTTCAACGTCAAGCCCAAGGTGGTGTCCGGCACCCAGGCGGAGTGCGGAGGCGTTATGGTTGGCAAGATAGCCAACGTCCTCTGGTTTGATGGCTCCCTCGTGGAGTCCCTAAAGGGGTGGCAGGCTGGGTGGTTTTACATCACCGAGCCCCGCGATCCGAAATGGGCCGCGGCCCCTGAGTTCAGATCCGGACCCCCCACGCGGCTCATGTCCTGGAAAGAGACAGGCCTGTCGTGGGGCAACGAGGAAGAAGTGACTGGGTTGCAAACATGCATCCAGTCCCTGGTGAACAAGCCAATCCGGCTCGCTAACATAGTCCAGGTCATGCTCGTTCGCCTGATCCTCCCGTGCCAAGAACGGGATTTTACTTTGTGGGAATTCGACTCGACGCAGCACCAGACCCTTAGTAGGCTCTTCGACACGACGTATGAAGACGTCTGGAAGGTGCTGACCAAAGGCGCCGAGTCCCCTACGTCCGCCTCCGAGGATCGCGGATACAGCTCGCAGCGTATCGCTGGCGAGGTAAGCTATCTATACCTTTGATAGGTTCGTTAAGCTCTTCTTCATAGATTATCTCTATGCGGGATCTAAACTCCCTTTTGCCTTTGACAGGCTTGGCTGGAGATATCCGGACCGATCAACCGTCCGGCTCCTCTGCCCGAAGACCCGACCCCAGCTCTCTTGGTGAAGCTAATGGCTTCGGCACCTTACGTGGTGCCGGAGAGGAAGGCCAAGAAGAAGAAAACCACCAGGACTTGAAAAAGTTCCCGCAACATGGTGGTGTCGGACTCGTCATCCGACGAGTCCGCAACGCCCTCCTCTCGCGAAAACTAGGAGGAGGAACAAGGAAGCTCTCCCCCTCCAGCGAGGGGAGCAAAGAAGAAGAAGGCCGCCCCAACAGGGGAGGCCGAGGGGTCAAGGAAAAGGAAGACCCCTCCGCCGGACTACTCCCACGACGCCAAAGAGGGCGGAGAGGAGTGGCCGGACAGGACCAAGCGTCCGGCGAAATTGTAAGTATTTATACACCAGAGTAACCCATGATACTTTTTAGTGTGCGACTTTCCCTAATATCGCACGTATTTAATGCAGCCCGCCCCGGGCCGAACTCGACGACTCGTCGAGCGGCTCCCTGGATTCGTCGGACATGAACTCTGTTCCGCCCGCGGTCTCCCCCCGCGGGGCGGACGACGCCGAAGTGGCGCCCCGCCAAGCTTCGGGGCAGGAGGAGACGGTCCTGGAGGAGCCACAAGGCAATCCTCCGGACCCCGGGAGTGAAGGGGATAAAACCCTCCAGGGCTCCAAGTCCGGCTTTGTGCCGGACACCGCGCCGGACTCGACAGTCCCGTTCCGCGGTGGGCGAACTCCTTCCAAGAGGAGTAAGCCATCTGAGCCGGCGGCCTCCGTCCAACTGGAGGCGCCGTACAACCTGCTGGAGGTGCTTAAGGGCGCCGCCATCGATGAGGAGCACCGTACTGTTATGAGTACGATGATCCAAAGGATTCAGTCCGCCAAGAGCGGACTGAATGAAGCTTGCGCTAGCCTTCTAACAGGCTTCGAGGTAAGCAAAAATATGTCAATTTATTTACCGCATAGACAGTAGCCCCTGATGCTCTGTTCGGTGTTTGGAAAGAAAAGCCGGATAGAGGATCTAATAATTTTCGCAGGAGTCTAACAAAAGTCAAATATGCGTATGCAGGCTTCACTGCTGTCCACCGCCGCACTGACTGCGCAGGTGGATGTCCTGAAACAGGACCTCGGGCGGACCGAGCAAGAGCTCGGCCTTGCCAAACGGCAGCTCGAGGAGAAGGAAGGTAAGAAATATCTAAAAAAAAGAAGAAAAAGGTGCCTATAGAGAGGCTTGATTGCAGAAAGAAATAACGGGATTGTACTGCTTATTGTATGGGCCACAACCGAGGTGACAGCCCTAAAGCAGGCGCTGGCTGAGGCCGAGAAGAAAACGGCCGAGGAGCGTGCCGAGCGAGAGAGGCTTGGGGTTCAGGTCGGCGCGGTGCAGCAAGAGCTGCAAACTCTCATGAAAAAACATGAGGGTTTGGAGCTTGAGGCGAAAGCGCAAGCATCCGAGCTCGCGTCGGCCATCGAGATCGCCAAGAGTGCCAAGGCTGAAGCCCAAAAGGCCCTCCAAGAGTTGGAGGAGGTGAAAAAGATAGCCACGGGTAAGGCATTCTTAATGCAGAGTAGGAATATAAAATTAAACTACCTATTACTTACCCGAATCCGGAGTTCTCCAGGGGCGTTCGCCGATCTTCACCGTAGCGTATCCGACGCCGCCGCGTTCTACCGAGCTGAAGAGGGCAGCTCGACGGAGAGCGTGTTCTGGTCTCAGTATTCTGAGGCCGGACACCCTGTGCCCTTAAGCGATCAGCTGAAACAGCTGGTCGAGCTCCACAAGGCGGCTGAACAGGCCATGAAGGGCTTACTAGTTCGGCTGTGGCCTGGAGAGGCCCTGCCTGGGAGCTATTTCGGGTTGGTGCGGCGGCTGGTGGAGGCCTGTCCACGGCTTGAAGTCATCAAGCGCTCCGTCTGCATTGAAGGTGCCTGGAGGGCCCTTGCCCGTGTAAGGGTACACTGGGGTAAGCTGGACGGAGAGAAGCTGGTGAAGGACGGGCCGCCGCAGGGGAAGGAGCATCGCAAGCCCGAGAACTACTACAAGGAAGTTCTTGCCGGAGCCCGCCTTGTCGCGGATGAATGTGCTAAAGATGTAATATTTGAGTGAACTCGCTCGTTTGTATCCTGTGCGCTGAAAACTTGTTCATATGCGCAAAGCAATGCTTGTTTAATTTAAAATATTATTTTCTGTGCGGCCGTTTATAAAAATTTGAGAGATGGAGAGTCGTCGGCTTCTGCCCCCATGCCACTAGTGCTGGGGTGTTCGGGATAAACCTGAGGGCTCTTGTTCCCATAGTTGGGTCCTTCGAGGGAGGCGCTCAGCACAGCAAACCAGGCAATCAGACTATAATGCTTGAACACTCTCACTTAGCCATAGAATGTTATAATTTTAAATTTTGGCGAAGCCCCTAGTTCGGAAGGCCGAATTCGGGGCGCTATCCACGCCTTTGGCCGGACATAGCCAGCTCCTCGCTCAAAGCGGCATAAGCCTTTAAGGACTCGAAAAACCTCTCGAACAGCGACCGGTCTCACGCCTTATCATGACAGTCTGTTTTAGCTTTCTCCACTGAGGTGCTCAACCCACCTGATCTGGGGCACAATCGCAGTGGTTCTCCTAGTGCTACCTTAGCCGATAGAGCGGAACGTAAGGTACCAAAACATAGGAGCCGGGCAAACCCAACATGTGACCAAAATCATGACTCGGAGCCGATGCATATAGTGCTATAAGTTCGGGGTGCCGCACTTGTGAAAGTGTACGGACTTCACACACCAGATAAAAGGGTAATGAAGCCCCTGGCGTGGTTTGCCGTACCATGGTGTACGGGTGCGATCATGTTATATCATAAACACATATATTCAAAGGGTACAATGCAAAAAATAGACAAAAAGCTATGCATTGTTTTATAAAGAGGCTATTTATCAAAGCCGAACGATACAAGTAGTGCGATAAGCAAAGAAGATATTAGACTATTTAACATGTCCTGACCAGGCACAGGCCGCGGAATTTAGAAACAGATATATCGCTCAAAATAGAGACCACCTGAGAGTTCTGGAATGCGGCGTAGATTTGTCTGCTTTCCTGGATCTTGCATCGTCTGTGCGGCAACGCAGCCGAACAGGTTGTCCAGAGTATGGAGTCCTGAAATTAATAAGGAAAAAATCCGGCAGCCCCTAGTACGTTTGACGCCGTGTTGTAGGCATGCCGTTAATGTGCCCCTCCCCCTGTGCCCATGGAATTTTAAGGGCATAATTGTGTACTCGAGGTACTTGCAGTGACAAGGGTCTTGGGAACCCAAATAGACCATTCAATGTACTCATAAGGAGAACCAACAAATTTGGCATAAACAAGCCCATCACTAGCACGACACAACACATAAGAAGGGTTAAAGTCGCCGGCTTTGTTGGAAGGGGTGGCATTGCCCTTCTTGACACCACCACCCTTCACATTGTTCTACTTTTCCTTGGGAGCACCCTCTCCCTCCTTCACAAAAGTTTGCTTGAGAGGAGGAGGTCGTTTGGCCTTGTCATTCTTCTTCTTGTTCTTGGGCTTGGGTGCGAACCCAATCCCCTCCTTGGATACAACTTCCTTTTGATTACTCAAAAGGTCGTTGAGGTTGTTCTCACCTTGTATGCACGACACAAGGCCCTTCTCAAGTTGCATCTTCAACTTGGCATTCTCCTCAATAAGATGCACATGCTCACAACATGGGTTAGTAGCATTTGCATTATCAATGAAAACCATATGAGGAAAGGTGGCTTTATCCTTAGTTAGCTTCACTTGGAGTTGATCGTGAGACTCTTTAAGACTAGCATGAATACCTTTCAATGCTTTATGGGCATTCTCAAGTATATCAAACTCTTCTTTGAGTCTAGCAAGATCAAATTCAAGTTTGGCCTTCTCGGAATTTAGCATACGAGATAAGACACAAGCATGATCAAGATCTTTCTTTAATTTAGCATGATCATCGTTGTGTGACTCCTCTAGAGCCAAACAAAGACCACGCTCTTCCACAAGAGCATTAGAGAGATCCGATATCTCATCGGCATAATCACGACTATGCCCCTCTGATACATCCATTTTGCATCATGCTTTTATATCGATATTTATTGCATTATGGACTGTTATTTCACAATATGTCATAATACTTATGGCTATTCTCTCTTATTTTACAAGGTTTACATGATGAGGGAGAATGCCGACAGCTGGAATTCTGGGCTGGAAAAGGAGCAAATATTAGAGACCTATTCTGTGCAACTCCAAAAGTCCTGAAACTCCACGGAATATCTTAAAAGAAATAAAGAAAAATCCTCGCCAAAGATGAAGGCCAGGGGGCCCACACCCTGCTCACGAGGGTGGGGGCGCCCCCCTCCTAGGGCGTGCCCCCTACCTCGTGGCCCCCTGGTGGGTCTCCGACGTCCATCTTCTCCTATATGAAGTCTTTCGTCAAGAAAAAAACAAGAAGCAACCTTTCGGGACGAAACTCCGCCGCCATGAGGCGGAACCAATCTAGGGCTCCGGCAGAGCTGTTCTACCGGGGACACTTCCCTACGGGAGGGGGAAATCATCGCCATCGTCATCACCAACGCTCCTCTTATCGGGTGAGGGCAATCTGCATCAACATCTTCACCAGCACCATCTCATCTCCAAACCCTAGTTCATCTCTTGTATCCAATTCTTGTCTCCAAGTCCATGATTGGTGCTAGTAGGTTGCTAGTAGTGTTGATTACTCCTTGTAGTTGATGCTAGTTGGTTTATTTGGTGGAAGATTATATGTTCAGATCCTATATGCATATTATTACCCCTCTGATTATGAACATGAATATGCTTTCTGAGTAGTTACGTTTGTTCCTGAGGACAAGGGAGAAGTCTTGCTATTAGTAGTCATGTGAATTTGGTATTTGTTCGATATTTTGATAAGATGTATGTTGTCTAGCCTCTAGTGGTGTTATGTGAACGTCGACTACATAACACTTCACCATTATTTGGGCCTAGAGGAAGGCATTGGGAAGTAATAAGTAGATGATGGGTTGCTGGAGTGACAGAAGCTTAAACCCTAGTTTATGCGTTGCTTCCTAAGGGGCTGATTTGGATCCACATGTTTCATGCTATGGTTAGGTTTACCTTAATACTTTTGTTGTAGTTGCGGATGCTTGCAATAGAGGTTAATCATAAGTGGGATGCTTGTTAAAGTAAGAACAACACCCAAGCACTGGTCCACCCACATATCAAATTATCAAAGTACCGAACGCGAATCATATGAACGTGATGAAAACTAGCTTGACGATATTCCCATGTGTCCTCGGGAGCGCTTTTCCTTGTATAAGAGTTTGTTCCGTCTTTTCCTTTGCTACAAAAAGGATTGAGCCATCTTGCTGCACTTTATTTACTTTTGTTACTTGTTGCTTGTTGCAATTTATCTTGTCACAAAACTATCTGTTACCACTTATTTCAGTACTTGCAGAGAATACCTTGCTGAAAACCGCTTATCATTTCCTTCTGCTCCTCGTTGGGTTCGACACTCTTACTTATCAAAAGGACTACGATAGATCCCCTATACTTGTGGGTCATCACCCTCCATCTTGGAGATGGTTTCTTCGTGAGCCTCGATGGTGTCATTGGCTTCACCAAGTTGTTCCAAGAGAGCAACAAAGTGCTTCTTGGACTTACCCTTGAGCTTACTCATAAAGGAATCAAACCCATTTTCTTCCTCATTAGGCCCCACATTTTCATCAATGCAATCCGTCAAGGAGGGATTAGTAATGATGGTAGTTTTGATGTTGGGGGTTACCTTGTTGGTTGCTTTAGCCATGAGGCACTTGGTGATGATGTTCTCATTGGGTGAGTCGAAGAGGGATGCCCGAGGAGTTGTTGCAATGGCCACGGAGGCCATAGAAGCCGAGTCACTGCCTTCATCATCATCATCATCCTCATTGTACTCTTCTTGTGCAACCAGCCCCTTGGGAGGAGTCCTCTTGGTGAATTTGCTCTTGTTAGGGAAAGACTTGGCTTTGTCCTTTCGAATGAGCTTGCCACCATTGTCTTCTCTCTTCTCATAGGGGCATTCGGCAGCAAAATGGCTCACATTGCCACAATTATAGCAAGTCCTCACGTGTTGCTTGACCTTGTTGCCACTTGAGTTGTTCTTGTTGAAGTTGGGCCTTGAGTTCTTCTTACTCCAAAATTGCCGTGAAGCGAGAGCCATGTGCTCATGATAATCATACTTTGTATCTTCGGGGTTGCTCTCCTCTTCTTCATCTTGTTCTTCTTCTTCCATACTAACCTTGGCCTTTAATGCAAGGTTGGGCTTCTTTGTTCTTTAAGAGCGTAGCACCGCATTGTTGGCGGTCTTGTCCAAAATGGTCATAGCCACAAACTCATCCAACACTTCACTTGAGGACAAGGTATGGAAGTCCGGCCTTTGACGAATGAAGGAGGACATGGCTTTATGATAAGGCATCATTGCCTTGAGGAATTTGCGTTTGATCCAATTGTCATTCGTGTCCTTGCTTCCATGATCTCGGAGTGAAACCGCGAGTTTGGTTACCCTCCAATAAAGCTCACGAGGTTCTTCATCTTCTTTCATTGCAAACTCATCGGCTTCATCTTGCACCACTTCATAGTTTGAGCGTTGAATGCTTGCACTTCCCCGGTAGAGAGAAACAACTTGGTGCCAAGCATCTTTGGTCATGGAGTAGGGCCGGAGATGAGGAAGATCTTCGGGTGGAATAGCTTCTTGGATGATGAAGAGAGCATTCTCATTGAATTGATTATCCACGGCTTCTCTAGGAGTGAAGTTGCTTCGGTCATGTGGATAGAAACCTTCTTAAATGATTCTCCAAATATTAGTATTCACATGATTTAAATGACGCTTAAAGCGATAGACCCAAGAATCAAATTCCACATTCTTCTCAATCTTAGGGGAGGGCCGGCATGATTCAAATGAGTGGAAGGAAGCGGTCCACCATAGACAAGTGGAGGTTCCACATGGGCAAAGATGCCGGTGCCATTTTGACCACTAGAAGAAGGAGCTTTCTCACTAGTAGCTTCCCCCTTGTCGGAGTTAGCATCCATCACCTTGTTAGCGGTATCACCCACTTTCAATGGTGCGGTGGAAAGTTTAAGCCCTTCTAAGAATTTATTAAACATGCTTTCAACCTCGGTCATCATGGAGGTCTTTAATGTGTCCAAAGCCACATTGAATTCCTCACGAGAGACCGCGGTTCCCCCATCGGCCGTAGACGAGAATGGATTCACACCGGAGTGCTCCTCCGCTCCGTCTACGGTGTCAACCATACTCTTCGGACGTCAAAGTCCTTAATAAGGAGACGAGGCTCTGATACCAATTGAAAGGATCGATATAGTTAACTAGAGGGTGGGTGAATAGGCAACTAACAATTTTTAGCTTTTCTTTACCAAATTAAACTTTGCATCAAAGTAGGTTATCTAGATATGCAACTAGGTGGGAAAACTATATGATGCAACAACAACAAGCACAAAAGCAAGCAAGGTAAATAACACAAATAAGCTTGCACAAGTAAAGGGATGAAGTAACCAAGAGTGGAGCCGGTGAAGACGAGGATGTGTTACCGAAGTTCCTTCCCTTTGAGGGGAAGTACGTCTCCGTTTGAGCGGTGTGGATGCACAATGCTCCCCAAGAAGCCACTAGGGCCACCGTATTCTCCTCACGCCCTCACACAATGCGAGATCCCGTGATTCCACTATTGGCGCCCTTGGAGGCGGCAACCAGACCTTTACAAACAAGGTTGGGGCTCTATCCACAACTTAATTGGAGGCTCCCAAAGATACCGCGGAGCTTCACCACAATGGAATGTGGCTCCGAGGTGACCTCAACCGTCTAGGGTGCTCAAACACCCAAGAGTAACAAAATCCACACAAGAAAGTATGGGGGAAGCAAATATCCTTTGGTGGAAGTGTAGATCTAGGTCTCTTCCTTCAATCCCTAGCAAATCAACAAGTTTGAGTGGCTAGAGAGAGAGAGAGAGAGAGATCGGGCAAAAGAGCTTGAGTAGCATAAATGGTGGAGTGAGAGAGGTAAGAGGTAAGTGTGGTAGGTGGAAGAAGCAACCTTATATAGCAACCCTAAAAATTCAATCGTTACTGCGTTTTCTGCACTGCAGCGGTACAACCGCTCCTTGTACCGGTACAACCGGGACTCACGGCTTACGTGCAGAACCCTACCAGGCGGTACAACCGGGCTACCAGGCGGTAGTACCGGTTTGAGAGAACAACCGGACCAACCGCCCAGCCACCGCTCAACCACCGCATAGAAACAGTAGGGAGTCACCCCTGAGTGCGGTAGTTGAGCGGTACACGACCGGTGCAACCGCTTGGCCTTGCGCGCTCGGGCGGCTAAGTCCTGGGCGGTAGAACCGCTCGGGGCACCGGTGGTACCGGTATGACCGGACCAACCGGTCCACCACCGCCTGAGTACCACCTCAAAACATAATCTGACCGGTACTTGGGTGGTGCTTGGCCGGAACAACCGTCATAGTCTTTGCGGAGCATGGTGGAGGTACCACCGCCCGGAGGCAGCGGTACAACCGCTCGGTCAAGACTGGTGAGCGTCAAGAACCAGCAGTACAACCGCTCCAGAGAGCGGTACAACCGCTGGGAATCCACAACAAGTAGTAGGATAAGAAGGGAAGAGCTCTCTCTCACAACAAAGGAAGGCAAGAGAGGGGTGAGGCAAGTGTACGTGAAAAGATTCCCCCAACTCCTTCCAATGTGGATTCCCTCTTGATAGTACGGGTTCCCTACAATCAAAGAGATAAAAGTGCGGAAAACTCCGTCTTCGATCTTTTCCTCCCAGATAGAATGGCTATCCGATGAAATCCTAACCATCGAGAACCTGAAGCACTTAGCACAAGATTAGACCAACAAAGGGTTGTCATCATCATCCAAAACACTAAGTAGGGAAATGCCCTTACAATAAGTATTTCCCTCAGTTTTTGAGAACCAAGGTATCAATCCAGTAGGAGGCCACGCCCAAGTCCCTCGCACCTACACAAAGAAATAAAAACCTCGCAACCAACACAATAAAGGGGTTGTCAATCCCTTCACAGTCACTTACGGAAGTGAGATCTGATAGATATGATAAGATAATATTTTTGGTATTTTTATAATAAATATGCAAAGTAAAATAAAAGGCAATAAAAATAGCTAAGTGTTGGAAGATTAATATGATGGAAAATAGACCCGGGGGCCATAAGTTTCACTAGTGGCTTCTCTCAAGAGCATAAGTATTATGGTGGGTGAACAAATTACTGTTGAGCAATTGATAGAATTGAGCATAGTTATGAGAATATCTAGGTATGATCATGTATATAGGCATCACGTACGTGACAAGTAGACCGACTCCTGCCTGCATCTACTACTATTACTCCACACATCGACCGCTATCCAGCATGCATCTAGAGTATTAAGTTCATAAGAATAGAGTAACGCTTTAAGTAAGATGACATGATGTAGAGGGATAAACTCATGCAATATGATATAAACCCCATCTTGTTATCCTTGATGGCAACAATACAATGCGTGCCTTGCTGTCACTGGGAAAGGACACCGCAAGATTGAACCCAAAGCTAAGCACTTCTCACATTGCAAGAAAGATCAATCTAGTAGGCCAAACCAAACTGATAATTCGAAGAGACTTGCAAAGATAACCAATCATACATAAAAGAATTCAGAGAAGATTCAAATATTGTTCATAGCTAAACTTGATCATAAACCCACAATTCATCAGTCTCAACAAACACACCGCAAAATAAGATTACATCGAATAGATCTCCACGAGAATTGCGGAGAACTTTGTATTGAGATCCAAAGAGAGAGAAGAAGCCATCTAGCTAATAACTATGGACCCGAAGGTCTGAGGTAAACTACTCACACATCATCGGAGGGGCTATGGTGTTGATGTAGAAGCCCTCCGTGATCAATGCCCCCTCCAGTAGGATGCCGGAAAAGGCCCCAAGATGGGATCTCATGGGTACAGAAGGTTGAAGTGGTGGAATTAGGTTTTCGTGGATGCCTCTGTTGGGTTGGGGGTATGTAGGTATATATAGGAGGAAAAAGTACGTCGGTGGAGCAACATGGGCCCCATGAGGGTGGAGGTCGCGCCCAGGGGGGTAGGCGCGCCCCTACCTCGTGCCCTCCTGGTTGCTTTCTTGACGTAGGGTCCAAGTCCTCTGGATCACGTTCATTCCAAAAATCACGTTCCCGAAGGTTTCATTCCGTTTGGACTCCATTTGATATTCTTTTTCTGCGAAACTCTGAAATAGGCAAAAAAACAGCAATTTGGGCTAGGCCTCCGGTTAATAGGTTAGTCCCAAAAATAATATAAAAGTGTATAATAAAGCCCTTAAACATCCAGAACAGAATATAATATAGCATGGAACAATAAAAATTATAGATACGTTGGAGACGTATCAACATGATGTAGACAAAGTAAACTCACACACAAGGACGGAGCCAAAAAATTGAGATGGGGGGGGGCAAGAACCAAAACCTTAAAAATCATAGGATATATTTGCCGCAAAAGAATCATAGGATATATGAAAAGGTACCATAGTAAATAATAGGATTTAGGACATCTAGATAGTAAACATATGTCTGTTATTCAATAGTAAGAATAAATTACATTTCTATCAGTTTGAATTCTACTTTACGAGCACCAGTATCGAAGGTATCGATTATTTCTTCAGAGCTAAGCTTGGCTACAAGTTCCTTCTCAATGTAAACTAGTGTGCAATGGCAAAGAAAATCATCTCCCATTTTGCTTCGAACCCGCGTCTTGACTTGTTTCATTGCAGAAAAGGCTCGCTCTGGTATTGCAGTTGACACCGAGAGAGTTATCACCAATCATAACAACCTATCAACCATTGGATAGTCAAAAGATTTGCCAGTCTTAACTATTCCTTTTGTTAGGTTAGCAAGTGATTTGCGGTTCTTGATCTCTGGATGGTTGAATGTATCAAGCTGGAAATGTGGTAGCGCACTCCAACCGATCTATTTCTTGACTAGAAAAATCTGTAGGATAGAATTTCTCCACTAGTCTGCATATCTTTGACTTGCTGAAGGCATCATGCCTCGGGGTCCAGTGATGAACAAAGATCTAGAAGCTTAGTAACTTGAGAACTGAATCGATCATTCAACTCTATCACTTGTTGATCTATTGCAACATTAAACACATCTACTCTGTAATGATGGATAGTTGTGGTGTTGTCATGCTTATTTTGAGATTTTGTCACATCAACATACCTAAAATTAATATATATATATATATATATATATATATATATATATATATGAAAAAAATATGAATTAGTTGCATGATCTAAACATTGATGAGTAAGTATGTAAGTGGCTAAATCTCTACATTCTAATTTAAATAATTAGAGAGATAGGAAAAGATGCATACTTTTGATCCATGTCCGGGATGTCAATCTTATGTTTCACACAAAAGGATTTCACATCTTCAAAAAGGATGTCCCATCCATCTTCTCTTAGTTCATCAAGCAACACCTTTGTGTTAGAAACACAATCTAATGCATTTGCAATGTCCAAAGATTTATGTTGAAGTTTGAGACACAAGACATCCATGATTTTTATGATTCTTTCCATTAAGTGTAGAATGAACACAAAATCAAATGTGAGTAGGATTTTCAGGGCACCTCAAGCATCACCACTTGAGTTCCTTGTAGCTGAATGATCAGCTGCTACACTTCTTAGCACTATAACAGTCGCGGGAAACATCTTTAACAAAATTTTGATAGATTTTTAGTGGGAACTCCATCTCGTGTCTCCGGCCCTTTGTAAAGATCCTATTTGATTGGACCCTCTTCTTTTGTCAAACTCTCCCAATTCAATCTCTCTAGCAATTTCAGCAGCCTGATTTTCTAATGGCTCATCATTGCGTTTGGGAGATGCACTAACTGTATTGACAATGAAATTTGCATGCTAAAAAAATTTATGGACCTCATGTACCTCCCTTTGAAGCAGCAATAAGAGCTAATTGGATTTGATGTGCAAGACAATGGATATAGTATGCATAAGGGCACTCTTTGAGAATTAGAGCTTTCAGCCCATTCCACTCCCCCTCATGTTGCTTGCCCCGTCATATCCCTAGCCTCTAATGTCTTGCACATTCAACCCATTATCAACTAGGACAGCAATAATTGTGTTCTTGAGAGTCAAAGCTAGCACTAGTGTCTCTAACATGAACAAGATCAAGAAAATGTTCTCTTATCACCCCTTCTATGTTTGCAAATCGAAGAACTACTACCATCTGCTCTTTTTTAGACTCATCTCTACATTCGTCAACCAAGATAGAAAATTTTCTATTACCAAGTTATTATTTAATTGAGGTCTTCACTTTTTCAGCAAATATGCTAGCAGATTCCTTTTGAATAGTTGGTGAGGTGTACTTTGCATTTTTTGCAGCATTATGTACAACTACATGTACATCCTTGTTATAAGAAGCCAAAAGCTTAATCATTTCCTTGAAATTACATTGGTTCTTGGAATCCTCGGACTCATCATTTCCTCTAAAGGGGCATGCTTGGAACATTAACCACCTGATGCAATCAACATAGATTAATTATTAGATGTCTAGTATTAAGAAATTCTAAATGTTTGAAATTAAATAATTCTTGCTTACCTCATGGCATCAATGGAAGTCTTTAGCCTTAGTCTTGCATCAAGAACCTGCTTCTTAGTTTGCTGTTTCATCACCTCACCAACATGATTAATTCTGTTTCTCAAGTTTTCATAACACCGAACTGCAAAATTGCAAGCCAAGCTGGGAGTAGTGACCATATGTTTAAGAAAAGCACATTCTTTTCCATTGTTAACTTTCTTCCACTTATCAAATCCGGTGACTGTGATTGTGTCTGAACCACACTTCCCAATTGGCTTCTTTGAGAAGAGAAAACAAGGCAAACAATAGGCACACTTTTTTAGAGGTGAATACTCCAACCAGAAATGATTTGAATCGCCTACGGCCAGCCCCTGTCCCAGTAAATTCATACTCATCTGGCTTTAAGATTGGTTGGTAAGCCCCTTTAGACATATAAAAATGCCTAGCAGAATCATGCTCGTCAGGAGGAAGTTGCCAAATTTCAAGACGTCGCCCGGGCTCTCGGTCATGACTTTTAGTTATAATTCTAGCTTCTTACGTAGCTTCTGGCATGGAAACATCATGATCAATTTGAGCATCACCATCAGTACAATTAGGCTAGTTCTGTTCTCTAGGTTGAACATTGTCTGCAATAGCATCATGTTCTGATGGCCGAGAGCTTGAACCAACGGGTTTGAAAAAATTATGAATTGACTCTCTCTTCCTCTTCATGCCTACACAAGCACAAAATAATTAAAAAATTATATTGATGATTAATCATTAAGGCCTGTAGTTTGTATGTATACTTCTACAATTTCTAAAGGCATGAACTACTAATCCATGTGAAAATAAATTACGTTTTCCCCTTGTATTGGTACTACTTATTCCGTTGTCTGCCATCGTTGTGTCCGGGATTCCGGCCTTCGGGTTGCCGGCAATGTGTCCGTGGATCGGCGCATGTCCGTGCGTTGCGGCGTGCCCTTCCTATCCTAGCTTCTCGACGGGCATTGGCAGCACGCCTGCGTGGAGGCAGTCAGAGATCCGATCACTGTTTTTTTGGAGACGAACAATCGAACAAACTGACGAAGAGATTGTCGATATGTGCGTCGGCTGCGTGAAGCGTGCGTAGTCATGGCTTCATGGGCCGGTGTCGTGGTGCGTGGTGGCCTGCTCGGCTCAGCCTTGTGCTTTTAGCATGTAAATCTTCAATGGGCTGCACTTGTTGTACATGGTCTATATACAAAGGTCTATATACATGGGAATAGGGGGGCGAAGCAAGCTGGAGCCAAGCACACAGGTAAAAAACATACCGAACATGTCATCTTTTCAAGGGACTGCACGATCGTTGGGGGTCTCGCCCCCCACGCCCCCCTCCCTTCATACGTCCCTTCTCACACATGAATAAACCCCGTCTTTTTTTATCCTTAATAGTAATGATATAATACGTGTCATGTCATGTCCCTTTCTATCACTGGGATTGAGCACCGTAAGATCGAACCCATTACAAAGCACCTTTCCCATTGCAAGAATCAATCTAGTTGGCCAAACCAAACAATAGATTGGAGAGAAATACGAAGCTATAATAATCAGGCATAAAAGAGTTCAAAGAAGACTCAAATAATATTCATGGATAATCTAATCATAAATTCGCAATTCATCAGATCCCAACAAACACACGCAAAAAGTACATCGAATAGATCTCCAAGAAAATCAAGTAGAACATTGTATTGAAGATCAAAGAGAGAGAAGAAGCCATCTAGCTACTAGCTATGAACCCGTAGGTCTAAGGTAAACTACTCACACATCATCGGAAGGGTGGCAAAGTTGATATAGATCCCTCCATGATCGATTCCCCCTCCGGCAGAGTACCGGAGAAGGCCTCCACATGGGATCTCACGAGAACAGAAACTTGCGGTGGCGGAAAAAGTATTTTGGATGGCTCTCTGATGTTAGGGGAATATTTGAGAGTTTATAAAGGCGGAATTAGGTCAAGAGGTGCCACGAGGGGTCCACAAGCCTGGGGGCGCGCCTCCCGAGCTGGTCGCTCCCTCGTGACTCTTCAGGTCATCTCCCAAACCTTCTAGGGTCTCTTCTGGCCCATAAAAAATTAATTCAAAGCCTTTTCTCCGTTTGGACCCTGTTTGATATTGATTTCCTGAAAATCCAAAAACAAGCAAAAAAACAGCAACTGGCAGTGGGCACTAAGTTAATAGGTTAGTCCCAAAAAATGATATATAATTGCATAAAATTGCATATAAAACATCCAAGATTGATACTATAATAGCATGGAACAATAAAAAATTATAGATACATTAGATATGTATCAGGTTGCCACGACAACGAAATATTGGCCGTCACGACGACGCTTCAATAAAGATTGAAGATGATCATGAAGGATTCCTGGCGCCCAGGGCTTGTTCGTGGGTCGTTCATCAGGGACTCCAAGTGCGATCTACATAGACATGTTCTTCTTCCACTCCAACTCAGTGACGGTAATGATCGTGGTCCCAACCTGTAATGCATCTTCATATTGATCTTAGGTGTGCGTAGGTGTGATTTTTTTGGTTTTCTACTACATTTCCCAACACTCTCACATAGTTGTAGTCGGATATTTGGACCATGTATTTTGATGTCTCTAAAATGTTGGTTGGTGCGGGGGTTGGTGTAGTCCCAATACCGCCTAAGGGTGATATGCTAACTTTCCTGTACATCAACTTCATGACATCTAACAATGTCACAACCTTACTCTATGGGCTCTGAATGACAATTTCACTCGACATTACCCGCATGATGGTCTGTGGCGACTCATATCTCGTCGTCTAGCAAGTGACGAAAGAGTGGGTTGCCAGGAGCGAATCAATGATTGCTTACTACTCGCAGTACAGAAATTTGAAAATTTGGAAGTGGACTCCACATCCCGAGAGCTAAAAATGAAGTTGTTGGTGCTTTGGCCAAACTTAGTTCCGCTCGGATGACAATTCCACCCGGCATTTTTCTTGAGCACCTGACGAGCTGACTGTTGTGGGGAATCCTTTTGTCGAGCCACCAGTGGTCCCACAATCGGTAAATGGTGAAAATCTATAAGCTCGAAAAATCCGGACTGAAATTCACTCACACGCTTGTGGCTGATACGTCTCCAATGTATCTATAATTTTTTATTGTTCCAATGCTATTATATTATCCATCTTAGATGTTTTGTGTGCATTTGGTACTATTTTATATCATTTTTTGGGACTAACCTATTAACGTAGTGCCCAGTGCCAGTTGTTGTTTTTCCTTGTTTTTGTCTTTTACAGAAAATCAATATCAAACGGAGTCCAACAAACGGAATAAAACTTTACGATGATTTTTCTTGGACCAGAAGAAACCCAGGAGACTTGGAGAGGAGGCCAGAGGAGCCACGAGAGGGCCACAAGCCCTAAGGGCGCGCCCTAGAGGGGTGCACCCCAGGCTTGTTGCCCCCTCGGGACTCCCTAACCCTAATTCTTCCTCCATAAATACCCAAATATTCCCTCTACATCAGAAGCGTCCGCAAAAATACTTTTCCACTGCTGCATGTTTCTGTTCTGGTGAGATCCCATCTTGGGGCCTTTTTTGGCACTCTGCCAGAGGGGGATTCGATCATGGAGGGCCTCTACACCACCTTGATGCCCTTCCGATGATGTGTGAGTAGCTTACCACGGACCTATGGGTCCATAGCTAGTAGCTAGATGGCTTCTTCTCTCTCTTTGATCTTCAACACAATGCTCTCCTCGATGTTCTGGGAGTTCTATCCGATGTAATCTTCTTTTGTAGTGTGTTTGTTGAGATCTGATAAATTGTGGGTTTATGATCATATTATCTATGAATATTATGATCTTCTCTGGACTCTTTTATGCATGATTAAAATAGCTTTGTATTTCTCTCTGATCTATTGATTTGGTTTGGCCAACTAGATTGATCTATCTTGCCATGGGAGAGGTACTTTGTGATGGGTTCAATCTTACGGTGTCCTCACCCAATGACAGTAGGGGTAGCGAGGCATGTATTATATTGTTGCCATAAAGGATAAAAAGATGGGGTTTATATCATATTGCTTGAGTTTATCCCTCTACATCATGTCATTTTGCTTAATGTGTTACTCTATTCTTTTGAACTTAATACTCTAGATGCAGGCAGGAGTCGGTCGATCTGTGGAGTAATAGTAGTAGATGCAGAATCGTTCCAGTCTACTTGTCACGGACGTGATGCCTATATTCATGATCATTGCCTTGGATGTTGTCATAACTATGCACTTATCTATCAGTTGCTCAACATTAATTTATTCACCCACCATATATTTTTTTCAAGAGAGAAGCCTCTAGTGAAACCTATGGCCCTCGCGTCTATTTTCCATCATATAATTTTCAGATCTATAAAACGAAAAACCCCAAAAATACCTTGCTACAATTTATTTATCTTTACTTTATTTTGCCTTTTATTTATCTTTTATGTCTATCTCTATTAGATCTCACTCTTGCAAGTGACCGTGAATGGATTGACAACCCCTTTTTCGCGTAGTGTGCAAGTATTTGTTAGTTTGTGCAGGTGCATAGAAATTCTTCTTGCTACCTCTTGAGCATTGCGTTGGTTTTTCCTTGAAGAGGAAAGGGTGATGTAGCAAAGTAGCGTAAGTATTTTCCTCAGTTTTTGAGAACCAAGGTATCAATCCAGTAGGAGGCCACGCTCAAGTCCCTTGCACCTACACAAACAAATAAGAACCTTGCAACCAACGCGATAAAGGGGTTGTCAATCCCTTCACGGCCACTTGAAAAAGTGAGATCTGATAGAGGTGATAAGATAATATTATTGGTATTTTATAATAAAGACTAAAAGTAAAGAAAACAAAATAAAAGACGCAAGAAATAGCTAGTTGACGGGAGATTAATATGATGGAGAATAGACCCGGGGTCCATAGGTTTCACTAGTGGCTTCTCTCAAGATAGCATAAGTATTACGATGGCTGAACAAATTACTGTCGAGCAATTGATAGAATTGAGCATAGTTATGAGAATATCTAGGTATGATCATGTATATAGGCACCACGTCCGTGACAAGTAGACCGACTCCTGCCTGCATCTACTACTATTACTCCACACATCGACCGTTATCCAGCATGCATCTAGAGTATTAAATACCAGAAGAGAAGAGAAGAGAACCCTTTCCGTTGGAAGAAAGAGAAAAGGGGCCGGGCTATGCACTTCAAGAGAACCAACCCAAGAAGCACTCAATAAACTATTATATATAGTCCTGGCCAAGAGAAGGCCACCAGATCAAGCTAGCAGGAATGGGTACTACAGCACCAAGAAAGATCGATGGAAAGGGATATGAAACTATTTTAGATGCACGCTCTAGCTCTAAAGCAAGCTTATACGCACTCATAAAGGTGCCGTCTAGTGCCGTGAAGATAGTAACGCTTTAAGCAAGATGAAATGATGTAGAGGGATAAACTCATGCAATATGATATAAACCCCATCTTTTTATCCTTGATGGCAACAATACAATACGTGTCGTTTCCCACTGTCACTGGGATTGAGCACCGCAAAATTGAACCCAAAGCCAAGCACTTCTCCCATTGCAAGAAAGATCAATCTAGCAGGCTAAACCAAACTGATAATTCGAAGAGACTTGCAAAGATAATCAATCATACATAAAAGAATTCAGAGAAGATTCAAATATTGTCCATAGATAATCTTGATCATAAACCCACAATTCATCGGATCTCGACAAACACACCGCAAAAGAAGATTACATCGAATAAATCTCCAAGAGAATCAAGGAGAACTTTGTATTGAGATTCAAAGAGAGAAACGAAGCCATCTAGCTAATAACTATGGACCCGAAGGTCTAAGGTAAACTACTCACACATCATCGGAGAGGATATGGTGTTGATGTAGAAGCCCTCCGTGATCAATGCCGCCTTCGGCGGAGCGCCGAAAAAGGCCCCAAGATGGGATCTCACGAGTACAGAAGGTTGCGGCGGTGGAATTAGGTGTTTGTGGTGCTCCTCGATGGTTTGGGGGTACGTAGGTATATATAGGAGGGAGAAGTAGGTCAGTGGAGCCACGAGGGGCCCACGAGGGTGGAGGGCGCGCCTAGGGGGGTAGGCGCGCCCCCTGCCTTGTGGGATCCTCGGTGATTTCTTGACGTCCACTCCAAGTCCTCTGGATCACGTTTGTTCCAAAAATAACTCACCCGAAGGTTTCATTCCGTTTGGACTCCATTTGATATTCTTTTTCTGCAAGAAACTGAAATAGGCAAAAAAACAGCAATTTGGTCTGGGCGTCCCGTTAATAGGTTAGTCCCAAAAATAATATAAAAGTGTATAAATAAGACCATTAAACATCCAAAACAGAATATATAATAGCATGGAGCAATTAAAAATTATAGATACATTGGAGACGTATCATGCATCTATTGGAGACTTGCTTGTTCCTCCTACTGGATTGATACCTTTGTTCTTAACTGAGGGAAATATTTATATCTACTTTGCTGCATCACCCTTTCCTCTTCAAGGGAAATAACAATGCAAGCTCAAGAAGTAGCAGTGGCCACCACGCGTCCTCCTGGGCATTGATCGCTAAAGCTTCTCAAGCCGGTTTTTTAGAACAAATGCGCACACTGACGCGATTGATCTTGACGAAAAGTGCCTGGGCTGCCAGATGTATGCAAGATAACCACACTTGTCAGTTTTTGGGCTGAAAACCATTCCACTCGTATGTCCCTTTGTGGTTTGGTGTTTGGTTATGATTGGCCCATTCAAAATAGCTTTGGGTGGTTTCACTCATCTTATCGCAGTCGACAAATTCACAAAGTGGATCGAAGCAAAACTAGTAAAAAACTTGGATGGCTACACACAGTCAAGGCACCCAGCTGCATTTTGCTTCCGTAGAACACCCCAATCCAATGTCTAGGTTGAGTGACCAAACAGTCTAATCCTCCAGGGACTAAAACCACGCTTACTGACCCATTGAAGAGAGCTGTCGGAGCTTTGGGTCGAAGAACTACCATCAGTCCGCTGGGGCCGCGGATGACTCCTAATCACTCCACTCAATTCACACCCTTCTTTATGATGTATGGAGCGGAGGCAATCATGCTGGCTAATGTACCTCATGACTCTCTTCGAGTGTTGGCGTACACATAGGCTGAAGCTGAAGATGCACACCAAGATGGAGTCGACCTCCTTGAAGAAGCCCACTAACTTGCACATCCTCTCTTTGTCATCTACCAATAGACCTTGCGAAGATACCATAGTTGACAAGTGTGTGGACGAGCATCAATAGTCGGTGATTTGGTGCTCCGACTACGCCAAACTAAGAAGAAGCGACACAAGTTAGCCTTACATTGCGAAGGATCATTTGTTATTTCCCAAGCTCTGAGTGATAGCATGAACCGACTGTACGACCTCAAGAAAAATGAGGAGAGAAAGCGAACATGGAATGTGGACCTCCTTCGACGATTCTACACATGATTTTTTTTCACTTTTGTTTAAGATTATTGAACTATTGTCTTTCAATTCCGGGTGCTACATGATGAAATAAAATCTGCATGTTCTTTACCTACTGTTTATCTTTCAACTGATTTACCTTTGAGAGTTATAACACGCTTGGGGTTTGTGCCATGGGGGTTGCACCACAGTCAGGGGCTTCACCACACCCGGGGCCTGCACCGCCTCCGAGCCATATAACTCAGTCGGAATTTCATTTAATTTTCCTTCGGTGATTTTCTTCATAAGTTCCACCCTCCGGGTGCATTGCCAGTCGGCATGTCACCAACTTGTTTTCCTTGCTTTCTTAGTAAAAACATAAAAGTAAGTTGGTTGGGTCCCTAAGGCCCACTCCTTATCTTCAACCTGACTATAGTTCGTTTGCCTGGTTGGCAAGAGCAAAAGCCAAAGAAAAAACTGAATGACCAAATGATTGACTGCAAAAGAACCAAAGGGGAGTGAGTCAAAAAATTAGCAAAGAAAATTAAGCCGGATTTAGAAAAAGCACCTAGTGTGATAAAACTTGAAGTAGCACCACCACTAGTCGAACTTAAACTCTCACGCCATCACTCGACATTCTGAGGCTAATTTAAGGCATTGTTTTTTGGGTCACAACTCATCGGACTAGTCTTCCTCCTCTTCAACTTCAGCATCATCGACGGTCTCCTCCACGAAGTTGTCCAGCCCTGTAAATGTGGCCGCTCGGTTGGCAACATACTAGAACTTTAGGAGGTGCTCGTCGATGTTAACATGTTCACCTTCATCATTGAGAGGCATGACCTTCTTGACAGATGTGAGGCCCTTGGCGCGAGGAAAACAACCTTGTGTTGGAAATATGCCCTAGAGGCAATAATAAAATGGTTATTATTGTATTTCCTTGTTCATGATAATTGTCTATTGTTCATGCTATAACTGTATTAACTGGAAACCGTAATACATGTGTGAATACATAGACCACAACATGTCCCTAGTAAGCCTCTAGTTGACTAGCTCGTTGATCAATAGATGGTCATGGTTTACTCACCATGGACATTGGATATCATTGATAACGGGATCACATCATTAGGAGAATGATGTGATGGACAAGACCCAATCTTAAGCATAGCACAAGATCGTGTAGTTCGTTTGCTAAAGCTTTTCTAATGTCAAGTATCATTTCCTTAGACCATGAGATTGTGCAACTCCCGGATACCGTAGGAATGCTTTGGGTGCACCAAACGTCACAACGTAACTGGGTGGCTATAAAGGTGCACTACAGGTATCTCCTAAAGTGTTTGTTGGGTTGGCACGAATTGAGACTGGGATTTGTCACTCCGTATGACG
The DNA here is from genome assembly GCA_032464435.1 of Aegilops umbellulata. Taxonomy (NCBI): domain Eukaryota; kingdom Viridiplantae; phylum Streptophyta; class Magnoliopsida; order Poales; family Poaceae; genus Aegilops; species Aegilops umbellulata. Next base: position 90,509,369 of record CP136055.1, read on the forward strand.
GAGAGGTATCTCTGGGCCCACTCGGTAATGCATCATCATAATGAGCTCAATGTGACTAAGTAGTTAGTCACGGGATCATGCATTATGGAACGAGTAAAGTGACTCGCCGGTAACGAGATTGAACGAGGTATTGGGATACCGACGATCGAATCTTGGGCAAGTAACATACCGATTGACAAAGGGAATTGCATACGGGATTGCTTGAATCCTTGACATTGTGGTTCATCCGATGAGATCATCGTGGAACATGTGGGAGCCAATATTGGTATCCAGATCCCGCTATTGGTTATTGGCCGGAGAGGTGTCTCGGTCATGTCTGCATGGTTCCCGAACCCGTAGGGTCTACACACTTAAGGTTTGGTGATGCTAGAGTTGTTATGGGAAATAGTATGTGGTTACCGAAGGTTGTTCGGAGTCCCGGATGAGATCCCGGACGTGACGAGGAACTCCGGAATGGTCCGGAGGTGAAGATCGATATATTGGACGAAGGGTATTGGAGTCCGGAATTGTTCTGGGCGTACCGGGTGACGACCAGCGTGTCCGAAAGAGGTTTCGCAGGCCCCGGCAAGCGTTGGGGGGCCTTATGGGACAAGGGGAGGGGCACATCAGCCCACTAAGGGGCTGAGCGCCCCTTCCACCCCATCTCACGTAACCAGGAGAGGTGGGGGCGCCACCCCTAGGGCAGCCGCCCCTCCCGGCTTCGGGGGCAAGTTTCCTAGGGGGTGGGGGCGCCCAAACCCATCTAGGGTTTCCCCTGTGGCCGCCGCCCCTCCCCTAGGGAACCCTAGGGTGCCTCCCCCTCCTCCCTTCCCCCTATATATAGTGAGGCAGAGAGAGGGCAGCCGCACCCTTCCCCTGGCGCAGCCCTCTCCTCCTCCAACACCTCCTCCTCCTCCATAGTGCTTGGCGAAGCCCTGCTGGAGAACCACGAGCTCCATCGCCACCATGTCGTCGTGCTGCTGGAGTTCTCCCTCAACTTCTCCTCTCCCCTTGCTGGATCAAAAAGGAGGAGACGTCCCCGGGCTGTACGTGTGTTGAACGCGGAGGTGTCGTCTGTTCGGCACTTGGATCGGATCTTCCGCGATTTGAATCGCCGCGAGTACGACTCCATCAACTGCGTTCTTGTAACGCTTCCTCTTAGCGATCTACAAGGGTATGTAGATGCACTCCCCTCTCTCACGTTGCTAGTATCTCCATAGATTGATCTTGGTGATGCGTAGAAAATTTTGAATTTCTTCTACGTTCCCCAACAGTGGCATCATGAGCTAGGTCTATTGCGTAGATTCTATGCACGAGTAGAACACAAGTAGTTGTGGGCGTTGGTTTTGGTCAATATGCTTACCGTTACTAGTCCTATCTTGTTTCGACGGTATTGTGGGATGAAGCGGCCCGGACCGACCTTACACGTACACTTACGTGAGACAGGTTCCACCGACTGACATGCACTTGTTGCATAAGGTGGCTAGCGGGTGTCTGTCTCTCCCACTTTAGTCGGATCGGATTCGATGAAGAGGGTCCTTATGAAGGGTAAATAGCAATTGGCATATCACCGTTGTGGCTTTTGCGTAGGTAAGAAACGTTCTTGCTAGAAACCCATAGTAGCCACATAAAACATGCAACAACAATTAGAGGACGTCTAACTTGTTTTTGCAGGGTTTGTTATGTGATGTGATATGGCCAAAAGGATGTGATGAATGATATATGTGATGTATGAGATTGATCATGTTCTTGTAATAGGAACCATGACTTGCATGTCGATGAGTATGACAACTGGCAGGAGCCATAGGAGTTGTCTTAATTTATTGTATGACATGCGTGTCACTGAATAACGCCATGTAATTACTTTACTTCATTGCTAAACCGTTAGCCATAGTAGTAGAAGTAATAGTTGGCGAGACAACTTCATGGAGACACGATGATGGAGATCATGATGATGGAGATAATGGTGTCATGCCGGTGACGATGATGATCATGGAGCCCTGAAGATGGAGATCAAAAGGAGCAAAATGATATTGGCCATATCATGTCACTATTTGATTGCATGTGATGTTTATCATGTTTATGCATCTTATTTGCTTAGAACGACGGTAGTAAATAAGATGATCCCTCATAATAATTTCAAGGAAGTGTCCCCCTAACTGTGCACCGTTGCGAAATGTAACATCCCAAAATTTCAATTTGGAATGTTATACATTAGATCATCATGCATATCATATTTTATTTTGCTTTTGGTTTTGATCCTAGAAAATCCTAAGCAACTCAAGGACCCACGGAGAGAGTTGGGGATTTCGTTATTTTCATATTTGAGTTTTCCCAAATTTTGTAAACAGGATCATTTTATTTTATTTATTTTATCGTCAATTATTTCTATTACAAAAATATGAGAGAGGGAATAAAATGACTTTCCCAAAATATAGAAATATTGACGATTTAATAAAAAATCAAATAAGATTTATTTCGGAGTTTTTCGGTATTTTTAATTGAATTTAGGAAAAATATGTGTTTTTCAAAATTGTATTTTGGGCCCAAATAAATGTTCACTTTATCGGGCTTGATTTTAGAAACCCGAGAAAATTTATTTCATGATTTTTGGAGTCCGTTTAGTATTTCGTTTTATTTTTCTTCCGAGCGTAATTATTAAAAAAAACGAAACCTACTATGGGCCGTACCCAAGCGGGACTCCGCCCGGGGGCGCCTTTAAATAGCGAGGCACTTGGCGCCCCAGCCCATAACCGCGCCCGCGCCCGAAACCCTAACCCTAGCCCGCCGCCGCCGACGACGACGACTCGCCGGAGTTGCACGCCGCCCGAGGTTCGCCGCCGCCTCGACTTCCATGCCGAAAATTTTTCTTTTAAAAAAATATATATTTTCGTCGGTTTTATTTTCGATTTTTTATTATTTTTTATTATTTTATCATTTTAATTATTTTAATTATCTTCGGATTAGGTTAATTAACGATTAATCTGTTCGTCGTTTTTCTTTTTCGTCGGATTTTCCGCGATTATTTTCTGATCGCGATTTCTGATCCGATTTTTGTTTTAGTATAACTTTTCGCTCGTTTATCGAAATTAGGCGATTCAAGCGCCTGGAGTTTTTTCTCGAAACCCTCTTCCTGAATAATCAACTTAAACAAGTTTTTGCTACTGTAAAATTTGACTTAGATCCAGATTACTAGAACGAAGTTGCTTTCTTTCGCCGTTTGATTTCTTTTGCTTCGTTCGATTTGATTCTTTTTGCAAACCAGGGTTCTTAAGTTGAACTTTATGGTTAGATCTCTTATTTGAGTTTTACCTGTGCATTAGATGAGTACTTATTGTATGCTTGTTTGTTTGTCTGCGATAGAATACCCGGAGTGCGCCACATGTTATTTCGAATCTCTAGGTTTCGCGGATCATCAGCAAGGCAAGTAACACTTTGATCATACCTCTTTTACTACCCAGTTTAATTGCATTAGATCAATCCTCAAACACTTCATGATTAGGATCTAATTAAATTGTGGGATGGGAAGTAGATGAGGTAGTACCTATTACCTGTATTATTATGAAACCTTTGGGAGTTACTTCTACGTTTGCTTATTATGCCATGCTATGCTAGTAGACTTGGATTGGGTGAGTGATATCCATGACAGATGTGAGTTTGTTAATTTTAATGGTTTACTTAAGGTGGCAACTTAAATACACATCTGGGTGGATTGAGGCACCTGGTTTCTATCAGGACTGCCTGTTTCTTTTTGGACCGCCACCCAGACTCAAAGGGATCATGAGATTATTCAAACTAGAAACTTCCGTGTGCAGCCACAAGCCATTATGGGCTCTAGCATAGTTGACTAAGTCGTGCGAACTCTTACAGTGGTAGACTAGCTGATGTAGGGGATGTAGGTTGGTACGGTCTATCACGATGTAAGGTGCTAGCGCTTCTGAAAGACTATGTCTCGGTCATCCATTTCTCAAACACCATGCAGTGCGAGAAATCCAACGAAGGCGATCGAGTCTTGTGGGGAAAAGTGCGCAAACCTCTGCAGAGTGTACAAACTAATCATGATTAGCCGTGTCCCCGGTTATGGACATCTTGAGTATCTAGTTCTTGGATTATCCTGTTGATCTCATCACGTTACTTAATTAATTTTGTTGGGTTTTAATGATGTTACTTAATTGGGATTGAGAATGCTGTCAACCATTCTCAAAGTTTAACAACCACCATGATAGTTAAATAAAATTTATTCCTTTGCAGTAGGGAAAATTTGGCTTTACGCAAAACTGTAACCATAGAGCTTTTTCCACCAGCCATATATGCATGTAGTATAGGCTTGTCATTCATTATTCTCTATGTGTTACATTGCCAGCATATTCCATGTGCTGACCTGTTTTCGGGCTGCAATGTTTCATGTTGCAGACTTTTCAGACGACGAGTAAGGTGCCTTTTAGGTCGTGGTTCTATACTCAGTGATGCCGTTGGAGTTGATGGACTCACTTATCTTCCAAGTCTTCTGCTGTTATCGTTATTAGATGGCCTTAAGCCATATTTATTGTAATAAGTTCTCTTTGAGACACCGATGTAATAAGTGTGTGATTGCTACTCTGTTATAAATCCTTCGAAGTACTGTGTGGTGCCAGCATTACTGATCCAGGGATGACACCGGAGCACAGAGATCAGACTGTTTGAGGTCTGGTCGCTACAGAGATGGTATCAGAGCACACGCTGACTGTAGGACACGACCACTAAGCTAAAGCCCTAGTTCACTACTCTCTTCTCATTTCTGACTCCTCATCTTTTCTACTCTTTTAGGTTGACGGAAGCGAGGATCAAGTTCACCCAGCCGGATGAAGATACCCCGTTGACGACACCTGAAGGAAGTCACTAGGTATCTGAACGTTGAAATACCAAGCTTCACCGGGACCTACAACACCACTTTACCCGAAGAGGAGCATTGGAAGATTCAAGCTATAGTTCCAGGAAGGACGTTCGCACCAATCACGGAGCCCATAGAATGTGTTTTCAATGCACCAACATGGAGTCTGGGAAAGAGCATGGCAGCTCATATCACCATGGGACGCATTGGAGAAGTTTACCAAGAAGACCTCAAGGATACTATTTACCAGATTTGCGGATGCCGAGATGAACAATGGGAGATAGTTAGCACCAAGAAGGATAGATCCATTGCAGCTTTCATCCAGGAGTTAAACCAACACATTCGGCGCCAGGAGAACCAGATGTGCGTAGACATGATGGAGTTGAAGAAAGCAAAGGCCAAGATTATTGAGCTAGAAGGAGAACTGAAGGCCACTCGCAAGGACTACATGGATGAGATTGTAGCTCTAGTGAGACAAAACGGCAATCTTAAGGAGAAGATTGAAGAACTCATGGGGAATTCAGCACCCAGAGGAGAAGATGAAGATTGCACTTGTCCAGATAACTACATCATCATCGACGACACCGATTCCGAGCCTAGTGATGATGATTTTGAAGACGAAGCTGGAGCAGATATCATGGAGTCTTCATCGGAGCAGTTTTTCTAGTTGACTACCATAACAGTAGTAGTATACCACCATGTACATATTATAGTCCACGCACTTTTGCGATAGTTCTAGACCGATTGTATGCTCTTGTTTGATTGAATGAAGTGATTTTGTGTGCATTTGTCTCATGTGCATTTGGGTAGTGTTTTCTCTTTAGACCTCATTCTATTCTTAATTCTCATCTTTTCTAAACCCTCAGATGCCTCCGAGACGTGACGATGGATTCGCTTTCCCACCGGAGCTCACTCAGTTGATCCAGCAGCAGAATGCTTTGATGCAGTTGTTAGTCCAGAACCAGAACAACAACAACAACAACAACAACAACAACAACAACAACAACAACAACAACAACAACAACAACAACAACAACAACAACAACAACAACAACAACAACAACAACAACAACAACAACAACAACAACAACAACAACAACAACAACAACAACAACAACAACAACAACAACAACAACAACAACAACAACAACAACAACAACAACAACAACAACAACAACAACAACAACAACAACAACAACAACAACAACAACAACAACAACAACAACAACAACAACAACAACAACAACAACAACAACAACAACAACAACAACAACAACAACAACAACAACAACAACAACAACAACAACAACAACAACAACAACAACAACAACAACAACAACAACAACAACAACAACAACAACAACAACAACAACAACAACAACAACAACAACAACAACAACAACAACAACAACAACAACAACAACAACAACAACAACAACAACAACAACAACAACAACAACAACAACAACAACAACAACAACAACAACAACAACAACAACAACAACAACAACAACAACAACAACAACAACAACAACAACAACAACAACAACAACAACAACAACAACAACAACAACAACAACAACAACAACAACAACAACAACAACAACAACAACAACAACAACAACAACAACAACAACAACAACAACAACAACAACAACAACAACAACAACAACAACAACAACAACAACAACAACAACAACAACAACAACAACAACAACAACAACAACAACAACAACAACAACAACAACAACAACAACAACAACAACAACAACAACAACAACAACAACAACAACAACAACAACAACAACAACAACAACAACAACAACAACAACAACAACAACAACAACAACAACAACAACAACAACAACAACAACAACAACAACAACAACCCACCGCCGCCACCACCAGTTGATCACTTGACCCGTTTCCTCAGGTTGAATCCGTCGGTGTTTTCCAGTAGCACCGAGCCGATTGTAGCAGATGATTGGCTCCGCAAGACAGGGAGGGAGTTGACCACTGCAGGATGTACGGATGGAGAAAAAGTGAAGTTTGCCGCACATCAGCTTGAAGGACCCGCAGCAGCATGGTGGGAGAATTTTACAACCACTTATCCTGTAGACACTGTCACATGGGACCAGTTTCAGCAAGCTTTCCGTACTGCCCATGTTTCAGTAGGAGCTATGGCCATGAAGAAGCGTGAGTTTCGCAACTTACGCCAAGGAGGACGGACAGTTGGCCAGTATGTGGATGATTTTAGTAAGCTAGCACGTTATGCCCCAGATGACGTCGCTACGGCTGCAGCTAAGCAGGAGAAGTTTCTGGAAGGACTGAATGACGAGCTGAGTATGCAGTTGATGGTAGCAAGTTTCAACAACTACCAGGAGTTGGTAGATCGTGCTCTTATGATTGAAGGGAAGTAGCAGCAGATTGAAAACCGCAAGAGGAAGTATGGACAGGGGAAGTATAACTCAGGAACTCAGCAGAAGCCCCGTCTTACCCCTAAACCGGGAGTTCATTTTCAGCATACCCATGGAGGAGGTAGCTCGCACAACCATAATGGCTCCAAGAATGGGAATGGGAATGGAGGAAACAACGGCCAGAATCGGACCACCCCATCAACCCCAGCCAAGAGAGACCTGAGCCAAATCACCTGTTTCAAGTGTTCCAAGACCGGACATTATGCCAATGAATGTCCTGAAGGCCAGAATGGCAATGGAAGCTCTGGAAAGGAGCCGAACCCTTTCAACAGGGGACAGGTGAACCACGTTGAAGTAGAGGAGGTTGAATCTCAGCCTGATGCAGTAATCGGTAAGTTTTTGGTCAAGTCATTTACTACACTCGTTCTTTTCGATACTGGTGCATCGCATTCATACATATCAAGGGGATTTGTGGATAAGTATAACCTGCCAACCCAAGCCCTTAGGTCACCCATGTTAGTAACCTCGCTTGGAGCAGAGTATATGGCTAGTCGATGGTGTGATCGGTTACCATTAAGGATTGGTAACTATGTGTTTCCCTCAGACCTAATAGTATTGGAATCTCAAGGATTGGATGTGATATTAGGCATGGATTGGTTGTCAAAGTATGAAGGGAACATTGAATATGCCAGTAAGACAATTTTGCTTACAACGCCAGAAGGAAGAAGGATCAAGTATGTATCCCGACATGCGCCAAACAAGACACAATTAAATTCCTTATCAGGAGTTGTACAGGAGGAAGTACCAGTGGTAAAGGATTTTCCTGACGTATTTCCAGAAGAGTTGCCAGGCATGCCACCGGATAGAGACATTGAGTTTTTTATTGAGCTTTTGCCAGGCACTGGGCCAATATCGAAGAGACCGTACAGGATGCCCGCACAGGATTTGGAGGAAATTAAGAAGCAGATCAAGGAGTTACTGGATAAGGGTTACATTCGCCCAAGTTCTTCGCCTTGGGGATCACCAGTACTTCTAGTGGAGAAGAAGGATGGATCGTTAAGAATGGTTGTTGATTATCGAGGATTGAACGAAGTAACAATCAAAAACAAGTACCCGCTACCAATGATCAATGATCTGTTTGATCGATTGCAAAGGGCTAAAGTGTTTTCCAAGATCGGTTTGCGAACAGGGTACCATCAGTTGAAGATTCGAGAGCAGGACATACCTAAGACAACATTCACCACAGGATATGGACTGTATGAGTATACCGTTATGTCATTTGGACTGACTAACGCACCTGCCTATTTTATGAACATGATGAACAAAGTGTTTATGGAGTTTTTGGATAAGTTCGTCGTGGTTTTCATCGATGATATTCTGGTATTTTCGAAGAATGAAGAGGAGCATAAAGAACATTTGCGATTGGTACTTAAGAAGCTCAGAGAACATCAGTTATATGCCAAGTTCAACAAATGTGAGTTTTGGTTGAAGGAAGTAGGATTCCTCGGACATGTTATATCCGGAGAAGGAATAGCAGTTGATCCCACAAAAGTTATGACTGTGACCAATTGGGAAGCACCAACAACAGTTGGAGAGATCCGGAGTTTTCTGGGGCTCGCAGGATACTACCGGAGATTTATTGAGAACTTCTCAAAGATTGCAAAGCCTATGATGGAGTTGCTGAAGAAGGATACTAAGTTCAAATGGACTGAGGAGTGTGAGGCTAGTTTCCAGGAATTGAAGAAACGTTTGGTTACCTCACCAGTGTTGATTTTGCCAGATCAAACCAAGGATTATGAGGTGTATTGCGACGCTTCACGTCGAGGACTTGGAGCAGTGCTTATGCAGGAGGGAAGAGTTGTTTCGTATGCTTCACGACAACTGAAGCCTCACGAATTGAATTATGCCACGCATGATTTGGAGTTAGCAGCCATAGTGCATGCATTGAAGACATGGAGACATTTCCTCATTGGAAATCATTGTGAGGTGTACACGGATCACAAGAGTTTGAAGTACATTTTCACGCAGAAGGAGTTGAACCTCTGATAAAGGAGATGGTTGGAGCTCATCAAGGATTATGATATGAGATTGCATTACCATCCCGGTAAGAGCCATGTCAATACACCGATGACGGGAGAAATACCAAAGGAGTTAGCAGAAGATCTTCGTGAGCTATGTTTGGAGATAGTTCCGAGAGGCTATGTAGCAGCATTGGAGATTCAGTCAACATTGATGGATAAAATCAGAGAGGCTCAGAAATCTGACAAGGAGATTGCTTCTATAAAGGAAAAAATGAGCCAAGGAAAAGCTAAGGGATTTCGTGAGGATGAGCACGACACCCTATGGTTTGAAGACCGTGTTTATGTACCCAATGACCCGGAGATCAGGAAGTTGATTCTGCAAGAGGCACATGATTCACCATGTTCAATTCACCCAGGAAATACCAAGATGTATTTGGATTTGAAGGATACTTTCTGGTGGACCGGAATGAAGAAGGATATTGCGGAGTATGTAGCAGTTTGTGATGTATGTCAGAGAGTAAAGGCAGAGCATCAGAAGCCAACAGGATTGTTGCAACCATTGTCGATACCCGAATGGAAGTGGGATAAGCTAGGCATGGATTTTATCACGGGATTACCAAGGACTCGTTCAGGCTATGACTCGATTTGGGTTGTAGTTGATCGATTGACGAAGGTAGCTCATTTCATCCCAGTAAAGACCACTTACACCAGTGCTAAGTTGGCAAAGATATATATGACCAGGATCGTATGTCTGCATGGAGTTCCGAGGAGTATCGTATCAGATAGAGGAACCCAGTTTACCTCAAAGTTCTGGAAGCAGCTGCATGAGACTTTGGGTACCAGGCTAGAATTTAGTACAGCTTTTCATCTGCAGACAGATGGACAGACCGAGAGAGTCAATCAGATTTTGGAGGATATGCTGAGAGCTTGTGCGCTAGATTATGGATCTAGTTGGGACGACAATTTGCCATATGCAGAGTTCTCTTACAATAACAGCTATCAGACCAGTTTGAAGATGGCCCCTTTCGAAGCTTTGTACGGAAGGAGGTGCAGGACACCGTTGTCATGGGACGAAGTTGGAGACCACCAGTTGTTTGGACCAGATCTGATTAAAGAGTCTGAACAGAAGGTGAAGTTGATTCGCGATAGGCTCAAGGTAGCCTAGTCCAGGCAGAAGAGCTACGCAGATTCTAAACGCAAGGAGACAGTTTACGAAGTCGGAGACAGAGTTTATCTTCGAGTATCCCCACTTCGAGGGATTAAGCGCTTTGGAGTTAAGGGGAAGTTAGCGCCACGATTTGTAGGGCCATATCGAGTTTTGGAGCGTATGGGAGAAGTGGCCTACAAGTTGGAATTGCCAGAAGGATTTTCAGGAGTTCATGATGTGTTCCACGTTTCTCAGTTGAAGAAGTGTCACGCGGAGATGGCTGACATACCTTTGAGAGACACAGTGCCATTGGAAGCAATTCAGTTGGATAACAATTTGACCTATGAGGAGAAACCAGTTAAGATTCTCGAGTTTGCCAGCCGAGTCACTCGCAACAAGGTTATCAAGTTTTGCAAGGTTCAGTGGAGCCACCACACGGAGGATGAAGCCACCTGGGAGCGATAGGAAGATTTGCTCAAGGACCACCCTCACCTATTTTCTAGCCAACCCGAATCTCGAGGGCGAGATTCATCTTAAGGGGGTAGGTTTGTAACATCCCAAATTTTCAATTTGGAATGTTATACATTAGATCATCATGCATATCATATTTTATTTTGCTTTTGGTTTTGATCCTAGAAAATCCTAAGCAACTCAAGGACCCACGGAGAGAGTTGGGGATTTTGTTATTTTCATATTTGAGTTTTCTCAAATTTTGTAAACAGGATCATTTGATTTTATTTATTTTATCGTCAATTATTTCTATTACAAAAATATGAGAGAGAGAATAAAATGACTTTCCCAAAATATAGAAATATTGAAGATTTATTAAAAAAATCAAATAAGATTTATTTCGGAGTTTTTCGGTATTTTTAATTGAATTTAGGAAAATATGCGTTTTTCAAAATTGTATTTTGGGCCCAAATAAATGTTCACTTTGTCGGGCTTGATTTTAGAAATCCGGGAAAATTTATTTCATGATTTTTGGAGTCTGTTTAGTATTTCTTTTTATTTTTCTTCCGAGCGTAATTATTTAAAAAAACGAAACCGACTATGGGCCGTACCCGAGCGGGACTCCGCCCGGGGGCGCCTTTAAATAGCGAGGCACCCGGCGCCCCAGCCCATAACCGCGCCCGTGCCCGAAACCCTAACCCTAGCCCGCCGCCGCTGCCGCCGCCGGACCCCGCCGCCGACTCGCCGGAGTTGCACGCCGCCCGAGGTTCGCCGCCGCCTCGACTTCCGTGCCGAAAATTTTTCTTAAAAAAATATTATTTTTTTCGTCAGTTTTATTTTCGATTTTTTATTATTTTATTATTTTAATTATTTTAATTATCTTCGGATTAGGTTAATTAATGATTAATCTGTTCGTCGTTTTCTTTTTCATCGGATTTTCCGGGGTTATTTTCTGATCGCGATTTCTGATCCGATTTTCGTTTTAGTATAACTTTCTGATCCGATCTAACCCTCTTTTCGAATAATCAACTTAAACAAGTTTTTGCTACTGTAAAATTTGACTTAGATCCATATTACTAGAACGAAGTTGATTTGTTTTCGCCGTTCGATTTCTTTTGCTTCGTTCGATTTGATTCTTTTTGCAAACCAGGGTTCTTAAGTTGAACTTTCTGGTTAGATCTCTTATTTGAGTTTTACCTGTGCATTAGATGAGTACTTATTGTATGCTTGTTTGTTTATCTGCGATAGAATACCCGGAGTGCGCCGCCTGTTATTTCGAATCTCTAGGTTTCGCGGATCATCAGCAAGGCAAGTAACACTTTGATCATACCTCTTTTACTACCCAGTTTAATTGCATTAGATCAATCCTCAAACACTGCATGATTAGGATCTAATTAAATTGTGGGATGGGAAGTAGATGAGGTAGTACCTATTACCTGTATTATTATGAAACCTTTGGGAGTTACTTCTACGTTTGCTTATTATGCCATGCTATGCTAGTAGACGTGGATTGGGTGAGTGATATCCATGACAGATGTGAGTTTGTTAATTTTAATGGTTTACTTAAGGTGGCAACTTAAATACACATCTGGGTGGATTGAGGCACCTGGTTTCTATCAGGACTGCCTGTTTCTTTTTGGACCGCCACCCAGGCTCAAAGGGATCATGAGATTATTCAAACTAGAAACTTCCGTGTGCAGCCACAAGCCATTATGGGCTCTGGCATAGTTGACTAAGTCGTGCGAACTCTTACCACTACTGGAATCAGCTACTTTGCCATCTGCTAGCTCTTTGCCGTCTGCTAGCAGATGGCAAAGAAGCTCTTTGCCATCAGCTACCCAAAAGCAGACGGCAAAGAACTGGCTGATGGCAAAGAATGTCTTTGCCATCAGCCAGTTCTTTGCCGTCTGCTAGCTGACGACAAACAATCTTTGCCGTCCGCTAGCAGACGGCAAAGAGGTAGGGAGCCCACTGAGGAGCTGCTTAAAAAATACTTAACGCCCCCCCCCCCTCTTTGCCGTCTGCTAGCGGACGGCAAAGAGCAAAAAAGCGGACGGCAAAGGGGGCGGACGGCAAAGATTAAACGTATCTAACGGCGCCCCCGCCCCTCTTTCTCTGTTTCTCTCCCTAGCCTGCTCCCACACGCGCGCCGCCGCCCCCCACCCCTCGCCGCCGCCCGGTCGCCCCACGGCCCCGCCGCCCCCCGTCCCCCGCCCCGTCGCCCCACCGCCCCCCCGCCCCGTCGCCCCCGCCGCCCTGCCCCCCCGCCCCGGCCCCCCCGCCCCGTCGCCCCCGCCGCCCTGCCCCCCGCCCCGGCCCCCCGCGCCCCACCGCCCCAGGCCCGGCGACGCCGCCCCAGGCCGCCCCGCCCCCTCCTCCACCGGCCCCCACCTCGTCGCCACTGCTGCTCGTCGCCGTCGCCCCACCGCCCCCGCCCCGTCGACCCCACCGCCCCCGCCCCGTCGACCCCACCGCCCCACCGCCCCCGCCCCGTCGACCCCGCCGCCCAGCCGTCTCGGCGCCGCCGCGCCCCGGCCCCCCGGCGCCACACCGCCCCGGGCCCGGCGCCGCCGCCCTAGGCCGCCCTGCCCCCCTCCTCCACCGGCCACCTCCTCCACCTGCCCAGGTGAGCTCTACCTCTCCTCTGTTTTTCCTTTTTTTTTGGTTTTTTTAATTTTAGGTTTATGTTTAGTTTAGTTTTAGTTTCAGTTTTAGTTTTAGGTTTAGTTTTAGGTTTAGGTTTAGTTTTAGGTTTAGGTTTAGTTTTAGTTTAGTTTTAGGTTTAGATTTAGTTTTTTCCTTTTTTCTGTATTTTTAGTTTTAGGTTTATGTTTAGTTTAGATTTAGTTTTAGTTTTACTTTTAGTTTTAGATTTAGGTTTAGTTTTAGGTTTAGTTCAGTTTTAGGAAAGACGAAGAAGAAGAAAAAAAACAGGAGAGGAGGAGAAGAAGAAGAGGAAAAAGGAAAGGAAGAAGAAGAGGAGGAGGAGGAGAAGAAAAAAGAAGAAGAGGAAGAAGAAGAAGAAAAAAAGAGGAGAGGAGGAGAAGAAGAAGAGGAAAAAGGAAAGGAGGAAGAAGAAGAAGAAGAAGAAGAAGAAGAAGGAAAAAAAGGAAGAAAAGGAAGAATAGGAAGAAGTAGAAAAGGAAAAAAGAGGGGAAAACCCCGACCCGACACGGCACCCCGACCCCGACACGACACCCCGACCCCTAGACCCCGACCCCGACACACTGACCCCGACCCCGACACCCCGACCCCGACCACGACCCCGACACCCCGACCCTGACCCCGACCCCGACACCCCGACCCCGAGCCTGAGCCGACACCCTGACCCCGACACCGATACGGCACCCCGACCCCGACACGGCACCCCGACCCGACACCCCGACCCCGAGACCCCGACCCCGACCGCGAGTCGGACCCGACACCCCGACCCCGACACCGACACGGCACCCCGACCCCGACCCGGCACCCCGACCCAACACCTCGACCCCGAGACCCCGACCCCGACACGGCACCCCGACACCGACAGGGCACCCCGACCACCGACACCTCCCGAAAATTAAGGTGTTCTTTGGCCTTCCAGAGGCCGACGGGGTCATATATTTGTGAATTATTAGTTAGGTCATATATTTTTCGATTTTGTTATGAAAAACATCATATATAATTGTGTTGATCGTGTAGTTTTAAATGTGCAGTTGTTTCATCGCTGCGAGGTTTGGTGTTCGACGACCTCGCCGTGCGTTTGACGAGCTCTGCCCCTTCGTTCGTGGGTGAGCACAAATGACAAGTCCTCCTCCCCCATTAATTATTTGATCTATTCCGATGAAACTTGATAGCTAGCTATATATGTGTCTGGAATCATCAGTATGCGTAACCAATATGTGTCTCCCGTTCGAAAGCGTCATAGTTATAAATATGCATGCATTTGCATATTTATAACCTTGATTCTTTCGAATTGTCCAACGCTATCCATGGACAGCCCGAGTATGTGTAGATTGGGTTCGTTTTCCCATATGCTTTGCTCCGGATCCGACGCATAAATTTCGTCAGTGCCTCCCCTGTTGTTCTCCGGGTACACATCCTCTCTGTTTATTGCAGAGACGTGTATCAGGAGAACAGCGGGGAGGTGCTGCCGAAATTTTGCGTCGGATCCGGAGCATAGCATGGGAAAATGAACCCAATCTACACATACACGGGTGGGATTAGGATCTATCATTACCTATTAGAGTGTAGGTTGCATGGACGTAATAAAATTGACAAAGTAGATCAACTGATGAATATATACATGGTGAATTACATATATAATTGTTGTGTGTCCAGTAGCTCTGAAAGTCAAGATGAGTGACCGTGCTTGGATGTATACCGGTCACACTGGTCAGAACAAATGGAGCGCTGAATGGTTCACAAAAACTAAGGGGTTTGTGCAAGCCGCATTTGCAAATGGCCAAAAGAAAACCTGGTGCCCCTGTTTCCGGTGCGGCAATTGGGAAAAGAAGACAGAGGCTGAAATGGGCAAACACCTGCAGAAGAGTGGTTTTACGCCCGATTATACGGTGTGGACATTTCATGGTGAGTCTGCCCAACGTGACCGAGCTGAGGTGGATCGTCGTCGCACTGACGAGCATGGTACCGGGATGGAAAACATGGTGCAAGGCTATGATGATGCTTGGGATTCGGACGAGGAGATGGAGGAATCTGCAAAGGCCTTCAATGAAATGTTGGAGTCTTCGAAACGTCCGCTACACGAGCACACTGAGCTTTGTCAGTTGGATGCCATCTCACAAGTAATGGCTCTGAAGGCTCAGTTCAACTTGGGCAGAGAATGCTATGACGCAATTATGACAGTATTTGGACGCTTTCTACCCAAAGGCCATGTAATGCCTGCAAACCTGTACCAGTCGGACAAAATCCTCCGTGCACTGAAGATGCCCTATGAGAAGATACATGCCTGTGAGAAAGGATGTGCCTTATTTAGGCTTGGCTATGCGGACTTGAACTATTGTCCCATTTGCAAGTCTTCCAGGTATATTGTGGTAGACAACGGTATGGGTGAGAAGACACAGACCAAAATCCCCGTTAGTGTTCTTCGGTATATGCCAATCATACCAAGACTTCAACGTCTTTTCATGGTCGAAGAGACGGCCAGACAGATGACATGGCACAAAACAGGCAAAAGAACCGAACTAGATGCAGATGGGAATCTGATGATGGTACACACATCGGATGGTGTTGCGTGGAAAAAGTTTGATGAATTACATGCTGACAAAGCGGCAGATCCGAGGCATCCTCGAGTCGGCATCAGCACGGATGGGTTCAGTGTGTTTGGTATGACGGCAGCCCAATACAGTTGTTGGCCCGTATTTGTCTTTCCACTCAATCTCCCCCCCGGACAGATTATGCAAAGAAAGAACATTTTCCTGACGTTGATAATTCCAGGACCCAACTATCCGGGCAAAAATATGAATGTGTACATGCAGCCGCTTAAGGACGAATTGCAAGAAGCCTGGGATAATGGGTTCAAGACATACGACGCCTTTAGCAAACGGAACTTCATAATGCGTGTCTGGTACATGTACTCGACGCATGACTTGCCGGCGTATGCGCTATTCGTTGGCTGGTGTGTGCATGGAAGGTTCCCGTGCCCCACATGCAAGGGAGCTCTTGAGTTTCGTTGGCTTCAGGCCGGTCGCAAGTTTTCTTGCTTCGACATGCATAGACAGTTCCTGGATCCTCGCCATAAGTTCAGGAAAGACAAGAAGAACTTCATCAGGGGTAAAGTTGTCAAAAACTCTGCACCACCTGCATTGACAAGCCAACAGACCCTGGATCAGTTAAACGCTCTCGAGCCAGATCCACAACGTTCAGGGTACTTCAAGGGGTATAATACTAAGCACGCGTGGACTCACAAAACATGCTTATGGGATCTGCCTTACTTCAAAGACCTCCTTTGCCCACACAACATCGACGTGATGCACACTGAGAAGAATATCGCTGAGGCACTTTTTGGTACATTGTTCGGCATAGATGGGAAGTCAAAGGATAATACTAAGGCTAGAGTCGATCTGGAGGCGCTATGTGATAGGCCGTTACAAAACATGAAAGAACCGAAAGGAAAGCAGAACTGGACAAAGCCAAAGGCATGGTTCAATCTTGGAAGGCCAGCTATGAGGGAAATTCTCTTGTGGGTGCAACAACGGTTGATGTTCCCCGATGGGTATGCAGCGAATCTAAAGAGGGGAGCGAATCTTGATAAACTGAAGATATTTGGTCTCAAGAGTCATGATTGGCACATATGGATTGAGCGGGTAATGCCGGTGATGTTGCGTGGCTTCATCCCTGAGGATGAATGGCTAGTACTGGCAGAACTCAGCTATTTCTTCCGTGTTCTTTGTGCGAAAGAACTATCGCCTGGCGTGCTAGAAGAAATGGAAGAGTTGGCGCCGGAGTTGATCTGCAAGTTAGAGAAGATCTTTCCACCGGGCTTCTTTAATCCAATGCAGCATTTGATTTTGCATCTCCCGACCGAGGCAAGATTGGGCGGGCCCGTGCAAAATCGTTGGTGCTACCCAACTAAGAGGATGCAGAAGACGCTTCGAGAAAAATGTAAAAATAAACGTAGAATTGAAGCATCGATGGCTGAGGCATTCATCACAGAGGAGGCGGCAAACTTCGTAACAGCGCACTATGAAGCCAAAAATCGTCATTTGCATAATCCGAAGCCTCGGTACAATGCTGACGAGCCTAAAAAAGGTGGATCCAACCTCAGCCTATTCAAAGGGAATCTCGCAGCAGCTAGTGTTTCACATCCAGTATCTTTGGATAACGAAGAATGGCGGAGCATTTCGTTGTATATCTTCAACAACCTGATAGAAGTGCGGCCGTACATCGAGTAAGTTCTCGGTACATTGTTTCGCAACTTCTATTTCCTTTGAACTACTCTTATTCCTGGATATGTCATAC